>OY856371.1:22340844-23645844 GCA_963693495.1 Malacosoma neustria | reverse complement strand
AAATTATTGCAGTTTGATTTGATTTATGAATCGATTTTTAGGAGATCGATTCAACAGAATATGATCCAATTCAAGAATCGATCAGAGGCCTACGATCCATTACGATCCAAAAAATTGATTCAGAGAAAAACCGTGCATCCCTACCACAAAGTGATTGTGATGTCAAGTAATCTGTATTAAATTTTATATAAAGGTGATACTGTTTAAAAGTATCGATAAACACTTATAAATAACTCGTAATGTTGATATCAATGACTTACACATATTTCAAGTGTGGGCAAAATATATTGAATGTTTTAATTATTGCTTAGAAATATGAGAGTCTTTGATGAATGTCTGATTTCACAACAACTAGTGAAAGAGATAGATTCACCTGTGATGGAAACTTTAAATGAGCATTTCCACACAAAACAATTATTTTGTTAAATCAATTCATAACATTAAGTATTAGTTGTAAATAACTACATATTTAATATTGGAGAGAAATTGATTATAAATTTTATATTAATACATAAATTATAAAGCCCAAGTTGTTCACCTTTCATACTCTTCTCTAATATCTCTGGGTGTGCGTGTACGAAATATAACTTCCCAGCCATCAACTTCAAGGCCACGCTTGCCTATAAAAATAAATTATATTCAGAGTGTAGAAAAACCAAATGGATCATCTATTTAACATGCCTCTTTAATCAAGAATATAATGTAATTGTGAGAAGGCCAAAAAAATGTATTTCTGGCCAAGTTTGCCTGGAAAAAAGTTTTGCTTAAACACAATTGAGGGTGTGTGTGTATACCAAAATCGGCTATATTTATTCTTACCGGTGTTTAATTACAAATATACACTAAAACACATTTCTGTGTCCCACAGGCCTGGGATTATTAGGCAATTACACCTATGCCTGACACTGGCTACGAGAAAACTTTGCCACATCTATTTCAACTAATTTTTGTGCATTTACTCAAGGAAAGGATATTTATACCTATTATATTTAATAGATGAACATCTCCATAAAGAGAGAATACTTGCAAGTATACAATCAGAGTCACTGATGCATAACTGACTAAGCAGCTAATTACTTTAAAGTTATGCACAATGCTCCTTCTGTAATATAGACACTCCATAAAATTGGACTTTAAGAAATCTAACTTAAACTTCTCTAATTAATCGAATTTATTCCAAACTCAAACAAAGTGTATGAAAAAGATATATCTAATACAAGAGATTTTTCATAGGTTTACTGTACTATAACATTTTTGAATCAGAGACTCACTATGTGGTTTTACTTAATCCTAAGCTGGCAAAAAAGGTCATGATGTAAAGTTATGGTGTATTGCTTATTATATATAACACAATCACCTAGTGTATCATAAATAGCCCTCTTATGTGAGTCAGAGAGAACTTCATAGGCCTCTTTTACTTTGTTGAATATCTGTTCAGCCCATTTTTGTTTACTTGGATCTGTAGTATGCTTGTCTGGGTGAAACATGCGCGAGAAACGCCGGTACGCACTATTTATTTCTTCTGGAGTAGCCTGAAAATGTATCAGTTATTTAAGAGTTTTGTAGCAAATAATTATTACACCATAATAACGTATATAACACGCAATACAATGTAATTTATTTAAAGTACAGTACTACAGAGTGTCTTAATTTAAAAAGCTTGAATGAAAACCTAAGCTGTAAACATTTTTAATAGAATGCATGTGATAAAATCACCTTTCATAACCTAAAAAAATAATTCACTGAATTAGCTACTAGCGAGTTAAAGATCATGCATTGCAACAAGCCTCACTGCATCTCACGAGATAATTTTATCAATTATATAATTGATAATGTTACATGTAAAAAATACACATATGTGACGTAATATTTACCGTTTTAGAAATGTTGAGTAATTGATAATAATTATCCTCTAATAGAATATTATCGCACTCGTCTTCCATCTTGTTTAATTAAATGTAAATTTTTAAAATTTCTGTCGGCAATTTAAAAATGATAAAGCCGGATTACAAAAAAAATTATTTATCTGACTTCTGTTCAAATGACACTAGAGGCGACTAGAGCTGTAGCAAACCGTATGTATATTGTATTGTATATGTATTGGTTTCTTTGTAAGGAGTACATCACACCGAAACGGTACATCTCGTTACGAATTCGTAGTACCACACCACTAAGTCAATTTTGTTTCATTAGGACGGATGCGACTAGTCCTGTAGCAAACTGCACTTAGTCGTTACTTAAGAATATATTTCGTTATCCACATTTGTGGAATTAATGGTGTCGATTTGTTTCATTACACAAACAAATTCAGCTCCTTTAGTTCAACAATTTTGCGTTGTGTCAAGTTAGATTTGCAGCTAATTCACCCCATTTCATAGTACGTTTACGTAGTTTTTTTGTAAACGACGCGACGTGATAAACGATGTGAATAGACAGTAATAGACTCAATGCATTGCTTCACGTTATCAAAGGTACCGACTAACGTATCGATATTAGACAAACGAGTATTCATAGTTTTAGGAACGAACACTCACTGGATTTTTTTCTTAAAATTAAGATGTTGTTGTCTCAGACGACTTGACAGCGACTACGGATGTTAAGGAATTCCAACCCCGTGGGAGCGGGGTCGATCATCCGTGGCAGCGTGCTCGGAGACGCGCCTCCTTTGAGGTGTGTTACCGGCTCGACCACTGCATGGGGAACAATGGAGACTCGCCACGAGTGGTAAGAGTTTTTAATTGGGGTCTATCGACTTCACCAGTGAAGCCGATCCTATTCTAATCTACTACCGTTTCAGAATGTGTGTGCCGTGTGGTCCCGGCCGAAGAAAGAATAGGACCACCCCAAATCATCCCAAGGGAGTCGTAAAAGCCGACTGATGGGTCACTCCCTCTGCCAGCTTGCATGCGGCGAGGGAAGGACACCTCTAGGTTTCCCTTTAGAGGTTGGGAGGTCGGACGGCAGTCGCTCCCGTAAAAACTAAAACAAGCCAAATAAGACATGGTTCAAACAAGAAAAGGATGTGTCACGGATAGGGCGTCGCCGCAAAACGACGCGCAGGAACTTCGCCCGACTCCTGTGACAAGTGGACTAGGGCTGCCGTGCCGTGGGCGAGCACGGCTAAAGACACTAGCCCCATCCAAAAGGAAACTCCGCTTCGCAACGTGGAATATTGGCACGTTAACCGGACGCGCGAGAGAGTTGGCCGATGTGCTCTCCAGGCGGAGGGTGGCCGTGGCGTTCCTGCAGGAGACTCGGTGGAAGGCCAGCAGATCCCGGTTCATTGGGAATGGCTACAAGCTGATCTACACAGGTGCACCTGGTGGGGAGAATGGGGTTGCCATAGTACTCTCGGAGGAGTTCCAGAACGACATTTTGGAAGTGAAACGTCATAGCGACCGGCTTATGGTCGTTAGGGTGCTTATCGATGGGGTAGTTACCCACTTGATAAGTGCCTATGCGCCACAGGCCGGTTGTGACGACACCGATAAAATAGAGTTTTGGAATCAACTCGGAGAAGTGCTCCGTGGAATCCCATTATCACAGGGGATCGTTTTGGGGGGTGATCTGAACGGTCATGTGGGTGATGAATGTGGGGAATTTGAGCGTGTTCACGGTGGATTTGGGTGCGGTAGCCGTAACGCGGAAGGGGAGGACATCCTCAATACGTGTGCGGCTGCCGACCTAGCCATCGTGAACACGTATTTCAAAAAGAGACCCGAGCATCTCATCACCTACAAGAGCGGGAGGAATGCTACCCAAATCGACTTCCTACTCATTAAGAGACACCACATCAGCAAAGTAGCCAACTGCAAGGTCATACCCGGTGAGAGTCTCACTGCACAACACCGTCTTCTTGTCATGGACCTCTGCGTGAAGCCCAAAGGCAAATGTGTCGACCGCCTTCAACGCCGAATCAGGTGGTGGCTGCTTGATGAAGTCAAGTCCCAGGAGTTCGCCTCTGCCATCGGCGACAAGTGCGCCGGAGGTGAGAGCGAACCGGTTCAAGCTTACTGGGACAGGATTCAGGCGGCTATCCTTGGGTCGGCGAGAGAGGTGCTTGGCGTGTCTAAGGGCGGACGCAAGTGTGACAAGGAGACTTGGTGGTGGAACGACTCAGTCCACAGGGAGACCAGGGCGAAAAAAGCCCTCTTTAAGAAGTGGCAAGCGTCCAGATCTCCTGAAGATCTCGACGCATACAGAGATGCCAAACGCGCCACCAAGAAAGCTGTAGCCAGAGCCAGACGAGACCACTTACAACCACTTTACGATAAGTTGGACTCGTCTGAGGGGCAGAAGCTCATATATAAGTTGGCGCGCTCGAGGGTCAAAGCGGCACAGGATATCTCCAAGTGCCGCTGTGTAAAAGACCCCGGGGGCAACTTGTTATGCGAGGACCTCGCGGTGAAGGGGAGATGGCGCTCATATTTCCACGAGCTGCTGAACAAGCAGCATAAAGAGGTGCAGCCGCCAGATCTTCCTCCGAACCAAGGACTAGTGCCACCGATAACGCCTGCAGAGGTCCAGAATTGTCTTCGCCGCATGAAGAATCGGAAAGCTGTTGGATCCGATGGAGTCCCCATCGAAGCCTGGAAGGCGATGGGCTCTCGTGGTGTGGGCACTTTGACCGACCTTTTTAACAGGACACTCCTCACCGCTACGATCCCGAACCAATGGAGGCTGAGTATCATTACTCCAGTCTTCAAAGGCAAGGGATCGGTGCAGGAGTGCGGTAACTACCGCGGTATAAAGGTCATGTCCCACACCATGAAACTCTTCGAGAGGGTTATCGACTCTCGGATTCGACAGGAGTGCACTGTCTCGGAGTGTCAATATGTCACGGGACAATGGACCCTATTTTCGCCCTAAGGACTGTCGCGGAGAAATACAGGGCGAAGAATACGCCTCTGCATTGTCTGTTTCTTGACTTGCAGAAGGCCTTCGACTGTGTTCCTCGCGCGATAATCTGGTGGGCATTGCGGTCCAAAGGGATTCCAGAGGCCTATATTGGGATCATCCGAGACATGTACCGTGATTCAGATTCCGTAGTTCGGACCGCTGTTGGCGACACAAAACCTTTCCCCATCACCGTCGGGGTGCACCAAGGATCCGTCCTTAGTCCGTTTCTGTTTAGCGTGGTATTAGACGTATTGTCAGACAGCATCAGAAACTCACACGAGCAGCCCCCGTGGCTACTCATGTATGCTGATGATATCGCGCTGGCAGATTCAGACAGGGGTAGGCTGGTGCGACGTGTGAAGGTGTGGAAGGAGTCACTTGAGAACGGTGGTCTGAAGCTCAATGTGGCGAAGACCGAGTACTTGGCCTGTAACTCCACAGATCCCACACCCGTACGCATAGACGGCAACACGGTCGAGCGCACGGACCATGTGAAATACCTGGGATCTGTGTTTCATGCGTCTGGTGACATCGATTGCGACGTCAAGGCACGCATTGCTGCCGCGTGGGCCAAATGGCGTGAGGTAACTGGTGTCATTTGTGACCCCAAGATGCCGGTAAAGTTGAAGGGACAGGTCTATAAGACCATTATTAGGCCTGTCCTTTTATACGGCTGTGAAGCGTGGCCAGTGTTAGAGCGACACAAGCAAGAACTGCGTGTCACGGAGATGAATATGCTGCGGTGGATGTGTGGAGTGACGCGGAAGGACCGCGTTAGGAACTCCCGCATTCGCGGTAATCTTCATGTCCGTGACATTGCGGATAAATTGCAGGAGTGTCGGCTCCGTTGGTATGGCCATGTTTTAAGGCAACCGGATACTTACGTGGGAAACAAATGTCTGGCCATGCCGCCTCCGCCGGGCCCCGGCAGGAGGGGTAGACCCAAAAAGTGCTGGCTTGACGTTGTAAAGGGTGATATGCGTGCCAATGGGCTCACTACCAGGGATGCTGAAGATCGCGCGAAGTGGAGTAGAAAAAGTCGGAAAGCGGACCCCGGGCACCGAAACGAAAGTTTGGGTGGCAACCGGGACTAACGCTAGGATGATGATGATGATGATCGTTTCAGAATGTGTATTGCTGGGAGAAAAGAAACGGCGAAAGAAACTCCCTCGCAACACTTATAATCTACGAGTAAGATTGTTTCGTGTGTGTTGTGTATTTAAAGGCTATGTGGGGCGGAAGGCGTCCCTAAACCTATTCCATTGGGCTGATCCATGCCGGACTGGGGAGAACTGCGTCCGCGAGAACATTCGCTTTAGCCTCCTAGTGATGGTGTTGGGTCTGTCTGTGAGCACGTTTTGCGGGTGACGACGCGCGGAAGCGTTTCAGCGGTTGGGCATATAGTTGACTGTCTCCACCTACAGTGAATTGGGGTGATGGCGAGCAAGACTGAAGAAGGATTGCGATAGAGAGACCATGTACTCCTTCACGGGAAGGAGTTCCAGGTCACAGTGTAGGTCCACGTAACGCTTGTAAAGTGGTGCTTGGACTGCTATGCGCAAAAATTTGTTTTGCCGGCATGAGCGAAGACTACACTCTCGTACGTCATAATTGGGTGGATGCAGGTCTTGTAAAGTTCACAACGTTATTCCTAAAGGAGATCTTACTCCTCCCGCATATCATAGGGTAGAGGCAGCCGAGCACGAAGCGTGTTCTGTTCCTCACCGTTTTGATGTGCTTGCTGAAGTACAGGCCTGTGTCTAAATTGACTCCTATATATTTCGACCTCATCAACCCAAGGGATGTTTGATTTGTAGAACGTTCCGAAAGTTGCATCAAAATGTTCCCATAAATCATTCACGTCCTTATTTTCTGGCTGCGGTTGGCTTGACGATGAAGACTCCGATTCTGTTCTGATATTATCTGAATTTGTGAATATAGAGGTAGATTCAATTTCATCAATAACGGATTGCATTGGCCTATCAGCATTAGATTTTACGCCAAAACCAATTTTCTTAAATCTCGGATCCAAGTAGGTAGATTCAGCTTCAGTTTAGTTTGATTCTAAAATACCTAACCGTTTATCAACAGCATCTAATACAGATTTTTTCTGGAGGTTCTTGACCAATGCCTGTAATTACTATCTTTTTTACCAGTGCTGCTTGAACATTTCTAATCAAAGGAATCACTGAAGACAATGTTGGATATTTCTCTCCGGATAAGGCTGCAGTAAGTTTTTCAAGAGGTTTTATAAGATCTACGCAGTCTTGAACCACTTCCCATTCAAAGTTTTATAAATTATTTGGTGAACCAGGCATATCGGACATAGTTGCTTATATAACAGTTTTAATTTTGAGCATTTTAACTAGCATTAAATATGTAGAATTCCAGCGCGTTGGGACATCTTGCTTTAATTTGATACATTCCATATTCATTGTACGTTGCATTTCCTTAAGTTTGTAAGACGCTTTGGTGCTTTGTTTGAAATATGTTTGGATGTATGGATTGGCATTTATTTATAATTTCCATAAATTCAGGGTTAGCTTTCTTACAGTCAATGATCGCCAAGTTCAAAGTGTAAGCTACACAGTAGTGGTTCCTCTTACTTAAATATTCAGAAATAGCTTTCCTTATATTCGGAGCAATATCGGATACTATTGTCACAATTTTTTCTGTAATTTGCCACTCATCAAATATCGACTTCAGCACACTTGCTAAAATAATAGAAGAATGTTCCTCCGTTACCTCTCGAGTACTATTAATTGGTGAAAAAAGTTTTGAATTATAAATGAAATGTATTGTAACAGTTAAATATGCTTTGCTACTGTCAGAAGTCCATAAATCTGTTGTAGCAGCCATATGGCTGCTACAACAGATTTATGCAATATATATTCAACTAATTGTAATGTATCTACAATTACAATGCGTGCGGCATGGTAAGCATCAGGAAGAATTGTCTCTCTTAAAGATTTCCTGCTGGGTAAAATATAGTCAGGATTCATTTCATGGCAAAAATTAATAAAGCCTTTATTTTCCACTATTTGTAGAGGTTACAAGTCTTGACAAATCATTTTAGTAAGAGCTAAAGAAATTCTTTTTTCTTTTTGCTTAGTAAGTGAAGCATTTGGCTTTGCAAGTTTTAATTGCTGATAACGCTGTTTCTTTGAAATAGAATTGTTAGTGGCAGACGTGGAAACAGAACTCTCACCTTCACTCGAAGAACATGCTTGTGATGAACTACAATCACCACTGATATCATTGTACTGAACTGGATGTATATTTTTCATGTGAGAAATCAAGTTAGTTGTATTACCAAAATCTTTGTAACTTTTTTTGCAAAACTTACAAATAATGGTTTTTTGTTCTACACTCTTGTCAAAAAATGACCACACAATTTCTTTTTTTACACTTTTACTCATTTTCACCACTTACTAATAACACACAGTTATAAATAACCAAAACATTACACAGTAACAACTCACACAAACAGATTTCTACGTAATTTCAAAAAGAACCTACAGCGGGTAAACTTGTCAAATCTTGAATTTCTCACACGGCTCGGTATAAACCACTCGAGTGGTACGAGTCAACTCGAGTTGTCAAAAATTAACTCGAGTGCAAGTAATATAAAAACTACTATAGTCACACGAGTGAAAAGCAACTCAACATCACTACTTTGACGCATTCGAATAATACTGAATTGGATTACTGAGTTCCAGTGAACATCCTATGTTTTTGATTTTTGAAAAAATGTGGAATAAATTTAATAAATTTACAACAAATGTTCCGTTAATAATTATTGTGCATAAGTTTGTTAATTAAATTCGTCCGTATAGATGATAAACAAGGATACAAACCAAATCGTAGTAAGTAGTAACAGCATATTATTTACGTTCGTTTCTGTTGTAATTTTTATAACTGTAAAAGTCTTGTTTGATTTTTTATATCAGTGATAATCTGGTTTTGTTCAATATAAGACGAAATCGCTTTCCAGTTTATCGAGTAGGCTTTTATGGTAATGAAATATACCGTGGGTGTAAAAACTTATGTGAAGGCATTAAAATGGCTGTTTAAAGTATTGTGATGATGTATTCGCGAGGTGTGTAATGTTTTTTGTTATATTATTAGTTACTTTTCTCTGTTGTACGTTCTGTAGAAATGCGTCAATAAATTAATGTTCAGGCTCCATCGGGCATTAACCCCCTCAGAACCAGAAAAATGCGATCGTTAGCGTTGATTATGTGAAAGTTATTCGGCGTTATAAATATGATAATAATGGTCTCACTATCTCTAAATTCCAATGTATCTTTCTCTCTTTAGTGCAGACATTTATATATGAACACATCTCAGTTGGTTATCTTTTTGATAAGTGATTTGATATGCAAAATGTTACTAATAGCAAGTTTTATAGAAGTTACAATAATTTAGTCTACTACTACTTAACTATAAAAATATTTTATACATATATAAAAGTATTTTACTTAATACAAAATTAGCTAAATGTATGTATATTTATATAGGTATAATATTTTAAAGGCAACTTTGTCTTATTCATAACAATTCAGAATCAACATCCTCGATTCTTATAAATAGAAACAAATGCACTAAAACATTAAGATATTTATAAATGGGTTCAGTTTTTGTTGTTAATATGATGTATGTGAAAGTTTAAGTGATTAAACTTATTCATTAAATACTTTAAATACTATGCTTTATTACATCATATTAATGTTGGTCCTTTCTTTATTTTGAGTATACATATGTGTTATTAAATGCTCATTATCAATATAATAATGTGTCTGAAAGTGATCATATTGCTAGTGTGGTAAGAGATTTCATTATTCATTTAAATACAAGGAAAGAACACTCCTGAGCTCCATGTATGGGTAAAAATATTTGTTTCAGTCAACACTTAATTGTTGTTTACATTTAACATTATTTGTATAACAAGTAAATTTAGTACAATAATGTTTGATGAATTTTTCAGATAAACTTATTTTAATATAGATGTCTAGTGGACATAAAGTATATTTTCTCAAATTTAATGATACAATTTAAAGTATGTATTTCTTAGGTTTCTATTTTATGAACATGCAATTATGTTCAATGTTTCATGAAAGAGAAAACTTTCAAATGTGATGACAATTGGCTCAAACATACAATTTATTAAGTCATGAATGTGTGTAGTTGTTCCTTATCTATACATCTATACAAATAAATAAAATTGGAGGGTCTGTTTGTAATATTAAAATAATCACTTTTTACTGAGTGCATTCGGACGTATACACGGTACATATACCAAAACGACATTTTTTACAATTTTTGTCTGTCTGTTTGTTCCGGCTAATCTCTGAAATGGCTGCACCGATTTAGACGGGATTTTCACTGGCAGATAGCTGATGTACCAAGGAGTAACTTAGGCTATTTTTATTTTAGAAAAAAAAATAGTTTTTTGTTAAAAATTATAAGTTACAGAAATTTTTAAATCCAATTTAAGTTGACCTCAGATTTATATCAACAATCATATGAAATAGGGTTCAGCTTAGGCTGGACTTAGTAGGTTGAATTTCCAATTTAAGTTGACCTCATATATCCAAAAAAATGCTGCTTAAAGTCACTATTCCACGCGGACGGAGTCGCGGGCACAGCTAGTATATTATAAAATTGCTGGCAAAGGTGTTTTGGGAAATCTGGATATGAGCAAAATTGTGGGACTTAAATACTAATAATTTTTATCATCGTGGATTTTCCTCATCTCTGTTTATGTTAGGACTGTACTTGGTACAAGCCAATACAATAAATTTAGTTCAGTGAGCTATTGTACTCTATAATACAGTTAAGAATGGTAGTGTTGAAAAGATGGAAAATAAAATAAATTTTATAGAATCATTTGGAATATTAGTAAAATAGGGTGATGAGAATTCTATCTACAAGATGATGACCTACTAAGTGTAGACCAGTCAACCTCCATATTCTGTGTTAGCACTAAGGGATGCCTGCGTCTAGTAGTATGTTTAGGACATGCATTTAAGATCATTAATTATTAGTTGATCTTGTTTGAGTTTCTGTTGGTATGAGTTAGTTTAAATATTTTGCATTCTTCATTATTACAAGGGGCAGCTGACGAGATCACGGCCTAAGGTACTTAATAACGAATTATATTGTTACTCCTATCACTAATTACGGTACTCAGTGGTAGTATAAAAACAACCCATAATCAAATTTTATGTCACAACTAGCTGTGCCTTCGACTCCATCCGCTTGGAATAGTGACTGGGCAGCATTTTTTGGATATATCATATGGTTTATTTTGGATTACAAACCCTATAAACCCTAAAATATAAATAAATGAAATATACAAACTGAATTCGAACCTACAAAGTCCAGCCTAAGCTGATCCCTATTTTATATGATTGATGATATAAATCTGAGGTCAACTTAAATTAGATTAACAAAATCCGAAACTGATCACTTTTAACTAAAACCATTTTTTTTTCTAAAATAAAAATAGCCTAAGTTACTCCTTGTTACATCAGCTATCTGCCAGTGAAAGTCTCGTCAAAATCAGTCCAGCCGTTTCAGAAATTAGCCGAAACAAACAGACAGACAGACAAAAATTGTAAAAAATGTTATTTTGGTACCGTGTATACATCCAAATGCACTTAGTAAAAAGCGGTTATTTTAATATTACAAACAGCCCCTCCAATTTTATTTATTTGTGTAGATGAGTATTTAGCTGTTATTTGAATAATGTGCATTTTCAGTTTTTGAGCTTAACTTAAACAATATAGTGAAAATTCGTATTCAGTATAGAACTCATTTTTATTATCACCTTAATGTTAAACTGTTTCAACCAAAACTATTCGATCTGATTCAGTGTGGTCAGTCATCACTACACTTGTACATCCTGAGCACTAGCTCAGGAGACTAATTTAGTGTTTTAAATTTGGCCATGTTTAACAACTATATATAGAAGGATAGGCCCAATCTATGGTTTTTATTACCTGTCCCTATAAAGACTGCAGTAATGATATTCAGTCTCCATTGGCTTGAGAGGTTATCAATGATGAATATCTAGCTATAAAGATCAAAGAAGCTGTCCACACCAAAAAATATTTACATTACTTATGTGCCAGGTTCCGAGAGCTTTCCTATTCCTTGTGAGATAAACAAAATTCTAGACTTCTGTACACATTTTCGGTAGTGCATTGCCTGTTTCAGACAGTACTGAAATTAGTCTCCTATTTGGTAGCAAGTGCAGTGCCGGATTAAGCAAGCGCAGTGCCCGTAGCAAATATTTATTCGTAGCAAAGGACCCCGCACCTGGGCACAAGTGTGCTTCCATACCTCAAATTACAGCATCAACGTAAAAACTACATCACCAATGCACTTGTCGCCGATGGCTTAAGCGAGCTCCTGGGACGTGACTTCATCAAGTAGCCACCACCTGATTCGGCGATGGGTGCTCTCAACACGTTTGTTTTTGGGCTTCATGTAGAGGTCCATGATATGAAGACGGTGTTGTGCAGTGACAGTCTCGTCGGATAGGATCTTGCAGTTGGCTACTTTGCTGATATGGTGTCTCCAGTCTACAGGAGAATTTGAGTCGGTCCGCGGCCCAATCATGAGCTCTAGCTCATTATCGAACCGACTCAAATTCTTCACATTTATACGAGCGACTTTTTGTAACATTTGCTTTTATCGTATGAATTCTGTTTTATTTTCGCCAAGGAAATAATGGGGGTTAGATTGTATAACGTAGATTGTGTTAGTAGGAAAAGATGTAACGTTTCGAGGCCGAGATGAGCAGATTTAAATATGCGGGGCTCCCTTTTGCGTGGGGCCTGTAGCAATTGCTACTCTTGCTATATGGTTAATCCGGCACTGAGCAAGTGGTATTGTTTGGCTATGTTATAGGTCTCTCGTGGTGCGCTTTGGAACACTCTATGCGTTGTCGAAGAGGTTTATCTTCTTTAAACTATTTGCATCATACCATATTTAGTTTTTCTGGGGATCTAATCCACAAAGGAACTGCCAATTCACCTGTAATTTTGTTTATTTACTATTGAAACTGCAGATTTTGTTTAAGAAATAAATTTAGTTGTCATTTTTTTATTATCTTATTACTGTATACTTTATATATATGAATTATTTCTGTCTGTAAAAGTGTGGTAATAGTCAGTGATTTATGAAAAATGTATTAGGATGTTTTTCATTGCCAATGGCAACTTCATATTGATATCATTTTGTGTGCAGATTGGTCATATGATTGCACACTACAAAATTTTACACTTGATTTACCCATGATTTAAGGCTCGGTTAAAGAGTTAAAGACTAAGAATTAAAAGGCCAAATACTTGTATGTAAAATATTTCCTGATCATATGAGGCATAAGTTAATATTAATACTACTGTCCTATTCTGTAACAATCCAATATATAGGAGTATGTATAAAGTATTAATATTAAGTTATGCCTCATGTGATCTGGATATAAAATCTGCCTTAGCAGATGCTTTTTATACAGTAGAACCTTTGTAAGTCGTAACTTGAAGGGAGACGCAAAAAATCGAGTTACGGAGGATTTCGACTTAAGCAAATTTTATAAGGAAACATTCGTCTTATAAGAATCAGTATACTTTTAAACTGGGTTTTCAAATAATCGAGTAGTAAAGGTTTTCGATCAAATCAAACATTGCTAATTGTATGTTCCAAATATAGAAGTCTATTTATTATGAGTTTATTTTTTTTAGTTATAGAGAGAAAATAAGTACTGAATTTGCTTATAGGGATAGACTTTGTAATTATTTCGACTTCTAGAGGGTTCAGATTTCGAGCAACAGAGGTTTCAGGGGTTGAAAGGGAAAACAACATTATTTCGAGTTAGGAAGGTTTTTTTAAGGAAGTTGGACTTAAAGGATGTTCTCCTGTATATGTATAGTTTACTATTGATACCTTTAAATTTAGAATTCAAAGATATTTAATTTGAATTTATATCTTTTAAATTGAATGTCAAATTAAGTTGTGATGATTAAAACGTTTTTTTTTTTTATTACAGCTTCACTATTACTAAATATCACAATGCCATCAACTCATTTGAACTTGCGTGAGGACGACGTGGTTCGATTGGCCCTAGAATTTCTACACAACCGCGACCTGCATATTACTCAACTTTCACTGGAGCGCGAAACGGGTGTCATCAACGGTAATTACGCCGACGATGTGTTATTTCTACGACAATTAATATTGGATGGACAGTGGGACGATGTATTGGAGTTCATACAACCTCTTAGCGCACTCAAAGCATTTGAAGCTGATAAATTTAATTATGCTATTCTTAGACATAAATACATTGAGCTTTTATGCATAAGATCTGAAATAAAGGCGTATAACAATGTAGAGAATATCGTAGAAGAGGTTGTCAAGGTACTCAGTGATCTGGAGAAGCTTGCACCTTCCAAAGAAGAGTATTCAAATCTTTGCTTGCTTCTGACTTTACCTAGTATAACGGATCATGCACAGTTCAAAAAATGGAACCCTAGTAATGCTAGAGTCCAGTGCTTCCGTGAAGTATATCCACTTGTTGAACAGTTCTTGCCTTGCGATAAAAAATCGGGTGGCACTACACCGAAATGTGCAAAGAATGATAGACTAATGCAACTACTCATTAAAGGTATCTTATACGAGTCCTGTGTTAATTATTGCCAAGCTAAGGCTACGGGATCGAAGAAAGCGCAGTCTAATGAGTTCAGCTTTTCAAGATTGCTGGATGGTTCAGGTTTTGATGAATCAGATCTTAGCTTGCTGTCTTGGTTACAATCGATTCCAGCTGAAACATTCAGTGTTCCATTCGAACAGAGGATGTTGAATGTGGATGTGGAGAAGTTAGAACGTCCCTCATTACACACGTCCTGGACTGAGCATATGCTGGTAACGCCTATTAAGCCAAGGACGTTCCCGCATTTGGCCATGCCGTTTAGGCGGCCACGTTCCGCAGCCGATGCGATGACTAGATCATTGAGACCGCTCCCTGATGGTGCACCAAGACATCCAGCGTTGATGGCTCTCTCGGCTATAGACTACGGCCCCTCGTCTTCCTGCTTCGCGGGGTTCCATTTAACTGGAATAAAAAGTAGTAAATTGATGAACACATCAGTGGATCGTTTGTTTGATAACAAAAACGAAGAGGCTATTATTCACGATTTCCATGATACTTTAAAACCGATAGAAGAACAAGTGAAGACAGTTGAGGAGTTTACATCTACTTCTAAGTCTAATGAAACAAGTAGTATCTGCACTTCCAACGCTACTACCCCAGAGCACAGAATGCAGATTTACGCGAATTCCAACCCTATGTCTAATACATCTGAGTCCACGGAGCAGACCTCTCTTGGTGAGCGTTCACCTCACCAAGCCGAGGCTTTGACGTCTGGCGGTGACTTTAGACGAGAGTTGCTAAAGGAGTACCAGATCCAAAAACAACGAGAGTGCGATGATTATTTACGAAATCTCTGCTCGTCTGAAATAAGGCAACAGAACCCGTAAGTATTATCTTAAGCTGTCTTTTTACTTTTGTAGCTCTCGATTGATATACTGATTTTGATTATGTTATTTTACAGCATGGAGCCAACAGGAGATGCTGCAACTGCTTTTCAGTCTGCTGTCAAAACTCAACCACCTCTGTCATCGATGTCCGACAAACTTAGCGATCAGCTTCCGTATGTTAAGTAAGAATTATACTATTTCTAGATAATTTAACCCAATAATATATAATAACATCAATTTTATGGAAATTATATGCAAGTTAATTCCTAATAGCTAGGTTTCTATTAGGTTCGATTTTTACTCTAATACAAGTCGCTATTGTGGAAACCCATTTGTGTTATAAGTACATGATAATTATTAAAGTTACAACACATGTAATATCATCAGGTCAGAGAAGTATTCCATGATTTTTGCATCGAGTTTAACTGCATTAGTAATTACATCCACATGTAGAACAGCATACTTTTTCTTACGGTAGAATGTACGTTCATCGGTACAGTGAGCAAGCAATTTGTTGTGAACGTTTGGTCGCCAACTAAGTGCCGTTTTCTCTAACAAGCCAATAAATTACCACGTATTTAAAATAATGCTTCTATTAACCAATTTCGCTTACAAGAACATTTATAAATAGTTAATCTATATATATCATATTTAATTTAATAATGGTTGTAGTTTTTTTGCATTACGACAAACGAGCAAACGGCACACAGTTGTTTGCGATGTATATAACATACTTATTCGCAACACTCCAAACATATGATTTTACCTGTTTGTAAACTATGTTGATACTAATCATTACAACGCGTATTTTTTAGAAAAATGATTTATTTGATTACTATGTGTATAAAATTATAGTATCAATATATCAATAATGTTTCCTTTTCAGAAACAATGATATAACCGATTCGCAAGATATGGGGGATCATATTGGCGTGAGTATTTTCCGTTATAATGAATGAATTTATTTTTTATTGTATGTTTAATAGTCTGTTGTAATGTGTTAACAATGTCCGATCTCTCTTAGCGTAACTGATAACCTATACAGCGTGACTGTGTTGAAAAAACATAACTTTTTCTGTACTTATTATTTTTTCATTTCGTGAATTATTCTTATATTTGTATTGACTTTGAAATCTGGGATAGGTTTTTGAGATTAGTTAGGGTACTATGGCGCGCTATTCGCGTCAGTTTCTTTTAGTATAATTTCACTTTTTTCCTGACAAAATGGCGACACCAAAATAGGTCATATACTCATCACATTGAAGTCTAAGCAATATTTATGTTTTTGAGACTTTTTTAATATTGCAAGATGTTTTACATCTATTTTTCGTTTATAAAATAAAATACAAAAATATACGGTATTTATTAGTGATTAAATCAACATAATTATTCATTAATTTGCAATAATTAAAGATTTGTGTTTCATATGCAGTAAGAAATAAAGTTGCTAAAAATGATATTCATCTTTTGTATTTAGAAAATTAAATAACGAAAATTGCTTAAAAATTATCTTTTTGTTCAATACAAAGTATGGTATAAACTGTAGAATACTTTGTCCGCAATAATCCTTAATTGAATGTATAATATTATTTGACTGGTGCCCTGTTGTTAAATTGTTGGGTTGTCTACACACATCGTTCAAGTTTTTTATAATACGTCTCGATCCTTATTTATCTTCTGAATCCTCCATTGGGTCAGATTATAGTCTGGTGATTGAGAAGGCATTTTATTTGCTTTGAAATTAAAAATCGCTTATTGTTTTTAAAACAAGCCTGCACTATTCTAAAAATCAGCTATTTATATTTTGAGCTTTGGCAATCTAGTGTAATACGCGTAACACCAATTATATAGTTTCACTTTCTTCCACATTCTAAACGCAAACTGATGTTGCCGATGGTCATGTGATCATCCTTGGGCATTATTACATACTAGTATGTCGAGCGTTATAATAACATTGCATGAACGTTTAACTGTGAAAAATGTGTACCTTAAAAATATGCATATATCAATTAGCTTTTCGAAATATTCTAGAAATATAATGGCAGTTCATCAGAGCACGTTGTCAATAGACAATAAAGAACAGCAATTTGCTCCTTCAAATGTAATTACTAATTAATACGAAACTTCATGAGTGGATAAACGTCAAAACGGCCGTCATAGCGTGCTGGTATAGTAGTAATAAATGAAGCTGCGTCAATTGATTCAGTATATTTATTCATTATAATCGATCTAAAATATTGTAATTTCAACAAAAAAGGCGTTCATCCCTCTTGGCGATATATCCCATTCTTGATCAATAAGTTACAAGAAAAAAATGTTTAACTACCTCAACCCTAAATAAGCCGAACAGCTTTCACCGTTTGCCTTCAGTGAAATAGTTAATGCAGTAATCTATTAGTCCCACGTAAGTTATTTTGTATAGCGATGTTCGTAGCTCCTGTATTGTATTCGATTCAGTCTATGGTATGCAGCATACCTTCAATGTCTCGTGTGTCTATATATGTATGTATAGTTGTGGAAATGTCAGTGTCAAGAGACAGGAGCCACGGGCGAGTGTGGGCGATATATAGAATATGGACTATGGGAAAGGCAACACAGAATATTTCCTCGATTTGAATCATGTATTTTTTTTTCATTCATGTAGATTTTTTTTTTCTTTCTGTATACACCGCACGATAAGTTAGTGCTAGTATTCTCCATAAGAAATTTATATATGGGTTGCCTGGAAGAAATCGCTTAAAGCGATAAGGCCGCCCATTGTCTCCAATATTTACAATATTCTCTTTAACTTGTATTATAATCATTAGGTTAAGTTGGTGACAATAAAGTATTATCTATCTATATATTTCGCTTTAAATATGCTCTAGGCATGTTTGTATTATCATTTGTTCGGTATTCAGAATGGAATTTCGATAATAAAAATGCATAATCACTTACTTCGGTCTTCGCGCTGTTGGGGCTTTTCAATTATAGCTCTAGAAGGCAGTGACATGAACTGCTTTCATTGAGCTAGTTATTTTCTTTATCTATCCGTGCAGGGGCGGAGAAAGAATACTAACCCCTGCAGCCGGGGTCGACCTGTCGTAAAAGCCGACAAAACAACCCACCTTAGCTACGTGGTAGGGCCTCAAGCCCGTCTGGATGGCGACCACCTTAGGTCTTAAGTATGCCGCCATAATAACCTTGTGTTGTGTTCCGGCATTAGTGACACAAGTTCCTGTACCCTTATAGGACAGCAGCGTGTTCGCGTTGCCACTGGCGTTGCAAACACCCAGGCCGTCAGCTTGTCTGCTGTCCTACAGCAAAATTAATAGAATAACTGATGATGTGTGCGTGCATTTTGAATGAAAGAATCGCGAGAGAGCAGCGTCGTCGAGAATAGGGGCGGCAATGAATTTACTTTAATAAGATTTAAGTCAGTCCTAGGAAATATTCGTGGTAAATTGATTGTGCTAAATATACGTAAACTGGTAAACCGGTGAGACCACAACATTATTTTAGGAATCTCTTAAAAATTTTTAAGTTATTAAAAGTTCTGTTTCTAAACGAATGGTTTGATATTTTGTGGTCGTATGACACATATCTGTTTACTTAAATTATATTTTAGATGCTCTTAATCTAGCTCTAAGATTCGTGGATCTACATACATACATATAATCACGCCTCTTTCCCGTAGGGGTAGGCAGAGACCACTTCTTTTCACTTACTACGATCCTTACATACTTGTTTCGCTTCGTCCACTTTCATTATTCCCTTCATACATGCCCTTCGGTTTAGGGTACTCTTGACCTGGCCTTTTTTCAAGACGCCCCTGATCTGGTCTCGAAACGTCCGCCTAGGTCTACCCCTTCCAACATATCCATTCACACACGCCTTATACACTTTTTTCGTCAATCGTTCTTCATTCATTCTCTCAACATGGCCAAACCATCTCATCAGTTATTAACCATTCGTGAATCTGCAGTTAATAAAAATGTAGTGTAGTTTTGTACTGATTTATATTATGAAATGTTGCCTTTATTGGATAAGGTCCGTCAGTACGTATTAGTATAACGGTTAATATATAGAGTATACGGTTTGTTTCAAATATCGTGGAACTAGGCGAAGACAAGTGATGGAAACTGTAACATGCGAGTAGTTTATACTCCCTGAAGTGACCACCAGGTTCCCGTCAATGTTAGTGAGCTGTGACTGAGAATTGTTGCAGGCACGCGGGATCACCCGTTGCCTAGTTCACTTTTGATTATTATCGTGAAAGATCCAGATTTAATCATCGTCACTATAAATATTATCATTGAGTAAAATTAACTACTACATGTCTTTTGCATCGATTTTATTCGATAAAAAATTCTTTTTTGTGAAAATAAGTACAAGGAATAAATCAGACCTGTATTAACTAATTTTTTTACAGGAACCACTGCCTTATATCCTCCCAATTCCTAAACTATAAAAGTGATTGGAACCTTTTCCTTGCTGGTTGGGAACTAGCAAAATAAGTATTCCAATGCTTCTCATATTCATCTGGCACCGTAAATCTTTATAAATATGTTCCAATGAAACTAAAGAACATTAATTGAACTAAAAAAATTAAAACGTTAAATTTCGGAGTAGGATTACATGAATATATTAAAAAATATTTAATTGTAATATATATATCATATTTAAGTAACAAACTGAGCCACAGCTAAACATATCTGAATTTTATAACTTCGTTATATTGAAAGAGGTTTTGGAAACTATATGGTTTTGTATTTTCGGTTCCTAAAAAGTAAAAAAACGGTAAATCTACTATGGCAAGAATAATAGGGTTCACATATAAGTGCCATCTATTGTCGGATTTTAAGATTAAACGTAGATGGCGTTACATGGGTTTAAAAATGAAATGTATTATTAATTATGACATAATAATTATTTATTTATTATTTATTTATGTTGATCGTGGAATTACCAAATATTTATTTATAAATTTACTTACAATAATATTGTCGGGGTTTAGAAATAAACGTGCGAAAATTGTGTATGTGCTATTTATTACAACAATCGTGCAAATTAGTGCGTTTTTGATATAACTATAACATAACCTGAAAATAAAGATACATAGATGTTATTTGAATAAATAAAAATTGTGTTTATGATTAACATATATATATAGATATATCCCTAGACGTATTGAAGAATAATGTAAAATAATTTTATGTCTTCGTCCACTTTCATTATTCCCTTCATACATGCCCTTCGGTTTAGGGTACTCTTGACCTGGCCTTTATTTATCATATAATACAATCATTAGTGACAGCCCGCGAGTCGAGTCGAGTTCGGTCAAATTCAATCAAGTTGAGACAATTTGAGTCGAATTGAGTCCAGTTGAATTGTTTTGAGTTGAGTTGGTAAAAATAATACATACCGACAATTAACCTCAATCCTATGAATGCACTGTACATAGTTTTTGTGCTAGACGGCAACACTGTCGTTTTACATACCGCAATAGTTTCAAAGTCAAAGTTAAATTTTTTTATTTTAAATAGGCCTGAGTAACAAGCACTTTTAAAACGTCAAAAGCTAGGTGTATGTTCCAAAAGTAAATCCTATGGAGAACAGACAAGAAACTCCATGGATGTATTTTGTACAAACATTTATTATTATAATATGAAGTATATATAAACATAATTATAGAACACGAAATTGATATATTATTTGTCAGTAGGCCCCTCGGCCTATTTCCTCAAATGCAAGCGTTTAAAAGGATACAGCTGAGAATAACCTAAATGTACATTAAAAAAAAATCATTACCGTATGCAGGAGGGGACCGAAGTTTCCAAATAATGTTTTTTATAATACACTTTGTAGATTTATGAATATTTGAGAATAGTTTGTATATATTGAACTTTACTTTTAGATATACCAAATATGGAGCAGATAGCCTTAAAACAAACTTGAACTTCGTGACAAATAGCGTTTCCTACGATTTTTACAATGTAAGAATAGGAACTATTCATTTTGTTTGCTTTCGTCAAATTGACAACGGCGATTTTTGACGTTCGGCGCGCGGACATTCCTGTTTCTTGCGTTGGATGAACAGATAGAAATTGAACTATTACAGCGGACTCTGATGGTTTTACCTAATTCTGATGAACGTATAAAAACAATACACGAATAAGCCAACAGATGGCATTAAAATGTCAGTTTCACAAAAAAAGTGACATTCATTGTTTTTCCCGTGGAGTTGTCATAATATATGCTCTATGTAGTCTTGATCCTTTATTGAAATAAAATTGGTGTGGTGTATATTATTTCAGTTATATTAGAAGTATCGTATTCGGAACATTGTTTTTTTACTCAATTGTAAGATGTCGCTTCTAATGAAGAATAAAGGAAATAATTAAAAACGTATTTAACTATAATGAAACAACAATGAAGTCTTGTTTTATTATGTTACTCTTATTTTAAAATATGCTAAATTTCTTTGGATCAATAAAATCAGGAATTTTATGAGTTTTTTGAATTGCTGTAGGACAGCAGACAGGCTGATAACCCGTTTAGAATTTAACAGTTACCGTCGCCTATGGGTGTTTGCTGCGCCAGAGGCATCGCGAACACGCTGCTGTCCCATAGAGGTACAGGAAATTGGATCACTAATGCCGGAACACAACACAAATGATTGTGGGAAATGCTGCTTATATAACCCTTGTTCTTATTAAACGTAATAATGTAATTGTTACGACCTTCAAATGTATTATTTTGCGCCCACATTTGCGGCGTGTTTATGTCGTTAAAACAATAAGTATGAAGGCGTGATTTGGATTATTTGCTATAATTATTTATTGATGTCATTATTATTGAAACGACGTTCTTTGGTACTCGTTCGAGTGGGAGCTGTAAGTGAAAAAAAGCTATACAGATTTTTTTATTGATATATATTTATGGTATGCTCCTTTAACAGATGCTTTGGCGTACGCAATAGGATTGCAGGTTCGACTGTTGAACGAGTTACGTGCCCGCTAACGAGATATGATTTTTCACAACCGTATTATTAGCATAAATAAACAATTATATTTCACACATTTTAATCATATTTCGTCATATATTATTTATATAGAGATGTAGGCCCTGGTATTTTCACTTTTCGTTTTATATTATTTACCGTATTAGAAATTTTTAAGTGAGGCTTCTTTAGCACAATTGTGATTTGAAAATTCGATGAAACGAAAAGGCGACACCGAAAAGAGACCAACATTCATAAATAGGTTACTAATAATAGCCTGCGATACAATGAGACAGAATACAAGTATACAGTGTTTGCGTCTCGTCTTGTTTTCGTCTCGTCTTCGTTCAAACTTTAGTAGCTTTTATACACTAATATGTGAAATGTAAAAAAATTGAACATTTTTGAATTTGGTAAAAATATTAAAAAATAATAAACCTTATAATTTTCCAGATTATACCTAGTCAGGTCATAAATTCTGTCACATGTTTAATGTAAAATAATTGTAACAAGTTTATTCATTATGTAACCATTCATATACCAAAATGAACTTAACAAAACATAGATTCTTATGACATTAAAGTTTATTCAAAATGACCTCCGTGATTTTGAATACAAGCCTTCAATCTGCGCGGCCAGTCGTCTATCGCAGCACGAACGAGGTCCATGTCAATATCGGCGGCTGCCTTAATCAAGGATGTCTTGAGTGACTCCAAATTGGGATGAGGCTTTGAGCACGCCTTTTCCTCCAAGTGTTGCCATATCTTGTAATCTAACGGATTCAAATCTGGACTGGAGGAGGGCCAGTCTTCGTGCCGGATGAAGTCGATTTCACGCGCCGCCAGCCAGTCTTGTGTGCTCTTCGCTCTATGAGCTGGCGCCGAATCTTGTTGGAATACCCAGTGCCTGTTATTGAACATGGTATGAGAAACAGGTTCCACAAGGTTCGTCAGGACTGTATTTTGATACACAACAGCATTCGTTTTTACACCTTTCTCACAAAAATGTACCTCTGTTAAGCCCCAATAAGAAACTCCCAACCATACCATGAGCGAGGATGGAAAATGACCTCGTTGGACACGCGGAATACGGTTGCTCGCTTCTTCACTACTGTGTGCGTACACCTTATCATTTTGTTTGTTGTAGCTCTCTTCTACGGTAAACATTTTTTCATCCGAAAAAAGAATTTCCCGATATTTTTTTCCCGCGTACCGCTTCAACAAAGCGCGGCATCTCTTCAGTCTCAGGTCCATTAGACGAGCATTCAAACGATGTCCTGTTTTTCTTCGATATGCCCGAAGCCCTAAGTCTTCATTTAACACCCTTTTCACCGTGGTTCTGCTTAACCCCATCTGAAGGGCCAACAGTATCTGCTTACGTTTGGGATTTCTTTGAATTCGTGCCTTCACAGCTTTTATCACTGCTGGAGTCCTAACAGACCGAGGGCGACCACTTCTTGACCTGTCATCTACACTAGAGTCTTCATTGTATCGTTTGATGGTACGATAAACGAATCTTTTGGTAATATTCAAATTTTTCAGTATGTTAAAAATTTGAATTGGCGCGTAACCGCAACGATGCAACGCAATAACTGCAACACGGTCTTCTTTAAGCGTCCACTCCATATTTAAAAATGAGTAAAATTCTAAAAGTTATACATTTTTATTTTCATGAACAATTCGAAATTCGAATTCAATAAACTTTTTTGTGGCCAGCATTCTAAAAGAAAAGTTTTTACTGTGTGACAATACTTATGACCTGACTAGGTATATATATATATATATATATATATATATATATATATATATATATATATATATATATATATATATATATATATATTATAACTCATATAATTGACGACCTTCTTGCTTAACGGCTAACGCACGCCGGTACGCTTGTGGAGGTCCCAGTTTCGATTCCCGTATAATGTCTAGGTGTTTATGTATAATATGTATTTATATACAAAAGAAAAGTATATGTAGTAAGTATATCAATTGACTAGTATCCATGACACAAGTGCTATGTAACTTTGTTTGGGACTAGATGGCGTTGTGTGAAATATGACAGTATATTTATTTATAATCGTTGGATTGAAATGATTATTTATTTTATGTTGCCTTTCAAGTGTAGATATTAATTAATTTAATCTTCAGCTTATTGTCGTTCAGTTATATTCATAGAGCGCTCCAAGTTTGAACCATAATTTTCTATCCATCCGGCTGTGGCGTCCTACGATTGCCGAGCTGTGGTTTTCATTTCAGATTTCGCATGTATAATCGCCCTGTTGTTATTTACTGTTGTGGGATTATTTTGACATTACAAATATAGACCTCCATTTAATTAACTTATATAAGTAAGCAAATGATAGAAATGTAGCAAGCAATAAGCTAGATGTCACGTACGAACTATAATGTTATTTCGAATTTTATAAGATCGCGAATTTTGTTTATCCGCCCTATCTGCCCTGAATTATTATCACACGACTAATGTATATAAATTACATCCCGAGACAAATATTTTAAAGGTAAATCTTTTCGTCTTCGGTATTTTTGGAAAAAATGTTATATCATTGTTATAAACTTCGAAAGAAGCTCAGAATTTACACCAAGTCCAGTTCAGGTAATTTTGTTATATGTAGGTATTTGTCTGAGATGAGAATATAAAGAAAAGTGGAAATAGGCTCGCAGAAGTTTATTCATGTTTTCTGTCCTGTACAGTGTATAAGGCTTGCTTCACAACAGCAGTGTGTAAGTATAAGGCTTGCTTCACAGCTATCCGGGAGACCCATACGGGCTGTCCGTATGCGGAAGACCCCTTCAATCACGTCCGCAGTGCTCTGAAACGTGAGTTCGGTACGATACGGTGTCGTTATACGGGCTCTACCCGGAGCGGGTCGCGTGCGCACCAATCCGCGTCGCTGTGAAACGATGTACCTAGCACATCACACGTGCTCCCGCTCCGGGCGGATATCTGTGAAGCCAGCCTAAGCAATTCGAAACGGTTCTAAGAAGACTTCCATCCATAATGTAAATATTCTATTTAATACCTATTTATATAAAAATATATTTACTACACCTTTTATTGGTGTAGGCCAGTAGACAGGCTGACGGCCTGCTTAGAATTTAGCAGTTACCGTCGCCTATGGGTGTTTGCAACGCCAGTGGCATCGCGAACACGCTGCTGTCCCATAAGGGTACAGGAACTTGGGTCAGTAATGCCGGAACACAAGGTTAATATGGCGGCATACTTAAGACCAAAGGTGGTCGCAATCCAGACGGGCTTGAGGCACTACCACGTAGCTAGGGTGGGATTCTTGTCGCCTTTTACGATAGACCGACCCCGGCCGCAGAGGTTGGTATTCTTTCTCTGCCCTTGCACGGATTTTATTTATTACTAACCTACATTTAATACCTACAAAAATATTTCTAAAATGCCGTCTAACTATGTAGAGCCGCTGACTAAACCTCTTTCAGCTCTGTTTACTATAGTGTTCCGAGATTTGCGTTTATAGCTTTGAAATTTAATCTCGCGTGACATTCATGTATGTGAATCGCGCAATATTATTTCGCTAAACTTTACCACTTTATACGCTGATTTTATGTATAATAAACAATATTTCTTTTTCATAACCAAAATATGGTATTATTAGGCTCGCTGTTCATTTTTATTGCTTCCATTTCGCAAAGTTTTCGGCATGATGGCCTAGTTAGTGTAACTCAAGCGTATTCTTTATAACAACCCGTGTAAGGGAACGGCAACTGTCAAAGTCAATATAGTAATAGATAAAATTCTGTAAAGATTTTTGACATTTCACGCGTGTGTAGAAGAAGTACGGAAATGTCAGAGGACTACATTTTCAATTTACAATTAATTTTGATAACCACCTAATAGAATTTATCAGATATGTTTGTTTCCGTCTATACAACTAATATATTTCTTATCAGTTTGATTTAATCATAATAGTAATTTGGTCTAATTAATCATAGATTTCAAACAAGTATTAGATTTGATATAGGTATATAATATTGTACGCTATTAACACTATCGACTGCATGCCTATTTATCGGTTTTAGCTAGAGACGGTATACTTATTACCTTAAATTTATGCTATGAATGTTAGTTTTAAATCCCCTTTATGCAAAATAAATGTAAAATAAATATCAATAAAATTACATACCTTTGAAACAAAAGGAAAAAGGGCAACATAATGAACGGTACTGGGAGTAAATGCGTGCGCGACTAAGCGGGTACTTGCAAAGGGACAGACTCAAAAACGACCGGTCGATAAAGTGTTAAATGAATACAAAACTAGAGATTTAGGTTCTTGAAAGAGAAGGAAACTACATACAGGACAATCAATTACGTCATCTCACCATTTTAGTCTACACTGCAATATACTGAGATATTTTTGTGCCAGACTCATGTGGCATACATATATACTTTTTTGGATAAGTAACTAAAAGCCACTCTAACATAAAGGGTGACCAGGTAAGACCAGGTGTGAAATAATTACAACCTGAACTTAAAAGGCCTAGAATTCAACACTGGCTCTGATTTAACACATAACTTGTATTTCATTTTCGAAAAGAGCCGCAAAAATAGGCGATTATTATGAGCGAAATTGAAAATTAATTCATTGCTGCACAGAGAAATGTACCAACAGTTTGTGTTCTCTTGATCTATGCATTTGACACAATTTGGCTAAACGATGCAATGCCCCCTTGATATACCAGCAAAGTACCTGAACAAAAGACGAAAATGCAAGGGACATTACCATAATACAGTCATAATACTAGGGGCATGCCTTTTAAGTTCTATCTTTTCTATATTTCCCGGCAACTTTGAATTTGGAACTGTTCTATACTCGAATGTGTTTAAATTTTGAATCTCAAAACAGTTGAAAGTATTAGGATTAATGCTATTGTATAGTCACAGCCTCGAATGGAATCTACCAGGTCACGTACAAAAATGAATCTTTTTAAGGAAAATATTCGTGCAATAATTTTCTACAACTTTAGAAGAGGCCTGACACGGCTTCAGTGTTTTGAAGAGCTAACATCTGTGTTCAGTGATGAAGCCCCATGTCTGCGGACTATCGAACGCTGGTATTTAGAATTCCAGCGTGGATATACTAGTGTTAGTGACAAATCTCGCGAAGGACGCCCTAAATCCGCCTTCACTGAAGATAACATCATTGCTGTGAGCCAACTAATTCTCGAAGATCGTCATGTGACGTATCGCTCTCGATAGAGATAGAGACTCTATTAGGCATCTTAGGGACAACCATTCAGAAGATCTTGCATGAAGCGCTTGGTGTGAGAAAGCTAGTTTGCTGTTGGATACCGCAACTGCTTTCCGACGATCACAAGGCGGCCCGCGTCAGATGGTGTAAGAAAACTGCAAAGGTTCAACCGAGAAGAGTCAAATCACGTCTACGACATCACCAGTGGTGACGAATCTTGGATCTATGCCTACGATCCTGATTCCAAACAACAATCTACAATGTGGGTCTTTCAAGACGAGCCAAAGCCGACTAAAGTTGTTCGTTCTTGAAGCACTTCAAAGAAGATGGTGGCCACGTTCGATGGAAAAACCGGTCATGTTGCGACTATTGTACTTGAAGATCGTAGAACGGTTAACGCAGAGTGGTATACCACAGTTTGTTTACCACAAGTCATCGCCGAACTTCGAAAATCTAACTCAAAGCGACGCATCATCCTGCACCACGACAACGCAAGCTCACACAGCGCTCGTCAAACGATTGAGTATTTGAAGCAGGAAAAAGTAGAAATTCTTGACCATCCTCCATACAGTGCGGACCTAAGCCCTAACGATTTCTTTACATTTCCTAAAATTA
Organism: Malacosoma neustria; assembly: GCA_963693495.1. NCBI lineage: Eukaryota > Metazoa > Arthropoda > Insecta > Lepidoptera > Lasiocampidae > Malacosoma > Malacosoma neustria. The sequence goes on along the minus strand of OY856371.1, from coordinate 23,617,561 downwards.
AGAAAAGTCTTCGTGGTCAAAAGTTCCAGTCCGGTGAAGAAGCAGTCGACGCTTTCAAGTCAGCCATTTTGAACACCCTCAATTTAAAGTGGAATGAATGTTATAATAACTGGTTTGAGCGAATGAAAAGTGTATTAAGCTACGTGGTGAATACTTTGAAAAAAAAAATAAAAAGTACTATAAGGTTCTAGTTGTGTTTTTTTCTTCATACGACAAAACTTAAAAGGCAAGCAAGTACACCATACTATAATGCAGTCGTATCAAACTACGGGATGTGCGAAGAGCCACCTCGAAAAAAAGGCGACGTTTATTTGAGCTCGGAATGGATTGGATAGGCTTCTTACAGCTTAAAAATAAAATTATATGAATCGTTTTAAATTTTTTGTATTTATTACATATTCTACTGTTAGCGTCCTACGCGTGTTACCATTTTCGTAAAACATTTTAAAAAGTTCGTGAAACGGGTTTCTTGTCTCGATTGTGTCAGGCTATGTTTGATATTATTGTTGTTTATGGATGTACTCACTGAGAATAATATATTCAAAGAAAACATGTGTATTGGATTGTATTGGAATCAACAAAGTTGTTCTTCAAAGTTTGATTTTGCCGTGATTCTAGATAGGATTTCTATATTAATTGTTTTGCGATCTTGTTTCTAATACAGATTGTTTCTCTACCTTTGAAACCGAAAAGCGAATAGCCATGTAGCACCGTTATTGGGGTGTTTTAAGTAAAAATATTAATATGAGATTATCCTATTAATTAATACATTTTTGGAAATGTCACTCTAGATCTAATTGTCCTTACGAATTGAAGATTTTTAAACATATTCATTTCTTAAGTTAACAATACACTAAAATTAAAAGGATTTTGTAACAAGTAAAGATTGTTGATGCACAATATATTGTTATTATTAATACAATGACGAACAAATTGTTTTTTTCTTCTCTTATTGCTCGGAGGTACTTCGCAACCTTGGCGTGAACTTGAGAAGACTCCTACACGCCAGCCGGTCCTTGTTTATTATTTATATTATTCCTCAGTTCAGTATGATCATTTATTTATATCCTTGTCACTTATGTACGTAATAGTTGGATACCGTGATAATCGCAGTGTCTCGTTGCCTGCGCGCATGGCTTTATGAGTCACCCGTAAGTATTCTGCGCACAATGCCGATTGCCGTCCGAACAGTCCAGTCGCGTCGCGGCATACTTAGGGGACATACATGTCACTCAATGTACTCGCATAGTTGGAAGTTCGTATTGTTAGAGCTTTTCTTCAACATTCGTTTTTGATTATAATTATAAATTTATAGTCAAAAAATATTAAGTAATAGTGAAGATGACGGCAGTAAAGAAGGCGACAGCTATGCGTCAGCTGGATTCTATGTTTAATAAGATGAGTCTGGATGAAGAAGGTCGGAAGTCCCCTATTGTGAATTCAATCATAGAGCATGACCCACATTGTGACGTACACGGCCGTTGCAGTACACCGTATAGATCCTCGCTATATCTTCATAGCAGAGAATCAACACCGGGATATTATAGAGAGGCTGTGACGCCGACAAATGGTCTCGTAATCAGGTCCGTATTTACTATTTCGTTTTTACATAAACATGTTGGTTTTTACATTTATGTATTATGTAGTATCTTACTAATTAAATATATAATAAACTAGACGCCGCGATTCGGCCAAGTCGGGATCTCCTGCTCGTGAGATAGAGCATCCGTCATCTTTCCCGAGTCTTCTCCGCCGTGACCGCCACAGTCCATCCGTGACACCTCCCCGCAGAGACACGCCAAGCCCTACACATAGGTATAATACAAAGAGGCATTCGATGGGCTCCTTTCCGAATTTGAGCCGATGCAATGTTGTCAACTTTAACAGAAGAGATTCCATATCAAGTAATGGCATCAGAGACATGAAAAGGGATTATGTTGGTTCAACAAACTGTTTGACGGGAAAGGGCAGAGATAACGTTGACTCTGCCAATACGCTATCAAGAAAAAGCTCAATCGAAACTAAAAAGTCCTCGAGTGATTCCTTGGACTTGTGGCATACGACTTTGGAGTTCGACAAGACAAATTCTACGTCATCTCTTCTTCAGGAAGATAGAATTCCTTTCGGACATTTTAAGGTAATTCAGTCATATTAACTAGCTTAAAAATTTTTTTTCATGAAATGATAAACATGAATATTGATTTTAGATTTTTACTATTTGAGCGCATCGTAAATAAATTGTTATTCGGTTATACTGATATTGGTTGTTACAAGTCAATGGAGTTTTATTATGTAGAATTTAAATTTTAATGTTAAATTTAGTATCTTACACGTTACGCATAAAGGGATTGTGTCACAATTAAATTTATTAGAAATATATGACGACATATATGAGTATTTTATATAATTACTCAGTTATTTGCTGAACACCAGAATCTATTTAAATAATTCTTTTATTGCTCCATAAAGTCCATCTCAACTCGTTGGAGATGTGCATCTAGCACATTTTTAAATTATTCCAGGAATGTTACATAATGATTATTTAACAATTTGCCGTTCATAATTTTAAATTTTTAAAGCATAGTCTTATTAAATATTTAAAATTTTTTTAGCTCTTATAAATAAAATCCAGTTGGAATCATATAATTTAAGAAAAAACCTTTCAAATATTAGAATCCTTTAGATTTTTGATACCGATATGTCAATTAAATTCATTAGACTATTATTCATTATACTATATTAGTTACGACGATAAAAACACATTCTTTAAGCACTACGATTTTCCCGTAACGTTATGTATTCGTATCTGAAATTCTACTCTTTCCGACCATAATCGTTGTTGATAATGTGTTGAATCTTTGCTATCCCATAAGCACATTAACGGTATTAAATATAGCCAGCTTGAATTTCTGTCAGTACTGTCAACTGATATTTATAAAATAAATTTAATATTTACGTATTAACGAAATAATGTTGGATAAATTATATTTTTATTATTAATCATACATATAATAAAAATCTTACATCTAAAGGATATAAGATATTATGTGTATTGCCCTGTGTTTAGATTTGATTAAACGTCTGCCAATTGCCTCTGTCAACCCGAAGGTATGTGAATGTTACTAAACATGTCAAACTAATTTTAATTACTACCACTTATCTGTGTCAACATGTATAACAACCTCTGTGGCGTAACGTACGCACGTCGGTACGTTTGCGAAGGTCACGAGTTCGATTCCCGTCCAGCGTCTGGGTGGTTATGTATTTATTTACAAAAGTGTATTATAGTATATTAGTTGTCTAGTTTCTGGAGTATGGACACATTGGTTCGGAAAGCTGTCCAGGGTATTCGGAGCATGCGCCTCCAGCACCACTCCAGCAAACTAAAGATAGGGACGAGGCTTTCCACCATCTGTCTCAAGCGGATACTGGAGTACTTCGGCCACATTGCCCGAAAAGACAATGACAACTTGGAAAAGTTAGTTGTAACCGGTAAAGTCGACGGCAGCCGATCGCGTGGCCGTAGTCCGACACGTTGGTCGGATCAAGTTCGCACCGCACTAGACACATCCGTCTACGAGGCGCTGCACGGTGCTGAGAATAGGAAGCAGTGGAAAACTACCATAAGTGATAGACTGGAGGGTGTTGGTCACGACTCTCAGACATGAGGACTACGACTCGAGGAGGAGGAGGAGTTGTCTAGTACCCATAACACAAGTGATATGCAATTTAGTTTAAGACTAGATGACGTTGTGTAAAATGTCCCAATATATTCACGAGTATATCCATATAATACATCTCATCAGCCTGAACTTACACTCAGTTAGGGCTGTTCGCGACGTTCGCGGTGACCTACACAACCTTAAATGGGCATGACGCCGACGAATGCCTCTAGTCTCGTATTATAAGGCATTATATATTTTTACGCCTTAATTTTCATGGAACGTTAAATAATATATGGCTTGGTATTAAATTAAATGTTTGTCAATTTACTTTTAATTGTGGGTGGACATACTTTTTGTATTTATACTTCACAAGAGCGACCCACCTACCTGCATGATTATTCTGCCGTGAATTATTATACTGCCGATATTATTATATTGCTATTTGTTGTAGGGCACCAAGTCCACTTAGAGGACAACCACCCGTGTATGCCGCAATAATAACCTTGTGTTATTATTGCGGCGGTATTGGACAGCAGCGTGTTCGCGGTGCCCACACCGTCGCAAACATCCATAGGCGACGGTAACTGCTTACTACACAGACAAGCGTAACCTGTCTGCTGTCCCTCAGCAATAAAAAAATAATATTAGATACACAGAAGCAGCCTGTTCTTTCAAATTTAATGACTAACGAGAGAACTAAAAACAATTATATCGATACTCAACGGTGATAATTAATAAATATTTTGTTACGATTCAAACAGTGCCATCTAGTTCCAGAGAAGTAGCGTCACTTGTGTTTAGAGTATTAGACTTACAATATTATATATTGTATATACTTTTCATTGCTTTTCTTTTGTAAATAAATACACATTACACACAAACCCCCCGTACATGGGAAGGGAAGGCATTATATATATTATGACTATATGGTGTGTCAATAGTATAACAAACGCAATTTTTAAATATAGTATAAATTTTCTATATTACCAATTTTATTAAAAAGAAAACATCCTTTCCTGTTATCTGATGTAGAATTCATATTTACATTTTATATCGCACGCTACTGCAGTGTTTGCGAGATCATTGTGTACATAAATCTAGTAATAAACGTTTTATTTGAGAAGACGATAGTGTGTCTCGATTCGTATGATAAACGGTTGTTGATTGAGACTAAAACCTTGAATTTTCTTGTTGACTGTACAAATCGAAACTGCGTAAAGGAGGTTAAAACACCCACATATACTACTTTAAAGAATTTAACGTCAGTAACAGTTATTTGTAGGAGACTGTAGTTATGTGCTGTACAAAAATTAACTGTAAACGATCTTAGTTTGTATCACATTACGTCTGTCAGTTGTGAACGATCACGACATGTTGAAGTTGTGCTATTATTCGAAATTTGGAAATAAACGTTTCTAGCTACTAGTTTCTATACATTAGAATCTCTGTAAGCCGAATTTAAAGGAGACGCCAAAAATTCGAGTTATAGGATGGATGGACGTAGGATTATGATTAGAAATATTATGAATTATTATGAAACATTGGAGGATGGTCGGTAGCGCAGAGTCGTGGGACGCAGTGGTGTCCTTCTGCGAGGACGTGATGTCGCAGAAGGAAACTGCTGAACGGGGAGGGAGATCTCGACTCCCTTCCCCGGCCGCAGAAGGCGCACCGGGCGAAGAAGAAGGGCGGACAACGCCCTTTTCCGGCCCCCATAAATAGGTCCAGGGGCGAGGGACTTGGGGAAGTTCCCGCCCCCTATTCGATGGACCCGAGGTGGAGGCGCGCGCGGGTGTCGGCGCGCGCCTCTGAGGCGATGCACGGAGTAGTTAAACACCTCACTACCCCGTGCAGGAGACGAGGCCCGGACAGACCGGGCCAGCACTAGTGTGGGGCTGCGGAAGAATCTGGATTCCCGCGGCCCCGCGCGCACGTGTGAGGAGACACCGGGGTGGTGGTTATAGCCGGTAGGAGTCCGGCATGTCCCTCCGCCTTTCCCCAGGCGGAGGTAGTCCATGAGGATTTCCCCACCCCAAAAAGATTAGAAACATTCAACTTGTAGAGGTTAAGATTTACTCCAACTTATTTTGAGTTGGAGAGGTGAAATAAATAAAAATCCTAGTTATAAGAAACAATACATTATCTTCTAAAGGTAAAATAACATTGTTATGTTTGAGATACAGAGGTATACTCATAACCGGTGCAGATTACGAGAAACGGAGGTTAAGTAGAAGAGAACACAGCATTCTATCGAAATTGGGAGGCTTTCGACTTATTGATTTCGACTTAAAGAGGTTTTATTGTATTATAACTACTGATCAAACTTTGCAGGTGGTCTTAATGATGATATAAATGGAAACAATTCAACGAGTCCATTCATTAAAGCCAAGACAATATTGAACCTTGTTTATTTACATTAATGAATGTGACCTAAATAATTAATTCTCGTTAGGTAAATGAATCTGTATCGTTGTTCTAATGAATTTCGATTATCGGTAACCTTTCGTACAAACACTATACACACAATTTGACCTCAAAAAGACCCCTCAGTAAATCAAACAATAAAACTACAATCAAATGTAGTTTTATTGTTTGTGAAGATACGATAACGGCAAATTATTCATTTAATAACGTACATTGTGGCTATATATATATGTATTCACCTGATTGTGTCAATATTTACCATCATACATTACTGAACCGCGGGATTTTCGGCGCAAACTCTGACTCACAATGTAGTCATGCTTCTGCCGCGTCAACTCACCTATTTGTCACATTCTTGTAACTAACTACGTAACGCTTTATACAAAAAATAAACATCGCCATATAAAGTAGTTCATTCTAATAATAAAACCTCGTATAAATAATATCTAAGACACTTTCAAATGACAAATATTGATAAAATAATGCTTAAATATTTATATTCCACACATTTAAATGCAATTACTTACATACGAGTGTTCGTCAAAAATGGTTTCAAATCAAATTTCGTTAATTATAATTATACAAAAGTAAATAATGGCGGTATTTCATTAATTACTTCACAGTACTTATTGAGTACACGTATTGGCTAAGTTCATACATTTTGACCCAAAAAATTACTAGTTAGCATTTTGTTTGATGAAATATGGTTATAATTCAGAACACTCGTGTATTAAAAACGGTCTTATTGTTCTGTTGGTCTCGTCAGAAGTTATAAAATAGTCCTGCCCTCATTTAAGTTGTAGAAAAATGTAGCAAATGGATTACAGCTTATACATGTTATATATAGATAGCGAAATATTTAGTTCCGTTTCTCCTTTCGGGGTCGGCTATTCCTGTAGAAAACTAATTGAGCTACATCTTTTTATTGCAAAGAAACAGCACACAGGCTGACGGCCCACTTAATAGCAAGCAATACCGTCGCATGTGGATGTCTGCGACGTCAGGGGCACCGCGAACACCCTGTCTTCCATGCATGAAAACTGAAACATGGCTTGGAGCCCTACCACCTACGCTCGTTTTGTCGCTTTTCACGAAAGGCTGCCCCCGGACGCAGGAATCTGTACTTCGCCCGTGCACGGAAAAAATATCTACTTTTGAATCGTAGTGATACTGATGAAGGCGGACATAATTTAAGCTCTGTGACAATAATCAACAATATATCTCGGCCTGTGAATAATCGGGAAGAAATACGCCTTAGCTTTATACAGGAGCACTTGAATACTAAAAATATATTTAATTATTTTCCCTTTGCTGTGTGAATATACCCACCCATTTTGCTCATACTTTTTACAATGATATAAATTATTTTGTTAAGCACTCTTGTTCTATTCCGAAGTCATGAAAAAATATTTTACTAGTTCAAATCGATTTTTATTAGTACGTATTTTCACACATTTTCCTCATACCATATTTCTAAACTATTATTTATTTCATTCACCTGATCCGTGCAACAGATTAGCCTTTTTTGACAGTGCTCGTTCAAATCAAATGCTAGTTGATGGTTTTCTGATGTTTCATTGAAATTTCACATTTAGGTTGAGCTTAGTTTGAATTTCATATGACATAAACTTATTTATTATTATACGTTTATATGAAGTTTGCCTCGTACTCACTAAAATTGTTATTCATTGTTTCGTTTCTCTATATTGTACGAAAAACGCGTGGGTGTCATCGCGAACATTACATTTGTCATCAGATCAGTGAGACCACTTCATAAATATACCGCTTCGTAACTAATCAAACATTACGAAACACTTATTTTTGTTATGCCATGCTTTTTAATAAGTCCGGCGTAAGAAATAAGCGAAAGTTGTATGCGCGCGTGCTAAACGCTCTTTCTAAAATCTTGCGTTTTTAAATAATTCAAACCACGACGGTGTTGTAATTAATGGCATGCTCTAAATTGGCTAATTGATTTTTTGGTTAGGTAACGTTCCATTACCAGTCAAAAATACTCTGAGGAGTCGAGCTATGCCTAAGTACTACTCACAAGTAGATTGATCACAAATATTAAAATTGTTGAATAAGCGAAGCATTTATATTAATGTGGTGGATTTAATGCTACGCTACTTCGGGAGATATCTGCTATTAAGAGCCATATCCGAGATTGACGCGGTGACCGCACATGGCCTACCCCTTTCACTTGTATTCGCATTTGGCGGCGAAACGCTAGTGCGCCTTTCTCTATATGTTCATCTCTGTCTAGCGCGCAGCAATGATGATGCCGGTGGAGCAACACCTGTGGTGGGCAGGCGCACGCCGTTCGCGGTCCGTGACATCAGTAGTTCAGTTTCCTCGACTACATCCGCACGGAACCGACACCGCCGCGCTCGGATGATCTATCGCGATCTGACATGAAGTCCAAACCGGCACATTATTTAGACTCGTCGTTCAGGCCGTGGCCGCCTGTTTCCCGACAGGCGCAGCCCAATTTTTATTTTCGTCCACCAGACCTAATGGATGTGAGGAACTTTAAAACATCATCGTCCAAAGGTTCGACCTATTCTGATTTCTCTGGAATGAGTGCATACAGTAACAAATCCAGGGACTATTATTTTCTTTCTCCGAGTTATCGATCAGCGGGTGCGCCAACTCCAGTAAACCACGCAGACTTGTATACAGGACGCGAGAGACCCCGTCAACTGAGGAATCCCAATCCTTCACCCACCGCATGCCCGTGCAGTCGGTCGCGCTCTCTGGAAGACATGCGCGCTGAGGTGGTCACGGAATGGGAGGATGACGACGAGAATGGCAATCGGATAGTTGCACCTGCCACTAAATTCAATCAGAATGCATATAAGGGAAGCAGTTCAGCTTTTCAAAAGCAGGGATTTCTCAACCGTCACTCAATGGAAAATCTCGTTGATAGAGCTCCGCAATCGTTAGCACCCAAACGGATCTCTGCTTTTCAGGTAATTGAACTTACTTTCTACATAGATAATCGACTCATTGTCAGTCAGAGTAGTCAGTGTTAAACCTACATGATTGTTTATGTGCCATGACGACATAAATAACATATTTTTTGCAAATATTATATATCTAAGACAATATAAAAAGACTCATCCAATTTTAATCACTTTATGGCTGAGCGATACAAATATAAATGTGCTGGCGAATAGATATCTCTCTTTATAGAATGTATGAGGTATTATGGTGTATAAAATGCAATACACGTTATGCCCGATGGGTGTTCGGTGTTAGTGATGGGAAAGGGTGAGCATGAGAGCTGCGTTGTACCTCGTTCAGCTTCGTTGAACCGCGACGCACCGTCCTGCGTGTAGCGGATGTTCAATACAAGTTTTTATACAAATACAGTAAATCGAATCGTTCCCTCTATACTTGAAGTATTGCGAATTAAGGTTTGCGGGAAATGGATCCATTTTTTGCTCTCATTGCCTATTATATGTTGTGCAACGCGAGTGTGAACTCTATTGTTTAACTGTTATTATAGTTGTATTAAAATATGTTTGTCACTTGACAAGATATTTGTCAAGTGACAATATAAGATAATTTACAAAGTATTCATTATATATCCTAGTAAAACTAGTCCAAGCTTCTGTTAATCTCTACTGTGTTTACTGTAGAAAACATGATCTCGTGCGTACCATGCACTAATTACTGCTAAATGCAAGATTTTAGACACTTAAAGTACTTGAATTTAGAAATGGAATTTAATGACAGTTTTTCAGTTGTTTTTATTTGATCTGCATTATTGTTATATATATATATATATATATATATATATATATATATATATATATATATATATATATATATATATATATAATATATATATAAATATATATATACCTAGTCAGGTCATAAATTCTGTCACATGTTTAATGTAAAATAATTGTAACAAGTTTATTAATTATGTAACCATTCATATACCAAAATGAACTTAACAAAACATAGATTCTTATGACATTAAAGTTTATTCAAAATGACCTCCGTGATTTTGAATACAAGCCTTCAATCTGCGTGGCCAGTTGTCTATCGCACCACGAACGAGGTCCATGTCAATATCGGCGGCTGCCTTAATCAAGGATGTCTTGAGTGACTCCAAATTGGGATGAGGCTTTGAGCACGCCTTTTCCTCCAAGTGTTGCCATATCTTGTAATCTAACGGATTCAAATCTGGACTGGAGGAGGGCCAGTCTTCGTGCCGGATGAAGTCGATTTCACGCGCCGCCAGCCAGTCTTGTGTGCTCTTCGCTCTATGAGCTGGCGCCGAATCTTGTTGGAATACCCAGTGCCTGTTATTGAACATGGTATGAGAAACAGGTTCCACAAGGTTCGTCAGGACTGTATTTTGATACACAACAGCATTCGTTTTTACACCTTTCTCACAAAAATGTACCTCTGTTAAGCCCCAATAAGAAACTCCCAACCATACCATGAGCGAGGATGGAAAATGACCTCGTTGGACACGCGGAATACGGTTGCTCGCTTCTTCACTACTGTGTGCGTACACCTTATCATTTTGTTTGTTGTAGCTCTCTTCTACGGTAAACATTTTTTCATCCGAAAAAAGAATATCCCGATATTTTTTTCCCGCGTACCGCTTCAACAAAGCGCGGCATCTCTTCAGTCTCAGGTCCATTAGACGAGCATTCAAACGATGTCCTGTTTTTCTTCGATATGCCCGAAGCCCTAAGTCTTCATTTAACACCCTTTTCACCGTGATTCTGCTTAACCCCATCTGAAGGGCCAACAGTTTCTGCTTACGTTTGGGATTTCTTTGAATTCGTGCCTTCACAGCTTTTATCACTGCGGGAGTCCTAACAGACCGAGGGCGACCACTTCTTGACCTGTCATCTACACTAGAGTCTTCATTGTATCGTTTGATGGTACGATAAACGAATCTTTTGGTAATATTCAAATTTTTCAGTATGTTAAAATTTTGAATTGGCGCGTAACCGCAACGATACAACGCAATAACTGCAACACGGTCTTCTTTAAGCGTCCACTCCATATTTAAAAATGAGTAAAATTCTAAAAGTTATACATTTTTATTTTCATGAACAATTCGAAATTCTAATTCAATAACCTTTTTTGTGGCCAGCATTCTAAAAGAAAAGTTTTTACTGTGTGACAATACTTATGACCTGACTAGGTATATATATATATATATATATATATATATATATATATATATATAACTACCATCAGTCAAATATAATTAAACAACAAATAATTTATATTTCGGCTAACTTCTAATCGATTATATTATTTGAATACATCATTTCTAAGAATAACTTGTTACGTACGTTGACAATCTAGAAACTTCCTCAGAGAGGCCTTGCGACCCGTTTTAATGATTATGATTTAATTCTAGTAGACGATACGATGGTAATTAAGATGGAATCTAGTCTGCCTTCAAGGTGTTACGCAAATACAAAACTTTGAATTCAACCGCCATTCACTATCATAATCCTTTAGTAACTTATTACGTTACCGCATATAATGTCGCGTTCTCCTTACATAATTTTTCTGTTATATCTTACACCCTATCAACAGATTTTCACTGTATTTTAATTGCTAATATCGTATAATCCAATATTATAGATGTTTATTCCGTTTGTATAACGGAAATCGTGCAACCGTTGCGTAACTTCTATATGCATCGTTCGTAATTAAGCTTAATGTTACGGACTTTAGATGATTTCCAATAATTTAAACTAAATACTTATTATTGATGGCATATAACAATATCGAAATTAATACTCCATTATAAACTCTAGCAAAGTGATTTCGCCACAATTAAAATATAAAACGTATAATAAAATGTATGATGATTATTACTATTTGAAATCGTCATTTTGAGGAAGTCCGGTATTATGTCTTGTATTTGAATGGGTCCATTTGTTATAAATGTAATTTGATTTTATAATAGACAGTGCCACATAATGATATCTCCGGATAGCTTTTTATAACACTGCATTTTCTTGAGCAAAGAACCCAAAAAAAATAATAGGCTAGAGATGTAGCTGAATCTGGTAATGCAAGGCTACAACTTGTTAAATAAAAAAAGAGAAATCAGTATCATATTTTTAAGAATCCATTGATATGTAGTCCATTAGCTTCCGTCTGGAAGTACACGAATATTATGTATAATAAATTAAGAACACTGGCCTACACTTTTTACCTGAGCTTTGTACCTGACACCTAGAGTTATTTTGATGCGCCAAAGGTGAATTAAGCACACCGTCAGAATTTAGAGTGAATTGTAAAAATATTACTATAAATCGCATAAAAATGTGTAGAACATCTTTTCTCGAACTATGTAGATCAAGTTATGAATTTTGATGTACTGAATCCAAATTTCAAGATGATTTATCTGGCAGACTCTCCAAATTTAAAATAAGCGACATAAACTAGTAAAACCAGAACATTTTTTTGTAATATTATCTTTAAAATTAGTGATTAAATAATGCGAATGGAAGAATGCCATAGAACAAGGAAAATGACAGAAATAAGAGAGGAGGAGGAGAGATAGGCCAAAGAAAAGGTCATACATCTCGTAGTGATTGTGTAAAAAATTCGTGAGCTGTTCGATAACTCTGTGACTTTTTCCATTTCCCGCGCAGTAACTTTAAATGCAACACTGCTGCCGTCAACCACCATCTTTTAATAGACTACTATTAAATTTTGAGCTAGCTGCGTCATTTAGTTTCTGCTTCACAGCCATTAAAAGCAGACAATCTCGTGAATTTTTTAACAAAATGGAATAAATATAAATTTTGAGCATTAGCAAGGAAAAATTTGATAAATACTCTGCACCAGAAAATTCAATGGTTAAGAAGTGGTTTACTGAGTTCCGTTGTGGTCGTACCAGCACAAGTGACGCCGTACGTTCAGGTCACCCAAAAGAGGTTATCACGCCAGAAATCGTGGTTAAAATTTATGGAATAATATTGGACGATCGGAGAATGAAAGTACGTGAGATGGCTGAGACTGTAGGCATCTCAACTGCGCGAGTACATCCCATTTTACATGAATATTTGGACATGAAAAAGCTATCCGCGAGATGTGTGCCAGGATTGCTCACATTCGACAGCAAGCACAACCGTGTGACCACTTTAAAGGAGCGTTTGGCGATGTTCAATCGCAATCCTAACTAGTTTTTACGTCGTTATAGAAGAAACATGGATCCATCACAATACCCCAGAGACCAAGGAACAATCAAAACAGAGGGTTTCATCGGATGAACATGCACCAAAGAAGGCCAAAGTGGGTCTGTCAACCAACAAGGCTGTGTCCACAGTTTATTGGGATGCACGCGGTGCCATTCACATAGATTACCTAGAGAAGGGTAGAACGATTACCGGCGAATATTATTCAGAGCTTTTAGACATATTCGATATTGATTTAAAGTAAAAACGACCACATTTGGCCAAAAAAAGGCTGTTCCATCAAGACAATGAACGAGTGAGTACACACGCGTGTAGTCAATATGGCAAAAATACATAAATTGGGCTACGAACTGCTATCCTATCCAGCATATTCTCCAGATTTAGCCCCCTGACTATTCTTCCTTCTTTTTCCAAACCTGAAGAAATACCTGGGTGGTAAGAGATTTAAGTCGAATGAAGAGGTCATAACGGAAACAAACGCCTATTTTGAGGGTCTTGAGAAAACCTATTATTTGGAAGGAATAAAAAAAAACTATAAAAATGCTGGACTAAATGTATTGATCTAAAAGGAGAAATAAAACGCTTATTTGCCGAAGATTTTTTTAATTCAAATATCTAGTTATCAAACAACCCTCGTAATCTGGTGCAAATGGTGTGAGAGTTGAGGCGACGGCTAAAAAAGGAGAGTCGAAGGATAGAACGTGCTGTCCCGAACGCATATGATGTAGAATAAGAGTAGATAAAGATAGAATATTATAATTAGTACTAAAGTAAACTTTTTTTGGTGAGGGAAGCCACTTCCCATTCTCTAACATCCTAAGTAATGAACATATAGAAATTTCCCTTCAATGAAATATTTTATTATTAGTTCATAAAAAGAATGAAAAGGTCAACTGTCAACTCTCTCATGGAGCGGAGCTGCCATCAACTAGTTTGAGTTTAATTTCAAAGTTTAATTTAATTTGAACTAGTCTTTGCTTGCAAAAGTTAATTTTAAATTAGTTTATAATTTTTAATGCTTGTGGTTATTTCTGGAGTTTTATGTTTTATAAAAAGTTGCTATCACTGTGTAATTAGACACATAGAGAGATAATTAGCTGTATATTGTCAAATGAAAATAGGGCAACCTCATTTAATTTAGAGTCATCAATGTTGACTAACATATTACTCTTCTTGGTAATTTCCAAACAGCCAAAGTTCTTTTTAAAAAAAGGCTCAAGGCCGGACTGTAGTCGCTCCGATAAAAAATATAACTAATCACACATTCCAGTGTTTTCTTTCTTCTTGGTTAAAAAAAGCATTCCCTGAGACAACGACGTATAACACATACTAGCTTTATTCTGTGATCAACATCAGACCCTAAGCTCCATAGTGCTAAAAACTGAAAGCAACCAAGATTAATCACTTCGGTGATGATGAGATCGTCATATTAATTCAGTTAAAATAAATTAAAATATTGAAACAAGTTTTCTATCGAGACCAATTTTTATAAACAAGTTTTGACTTAGTCAGAAGACAATTATACTATTTCAATATTAATACTACTGTCTGATCAAATTACGAACAAAAAAGTACACAATCCATATTTGTGTATATATCCTTTTTGTAATCACATAAATTGATCGTAGCCATTTTATTTACTGTTTAACGAGTCGTTTCGTCGTGCTCCAAATATTTTAATTCTGGCTTTGACTATTGTTTTCCCATATCTAAATAAAAATATTTTAAGTTGATGCCATCTCATTTTTTGAAATTATTAAACATTTTATTTCCAATTCCAAAATATTTATATGTTAGTTAGTCCTAATGTAATGAAAGTGTACGTTGAAGAACTTTCGAATAATATATATTTCGAATTCTAGTTTTTTAGTGTTTATCGTCCATAGATAAGTCGTTAGGTATCTTTTATCCTATTTATTTTTACCAGTTACATTTTTGAAACAATATTCTCGTATTTGATACTACATTTGCTCTCATTTATTCTAAGTGAACGATGAATGATATTCAATTTGAACTTGAATCTTTCACTTCGGAATCATATGTCAATTCATTATATATAATTAATATCATTTCTCCGTGCAGGGGCGGAGCAAGAATATTAACCCCTGTGGTTGGTAGTCGGCCTGCCGTAAAAGGCGACAAAACAACCCACCCTAGCTACGTGGTAAGGCTCTAAGCCCGTCTGGATGGCTAGCCACCCTTGGTATTAAGTATGCCGCCATAATAAACTTGCGTTGCGTTCTGGTTCACTAATGAGTGACCCAGGTTCCTGTACCTATATGTGGACAGCAGCGTATTTGCGGAGCCCCTGGCGTCGAGAACATCCATAGGCGACGGTAACTGTTTACTGTTAAGAGGACCGTCAGTCAGCCTGTCTGCTGTTCCTCAGCAATAAAAAAAATATCATTGTTATGTTTTGTAGTATATGTCGTGTATTTCGCTATCCTCAAGCGAGGTATGCGCGGTTGACCAAATATTTGAGACATCTCGGCACGGACTATTGAAATAGTGCAGTTAAACTGACCGGAATATTGCAGCCACAGAGGAATCTAAAGATCTATACAGTATCATCTAGTTTAAATATATAGAGCTTCTCAAACTTTTTTCGCTGCGACACCCTTTATTGGTTAAAAATATTTCGCGGCATAGTAGCCTTAAAGCGATTTGACTACTAGAAGAAAGAGTTTACCCAATTTGGGAACCTAGGATACTCGTATAGTGAAACGTAAAGCTATATAAATTGTACGAATCTCAATCACGTAATGTAAAACTAATAATTTACGTGATAAGTTTCCATAATATGAATTTATTTTAATAAGAATTTTATTACGACTTTTAATTTGTAAGAGTGACAAAATGTTGCCATTGTTTGTGTGTATTTATGTCATAATCAATATAGTTAGGGTACAAATGTGACACGTGTTTATGTTTACTAATTTTGGATTGTCTCTTATATCGTAGAAGATAATCCCCCATTAATTTGATAAACTGATGCTCAAATTGTGATAATATTTACTCGCCATCTTAACAATGATGTGGTATAAAATACCCGCTTTCACATTTATATAATACGGATGCCGGATTTCCATGCGAGTTCAGTCTTGTGAATTGATTACAACAAAATCAAGGCTAAATATGACTGGTATGTACTGCATGAAAATATTTATAACGTAAAAATTATCATGCTATGGTGCAGGTGATGTGCTTGAATAGAAAACTGATTGGTTTAAGAAAGTTTTCAAAATGAGCTTGATTTTCCCTTCAAATTTGGAATATTACGGTTACGTGAATAAAATTAATAAAAATTATCAAATTATAATTGTCTTCTTCGTGTCTTTAGATTTCAAATTATGTAGGGATGGTGCAAGATGTTCTCTCCTTCTATTCTCCTCCATTAGTTTTCATCTCGACATTCACATCTTTTTCGCCATATCATCTTATACATAATCCATCCATCTTTTCTTTTATATCATCTATTCAAATTTTTAGCATTTTCCTTGTTACATGACATTCTTTTCTTCACATTATATGACCTTACCAGGCTAGTCTATTACTTTTCAACTTCTTAATCACTAGCGCTACTTTCAAACTTCTCCTGATAATTATGATTAATATAATAAGATTTTAAAATACTATTATTGTGTAGTGTCATATGTATGTAATACACACATCAAAAAAGTCTAAGCAACATGTACTAATTTAAATTTTAGGGTGGTGGATGAGCCGCTGTATGGATGAACTTCCTGAATGCACCTGAGCTTTTCGGTATTTCCGGGCCGACGGTACACTCGCACCCTTCTTGTATCAGGCCTAAACCCGAATCGAGACTCAACGGAAAACATAATTTTATCCCATTGTTCCTGGGTCCATGTTCTGCGTTCTCTACACCATTCATTTCGACGAGCGCGATTCCCGTGACGAATCGGTGGGCACCTAATTGGGCGTCGAGCTCGTAGGCCGTACTCATGCAGTCGATTTCGCAGTTTGGGGACTTACATCAACACCACTTGAATTTTGTAGCCTCAAACTTATCTCTCGAGCGGTTAACATCGGCTGGCGTCTTGCAGTCAGTTGTATGTACCGGTCTTGTCGAGTGGTTGTACTACTCCTTTTACGGCCTGGATGCTGTTCAGCGGGTTCAAATAACACTTCTATGAATGCCAAAATGCCGAGATACCTGAGATTGATTACTTCCCGCTTGCAACATCCCTACAGCTCTTTGCATTTAATTTGCCGTCAAATGACGTCGCTCCATGACGTAAAGAATATCTAACAATTCAATTTTGTCGCTAACTTTATTTAAATGGTTGGTAAAATTATAAAATGAAAACGTAGCAATAAAAACGCATTTAAATTCAAACAAATTCCCTTTCATTTAATTTAATGAAAAAAAACAAAACATAATCGAATTTTTTTTTACAACCAGCCAGTATGTCATCAATAACAAAAAAGTTTACATACTTACGTACTTTGAGTGAGTAAAGACTTAGAAATTAATTAGTATAAATGGTAAATTTGTAATATCATGCATGTTCCTTAGACTTTTTTGATGTGTATATATGTATATTACTAAACAACTTTATAAATAAGTTATTATCAATATTGATTCCAATATTAAAAACACGCAGGTATTCTTCTTCTTTAGTATGACATTTTAAAAATACTAAACAATATTCTAAAACACAGTTCCAAGGAACCTGTCTTTCCATCGCAAGCAGTATTGGGATCCTTGGTGTCGACATCACGAATGATGTGCAGTTGGGACAATTGGAGGGTAAAGCTAAGCTTACCTCCAAAAAGCTAGGTATGCTAAACCGGTCCAAGCAGTACTTGAGTCCAATTCAACGGCTTGTGTTATACAAATCATAGGTCAGACCGCATATGGAGTACTGTTCACATTTATGGGCTGGAGTACCCGCCTGTCAGCTCAATCTCCTAGACTTGATCCAACGGCGCGCAGTTCGTGTTTTCGGCGGTCCCATACTCACAGACGGTTTAGACACTCTCGGACTTCAGAGAGACCTTGCGTCTCTTTGCGTATTCTACCGTCTGTACAACGGGGAGTGTTCTGAAGAACTATTCAGAATGGTGCCCTCGTCGTCTTTCTACCACCGCACTGCCTGCCATCGGCTGGGTATTCATCCCCATTTCTTCGAGCTTCTGCATTTTTGTACGAAATGGTTCTCTAGGACGTTCATGTTGCGTACTCTCAGGATCTGGAATGAGCTTCCGGCTGAGGTTTTTCCAACGCGGTACGATATGGGGTTCTTCAAAAAAGGCGTTATAAAATTTCTTCGAGGCCGGCAGCGCGTTGGTAATGCCTCTAGTGTTGTAGACGTTCATAAGCGACGGTGACCACCTGCCAGGGTGGGCCGTTTGCCTGTCTGCTGAAATTTCGCAATTAAAAAAAAATACTCTATCCTGATAATATTTTTTTACACTAGTTTTGTATTAAAATGAAACATCACGATTTATTTTATTTTTCCATATTTGAAATGAAATGTTACTGTTTTATATTCGGTTACCCTATATTAATTTACGAGTTTATTCTATGTCGTAAACGTCTCTCGTCGTGCGGTTATTGCCACATGGCCGAGAATACATTCTATAAGTAGGTCTATGTAGGAAGTCCTACATAGACCTACACATAGAAAAGGTGACAAATAATTACTGGTAGCTTACTGGCAGGTATGAGTAAAGAAGATTACAGACACCCTTTGGAGGTTTCTTTCGAGGTTGTGATAGCGTATTTCTCGTGTTAAAAATAGTTTAACTGAATTTTTATAACTAGTATATATTATTATTTATATATTTTATAATCTATTATATAAATATTGTGTGTTACAAAACTCATTTCTTTTTAATTTGTATCCTTAAATTTTGTAAACATTGTACAATAATACAAAAGTATTTTTATTGACAAATTCAAACATGTTCAAATTACATAATGTATAAATAATTCTATATACCAATGTTCAATATTACAGATACATTTATCTAATCACCTTTTATTTAAGTAACGTCTTTATTGTCAAGAATGTCGATAAAAACTTAAAACATGTGCCTTTTCTATACTACTATTATAAAGAGGAAAGATTTGATTGTTTGTTTGTTTGTTTGTTTGTTTGTTTGTTTGTTTGCTTTGAATAGGCTCCGAAACTACTGACCCGATTTAAAAAATTCTTTCATTGTTGGGAAGCTACACTATCCCCGGGTGACATAGGCTATATTATATTTTCAAAAAAATTAGGGATCCTTAATAAAACTCTAATAATGTAACCCGAAGTGTAAAAAAATTACCTAAAATATTATTTAAATCGCGTGCGTTGCGAAAACTATTGATGATAGAATAAAATAATGTACTACAACTTTGCAGAACACATCATTATTTACAAAAAGTGTCGCGACAGCATATGTCTAACTATTATAGTTATGCCACAATAAGTGTTCTTTTATTTTAAAAAATTAATTGAAATGCCGCCCCTAGAAAAGGCTCTTTATTTGGATCTTGGTATTAATCCTTATCAAAATAAATTACTTCATATTCAAAACTGTTTCAATACCTTTATATAACTTTTTGAATTATTCAATTCGGATATTCCATTCGAAAGATATCACGAGTTTAAAAATGTAAATATTAGAAAAATGTTGCGTGGTAGCCGCTCACCCTGTTCGGCTAGCTAGGCAGCACCTTATGCAATGTAGGCGTGCGTCACTGGGGTTTTTACAAAAATTAGAATACTTATTAAAAAATAACGAAAAATAAATAAAAAGTAATAGCAAAAAAAATCATTAAAATAAAAGCTCATAGAAATAATAATATTCAAACTTTCTTTATAATTTTATTTTTTTAGTAACCTGACGCAAATAGAAGGGTTTGCCCCCAGGGGCGCTCCTCTGTCCGAGGAGTGCACGGGTGTGCGTACCCGAGGTGCCCGAGCATCCGTCGCTTCACTCCCCTCTCCGTTCGAGGCAACAGAGTCCTACCTTTCTTTCCGTCTACCTCTTACATCCTTTCCAACTTAGCTCTCTGTTCGTGGCATGGTCCCCGATGGGATAGTTGCGAATACTGATTGGGGTCCCGGGTTCTACCATGGGACCCGATTTGGTAGTCAAAACCATGCCTATTTCGACTGCGCCTGCACAGAGAGTGTTCCCGGGACGGGAATTGCATCCTCGCTGTCGGTTGGTCTTGCTGGGCCGGCTACGACGTCAAGCGACTCTGCTTTTTCTGGAGTGTCGTCTGGTAGTCGTACACACGCCTGACTAGCACGCAACGGGGATGCGAGTCCCGTCCGGAATTGGCCGCGGACCTGTCGCTCCCGGCCCTGGTTCTGTCCATGGTCGGGGGCGATCCTGGATGGACGGCCGTCGCCTCCTTTTGCGAGGCAGTAGTGTCTGCAAGGGAGGCGGCGGAACGGGAGCGGGAGTCCGCCTCCGCACTCCCCTCCCGCCAACGTAGGCCGCGTCGTCGGCGCCGGAGGGCGGGCAACGATCTCCGGCCGCCGTAGAAAGCGGCCGCGGGCGGCCCCTCGGGGGAGGATCCGCCGCCCGCACTATTGCCGTGAGGGAAAAGGCCGCGTGCTGTTCCGCAGCCCCCCTCAACTCATAGAGTTGTTACAAGAGAGCGCCGGGGGGACGAAAGCCTGACCTCCTAGCGCCAGCACTTTAGAAGGGGCCCGCTTTAAGACAAAGCGTGGGCCGGCGCCGGCCCGGGCCACGAGATCGGCAGGCCATATATCCGTGGGCCCGGGCGTAGACGATAGGAGAACAGCGGAGTTTTTTAGTGGGTAGTCGGATGGTCGAACATCTTTTCCGGAGTCCCTTATATCCCTCGGTCTCCCCGGGCCGGGGGAACCCGTCAAGAGAGGTTTTTCCCCGAGACCGAAAAAAAATAGAAGGATTTAATTTTTTGTTAAATACCCATGCGAAGCTGGGACGGGCTGCTAGTTAGATTATATAACAGATATCTCTGTCTATTAAATATAATATATATCGGTGCAATGTCCATAAAATTGTATAAGACATGCTCCCAACTTCAAATCAATCATATACCCGCGCATGATATGTATTATATTACATATTCGTGAGAATTTATTTAACACCTAATTAGGATGATCTCTTTTGTGAATATTTGCATTATTATTACTACTGTATTAAAACACTAAGTTCATAACTTCGCGTTCGAGTTAGGTTGTGATGTGGGTACAGGAACATGGGTCACTAATGGCGGAACACAACACAAGGTTATTATGGTGGCATACTTTAGATCAAGGGTGGTTGCCATCCAGACGGGCTTAGGGCCCTACCACGTAGCTTGAGTGGGTTGTTCTGTCGCTTTTTACGACAGGGCAACCCCGGCCGCAGGAGTTTAGTATTCTTACTCCGCCCTTGCACGGAGTAAAATTGATTATTACACTACTTACTCAAATAAAATGTAAATTACAGTAGTTGCTTTAGCCGACTATATAAACAGTTTATCTTTAGAATTATCATTATCTTTAGAATCATTCTAGTGGCAAAAATAAATATAATAAAATATAAGTATTAGTAGTAAGTATAAGTGGAATTCTGTCTTAACGTATTTTGTGATTCAACACAAATGCTATTTATTGTTCGCTATCGAACTATCACAACAAATTCTGGTGAACTATTACTTTCGTGCGAGCTAAATTGAATTAATTGTAAGTGTAAAATTATTTTAAATCTGACTCGACAAATATTATCTTGGCTAATACCATTTATTTGTACTATGTATTACCGAGTATTATAGTTTCGTCCTTGCGTACAATGTTTTTACTGTAGAGAAAATTTTGATCCAGCTGGTGGTCCTCAGTGACTTTTTAAAACTTAAAACACATATGTGTTTAATATTATTTTATAAGCTAAGCCTCCCAACCCCGCTATGGTTCCTTTACTGATTGTGAGATATCCAAAGTAATACACAATTATTCGCTGCCCGTATAACGTCGTTTTTGGTGAGAGATAGACTGAGCTTATTCATTTAGAAATAAATAATAAATTTAATGATTTAGTGAAATTAAGTTTAAAATTTTTAAATATATTATAATGGTTCTATTAAATTCTTTTTCTTTCAACTTCGCATTCTTCCTATTACTCTAATATATTTTATGATCTCATATGAAACGTTTCTTTTTGTATATGTCGTAGTAATACGTTTTATGTCAACCCAGTAATGTGCGCTTGTTATTAGTACAATAAAGTCAGCTCTAATATATATTTAATCTAAACAAACACAAATACTGAAAATAAAATTTCTTAATTTAATTTAATGTTATATGTTTCTGCGTTAACTTATATTTTCCTTTTCATTATCCTTTTAAATCATGCATAAACAATTAGACCTTTACTCAATAATCAATATTTTCAAAGAACTCTATCAACTATGAATTTTAGGTTATAATCTGGCATGTATCATTATTATATATTGAAGCTAGTTCACTCGGCAAACGTTGTTCTGCCATATGATTTTTTTAAAGAGGCCCATGTCCTCCAAAGTTTGGACCTTTTTGACAATTTCGGTATAGTTATAGATTAATCTATGACTACCGAAATTTTTCACAATTGGTTCAGTGGTTTAGGCAGGAAAGCGTTACAAACCAACTCACTTTCGTTTTCATAATATTAGTTAGGATGTTATGAATAAATAGATAAATGTAAACGCTTCTATCTTTTGAACATGGATATCAATCAGAAATGAAAAAGCGATAAAAATGTTTAATCAAATCCATTCCTAGCAATTACTGTCGATGCATAAGTTACATAAAAGTTTCTTACTATCTAAACTTAAAATATTAAATACACTTGCATATTACACATTCGGCAAGGGAACCGCAAGTAATTACGAGCGCTAACATGGAGATAACTAATTTAAACGAATTGTCGCAAACTACGCTTATTGAAATTGTTCCTAAACACCCTATGTTTATCGTTTTAATATCATACTTTTGATAGTTTATATTTCGTCCGTTAACGTTTGCTTTGAATATATTTTAATTGTAATGTTATCTATACAAATAAATAAAATTGAAGGGTCTGTTTGTAATATTAAAATAACCGTTTTTTACTAAGTGCATTCAGACGTATACATGGTACATATTATACCAAAACAACATATTTTACAATTTTTGTCTGTCTGTCTGTTTGTTCCGGCTAATCGCTGAAATGGCTGCACCGATTTTGACGGGACTTTCACTGACATATAGCTGATGTATTAAGGAGTAACTTAGGCTATTTTTATTTTAGAAAAAAAAATAGTTTTTGTTAAAAATGATAAGTTTCGAAATTTTTTATCCAATTTAAGTTGACCTCAGATTTATATCATCAATCATATGAAATAGGGTTTAGCTAAGGCTGGACTTTATAGGTTCGAACGTACGTATTCCGGAGGCGCATGGCGTAACAGTTGCATTCGATAATACTGACAGTTTGCATATTTCATTTATATTTTAGGTTTTATAGGGCTAGTAATCCAAATAAACCATAAGATATATCCAAAAAAATTCTGCCCAGTCACTATTCCACGCGGACGGAGTCGCGGGCACAGCTAATTTGTAATAAAATGTTAAATGTAATTTGTGATAATAAAATAAAGGTATACAAAAGGAGGAATACACCAAAGAAAAGATAGGTGTATTGTGTAAAAATGTGTGAACGTTGAGATGAAGACCAATAGAGGAGAGTGGAAGGAAAAAACATATGGTGCCGACCCCAAGGCAGGAAGGGGTTATCTATACATCTATACAAATAAATAAAATTGGAGGGTCTGTTTGTGTTATTAAAATAACCGCTTTTTCTAAGTGCATTCGGACGTATACACGCTACATATACCAAAACAACATTTTTTATAATTTTTGTCTGTCTGTCTGTTTGTTTGTTCCGGCTAATCTCTGAAATGGCTGCACCGAATTTGACGGGACTTTCACTGGCAGATAGCTGATATATCAGGGAGTAACTTAGGCTACTTTTAATTTAGAAAAAAAAAATGGTTTTAGTTAAAAGTGATTAGTTTCGGATTTTTTTATCCAATTTAAGTTGACCTCGGATTTATATCATCAATCATATAAAATAGGGTTCAGCTTAGGCTGGATTTGCAGGTTCGAACGCAATTTGTATATTTCATTAATTTATATTTTAGGGTTTATAGGGTTTGTAATCCAAAATAAACCATAAGATATATCCAAAAAATGCTGCCCAAAGACTATTCCACGCGGATGGAATCGCGGGCACAGCTAGTTTGTAATAAAAAGGAAATCTTATCGTTGAGCTATATATTATTTATATATGTTGTTCATGCATGCACTTTATAAGTTATGGTCAGCAGTAATTTGAAAGTTTATTTATTTTAACTTAAACAATACTAAGTTGTGTGACAGGTTTACATTGCCAGTTTTAAATATGTTACTAATACGTGACATTTCGCAGTTGCAACGCATAATGCATTCCAATAAATGTTCTTTGTATATTTTTACACACATGTACTTTAATATTAATTATACGCCGCAGTCCGTCATATATAAATGAATTTGCCCCAGAGATACCTATAGATCTAGTTCTGGAGCAAGTGAAATGAATTATTTTATCTACTTTTAATCATTAAAATGATATATATAAATATAAGTTTGTAGTATTTAAGTTTCACCCTTATAATATTTGGTGCAATAAAAAGCAAATTACAAGAACTTTATTTTAATTGAAAAGCGATTGTTTAAGAGGCATCTATTCCATTGAACTCGCTGCGTGGTTTTAAATCAAGAAGAATTTTTAATATTTTCAAGTAGTCGGTCTGCATAGGTTTGTTTATAAGTAGTTTTACAAATTAATTGTAGGGTATAAATTAACTTTATATGTGAAAATATAACAATACAAATTATTTCAGAAATATTTGGGATTTCGTGAACTATTAAATAGTTTACTAATATATTTTATTGATCGTTGCTTTTTTAATTTTAACATCACTTTGCAGTACTAGTATTCCTAATCCTAATTTAAATAAATTAGTTGTTAAAATTCGTTTCGTTAAGGGTTCCTTAACTTTTACATTACCAAGTATATTTTTATCAGCTGTAATTATTTCAGTATTTTAGACTTACAAATTAATAGCAATATCTTAAAGAGTCTTTGACTTATTGACTGTCAAACAATCGGATACAGCTTCTTCAGACAACGGTCGTAACAAGGGTCGTCTACGGGGGCCATGGTTCTAGTCGCGGGTGCATATAATTGTGTATTTATTTATAAAATAAAATTAAATAAATATTTTATCAGTATATACAATTGGTATTATACTTGTATCCATTATGGAAGCGCTTTGCTTACTTTGAGACTAGTTGGCGAGTTGGCGTTGCGCCGGGACGCGGCCGAGCGTGGCTCTCGCCCCGCGCCTCGCGAAGTTGAGGTAAAGCGGGCGGAGCTGCGCGACGAGGTGCTCATGGTGGAGTGGAAGGAGCGCTTCGCGCACCCCAGTGCAGGCCTCGCCACCATCGAAGCGGTGAGGCCCGTCCTGGCCGAATGGCTGGAAAGGCGCCACGGTACCCTGACCTTCCGCCTGACACAAGTCCTCTCGGGGCACGGTTGCTTTGGGAGGTACCTGTATCGCATAGGGCGGGAGATGACGTCGGGGTGCCACCACTGTGGCGCGGGCGACGAGGAGGACACGGGGACCACACTTTCGCCGTGTGCCCTGCGTGGCGCTAGGAGCGCCGCGCCCTCGTCGCCCAAATCGGCGTGGACTTGTCGCTCCCGGCCCTGGTTCTGTCCATGGTCGGGGGCGATCCTGGATGGACGGCCGTCGCGTCCTTCTGCGAGGCAGTCATGTCCGCAAAGGAGGCGGTGGAGCGGGAGTCGACCACCACACTCCCCTCTCGCCAACGCAGGCCACGTCAGCGGCGCCGGAGGGCAAGTAACGACCTCCGGCCGCCGTAGAAAGCGGGCGTGGGCGGCCCCTCGGGGGGGGGGGGGGAGGACCCTCCGCCCGCACTATGGCCGCGAGGGTGAGGGCTGCGTGCTGTTCCGCGGCCCCCGTCAACTCCTAGAGTTGTTACAGGATAGCGCCGGGGGGACGAAACCCTGACCCCCTGGCGCCAATACTTTAGAAGGGAGCCGCCTTAAGACAAAGGGCGGGCCGGCACCGGCCCGGGCCACGAGATCGGCAGGCCATATATCCGTAGGCCCGGGCGTAGGCGATAGAACAGCGGATTATTTTTTTGTGTAAATTTAACAATATACTTTTTATTGCCTGGTTAATCTATACAAATAAATTAAATTGGAGTGTCTGTTTGTAATATTAAAATAACCGCTTTTTACTAAGTGTATTTGGATGTACACACGGTACATATACCAAAACAACATTTTTTACAATTTTTATCTGTCTGTTTGTTCTGGCTAATCTCTGAAATGGCTGGACCGATTTTGACGGGACTTTCACTGGGAATATAGCAGATGTAACAAGGAGTAACTTAGACTACTTTTATTAAAAAAAAAATAGTTTTAGTTAAAATGATCAGTTTCGGATTTTTTATATATCCAATTTAGGTTGACCTCAGATTTATATCATCAATCTTATGAAATAGGGTTTAGCTTAGGCTGGACTTGGTAGGTTGAATTTCCAATTCAAGTTAACCTCAGATTTATGTCATCAATCATATGAAATAGAGTTTAGCTTAGGGTGGACTTAGTAGGTTCGGTGGCGTAATAGTTGCATTCGATATTAACAGTGACTGTTTGCATATTTATAGGATTTGTAATCTGAAATAAACCATAAGATATATCCAAAAAATGCTGCCCAAAGTCACTATTCCACGCGGTCGGAGTCGCGGGTATAGCTAGTTATATATTATAAGAACTTGATTTGAAATCGATGGCAAATTGCTCCCCACCACGCCAGTATGTTGTCACCCAGGTGCCGTATTAGTTTCGACACGCGGAAGTATTTATTGCTAACATGTTTCAAATGAATGGCGACAATTGTTAAGCAATTGTATTTTCAGATAAAAACATGTTCAATATGCATGCTAAACATACCTATGTAAATTAGTGGCGTAATAGTAACTTTGGCCAATGGTTTCTTTTCTGTTGCGACTTAATTATTTAATGGCTTTGGAGATTGGTTGTAAAGATAGCGCTATCCTATCTCGCCTACCTAGGGCGTTTTTACTTACCTAGGAAATCGTAATCGATCAGTATAATAAATAGTATACTAATAATAAATACCTAGTATACTAAGTACTAATTACTTCTGTATTTTATTCGGTTTGTGTGACTATAATTAACAGTAAATCTCAGGGTCGAAGTGGAATATTCCAATGCGTTCGTGTTGAAACGTTTGTAAGAAAAAAACAACCTAGTGAGAAATAAATTTAAAATGGGTGTAGATATTACATTAAACCTTTAAAATTAATATTTTTGAGCGCGTAACGAGCCGTTCGATTTGTGGTAGATACTCGTATGTTGTACGAGTATATACCCGTACAACATATATATATATATATATATATATATATATATATATATATATATATATATATATATATATATATATATATATATATATATATATATATATATATATAGGTTGACTTTGACAAACCCGTCCAAATTCACACAGAAGAATCTTTAGTAAAAGTTATGACAAACATGTATTTTAGTTTTGTATCACATAGTACAAAAATGTTGAGTAATCAGCTTCACAAAGTCATTCAAAGAACTCGCAATTTACATAATACGGCGCTAGAGTGTCAATGACCTCTCCATCTGACCTAGTAAAAGGCCGAGGACGGCGGCATTGAACCGGGCGAGCCAATACGCACTACTCATTTATGCGGGTGTGACAGAGACAGGTATTTACAGGTTAACGTATGCTGTTTGCACCATATGATTATTCTGTACGATTGAATTAATGATCCTATATGAAATATTTTATGGTGAATATTTGACATACAACTTTTTTTTGCAAAAATGGGTTCCTTAAATGATGTTTAGTGCGTAAAAAAATTGGACGGGTTTGTCATAGTCACCCTGTATATAAAGGTGTATGTATGTATATATATAGAGGTACATATATACCTCGTAATGAAAGGTGAAGAGCTCTTTCTCGGTTAGTTTCCTCGCATAACTTGATTAAAATTACATGTTCATATACGTACTGAGCATGGGAGTAAATATCGTAAGAAACAGGAAAAATCTTTGTTACTTCCTTCTTCATCCCAACAATCTGTGTTGCATAGGCAGTTAGGCGATATATTGCTTATTTCCCGTTTGGATAAGCCCGTTTTTTTTTCTTTTGGAATTCTCCTTGCAGGGGCGGAGTAAAAATACTAACCGCTGCGGCTGGGGTCGGCCTGTAGTAAAAGGCGACTGAACAACCCTATAGCTGCGTGGTAGGGCCTCAAGCCCACCTGGATGGCAACCACCCTTGATCTTAAGTATGCCGCCACAATAATCAAGGTTTCTGTACCCACCCTTGGTTCAGCAGCGTGTTCGCGGTGCCCCAAACGTCGCAAACATCTATAGGCGACGGTAACTGCTTGCTATTAAGTGAGCAGTCAGCCTGTCTGTTGTTCCTTAGCAATAAATTCCAGCTATGCGGCGTTATATAAGGCAATAATCAGGTATTCAATTCCAACACTCATTAGAAATACAATATCTGGATGACCGAGCTTTGCTCGGTATTTTTTTTTATAAATTGTGTTTTTTGGAAATTAACAATTGATTTTCTTAGTCTAACCTCAAAGCAAACACTCATTGACTTCGTGTTACTTAACAACGCCATCTGCTGGAATAGCTTTAGTGTTGTTGTGTCGTTAAAGCAATTTAAAAAAAAATAGTATTATTATTCGCCGATAGATGTCAGGAAGAGTCATTTTTCAGTTTAAATTGGGACTACACAAACGCCACCTTTTGACATTTTCTAGAAATGATTCCTAGCTAGATCGATTTATCGCCCCCGAAACCCCCCGTATACTAAATTTCATGAAAATTGTTGGAGCCGATTCCGAGATTCCAATTATATATAAATATATATACAAGAATTGCTCGTTTAAAGATATAAGATATAACGTAAGAAGATCTCTTGCATCATTATTTACCAAAATATCTTCTTTCAGTCCCAGAATAGAAACGGGGTACATCAGAGTGCTCCAATGTCGGCAACGAGTGGAGTCGGTGCCGTTGCAGAAATGAACGGCTCCCGACCGACCTTCAAGCCAGTTACAGTCTTGGAGGATCTTCAGGCAGTCCGCTGCGCTGAGTTTCACCCAAATGGCAAGCTTTATGCCATCGGATCGAATACGAAAACCTTGAGAATATGCGCGTATCCGAAGATTGAGGATGTCAAGTAAGTTATGTTGTTTTTTTATTAATGTGTTTTCATTGCTTCTTTTTGTGTTTTGCCTTAAGGGCCACCTATCCAGGTGCTCGGTTTTGTACGAGGTATGTCATATTAAGAAGGACAAAAATATATAATTTTATACATATGTGTTGAAAACTCTATAAATTTACTCTAATTTGTAAATATAGTAATTAAGCAAGTAATTAAGCAAATAACTGCTTCAATGCGTTTGGATTTTAAATAGCTATAAAATTTAGTTTAGTATTTAATTTATATTCAACATGATATTCTTTAGTTTTACGTATTTGATAGCTGTAAGTTATCGCTGTCAAAGTTATCGTAAAATTATTTTTCAGGAGTATTTTAAGATTTTTAATTATTCACTTAACTTTTTCTCCGCTATGCTTCTTAAAATATTTTTGAATTGGATAAAAGAATTTTTATGAGTGAATCGGTTCAATGAAACTGACACTATAAAAATTACTGTCTCCATTATATAATTTATAGAAATGTTGTGTTTAGCAAATTTGAGTTATAAATCTTTGGGTAAACAAAAAGTAATCTGTAGACGGGCATTGACTCAAAGTATATATAGCAGTAAGTCCCGGCCGCATAAGTGATAACTTGAGATAAAACGCTTAGACGAAAAATTTACGTTTAAGTTTAAAAGAGGTTTTGTGCACTATATGAAACAGATATCGCTGAGATTTTTTACAAACAATTGAAGGACACAGAACCGTAGCATACATGTTGTAGAAACCTTCTAGACTAACAATCGCAGGAGGATACTACATTAATGCATTCATAATCCCGGTTTTTAAATTTCGATCTTATCCTAACTAATATTATAAATGCGAAAGTGCGTTTGTTTGTTTCTTTGTTATGCTTCCACGCCAAAACCGCAGAACCAATTTTAATGACTTGCGGTATTGTCATAGATTGGACCTTGGAGAAGGATACTTTTAGACTTTTACTTTTTTTTAATTCAAATGGTATATCATACGTCTGCCGGATCAAGTAGTATATTCATAAAGCAATTAGTGACTGATATTTAAAGTTACAATTGATGAAATAAAAAAGTTTTCGTCTATACTACTATTATAAAGAGGAAAGATTTGATTGTTTGTTTGTTTGTTTGCTTTGAATAGGCTCCGAAACTACTGACCCGATTTAAAAAATTCTTTCATTGTTGGGAAGCTACACTATCCCCGGGTGACATAGGCTATATAATATTTTCAAAAAAATTAGGGATCCTTACTAAAACTCCAGTAATATAACCCAAAGCGTAAAAAAATTACCTAAAATATTATTTAAATCGCGTGCGCTGCGAAAACTATTGATGATAGAATAAAATAATGTACTACGACTTTGCAGAACACATCATTATTTACAAAAAGTGTCGCGACAGCATATGTCTAACTATTATAGTTATGCCACAATAAGTGTTCTTTTATTTTAAAAATTTAATTGAAATGCCGCCCCTGTAAAAGACTCTTTATTTGGATCTTGGTATTAATCCTTATCAAAATAAATTACTTCATATTCAAAACTGTTTCAATACCTTTATATAACTTTTTGAATTATTCAATTCGGATATTCTATTCGAAAGATATTACGAGTTTAAAAATGTAAGTATTAGAAAAATGTTGCGTGGTAGCCGCTCACCCTGTTCGGCTAGCTAGGCAGCACCTTATGCAATGTAGGCGTGCGTCACCGGGGTTTTTACAAAAATTAGAATACTTATTAAAAAATAACGAAAAATAAATAAAAAGTAAAGTAACAAACAAAAAAAGTAAGTAACAAAAAAAATCATTAAAATAAAAGCTCATAGAAATAATAATATTCAAACTTTCTTTATAATTTTATTTTTTTAGTAACCTGACGCAAATAGAAGGGTTTGCCCTCAGGGGCGCTCCTCTGTCCGAGGAGTGCACGGGTGTGCGTACCCGAGGTGCCCGAGCATCCGTCGCTTCACTCCCCTCTCCGTTCGAGGCGACAGAGTCCTACCTTTCTTTCCGTCTACCTCTTACATCCTTTCCAACTTAGCTCTCTGTTCGTGGCGTGGTCCCCGGTGGGATGATTGCGAATACTGATTGGGGTCCCGGGTTCTACCCTGGGACCTGATTTGGTAGTCGAAACCATGCCTATTTCGACTGCGCCTGCACAGAGTGTTCCCGGGGCGGGAATTGCATCCTCGCTGTCGGTTGGTCTTGCTGGGCCGGCTATGACGTCAGGCGACTCTGCTTTTTCTGGAGTGTCGTCTGGTAGTCGTACCCACGCCTGACTAACACGCGACGGGGATGCGAGTCCCGTCCGGAATTGGCCGCGGACCTGTCACTCCCGGCCCTGGTTCTGTCCATGGTCGGGGGCGATCCTGGATGGACAGCCGTCGCCTCCTTTTGCGAGGCAGTAGTGTCTGCAAGGGAGGCGGTGGAACGGGAGCGGGAGTCCGCCACCGCACTCCCCTCCCGCCAACGTAGGCCGCGTCGTCGGCGCCGGAGGGCGGGCAACGATCTCCGGCCGACGTAGAAAACGGCCGCGGGCGGCCCCACGGGGGAGGATCCGCCGCCCGCACTATTGCCGCGAGGGAGAAGGCCGCGTGCTGTTCCACAGCCCCCCTCAACTCCTAGAGTTTTTACAAGAGAGCGCCGGGGGGACGAAACCCTGACCCCCTGGCGCCAGCACTTTAGACGGGGCCCGCTTTAAGACAAAGCGTGGGCCGCCGCCGGCCCGGGCCACGAGATCGGGGGTGGGCTCGGGCGTAGACGATAGGAGAACAGCGGGGTTTTTTAGTGGGTCGAACATCTTTTCCGGAGTCCCTTATATCCCTCGGTCCCCCCGGGCCGGGATAATCCGTCAAGAGAGGTTTTTCCCCGAGACCGAAAAAAAATAGAAGGGTTTAATTTTTAATTTTTTGTTAAATACCCGTGCGAAGCTGGGACGGGCTGCTAGTATTTTATAAGATTTAAAATGCTACTTATTGACAAATAGGCTTACAGAATTGTAATCGTCATAAAAAATACTTACACATAAAATTGTATATACAAATCGGTGGGAACATAATATCTAGTTATGAAATACGTTTTACTTTCAAAGACCTTGGTGCCTGTTGAAATTTATTCAACATGCTTTACAAAGTTAGCACGAAATTCAGAGTAATACTTCACGAAATGGAAAGTTAATTTGATTCTAATGTTCGTGATATGAATTTTTGATCATTTATTGTGACGTATTAAGCCGTGATGTAAACGAGCGGAACATATTTGACATGTATGTACAATATGACTGTCTGTTGATAGTTCGTCTCGATTAAGATATGCGGTTACTTGGAAGGCAGACAATCCATATGTCAAACGATAATAATACTCGAAAGGAAACAAACCGGTTCCCTTGTTGGCAGTCTGCTAGAAACAGAAGTAATATTTATTCAAAAACGTCGTAAAGAAATGTTGTTGCTATATTCTAAGATCGGCACCATACCTGAAACGATTTATCCTTAGAGATTGGCAGAGATCTTGTTTTCCTTAACATTAGAGAAGTCAAGGCTACGATGATTAAAGCTCTTATAAATAAAACCAATAATTTTTAATGACCGCTCTATCTGCATGTAAACTTTGTAGTTTATATGTCAATACTAGTCTTCGATGATATGAACATATTTATATATTCGTGATGTTCAGATAAAACATCCTGTTCTATGTAAATATGTTTTTAATAATGTTAAATATAGTTACGTTTATTCATAAATTTTACTTTTTTGTTAGGCTATATTTGTGCTATATATGATAGCGCAGTCAGGAGACCGTATTATACCTCTTTGCAAAATTACCATTGTGAATATAGACTTATAAGAGACCTGATCAAATGCACAAGTATCCACACACATACATTCATGTACGTACACAATTTTTAATTTGAATTTGTCTAGCGTTTAGTACAGTATAAGTTTATGAGTTTAGCTCAGTAACATATGCACATCCAGAAGAATATAATGTATTTAAAAACATATGTTGCGATATTTGATATTTATATTTTTTTTTGCTCGCATACCAATGTTTTAGTGTAGTGTTAAATCTTTCTAAAATCATGATTTAAATTTTCATTTGGCTAGAGTTAATTTAAAATCATTTAGAAAGTTGCATACTTCTTTCAATATATATATATATATATATATATATATATATATATATATATTACTGAAACCCACCTTAATATGTTTTTAATATGATTTGTTGGATGGCGTAAGAATGTTTTATTTTATTGAGAAACCAGCAGATTTACTCGTACATACATCGTTTATATTATAACACAGTAAAGTTATCCGTTCTATATCAAACTGATTCATGTCTTTCGTGTTATAACAATGATAGTATCGAAGTTAGGTTGGTTTTGTGCCCATAAATGGTTATGAATCGAAAGTTAAGGTCAGTATACATTTCAATGAATTGACAACGTACCCACTTCGTGTGTGAATTTCTTCCTGCGAATTTTATATATTATTTGCTCCTTTAATATACTTAAGCCTTAATTTAAAGCAGCGCAAGAAATTGGCCAAGCTTTTCAAGCGTCCTCGTTGTTATCTAAGCTTTATTTTGGAACATTTCACAGTAGAATATTTTGCCAGTGTGGCACTCACTACAGGACATCGTTTGTGCCAGATCTTTTGTTTCCACTTGGTTGTGATAGACAAGCCAATTAATAGTTAGTATAGGTTTAATTGATAATGATTAATATAAGCTTAGGAACGCACTACGTGATTTAGAAAATTTTTTAGTCTCCTCCCGCCCCTTGGTAACCATCAGTAGAATATGAGGAGACCTTTCCTCCCCCTCTAGTTTTCACGTAGTAAGTCATAAATGCGATTTTCAGTCATTTTATGCAAACAGAAAGTAAAATATACTTATATATATATATATATATATATATATATATATATATATATATATATATATATATATATATATATATATATATATATATATATATATATATATATATATATAATTCTTATGTGCGTGTGTATATCACTGAACTCCTCCGAAACGGGTGGATTAATTTTGTTGTGTTAAGTGGATTCGAGAATGGTTTAGATTCGCAATTGGACCCGGTAGGTGGCGCTGCGATCGAGTTCCGGTATTTTTGTTTTTCGCATACTTATAAGAACATAACCCCAAAATTTTAAACAGTTCAGTTTCTTTGTTCAAAAGAAAGTGGTGCGCATGTGTATGAATGAAAACTTCATATTTTTGGATTCTGTTAATCGACCAGTGAAACGGGCGGAAACGGCTAGTATTTTATAGTTATGACGAATTAGCCGATGTTATAACGAATAATGCAATACATTATATAATAATAAGCATTTGTAGTTTTTACCTCGCTCGATCCTTAAACGGTGCCGACCCTGGACATTTTATTTCATCGCCGCTGTTAACCTTTCCCAAAAAACTCTTGACCAATTACGTTACATTGCGTCTCGCTAAATTATTTCAAGACTATTATTCATTTAACATTATTTATGTCATCTGTCGCAATGTTGAGTGACCGCCAAGAACTACAACAAATTTAGTTTGCCTAGATGTAGATTTAAAGTGCCAGATAGCCTTAGCTTTGATATTATTACGGTATTTCGAATGAAATAAGAAAATAATCCTTACAATTACCATTATTAGCTTTGATACACATTTTGATACATGTCCGAGATATAATCTTTCAAACCATGCATTATATATATGGCGGAGTGTTCCGATCACTTATCTAAGCTGTGAGCCGTTGTCGTTGTATTAAATAGATTCTTAAATCTCGTAAGGGGGGGGGGGGGGGTATGTTACTAACATTGAACAGTTATAGCACGTTGAGAGAGATAACCTCCCGTCATTACAGAACATAAATTAGCACGTTTTAGGCTGTTGTTATGAATACTATTTAATTGCGTAAAAAACAAATTAGTAGAGAAATCATCTCCGTGCCTTTAATATTTATACTGGGTCGGATTACATTGTTAGGGGCAAAAGAAATAGGAGTTTCCTTGGTCTGGATATTTATCCAGACCAAGTACAGTTCCAGTACATTTGTACTTTGTATCTCTCAGAAACACTGTAAGCAAACATAAATGGCAATTTTCATAATATTTTATTAACACACCATTACATGTTATAATTATAAATTTTCTTTATTTATTATTATTTTAAATTTTCATAATATTAACGAAAAATTACACCCAAGTTATAAGTATTAAACTCGTTTCAATGTTAGTAAAAAAAAACAAGATTTTTATTTAATCGTAATTTTATTTCAGGACTATTGCATAAGTTAAGACCCCTATTCGCTCTTTGTCTGCGAACGAATGGGACTCGAACCCACCATCTCTAAGTTGATCTCCGAGTGTGACATCACTTGGCTACCATTTACCTTACTTTATTGCCTTGTTTATAACTTGAATTTGTTGAATTATAATAGCATTGCCATACACAATTTGAGTATGACAAATGTCATGACATCAACCGCCTAATATAGTGATGGCTGGAGTTCGACGATGTTCATGTTGATTGTTTCTTTAATTTGCGTCAAAAGTGTGTTTTATAACATTCTATAATTAGTTATGACGTGGAATACATTACTTGCCAAACTAAATGTTAACCGATTTGTTATGTTTAAAAAATCTGTTTATTTGCAAACATTGTAATTTTCTATAAAAAGAGAATTCCAGCTCTCCGTACTGAGGTTAGCAGGATGGTGGATTATTTTGTCCCTTTTTATGACAGGCCCCCCTTGAGTAAAATTTTTTTGTTTATACTCTTTTCTTAGTAAAGATCTGATGGTCAATATGGACATATTATTCACATTATTATCATTAAATCTAGCAAAATCACTGTATTTTAAAGTAAATTACTTAATTAAAAAAAATATTTGTAAAAGGATGATTATATATATATATATATATATATATATATATATATATATATATATATATATATATATATATATATATATATCACTGTACTTTTGTGCTCGTAAAATATATTCAGTGATCCTTTTTATTAAGTACCTTACATGCAATATTTATTTAGGTGAAATACGTAATTTGGCTGTTATTTCCACACGTGAGAAAGTATGTTAACGTACCCATTTCATACTATGATTGATAACCCCAACTCATCAAGTATATATCTGATACAGAAAGACAGTTATCGAATAAGTTTCCAACCAAGAAAGTTGGAGAAATATTTTAACTCATATTACATATTTTTCTTGCAACAAAGTTACGAGAAAAATGATGTTGGATATTCGATATATGTTTTTTTAAAACAATTTCCTGCACTAGGCAAAATCCTGTATTGTAAGGATTTTATACAGACCATTAACGGATACATACACTCAGACCAAAACAAAGTATTTATTTCATATAAATTTTTTATCCCGCGATCCCTACGCAACGTTAAAAAAATTTGTTTGTAAAACCTACACTCACGACCGTACCAAATCACTTGCATAGCGACTGAGGTAGCCGCTTTTCTAACACGTTAAACCACGAGCAGTGGTAATCATAAAATAATATACTAAAGCCGCAATGTAACCCTAGATCGGTAATAAATCCTTTGTTTATCAGGGTAAGTGGTTGCATTAGCATTCAGCAGGTGCAAAAGTGAACTATGACAAGGTCGATGAGTTTTCTATATTTCTTGAGATACGTAAACATATTAAACTAAGGTGTCAGTTGCCAACGGCTGTTGTTAAGATAAAAGATAATAAATAAAATCTTTTAAAAGTCATCTTATCGAAGAATACTGACCGTCAAAACATATGAAAACATTGTGTTTATCTGCTTTGGTAGCTTTAGGATAATGGATCAATAATTAATATATCAATTTCACGGCTACAGAAAGAACCTGAAAGGTGGTTAGGAAAACTTAGGAAAGTGAGCCTAAGAAACTTAATACTATATGGTGCAAAAATATAAAAGGTGCTTTACTTTGTGTGAAGTATTATGCACCGACAGCAATAAAAAAAAATTATGTGCGGATCGATGTAGCAATTTTGAAACACTTTTCCGTGCAGGGACAGAGTGAAAATCCTGACCCCTGCGGCTAGGGGCGGCTTATCGTAAAAGGCGATAAAACAATTATAGCTAGGTGGTAGGTAGAACTCCAAGCTCGTCTAGATGGCAAACAATCCTGGTCTGTAAATGTTCCGCTATAATAACCTTTTTTTTATTGCTATAGGACAGCAGACAGGCTGGCGGCTCATTTAAAATTTAACAGAAACCGTCACCTATGCGTGTTTGCAACGCCAGTGGCACTGCGAACACGCTGCTGTCCCACAAGGGTACAGGAACTTGGGTCACTAATGCCGGAACACAACACAAAGCTATTATGGCGGCATACTGAAGGCCAAAAGTGGTCGCCATCCAGACAGGCTTGGGGCCCTACCACGTATTTTACGACAGGTCGACCCCGGCCGCAGAGGTCTATATTCTTTTACTGTCCCTGTATGGGTAAAATGTGCACCTTAACACCCTGTGCTGTGTTCGAATTAAAATAAACGACCCGTTTTTCTCACAACACAGTGTTTCTCAACGAATCCAGAATTTCTTTGTCTGTCAGTAAAACTTGTAGCCAGGTTGTCGTCAACTTCTATGTAGGTTTATAGATTTCAGTCAAATTGTCGAACTGCTTAACCCACTCTGTTAATAGAAGGTCATCTACACTTATTTCGTCACTCGTAGAGCAGTCCAGCATTAGAAAGTACTGCTTAATATTTTTAATATGATTATTTTTGTCCTTAAATAGAGTGCGGGTGACGCTATATAGTCTATAATAATTTAATTGTGTAGAAAACAAGGTAAATCAACCAAAGTCAAGCAATTTCGATGTTTTAAGGAGTTTGTCGCTAAATCGAGTGACAAGGAGTTTACAATGTATTTAAATATTAGAAAACTGTGGAAATTATAGTTTCATAAAGGCGTTTTCGAACTAATACTCGTATAAATATTAATATCGATTGTCAAACAAACCTGTGACTTAGATAATCTTTTGAAACTTTCTTGTTGTTCGGTATTTCAATTTCGCAACTATTTTAGACACGACTTATAACTTGAACGTTAGATGTCGTGTGAGTCTGAAATGAATGTACAGAGATGCTCTATCGAGTTCTTAGGTCATCATATGGTTCTTAGGTCATATAATGGGGTATATGGTTAATGACAACAAAGAAACGTTCGGTTATTCTTTCGAGAAACAAAAGACAAATTTGTTAATTCAAATTTAGCGTTACTTTTAAAACACTGATTTTGAATATTATAATAATAGTAGTAGTATAATAATATTGATATTTTCCATTAGCCTATTGGATTTTAAAGACCGCTGTGGTAATTTCCATTTATCCATATGGATCTTATATGTTATTAAGACGATCTTAAGAGATCTTTTTTAGTACATTGTATTGCATTTGTTGCCGCACTATTTGTGTATAAACATTATCTAATCAATAAAACCAGTTCAATTCGCTTTTAATTTCCAAGATATTAGCATATTTTCACCTCTACCATTCTATGCTGACCAAAACTTCAAAGTTGTGTAATGTTAATTCGTTAACATAAAACATATATATAATTTATGTCCTACAATATTACACACTGTTCCAATTAAAATAACCTGATACCGTCGCCCCTTAATGTTGGAAACGTCAGAGAGTTTGTGCTGAAAACCTTGAAAGAATTTATAATGTAGGAGAAATTTTAATCAGTTTAATGTTTCATGAGGTAATGTTTAATGTTTCTCGCAGACTGTGTCCATTATAGAATTTTAGGAAATTAAATACGATTAGGTTACTGTAAATTTAGTGAACGATAGTACATATTTTTTTTTTACTTTTAATCTGTACAATTAAATATATATTGTAATTGAAAATTTTCAGATATTATACATTGATAATTATATTGTTTTGAGAATTAATATTTATTCAAACTATCACAGCGTATAAAAAGTCAGTAGCCACATTGTTTATAAATTAATTTAAATGTTACGTCTGCGTATCACCAGATATGCTAGCAAAATTTGTAAAACGTATTAAAATGTTGTGTAATTTGCAATTGGTAAACTAATGACGTAATATCAACAATAAGATATTATTGTTGTAAAATTTGATTTATTAATCGATTTCAAATTCAATTCTGTTTGAAAGTGTAAATGACTGCGTTTTACCCGTCACTAATTAGAAAATCATTTCAGTATGATTAATAATATTTTTACTGTCTGTCTAAACCCAATATATTATATTTCGTATTAACGTGTACTTATACGCAATTTCCCTGGCCTCATAGTATAACAGAAAATCTTTAATAGGCGATAATGCCTTTTTGTCGGCGATGTAGGATAATTTTTTTTCTTCTTTTTATTGCTGTAGGACAGCAGACAGGTTGACCGCCCGCTTAGAATTTAGCAGTTACCGTCGCCTAAGGGTGTTTGCAACGCCAGTGGCATCGCGAACACGCTGCTGTCGCATAAGGGTACAGAAACTTGGGTCACTAATACCGGAACACAACACTAGGTTATTATGGCGGCATACTTAAGACCAAAGGTGGTCGCCATCCAGACGGACTTGAAGCCCTACCACGTAGCTAAGATGGGTTGTTTTGTCGCCTTTTACGACATGCCGACCCCGACCGCAGAGGTTAGTATTCTTCCTCCGCCTATGCACGGATAGTAAATAAAGTGCTTTTGGAAAGTTTTTTTTTTATTATTGCTATGCTAGGATTCCAAGTCGCTTGTAACTCTAATTTAAACTGCATGCGAATTAAATACACAAATATATCGCAATAAATTATTTTGAACATATTATTCCAGTTCTAAATAAGAAGAAGCCACTAGCTTAAGCCAAGCTTAAGCAAACTTATATTTTTTCTTCTATACTTTGTGATGGTCTAAGTTTGTCCGTCATTTTATAAATTATTTTTGTAAAGTTATTATTAACTTAAACATAAAAATCCAATTTTTTATTTTCGATATGTTCACAACGAGACACGTAGCTTTTTAGCTCTCTCCTTTTGGAGAGTGCTCTTAATTATCCACTTGACTTGTTTACTGACATCTAGTACTAGTAAAATTTGAACCCTTTGCACTCGCTTTCGGAGAGGGGGACTTAAACAAACATTTGATGAGAATGTTGTCTATTGTTTTGGTGTATAGTAGATTAATATTTGGTAGGGTAAATGTAATTATTTAATCAAGCGGATGTTTCTATGACTTGTATATTTACAACTTAAAGCCACCACAAACTTTCCGATTCGTTGTTGTCGTCATGAAAAGTGACGTAATGATCTTATTACAATTCATGTCTCGACACAAACGCGCATAAGGCCACGACTGCATGCACGTACTGCGCGAAAGTAATGACTAAGCGCAACATAATGTCGATGACCCGCATTTTAAAGTTTGCCATGTATTATTATGCACAACACGAGTGCCAATACTATGTCGTAATTAACATATTAAAGTATTAGCTTATATTTGAATGTAGAATAGGACGTGCTTCATATATGAATCTCCGTGCAGGTTTGAGTAAGAATACTAACACTTGTGGCCGGGGTCGGTCTATCTTAAAAGGCGTCAAAACAATCTACCTATCTGAATGACAACCACCCATAATAACATTGTTTTGTATTCCGGAAATAGTGACCCAGGTTCTTGTACTTCTATGGGACAGCAGCATGTTTGCGGTGCCTATAGCGTCGCAATAAAATGACAGTAGACCACCGAAGAGTCAAATTATTGTTTTAATATAATTAATGTAACATCTTAAATATCTTTAGGTCAGTATGGTACCTTGTGAATTGTCACAAGATATTTCTATCCGTGCAGGGGCGGAGAAAGAATACTAACCTCTGCGGCCGGTATCGGCCTGTCGTAAACGGCGACAAAACAACCCACCCTAGCTATGTGGTAGAGCCCCAGGCCCGTCTCGATGGCGACCACCTTTGGTCTTAAGTAAGTCGCCATAATAACCCTGTGTTGTGTTCCGGCACTAGCGACCCAAGTTCCTATACCCTTATGGGACAGTAGCGTGTTCGCGATGCCAATGGGGTTACCAGCACCCATAGGCGACGGTAACTGCTAAATTCTAAGGGGATTGTCAGCCTGTCTGCTATCCTGCAGTAATAAAAAATATTATTTATTTAATTCTAAAATTAATTAAAAGCGCCATG
Source organism: Malacosoma neustria (assembly GCA_963693495.1). Lineage (NCBI taxonomy): Eukaryota > Metazoa > Arthropoda > Insecta > Lepidoptera > Lasiocampidae > Malacosoma > Malacosoma neustria. The sequence continues at coordinate 23,575,729 of OY856371.1, read as the reverse complement.
GAAGGACAGCGACGTAAAACGACAGGATACTCTTTTTTATTGTAACTGAGTAATTTTCATAAGTAAAATATGAACATCATTTTAAAGTTAATTATGAAATCACATTTAACAAACGCTGCCCTGGTAACAATTATAACTTTCGACAAACTGTTAACTGTATAATCGCAGGACGTAGTGGTTGAGTAATTTTGACAGTTTGGTTACGTTAAACATTGACAGCGCAGCGAAAGTGGCGAGTTGAGCTGACATTGAGTACCTTTTTGTACACATTCACGAAAGAAAGTAAATAATAAATGTGAATATTTAACTGTAAGGCATTGGACCACAATCGGCGCTTACTTGAACGTCTTAAATTTTATTCTTTCTATTTTATAAGATTATGTATCTAAAATATTTAATTCTAAGGACATTATTAAAGTTGAATTATAATATTATATTTACACTGTTCCATATTATACTCTATCTCTTTTCTTACAAATGTTTCGTTAACCTGAGTAGTATGCTATTTTGTTAAGAGCAAAATTTCACCACGTTTTTTGCGTCGGTGTTTTTTCCCCTTTCTTATTCAAAGACGCTGAAATATGAAATATGGATGGATAAATTTGTTATCTTCAAGAGCGACTGCCGTTTGATATCCAACCTTGAAATAAATAATCGAACGTTTGTGTTCTATCCGTAAAATAATATAGGAGCAATCCCGTTTTTTATTGCTTGCAGTTCATTGAGTAACGATAAACGTTCATGAGAATTATATATTCTAAATGATTATATATAACTTGTTTTTGTTTATTTTATCGTAAGAAAATTACCAATAAATAAAAAAACTGTGAATACCCAATACAAATTATAAGGAATTTCAGTTTACATCATTCTTTTTCTTCGAAATTCAACTTGTCTTACACCGCAAATGTTTGTTGCTTAATACTGCTTTGTTTTGTTTATTTTGGTTTTCAGAGTATACTTACCTACTCACGCCCGATTCATGGTATTTAAGGTTCAAGTTAAAATAAAAAGTACATTATAATGTAGCTCTGGACTATGGACTATGAAACATGAATGATAATTTAGAATTATAATCCTTTAAAATGCTAGTATAGTTAAAAAAAATGAATGTGAGAATAATAGTTTGATTATTATTATATATTTCACGCTTTGTTTTTAATTGTTGTTTAAATTTGTGTGACATAAATGTAAGCATTGTAAAAAGGTTTATTATAAACCTTTGTTCTCGAGGAACCCCTGCCGCGTCGTAATTGCGGAAAGCCAGCATAGGTATTCAGGTTCCTTGCCTATGCGTTGCTGTTGTGACTAGCAAGTGATAGCCTGGGTTGCAGCAGCGTACCCATTAAAAACTTCAATCGCCACCTTTGTGGATGGGTTGCAAGATAAACTTTTGGTCATAAGCTTTAATAAAGCTCACTTGACCTATTAGTTAGATTAGCAAAGTACATTTTTGACTGATTCTGAGCAGTTATAAAAGATCGTACGTACTAGAGGACCGAACTACTAGAATGTAACTGGGTCATACAGATTAATAAAGTTCGGTAAAATTTAATGTGAAATGTCTTGTTGTTTAGGGACACAAGTGCCCCCTCGGCACCGACAGTGCTCCTTAAGCGGACGAAACATCATAAAGGTAGCATCTACTGCTTGGCTTGGAGTCCAGCTGGAGATCTTCTCGCTACAGGGTCCAATGACAAAACTGTGAAACTGATGCGGTTCAACAGTCATTCTTGCAACCTTGAGGGACAAGAGGTGAGTGGGAATGAAATTTTTTACTGTTTATTCGTATTGTCTTAATCCTAACTAATATTATAAATGTAAAAGTGAGTTTATTTGTTTGTTACGCTTTCACGCCTAAACCGCTGAACCAATTTTGATGAATTTCGGTTTAGTCATAGATTGGACCTTGGAGACACTAGTAGTACTACTACTGGCTCGATAACCTTGTGTATTTTAACAAAAATGGTAAAAAAATGAATTTCGTGTGTTGATTAAGCATTAGTTTTGCGTAAAAAACCATCACTGAAACACTTGATAAATACTATGGAAACTCTGCACCAGCAATTTTAATGGTTAATGAGTGATTTACTGAGTTCCGTTGTAGTCATACCAGCACAAATGACGCCATACGTTCAAGTCGCCCAAATGAGGTCATCACGCCAGAAATCGTGAACAAAATTTACGGAATAATATTAGACGATCGGAGAATGAAAGTACATGAGGTGTACGTGAGGCTGTAGGCATTTTAACTGAGCGAGTACATCACATTTTACATGAATATTTGGATACAAAAAATAATATCCGCGAGATAGGTGCCGCGATTGCTCACTAGTGTGAGCAATCGCGCAAACCATAAGCGCAACCGTGTGACCACTTCAAAGGAGTGTTTAACCGCAATTTGGACGAGTTTTTACACCGTTATATAACCGCAGACGAAACATGGACCCATCACAATACCCCAGAGACCAAGGAATAATCAAAACAGTGGGTTCCATCAGGTGAACTTGCACCAAAGAAGGCCAAGGTGGGTCTGTCAGCCGCCAAGGTGTGATACACGCGGTGTCATTCACAAAGAGAAAGAGAAGGGTAGAACGATTACCGGCGAATATTATTCAGAGCTTTTAGACATTTTCGATATTGATTTAAAGTAAAAACGACCACATTTGGCGAAAAAAAGGGCTGTCCCATCAAGACAATGCACGAGTACACACGTGTGTAGTCAATATGGCAATAATCCATAAATTTGGGTACAAACTACTACCCCATTCAGCATATTTTCTAGATTTAGCACCCTGCGATTATTTTCTTTTCCCAAACCTGAAGAAATGGCTGGGTGGAAAGAGATTTGGGTCGAATGAGGTGGTCATAACCGAAACAAACGCCTATTTTGAGGGCTTTGAGAAAATCTATTATTTGGAAGGAATAAAATAATTATGAACGCTGGACTAAATGTATTGATCTAAAAGGAGATCATGTTGAAAAATAAAACGCTTATTTGCCAATTTTTTTATTTTTTATTCAAACAGTCACGGAGTTATCAAACAGCCCTCGTAATATATATATATATATATATATATATATATATATATATATATATATATATATATATATATATATATATATATTTTTTTTTTTTTTTTTTCCTAGTATAAAGTTATATTCACACAAGTTAATTACGAATCGCATAGTTGAAATTGCGTTTTATAGTGCTTAAACCAAATCTATTGCGGTAATTGGCTTCATAGTTTTTCTCAATCTACAATTTGCGTAGTATTGTCGCTGATATCAACACAAAGGTTACTTGAGGCCAAAGAGGTTTATGTTTTGCTTATATTATTAATTACAGTTACTAATGATTTCTGGATAATTAATTCAAGTTATTTATTCACTTACGGTTATAGACATAATTAATTATTTTCCATGTTAAACATTTATCTGCCTGCTTGTATTAACATAAAATTAATTATTTTATACAAATTAACAACGTATTAATGCACACGTTACTAGGAAGTGAGGTTTGTTAAGTTATTCATATTCCATATTTGACAATGGGCAGACTCAGGTATTTTTGCGTCATTACTTCGTAGTATATTTCGTATGAATATATATTTTTTACGCAAAATAAATGTACACAAATGTGTATTTCCTTAGATTTTTTAATTTTTTATTTATGTTTATATACATAAATCTACGACTTATGTATATATCAATATATGAAAACCTATATATCTATAAACGAAATGCCACTCATCACGAGATTTCTAAAACTATTTACCCGATTGACTTGAAAATTAGCATAGTTTCGTACGTTTCTTGGAAAGGATTTTATGGAAATCCTATATGGTAGAATAAATAATATTTGCCGGGTCACCTAGTGTATATTCCTATATAGTGCAGTCCCATATATTTATTAGATATGGTTACGTCATCGTCTATTTAAAGAGTCGTAAAAGGCACCCTAAAGAGAGCTATGTTAAATACTAGCGCCTAGGCCATCATCATATTTGTCCTGTAGACTGACTGTTGTGAAACAATGCTCGGGAATATTGGGAGGGAATTGTAAGGTATCTGTCATTATTTACACCTACGGTAATACCTAACTGTAGGTAGATACGAATAAACCAGTTGATTCGCAGACTTGGTCTTGTTTAATTGCTCGCCTCCATAATTAATATAAATACACAACTGGAATGTTTAGCCTCATACTGAGCTCATTAATAATTATTTTGAAATGATTATTCTATGATTTGTGCTGTGCTGAGTCTTTTAAATGATTATAAAGTCCGCCTGTTCGATAAAGAGAAATTATATCTTTTATATAGACATTATATAGACATTACATATATATATATATATATATATATATATAATATATATATATATATATATATATATATATATATATATATATATATATATATATATATATATATATATATGTATATATACACACACGTATTTGATACCCTCGATTAGTTAATTAAAACTTAAATAGTAGATGTTATAAATATTAGGGTTTAATTTTATTTTGGAAAATAAATTGAGAATCGAGATTGAAGTGACAACGCTCTTATTAAGACTGAGAAGTAAAATCATCCCAGTAAAAAAAAATGTGAGCTGTCGCGGGACGCCTGGCAGATGTGAAACATTGAAATAATTTTGTACAGGCAATAAGCCTATTAGGATGGTTTGCGACAGGAAATAAATATGGCATAATGAAAAATAAAATATTAAAAATTTAAGAGAAATAATTCAATTACAAAAATGTTAATACATGCTTTAATTATAAAATACTAGTTGACCCGACAAACGTTCTGCCATATGACTTTAAAAAAAGTAGCCTATGCCCTTCTACAAGGTCAAATCTATGACTACACCGAAATTAATTAAAATTGGTTTAGGCGTGAAAGCATAACAAACATCCATATATCCATACATACAAACTTTCGCGTTGATAAAATATTAGGATAATCTTACTGTTGACTTTAATCACGCGACAGTATGTGACGCTTCCACATGCCTAATGTCGATCTGACTCGCCGCCATAGATGCTTCACATTCAAAAGTTGTAGGTAGTTTAATATTGAAAGCCTAATTTTCCATTCCAATAGGTTACACGTTGAAGAATCTCTTTATACCACGAGGAAGCTTAATAGCATATTCGTAACTGACAATCCTTAAAACGCTTATTCGCGAGTCATCGTGTCGCACGATTTATGATCATGATACACGATATATGACCAGTTCTTTGTTCGGTTTTAGAAAATTAATATTTCTGCAACTTTACGACAGTCACGAATAGCTAGGATTGTATAAACAGTGCAAGCAGTGTCTTGTATGTTTGATTTATATTTTGTTTGTTTAAAATATATTAACACAGTATTTCATCTAATTCAGCACTGAAATTTTATTAACTTCACTCATTCCACCATGTTTAGAGGAGATCTTTTGTTAGCTTCAAGACCACGCGCTTTAATTTTTTATTTATTTAAACATGAAATACAATTTTAAACATAAAAGACACATAGTACAACAGTTCATGTACAAACAACTTACTTGTCTAGAGAAGATCACACAGGCCCCTGAACTAGTGAATACTGTATCTCAGTGGGCCAGTATTCCTAACTCCAAGTGCGCATTACCATTATATTAATAATTAATTAATATATAGTAGTTAAATGATAAATAGCAGTAAAAATTAATAATAATACTAAAATAAAATATTTATGAAAGAAGGAGGGAAAGAAAAATATACATTAACTGAAACAATGATTAAATGTGAATATATAGATGTATGTAAGTTATATATAAGTAAGATGTACTATTATATTTAAATAATTGTTTTGATAATCTCTTCTGACTCTTGATAATTTAGCTCATACAAATAATCACTCAAAACTTTCTTACACCTACAAATGGGAACTTTGTTTAATTTAATTACTTTGCTAATTTAATTATATAATTTAGGGCCCAGATAATCCGCGAATTTCTGCGTAAATGATGTTTTGCAGCGTGGAATGTTATGAACAAAGTCTTGCCGTCGCTTTAGTATAAGATTCGGTGGTTTCACGTGGATATTCAAAATGGCTGATTTTATAAACATTTTTCTCACCGACAAGACTTTATTTTCTTTATAGGGCAAAGTAGTAGGATATAAGAAACCTTTCATTACTTTTAGTAAAGATCTTTGGGCTCTTTCGATAACTAACTTTGTGGTTTTTGATGTACCACCCCAAGATAATATTCCATAGTTTAATAGTGACTGACATAGGGCATAATAAATACTGAACAATAACTTAGGGCGACAAACATTTCTTAGTGATTTAAATATAAATATAATTTTTTTTTATCCTGTTAGTAGTTTTACTGATATGTTTTTTCCAATTTAAATAAATAAAAAACAAAAGTCTGTTACAACGCCGAGGTATTTAATATTATCGACGTAATCAAAATCAATGTAAATTAAAAATAACGTTGGATCAAGAACGCTACCCTGTGGTACGCCATATTTGATTAATTTAGGTTGACTTTCATAACCCATGATTTTAACTACTTGTGTCCTGTTTGTTAAATAACTTTTCAATAATTGCAATGATATACCACGAATGCCAATTAATTATATTTTTTTTACTAGCATGGGCAAGGAAACCGTATCAAAGGCCTTTGCAAGATCCAAATGTTTTGCTACCATCATCTAATGAATTTAGAATAAATGAGGTCAAATCTAGAATTGCATTACTAGTAGATCTTTTATCTCAGAAACCAAATTAATTAACTGACAACATATTTTTTTTAAATACTGTTTTAACCTACCGTTAATTATGTTTTCAAACACTTGTTATGTCTGATAATAAACATATTGAACTATAATTATGTATTCAATTTGAGTTAGCAGACTTATATATAGGGTTGACAATAGAAATTTTAAGTGCGTCAGGAAAAACTCCTTCTTCGATACATTTATTGATAACGAGTTTAATAGGGGAGTTTAATTAACACCAAAATATTTACATTACTATCATCCCACCCACATGATCTTGTGGATTTAAGACTCATAATATGTTCTTTAATTTCAACTTCATCAACAGGCAAGAAGACAAACGAACTCGCAAGTATGCTTGAGTTTTTTTAATTGAGTTGCAATTTTAAGAAGTGTTCTACTTTCTGTATTCTTGTAAGAATACTAGTGGCCAAATTTTTACCAACATTACTGAAATTTTTATTTATATAATCAAGTGAAGCTAATTCTGTATTTTTATATTGTAAGAGATTCAAGGAAGATTGTTTTTTATTAGCATTTAAGTTACACACTTATTTTACCAATGTCTTTAGAAGCTTATTACAAGTATTTTGATATCGTTTGTATGTAATTTTTAACATCTCATTATCCGGATCATGTCGTAGTTGTTGATGAATTTTATCCTCCTGTTTCTCATAGAACGACATAACCCAAGAGTAATCCTAGGCTTAAGGTTATGTTTACGCCAAGATAGAACACGTTTATTGGAATGTTTATTAATAGTCTTTGTAATAGTATTTAAAAACATCTTGGTCATTGAATTAGAATCCATTTTCGATAATATATCAGTCCAGTTTATTTCTTTTAATTCCTTTATTAATGTCCGTTACTTTATAATTTGAGATGGTATTTTTGTATGAAAGTATCTTAATATTGGAGATGTTTAGTAAACCACAATAATGATCTGTTAGCGTAACTATTACAAACCAACGTCTTCAATAATATATATGTGTGAGCAAATCAGTGGTCTAAACGACTTTCCTGTCTTGTAGGCAAAGTATGCGTAGGAAGAAGTACATAAGATACTAGTAAGTTTAAATAGTCTGATGTAATAGTGCTTTCAGAGTCTTCGTTTAGATTAATATTAAATCACCTATCAAAATAGTAGTTATATACCTATCAAATTAGGGCCTAAAGCTTTAAAATATGGTGGGCGATATAGGCAAATAACCGCTATATCATTAGTAATAGATAGTATTAGACAATTAACTTCCTTGCAGTAACTTGGTTCGACGACGTTTACATTATAATCATTCTATACATAGATAACTACTCCATCATTTTGATTAAGCTGGTTGTTTGTACAATATACAGCATTATTGGACATAACTGGAATAGTGGATTTTCAGAGAGCCATCTTTCTGTTAGTATTATTATACTGAATTCAACATTTAATCTTTTTAATAATACTAGCAGTGCATCGTAATTGCACTGCAAACTCCTAATATTTTGGCACGATAGATTAACTGAATTTTCAGATAGTTTAAGTATTTGCAATTTTCTGGGATGTCAACGTTTACAGCTTCATGTACATTGGTTAAATCGTCAATGTCATTGGAAATTACTTCTAAATTAGCCATTATCTAAGGTACTAAGTTGACTTAAATAGTGCTTATAAAGACTAAAGCGACAATCCCATGCAGAAGCAATATTGTTAATGCGCTGAATTGATTTGGTCAGAATTATCAAGTAATAAGATAGGATGTATATATAGAAATAAGTAAGGATGTATATAGTTACATTTTACAAATAGAGTTAAATAGTTTACATAAATATTGTGTTTATAGATATTGTATGAAAATACATATATACCTTTTTAGCAATGAAATGGCAGATAAAAAAATTTCAAAAGACACTTTTTGTTACATTTAGTCATATACATAATCCTAGTGTTTGAGTTGAGATGGTGTCATCAGCATTTTTAGTGCGTTTATCTGACCATCATTTTGAAACCAAATTGCCGGAGATCTTTCTGTTTTCTTCAAAAATATTTTTCCATTAGACTTATATCCATTGATTTTTTTAAACTGTTTAGCTTGACAAAATAGTTGGCTTGCTAATGGCGTAAGTAGTTCAGATATATAGACTAAATCTTTATCGCTCGGAAGTAGACATGTTTTGGTACTAAACTTATCTTCTTTGTTTTCTTTATTGAAACGTTTTATAGCATTGATTATATTTGCTCGATTCTTTTGAGTGTTAAATTCCAATATTACAGTTTTCTTTGCATTTTTTTAATAGTATGAATACTTAGAATTTCGTTATTATCAAGTGTAACGTTCAGCACCTTATGTATATTATGTTTTTCTAACTACTGAAGATTTTCATGTGTTTTACTATTCGATAGAAGTAAAGTTTCGTGCTGCATTTTCAATTCTTTGTACATTGACATAGTATTTTCAATTGCTAATTGCATCATGGAATTAACTTTCAATATTTCTTCATTTTGTCTTTTTAAGTCTGACATCATTTTATTTAATGAATTGAATTTAGAATCTTGATCGTTTTTAAAACTCGTCAACAATGCAATTATATCCGTTTTAGAGTTAGTTAAACTTTCCATGCCTCGAGCTTTTGCTTTTCTAGTAGTGCAGTGACTTTCTTGTTCATCAGCCAGATAGCTCATAAGATTCGGATGCGATGAAGATTTCTACTCTGGAGGAGACCTTGTTGTAGACATGATTTCTATGTATCAGAGTTTATACTGTACTCACTTGAATGCCCGTTAAGATGATGCGATTAATTTACTTTGTTATATTATGCACAGCACTTATTGGAAAAACCAACTGTATTAAATATGTCATCACCAACACAAAAACATAAATAAATAAGACCACTGAAAATCTTTATAATTTAAATTGAATTTTGCAGACACGTGCGTGACGTTACAAAAAACCTGTCAGTCGATGATTATATGATTTATGTGTTATTAATAAGATGTAATACGCTGTTTTGTACTGATATAATAATCACCAATGCTTGTGTTGTAATCCATCAAGAATTATAAATAAATATGCTGTGACATTTGACACAACGCCATCTATGTTACTCTCGAAGTAAGTAGCAGATCGTAGAGTATTGATATTCATCTTATATATTTTTCTTTTGTTAATAAATATACACATAAACTCACCCAAACTCGGGATGGTAAATGATGCGCAAACGCTCAGACATGCGCGAAAACCTACGGGCTGGAGGTTGTCAATAATGGCATCTACATTTAACGTTACATTGACCATGATCGACTGATTGACAAGTTTCTAGTTAAGCAGGGCCGCCTCATTGATTAATCCGTCTTGTTCTCTCCAAAAATAAAGATGTAATTAAGTTTTTTTAGACATGTGATGAGGGATGCGAAACCTCATTAAATGGTGAATTTAACCTCACATATTCCATCCATTCTACTATAGTGCTACTTAGGCCAAGGTCAACCGTTGCAAAAACGTGCTCGTTCCCGAACTTCAAAGTGAAAGCTTCGGATGCAACTAGGGTGAAATGTTTATAAATATATTTTCAACGTTCCCAATAACTTGCAATTTATCATGTTCGGTTAATGGAAAATTCCCCTACCTATAAACCCCTACAATATATTCGTTGATAATCGAAGTTACCAGACGGGGAACTAAGTGAATTGATGTTTTTCGATATTCCGAATTTAACGACTCTCGAGAGAATTTAATTCCGCATGGAATGTGATTTAATCGAATGTAATAATTACGGAAGATTCGCGTAATCGACCAATTTGTAGGCCCGGTACGGATATAAATATATTTTCTTTTTTAAAACCGTTACAACCAACTAGAGCACTCTACACTCGTCTATCGACCCACATGTGAAAAGTGAGCAACGACTTTCCATCATATGAGTCGGCAGTTTTACACCATAAGAATTTACATCGTTCCGCTAGTGCTTCATTTAGGAAATATATTATCTTATCTATGATTACTTATTGTTATCAAAATGTGCTATCTTCTAGTGAAATAATAATAGTGCTGTCCGTGTCAGAAACATGGCCACAACTGACCAGGCGGTCGAGAAAGGAGACTAATAGGTTATTCCTTTCGTTAGACGCAGAAGGCATCAAATATTGGTTTTGCCAAGTGCCTGTTACTGCGCTGTACGTCCGGGTTGTGCTCTTTGGTTTTAATAATTCGGGCCAGCGCGTCGTCCTTTACCTCTTCGTTAAATACTTCACTTTCGTTTACTGCAAGTTGATTTGTAATGTATACTATACTTCTCATCCAAAAAATCGAAATACTACTGCAAGTATTATTGAGCCGGCATTTAAATGAAAAAGAGGATTGATATCATTAAATAAATAGCTGGCAGTTTAGTCTACACAATGGTATACCAGAATTCCAAATTTGAATTTAAATTTTCGAATTTTTATTCAACAAATGAATGTACAGATTGTTTTCAATGGATATTTCGTCGGAATTTCTCCACTTAATCACATTTTTTTGCATATGTTAACTTTTTTTTAAACTGAGCTTTGAGCTGAGGGTGATTGCTAACTAAGCTCTGTGACATCCTACCAAAAAGATCTTTTCTTAAAAAATATGGATACCTCGTCCATAGAAGCTACCCAAGTCGTGGCGTTTCTAGATGCAGGGCATAGTCAGCGTGTTGTGGCTGCATGATTGCATCTAAGCCTCTTTGCTGTCAATAGAGTATCAACGTTTTCTAGAGACTGGTATGTTTACTCGCCGTCCAGGATCTGGTCGTAGAGTCACATCTGAGCAAGATGACCGGTATATTGTGTCAGTTTCTCTAAGAAATCGTCGCTTTAACTATTCAACTGCAGCAGTGGCTCCGTGAAGTTCAAGGATGGACAGTAAGCGATTCTACCATAAAAAAAAGATTGGCGGAGCGTGGCATGAAACCTCATAAACCAGCTAATGGCCCAAAATTGACGCCTCAGAGAGCGCGTGTCAACTTTGCACTTTAGCACTTAATTGGCCATACCTTTAATGGAGCAAAGTTCTCTTTTCTGACGAGAGTAAGATCATGATGTATGGTAATGACGGAAGATAGGTGTATCGAAGAGAGGGAGAGCGTTTTGCACAGTGCTGCATTCAAGAAAGAGTCGGTTACGGTGGTGGTTCATGGACGGTTTAGGGAGGCATAGGCGCCGAAAGAAAAACCGAACTTGCGTTTGTATCTGGACCTCGGTTACCGTCACTAAATGGGTCACGTTACATCGAATATTGTCTGGAGCCGCGTATACATGGTACCTTATGCACATTTTACTGGCGAAGACTTCATTTTATGCAGCAGAATGCCAGGGCTCATACCACAGTCATTGTAAATGATCTGAGCGAACTCAGTATTGCGGTTATGGGCAGGCCAGCAAGAAGCCCGGATATGAATCCCATAGAACCTACGGGATGAGTTGAAGAGACGAGTCGGAGAGAGAGATCTTGTTGCGAAGACGTTTGGCCAGCTTAAACCAGCTATACAAGAATAGTGGGATTACATCCCACAATACAAGATTGTAACTCTTATCCGTTTCGTGAGGAACCGCATGGAAGCTGTGATAAGAGCCCGGGGAGGAAATGCAAGATACTGAATATTTTTTTAAACATTTTCCATTTTTTCATCTTTTCGTTTCTAACATTTAACAATTTCTTAAAGGGTAAACATAAAAAAACATACCTATTGAACAAAACACAATATCTAAAGAAATGTAATTTTAATTTGAGACATTAATATTCGTTATTTGATACCTTATAATATCCACAATGAACTGGCATTATTTATATTTTTGGTTAAATGTAAAAAGAAAAAAATTAAACTCATTCAAAACCAAACTTCAGGGGTGTTTCGATTTTTTTGATGAGAAGTGTACTACACTACTAGTAAGTGCGGTAGCTAGTGTTCTATCGTTGCTGTATAATTTCATATATAATAGTTCCCCTAAATTTTCTCAGATTCTACTCTCAAATTGATGGATGTGAGACGTCAAATGACCCTTCAGTCCCCGGACGATGCTTCCCAGTATAGGCAGCTAAATAGACAGATCTCCAAGTCCTTGACTCGCGATATCCGCCGCCATAACACAGACTGTGTAAAGGCGGCTATAGAGCGTAACAAGGGCTCTAAAGTATTCGCACGAGACTTGTCTATTGGGCAGAGCCAACTGACGAAGCTGAAGACCGACGACGGCAGGGTCGTTTCGTCTAAACCCGAACTTTTGAGGGAAGTCGAGAAGTTCTACGGACAGCTATACACGACCACACGGGCACCTGTTAACAACAAGGCTAAAGACCCAAGAGCCAAATTAACCCGACACTACACCGTAGATATCCCAGACGTCAGTCTGTACGAGATTAGTGTGGCCCTTAAACAGCTTAAAAACAACAAGGCGCCGGGTGATGATGGAATTACAGCCGAGCTTCTGAGAGCTGGTGGTACTCCTGTGCTTAAAATCCTCCAGAAGCTATTTAATTCCGTCATCCTCGATGGCAAAACGCCGCAGGCCTGGCACGGAAGTATAGTGGTGCTGTTCTTCAAAAAGGGCGACAAAACCCTTTTGAAGAACTTTAGACCGATATCACTTCTGAGCCATGTTTACAAGCTGTTTTCAAGGGTCATCACGAATCGTCTCGCGCGCAGATTTGACGACTTCCAGCCTCCCGAACAAGCCGGATTCCGAAAAGGTTTTAGCACCATAGACCACATACATACGCTGCGGCAGGTTATACAGAAGACGGAGGAGTATAACCAGCCACTATGCTTGGCGTTCGTGGACTATGAGAAAGCCTTTGATTCGATCGAGACCTGGGCGGTGCTTCAGTCTCTCCAGAGGTGCCACATTGATTATCGATACATCAAAGCGTTGAAGTGTTTGTATGAAAACGCCACCATGTCAGTCCGTCTCCAGGATCAGAACTCGAAGCCTATCCGACTGCAGCGGGGAGTCAGACAAGGCGATGTCATATCGCCGATGCTGTTCACTGCTGCGTTGGAAGATGTCTTCAAGCTTCTGGACTGGAACGGACTGGGCATCAACATTAACGGTGAGTACATCACTCACCTTAGATTCGCAGATGATATCGTAATCATGGCTGAAACCATGGAAGACTTAAGCCATATGCTTGATGGCCTCAATACAGCTTCCCAAGGAGTAGGTCTCAAAATGAACATGGACAAGACGAAGATCATGTCTAATGTCCATGTCGCACCTACCCCCGTAACAGTTGGGAACTGTACTTTCGAAATTGTTGACGAATACGTCTACTTGGGTCAAACGATCCAGTTAGGCAGGTCCAATTTCGCGAAAGAGGTCACTCGTCGAATCCAACTCGGATGGGCAGCGTTCGGGAAGCTCCGTAAAATCTTTTCGTCCCAAATACCGCAGTGTCTCAAGACGAAGGTTTTTAACCAATGTGTGTTGCCAGTGATGACATACGGAACGCAGACGTGGTCGCTAACTATGGGCCTTATGAGAAAGCTCATGGTCGCTCAGAGAGCAATGGAGAGGGCTATGCTCGGAGTTTCCCTGCGAGATAGAATCAGAAATGAGGAGATTCGCAGGAGAACCAAAGTAACCGACATAGCCCGGATGATTGCAAAACTGAAGTGGCAGTGGGCTGGGCACATAGCTCGAAGGACTGATGGCCGTTGGGGCAGAAAAGTCCTCGAATGGCGACCGCGTACCGGAAGACGCAGTGTTGGTAGGCCCCCCACAAGATGGACCGATGATCTGGTCAAGATCGCCGGGATAGGTTGGATAAGGGCAGCGCAGGACCGATCATCGTGGAGATCTTTGGGGGAGGCCTTTGTCCAGCAGTGGGCGTCTTCCGGCTGAAATGATGATCCCCTAAATTAATCCACCACTTAAGCTCCACTTAAGGAAGGCTTTAGTAATGAATGATTATATACATACATATATGTCGTAAGATCAGAACCGACATCGAAGCCGGTTTTGACTGAAGAAACCTGTGGCGGGCGTAAGTCAATATATATATAGAATAGAATATTCTTAATTGTACAAAACAGATACAGATTTTATTAAGGATAAAAAATAAAACCTACAAATGGCGGTCTTATCGCTGAAAACGATTTCTTCCAGACAATCTATATTTCCGTTATGTATACATAAATCGGCTGTAGATTTTTTTATATATAATTGCATGGTTACAACATAGGTTTTACTGGTGGATAACTCGAACAATTCTCATTGCAGTACGATATAAGGTATTTAAAAAGAAATAACGTTATAGATATATTTCTTAGAGGCCAGCAGTCTAATGGCAATGCTCCTGATGTTGCAAACGTCTATAGGCGACGGTGATCACCTGCAATCGGATGGACCGTTTGCCTGTCTGGTAAACTCTAGCTATAAAAAAAATTGTTTCATAACTCATTATTCACTGTTCAAACACACCTGAGAATTTCTTTGAATGATAATACATTTATTTATTAATAGTTAATTTAAACAAGTGATTATCCGAAACAATAGAATCAATCACATTCTTTAGACATTTTCTTAGTGTCCGACCGAAACTGGTTTTCCGGCTGAAACCTAAACCGAATATTCGGCCGTGGGTTCAGTTTCGGCCGAAACCGAAAATGACGTGGTCAAGTATAAAATTCCTTAAAATACTAAAATTTGGTGTATTTTACCCATTATTATTTAAAATTACGCCATGAAATGGAAACACAGTATATTAATTTTGTTGTAATCATTTATTTAATATAATATAAAAAAATGTTAATAATATTTTATTATTTTTCAAATTAAGTTCTCATAGCAAAATGTTTATCAGTTATCAATAATCAAATCACTAATTGTTACTGTTTCATTAAATACTAAATATTGGTATTTTGAAATCTTATTAATTAATACTTTGGTTTGTATTTGTACTTAGAAGAATCATCAATCTCTTTTAGGTACTTATACCTCTTATATAAAAATAATAATTACTAAAATTATTATTACACTCTTACAGTCTCAACAAAGATAATCAAATCGCACATTTAGAATTAACAAAGGTACCTAGATCACAATTAGTAGGACAGTCATACTTACATTTATTTAGTGTAATAAATGTAAGTAAATCACTACTAAACTACAGTAAACATTTAGATTGAAAACAGTTATAAAATCAAATAAAAAAACCTTCTAAATATCTTATATTTAGGGTTACTTTTTTAGTTTTTCGTATTATTAATATTCATAATTAAAGTCTTATATTGTACGCCAAGAAAAGCAGTTTGTCTACGTTTCCGCCACGTAAATTATTGTGACGATCCGAGTATATTTGGCCAACAGCACTGAACATCTGTTCACTCGGGACACTGGTAGGTGGAGCTGAAAGGTATTTTAAAACTGCACTTCTCAATATAGGATATTGACTGCTGTTCCAATAACTGTATATGTCAGCATTGCGTTGTAATAATAGCTCCGACAGGTAAGACTGAGTCTTGCATCGGGCGATAACGCACTGACTAAGTTGTGTTGCTACTTCCGAAATCAGTTTCGGTTTCGGCAAAAGTTTCGGCCAATTTTGGCCGAAACCGAAACTGCCGCCAAAACTTGATTTTTGGCCGAAACCGAGTTTTCGGTCGGATACTACATTTTATGTACATCACATTGTGTGTTCAAATAGGGAAATCTTGTAATTTACCCTATTATAATACAAACGTGTTTAATAACTTACTGTATATCTATATATGTATATATACTGTATATATCTCTTTGATATTTTTTATATATAATATATATAAGCGGGAATTTTCAATAGATGGAGCTCACAATGCACGATGGGACAGTACGTGACGTTTGCTTTATTGAAGACACGACGAACAAAACAAGTTTGCTGGTGAGCGGAGGAGCCGGCGACTGTAAGATCTACGTAACTGACTGCGCTACGGGAAAACCATTTCAGGTATGTGGGAACGCTGTGGTTATAAAAATTAGTAATATATATATTTATATATATATATATATATATATATATATATATATATACCTAGTCAGGTCATAAATTCTGTCACATGTTTAATGTAAAATAATTGTAACAAGTTTATTAATTATGTAACCATTCATATACCAAAATGAACTTAACAAAACATAGATTCTTATGACATTAAAGTTTATTCAAAATGACCTCCGTGATTTTGAATACAAGCCTTCAATCTGCGCGGCCAGTTGTCTATCGCAGCACGAACGAGGTCCATGTCAATATCGGCGGCTGCCTTAATCAAGGATGTCTTGAGTGACTCCAAATTGGGATGAGGCTTTGAGCACGCCTTTTCCTCCAAGTGTTGCCATATCTTGTAATCTAACGGATTCAAATCTGGACTGGAGGAGGCCCAGTCTTCGTGCCGGATGAAGTCGATTTCACGCGCCGCCAGCCAGTCTTGTGTGCTCTTCGCTCTATGAGCTGGCGCCGAATCTTGTTGGAATACCCAGTGCCTGTTATTGAACATGGTATGAGAAACAGGTTCCACAAGGTTCGTCAGGACTGTATTTTGATACACAACAGCATTCGTTTTTACATCTTTCTCACAAAAATGTACCTCTGTTAAGCCCCAATAAGAAACTCCCAACCATACCATGAGCGAGGATGGAAAATGACCTCGTTGGACACGCGAAATACGGTTGCTCGCTTCTTCACTACTGTGTGCGTACACCTTATCATTTTGTTTGTTGTAGCTCTCTTCTACGGTAAACATTTTTTCATCCGAAAAAAGAATTTCCCGATATTTTTTTCCCGCGTACCGCTTCAACAAAGCGCGGCATCTCTTCAGTCTCAGGTCCATTAGACGAGCATTCAAACGATGTCCTGTTTTTCTTCGATATGCCCGAAGCCCTAAGTCTTCATTTAACACCCTTTTCACCGTGGTTCTGCTTAACCCCATCTGAAGGGCCAACAGTTTCTGCTTACGTTTGGGATTTCTTTGAATTCGTGCCTTCACAGCTTTTATCACTGCTGGAGTCCTAACAGACCGAGGGCGACCACTTCTTGACCTGTCATCTACACTAGAGTCTTCATTGTATCGTTTGATGGTACGATAAACGAATCTTTTGGTAATATTCAAATTTTTCAGTATGTTAAAAATTTGATGCAACGCAATAACTGCAACACGGTCTTCTTTAAGCGTCCACTCCATATTTAAAAATGAGTAAAATTCTAAAAGTTATACATTTTTATTTTCATGAACAATTCGAAATTCTAATTCAATAAACTTTTTTGTGGCCAGCATTCTAAAAGAAAAGTTTTTACTGTGTGACAATACTTATGACCTGACTAGGTATATATATATATATATATATAATATATATATATATATATATATATATATATATATATATATATATATATATATATATATATATATATATATATATATATATATATATATATATATATAATTGCTGTAGAACAACAGACAGGCCCGTCGCCTATGAGTGTTTGCAACGCCAGTAGCATCGCGCCGCCATCCAGATAAGCTTGGGGCCCTATCACGTATCTAGATTTGTTTTGTCACCTTTTACGACAGGCCGACCCCGACCGCAGAGGTTAGTATTCTTTCTCCGCTCCTGCACGGATAGTTATATATTATCGGTATATTCTTAAAGTCACTTTCCAAATAGTGAAGTTGTAACGGTTGTAAAATCAAACATTTATGTTATATAACTCGAAAAAATAAATTGTATCTCAAAAGATACTATAGGGTAAATTAGTAGTGAATTTGCTTCTATAAGCAGTCCCTATAGACTCGCTAATTATTTCGACTTACAAAGGCTTCAGATTTTGAGCAACGGAGGTTTAGGGGTTTGAAAGGAAGGAAACACAACATTTTTTCGAGTTTGGGAAGTTTTCGACTTATCGACGTTCAATTTGAAGAGGTTCTGTTGTGATGAATTGTATATGGAATTAGGGTATTTATCGGGTAAGCCTTTACTCGATAAATAAACAACAAACCCAACAGATGTTGCCCAACAAATTAATATAGTTCTGACGTGTGAATACCTTTGAGCCACGGAAGCCGTCAGATTAATTCTATAACTGGAGCAGGAGAGACACCATTTAAATTTCCTATCGTTTACTCGGTTTACCCAATAATCATGCCCGTAAAGTTAAATATATTTATATTTGTTTAAAGAATTTTCTTGGACCACTTTTCACAAAACGCAATCTATTCACAACACGAAGGGACGCCAATGCAAAAAGACGTACATTCGTTTTATCCAGGTTAATAATCTACAAGAAGTCGATTGTTGTGTTGTCATATGATCATGTTTAACACTGTACTTCTATACAAATTTAACAACACTGCGTCCGTGCTTTGTGTACCCGTTACATATTAGTGTGGTTGACGGCTTAAATACCCAAACAACATTGATTATGCGGCATTACCATCGTTTTCCCCGGGTGGAAAGCCTCTCGCGTAATCTATGATCGCTCGGGTATCAAACAGGCTGCTGAACACGTATCTGTGCCAAATTCATCCCTCTAAATGACCGTGTATCTGAATATATTTGTAAGTCAGTAGTATTGAGTTATTGTTTCTATATATTTGTTTTTTATATTACTAATAAAATATCTTAGCAGCCGTTGCTTGTAAATAAAGTGACTAATTGATTCGTCATACTCAAAATATTTTAATTTCTTTTGTTCATTAAAACTCTTTTATTGTAATTGCCTATATTCACTCTAATTGTAACTTGTCACTTATGGTACGTAGAATTAAAGTTGTAGTATTCTTCGATATTAATTCATTGTACTTAACCGTTGTGTACCATAATCGGTCGTTTAAACACCGGATAACCGCAGTCTGATCAAACAGGTTGCCGTGGAGACAATTTTATTAGACGAACGTGTCTACATTTACTCGTGCAGACACACCGCTGGAAAATAATTTCTTAATGTTTCGTAAACATTTTAAATCTCACAGAGTGAATTTACAACTTGTTACATAATGCGAAAGCGAGGTCAAATATTTTATTATAATTTCTTTAACAGTCGTTCACGGGTCACTCGGGACATATATTGTCCTTATACAACTGGGGCGGCGCGATGTTCGTGTCGGGCAGCCAGGACAAGAGTGTCCGTTTCTGGGACCTTCGTACAGGTGGATGTACAGATATCATATCGCCACCTACAGGCCAGCTGAGCAAGGTATGTTGTCTTTTGTAAACAGTAAATAGATTTCTCAAATTGTAATACATTCGACATTAATGGTGTTTGGTAATTGTAGTTCGCATAAAATTGTTTTTTGTTACTGAGGAACACCAGACAGGCTGACTTAGAATTTAACAGTTACCGTCGTTTATTGGTGTTTGCGAATAGGCTGCTGACCCATAAGGGTACAGGGGGTTGAGTCATTAATTCCGGAATACAACACAAGATTATTATGGCGTCATAATTATGGACTAAGTGTAGTTGCCATCCAGACGAGCTTAAGATCCTACCACGTAGCTAGGGTAGTTTTGTCGCCTTTTACAACAGGGAGACCCTGGTCGCAGAGAATAGTATTCTTATTCCGTCCTTGTACGGAGAAAATAATATAACGCTGCCTTAAAAATAGTATATTTTTGTTGTTCTTAAAAATAGAATGGTTATAAATGGATCTTATATACATTTAACAGTTTTTTTCCTATACTGCCGTAAATAGTTCCAATAGAACGGTTGAATATTTTTCTACTTATAGTAATCTCCAACTTACCATGATTTTAAAATACATTGATGTGCGGGCACGACTCTTTTTCATTCATGAAATCTCATGTTCTAACGATCATGAACCACTGAAACCTAATTTATATTCAAGCACTTACATTTGTAGGAAAT
This sequence comes from Malacosoma neustria, assembly GCA_963693495.1. Classification (NCBI taxonomy): domain Eukaryota; kingdom Metazoa; phylum Arthropoda; class Insecta; order Lepidoptera; family Lasiocampidae; genus Malacosoma; species Malacosoma neustria. The sequence continues at coordinate 23,555,125 of OY856371.1, read as the reverse complement.
TGTGTTTGCTTTTTCAAATCGACGTCACTTTAAGTTGAGTGCGACAAGTAATTATTGAATGCACAATATGCAAATACCCTTGTTGTTGATGTTTTTTTGCCGCCGCGGCGTTGAACGGACTTTCTAAAAACTATAATATTTTATATACAGTTTTGTTCTATGGTACATTCTTTTCTCTTTTACAGGTTTTATTAATAATACGAAATATAGTTCAATTTAAATATATTTCATTTGCATATTTTTGAATAATGGTGTTATTTTAAATGTTTGTAAGATATGATAGATTGTTCGTTACGCGTGTTAATTCGCACGCACGTTTACAAATACCGAACACAAACTCCGAGACTGCTGCGGTCGCGATGAGTTTACTAACCGCAAATATGAAACATTGGTCGGAATCCGCTCGCACTCATTGTGCTTATTTAACTGTGTGTTTATTCTGCACATTCATATTTTTATTTAATTTATTCTCAAAGGAATAATTAAAAAGTTGTGCTCTGAAAAAATAAAATATTATTTTGATGTTTTGCACTCCGCGAACTGTATTTTAATGACAAATGCCGTGGTTGAGTAAATACAGTGTGGTCGAAACGACGAATGTTCTTTGAGAGATGTGTACTTTTTTATTCCCATACAAAAAAGATTAATCTGCTAGGTATATTCACGAAGTGTGTTGTTATCAAACAAATTGTAACAAAAATATTAAAACAGTGTAAAACTTTGTTTCTTTTTTGTAATTTTGAGATTATATTTATTTACGGTTAATAACATTATATTCGTTTTCCACAGTTAATATTCGTATATAATTTTCCATGACATTTTGGTAAATGGAGCGCCGTGAATTCCGAGCTACATAGCTTTGATTTGTATTTCTGGATGACATAGTCTAAGAATCGTGTTTACCTCTGAGCAGGGTTCAGCAGTGACATCTGTAGCAGTGGATCCAAGCGGTAGACTACTTGTTTGCGGCCATGATGACGGCACATGCGGCCTGCATGACGTGCGCGGTACCCGTGGTCTTCAACGCTTCAAGCCCCACTCTGGTGATGTGAGGAGCGCGCGTTTCTCTCCCGGCGCTTACTACTTGCTAACGGCAGGTTATGATGGACGCGTCGTGCTAACAGACTTGCAAGGTGAGCAAAATAATAAGCGTGATTTGAAAATTCGATAAAACGTAAAAGCGACACCAAAAAGACAAACATATTCATAAATAGGATTTAGTCACGAGAGAAAGAGATAGAATACAAGTATACAGTCTTCGTCTCCTTATGAGTCTTCGTATTATCTACTTTTCTGAAGTTTCACTTCGGTCGTGTGTGAATTGCGCACATACACACACATAAATGGCGTGAAGTAACTGGTGTCATTTGTGACCCCTAGATGCCGGTAAAGTTGAAGGGATAGGTCTATAAGACTATCATTAAGCCTGTCTTTTTAAACGGCTGTGAAGCATGGCCGGTGTTAGAGCAACATAAGCAAGAACTGCGTGTCACGGAGATGAATATGCTGCGGTGGATGTGTGGAGTAACGCGGAAGGACCGCGTTAGGAACTCTCGCATTCGCGGCAGTCTTCATGTGCCATCCGTTACGTTGCGGATAAATTGCAGGAGTGTCGGTTCCGTTGGTACGGCCTCGTTTTACGGCAACCGGATGCTTAAGTGGGATACAAATGTCTGGCCAAGCCGGCTCCGCCGGGCTCTGGCAGGAGGGGTAGACACAAAAACTGCTGGCTTGACGTCGTAAAGGATGATTGATATGCGTGCCAATGGGCTCACTACCAGGGATGCTGAAGACGTGCGAAGTGGAGTAGAAAAAGTCAGAAAGCGGACCCCGGGCACCGAAACGGAAGTTTAGGTTGCAACCGGGATACAACGCTGGGATGATGATGACGATGACACACACACCACACTTTTTATTCATATTATATCCCATTTTGAATTCCACGAATTTGTTGCTAATTTCATATTTCTTTAGCGTTTTTAATTTATATGTAGTTGTAAGTTACATTGATTTATTTTGACGTAATATAAGATGTTCATTTATCTAATACCTTGTTATTTAACATATTTAAAATTGGTATAAATTAGTGAAACGTAATCGTTTATATATTTTAAATTTATAAAAATTAATATATTTTTAATACATACGTTTTATGCAAATAATCGGTTTGTTTGTCAGGTGATTTAACATGCTCTTTGCCAAATGTTCCCGTGGCTCGACATCCGGACAAAGTGATCTCTGCAAGATGGCACCCCGACGATTTCTCGTTTTTGTCCACTTCAGCAGATAAGACTGCCGTCTTGTGGACCATACCCCCTATTTAACTGGCTTATCGTAGTTAAAATGTAACTCGCGCAGACTAGTGATTAAGTTTCGACGTTTAATAGCTTTCAAGCATTATTTATAAAATTACAATTTTATAAATTGAAAAAAATCGACTAAATTTCTTTCGTACTACGTATATTGTATTCAGTGCATTAAGCGATTGAAAACGAAACATATCGTGATAACGTTTTCTGAAATGCCCTCGTCAAAGCCAACGCCAGTCTGCTCGAGTAATTATTTAAAACGATTTATTATTTCGCGTATGTGATATATTAAACTTTTATAGCTTCAATCCTTTTAGTTGTATCAGCTTATTACAAGTTGTTAGTATCCGATTCGTTTTCCGATTGAATAGAGCGATATTTTCTATGGTCTTGGTGCTAATCAGATCGGTCCAAGAATTATCTGTTTGAAATCGGATAAAACATATTGAATTGTGAATAATGTCACAAAATATTTGTAAAAAGGTTACTATTATGGTGACCGAACAAGAACAATCCGAAATTGCTTTACATTATATAAAATATTAATTTATTTTAGGAATGTCGAATATTAATTATGTGTTTTTTTAAATGTTATAAAAAAGTTATATAAAAATTATGAAAATAATTCGATAATGTAATTTTAATATTTAACATACTATATGTTAATAACTAAGACTTTTGTTTGAAGCCTCAATTGATAAATTTCTTGTTTATGTGTTTAGTATAAAATTTTACCATCACTATACTGGTGAACAAAATGTAGCGTATTATGCATGTTATTATATTAATTAGCTAATTTTATAATGATAATTTAGATATCGCTATATGTATTATAAGATAAACTGAATATAATAATAATGAAAATATGAAAACATTTTTCATTGAACATCATCTAAATGTTTAATGTTTTTTTCTGTAACTAATAATAAAAGAGTAGTAATAATAGGAAATTATATCAATTTTATCTTTGTCAGCGAAAATCTATATAAATTAAATGATAGTGTTCTGCAGTTGTGCGCGCATCACGGCATAAATCATAGACACTTGGCCCATATGAAACAAAAAAAATATTGCGATCATATAATATATAGTTGTTAAAGTTTTAAGAAACAACGATTTTTATAAGCACTACGTGTTCAGTGATCTGAGTTTTCTTGTCGCGGAGAAATGGAGCAACAAGCGGTGTAGCGCGCTTGAGTACGAAAATTTTGTTAATATAACAAGCAACGCAGACGAAGTCACGGTTATCAGCTAGTTATATATAATATAGACTACATTTACCGCTGAATTTTAATTCCTATATTGAATATAATAGTAAAGTCGAGAAAAATTTGAGATATTTGAAATTTGATAAATTACATTAAAATACTTTAAGATTAAGCCGCGCTATTAAAGCTTTAACCTTTATCTAATAACATTATTTGAATTCAAGCTTATTTAAAATCACCTTTACAAATGTTTACACGTACTTAGATTTGAACTGACTGTTTAATACATGCATAGTATTTTATTAATAAATTTTAAACAAAAGTTTTTATGCTAAATTTTAAAAATGTTTATCAAAAAGATTTAAAAGATATTTATAAATGGTTACCGTTTAATTCCAAATTTGATCATTTCTTCAAATTATTGTATTTATTTAGGAACAAATACATATTTATAATTTGACTTACAATTAGTACTTACACAGGTGTCATGATTTTACTTATTTATTGATCAAATGTTTAATATATTAGTTTTATAATTTCCAACTGTTGTAAATGCAATTTTTTTACCTTTTTAAAAGAATTTGACATTTAAAATTCTTTAAATACTTTTAAGTGTATGATTTTCACAAAATTATACAGGGTTTTTTAAACATGACTTTCTAAATTAAATTTTTTTGTTTGCTTTCAATACCGTGACAAGAGTTTGAACATTTTTTACTTTTATTGGTATAAATTATTTACCATCCAATTATTAAATGTAACCTGCGTCCAAAACAACGCAAAACCAAAATAATGAGTGCATAAAAATAAAGCATAAATGAATTTGTTTTTTCTTTATTTTCCGTCTCGTCGTCAATTTATAGAACAAGATTAAATTGAATTGTGCAGATATACTTTATTAAGGTAATTAATTCTAAACCATAAGAGCCGCCTCCTTTACATTTTTACCTTGTGTTATTTTATTGATACCTCGATATTGTACTTACGTTATTTTTATACTTGTATATAAATTTTGCAACGGAGTTTATTGTGGTACTATTTTTTCCCTTGACTTTGAAGTCGCATAGATTTAATCTGAAAACTCGCGATGTGTTGTGCGGTCGGCTTGAGTTTATATGATGTATTATTTCAAATAATGATTTAAATATTGAACAAGTATTTTGATGGTAAACGTAATAATAATTTTCAGTGTCGTGCCTACTCGTAAATATTTGCACAATAAAATATTTTTATTTAATTATGTTATATTGAAATAATGGTGGTATATTTTATTTTATCATTTATAATTAGATTATTTATGTTATCGATAAAATATAATAATTCTACTATTGGATTTTAACTTTCTATGTGCAAATAAGATACATTATACTCGATTTTATTTATAATTTCATATTTTAAATTTACTTTAAGTTTATTTTATTTGAGAAGAGAATATGAATATTTAGGTTTCAAAGACTAATGGTACATTATTTTTTGCGATTAGTAATATCAATGTAATTTCTTAAATAAATAATGTATTTTTTAGCTGTTTTCATTAAAATGTTATGGTAATTGTAATTAATATTTATTTAAGGTTAACAAGAAAATGCCTAATACTGTTATTTTATCCAAACTAAAAAGTTGCAAAGGTTGTAACACATAAATTGTTAAAACGAATTTTGTTAACATGTATTCATCTTTATTTTAAGAATATAATCATTTATTTACAATGGCGTTTTTATTTTTTTTAATTCCCATGATGAATTGCCATATGACTACAGACGCAGTGGTGTCTACGACCGACTTGTATACGTCCGTTTTTACCACCGGACGATGGACCATCGACAAATGAATATCATTGTATTAGCTGCGAGTGCCGTCTATATACGCTAGTTTTGTACTGGTTTTCATATAGATTACACGTGTGATAATGTCGGGTAATAAGTAAAAAAAATTAAATTGGCTTACTATTTCTTCAAGGAGAAAGAAAAACGTAATATGTTTAGAGGATTAACCGGACCTCCTATGTGGTAGATTCTCTAAGCGAGATATTTAATCAAACACGTATATTTCACTGGCTCACTATTTTTAATGATGGTGTGTATCGTGTTATTGTGTGATAACTAAATAATAATTACAAAGCGTATCTAATTATATAAAATAATTTAGTGACAGACTCCGAATAATATTACATTTATATTGACATATCATAACTTCTCGAAAATATCTAAAAAGTATACATATAACTAGAAAGAAGAATATATAAGAAAGTATACAATTCTTAGATTTTATCAGTTTTATAAATCAGGTGGCGAGTGAGGGGCCACATATGTAATTGTAGGTGCATCTATATTATTGGAAAGGGAAGAATATGGTGCATTTCATGCTCTTTTTGAAAATTTGAAAGAAGATGAAATAAAATTTTACAGATTTTTCCCCAGAAAAAGGTGAAGGTTAGGTCAGGCAGGCGGCCGGTTGTAAAAAGTAAGCCACAACCATTACAACATGTAACATGTGCCGACCCCATATATTGTGGGATAAGGGCAGGAGGAAGAAGAAGTAGAATTGCCATATGACGTTTGGGGCTGTCCATTAATCACGTGAGGCTCGAAATGGGGGGGGAGTAGTCCATAAAAAATCACGAAATATCACAAGGTGGGGTGTAATAATATATCATGTGTATTTATTTTTTCGGCAAACGCGTACAAAATCGAATTTAGCACTGTGCCAACAACTGACTTGCAAGATGCTTATCCAGTTATTGGTGTTGAAGAAAGTCTTGCTAATCCGTGGTCCGAGGATACTGTACATTAAACTATGTTCATTGTTCATGTATTAGTAAAAAATTTTTTTTCGCATTTCTTTAATTATTTTTGTCAGTCAAAAACAACCTGTGTAACCTTTGTCTACCTCTAAACATTATTATTGTAGTCTTTAATTTAATTAGATGATACTTAAAATTAAGATCCTTTGTAGATCCTTTTTTGTACTAAAAAATACATGTGATATGGGGGGAGGAGGGGGGGGGAGAGTCTTAAACCTCACCATGTATAACCACAAGGGAGGGGGGTTAAAAATTCCAAAAAAAACATCACGTGATTAATGGACGGCCCCTTTGATTGGTTTTTTCAACCCTTTAGTTCGAGTATCTCGTTTAGTTCCTAGTGAAATGTAACTTGAAAACCAGGATTGGCCCGCCTATTTTGACAACTAACGACCTCCGTAACATCGCGGCAAACGCTCTTCGCTATGCTTGCGGAGGTCACTGGTTCTATTCCTGTCTCGTGTCCAGTAGTAGTCAAGTACTGGTAACACATGTGCTATGGTGCTTTGGGATTAGATGACGCAGTGTGAATTGATCCAGTATATTTTGTTGCTGAGGAGCAGCATACAGGCTGACGGCTCACATAATAGTAAGTGGTTACCGTCGCCTATGGATGTTTGCGACATTAGGGGTACCACGAACACGGTGCTGTCACATAGGGCTTAAGGAATCTTGGTCACTAATGCCGGAATACAACACGAGGTTATTACGGCGGCATACTTATGCACCAGGGGCGATTGCCATCCACATGGGAGCGTTGCACTTAGGGTTTATAAAATAAATCCACTTCATCACCCATCTCTATTCGATGCAGAAATGACTCCCGATGATAACATTGCTAACAAGATTTTTAATATTACTTGTAAATAAAAAGACAAAGTTTCACTAATTTGGTGCAACATAAAACTGGCACAAGGTCAATGTCCAAAAGTAAATTTGAAATACCTATGGTACAAAATTACTATGGAATATTAAAAATCTTGTTTGCAATGTTATCATCGGGAGTCATTTCTGCATCGAATAGAGATGGGTGATGAAGTGGATTTATTTTATAAACCCTAAGCGCAACGCTCCCATGTGGATGGCAATCGCCCCTGGTGCATAAGTATGCCGCCGTAATAACCTCGTGTTGTATTCCGGCATTAGTGACCAAGATGTTCTATCAAACATTAAAAAAACGAGTTCCATACTTACTCAATAGTTTACCCGAGGACATGAGACGTGAGCCTACACTTGATACATTTAAAAGTTTATTAAAAAAACACTTTTTAAATACTTTGTAACCATTTACGTAAATTAATAGTATTAATATATCATAATTTAATAATTTATATGCTATTTATTTAAAGCGAGTTACCTGCAGTCAAACTGCGTAAGTAGTTTTGTGGGGCATGGTATAAATGAAAATATATCTTTTTATGAATAAATATATTACATTATTATTAAAACTATGAAGCAGTAGTATTTCATAGACGATTTTTCGATTTTCCATTTGCCTGTCATTCGATTGATCTTCATATCTCTTGGATTTTCCCCATTGATCTTATCAGATCAGTCGCTAATCATTTCTTAGGCCATATAATGTTTCTGCCAATTGTTTTGGAGTTTCGGTTGGGTCTTCATCCAATAAATCCTGCAGTTTCGCATCTTCAAATTTTTTTGGTCTACCAGAACATTTTCTATCTTGCACATCGAAATGACCACCACAAACGAAACACCACTTTTGAATTTTTGAAACCACGCCTCACATGTTTTTAATGTTAAAGCATGCTCACCGTAACTTTCTTCCAGCAAACTATGACTTTCAGCGGTTTTTTCTTCTGATTAAATAAGAAAAGTAATGCGTGCCGCAAATGTACGTTTTCATGCACGAAGCTTGGCATTTTTAAAGAGGTATAAATGATAAAATGATATAAATCTATGACGCTAGACTAGCTTTGAAACTTGTTGTCAGTAGAATAAAATTACAGTATTTACAGTTCAAATCGTAACATTGCATAGTCAAAGTCAAAGTCAAATTTTTTTATTTTAAATAGGCCTGAGTAACAAGCACTTTTAAAATGTCAAAAGCTAGATGTCTGTTCCAAAAGTGAATCCTATGGAGAAGAACAGACAAGAAACTCCGTGGATGTATTTTGTACAAACATTTATTATTATAATATGAAGTATATATAAACATAATTATAGAACACGAAATTGATATATTATTTGTCAGTAGGCCGAAGAAATGCAAGCGTTTAAAAGGATACAGCTGAGAATAACCTAAATGAACATTAAAAAAAAAATCATAAAAAAAATCATTGCCGTATGCAGGAGGGGACCGAAGACCAAGCATTTTTATCGTCCATATATTGTTTCGTGCTATAATATGCTTTGGAGAGTAGAGTGCGTTTCACTATCTCTTTAAACTTTTTGACGGGTAACTCAATAATGTGGGATGGGATTTTATTATAGAGTTTAATACTATTTCCAATAAAACTGTTACTAGTTCTGCTAAGTCTAAATCCCGGTGCCATAAGTTTGTGTTTATTGCGAGTATTTAGGCTGTGGACGTCACTATTCTTGAAATAGAGCAAGATGTTTTTGCGAATATACATGATGTTCGTGAGAATATATAATGATGGTAGCTTATGAATATTTATCTTCTTGAATAATTCTCGGAGTGAATCACGACCGCCTAGGTTATAAATGGCGCGAACAACTCTTTTTTGTAGAATAAATATTGTTTCGACATCTGCCGCAGACCCCCTTAATAAAATGCCATAAGACATAATACTATGAAAATATGCAAAATACACTAGCCTAGCAGTCTCAATATCGGTCAACTGTCTTATTCGTCTAACGGCATAAGCTGCTGAACTCAATTTACTTGCAAGAGCCTGTAATATGGGGCCCCCATTGCAATTTAGAGTCTACCGTAATTCCTAGGAAAACAGTTGACGGAACGAGGTCCAGCAATTTACCATCTAGATTAATAGTGGAGTCTATTTGTGTAACGTTAGGTGTTGTAAATTTAATACATTTGGTTTAACCTGAATTCAGAAGAAGATTGTTAGCAGAAAACCATTTAGCTATAGCATCCAAAGTGGCGTTAGGCTGCACGAGATCCCTATCCTTTCTATTTACTTTAAAAATAAGTGATGTATCGTCAGCAAATAAGACTATGTTCGCCATAGACTCATTCACTACGTATGCGAGGTCGTTTATGTATACTAAAAATAGGAACGGGCCCAAAATTGAGCCTTGTGGTACGCCCATTTTTACTTGAGAGCCTTTAGAAATAATATTTCCTAAGGCCACTTTTTGTTCGCGGTTTGACAAGTATGAATTCAGAAGGTCAAGAGATCTACCTAGAATACCATATAGCTTTAACTTTAAAATGAGTGTCTGATGATGAACACAGTCGAACGCCTTGGATAGATCACAAAACACCCCTATCGCATCATGCCACTCTTCCCAGGCCTCTAGTATTATTTTAATTAGGGAGGACCCAGCATCTTCAGTAGATCGTCCTTTCGTGAATCCATACTGGTTTTTGTAAAGAAGCCCGGTGTTGTTAAAATAAATCAACATCTGGTTTAGTATTATTTTTTCAAATATTTTACTTAGGGTTGGTAGCACGGATATTGGCTTATAATTGGATGCATCTTTAGTGCAACCTGCTTTAAAAATGGGAACAATTTTACTATATTTCATCAGGTCCGGAAAAATACCATCGCTTATACAGGAATTAGATATTGTTGCCAAAGTTGGAGCAACATTTACGATAATAGCCTGAATAGCTTTTAACGACAGTCCCCATATATCTTCAGTTTTTTTTTATAGACAAGGATCGAAACGCATTTAATATATCAATGGATGAAATCGATCTGAATACAAAGGAAGAGTGTATAAAATTAGTCATTTTAACATTATCTTTAAAAAGTTTCTCAGCTGCTGCAGGAGATGATTGAAGGCATTTAGTAGTTTCTATGGGAATATTCGTAAAGAAGTTCTCTAAGAAATTAGCAACTGTTGTCTTGTCAAATACTATGTCATTTCCAATTTTCAAGTGAATTTCACTATCTATAGACTTCCCACTACCAGTTTCTTTATTTATAACTAGCAGCCCGCCCCAGCTTCGCACGGGTATATAACAAAAATTTCAAAATGAAAAATTATATATGTTATCGGCAATCTGTATAATACGGTATTCTATACAATACCTAGGCAATGTATAGAATACTTAAAACGTTAAGGTAATGTATGAAATATTTTTCATTTTATACTTTGCCTAGGCATTCTATACAATACCGAATGCGCTGTCGGCAATGTGTGTAAAAGACGATAGCAGAGGAGACTACGGGTGCTCATTCGTGTAGAAAATGCAGTAAACCCATCCATGCTTTTTGTGCTGCTCCGGAGAAAGATATTGCAGAAGGCTATGGTTCTAAAGTTTTTTGTTCTTAATGTGTAAAAAACACCTTAGCTGTAGGGAACCGCATACATTTTTAAGAAAATTTCCTCCTGTGCCAATAGGTACTACTGTTAGAATCCCTGTTTCGAAAGTCGACAGAGGTCGCGGCAAAATATTGCCTGTAGTCTTACAAAAAACGGATCACAATCTTTACAAAATTGGAACAAAGCAAGGTATTATAAAGACGTTGTATTCAAGACAGCAGTTTACAGTTTGTCATCAAGAATTACTTAAGAAAGAAGATGTCCCTAATGAAGAAACGACGCTTCGTACAGTTGCAAATCGGCAATCTACGGGGACAGGTCAGTGATTTGTCAAATGTACACGTTAACAACTCTGTAATACTAAAAAGTGTTCATGTCTTAAAAGTAAGATTTTATGCACTTCAAAATTCATATGCACTACAATAGTTCTTCATGTAAAAATAAATAAATATTTTTTTACTTAATGTATTCTGAGAAGCCAGTAGATCTACTTCCTATTTTTACAGAATTGTTTGGTTGCCTAAGTTTTTTAACTGATTACTTATGAGTAAATTAGATTATGTTAGTTAACCCAGAAGAATTTTAAGTTCAATGTTATTTGATTGTGATTTTACTATAAATACCTACCTTTGAATAAAGATTGTTTTTAATCAGAACTTACTAATTGTTAAGTTGATTTTAAGCAAATCTAATGTGTTATTTTTGTCTGTCATTTTATACCCTTCTACTTACTTACTTACATAACATTGATAAATACAGGCCCAAATATAGTTATTTTCCACATTGCCCGTGGACCAGCAGGAATTGTATACATTACCTAGGTAAAATATATACTGGAAAATAACATTCATAATATTTCATACATTACCTTAACGTTTTAGGTATTCTATACATTACCTAGGTATTGTATAGAATACCTGAATTATACAGATTGCCGGTAACATATACACACACATAAACCCTTCTATTTGCGTCAGGTTACTAAAAAAATAAAATTATAAAGAAAGTTTGAATATTATTATTTCTATGAACTTTTATTTTAATAATTTTTTTTGTTATTATTTTTTATTTATTTTTGGTTATTTTTTAATAAGTATTTTTTTTCTAATTTTGTGTAATAACCCCAGTGACGCACGCCTACATTGCATAAGGTGCTGCCTAGCTAGCCGAACAGGGTGAGCGGCTACCACGCAACATTTTTCTAATATTTACATTTTTAAACTCGTGATATCTTTCGAATGGAATATCCGAATTAAATAATTCAAAAAGTTGTATAAAGATATTGAAGCAGTTTTGAATATGAAGTAATTTATTTTGATAAGGATTAATACTAAGATACAAATAAAGAGCTTTTTCTAGGGGCGGCATTTCAATTTAATTTTTAAAATAAAAGAACACTTATTGTGGCATAACTATAATAGTTAGACATATGCTGTCGCGACACTTTTTGTAAATAATGATGTGTTCTGCAAAGTTGTAGTACATTATTTTATTCTATCATCAATAGTTTTCGCAACGCACGCGATTTAAATAATATTTTAGGTAATTTTTTTACACCTTGGGTTACATTATTGGAGTTTTAGTAAGGATCCCTAATTTTTTTGAAAATATAATATAGCCTATGTCACCCGGGGATAGTGTAGCTTCCCAACAGTGAAAGAATTCTTTAAATCGGGTCAGTAGTTTCGGAGCCTATTCAAAGCAAACAAACAAACAAACAAACAAACATACATACAATCAAATCTTTCCTCTTTATAATAGTATAGTATAGAGTATAGATTTTCAAGTCATTTTACCCTTATTGTCGGCTTTTTTTATTTGTTCACTAATGTAAGCCGCTTTTGCTTGCATGCAAACCTTTTTAAATATTTTAGAGTAGTTTCTAACATAATTATGAAAATCTGGGTTTGATGTATATGACTTTTATTCATACAGTTCGTACAAAACATCTCTACTGCGCCTAATACCATCCGTGGCCCAATCCCTAAATATTAACATACTTAGGCCTAGCGGCATGTGTTAGTAAAACTGGTAATGTATTTCCGGTACACCTGGTATACGGTATTACATATAAATAAATAACTAAACTAAGGGACGGGAATCAAAGTTGTTACCAATCTTCTTCCTGCTTTTACCCCGCATTATATGGGGTCGGCATAACATGTTCTCTCCTTCGACTCTCCTCTGTTAGCCGTTATCTCAACATTTACAGCCTTTATTGCCTTATAATCTTTTACGCAATCCATCCACCTTTTTTAGTCTACCATTTACTATCCATCTACTCATTTCTATCATTTCTCTAGATAAATGATATTATTCCCTTCACATCACATGGCCAAACGACGCTAGTCTGTTACTTTTAAGTTTTTCAACCACTTCTTCACTTAATTTCACACTTCCTATAATATACTCATTTCTAATTTTATCCATCCTTCATTTACTCTGTTTTTCACATCTCGGCTTATATCACCGGGGTACCTATGTTTGACGCTGGAATTAATATCATTTTTAATTTGAGAAAATATATATTGGTTTTACGAAACGCTTAATTCGGTAATATGAAGACAAAGAAACGGTAAAATGTTTAGACGTTTAAATAAGGGCTTAAAAGATTCAGAAGGGCTGACCCCACAGACCGCTCTCACACATTCTTTTGGGTTATGGAAGTTTTATTTATGTCAGATTTTTTTCGAATCAACAAGCTATACCTTAATATAGAATCCGAAGTATCAAAAATGTGCTGTCAGTGCCGTTTGTTGGATTGAAATTGTTAGTAATTTCTTCAATAAAAATACTGTACTATTTAATGTACTAAATATACAGTTACCGTCGCCTATGGGTGTTTGCAACGGCAGTGGCATTGCGAACACGCTGCTGTTCCATAAGGGTACAGGAACTTGGGTCACTAATGCCAAAGTTATTATGGTGGCATATGAAGGCCAAATTAAAAGTGGTCGCCATTCAGACAGGCCCTACCACGTAGATTACGACAGGCCGACCCCGGCCGCAGAGGTCAGTATTCTTTCTCCGCCCCTGCACGGATAAGGCAGGCGCAATAGCTTTCTAATGTAACAGTGATTATTTATTACTATGCCTAAACATTGGGTTCCATTAACTTTATTTATTATTTCATTTCAACATGTCAAGTAAATATCAAAATTGTTTCTGTTGTTATAATTTTGAAAACGAAGTAATTTTTCTTTGAAATATTTACTTTTAGTTAAGCCATTAAATATTTTATTTATTTCATATATTATTTTTCTTTGGTTGCAACTACCAAACATTTGTCGTTAACGAAAAGAACACATTAAATATTTTTTACAATAGGTAGGATAATAATAACGGTCCATAAGCACTTCCTTGTGGTACACCAGTTGAATTAGGGTTTTTATTTGAACGATATTCTTTTAATATATTTATATCATCGTTTGATTTCAACATACTGAGTGGATTTGTAAGATAACAGTGTAAAAAATTCAATGTTGGACCTACACTTGTTTAATAATATTGGGTTGGTAAGAAATTTCAGTTTTAAAGTGACAAAAACTATTTTTTTTTCATACATAAAATGAACTTTAATCAATCAAATATATTGTATTCTATTCGATTACCTTTTGCCATTTTTGTGGTAACTTCATGAACCCGCACTCCTAGAATTTATGATCCACAACAGCAAAAAATTCAACCAAATGTGATTTGAGGTCATCACAATTACTTACATTTTTACCATTTAAGAAATTCCCTAAACTTCGAAATAAATGATAATCAAAAATACAAGGTCGGGATTCTATGAGAGAGACGACATCACTTCCCAACCAAGCTCCAATAGTTGACCGTTGTTTCAAAACAGCTCAAAATTTCAAAAAGAAACAGGCAATGCAGAGGCGTATCCTTCGCCCTGTATTTCTCCGCGACAGTCCTTAGGTAATTGTGTTAATTATGTAATTTTTATTAATAGGCCTCGTCAACCATACGGACAACCAATGATGTTATAGTAAAAAGAGGATCATTGCGGACAACACCCAAATCAGTTTTCGCCTATGTCGGCCCCTTGGAAGCCTATTTCGGCCCTAAGGGGTCGATATCGACTTCTTTGGGGATCCCTCCCTCCACTATCAACTACGCTAAACTATGACTAGATTTATTCAAAAGTATAAAAAATTAAACGAGCAGATGTAATCGATACCAGTGTCTTTTGAATAGTCAAAATGTTTACTCGTACAAGATTATTTTTTAATTGTTATTGTATTTTATAAATGTTCATTTTGATACAATGCTATTTATAAATAAATATGCTTGGACAATTCACGCAGCCCCATCTAGTGCCGAAGTAAGTAAAATACCACTTGTGTTACGCGGACTCCACAACTGACATATCATAAATATTATTATTATCTATATTATATACATAAGCACCCAAACGTCAGACAGAAATCTAACCCATGACCTTCGAAAGCGTACCGGGGTGCGTTAGCCGTCACGCCAGAAAGGTCGTCAAAATACATCGTCAGTAATTACTAATTAGATATAGGATACAAAATTTTGTTTATTATTTTTTCTCGTCTTACATAAACGTTCATAATTAGCATGCGCCCTTACCGAATGATTTTGACATCACTACATGGCTTAGTCGGAAGAGCAGCGCCGATCAAAGGGGTTGTTTGGCAAATCACTAATCTGGTACCAAATAAAAAAAAAATACTTCAATATTAAATTTATACGTACTGATATTTTGTACTTCTTAAATAAAGGATTTTTGTTTCATTTTCATATCCTTTTGTCCGTGACATTGAGGAAGTTCAGGAAAGTCGCCCATTATTTATGCAGCCACGTTTTACGTCAGCCAGTTACAAAGGTGAAAGATATAGGATTTACTACTTGAGGTCACTATTAAAATAAAACAAGTCTAGTTGCGTACTTGTGTAATGCGGAAAAGATCACAACTACCCACAGTTACAATTGTATCGAAGGAATTTATTCTGTGGGTACCTACATACATTCTACACGTCACCACTTATTTAGGAAACCACTTAAGTACAATCTTATATATTAAAAATACTATATATATACTAACAATGGGAATACAAATGTTTAACCATGCTAAAGATCAAGAAATTGCGGATTTATCTTCGAGAAGGATTATATGCATACTGGGAACTATATGTACCGAAGATAATGTGAAATTCAGTAGACTGAACCGATATTACAATAGTTTAGGAGTAATTATGATTTTGCAATAGTGGGTGATCTAGTGTTAGCACTAGGCCACTCACTAAGTCCGTGGTAAATAATCACTAGGTACTCGCTTCAACCTAAAAATAAATTATAAGAATTTGGTCTAGATTATCTAATGGGCACAAAACAATAACATTGCATAGCGTCTCACGGCTGTGCTCGGACTTCCTCATACAGGAACTGGAAAGTATACCCACCACGCTTATTCAAGGCCAATTGGCTAATTACACATACCGGTGATCTGGGTTTTGCAGGTTTCCTCGTAATGATTTCCTTCCGTCGGTATTTTTTTTTATTGCTGTAGGACAACAGACAGGCTGACAGCCCGTTTAGAATTTAGTAGTTACCGTCGGCTATGGATGTTTGCAACCAGTGGCATCGTGAACACGCTGCTGTTATTAAGGTTATTATAGCGGCATACTTAAAACCAAAGGTGGTCGCCATCCAGACGGGCTTGATGCTCTACCACGTAGCTAGGGTGGGTTGTTTTGTCGTCTTTTACGACAGGCCGACCCCGGCCGTAGAGGTTAGTATTCTTTCTCCACCCCTGCACGGTATATGGCAATTATGCTATTGTACACATTAGATGAGAAAAACTGCCTAAGCGATGCATGCCGTGGGATTCGAATCCGATCTAGAATGGTCTCCGAGTTTATTACTGAACTACCAAGTACCTATTGGTACCATTACAACATACCACGTATGATCGTTTAAGGAAAATAAGAAAACTGGCACACTAATATCACTACGTGACGAATTTACTGTTTTATTAGGTCGAGGCCTATGCCAGAGAATTATAGATTATATTATGAATAACAATAAGGCTGAATACTTATCATAATACTACACAATCCTGATTGTATTAGTATGCAATTTGGAGCCCAAAACTTTAGTATAGCCTCTGAGCCACACCTTAGTGAGTTTCTTCCATCGACGCTTCTCGGTGACTCATAAATAATAATTATGATTATTTTTATGATATAACTTGATATTAGTTAACTAGTTATATGATATAACTATTTTAAGTGTAGTAATATACTTTAGGTACTTGTTGTAACCTCTTTTGTTTGTATTTAATGTAGATTTAGTTTTAAATTTGTTGACGTTTAGAACTTTGAGGCTATTAAGCCATACAATTAGTAAATCAATAAAAGACAGCATGTTCTTTTTCTTCATTCGTTTCCCTCGTAGTGTTTTCTATTTGAGCAACAATTTCTCAATAATCCGTAGCACAATTATATTTCGTTAAAAAAACACAAAACTAATCTGAAATATACCTTAACTCAATATTGTTTTGTTAATCCATTTTTAGAGGCATAAAAGGTACGAAATAAAACACTGATAGCATTTTCTTTTTTTATTACACGAATAAACGGATATATACGGATACAATAATTATGTGTTTATATGAACACAGAACTAATTTAAATTCTTCTATAACATTAACATTGTTAACTTCAATGGCTATATTGGTACACGACAATAATTCAACATCTAAACTAACACATGAGTGCTATAAACGGTATTGTTAGAAGATACGTTTTACAGTAGCAAATGTATACTTTAAATTGAATTAAAGTCCTATAAATATTTTAAATCAAACTTCGCACAGATCACTTTAGAAACTGCCCTTACATTTACATACATACATATAATCACGCCTCTTTCCCGTAGGGGTAGGCAGATATCACTTCTTTCCACTTGCTACGATCCTTACATACTTGTTTCGCTTCGTCCACTTTCATTATTCCCTTCATACATGCCCTTCGGTTTAGGGTACTCTTGACCTGGCCTTTTTTTAAGACGTCCCTTATCTGGTCTCGAAACGTCCGCCTAGGTCTACCCCTTCCAACACTTCCATTCACACTCGCCTTATACACTTTTTTCGTCAATCGTTCTTCATTCATTCTCTCGACATGGGCAAACCATCTTAACCCTTATATTTCGACTTACTAAATTCGCGTAATTAAAAAAATGCTGATAATGGATTTAAAGTCTATAAAAATGCTTATTACATCGGTGTGTACGAGCAATTTTATGGCGACTTTAAGTCAGTTAACGGTTAATTTAACTTAGTTTGACTTTATAGCGAATCACTTTAACTTTATTGCTGAGCGACAGTAGACAGGCTGACAGCGCACTTAACAGTAAGCAGTTACCGTCGCCCATAGATATTTGCGACACCAGGGGCACCGCGAACACGCTACTGTCCACATGTAGGTACAGGAACCTGAGTCACTAATGCCGGAACACAAGGTTTTATAGTGACATACTTATATGCACAAGGTGTGGTTTCCATACAGACGGGCTTAGGGTCCCACCTTGCTAGAGTTGTTTTGTCACCTCTTACGACAGGCGGACCGCAGCCTCATGGGTTAGTATTCTTAAGTCTGCCCCTGCACAGAGGAGATATTGCTGTTTATGGGTTATAGGTTTTATTTAACAAATATTTTTATACGTGAAGAGGACGTGCATGTACTGACCTCTGCGATCGGGGTCGACCTGTCGTAAAAGTCGATTAAATAACCCAAGCTAGGTGATAGGGTTTCAAGTACAAGTCTGAATGGCAACCACCTCTGGTTTTTAAATATGCCACCATAATAACCTTGTGTTGTGTTCCAGTGAATATATGTAGTGACTGGATTCTAGGACCACAACGCAACGCAGGTAGCAGTGTGTTGGAGATGCCCCTTTCGTTGCAAACATCCATAGGCAACGTAACTACTAAATTCTAAGTAGGCCGTTAGCTTATCAATAATAAAAATAGTTTTCATTTATCAGTTCCAGAACGAATTTGATTTTTATGATAAATTAACTAATTCCATTTAGCATCGAAATATATTTTAAAACAATCGTTTAAAATTAGTGAATTTAAACGAAATGTATATATACATTTGCTACTTAACAAAGCGTACTAATTACTAAAGGCTTTTACAGACGGTCATTAGCTTTGATACACAGATAATATGTAAACATTTATACGCAGCTTTCACTAAAAACCACAATACAAATTAAACGTTACATAACCGCTTTAATGTTCATATTCAGATTACACAACACTGAGTTGCTACAATACATTTCAACATTCAATAATAACTATTAAAATATAATAGGTACATTTAAATAATAGCCTAAACAATAAATACCAATAGCTTTAATCTATTTATTATGTTAATCAATATTTAGTAATTATTTAACACGCAAATGCAGCTTGCGGATATATGATTGATGAAATGCTTTGTAATTAGATAATGAATACACAGGTAAAATACCAATATTATTTTATATTCCTACACATGGCTATATTATATATTTAAAAGTTAAAATATCTATTACTAGTGTTGAGATACACAATATGATAATATATAAGGTAACTGGTGCAAGTACAGGAATACTTTAATTATGTAAAACAAATAAATTAGATACTTGCACAACTATAAAATACACACACACCCACATACATGCATACACACACACACACACGTAAACATATCAATCCTTTATTATTTATTTTGTAAATCATATCTTTGTTGTTTGTAAAGTCTAGTGAAGAGCGGAACCTTTTAACACAGGTATTATATACTTACTAAAAGGTTCCCACCACCCATGTATTCTTATTGTAAACAAAGTTTAATAAAGATTTATTATTATTATTATTATTATAAGTATCCGTAATAGTTACTTCACTATTATTGATTAAATAACATCAAAGCAAATAGTGACTTGCTAGGTCTAATTTGAAAGGCGCTAAATAATATTGTAACGATCATACTTATAATCGAATATAATATGCGTAACACTGTTAAAAAAAGTGTATAATTACATTTTAAAATTACTAAAGTTATACTGAATTAAAATACTCATTAGTCATGAAATAACTCTTCAGAAATTATTGGAAGCGGGCATACTTTTGATAAATGTGTACAAAAGTTAGCGGAAACTTAAATTATTAAATAACAATGCTTTCACAATAATAGACACATATTCTTCGTCATCAAATATTTAATCAATATCATCTATATGTTGTGATTATTAATAAATGTGAGTTTATTTTTAAAAAATTACGACATTGTTTAATATAATTGCATATACATATTGGCAGATACTCTAACATACAAATATATTAATATTTTACTATCCTACAGATAATTAGTGTGTGTTTGAGTAATATGTATATATTGTATACATGCTACGCTAAAAAAAGATTTAGAAACAGTATCTTTCGTCTAATATTGACTATAATGTATGTTATAAATGCTAGTTTTTTATAACTTTAATGTGGATAATAAAATGCAACGAGTAAATATAATAATATGAAATTTCATAATTCGTAGTATAATACTTATGTAACAATTAAAATTGTTATAATATAGAAACACTAGTCATGCTGAATTTTATATATTTAATTTTATGCTACTTGAGTATATAGTATAGGAAATTCTTAATTTTTACCAATATAAAATATTGAATGTTAGCTCCGCACCTAAACACATAACTAACAAAATAAAGAGCAGCTTCAGAATTTAATTTTTCTATATGCTTAATTTACTAATACATAATTAAAAAATAATCAAAGAACAGTTTCGGAAGCTCATAGATAAATTAATAAAATAAATTTAACTATCTTAAAAAACTGCATTCATAAAGTAACTTGAAATCGTATCTATGTTATACGTTCTTTATTTTGTATAACAATACTATGAAACATGCCTTTATATCTGTAAAACAGATATATATGTACTATGAGATAGAGAATATAATACGATTTCATAAGAATACAACTTGAAAAAGATAAATTTATTTCGAATATTCATTACGGATCTTTGAAATTGAAAGAGTAAACATACCAGCTTGGCACCTAACCTTCTATCACCATCAACTTTGACTAGCTTCGCTTGTACCCTGTTCCCTCTAAAACGCCATAAAGACACACAAATCAAATGCATTATTTCCAGTCTGTATATTTTTTCTAATACAAATTGCAATAACAGGTAATGTAGTATGTAGTTATATGAAAATATGTGAGTAGCGCAAATATTTAGAAGAGAATCGCAAGTAAAATGTGCTGACTCTACATATTGAGAAAAGAGAAGAAAAAAGAAGATACGTTCTAGTTAATGAGTATTACGCTTGGACCCATCCTGAAGTTCATGGTTTCGATAGTTTTGGCTACGTGGTAGGGCACTAAGCCCCTCTGGATGGTGACCACCCTTTGTCTATAAGTATGCCGCTATAATTACCTTGTGTTGTATACCGGCACAAGTGAGCCAAGATCCAGTTCCTCTACGCAGGAAGCTGGCGTCAAAAATCTATAGGCGACGATAACTGCTAACTATTGTATACGAGGCCGTCAGCATATTCGCTGTTTAACAAGAATAAAATATATATAGATAATGGCTAAGTATTAACGGTGAAAGAAAAGACCGTCACAAAACCTGAAAAACCTAACATTATTTATAGGCTGCCATTGCTTTGAATTAACGGGAGGTACTGTCAATTTTCTATAAAAAACAGGCTCCAACCCAGCTGTAGTTTTTGTTCCTTGAAAATACATTTCGAAACAATATAATTGTGCTATAATACAAATTTCTTGTTAAATATGAAATTATTCTCAAATCATTCCATCCATAAGAGATTGCGCAATAAATAAAACATTTGTAGATCTCGTTAACGAAGTTCTATGAATAGAAGAAAATCGTGAATATATTCCGAGAAATAATAAGCTTTAGATTTAAATGAAAATGTTTTTCTAATATCGTTTGAGAATTATTTATTATGTCGTTTTGTTTTTGAATCTTGTGATATATAATATTCATAACATAACAACATTTAAACATAATGTTATTTATTTATGTGATTATCTCAGATGAATTGAAATTCGGGACCTATTTTAATATCGCCATAGGGCGATATGGGTATGGATTGCGTGAAGCTTTGGGTATTATATAGTTATAAACTGCAATATGTGTATTATCGATAGATATTATAATCTATCGTTATTATCTGCAATAAGTTATTACAGCAAAAGAAGACCACAATTCCGTTTGGATTGTCAAAAGTTAATTTGACTTTAAAATCTTAATAGGCTACATCTATATAATTTTACCTTTCCATGATTTTCTGAAAATGAATGTGTCGCGTCCAGGAATAATTTGGGTTCCCTAGTAAAATGAAAATGGAAAATAAACATTTGAAAGAAAATAAAGTAATTTATCAAAGAAAATATTAATAGTTTAGCAAAATATCTACCTGTCAAAGACAGCTTGGTCAGTAACGCTCAAATAAACGTCGATTTAAAAGTTAAACTTTTAAAGTTAGAAGTTAAAATGAAGTTTCATTATTTTTTTATTCGAGTTTATTACTTAAAGCGTAACCTTAAATTACTTATTAAACAGTTGTGCCAGACGGTCGGTGTCCGAAGAAATAGTTTCAAGGTCGGCATGCCGGAGCGACCTATGTGTGGCGCATTATGTTATATTGGATGTTTATGTATAATATGTATTTATTTACAAAATAAAGTATATAAGTAGTATATCAGTTGTCTAGGGCCCATAACACAAGTGCTACTTAGTTTAGGACTAGATGACGCTGTGTGAATTGTCACAAAATATTTATTATTATTATTGCTTAATCTAGCCACTTCACATCCAACTTCTATAATTATCCGAATTTATTTTATTTCATGAGAATTCTAAAGTTATGATTTTCAAAATTAATACACATTCAAAATTAAGCATTTTATTTTAGTTTTAAAAATTAATTTTACTTTCTGATGTGAATAGGATTAAACCTGCTTCTAAGCCAATTTGAGTAAGCTTAACCAACCGTCGTTTAAATCACACCTGACAAAGCGAGATGAAATGCAACTAGTAACACCGAATTTCTCAGAGCTTGCGTCTAAAAGAGGACTTTCGTAGGCTGATAGTGATGTATTTAACACAAAAATAACTTTCAAATAATATATCACTTTTGATATAAGTTTAAAGCAATTAAAGTTGAATTGATCTTTAAAAACAACTAGATTATTGACATTTGCAACAGTTGCTTTTAGGTTATATGGAGTTTAGACATAATATCTGATTCATCCAAAATTCTATTCTGTCTTGCGTGACATCCTGTTATATAATTATGTTCTTAGTTTAACAGTTATATACTGTTTGAGATTAAAAAATGTAATAGTCGTATACATAATATCTTCCATGATAATTCGTGACAGATTTTAACGTCGCAAAATGAAATTCAGAAAACCTATTTAAAAAAATTGTAGAGGCTTAAACAATCCATAGATTAATTTATTTTATTAACGAATAGTGATTATGTCTTGAATGAAATTTTTGAAGCTAAAATATTAGCGGCCATGTTATCCTGGCTAACGCGATTAATAGTGTAATAAATCAATAGTGACAAATAAATTACTTCTTCTATCATTCGATTTTTTGAAAGTATGGGTGTCAATGCCTTTTGTTAACCGAAAAACAACAGGAAAATATTCGAAGATATAATAATTGGGCTTACCAAATTTCACGTTCCAACGTGGTCAATTTTCCTGTCCCTTTTTACGTAACAAAATTTATTTCATTCAATGAAAGAGTACCGACATAAAAAGGCGTACAGAAGTTTTACTCTGTGATAATAATGAGAGTATTTTAGTTTCTAAGTATAACTTTGGGTTGGCTAAAGCTTTGGAAACAATTTTTGAGAAAATAAGGTGTGCGACGATAGTGTATTTCAACAGAATATAAGTGAAATCATTGCAATAAGCTGTAGTAATGTGTGTGTCTTTAAGTTGTTGCGCCTGCCCTTATACAAGTGTTTAAAAGATTTAAACGAAGGTGTCTTTGGTCTCTTCGGCGGGCGGTACTCCGGCGGCGGACATCTTGCGACGCTCGATGCGCGAGCGTGACACTGGCCGGTAGTACTGCTCGCTGCGCCGGCGTCAGCGTTCCGGCACTGGGGTCTCCGTCTCGAGCTCCATCCAGAGAGAGCTGATCACGCGGGCTTCTATACAAAAAAGTACGATCAGTTAGGTCTCGTTTGAACTTCCGCTCGCATTTTTATCCTCGGCATTCCTAAATTTGTTATCATTAGCGAGTTGAACACTCAATTTAAATATTTACAATTTACCGACCATAGTTCATAGTTATAGGCGTTTGTTTTTCTCCGATATTTTTCTCGTGAAAACGTTGTCAAATTCCTATTCGAAATTCTAAAAAGTTTTAAGAAGTAGATATTGAAGTTACTCTAATAATATTTACCCATAATCATACTGTATAACAACTTTTATTATATATTTCAAATATAGTCATGAATTCATAATTAATTATGTCACTACATGGTAGATATTTAAATTATTTAAATATTGTGGCAGGAATATCGGTCATTACTTTACTTCCTTCTCCTTGTTCCTATTACCGGGTTAAGCTCGGTTACATCTAAAGCTTTTCACTTCAGAAACCACTTCACCAGGTGCACCAGCTGCCAGGTTGGCTTAGACCCTGATGTTCTTAGAAGGAGTTTCATCTATGACACCCTTTATTAGGAACATTAATCACATTAGGCATCTTTAAATTCTTTCACATTCGTAAATTAGAAGAACTGCCAAGAAACGATAATTCAACGAATAAATTTAATAATAATCATCATTTACATACAGATATTCTTTAAAAAATCACGCGTATAAATAGGAAAAGGACAAGGAAAAGAGGCCTTAGACACTTTTCCTTTTGTAATATGACGTTTGACAAATTAATTTATCATTTATTATTTGAATGGAACAATCGTACTTTTTAAGCGACTGTCAAGCAATTTATTTTTGTAAGATATTTTATTTTTTGTTTTCGAAACCGATACATATATTTCTCGACCTTTTTTTAAAAATAATAACAAATATATATTATTATAACAGTCTATAACGTCCCACTGTTAGGCTTGGCCCTCTCTATAGGTAAATAGGCTATACCCGCCAAGCTTGCCTAATTTTTTTTTCGCTGATTTTCCTTCGCTATCGGTTTGAGCAATTATCATACATCTAAGCTGGAAGATGATAAAATGGAATCTGATGTTTTATTTATTTAAATAGATTACCAACATGACATATATTACATTTACGCGATGTAGACTTTTATGCGTGTGAAATGTTAGAAATATTTATCATAATATGTTTGGCTTTTACAAGCCAGAACATAAAATAAATAAGTTCCATTAAGGCGGCGTTCTACATTATTCGACCGACTAATCTTTTAAAAGCCATTCGCTTATTCACGAAAATTGAAAGACACAATTTGTCACATTTATGCTTTTATTGCTTTAAGCTGACAAATATATTTTACATCTAAAGTGCTTCAAATCATGGGTTTAGATAAAAATTAATAAAATAGAAATCAATAAATCAATTCCTCACTAAAGATTTTATGATTTTATATATTGAATGAAACTAAGATTTATAGGGTCATAGTAAAACGTTTTCGTATTGTTTTAGTGTTCATATTGCATATCTTTATTTATTAATATATTCTTATTTTAAGCGTTAAGGAGACACAATACGTTTTTTAATGCGTATACGCAATTAAGTCAACTGTTGACTTTTAGTGAATTGACTAAATGACTTAGTTGAGACGGAGAGCTGGGACTTCTTTCCATAGGGTTGTTGGGAGATTTAGAGACCTCGAGTCTACATTCTTTACTTCGGCGGAAACTCAGAGGGCATCGAAAGCCTTCTTTTTAAAATAATATAAATCATATTGCGTTTCGTAAATTTTTTTTTTATTATTTATGGTTTATGCGAATTCTTATAAAATAGATAATGTTCTATTGTTATTTTGTTATGACTAGTAATTTGTTTGGATTTAAGCACTAAAAATTATATATTAAAGTCCATATTCCGAGCCATGTCATTTGAATACCCTATACAAAATAGAAGATAAAAAAGCAATAAATAGAAGAACAGACATTTTTGACCGACAAGTGTATAAAAGTTTCTTCCCATACTTGAAGTTAACTAAGCACCAAGGGCTTCTTCCTTTAAATTTATTTGAAATTACATTTTAAAATTTCATTTACATTGCAACAAATGTCACTCATCACACAAGTTCGAATCCCACGATATCACGCAGTATTTTTGGCCTAATGTGCAAATGATAATGTAACTAGTTGACCCGGCAAACGTTGTTCTGCCATATGAATTAAAAAATGTAGCCTATGTCCTTCTGCAAAGTCCAATCTATGACTACAAACTTTCGCGTTTATAATATTAGTAAGGATTACCATGTACCGTTAGTGAAAGCACCGTGAGGAAACTTGTATAGCGAGATTACTGATAGTTGTGTGCAACCTTTTCGCCCTGGACAAGCGTGGTGAGTATTCTATCCATTCCTTCTAGGAGAAAGTCTGAGCCCAGAAATGAGACGTTGAGGACTATTTACTACACATTCTTTATCCCACGTTAAACATGATCATGATCTGATGATCATGATTATCATCTTAGCGTTAAATCTCAGTTGCAACCCAAACTTCCTCTGCGCTGCCCGGGATTCGCATTCCAACTTTTCCTTCTCCACTTCGTATAATTTTCGGTATCCCTGGTAGTGAGTCCATTGGCATACATATCACCTGATACAAATGATATAAATTAATTATGTTTTATACTTTCCTATCTTGATTTTACATATTTTTCAATAAAATATACTTTGTTTGCAGGTATCAACGTCTACAAAACACAGTTCTATAGTTAGCTAATAAATTGTACTTATAGTGTAGTACAATATAGTATTGCTAATATATGTATTGTTCAAAATATACGAAAATAATCCGTAAACTTAAAGCTACTTTATATGGATTACCGAATTTATTATATTACACTATAATCTCTTTGTCGCAAGTGCTACTTTAACTTTGAGATTTTATCTTAAGGTTTATCCTTTCATTCGTTCTTTAATCTAAATTCGAAATCAACAAATTTAAGTCCCCCTAGGATATATAGCGACCCCTCAGATCGCACAACACATTTTTTTTAATTTACTTTATTTATACTTTTTGGTTGTTTAACAAATAATTTTTTACTCTATATACATAGTCGTAGTCGACGAGATTGCGAAATTAAATAAATATACCAAATTAAACAAAAATACGACGCAATTCGTCTTCTGACTCGAGATTCGACGTCGTCAACATCTTCTCACAATTTATTCCGTCATGATTATTATGATCTTTGTTAGTAATATTCTATATACAAGATATACAATTATAGTGAAGTATGTTTCATCGGGAGTAATCCACATCGGCGGAGTCGACAACTGACAACGTTGCCAGCGGCTCGATGAGACTCCGCGTCTAACTGCACCAACACAACAACCAATAATTACGGGGTCAACCCCAAGCTTCTTCCCATAAAGTATAATTGAAAAACTTAAATTTAAAAGAATTACATATACTCAATGCCTATTCTGTAGTAGTTCGTTATAGTAAGACACAGGTACATATTGTTATTTTACATGCAACAAATTTATATCAATCAACTTTTATTATTCTCAGGTCTGTTAAATCAAACTATAATTTTATTATTCTTTTAGATGTTATTTTTACGATACTGAGCAGTGATACCTATAATCATTGTAAAGATGGGGAATTTTTACCTTAAAATATTAAAGTACCGAAGCAGTGTATAATTAAAATAATTTTAAAATACTTTACCAGGCTTGTTATCAGTAACAGATGGAGGTGGTGCCTCAGGATTTTCATCAATGCAGCTATGTTCATCAGGGAATTGAACGTGTTTCTTCACTGCAGATCGGGTTGGCTTGGATAGCACCGAGGCTAAAGGAAAACGTTTATTATATTAACTTAATAAAAATTAATTTCAACCCTAAATGAGATTCACACAAGTTCTCGTTGAATATGCCCACGTAGTTTTTAAAGATTTCCGTGTACTAGGAGAAACTTTATAAAGCATTTTGTTAAAGAGCAAATTGCAAACACATGCGCAAAGACCACAAATTATTTGTATCATCAAAAAAAATTCACAATGAAATCGATGCGAAAGTATCAGATCACTTGTTTTGTCGCTGAGCCAACTGTGTCATGACATCAATACTGTGATGGCCTAGTAAAAACCAAAAAGACCTAACTACGGAACCCATTGTATCTCCTGTTAAATAATTTTTTTGATATAGTGAAAATAGAAATCATCGTGAGGAAATCTGCATATTGTAATTACGAGTGTGTGTATCCGCTTTATATATATATATATATATATATATATATATATATATATATATATATATATATATATATATATATATATATATATATATATATCTGTTTCAAAATTAAACAATATATTTTATAAAATATGCATATTGTGTATTTTCATTATAGTAAATTTTAACCGAATAAATAAACTCATGCATTTACTAGCTCATAATAAATAAAAATGAAAGTATATCGATACATATATAACAGATAATATTTCCTTCGTGTAGGGGCGGAGTAAGAATACTAACAACCCCTGCGGCCGAGGTCGGCCTGTCGTAAAAGGCGACAAAACACCCGTCTGAATAACACCATAATAACCTTGTGATGTGTTCAGGCATAAACCAGGTTTCTGTACTCCTAAGCGGGCAGCAGCGTGTTTGCAGTGCTTCCAGCGTCGCAAACATCCATAGGCGACGTTAACTTCGTACTATAAAGGGGTCCGTAAGTCTTCTGTTCCTCAGATAAAAATATAGGAACTAAATCTTTAGGAAGTTTTACACCGTCTGTATATCAAACACATAATTCATGAATTTCGACGATTATTTATTTCACTGTAATTATTAACAAGAAAAGGTAAGTATTTGCTATCATTTAATTAAGATTGGTGTTCTATTGTTTGTTAACTAATATTACTCGTAGTCCCGGCCAAATTGAATAATAAGTTTCATTAAATCACTACAAGAGTGTTATTGTTTGTGTTATAGTAATATGTATAAATATAATTATGGTATCTTTAGTTGGATTTATATTTACTAGTTGAAGGGGGGTTTATTTGTGCTAATATTGTTTGGTTTGAGGCTATTTTCTTTATCTTCAGGAGTTAGTTAGAAAAGGATTCTTGAAGGTTTTTAAATAATGCAATTCATGATACGAGTAGATGATAGCAGATTGTTTATTTAATTTAATTACAATTACGTCTATCTGGTTTATATTGAAAAATAAATCGTTTAAATATTCATTGTCTTGCTGTTCTATTTCTCCTCCGCTTATGCCATTAGGTCAACTAAGTATATCAAAGGTGTATAATTTACGAAGAGGGAAGCACTTTTAATATTGTATACTATTGTGGAAATAGCAAGATTGTTAAACGTTCTTTTTGATTTTACATTCATTACTAGTATTTTTTACAATTTAACATAATATTGAAGTCATGTCTTTTTATGAATGTTTAGAAAAAAATAGGAGAGTATAATTTTTACAATGTAACATACTGAAGTTAGCTGACAACTGTTATTCAAGTTTCTGTAAGAACTCGTTACTACATTCACAGTAGTTTCTCAAATATTCACAAATCTACTACACGTGTTTTATACTGGTGTAGATAATGAATATTTATTTTGATCAACTCAGATCGGCTCAGATCGACTTTTACAAAGAGTTGTGGCATATGGGACGAAAACAAAGGACGAAAACATTTCTTTTTTCAGTTACGCTAAAGAAGTATAACTCTTCTGTGGGTAGGTACATAAGTACACACAGTTTTTCACGGATCGGTCTTAACATACATATGTAATGTCAACCTACACATAATTGAAAGCTTAAAACGCTATTAGATTTTCAACAAATATTACTTCACTGTTTTACAATGTATGTAAATAGATAGATAACTCTTTGTTGTACACAAAAAATACAACAACAAACCAAATATCATTGATTGTACAAAGGATTGTATGATCAATAATAATCGGAAAAGTCTGGTAATCAAGAAAACCTAGACCAAGATTAGTTACTTGATCTTAATCATATACAAATATAAAAAAAAACATATTTATAAAACTAAAATATGTACATTAATTTAAAAACTGAATTAGATTAATCATAAAATAATCATCTATGATCGTTTTATGAATCCTCCTCCTCCTCGCTTCTGTTTCCTCAGTGCTGAGGGTCGTGATCATCTCGACGGAGTACTTTGGTGCGTATTATTTGCCGCCATCTGCCCCTATCGGAAGCAGAGTGTAAAGCGTCGTGGACAGTAGTTTATGAATCCTAACTAATATTATAAATGCGAAAGTGAGTTGAACTGCGTTTGCCGGATCAACTAGTTAGGTATATTAAAACAAACGGCGAGTTATGTCAACATGAGGCATTTATCCTATTTCAACACGTCACGACACGTTGAGAAGTCGATAACATAAAAACCGGAGTGGAAGGTAAACAGGGTCAGAAGTAACAAATAATTTTATTCGGGCACAAAAGGAATCGAACTTCCTTGACAAGTAAGTTTGTCAAGTTTCCGCTAGAATTTCTCGTCTTTTTATCAATATATCATGTGAACGTGATATATTCGCAAATTCTATTATCATAACCATAGTTTTATCTTTATCTAATCTAATCAGAAAGAGATTTATATGTAAAAATGATAAAATTTAGACAAATACATCACATTTAGAGTTTTCATATTGAATTATAATAGGTCTTTACCTGTGAAATAGCCGTTCTGCAGTACTGGCCATTTCAAATCAAAATAATTAACAGATAAATGCCATGCAACGATCGGTGAAGGAAAAGATCGTGAGGAAACTAGCATAGCGAGATACATCTTGGGCAGTGGAGGGTACGCTGTTCGGTTCCTCTAGGGGGAGTGAGGCAGTCCGCCCCTACTTGTCGGAATGGGTCTCACGATCAAGCGGGACCCTGACATACAGACTGGTGCAGGTGCTGACCGGCCATGGCTGTTTCGGCAAGTACCTGCACCAGATTGCGGGGCGGGAGCCGAACCCGGCCTGTTGGGAATGCGGCGCGCCAGTAGACACCGTAGAACATACGGTGTCCGAGTGCGCCGCTTGGGGGCCCCAGCGATTTAATTTGCAGGGTGTGGTGGGAGGTGACCTCTCGCTGCGGGCAATCGTAGGTCAAATGCTCCGCAGCGAGAGGAACTGGAACGCGGTGGTCTCCTTCGCTGAAAGTGTCATGCGGCAGAAGGAGGCCATCGAGCGTGCGAGGGAGGAGGACGCGGCGGCTCCACCGATTCGTCGGCGTAGGACGAATCGGGGAAGGAGACGCTATGCGCACCTCATCCCACCCTGAGAAGGGGTTGCCGGTCGCTCTCTTGTAAGAGCGGCCAGCCGGGAGTTCCGGGGGAAGCTCCCGGCGAAGGCAATGAGTCGGAGGGTGCCCTACCCCGACTGGACACTCTGTGTCTGGTCACCGGCAGGTCTAGTGTGACCGCCGGCAGCGGGAACTGCCACTCGGGGTACCCTCATTGGAGACGTCTGGCTGGGGGCCTAGCAGAGTAATGCCAAAAGGCGATCCTGCGAAGCCCCCTCTAAGGCCAAGAGTAATAAAAAAAAAAAAAAAAAAAAAAAAAAAAAAAAAAAGGGGAGACCCATAATATTATAAGATAGCAAATAAGATTTTTTTTATTGCTGAGGAACAGCAGATAGTCTTACGTCTCACTTAACAGTTTCCGTTGCCTATGGATCTTGGCAACGCTAGAAGCACCGCGAAGACGCTGCTATCCCATAGGGGTATAGGGACCTTGGTCACTAATGTCGGAACACAACACTAGGTTATGGCGGTATACTTAAGACCAAGGGTGGTTGCCATTCAGACAGGTTTGGGGCCCTATCGCGTAGCGGGGGTGGCTTGTTTTGTCGCCTTTTACGACAGGCCGACACCGGTCGTAAGGGTTAGTATTCTTACTTCGCCACTGCACGGAAAGAACATAATAAAATATAATTAGTACTGTTGTGTAAAAATGCTCTAGTATTGCATAAAATATAAAAACTATTTTTAGATTATTTGAAAATATTTATAAAATGTAGGATGGAATTACTGACAACAGATTTGATTTCATGGTTAGTGAACCGTACATGCTTCAGTTACCCGTTTCCTCGCGTAACGGGTTTGAATATAACTTATTTTTATATATATATAAATTGATAAAGGACATTGCTCGTAGCTCGTTATAGTTTATAAAGTATTTATAGTGCGTAAAAATATAGGCTTGAAGATCAATGTAATCCTAACTAACATTATAAATGTGAAAGTGAGTTTGTTTGTCACGTTTTCACACCTAAACTGCTGAACCAATTTTGATGAATTTCGGTATTGTCATAGATTGGGCCTTGGAGAAGGAGATAGGCTTTTTTTTTAAATCATATGGCAGAACAATGTTTTCCGAGTGAACTAGTATATATAAAATATTTAACATATTTTTGCTTTTTGTAAGTTCATTTGAGCCAAATTGCTTTTAGTTATCACATTAATACTATACTTTATTAAACAGATAGTTAAACAATTCATTGCCTAAAAGAACAAAAAATAGATTACCTAGTTACTTTAAACATATTTTAAATGAGACTACTTTAAACTTTTATTTATGTTTGATAAGTTTTCGTGCGGGATTTAATCAAAAAATTTGCTAAAGTTTACCATTTTTATAAATTTCAAAGGTTGTTCAAATATAAATATGATAGAACTTACTTATAACCTTACTGGGTACTTCTGAAAACTCTTCGGGTTCACAGCGACTAGGCATTGGTTTTCCTGCTGAACGACGCCTTCCACTCTGTGCCGTGCTAGTAGTGGCTGTTTGTTGAGCAGTAGCGGTATATTGAACTGCAGCTAACTGTGGACAAACTGAAACTTCAGACTCTAAGCAGCAATTAATAAAAATTTAGATTCATTGCCGCATCTTATGTTTCTTCTTCAAATCTTCAAACCTCAATATACGTGGAATATATCGATAGGTTAAAACTATTTTATAATAAATTAAGCTAACAATGTACAAACTTAAGCTCAGCTTAAATTTGTACATTGTTAGCAATTTATGAGATTGAAAAAAAAAGAAAAAATATATTATAATATTAGACTACATGTCACGTTGGGGAGTTTCTAGCTACTTCTTTTCCTTGTAAAGTTGTGAAGTGGTGGTAACTTTAGCTTACATTATTAATAATATTTATACATATAATTGTGGGAATGATATTTCTTGAACGCAGGATTTGATGGATGTAAGACTATGTTTGTGAACGAAATTATAGAATGAAAGGGATGAAATTCGAATGAAGTTGGCAGAAGACGAATGGATGACGACGAGCGATACGACGCACGCTACAATTTAATAAATAATGTTGTTTTTAATGTTACTGGGGCATACAAAATTAAACGCACACGTCCGCTGCAACCCAAAAACTTGTTTTACTTTTTGAAAGCTCTCATCCCACATAAATAATTTTAAGAACATTTTTTGAAAGTTAAGTATGATTTATACAATATACATATTTGACTTTCAAAAAATGTTTTAGCTTGGAACTTATTTTCATTAAAACTTTTGAGTTTAATAAATCTGATGACGTTTCACACAGTGCTGTCTAGTACTCGAATAAGCAACAGAGCGCCTTTGTTTTGCGTAATAGACAACTAGTACACTAATTATACTTATATACATTTTTTTTTTTTTTATTGCTTTAGGACAGCAGACAGGCTGACGGTCTGCTTAGAATTTAGCAGTTACCGTCGCCCATGGGTGTTTGCAACGTCAGTGGCATTGCGAACACGCTGCTGTCGCATAAGGGTACAGGAACTTGGGTCACTAATATAATGGGTCAATAATAGGAACACAACACAGTTATTATGGCGGCATACTTAAGACTAAAGGTGGTCGCCATCCAGACGGGCTTGAGGCCCTACCACGTAGCTAGGGTGGGTTGTTTTGTCGCCTTTTACGACAGGCCGACCCCAGCCGCAGAGGTTAGTATTCTTTCTCCGCCTCTGCATTGATATATTAATTAAATGTATTTTAAATATAAATAGACTTGGGAATAAAATCCGTGACTCTCGTAGACATCCCATCGGATAAAGCTGTTGCACTATGGAAGTTGTCAAATGAACATTGTTTGCGTTGGTACTCTTACATTTCATAATAAGAATAAGTAAATAAATTGCATAGATGTCTTTTAATTTTTACAAAAGTATTCATTTAAACAATCCTGTTACAAACGATACGTGGCCACTTTTCTTTTTTTCTAGGCTATTGAACAGCAGATAGAGTGACGGCGCAATAAGTCGGAACACATGGATAAAATACTTCTTCTTCTTGCCTAAACTATATGGGGTCGTTACAACATATTCTCTCCTCTATTAATCGTCCTCTGAACATTTACACCTTTTTCGAACGAAGTTCCTTAACGCGGCTTACGGATAGTGCGATTTAGTAGAAATCGTCACGTAACGAAATGCCGTAAGCTGTGTGTGTATGCGTATGTGTATCGAGTCTACTACAAGCAAATGAGCACACAAGCAAGTGAGTGCACAGCCGGGTGCGCAACTCTCACTCTCTCTCCTCTCTTTGTCCCTGTCCCTTTTTATCACATAACTTCAACACACGGTTGTACAGACACGTGCAAATTTCGTGAAAGAGTATTTGTTATTTTTGTTTTTTATGTTAGATAGATAAATCATACGTGAATATTTTTTTAATGCAATTAAGTTTTGAAAAATTTAAACTGCAGCAAATGCTTGTAATATAAATTAGGAAAAGTAAGTTGATAAAACTCAATACAAGTATTTACTGTTTACATTTGTTTATTGTACATGAGATTTGAGTGTTTATTATTTATGCATTTTACTATTTATTACTCTATTCTACGACTTTTGGTAGCTTATGAAATTTAAATTACTTAAGTTTTATTACTTAAATAGTTTTATTTAAATTCACCACTTTGGAGCAAACTATATTTTTTTGTAGCCAAAGGGTCGTAGCAAGCACTGGGTAGGTTAGCGTAGCAAGACAGGAACTTGTAGCGTGTGAGACATATTGAATGCGTACGCACAAGAGGCGTAAGCACAAAAATACAAAATCAAAAGAATAAAATCGTATACAAGAAGAGCTTTCTTTCTTTTTGGGCTTGTTCTCCTGTCAAGTATTTGTAAAATAATCGCTATTTAATATTACAGAGGATTACAGAGGATTCACTCACCCATCTGTTGAATGTCCCAATATAACCAGTCAAATGTATGATCTCTTACCAACAGACTTCCCCACACCGACCAATCTGAATTTTGTGTTAACTATTACTAACAAATACTTTGTGCATATTTTATGTAAGTTTATTGTAGCAAGCAACTTATATTTACGTATAATAGTTTACTTTAAATTATAACTTGTGTTTTGTGTTCTCCTCAGGTTCACAGTAATCATAATACTGTTAAAATTTATATTATCTATTTACAAATATCAATTATAAGTTGGCAAATCAATGCCACTTGCGTTGAAGCCAATAATTTATTAAATATAAGAAGAAATACTACATAGACGAGTGATATTCGTGAACATTACCAAGGAAGCGCCGATAGGAACATTATAGACCCAGTGTGATTTTGCACTACCTACTTTAAGTTTCAGCTTTCATTAGCAGAGTAGTCAATTGAAGTGACCACAGAACGAAAATTAAATAGTAACATTAAAATAATTTAAATAATACTCTAGTATAATAATTAAATATATTAGGATAATTCACACAACGCTATCTAGTCCCAAACTAAGTTGCATAGCACTTGTGTTATGGGTACAAGACAATTGATATACTACATATATACTTTTTTTTGTAAATAAATACATATAAATACATATGTGGCGTAACGAATAACACCAAAGTATGTTATTCGTTACGCCACAGGAGTCATCAAGTATGTACAAATATTATACTTATACTAACAGCACCGGCAAACGTTGTTCTGCCAAAACTAAAACATTTTCGCGACATAAACTAGCCTATGTTCTTCTCTAAGGTCCAATCCATCTCTATACCGGAATCTTCAAAATTGGTTTAGGAATGAAAACGTAACTAACAGACAGAGTTACTTTCACATTTATAATATTATTGTACCTTTCGTAGATAAGGTAGAATTGACGCTACACAATACGTTGTAGTATATGGAATATAAAAACGGTTGAATTTGCAATTAATTAATAAAAAAACACGTAATAAACACTATCCTATCTTAGGCACGCCAGCAGAACACACATTTAAAAAAGGTGAAAATCGGTTTTATACTTTCGGAATTCATCGTGAGCAACAACGTGACACGAAAATTATATATATAACTAGCTGACCCGGCAAACGTTGTTCTGCCATTTAAATTAAAAAAATAAACTATGTTCTTCCCCAAGGTACAATCTATCTCTGTTACTGAAATTCATCAAAATGAAAACATAACAGACAGAGTTACATTCATATTTATAATAGATGACCCGGTGAGCTTCAATCTTCTTCTTCATCTAAGCGTTGTATCCCGGTCGCAATCTAAACTTCTGTTTCGATTGCGACTTCCGATTTTTTCTACTCCACTTTGCACGGTCTTCAGCATCCCTGGTAGTGAGCTCATTGGCACGCATATCACCTTTACGACGTCCAGCCAGCACTTTTTGGGTCTACCCCTCCTGTCGGAGCCCGACGAAGGCGGCATGGCCAGACATTTGTTTCCCACGTAAGCACCTGGTGAACTTCGATATTTGTGTAAAATAACACAATATACGAATTTGTTTCAGTCGTTTATCAGTTGACAAAAGCAAACTCAGTAGATTAGGTAACAGAAAATCCAAGAAAAACAACACTTGTACACCGGCAAATCGACATCAACACTATTTTTTTTTTAATTTGATATGACTTGAAGTCTAATCCTTTAAGCCGTACCAATGTTGTACGCGAGTTTCGGAACGCGACATTAAACTCCTCCAACGATGTATTCTGTGCTCCAACGCACACACGCACACTATTTTGATAGATATACGACTGAAACTAAGGCCCCCAAAATACACGTTACAAAGTCTAACAACTTTATTCAGTCAACACTACTGTCCGGCGTTGACGTCGCATAGCATCACAAAGTGACTACAAAACGTCGATACGGTCTAGGTAAAGGTTGATTGATTAACATGTCATTTAAGGTCAAAGGAAATGGTTAGTCACCCAAGCCATTGTTGCCGTTCAAAGCACTATCCCTGCCTTTACCGTGTTTTAGCTAAGTAATACTGTACCAATAGGTAATACCAATAGGTAATACCAATAGGTACTGTACCAATAAGTAAAAGATAATAATCTTTTAGAGCTAGTTCTATCTTTTACACAGATAAACGTATGTTTGGGCCACATGGGTGAAAAAAATGGGACCACTTGGTCACATGTTCAAGTTCTTTGAGAAAAATATTCAATTGCTTCTGCTAGCTCACAGACAGCAAATCCAGCTAAAGACTATCACTCAATTTTCTTTTGTAAGGTTAGTGGCCAGGCAGCTCTTGTAAAAATAATTTTCAGATACATCTTTTATTTAAGAAGTCTCACGTTCGGTGCGCCCTCCGTAAAGAGATGCAAATTTTTTGACCTGCAACTTGTCTTGATTACTTAATGTTACAACATTAGTACCCTACAGGGTCTAAAGTAAGGGTAAGTAAACTAAACCCTGCCGCCGAGGTCAAACTATCGTAAAAAGCGACAAAAAATCCTAGCTACGTAGTAGGACCACAAGCTCGCTTGAATGGAAACCACACTTGGTCTATAAGTATGCCGCTTTAATAATCTTATGTTGTGTTTCGACATTAGTGACGTAGGTTTCAGTAATACAGTACGCCTACGCAGTAGTGTTCGCGGTGCCTCTAGCGTCGCAAGTATCCATTGGCGACGGTAATTGCCTAAAAGTGGACCGTTAGCCTGTCTGTTGTTCTTCAGCAATATAAAAATAAACGTCAAATACAACTGGAACGAAACAATGTAACAAGAAGACATAAGATCACTTATGGTTTGCTACATATAGTAGGTATAAAATTGTGTAGATAAAAGAGGGACAGTAAAAAAGATGTCATGAAATGAAGAAATACCTATATGATTTATTATACAAATTAATCGCAATACATTGATTACTATAGTATTCAAGTGACCTTATTAATTTTTTAAGTTATGAGTATAAGATGATATAACATTCATTTAAATTACTCATTTAAACAATATATACGTCAAAAACCCATACAACACAAAATAAAATATTATAAACCCAATATGGTATATTTAGAACATAAAAGAACTTCCCAAAAGAGTAATTTATTATGAACGAGATATAACAATAACCAAAACATTATTGTCTCGGCTTCATTATGTTATATAATTGTTACAACAATCAGTTTCTTAGAGTTGATGTATGAATAACAACTTGACTGTAAAGAAAGCTAACAGTTCGGATAATAGCCGATATTATATTTCGGGTTTTAATTATTTTTTGATATTAATATTCCAAGCATACAGACTACACAATGAACTTGATTTTTAATACAAGATATAATCAAATTTTCTTTTGCGCTTAGATAGTGTTCTTTGAAAAGAGAATTTTGTTTCAATGAAGATATGACCAATTTAAGTGCTCAAGTGCAAAGTTGAGGCGAGTTCTTCGGTAGTCTACCGTCAATTTTGGGCCATTAGCTAGTTTATGAGGTTTCATGCCACGCTCCGCCAATCTTCTTCTTATGGTAGAATCGCTTACTGTCCATCCTTGAACTTCACGGAGCCACTGCTGCAGTTGAATAGTTAAAGCGACGATTTCTTAGAGAAACTGACACAATATACCGGTCATCTTGCTCAGGTGTGACTCTACGACCAGATCCTGGACGGCGAGTAAACATACCAGTCTCTAGATAACGTTGATACTCTATTGACAGCAAAGAAGCTTAGATGCAATCATGTAGCCACAACACGCTGACTATGCCCTGCATCTAGAAACGCCACGACTTGGGCGGCTTCTGTGGGCGAGGTATCCATATTTTGTAGAAATATACCTCTTTGGTAGGATGTCACAGAGCTTATCGTCACAGAGCTAAGAGTGATTTTTAAAATCACGCTCAGCTTAGTTCAGGGCTCAGTTTTAAAAACGATAATTTATGCAGAAAAATGTGATTAAGTGCAGAAGTTCCGACGGAATACACATTGAAAACAATCTCTACATTAATTTATTGGATGAATGGATTGACTATATGCTACGAAGCAGACTAGTCAGATCGGAACTAATGGGAGATAAACTTAGCGCAAAAACAACACGCGACTGCCCTCAAGGCGGAGTATTGTCTCCATTATTATGGTGTCTGGTAGTAGACTCACTACTAACCAAACTCAACACCGGACCTTTTTACACGGTAGGTTATGCTGACGACATAGCCATAATGGTCAATGATAAATTTCCGAACATAGTCTCTGGATTATTACAAAAGGCTCTGAAGATAACAGAGAAATGGTGCATGGAGAACCACCTCTCCATTAATCCAAATAAAGCAGTTATAGTACCATTTACAAGGAGAAGGACACTAGCAAGTCTAGGGAATCCCTCCCTTAATGGAACCAAACTGTCGTGGTCCACCGAGGTCAAATATCTAGGCATAACCCTTGATAAGGAACTCAGGTGGAAGACTCATGTGGAAAAGACAATGGCGAAGGCTCTGAGAGTATTTGGCATGTGTCGTTCCACTTATGGCAAAACCTGGGGACTAAAACCCAAAGTGATACGATGGCTTTATCAGATAATGATAATACCCATCATTACGTATGGCAGCGTAGTATGGTGGCCCAGAATAAAACTTACTACGTGCAAAGAGACACTCAATAGGCTACAAAGAACGGTGTGTCTTGGAATCACGGGTGCTTTTAGAACAACACCTACGGCAGCTATGGAGAGATATCTTAACATTCCTCCTCTGCATATTATGGTTGAACTTGAGGCAAGGAGGGCACTATATCGCCTTGCAGTAGCTGGCCTATGGGACTCCACCAAGCCAAAAACCAACCATACAAAATTCGATGGAAATGAGGACCTGGATCGGATAACACATATAATATCCGATAAAATGCAAACCAGGTTTATATTGAAAGGCTTTTTAGGGTCCAAATTCCAACAAGATTGGAATGGACAAAGGGACCAGATCCACCGGAACATAATAGTCTGGTATGGTACACTGATGGATCCAAAATGGAATCAGGTACAGGGGCGGGAGTATACGCGAAAGACTA
This sequence comes from Malacosoma neustria, assembly GCA_963693495.1. Taxonomy (NCBI): domain Eukaryota; kingdom Metazoa; phylum Arthropoda; class Insecta; order Lepidoptera; family Lasiocampidae; genus Malacosoma; species Malacosoma neustria. Next base: position 23,514,888 of record OY856371.1, on the reverse strand, counting down.
CAAATGTAGTAAAAGCTTTGGAAAAATGGCAAGTGTATTCCAGGCTGAAACATATGCCATAATAACCTGTGCTCAGGAGAACATAGATAGAGGCACCAGAGGCAAATCTATATATATTCTCAGTGACAGTCAAGCTGCAATCAAGGCCATCGCCTCCTTCAAAGTTGACTCCAGACTTGTCCTGGATGCCATTCAAACCTTGAATGGGCTTGGAAGGCATAACAGGGTAAGATTAATGTGGGTCCCGGGACACGAGGGAGTACATGGCAATGAAATGGCAGATAAACTGGCAAGAGAGGGCTCAACTAATGATTTTATGGGTCCGGAACCATGTGTAGGCATTCCGACTAGCCTCGTGAAAGCCACATTCAGGAATTTTACAGACCGCAGTCAACAACAACACTGGCTGACTAGAATCGGTCTGGAACACTCCAAAAAATTTTTGGGATCCACGTACAAAGCACGAGGATCCATCTGGAACATGAGCAGGGGGCAAATACGCTACTTGCTTGGAGCCTTTACTGGGCACTTTGGAACCAACAACATGCTCATGAAGATGGGTCTAACCGCGACACCCATGTGCAGGTTGTGTGGGAAACATACAGAACGCATGGAACACCTACTGTGTACATGTGATGCATTGGCCAGGAGGCGAATGAATCTTTTGGGGGTAGGATATCCAACACCGGAAGACTACAGGCTCCTATCTCCATACCTCATTGTTAGGCTCATAAAGCAGATCTTCAAGGAGATTGGAGAGGAGTGATTGCTATCTAGGGGAACACAAAAGATCCCATTGGGTCGAAGTGTCCGAGATATTTCTCGGCCCCAAAATAAGATAAGATAAGATATTGGATGAAAATTCGAAAATTATAATTCAAATTTGAAATTCTGGTACACCATTGTGTAGACTAAAATACCAGCTATTTTTTACTGGCGTACTTTTTTTTATAATATCAATCCCCTTTGTTATTTAAATGCCGCTCGAATAATACTTGCAGTAGTGTTAAATTTTTTTTTTATGAGAAGTATATAAACGAGGGTGGTCTGAAAAGTTTCCGACCTAACAAAGATACAGGACGTTTTTTCAGACTTTTTTTAACATGGTCTCCTTTTTACTCTACACACTTCTCCCAGTGATGCCCCATCTCTGTAACCCGTTCAAAAAGGTTTTCTTTTTTTTCTCTGAAAAATAATTGCCTCTTCAAGTGACGAAAATCTCTGTCCTTCGAGCGCAATTTTTAGATAAGGAAATAAAAAGAATTCTCTTGGGGCTAGATCTGGTGAGTAAGGCGGATGGTCTAGCATTCGCTATGGCAACCGCTGAGGTGTGAGACGGTACGTTGTATTGGTGAAACAGGATTTTCTTTTTCTACAAAGGTGGCCGTTTGCAGAAAAAATAAATCCTTGCCTTCAGCTTATTAAGTAATGATGCTTAGTATAATCCTGTAATGGTTTTTTTTTAAGATAATCGTTTAAAATAACTCCATGAATTTCCCATTCAGTCGCCATCAATTTCCCAGCCGAAAAAACAGTTTTGCTTTTTTCGTCTCCCAAGCTCTTACAGCCTAATTTAAATTCAGCTGCCCAATATTTCACTGTGATAAATGATGGTGCAGAGACTCCATACACAGAATCCAACTCTTCTTTTATTTGCATAAGCGTATTGCCTTTCAAACACAAATATTTAATGACGATGATCGATTCTCGATTTCTCCATTTTCATAAAAACACTCACATCATCCCACTCAAACGACTGTTACTTAACAACTGCGCGTCCAAATGGCTGAAACTTTGGTGAGTAACTGTCAACAGATGAACAACGAAATTCACTAGCTTTTATTTACGAGTACTGCTATCTTCATGTTGAGGTTGGAAACTTTTAGACCACTCTCGTATATTACGTCTTGAATCCGAGAAGTTAATTTATCTATGTCATTTTATAAAAATAATATTAGGGGTTACAGTATGAAATTGCCTATTTGTACTGAAAAATTTATACTTGTTTAAAATGTGACATATTTATTTAATCAAAATATTTACCCTCATTATCTATACATTGTTGCCATTTAAACGATTTTTTTATGTCTTTACGACATAACTCTGGGGATTTAGATTCAACAAACTGTGTGAGAGCATTTTGCACTGCCTCCTGGGAAGAAATTTATTACGTAGAAAATTGTCCAAATCAGGAAATAAAATGGTAATCCGTTGGAGCAAGTCCTGGCGAGTACGGTGGATGACGCATGGTTTCTATCTGCAGCTCCTGTAGATTACAACATTTTCTCGTGCAGTGTGTGGTCTTGCGTTATCATAGAGTAATAATGGGGAAGATCGATTCACGAGTCGGGGCATCAAGACTGCCAGTTTCACCATCATTCATCATCACCGAATCATCTTGGTATATGTTTTAAAAATTGGTAATAGTTAGTAACTTATCGAGGAAATTTTATAACCAGTTATTCCAAAAATGTATTAATAATGAATATTCTAAATTCTCGCATGTTTTAGATTTTAAGTAGGTAGTTTACAAATTTTATTTTGATCATTTTATTTTAAAATTTAATTACTTAAATTTAATATATTGTAATATATAATAAAGTTAAAGTTAATATTAGATTATTTATATATCAACAGCCATCCACACTTCTAAAACCCACTTTAACGTTGTCATGGGAGACTTCAACGCAAAATTGGGGAAACGTAGCGGCGATGAGTTGAGAGTGGGGCAATTTGGGTTCGGAAATCGGAACACCCGAGGCCAGATGCTGGCCGACTTCATGGAGAAGGAGGACCTGTATATGATGAACTCCTTCTTCATGAAGCCAGAACAACGCAAATGGACTTGGATTAGTCCCGATGGTGCCACCAAAAATGAGATTGACTTCATTATGTCGACCAAAAGACAGATATTCAATGATGTCTCTGTGATCAATTCGGTGAAAACTGGGAGTGATCACCGCTTAGTAAGAGGCACATTGAATATCAATCCAAAATTGGAGAGGTCTCGACTGGTGAAGTCTACGCTCCGACCTGCACCCATACAGATCCAAAACCCGGAAAACTTTCAACTCGAATTGCAAAACCGCTTCGAATGCCTCGGTGACTGCGTTGACGTGGACGAGTATAATAACAGGTTCGTGGAAGCTGTTCAAACGGCCGGGTCTAAATTCTTCAAGGCCAGCCGTTCAAAAAGAACCGGAAAAATCTCAGATTCTACTCTCAAATTGATGGATGTGAGACGTCAAATGACCCTTCAGTCCCCGGACGATGCTTCCCAGTATAGGCAGCTAAATAGACAGATCTCCAAGTCCTTGACTCGCGATATCCGCCGCCATAACACAGACTGTGTAAAGGCGGCTATAGAGCGTAACAAGGGCTCTAAAGTATTCGCACGAGACTTGTCTATTGGGCAGAGCCAACTGACGAAGCTGAAGACCGACGACGGCAGGATCGTTTCGTCTAAACCCGAACTTTTGAGGGAAGTCGAGAAGTTCTACGGACAGCTATACACGACCACACGGGCACCTGTTAACAACAAGGCTAAAGACCCAAGAGCCAAATTAACCCGACACTACACCGTAGATATCCCAGACGTCAGTCTGTACGAGATTAGTGTGGCCCTTAAACAGCTTAAAAACAACAAGGCGCCGGGTGATGATGGAATTACAGCCGAGCTTCTGAGAGCTGGTGGTACTCCTGTGCTTAAAATCCTCCAGAAGCTATTTAATTCCGTCATCCTCGATGGCAAAACGCCGCAGGCCTGGCACGGAAGTATAGTGGTGCTGTTCTTCAAAAAGGGCGACAAAACCCTTTTGAAGAACTTTAGACCGATATCACTTCTGAGCCATGTTTACAAGCTGTTTTCAAGGGTCATCACGAATCGTCTCGCGCGCAGATTTGACGACTTCCAGCCTCCCGAACAAGCCGGATTCCGAAAAGGTTTTAGCACCATAGACCACATACATACGCTGCGGCAGGTTATACAGAAGACGGAGGAGTATAACCAGCCACTATGCTTGGCGTTCGTGGACTATGAGAAAGCCTTTGATTCGATCGAGACCTGGGCGGTGCTTCAGTCTCTCCAGAGGTGCCACATTGATTATCGATACATCAAAGCGTTGAAGTGTTTGTATAAAAACGCCACCATGTCAGTCCGTCTCCAGGATCAGAACTCGAAGCCTATCCGACTGCAGCGGGGAGTCAGACAAGGCGATGTCATATCGCCGATGCTGTTCACTGCTGCGTTGGAAGATGTCTTCAAGCTTCTGGACTGGAACGGACTGGGCATCAACATTAACGGTGAGTACATCACTCACCTTAGATTCGCAGATGATATCGTAATCATGGCTGAAACCATGGAAGACTTAAGCCATATGCTTGATGGCCTCAATACAGCTTCCCAAGGAGTAGGTCTCAAAATGAACATGGACAAGACGAAAATCATGTCTAATGTCCATGTCGCACCTACCCCCGTAACAGTTGGGAACTGTACTTTCGAAATTGTTGACGAATACGTCTACTTGGGTCAAACGATCCAGTTAGGCAGGTCCAATTTCGCGAAAGAGGTCACTCGTCGAATCCAACTCGGATGGGCAGCGTTCGGGAAGCTCCGTAAAATCTTTTCGTCCCAAATACCGCAGTGTCTCAAGACGAAGGTTTTTAACCAATGTGTGTTGCCAGTGATGACATACGGAACGCAGACGTGGTCGCTAACTATGGGCCTTATGAGAAAGCTCATGGTCGCTCAGAGAGCAATGGAGAGGGCTATGCTCGGAGTTTCCCTGCGAGATCGAATCAGAAATGAGGAGATTCGCAGGAGAACCAAAGTAACCGACATAGCCCGGATGATTGCAAAACTGAAGTGGCAGTGGGCTGGGCACATAGCTCGAAGGACTGATGGCCGTTGGGGCAGAAAAGTCCTCGAATGGCGACCGCGTACCGGAAGACGCAGTGTTGGTAGGCCCCCCACAAGATGGACCGATGATCTGGTCAAGATCGCCGGGATAGGTTGGATGAGGGCAGCGCAGGACCGATCATCGTGGAGATCTTTGGGGGAGGCCTTTGTCCAGCAGTGGGCGTCTTCCGGCTGAAATGATGATTTATATAATATTATAATTGTGGTGTACATTATGAAAATAAAATTATTATTATTCGAATTTCGGTACAGTAACCATCTGTAGTTATTGCTTGACCAAACCTGGGAAAGCTAGAGTAAATAACACCATGAAGAGATCACTAAATAGTTACCGTTACCTTTTTACTTGTAACCTTTAGGGTACTGTTGCGGCGTTTGTCCTGTGGTCAATCATTGCATATTTAGTAAAATGTACTGTACTGTAAGTATACAGTTATCCTAAAGAATCCATTTTTCGAAAATATTTCGTTCCATGTTACAATTTGTACTAATTGTAACATGGAATGAAATATTTTCGTACCGATCAACAAGGCAACACAAGTTTCAACACGCATTTTTTTTCTGCAGATGAGTCGAATCATGAGGCAGCCATTTTTAATTTTTTTTTCTTTTTGATTTGATGAAAATGAGTCAATATTGTAAGTAGTGTAACGTTAAACCATGCCGCTAATTCCTGGGTAGTTTGACTTAGATCGCCTTCCACCATCTTCAATTCAGCGTTATTTACCTGTATAGGGGGCGGTCTTCCACATGGTTCGTTTAAACCAAAGTGTTCACGAAAGTGTTTAAACCAAAAAAGGTGCGTCCATTAGCAGTCACCTCTCCAAACGCAGCCCTGATATTGTGAGCCGTTTCTGCTGCGTTAGTTCCGCGTCGGAACTTGTATTCAAATATGACTTGTATTTTCGAAGTATCTATCTTTCAGGCCTAAGTTGAATAAAAAAAACTAATAAAAGGCCAAAATCATTCGATGTTGCACGTTTTTAAAAGAAAAACCTCATAGGTATCATTTGAAAAAAGTTTTACTCTAAAATCTCACACCATGAAGGTTTTATGTCAATTCAAATTATCTATTACTATACAACGGCAATCTCATACTTTAACCCCTATTATAAATTCATTAAATTACAATTTTCATATCTTTACAAACAATAAAATATCATTGACCAAAATTAAGGAAAGTAGATCAGGATATTTTTATACCGAAACAGAGTTAATATTTAAATTATGCCTACAAAATAATGGTACATATTCCTTCTCTCGATCGTTTTATCTCGTCAGAAGTTTAGACTTGAGAAGTTTTATCCGGGACTTAATTTTTGTATCCTTATTTACGTGGAATTTCTTCTACATTTGCTTTTACTGAGTAGAATGACAAGAAATAGATTAATTAAATGTGGCTACATTTAGATTTTACAAGCGACTACCGTCAGCCAAAACACTTTATTATGTTTGAATTAGTAAAAGACGAATTTATTTGTCACTTTCATTGATGACTCCGTACGCCTTAACCTTATATAAATACGTATTGTAAATAAACATCCAGATTCGAGATGGGACCCGTGACCCTCACATACTTTCTAACGTGCGAAAGATGTAGCGCCATGGATGTTATCATATTATGTCGATCTAATACTAAGTAGCGCCTCGGTGTATGACTTTGATGCTACTGGAAAATCGTTTGAGAGATGATGATGAAAAATTCTTAAAGCTGTTTTAATTTTTTTAGGACTTATCATAAAAAATATTTAAAAGGTTAGCACTGAATGAAATGAATGAAAAGAAGTTTGTGCGTGAAACTAATAAAGTGCTAATAAAATATGAATTAACTATCTCACCCGATCGGAATAGTCGAAGGCGGCCGTGCCCCTTCCCTCGAGATATTCTTGGAACTGCGATATCACGCACACCATTGCGTAGATCTGCGAACAAATTTAATTATTTATATATACCCCAAGATAGAGCGAGGGATGGATAGCAATAGCCAATGACCTCAAGTATAAATCTCATCAGACCGCTATTTCCTTCAAGGAAACTATACACAATATAAATATTATATATCAGTGACTGTACTTTTCAAAATATGAAAGTAACAGAGGTTAAAAAATCCTTGTTCGTATTTTTTATTTATGGTATATTTAGGGTAGTATCATTAGATCCTAGTAGACTAATAGTTAGACAATAAAATTATCAATTTTGTTACATTCTGATTTTCCAATACAACAGCGACCATTCAAAACAGGCTCTTATTTATTTTAATTTTGCTGGACATACAGTTTACATCCATTCGTGACATTTATTTAGAATATTATATTAAAATTAGACTTGAAAAAAATCTATTTTACGAATCAAATGTAATTTTATTCTGTTTTTGAAAAAAAAATGTGAACACCTATGATTAATATAATTTATACTGTTATGACGCATCAAACAAATAGATCGTCTTCTTAATTACAGATGTATTTTGGCTATGGATATTTATCTACTAAACACGTCGGGAAGTCATAGAGATAATAAAGGAAAAAAATTGAATTAATTGAAATAATTTGAATTAATTAAAGTAGGAGAGAAGGAAGAAAGAAAAGGGGGCACAAGCACACTCTGTACAAAACATTTCATACCTATTTTTGCGATTGTATAATGTGATAAATATACAAATCTAACCGGTTTTATATGCAGTAGTTAGATTCATTACAACACAAGATTAAAGTTGAAATTCATTTAAAAAAATCTGTTAAAGAAATCCTTAGTTGTGAAGCCCTAGGCTAGTTGATTATAGGGCATAATTAACTTCGCTTTTTTTTAGTCGCCGCCCTATCGTGAACTTTATATATAAATGAAATAAATATAGGTACATATAGATTAACTGAGGAAAAAAGGAAGGTATCTTTCGTGATTTTCTGAAACTCTCTTAGAAGATAATGATCGGATGGTCTATTTTTATTTCTGACAATGATCAGATGCCAAATCATAAATTATCGTACTAAACTAGTCATGTATCAGTGCGTAAATAAAAATACCATAAGAACTGTACACGGAAAAAGATTTTCGTTTAACTGTTTTTAATTAAATGTCTAACTGTTTGCAAAATAATCTAATAAAATATTCCACTTAACCGGATATCCTGACATAAAGCGGGAATAAAGGGAGCAAATGAAAAGCCAGCTGATTTTACTGGGAATTTTTCGCACAGCTGCTATTAGCCGTAAATTATTTGCTGTCCGATAGTGAATTTTTTTGTGTTTGGCGTATATTAGTACATCGACTTAGCTTGTTGTATTACAGATATTATGATCATAGCTATTGTTTTCTTTTTCTCTGTCAACTTACTCCAACTTGCGGTACCTAAGATTATTGATTAAGAGGAAAAAAACAGAGTGAATGCAGGATGAACGAAATGGCGATAGGTCTCAGGAACAATTTGCGACCCTCGAGTGCCGTTTAGACTTAAAGGTAAAATTTATACAAGACTTGTCAAATTGAACACACACAAGGAAGGATGATTGTATGTAGCAGAGATACCAATGTTGAAATTGATGAGTGGAGTTACAAAAATGGTTACAATTAGAAATGAATATTTCAGGGGAAGTTTGGAAGTAGCTCCAGTGATTAAGAAGCTGAAAAGTAAAAGGCTAGTCTGGTATAGCCATATAATGCGAAAATAAGAATGTCATTAAGAAGGAAAATGTTTGAAATGAGAGTGGAGGGATACAAAAGGAGAGGTAGACCAAAGAAAAGATGAATGGATTGTGTAAAAGGCGATATGGTAAAAAAGTGTGACTTTTCACATTACGTCTAATAGAAGAGAGTGGAAGGAGAGAATATCTTATGCCAACCCCCTATAGTAAAGTAAGGATAGGAAGAAGAAGAGTTATTGTTTTATTAAAAGACAGTTTTGACCCACTTAAGTTCTAAAAGGAAGAGATTGTTCCAAAATTGACCGTTTGCCTTGGTATGACCTTTTTTATTTTTTATTGCTGTCGGACAGCAGACACGCTGACGGCCTGCCTCGAATTTAGCAGTTACCATCGCTTATGGGTGTTTGCAACGCCAGTGGCATCGCGAACACACTGCTGTCTCATAAGGGTACAGGAACTTGGGTCACTAATGTCGGAACACAACACAAGGCGGCATACTTAAGACCAAAGGTGGTCGCCATCCAGACGGGCAAAATCTCTTAACATTTGTATCAAGATATATCACTAATTAATATACACACATCAAAAAAGTAAGCAACATGTACTAATTTAATTTTAGGATGGTTTTTCACATTATAACGTCATAACTTCCTGAATGCATCTGAGCCTTTCAGTATTTCCGGGCTGACGGTACACTCGCACCTTTCTTATATCAGGCCTAATCCTGAATCGCGACTCATCGGAAAACATAATTTTATCCCATTCTTTCTGGGTCCATGTTCTGCGTTCTCTAAACCATTCATTTCGACGAGCGCGATTCCCGTGACGTATCGGTGGGCACCTAATTGGGCGTCGAGCTCGTAGGCCGTACTCATGCAGTCGATTTCGCACAGTTTGGGGACTTACATCTTGCAGTCAGTTGTATGTACCTGTCTTGCCGAGTGGTTATACTCCTTTTACGGCCTGGATGCTGTTCAGCGGGTTCCCTTATATTATTGTAGCGCTGCCAAAGACGACAAATAACACTTCTATGAAAGCCACAATTCCGAGATACCTGAGATTGATTACTTCCCGCTTGCAACATCCCTATAGCTCTTTGCATTTCATTTGCCGTCAAATGACGTCGCTCCATGACGTAAAGAATATCTAACAATTAAATTTTGTCGCTAACTTTATTTAAATGGTTGGTAAAATTATAAAATCAAGACTAAACGTAGCAATAAAAACGCACTTAAATTCCAACAAATTCCCTTTCATTTAATTTTATGGAAAAAACAAAACATAATCGATTTTTTTTTACAACCAGCTAGTATGTATCAATAACAAAAAAGTTATACACCTACGCACTTTGAGTGAGTAAAGACTTAGAAATTAATTAGTATAAATGGTAAATTTGTAATATCATGCATGTTGCTTAGACTTTTTTGATGTGTATATTTGCATTTCAATAAAGCAAGATACTAACTTCATAACGACGTGATTTTTTGGAGTACTTTGTGCTCATGGTCACCTATCTAGCTTCCGTTATGAAAATATGAGTTTGACAAAGGAATAATGCAATTGTTTTTGAATTAACGAAATGCCTGAAAACTGTAACAAAATATAAAACGATTGCCATCCAATATAAAATTACTTCCTTCCAATAAAATAGTCACGCTATTTCCAACACAATAGCCGCGACATTTCATAGATAACCTGCGAATCAATAGAATACAGAAGCCTCATATGAAATTGGGTGTGTGGGTATGACAGGTATTGATACAAAAGTAAATAAAAATCAGTGTAAACTTATTTAGAAACTTATACTCGTATTTAGAAACGTATTTTTATTCTTTATATTCGTTTTGGAAGATAAATACGTAATTAAAATCCTTATGAGATTTAAAACAAAGTAGTTTTATTAATGAATAACAGCTGGAAATAATTATAAATTTTAAATATAACTTCCTTTTTTTAATAAAGTGAGCCCGAAAGGGGATGCTCACAGGATATTGTTAGATTCAAGTTTAATGTAAAGACGTAATAATGTAAACCTTTCTGGTATTGATATTTCTTAAATTTATAATGTCATTTTTAAATAACCTAAATGTAAGTTTCCTTGGCATAAACTGACCGGACGTTTGTAAATGTTTAAAAGCGCAATAACCAAAATTAATACAAAATAATTTTAGGAATAATATAATAATTAATGCCCAAATAATTTTATATTTATATTTTTATTTAGTATTAGTATCAGAATTTTGCTATAGATATTAATCAGCGAAATTGTTTCCGTTTCGAAAAATTACATGTTGTTTGGAAGTAAATTTCCGCAGTCATGGCTGTGAAAATAAAAATAAAGTAAGGCGAGGGCAGAAGAAAATCTTAACCTCAAAAGTTCAACTACTGAGCTAGTGCGTCTATTAAGTCAAAACGGACAGTACTCAACGTCTGTTCAAACCTGACACACAAACACAAAGGAAATCATCACGTCTGCTGAAATTTTCTAAAGCTTTTCCGGTTATCCATCGTCATTTTTTTATATTTTATACTGATTATAAACGCGTGCAATTGCGTGCAAGTACATTGAATTTTGATATTTAAATTTTAATACCTTGAATTTTGCACAAAATTTGAAGTTGAATACCAGCTGCTTTGCTGGCCATTACTTTTAAAGCAGCTTTCTGAGCTATTTTAGTCTAAGTATAAAATAACGATTTGTTCGATAAAACTAGAATGAGAATATAATACATCCTGCTCGATCGGTCATTGAGCTAGAAAAGAGAGACTGTAAATATGTATTGAGCAAATATACCATTTAATATATTTACGGTACCATTTAATAGTAAATAGTACTATTATTTATGTGCAGGCGCCTTGAATGCGCGCTTGATCATTGAAATCAAATGATGTAAAGAGACAATATATTATAAATTAAATACTTGTCATAAATAACGCATTTATTTGGATAAGGATTAATATCATCTTTATAAAAACACCTTCACGAATAATGCTAAATTTTGAAACAATTTTGATTACCATAAAAAAGGTTATAGTGAGCCAACCATAAAAGATAGACATATGCTTTCGAGGACTTTTTTTAGAACTTTTATTTGGGTACGATTCTGTCATACATAATCTTAGCGAAACTTTAACCGATTTCGCAGCGGACGCAGTAGAAGCTCTCAAAAGGAAAAAATACCCCGATTTTGAAACATTCTTTATTGGTGCTCCGATCGTATTGGTCTTAGTGTGATGTTATATAGCTTATAGCCTTTCTCAATAAATGGGCTATCTAACACTGAATTTTTAAAATCAGACCAGTAATTCCTGAGATTAACGCGTTCAATCAAACGAACAAACTTTTCAGTTTTATAATATTAGTATAGATATAACTATATAGTTACGCGTCTACGGTTTGAAGATTGTAACCTAGTAACTTAGTTTTTTTCTGTGTCTACTGTATATAATAATGCTGGGTACGACGTGGTGACGCGGCCGACATGCGAATCTACCCTCCTGACGCGTAAAAATAGCCGTACCACAACTCTACGATTGTCTTTACTGTTTGAATCACGATTGTAAAGCTTAAATATATATATATATATATATATATATATATATATATATATATATATATATATATATATATATATATATATATATATATATATATATATATATATATATATATATATATATAGTGTATCAGTGATGTAGTACGCATAACACAGCTCTTCTAGTTTCAGTGTTTCGGAGATTCTGAAGACCCGCTCAACGAGGCGCTGACAGCATGGCATGGCTGGCTCATTATAAAAATCCTTCACAAAAAATTAACACGAACATTAAATCGCGACATAACGCTGTCTACCGGATATCTACGCAACTTAGATGTCAAACCACGTTATAGAGTTGTATCGGTAAATTAACTTACATTGTCCTCTATTAGGAATTTATACAACTAACCAAATATTAAGGTTAATAATAATTGAGATAAAAACTACCTTATTCTTGAAGTTAGACCAAATTACAGATAGTTACGGAATTTGATATTAATCGGTTCAGTAGTTTCGAAATTTCTCCCGAACATATATCGTGACAGGAAATATATTATCTTTTTATCTTATATATTAAATTCTCGTGTCACATTGTTCGTTCACGTACTCCTCCGAAACGGCTTGACCGATTCTCATGAAATTTTGTGAGCATATTGAGTAGGTCTGAGAATCGGCCAACATCTATTTTTCATACCCCTTAGTGATAAGGTCACCATTCCATGCGGACGGAGTCGCGGGCACAGCTAGTACTCGTATATTATTTTAATTTCATGATGTAATTTGGATTTATGAACTAAAATGTGTACATAATCTGTACTAAAGTGTAGAATCACTCTTTTCGAGACGTTTACTTAATAGACAGCCCAATCGCGTTAAACAATTCCAGGCAAAAAAACACGATAAAAAATGGGTAACAAAACCAATCTATAAAATTGCTCGCGTGAAATGGGTGTGGGTGATAAGTAGGGGCAAAGGGCGCCCATTCAGGTGAGATGGCGGATACATCAGACTTCAAATTATATCGAAGCGATCAAAGTGTTTTATACCGTATTTGTTTTTACGAGGTCGCGATGAACTCTCGATTGAAGAGTGCTATAGCCCTCTTCGTACACAAAACTAGATTCAAGATTTTAATATTCAATTCAGCAAAGACACGGTTGGATTGCCAAATATACTGAAGGCCAGCGTCTTTGTTGTTTTTTTTAAATGTGTGGCTTAGATATTGTCTTCTTTTATAATATATTATGTTCGAAACCAATCGGGGGTTTTGAGTTTTTACGATGGCAACACTGAACGCAACACTCACGCGTTCAGCTTGACGCGGCGGACATCATCCTCCTCGGTTTTAAGGACGGAAAATTGTACGGTGACATAAAACATTACATTCGGCAATCGTCAGCTTTACAATCGTGATTCAAACAGTAAAGACAATCGTGGAGTTGTGGTACGGCTATTTTTACGCGTCAGGGGGGTAGATTCGCGCGTCGGCCGCGTCGCCACGTCATACCCAGCATCCCCTACTTACCACATCTTCACCCTGAACCTCCTATCCTAAAGCGCGATACGATGCGGTCATTGGATTCATGGTGAGTGATAGGCTAATAATATATTATTAAGAAAAATTACATCACGGCACCGTGCCATTGCGGCATGTGTTCGGCAGGCCCCTCGTGCAGGTTTCCGGATCCCTAGGCTCAACGAGGGCGCTGGATTCGGATCGAACATATTACATATTACCATGACATATAGTTAATAATATTACTAAGTTTTGAATGACAGGACTAAATTTGATGATTCTTTGTTTTATGTATTCGTTATTGTTAGGACAAGGTTTCTATAAAATGAAAATTATAAAAAGTATCTTATATTATTTATTTTAATGTTGTTACAGAACATAGACTTCAAACTGTGACAAGTGACAGTTGACTTCAAACTTCACACTGTTACATCAATGCTTCGAAGAGTTTCGTGTATTTAGAGTTTTATCATAGTGATATTTATTATGATCGATTATTGTATACATATATATAATTTTAGTTATTTATTTATTTATTGTTAGAATTGTGTACATTATGATGTTGGTAAGTAAGTTAATAAATACATTGACATCCAGACGGGCTTGAGGCCCTACCATGTAGCTAGTGTGGGTTGTTCAGTCGCCTTTTATGACAGGCCGATCCTGGCCGCAGAGGTCAGTTTTCTTTCTCCGGCCCTGCACGGATAAATGTCTACATGGAGGGTAGATTTTAAAAAACCCACTATAACCGAGTGGTGGGATGGATATGAGAGGGATGCGGGGACGAGTGTCCCCGTATCCCTCTCATATCCATCCCCCGTGGTCTCCTTACAGACACGCCATAATAGTGTTCACAGTTTTGTATTGTTATTAATAACCGGTATTCGAGAAATCTGTCGATTTGTTACGTTTTAGCTGCTGAACCAATTTCGACGAATTTCGGTATAGAGATAGTTTTGATCTTGGGGCAGGACATCGGCTACTTTTTTATTTTTATGGCAGAACAACGTTTGCCGGGTCAGCTAATACTTGTATAAACATGGCACTAGTAATGCTTGCAGAAGTCTAGAATTGTCTTCGCCGAATGAAGAATGGAAGAGCTATTAAAGACAAGAGTGCGATGGGCTTTCGAGGTGTCGGCGTTTTAATTGACCTTTTTAACAAAATATTCTTCACCGTTATGATCCCAACCCAAAAGAAGCTGATTATTATTACTCCCGTCCTCAAAGGCAATGGGTGACATTATAACTTTCCTTATCACTGTCGTGTTTACTAATAATATCGCGCTGGAGGATGTGGACATAATTGATGCGACACGTGAAAGCGTGGAAGGAGTCGCTCGAGAACGGCGGTTTGAACACTTGGCCTGTAACTCTACAGATGCCACAACAGTCTGCGTAGGCGATGATAGGATCGAGCGTACAGGTCAAGTCAAGTACTTGAAATCTGCATTTCATGCGTTTGGTGACATAGACAATAACGTTAATGACTAAATGACGTGAGGTGACTATTATTTGTTACCCCAAGATACCGATTAAGTTCAAGGTACAATTCTATAATATCAAACATCCGCTTCTGTGCCTGTGGCGCATTTTCTTAATTTATCTTCTCTACTTTTTACGGTTTTCAGTATCCCTAGAAGAGCGTCCATTGGCATACATATTTCCCCTTATGACGTAAAGTCAGTACCCCTTGGATCTCCCCCTCCTACCGGATATTTGTTCGTACATATTATTTAGGACATATACATACGTACGATAACATATTCAATTAATGTCACAATCGTGCGTGTCGTGATCGCTTCACCTACGATTAGTTCAAAATAACCCAAAACGAACAATTTAGTACACACAAAAAATCGATAGTTGTCTTTTGTTTATATCGTTATGGATGTTTTTGAGCTCGCTTCTAAGTCAGTTTTGATTAGTCATATCAAAAACTTCGATTGGAGATTACAAAAATTGTATTTTAAATAAAACAAAATTTGTTACTTATATTCATATCTGAAACAAGGGAGTATAAGCAAAATTTAATGCTAAAATATTAGCACTATTTATTAGAGTCTATATAAGCTATTACCTAACTTATTTCGTAGTAAGGATTTACTACTTTCAGAGGACATACTAACTCACACTCGTAAATTGTAAGCTTAGGTTTTTCATGTTACTTATAAAAGTAACTAGTAAAAATATAATTTATTGTGCCTAACATAAAACACATGAACATCATACCACGGTAGGTATTAGCCAGTTAAAGGTGGAGTAGGTTACGTTGGGCCGGGCGCAGTGTACCGCAGGCTCTTCGAGGGAACCGTGCGGTCTATGGCTCTTTACGGGGCCCCAATCTGGGCGGATCGCCTGACGGCCAAAACGACAGCGCTGCTTCACAGGCCACAGCGCCTCCTGGCCGTCAGGGCGATAAGGGGATACCGCACGGTGTCCTTCGAAGCGGCCTCCCTGCTGGCCGAATCCCCACCATGGGACCTCGAGGCCCGAGTCCTGGCGCTATTATACCAGTGGCGCCGGGATGCGGCCGAGCGTGGCTCTTGACCCGCGCCCCGCGAAGTGGAGGTAAAGCGGGCGGAGCTGCGCGACGAGGTGCTCATGGTGGAATGGAAGGAGCGCCTCGCGCACCCCAGCGCGGGCCTCACCACCATCGAAGCGGTGAGGCCCGTCCTGGCTGAATGGCTGGAAAGGCGCCACGGCGCCCTGACCTTCCGCCTGACGCAGGTCTTCTCGGGGCACGGTTGCTTCGGGAGGTACCTGTATCGCATAGGGCGGGAGATGACGTCAGGATGCCACCACTGTGGTGCGGGCGACGAGGAGGACACGGTGAACCACACTGTCGCCGTGTGCCCTGCGTGGCGCGAGGAGCGCCGCGCCCTCGTCGCCCAAATCGGCGTGGACCTGTCGCTCCCGGCCCTGGTTCTGTCCATGGTCGGGGGCGATCCTGGATGGACGGCCGTCGCCTCCTTCTGCGAGGCAGTCATGTCCGCAAAGGAGGCAGCGGAGCGGGAGCGGGAGTCGACCACCACACTCCCCTCCCACCAACGCGGGCCACTCCGGCGGCGCCGGAGAGCCAGTAACGACCTCCGGCCGCCGTAAAAAGCGGCCGCGGGCAGCCCCTCGGGGGAGGACCCGCCGCCCGCACTTTTGCCGCGAGGGTGAGGGCTGCGTGCTGTTCCGCGGCCCCCCTCAACTCCTAGAGTAGTTAGGAGAGCGCCGGGGGGACGAAACCCTGACCCCCTGGCACCAACACTTTAGAAGGGGCCCGCCTCAAGACAAAGGGCGGGCCGGCGACGGCCCGGGCCACGAGATCGGCAGGCCATATATCCGTGGGCCCGGGCGTAGGCGATAGGAGAACAGCGGGGTTTTTTAGTGGGTAGTCGGATGGCCAATCATCTTTCCCGGAGTCCCACATATACCTCGGTCCCCCCGGGCCGGGGGAACCCGTCAAGAGAGGTTTTTCCCCGAGACCAAAAAAATAATGGAGTAGGTTACGTGCGATGGTAATGTCCTTGAGACTTGTAACCTCGTTAAGACGTGATAATTGCTTATCTTCTAAAACGAATATATCGACACTTGTTGGTTACGATTCACATAAAATATCGGTACTATTCACTCATAACGTCATACTGTAATTTAATCATAATATTTCATCAATTTAAAGTTTCCAATCTGCTAACTAAATAGAAAATATGATTTGTGCATGGTTGAGTTTGCGATAGACTTCTCTCTAAAGCCGTAATAGCATTGAAGATTCTCGCTTGATTTTCTCTGATTGCAGATATAAATTCTCGACTGACAAATCATAAATCTATTTCGAGCTTAGTACACTTCTTTGAATTATGTTCAATCGTATAAACAAATAACGGTCCTCTAGTTCCAGCATTTGATAAATATTGTTTATATTACTCATTTTTTAATTTCCTAGAGGGTCACAATAGCGGAGGATTGGAAGGTAAAGATAATCTTTATACTAGATTATAGATAAAGTGAGGATATCTTCCATCGAGCCTGCGGCATTTACTTTGGGTCTCAAAGGTCTGCGCTTGTCCAAGGCGAATTGGTGGCTTACCAGTGATCATAGTATGCAGCTTTACTCACAATGTTTTTCCTCTCAGTTAGTAACTATACACATCACATGAAGGTTATCGTGAAAATTAAACCAGTGACCTCCATTTTTGTCTCTGAGTCATACTACTTTGCTGTAAGCACGTCGAATTCTAAGTAGAATTATGTTTCATATATTTAAAGAAAACCCAAGTTTTTGACCACAAAGAAATACCAGAGAAAGACAAAGCTGTGAACTAGGTGGTAGCAAAATATTTCAAGAAAATGA
Source organism: Malacosoma neustria (assembly GCA_963693495.1). Taxonomy (NCBI): domain Eukaryota; kingdom Metazoa; phylum Arthropoda; class Insecta; order Lepidoptera; family Lasiocampidae; genus Malacosoma; species Malacosoma neustria. The sequence goes on along the minus strand of OY856371.1, from coordinate 23,496,939 downwards.
GATCTGAGGACTTTGTATCACAATTTCTATATCTTCGAAAAAATATTCACAAGGTAATAAAAATATTCAAAATCAATGCAATTACATAATTGAGTATCACACCTGCTGCATACACCTACGTATTAATTTGTGCAATGTTTCATCATGATCATCTAAGCGTAGTATCCCGGTTGGAATCTAAACTTCCGTTTCGTTGCTCGGGGTCCGCTTTCCGACTCTTTCTACTCCACTTTGCATGGTCTTCAGTATCCCTGGTAGTGAGCCCATTGGCACGCATATCACCCTTTACGACGTCAAGCCAGCACTTTTTGGGTCTACCCCTCTCATAAGTAGAAGACTATTCCTAATATCTTATAACTGTTCTTACATACTTATAGATGTAAAAAAAGATAGTTAAAATTGTCTTGCTAATATTTATGAGTTCATATTATAAAAGAGCACATAAAACCTGCCCAAGCTGGTTAATAGCGAGATTGAAATGCAATTAACAAGGAGGTAGTCCTATTAGGTTTCCGAAAATCATGAGCTATAAATACGTATCTAAAGCTAACAGTAAAAACTAGACTATATAACGACAGTAATTAAATATTTAATGCGCAATAAAGTGAAAATAATGCTTTTGTAGTATTTTTATGATACGGCATTATAAACAACAATACTTGATACCGTTAACGGCGCAAAAAGAAAAATGATATTCTAATGGAAAAGAAGCATGTCAGTGACAGTGATAGGGCGTAAAAATCTCATATTCGCATTGAAATACTGTTATGATATCTGCCTATAAACCAGACTCGAACACTATTGAGATGGTCAGTACGCCGTCACGATTATCCGGAGCAGACAGGGGTTCGAAATGCTATGTTTACCTCAGTTATCTTATTTATTTCGCCGGCGGTAATTATGCATTAAACAGGTTGAAAATGTAGAGTAACATCGATGTTAGCAGCAGCTGGGAATTTCTTGTAAACTATTACTACAATAATTCCTATTTAGAAAGAGAATTGTTTCAATATTACCATACAATTAAAAACAATACAAATAAGACAGTAAATACTATCCGCTTTAATACATTTTCAGGTTAAATATGAGTATCAAGTAAAGGATTATGCAAAATCGTTGTAGCCAATTAAATATTCTCCTTAAAGAACAAGGCCTAATAACTAAAGCCACATAATTTTGATACTAATAATCCTGTAATACACCCATCTTACGATATATATTCTGTAATAATGCCAAATCCTTATACGAATATCGGTACTGGTAATATTCAAGGATGTTCCCCAAGCACGTATCGCAAACACTTCATAAGTAAATTCATACTTAAGTATTTATTTAGCTTTATTGTCAAAGGCTTACCCCATGGTACGATTATTATCACAGATAGTATATACATTTCTTTATAATTTTATAGAAGTAAACAATTCTTTTATATTAAATTAAAATTCTTGATATTTATCATTTAGTTATAAATATATTTTAAAACGTATTTAGAGTTCGCTGTCCTTGTCAATATATACGGCTCATATGTTTAAATAGAAGCGTTTTTCTATACTTTAATAATATAAAAAATACCGATTATTATTGCTTTTTAAATCACCAATCAAAACATTTGAATAATTGAATACAATAATTGAATCTAAATATATGAAACATCATAAGGATGTCTCAATATGAGTGATCCATTTTAGTAGTATTTTAAGTTGTGATATTCATATTGTATTATAGAAAAGACACGTTCGAATTATGTATAGAATAAAATATCCGCCAAATGGTCACCACGGCTCTGACAACAGGCCATTAATCTATTCATGAAATTTTCGATGACTTTTTGACAAAGATGCGGCTGCATCTCATTGATAACACGCTGGATTGATCGTCGGCCTTGAGCTCAGCAATTTTTTCTTATTGGGTTATTCACATAAACTCAAGATTTAAAAAAAATCCAAAGAAAAAAATCACAGAACGTTAAATCGAATAATCTTAGTGGTCAGTTGACAGCTGTATTTGGTGAGATAATTCGATCTGGAAATAATGTCTGTAATAAATCGATAGTTTCGTGGGTGGCGTGGCAGGTGGCACTGCCCTGCTGAAACCACATATCATTCAGTCCACACCATCCAATCGTGGCCACAAGAATTCCGTTATCTTATTCCTGTAACGAATGCCGTTCACAGTCAATGTAACGCAGGCTTCATATTCAAAAAAGTAAAGTCCAATCACACCGCCTGACCAAAATTGATATCAATCAGATGCTTGTTGTAGATGCATTTTTTTGTCCTAAGTTTGACAATTTTGGAAATTTAGATGGAAATGGGCTTCATCGGTGAAGATGATTTTTTTCGGATAATCGGTATTCGCTTCACTTTGCTCTATTGACCATTGAGTTAATTATCGACGCTTAATTTGGTCTGCTAATTTGAGTCCCTAAGTAAGCTGAATTTTGTACGGGTGAAGGTGTTTCATCAAAATTCGCTGCGTAGTCCTTCGTGAAATTTGTAGATGTTGAGTACGATGACCTATTATAGGCCGAGTGGATGTTTTCGGGTTTTCAGCCACACTCTTGTTTACAACAGGAATGTTTTTAAGAGATCAAGCGACATATCGACGTAGGGAAACTTACTATCTATAAATGATCCAGTACCTTCAAATTTCTTGAATACTCTTTGAATTCTAGTCACATTAGGTGCACTTTCTCAACTAAAAATTCCATATTTGTAATGAGTTTTCATAATTATATCACGTTTTTCTTATATGTTAACCATTCCTTTGTATTAATTGGAACAAATTTCAGATTTGCTACATAGTGCACTCTTATTGAGTGCTACCGGTACGTCGACGTAGACTTATTATTATCAATAACCAACCCAGTTTCTTAAAATTTTTTGCCTACACTTCGAATATGGACACAAGTTTGCAAGCGATCTCAGAGTAACGTTTTCCATATTTTAATGAGCTTTCTTAATTATAACACGTTCTTCTTTTGCGTAACTTTACACTTGTATTAATTATCCAGAGTTGTCACATACTCGAAAAGAAATACACAAAATTGTATCCTCTTATTGAGATACCCTAATAATTCATTAACTTCTTTGTTTTTGATAAATTGAACTAAGTTGTAAAATATAATATTTATATTTTATTTCAATAATGGTTTTCAGCACTTTTAACGTAACGTAAAAATCAATTTTCTTTTAATTTATATTTACTTAATATCGTTATTTACTTAATTTAATTTACAGGAGTGGTAACCTTAAAGCATTAAACCAACTCTAAGGTGGTAACACAAAAATTCTGTTGCAAAAATATTCGACTATCTGTGGTCTCTCTTTACTTTAATAAAATATATTGAAGGGAGGCTGAACAAGGAACAAATTATTTTGTAAATAGAAAAATTATATATTTATCTTAGTCAACTTAGGATTGTATTTAAAATATAAAACTTTTTAAACTGTTTTTAAATGTACATGCTAATAAAAAGTAACTAAATAAAAAAACGAATACTAAAAAAAGCAATCTGTTCCTATGCCCAGTATGTATATTCCGAAAATTAAAAATTTCAATTCATTGTAAGTTTAAATTATAGTGAGCGCGCCTCTTACATTGCGAGCGTATTCCGCGACTCAACGCCTGCCAACGTTCGTAGCTAATTAGGCAATAAATAACCCCACGAAGCTTCAAGATTTATATTACACAAGGTATAATTTAGCCAAAAGTTGGAATGACTTACTTTGTCTTTGTGAAATACTATATATTTCTTTTGTTATCTATATATTTATTGTTTAATACGTGAAGAGAAAACTTTGTACCCCTTTTTATGAAAATTGCGATGGAGGAGTATTAAATTTGGCACAATTAAAGTATATATGGAGGAAAAGTGCAAAAAGCAATTTTATTTTGCCTAAAATCCACTAAGAATACATTAAATAAATCAAAATAAACATAATACACACTACTGCTCGAATGATACATAACGTACACACATATACATACCTCACTTACTCTTTTATAAGAGAGTTTATTGCATGGTAAGGAGATCATTAAGGTTAATTTTAATAATATTATATATAAATTCATAATATACTTTAGTAAATACTTAAATACTGTAAGAAGATGTAGTGACAAAAATTAAGAAAAGTAAGCTGAGATGGTTTGGCCATGTTGAGAGAATTAATGAAGAACGATTGACGAAAAAAGTGTATAAGGCGAGTGTAATTGGAAGTGTTGGAAGGGGTAGACCTAGGTGGACGTTTCGAGACCAGATCAGGGACGTCTTGAAAAAAGGCCAGGTCAAGAGTACCCTAAACTGAAGGGCATGTATGAAGGGAATAATGAAAGTGGACGAAGCGAAACAAGTATGTAAGGATCGTAGCAAGTGAAAAGAAGTGGTCTCTGCCTACCCCTACGGGAAAGAGGCGTGATTAAATGTATGTATGTATGTAAATACTTAAATAATTAATTAATACATTAATATAAAATAACAAGAAATTAGACTCTTGAATTGTTTTATTTGTAGTTATTTTTAATTTGTGAAATACATCTTGCTCAAGCATAAAGAAAATAATTTATAAGTAATCTGAATTGATTAACTCTTGCTCATTTGTGAGAATAGTGTTCAAAAATGCGAATATATGGTTACGAGTTATGAGTTAAGCGGGCCGTCAGCCTGTCTGTTGTCCTACAGCAATAAAAAATACGAAACAGTTTTACAATACAGGTTTTGCAATGCAAGACATTTTGAAGTTTTACAGTGATTCTGTTCAAACTGACGCAGAAAAATGGAAAATTAACTGAGTAATTATAATGAAACCTTGGATTAAAAAAGTATAAGCCTTAGACAAAATAACCCTAATAAAATTCAAACTTAATAATTAAATGAATTTGGTAGAATTTCGATCTCTGGGCGACCACTAGTTATTATTAATATACCCAGTTTGAAACCAGTTCCTATAGTGCGAGCCTATAGTGTTTTTATAGATTAATAAGGTTGGCTTAGTAACGTTTGCGTATAATATTCGCTGAAGTATATCTATATGTTGCCCACACTCGCCCCTGGCTTTCCTGTCTTGACAGTGAACATCTTCACAACTATACTTAGAATCACGAGACAGCGTAGGTATGTTGTAAGTGCTTCAGACATCAGTCAATCATGTCCACTACTGGACAAAGACCTCCCTAAGTTTGCGCCACAATCTCGGTCCCTTGATTTTCCCATCCAGCCCCGACCGGCAACTATACGCAGGTCATCGGGCCTTCGGGTCGGCGGGGGCTCCATTGCCCATCGATTTTGCTTAAATGTCCTAAATGCTTACAATAGATTAAATCACTACAGTGCCCTTGTAGATATATCACATTATAGTACAAAACTAACAAGAGACATTGACAAAAATCAAGACAAATTTGCCATAGATTCCCTATTACCAAGATTTAGTATTGACCGTTATTTTACAAACTTCGGCAAAGGTAATCGGTCCCATATTATGTCCTGCAGTTTATCTTAGAGATCCCTTTTAGCTTTGTCAGCCACGCAATTGCGTTCTAAGCTTTTAGATTGTTCCCTACATTATGCTTTACATAGCTAAGAAAAAGAACGTATAATTTAAATTGTTGATTTTTTGTAGTAGATAATATGTATTTACCATCAGTGTTCTGTGCTTTGATTAAAGCATTGTTGTGATGTTCCAATTGAAGTCAGATAATGTTTTGAATAAATTGCTTTCCTTGGAATAAGTTTTTTATTGCCCAATTCTATTCAAAACCTATTTTTCAAGTTGTATAATCTTCCAATTTGCTGAGATTGACTTACTATTGTGGATATCCGAAGGACTAGTCATATCACAAAATGTTGTGGCGTTTCAAAGTGACTTTAAATAAATATTATTTTCCCCAGTGACTGATCCTGTGGTGAACTTTAAATCTAATATTGCGGACTGTAAAGGTACGCGTGAAAAAATAGCTGACACGAAGTTATTGCCAGTCATGAAAAAAGAAATATATATATATATATATATATATATATATATATATATATATATATATATATATATATATATATATATATATATATATATATATATATATATATATATATATATATATATATATATATATATATATATATATATCTATATATATCTATCTCTCATTATATAATGGGTCAATCCATACAGCGCCATCTAGTTCCAAAGTGAGTAGCATTACATTTGTTAATAGGTATTAGACAGCTGATATATTGCATATATTCTTTTCTTTTGGAAATTAATACATAAACACCTACATGAACGGTAATCGAACCCGTGACCTTTGCATGCGTTCCGACGAGCGTTAGCCATGATGCCAATGATATCGTCAAATAAATTTATACGCCAAAATTAGGCTTAACAAAGAGTCACTAAATGGTGTGAGTCTAGTCAAAAGAAATTGACTATATATGATAATTACAATAGCGTTTAAGTTGATTAAATAGATTTAAAAAGACCACAAGAACAGACTGGCATTAAAGCTTATAGCAAAAGTTAGTTCTTGCAATTAGAATTATGATAATTCTCGAATGTATTAAAACAAAAATTTAATTAAAAATATTTAAAAGTCAATGAAATTCGAACTAATGAATAAACAAATTTAGCAAACAAATAAGTTTCTTCTTAAAATCAGAGTCACAAGTAGCGGGTGCCGCTTTGCATTTGAGCTTATGTCAATAATGAGCAAAACCTCCGTGTCCAGTGAACTTCTGAACCATCCTTCCAACAGCTTATGGTTGCTCCGCTCCTACTTTATCTTCTGTCTTACTTTCATCAACAAATATAAAAGTGTATCTCATGTTATGTTCCCTTAGATTAAAGTTCATGTGATCGAGAATAGAAATTTTTAGTTATATTTCTTAAGCGGGATGTGTTGCTTACAAATAACTAACTCTTCTTTCCAGTTCTTGTTCTTTTAGTTTCTCGTGCTGGATACCGCTTTTCACAACAAAGAGCTGCGCAGCTTCTTGAACTCGCAGATCTAATGGAATAATTTCAGTTAAATCGATCGATGCATGGAATAGTTGCGGCTTATAAATAAATACGTCGTGACATTTGCCCCATTTATTCAGCCACCTGCAAATAATTGATTCTAAACCAAATATAATTAAACGCACAATATTATAAAGGGATAATTTTTGATTGTCTCAAATATATTCAATAACTACTGATTAGATTAATTTTCTTATGGAAAATTCTACTATTTGCCAATAATATAATTTTGTTCGTATCCGGGCAGGGATTTTAGTAATTAGTTTATTAATTTATAAACGGTGATATGCGTGCCAACGGACTCACTATCAGAGATGTCAAAGACCATGCAAACTAGAGAAGGAAAAGGCGTAAGGTAGATAACGGGCATTAAAGCGAAAATTTGGGTGACTACCTGGATTTAACGCCAAGATGATGATGAATTTGATATAACTTAATTAAATGTAAGTAATCTTCTTCTTATTCTTCCTGCCCTTATTCCACATTATATGGGGTCGATACTTTCCACTTTCCTCTGTTAGCCACAACTCAACATTCACACACTTCTTCGCCATATTCTCTTTTACGCAATCCATCCATCCATCTTTTCTTTCTCCTTCTGTATCATCCACTCTCATTTCTATCAACTTCCTTGTTAAATGACATTTTTATTTTTGCATTATACGGGCATAATCATGACTGTGGCCAGATAATGTGAAATTACAATCATTGTTAAATTTGTATAGTATTAAGTAAAAAGTTATCAAAGTATTCTCTAATCTTACAAATGAAAATGCTTGGATATTAATGAAGGTTACATTTCACGCTAGTCTGTTCCGATGATGAATGGCTTTGATAGGCGTAAGGCTAACTTTTCTTCGTGAAAAGGAGTAAACAATCCTGCATCTGTCAGCGGATTACGGTTTGAAATATGGGTTCATAACAAGCTCAACGTCGAATAGCAAATAGGGAATGTGTTTGTTTGAATTTTATGCTTAGATGAATTTTAAATATGTTTTGTATTAATAATGCCCTAACAGAATTGTATTTAATGCTTGAATGTATAATATGTAAAAATAATTAAAAGTACTGAAGGAAACTCAAGTAGCATAAAAACGAAATTATTTTTAAAATGTTCTCGTCATCATCAGCAGAATTCTGTAACTCACTGTTCGGCTTATATGATCACGCACTATCCGATTTTTTCATGTTCTCATGCAGGGTTAATAATTTTGTTTATTCTTTAATAATGTCTGACTTTTCTAATTGTTTCCTCTCAGTTGTAACCATTACTTTCATTTTGAGTCATAAGTATATTGAATGTCGTCACATAGCAAAACTACAGCGCACCTTTCCGAGTCATCTCAAATAGAAGTATTATAATTTTTTACGAGAACGACTACCGTTCTAAATCTGAAAGGAATAAAAAATAATGATTTTTTTAACTATTTAAACGCATTCTCAAGATCACTGTCCGTTTGGTCCCTTGTATGACTCTTAATGTAAGTGAAAAGCGTAAAACTTTAGTAATTTATTATCAGAACGATACGTCGTCATATATTTAAAAAAATACTAGCCGTTTCCGCCTGCTTCACTAGTCGAATTATATAAAAAAGTAAATATAAAAGTACGAATAAATTAATTTTGTTATTTATTGGTTACACGCATTTTGGGACTTTCTACATCATTTCAGAAATTTTTAGAATTTTCTAGACCATTTCGAATCAATTTTATCAATTGCACACATTTTGGAACTTTCTAGATCTTTCCAGAAGTTTTCTAAAACATTCTATATCGATTACAACAATTGAAACCGTTTTAGAACTTTATAGATCATTTCAGAAATTTTTAGAATTTTCTAGACCATTCCGGATCAATTTTATCAGTTGCACGCATTTTGGAACTTCCTAGATCATTTCAGAAATTTTAAGAATTTCTAGACCATTTCGGTTCAATTTCATCAATTGCACACATTTTGGAACTTTCTAAATAATTTCAGAAAGTCTTAGAACTTTCTAGAATGATTACATCAGTTGCACACATTCTGGAACTTTCTAGATCATTCCCGAGATTTTCAGAAGTTTACATTAGTTAGAGAAGAACAGATATATATAATTTCACATTTTTACCACCCACAACCACCCACTTCCACCCATCCCGATCAAACTCCTTTATGCACACCAGGGGACCGAGGGGTATTTGCCATCCCAACGGGGAGTTGATCGAAGTTGCGTATGATAGAGAAAACCGTGGACACACATACGAACATTAGCATTTTATATAATACATTAAGATTTATTCAGTTGAAATAATACAAATACCATCGTTTGGTTTTGAAGCAAAAGCTATGTTGTGTTTAGCTGCAGTAATATTGTCAGTGTGAGTTGAGTGCGTGTTAACGAGAAATAAATATTGTCTGATTGCTGATTGTTACCGGTTTCAAAGAAATTTTAATTGCTCTTTTTTATATGAATCCACGTTCCTAGTATGCGCAATCTCATTTCAAGGGCAAAATTAAAACACTAAAGTAATATAACGTAGGATAATAGTAGGATAATCAATTTCAGGGAAATATAAATTACCAATAACTTAGTAATGTTTACTTTTACAACAATTAAACAGGCATATTATAAGAACTGGCTGGAAACTAATCGTTACTGTTATGTAATACATAATTAGGAAGATATTACAAATAAAAGCAAACATTCCCGTGATAGATCAGGTTTCGCTATACGACAGTAAACACACAGTGATTTAACACTATTTAAATTTAACCCAATAGTCTATCATATAGTAATCATTTAGCATATGATATAAAAGGTAGCGTCCTAGCTGTTTGGAGTGTTGGATACAAAATTCAGACAACAATACATGAATGATATGACTATGTAGAATTTCATATAACTTTTCCTCAATTTTTCGAAAATGATACAATAGATCATTTTCGAAGTCCTAAGTAGATCTCAAACACACAAATATGTTTATACAACGCTTATGGTACAGACTGCGCTACGTAGAATCAATATTTAAAATCCTTTCATTTTAAGACAAGCTGTTGTTGGTAATAACTGGTGATGCAAACGACTTTTGACATCGTTACTCGTTTACCGCTAAGTGACTTTCCGCTCATCTGTCATATGCATACTAAAGTTTCCATTGATGACAGCTAGAGAATGCATAAAATCGATAAAAATTAAATTTTTCTTAAGTGATAGAATATTTGTATCCTGTAATCCATGCTGGGGCGGAAAAAGAATACTGGCCTATACGACTGGGGTCGGCTTGTTGTAAAAGGCACATAAACAACCCACCTTAGCTACGTGGTAGGACCCCAAGCCCGTCTGGATGGCGACCACCTTTGGTCTTAAGTATGCCGCTATAATAACTTCGCATTGTGTTCCGGCATTAGTGACCCAAGTTCCTGCACCCTTATGGGACAGCAGCGTGTTCGCGATGCCACTGGTGTTGCAAACACCCATATGCGACGGTAACTGCTAAGTTCTAAGCGGGTCGTCAGCCTGTCTGAAGTCCTACACAATGAAAAAAATATTACATAAGAACAAAAATTCATTCAATAATCAGCTCGTGGAAGAAAATTAATATAAAGCAATTGTTTCCTATATAAGATTAATAAAAATTGACTGCCAGTATAATAAACAAAGTTACGGCTTACGGCTTCTTTGAACTAAAGGGACAAATTATATTTAATCTTTGTTGTGCTTATTATCTTCTGGAATTTAATAGATTTCTTTAATATCGAAAAAGAATTTTCCCTCTTATGGATATGGGAAAATACTGAACTAGAAGTAAAAAGTATTTAGATTTACTATTACTATTTTATGAGATGTTCTATTATACTCAAAAATATTCCAAAATACTAATAAGGCGAGGTTTTAAAAATACATATTATTCATCAGATTCCAAGTCTATATTTGTAAAATTTTTAGGTAAAAGTGAGTTATAAGAATAATACAACATTAAAGAGAATTTCGTTTCGGAGTATTTTAAGAAAACTTTATAATTATCGCTCGTTGGAGTTTTTCGGTGTACTTACATTAACGGTGTTAGGAAAACATTATCGACTTTGCTGTACAGTAACTGCCGACTTATAATAATCGTTCATTAGGCGAATTATGAATCAAATTAAAATTTATATATTTATAAATATTAAATTGAAAATATATTTGTGAAAATACTATTTACTATATCCGTGCAGGGGCGGAGAAAGAATACTAACCTCTGTGGCCGGGGTCGGCCTGTCGTAAAAGGCGACAAAACAACCCACCCTAGCTACGTGGTAGGGCCTCAAGCCCGTCTGGATGGCGACCACCTTTGGTCTTAAGTATGCCGCCATAATAACCTTGTGTTATGTTCCGGCATTAGTGACCCAAGTTCCTGTACCCTTATGGGACAGCAGCGTGTTCGCGATGCCACTGGCGTTGTAAACACCTATAGGCGACGGTAACTGCTAAAGTCTAAGCGGGCTGTCAGCCTGTCTCCTGTCCTACGCAATAAAAAAAAAAAAATTACTTGTACAAATAAAATAAACTTAGAGTTATCTGAGAAAATATTTTCCTTACATCGTTAGTTTGATAGATTTCGCGTCTACTCATCTATTATCTATCTCATCGACGCATTATCATAAAAAATAATGAAAAGAGATCAGAAAGTCGTATTTTCACTGTTCTCACAAATATTATAATAGTGTATCTGTAACTTTACATATACGAATAATTACCTATTTAATAATAAATTTTTAGATGACAGAATTGAATTGTAAAATAAATCAGTCGTTATTTTTAATATTTTTCATCACATATTTTCGTATTTGACTAGCAGAAATTGCACACTTGAAATCCTAATAAAGCATCGCTTTGTGACGTGTTTAGCAACACGATTCATTGCACAAACGATCTCTTAATTTTAATGTAGCCTTTAAAACTGATGTGGCATTAAATCGTTACACAATTAAACTCTACTATAATAATTTACATTTTACACAAGGCTTTGTTAGTTCACACATGATTTGATATAATTAGAAGAAAAACATTAAATAATTTAAAATATATTATTGAATCCCTCGTTGTCATCATTTTAGTTTTAATTCCTAGTTTTTAACCAGACGTCCATTTTGGTTCCCAAAGTTTACGTTTTTACTCCTTTTATTGAAACACATTGGTGTTTCGCATTTTATTAGCATAGGCTAATAATAGTATTAACATCACTTTCACGACGTCAAACATTCCAGAATCTACTTCTCCCAATGAGTCTAACAATCGAGAGAATAATTTATCAGAATCCCTTTATTCTCCTTATAAATTTTACGAAAACATGACTGCTTAGAGTAAACCTTAAAATATAAGGCAAATTTTAAAACATACCTTGTGAAATATTTTACTCTACTTATATAATTAAGTTTTTTTGACACTTATTTATTTGATATATGTTTTTATTTTTGACGCCTTTGATATAAATATAGTCAAATTAAAATGGAGGAATAAACATTATAAACAAAATAGGTAGATATGATTACAATAGATAACGGGTGACCATTAGTGAACATGCAGATTCACGATACAATGGATATTGAAAAGTGCCATTTATTCAAGTGCTATAACCGTAGAAGTGGTCAGCCGGATTCATATAACGCGACTGCGCGGTTTCATTTGTAGCGAGTGCTTGTTAGAATGTTACGAGTATTTTCTTTTATTATCCCTGTACCAAGTGTTGCTGATAAAATACAATCGTTGCCCTCTTTAGCCAAAGTATAAATTAATTAATCTGATAAATAGATCTCTTTATTGCTTCATAAATTATAATTACTTAAATTAATACTGAATATAATAATAAAAAAAAAACTAAATAAAGAATGCTAAACAATAGGCAGTTTTATCAACAATAATCAATAGACAACCTTATTACTTATAGGATCTCAAAACATTTATCTGGCGGTGTAAGTCAGGACTATTAACAGATATTAAAACATACATTTGTCAATATTTTGCAAGTTTGAAATGTATCACAATAAATTAGACCATTATTTTACACTAATTTATTATAATATACCTAACCTCTGCGGTCGGGGTCGGCCTGTTGTCAAAGGTGACAAAGCAACCCTAGCTAGCTATGTGGTATGGCCCCGAGCCCGCCTGGATGGCAACCACCCCTGATGTATAAGTATGCCGCCATAATAACCTCGTGTTGTGTTCCGGCATTAATGGTCCAGATTATTGTACGGGACATCAGCGTGTTCGCGGTGCCCCTAGTGTCGCAAATATTCATAGGCGACGATAACTGCTTAAGTGGGCCGTCGGCCACTATGATGTTCCTCTAGAAATAAAAAAAATACTTCACTTTATGTTATCTAATAACTTATAACAACGTAATAATAATCTATGGGGTTATTTAAATTTATTATGCATATTCGTAGGTATAAAATTTGTTGCCCAGCCATCTCATTTATCATAGCCCCTTACACCTGACGCATGTCTTTTAGAAGCACAAATGCTCTGGGGGTATCTGTGCTGCATAGGACGAGAAAAGACATCAGAATGCCACTATTATAGGGTAGGTGACGAGAAGGGCATAGTGGCCCATACGATCTCCTTAAGCCCTGCGTTGCGTCAAGGGGAATCTCGTCGCCCACACCGGAAGCGACCTCTTTCTCTCAGCCTCGGTTTTGGGGTTGGGAGCGAGTACAGATGAAAGAATGGAGGATTAGACCATGGCGTCGAAGGGCATCCTACGACCTCAAGCTAACGTAGAGAGCGGCTACAGGCGACTCCTTGGAATAGGTTCCACCGCCCGCACCTACGCCATAAAAGTGAGGACACGCGTGCTGTTTCGCGTACCCCCGTCAATCTCGGATAAATACAAGACAGCGCCGGGAGGTCGAAATCCTTACTCTCCATGCCTACACTATAGAAGATGACCACCATGATACAAGGGACAGGCTGGTGCCAGTCTGAGCCATGAGATCGGAATGCAGACAAGTTAGACGGTAGGAGAACAGGAGGGTTTTTCAGAGAGCGGTCTCACAAAAGGGACTCCGTGACTCAGGACCGAGTTGTTTTTTAGTCGAAAAAAAGTCTCGTTTATCATCCTTTTGTATTTTGGACATAGATTTAGGCTAGCCTTAAAAACGCATCAACGCAGTCGAAAATTATCTAAATTTATCTAAAATTATTACCATACCATTTAACTAAAAGTTTAATAATTTAAATACAACTTTCAAAGAATTATTTTATGCCCAATTAAACTTATCTACATCAAAAGTTATTTGATCATTGATAAAACGTACTGCGTGCCGTTGGATGAAATCTAGGGGATTGAGCTGACAGGCAGATGATTTAGCCCATTAATATGAGCAGTACTCCATGTGCGGCTTGACCTGTGCTGTGTTATGTAATAGCACAAGCCGTTGGCGTAGAGTGAAATATTGATTGAACTGGCTTAGCACACCCAACTTTTTGGAGGAGCGCTTAGTTTTGCTCTTCAGTAATCCCCTAAACAATACATCATACGTGATGTCAATGCTAAGCATCCCTATACTCCTTACTCGTAAGATGGTGCCTTGGAACTGTGATGCAGTTGCGAATGGACTAGATTTTGTCATTCCCTCCCATTCAGAGACTCTTATGAGTGCCTGTACTTCATACACTTGTCAATATTTATATTTATCTTGTCTATATTTTACTTTAAGATTAAATGGATATCTATAAATAAATTTTGTTTATACATCCGGACTCAGAATTTTAACCGAATCCGTGATTGCCGCAGGCGTTCTGTCGTATAAAAGCCGCAACACTACGAAGGCCTACATGAGTATGGTAATATTATTTATTTAATTACGTTTATTCTTAAGAACAATAAGAACATTAGGGGAGAGGGACCAGGAAATTACTATCAAAATATATTTTAAACATTAGTTATCGGAAAATGGACCCGTTACCATTTGCCACAATTCTTTCGAAGAACCTTTGATATTGTTTGACATATTGAATTACAAAATAAGACTAATTTTATAAACAATTAAGCGTTTCATTTTGAGACGAGTGGAGTGAACAATAACTATCTCCTATTTATTATCTTGTTTCACGACTTTTTTTATCGCGTATGAAATATACGAGTACAGCATTATAGCTCGCAAAGGGCCATTTATTTAGGCATTGTCATATACAAACTTATTAAACATATCGAGTCCTTTTGTTCCTTTATTAGGGTAGTCGTATTTTTTGTCATCAAGAAGGGGCCAAAGCGGTCGGGATAGTGCCTTTGAAAGAAAATTGAGGATAAAGTAATTAGAATATACGCGATTGTACGCTTTGTCTGTAAAAAAGGGACCGGTCAAATTTATTTCCTGACTCAGTTATAGTCCGCTTTCGGCCATATATATTGATCTTTTTAGAGTTGCGGAAGCCGTTGTTGAACTCTAATAAATATATTTCTTTCACTTTGATGTATTTAAGGGTCATTTTACAATAAAATATATGTTGTCTATATATTTGAAGGAGTTATCCGTTAAATAATAACAGATATTTCGCTTTGAATGCTATCTTATATCCATACTAATATAAATGTCAAAGTAACTCTTTCTGTCTAATACGTTTTCACGCCTGAATCGCTGAATTAATTTTGACGAATTTCAGTATACAGATAGATTAAACCTTGGAGAAGGACATGGGCTACTTTTTGTCGTGAAAGTGAAATATGGAAAATATGAAATAGGGGTGAACGTAATTAAGTTCTGTTTCTTTTTTAAATTTATTTGGCAGAACAACGTTTGCCGTGTCAGGTAGTAAGTAGTTAATAAATCTTCTAAAATAATTACGTATCGATAGTACATACTAGTTTTTGTTTATAGTTGTCAAAGTGATAACTTCTTATGGGAGGGCAAACCGCTTCGTTACGTAACGCGTTACGGAGCCCGTCTGTCTGGCTTCCCTTTTTCTCACGTATACGGCAGCGGTAGGCAGGCTACTCCTCTCTCACTCTAACTCACAGCGCTAGATCTATTACAGTTGAGTTTTTTTTCTTTATGAAGAATCTACATTACGGGATAATTTAATTTATTATAAATTTGAAACAGTTTTTGGAAAAATTGGAAATTTTTAAACATTAGTTATTATTGAGTTATTTTTGGTTTTATTAATAAATAACGTTCCCTTACATATTAATATACATAAAATTTAAGTAATAACCCAAGCTTTTATTAAGTTAATAAATTTCAATATTAAATAGTTCAACTTAGATTAGTTTAAATTATCACTTCTGTCAGGCGTCCCGAGATGCACACGTTTTTTTTTGGTATATAGTTTATTTATTACGTACACGACTCGATAGACGAGTCAACGAGCAATCAAGACCTGAAGTGGCTGCGTCTTGAGAAACTTAGTGTAAGATTCCCGATATGCTGATGAACTACACCAATTTACCGTTCGAGACTGTACAAGCTGGGGATTAGGTTTTTCGATAACGTTTTGCGACGAAGTCAACACCACATAAAGTGCAAAGATATAATCTAAATCCCGTAAATGAGACAGTATATGTCGAATTATCAAGAACTCAAAAGTCCGTTGCTTTGACACCGACATATCAGTCTAGTTCAATTCGTTTAGTACCACACTACCATAAAGTAATGGTTTGAAAGTACTATTCTTGATGTAATCTTAATTTATACGAAGACCAAGAATATAAGAAGCCAATTCCTCTATCTCCTATCCTAGTGTCCATTTTCGGACTTATTTAAGCGGCACTTTTATGTTTTATTTCTTTTAACTGTCTCTAAACGGTTTTGAGAAAGAGTAGTTATAGTATGTAGTACAAGTACATTAATAATAATATATTAACATATTATTAGATATCATCATCATCTCATCATCTTTGTGTTAAATCTCGGTTGCAGCCCAAACTCTCGCTTCGGCGCCCAGGGTCCGCTGTCCGACTTTTTCTTCTCCATTTCGCACGGTCTTCAGCATCCCTGGTAGTGAGCCCATTGGCACGCATGTCACCCTTCACGAAGTCAAGTCAGCACTTTTTGGATCTACCCCTCCTGCCGGGGATCGGCGGAGGCGGCATGGCCAGACATTTGTTTCTCACGTAAGCATCCGGTTGCCGTAAAACGTGGCCGTACCAACGGAGCCGACACTCCTGCAGTTTATCCGCAATGTCACGGACATGAAGACTGCCGCGAATGCGGGAGTTCCTAACGCGGTCCTTCCGCGTCACTCCACACATCCACCGCAGCATATTCATCTCCGTGACACGCAGTTCTTGCCTGTGTCGCTCTAGCACCGGCCACGCTTCACATCCGTATAAAAGGACAGGCCTAATGATGGTCTTATAGACCTGTCCCTTCAACTTTACCGGCATCTTGGGGTCACAAATGACACTAGTTACCTCACGCCACTTGGCCCACGTGGCAGCAATGCGTGCCTTGACGTCGCAATCGATATTACCAGACGCATGAAATATAGATCCCGGATTTCACTTGGTCCGTGCGCTCGACCGTGTTGCCGCCTATGCGTACGGGTGTGGGATCTGTGGAGTTACAGGCCAAGAACTCGGTTTTCGCCACATTAAGCTGCAGACCACCGTTCTCAAGCGACCCCTTCCACGCCTTCATGCGTCGCACCAGCCGACTCCTGTCCGAATCTGCCAGCGTGATATCATCAGCATACATGAGCAGCCACGGGGGCTGCTCATGTGAGTTTCTGATGCCGTCTGACAATACGTCTAATACCACGCTAAACAGAAACGGACTAAGGATGGATCCTTGGTGCACCCCGACGGTGATGAGGAAAGGTTTTGTGTCGCCAACAGCGGTCCGAACTACGGAATCGGAGTCACGGTACATGTCTTGGATGATGTCAATATAGGCCTCTGGAATCCCTTTGAACCGCAGTGCCCACCAGATTATCGCACGAGGAATACAGGTGAAGGCCTTCTGCAAGTCGAGAAACAGGCAATGCAGAGGCGTATTATTCGCCCTGTATTTATCCGCGACAGTCCTTAGGGCGAAAACAGGGTCCATTGTCCCGTGACCAGGGCGAAACCCATATTGACATTTCGAGACAGTGCACTTCTGTTGAATCCGAGAGACGATAACCCTTTCGAAGAGCTTCATGGTGTGGGACATGACCTTAACCCCTCTGTAACTACCGCACTCCTACACCGACCCCTTGCCTTTGAAGTCTGGGTTAATGATACTCAGTCTCCATTGGCTCAGGATCGTACCGGTGAGGAGTGTCCGGTTGAAAAGGTCGGTTAAGGCGCCCATACCACGAGAGCCTATCGCTTTTTAGGCTTCGATGGGGACTCCATCGGATCCAACAGCTTTCCGATTCTTCATGCGGCGAGGACAATTTTCGACTTCTGCAGGCGTTATCAGTGGGACTAGTCCTTGATTCGGAGGAAGATCTAGCGGCTGTACTTCTTTGAGCTGCGTGTACAACAGCTTGTGGAAATACGAGTGCCATCTCTCCTTCACCGCGATGTCCTCGCATAGCAGGTTGCCAGGGTCTTTTACACAGTGGCACTTGGAAATGTCCTGTGCCGCTTTGACTCTGGAGTGCGCCAACTTGTAGATGAGCTTCTGCCCCTCAGACGATTCCAACTTGTCATAAAGTGGTTGTAAGTGGTCTCGTCTGGCTCTGGCAACAGCTCTCTTAGTGGCGCGCTTTGCCACCCGGTATGCGTCGCGATCTTCAGGAGATCTGGACGCTTGCCACTTCTTAAAGAGGGCTTTCTTCGCTCTAGTCTCCCTCTGGACTGTGTCGTTCCACCACCATGTCTCCCTGTCACACTTGCGACCACCCTTAGACACCCCAAGCACCTCCTTCGCCGACCCAAGGATAGCCGCCTGAATCTGGTCCCCCTAAGCCTGAACTAGTTCGTCCATACCACCGGCGCACTTGTCACCGACGGCTAAGGCGAACTCCTGAAACGTAACTTCATCAAGCAGCCACCACCTGATTCGGCACTGAACACGCTCGGTATGCGTGTCTTTAGGCTTAGTGCAGAGGTCCATGACGAGAAGACGATGTTGTGCAGTGAGACTCCCACCGGGTATGACCTTGCATTTGGCCACTTTGCTGATGTGGTGTCTCCTAGTGAGTAGAAAGTCGATTTGGGTAGCATTCCTCCCGCTCTTGTAGGTGATGAGATGCTCGGGTCTCTTTTTGAAATACGTGTTCACGATGGGAAGGTCGGTAGCCGCATACGTATTGAGGATGTCCTCTCCTTCTGCGTTGCAGCTACCGTACCCAAATCAACCGTGAACACGCTCAAATTCCCCACATTCATCACCCACATGACCGTTCAGATCATCCCCCAAAACAATCCCCTGTGATAATGGGATTCCACGGAGCACTTCTCCAAGTAGATTCCAAAACGCTATTTTATCGGCGTCGTCACAACCGGCCTGTGACGCATAGGCACTTATCGATTAGGTAACTACCCCACCGATAAGCACCCTAACGACCATAAGCCGATCGCTATGACGTTCCACTTCCAAATTATCGTTCTGGAACTCCTCCAAGTGCACTATGGAAACCCCATTCTACCCACCAGGTGCACCTGTGTAGATCAGCTTGTAGCCATTCCCAATGAACCGGGATCTGCTAGCCTTCCACCTAGTCTCCTGCAAGAACGCAACGGCCACCCTCCGCCTGGAGAGCACGTCGGCCAACTCTCGCGCGTACGGTTAGCGTGCCTATGTTCCATGTTGCGAAGCGGATCCTTCGAGATGTTTGGGCTGCGTGAGTTAGGGCTGACGTCGTTAGCCGTGCCCGCCCATGACACGGTAGCCCTTGTCCACTTCTCACAAGAGTCGGGCGAAGTTCTTGCGCGCCGTTATGCGGCGGCGCCCTTGCCCTTATACGATCTTGCATTTCCTTTCTCTCCATTAGATTTGGTTGATTTTGCCTTTTACGGGGGCGACTACCGTCTGACCCCCCAACACCGAAAGGAAAGCCGTCGTCAGGGCCTCGTCCGTTATTCAGCAGGGTGCGCCGACTTGCAGGTGAGGTTGACTTGGGCCCCGAAGATATTGGTAGGGCCCCTTACACCCCCATATTATTACATATAATTTTGTGTTTATTTTATTGTATTTGAGAATAATAATAAGACCACCGTTTTTAATAATTAATCACTACAATTTTAAGAACATAAACAATCAAAAGAAATAATTTATTCGTTGATTAAAAATGAGCATTTCATTTAGACCTGATCCTACGTGCGAGATTGTGAGAAGAGCTCTAGAGGAAGCTGAATAAACAAACTAACTGGAAAATTGTATAAGTGAACTTCGTTTAAAGTCGCCGGCTTCACGTTCTCGTACGTGTTTCAAAGCTCTGTGAATAGGATTAAGAGATCTCGTTCCTTCCTCAAGAGTCATAACATGGCATTATTTTCTTTTCTAGTGGACTACATGCAATCCCATCCTATGTTAACACACGTAATAATAATAGTCTATTACGTCTCACGAAATAAATGTAGAATTTATTTCTGAAATCAAAACATGATTAAAAAATTACTAAAGTAATTAAGCAAAGTCATCTGGCCGTTTATACCTAAACTGTGTGGCTTACTCACTAACAAATACCCAAAAGCGTTATTTCCCCGAAGTGGCAGTTTTCTAAATTGCCACACCTCATAATGTATGCCTACATGCCGTAAAGCGCTTTACAAAAGATAAATGAACCCTCGAATATGATTACATATAACCCCTACCTTATGTGCGATGTTTTAGCTCTGCTTTGATATTAATTTTAGACTACCAATTATTCAATGTTTTTTATTACTTCAACCCTAATGTTAAAATATATCATTTTATTTTGGTTAATTACGTCTCCACTCCTACAGTTTTAACATAAAAGTTATATATTATATCTGTATAAAGTTAAGTTAGTCCGGGTTAGTAAGTACCCTATTATATATTTTTAATTAACAGAAGTTTTGATAAAATTAAAATATATTGGTTAATTACGACGGAGAGAAGCTGTATAAATTTAATTTGTATAAATAAGGAAAAATTTTAGGCTGAATAATAATGATAGTGACTGATCGCAAGCCTGGGCCTTGGACAAAGCTCACAGAGTGCATATGGCTGAGAATTGGGCGAGTCGGTTTTCCACGTGCCTAACTCCTTCTGCTTTACCTTACTTACTTTTCTTTAGAATTAAAGAGGCAGATGGGGTCATATGGCTCTCCGGCTCGTTCGCAAGAGAGGCTGACGCCAGTTGAGGTCACAGCCAGTCTAACGTTTGGTGCCACTCAAAGTGAACTAAAGAATACCGGAATTTGCTGGTAAGCCAGCAACGTGCACCTTCTTACCACGGGTCGGGGGGCACGGGGAGCCTCACACTACCTTGCTATAGGTACCCACGCAGCAGGATGAGTGTAAAACATTTCTGCCAAAAAAGAATCTCAAAAATATCTCTGCCCATTAAAATTAATTTTATTAAAGGTAAATGGTAATGCGTCGAAAATTACATTTCTTATAAAATTTGGGTGTATTCGTGGCCTGGTTTTACTCATTGTACATTCATACGGTGCAGACATTTATTTACGAGTTACGGAGAGAAAGCCAAATTGTATATAGGTTACGTAGTAAACAGATATGCGTATAGTGTTAATTTAGTATCGTCCTTTGTTTATTTTATAGAGTATATTTGTTCATAAGATTAAAGGCAGTTACGAAGGCTAGGTCACGGTGCGAATTCTTAACACGTTATTTTAAGCCACAACAGTTATAAAACGGCAGCTCATTTTTTTGCGATTGTATTTAGAAGGGATGAAACTCTCTGAATAATATAACACAATATGATGGCTAATAGTTCAGGTAACGTTTTCTTTAAATCATGAAAAAACACTGTTTATACATGTTATTTCTTGTTATCCACTCCACCTGCTCTAAATAAATAACATATATGCGAGGCCACCACAGCAAGTCCGCGAAACAGAGAGCTGACTAAAGCTAATTTGAATCAAAATCACAAACAACAAGTGATGTACCGTAATAGAAAATAAAATAACCTAAATTATATATTCAAAGTCAACACTTGGTTGCTTCATAATACTATAACTAAATCTTCATTCTGCTTGGAAGCTAACGCACAATACTCGGTATTTATTAAATAAAAACATGTAGTGGTTGTTTGTAACTGCATACGAGGGCTGTTTGATAACTTCGTGACTAAAAAAATTTTTTCGGCGAACAAGCGTTTTATTTTTCAACATAATATTCTTTTAGATCAATACATTTAGTCCAGCGTTTTTCCAATTTATTTATTCTTTCCAAATGGGTTTTCTCAAGTCCTTCAAAAATTCGGTTATGACCTCTTCATTCAACCCAAATCTCTTACCACCCAACAATTTCTTCAGGTTTGGAAAAAGAAAATAGTTGCAGGAAGCTAAATGTGGAGAGTATGCTGGATAGGGTAGCAGTTCGTAGCCCAATTTATGGATTTTTGGCATAGTGACTATAAATGTGTGCAGTCGTGTATTGTCGATGGAACAGCACTTTTTTCGCCAAATGTGGTCGTCTGCTTTAAATCAATAACGAATCTATCTAAAGGTTCTGAATAACATTTGCCGGTGATCATAGGGTAGACCTTCTCTAGGTAATATATGTGAATGATCCGCGTGCATCCCAAAAAACTGTTGCCATGATCTTGTTGGCTGACAGACCCACCTTGGCCTTCTTTAGTGCACGTTCATCCGGCCAAACCCACTGATTTGATTGTTCCTTGGTCTCTGGGGTATTCTGATGGGTCTATGTTTCGTCTACGGTTATATATCGGCGTAAAAATTCGTCCGGATTGCGGTTGAACATCACCAAACACTCCCTTGAAGACTGCTTCGTCACTGGACACGGTTGCGTTTATGGTCGAATGTGAGCAATCGCGGTACCCATCTCGTGGATAGCTTTTTCATGTCCAAATATTCATGTAAAATGTGATGTACTCGCTCAGTTGAGATACCTACAACCTCAGCCACTTCACGTACTTTCATTCTCCGATCGTCCATTATTATTCTATAGTTTTAATTATTTTGATTTATATTTATTATTTTGATGATATTGATTTTGGGCGATGTGAACGTACAGTGTCACTTGTGCTAGCACGACCACAATGGAACTCAGTAAACCACTTATTAACCATTGAAATTGATGCTGCAGAATTCTCATAGTGTTTATAAAGTTTATCCTTGGTTTCAGTGATGGGTTTTTTACGCAAAAAATAATGTTTAATCAACATACGAAATTCGATTTTTTACATTTTTGTTAAAATCCACTAGGTTGTCTGCTTTTAATGGCTGTGAAGCAGAAACTAAATGACGCAGCTTGCTCAAAATTTCACAGTAGTCTATTAAAAGGTGGTGGTTGATGGCAGCAGTGTTGCATTTAAAGTCACTGCGCGGAAAATTGAAAAAGTCACGGAGTTATCAAACAGCCCTCATAATTAGGGTTCTGAATGGGAGCGTCAAGAACTGAACAGACTCGTTCTACTTTGTATCAAAGTCAGTGACATAGCCATGGACACAGTTTGTACATTATAATATTTATAATTTATTGACTTAATGGAGATATTGCACTTAATCGAGTGATTCAAATTCTATGAAATATTTAATACAACTAAGTACATTGTTTTCTCGGTTGATTGACACGATACGAATCGTATCAAACAAGATGGTTTATTTTTTTGGGATAATTCAAAAAAGTACCATAATTGTAAGTGATAATGCATCTAATATCCTTCTTACACTTAATTACAGGTCAACTATTCAAATGTAATCAAGAAGATAAAATTGTGTGAAGTCACTGTGACTTTAAAATCAATTAAAAGTAGGTAATACTCTGCGATATTTTCTACAGTCTGGAAGTTCTCAGTTCCTGAGATATCTTTAATATGTATACTTAGTATGTGGTAACCAAGTGATATCATTCTGAGACCAAACCAGAGATCACGGATTTCATTTACACGATGGTATGTTTCCTCCTCTTCTGGTATGTTCCTTCCTTTCACTCCTAATGCATATTGTACCACAGTTCCTACATACCTACGATGAAGGAAAACATCGTCAAGAAACTTGCCAAATTGCAAACAAGCATGGTTCGTTCCTTCTAAGGAGAGGCCAAAGCTCAGCTTTTTTATATTGCTGCAGGACAGCAGACAGGCTGACGGCCCACTTAGGATTTTGCAGTTACCGTCGCCTATGGGTGTTTGCAACGCCAGTGGCTCGCGAACACGCTGCTATCCCATAAGGATACAGAAACTTGGTTCACTAATGCCGGAACACAACACAAAGTTATTATGGCGGCATACTTAAGACCAAGGGTGGTCGCCATCCAGACGGGCTTGGCTTAAAAAATAAAAAAAACTACATTTGTCTACGTCTTACGTCTTGCAGTGACGTATTTTAACGCCACTTCTCGTTAATATGAAACGTCTATATGAAAAACTAGTTGAGTCAGTTGAATAACGAAAACACGAGAAAAGCAAGCCATCAATTTTTTCATGTTCCTTTAGACTAGAAGGCTTAGGCGACTAGGCGTTTCTGTGAGTCCTAGAGGCGTTGCCCAACGGCCGTTCTCAGAGCATTAACTCGTTCGCTGAAATTGATCCTCTTATGTGATAATATTGAGAAGATTAATAATAACGATAAGTTCTGACCTCTTATATCAGGAGTTGTCAAAGCAATCATAACTAAAACTTAATGTTAATTTGATATCATGTATGATATAGCAATATTTAAATGAATCGTTGGTATAGAAGGTTGTTTTTACATAAATGCGTGTATTACTACTATTAGAAGGTAATTTTACGTTTATTTCGAAATGTACTTCGAAGCTATTAAAAACTATTCTAATTACTTAAATCTTATGCAAAGTTAGGTTCAATAAGTTAATTAAAATTAATACAGTAGGATGCAGCTCACAACCTCTCAATAAAATTACAAACTTTGAACAGCGAAAACTCTACAGTATCTGAAGCTTACCATCTAGCAGCAGACTATACTTATTAATTATATTAAATTAACGATGTATGAATTATAAATAAAGCTACTTACGTTCAAAACGATCATGAAAAAGTCCATGGTGAACAAAAACGAAGTGATCGGGTTGAAGTTAGTCTGAAAAAGAATTATATTATTAGAAAATTAACATAGTTTGATTATTATATTAGCTTAGTATATTTGAATTTAATTAACAATTGCTGGTTTCTAGTATAGTCACAATATTATAATACTATTTTTTAGCACACAGGCTGACGGCCCGCTTAATAAGAAGCAGTAAATTTTGCCTATGGACCTTTGCGACCCTAGGGATATCACAAATATGCTGCTGTCCCGTAAGGGTTCAAGAACTAGGGTCACTAATGCAAACACAACACAAGGTTATTATAACGATATACTTATAGACCAAATATGGTTGTTATTCAGCTGGGCTTGTGGCCCACGTAGCTAGTTGTGTCGCCTTTTACGACAGGCCGACCCCGGCCGCAGAAGTTGTTAATTCTTACTCCGTTCCTGAACAGAGAAAAAATGAATAGTATTAAAATAACATACGGATTCTAGCCATAGTACTTCCATATATTATATTAAATGGATTGTGAAAGTCATTCAAATAAATCAAGTATTTGCATATTTTACTGACAATAAATTTTATTGCTAAATTCTTGTAGAATATTATAAAACCTGACGTATCATATAGTCTGGAATGCATAAATGGGAAAGATATAGAATGATAAGTATGATACTTGCTACTGATACAGGTATGAAAGAAATGGGTTTGTAGAATTACAAAATAAAGTTATCAAACTTTATACATTTTTTTAGAAATATGTATAGCAATGTTTGAGAAATTTAAAAAAAATATATACTAGCGTGTGTGACAGTGGGTGGATTTAGAGGAAGGAGTAGACTATGATAAAAAGTTTTTTTTAATTGCTGCAGGGCAGCAGACAGGCTGATGGCCCGCTTAGAATTTAGCAGTTACCGTCGCCTATGAGTGTTTGCATCGCCAGTAGCATCGCGAATACGCTGCTATCCCATAAGGGTACAGAAACTTGGATCACTAATTCCGGAACATAACACAAGTTTATTATGGCGGTATACTTAAGACCAAAGATGGTCGCCATCCAGACGGGCTTGAGGCCCTACCACGTAGCTAGGGTGAGTTGTTTTGTCGCCTTTGACGACAGGCCGACCCCGGCCGTAGAGGTTAGTATTTTTCTCCGCCCGTGCACGGATAGATAAAGATGGATATATATCCATCATGCGAAAACGATGCAATTTTTGATATGAACGGCTAACAGAGGAGTTTATGAAGAGAAGATTTGTGCCGACCTCAAATTATATACACTTAGCGCAAAAAAGAAGTGGTTCAATTTTATACCGTTATGTGAATTCATCAATTTAAGAACTGTTTCTCAATTTTAACGAACTTTTCAAGTGTGACTAGATTTGCAATTATCAATAACAAGCCTTACCCTTATGGGATGGCAGCATATTCGCGATGCCACTGGCGTTGCAAACACCCATAGGTGACCGTAACTGCTAAATTCTAAGTGGGCCCTCAGCCTGTCCGCTGTCTTAAAGCAATAAAAAAAGCCAAGGACAAATGTTATTCTGCCATATTATTTAAAAATATTTATTTTGGATTGGATTTCCGCAAAGTCCGTTCTTAACAAGCATTTACATCTTGAAATGAATTCTAAATTTTAAGTCAACTGAGTTCATTGTTTTAGAGATCTCGTGATGAGTGGTGTTTCGTTTATAGTTATAAAGGTTATAAAATAAATCTCATTTGTCTTAAAATGTTATTTCTGAAAATAACTTAAAATTTTTTCTTCACTTTTAAATCTGTGTTACTTGTCTCTTTTTTATAAAAGGAATACAAAAAATTAGGTTAGGAAGAAACATTTAGCTTAGAAAGTTTATTCATTTGAATGCAATAAACTTTATGAACGCTTGAACTGTTATTGACTTTCATTCATTCAGTGCTCCAGCATTAAGCAAATAAACATGAAAGGACTGTGATTTAATGCTCGAACTAAAATTTAAACCAAGTTTATTATCGTATAGAAATTGAAAATTTCAATAAAAATATTTTAATAGGATGTAGTATTATTTAATGTATGGAATAAATAATTAGCTTAGAATATAAGCTAAAATGGCCGTATTGGCCCGACAGATGTAAGAAATAGGGTCACCCCAAGTCATTCGAAAGGGAGTCGTAAAAGGCGACAAATAAACTAAACCTTTTACTAAGTTACAAGCACCAAAGGAAGGATCTTTTGT
Organism: Malacosoma neustria; assembly: GCA_963693495.1. Classification (NCBI taxonomy): domain Eukaryota; kingdom Metazoa; phylum Arthropoda; class Insecta; order Lepidoptera; family Lasiocampidae; genus Malacosoma; species Malacosoma neustria. Next base: position 23,469,646 of record OY856371.1, on the reverse strand, counting down.
TTTTTATCTAGAGCCAAATTTCGCTCACTAAAAATAAATGGTACAAAAAAGAAAATATATTTTTCGTAGAGTTCATTGACAAACATTAGCTCGCAGAAGCTCAGCTATACACCTGTGACAATAGGACAAGGTCTGCCGTGCCATGTTTGAGCACAGCTAAGATATTATCCATCCAAAAGAAGTCCAAAGTTATCCCTTTGATAAGCACCCACGTGCCCCAAGCTAATTGTAGTGACGCCGATAAGATAGCGTTTTGGAACTTGCTAGAAGTACTTTGTGTGTTCCCATTGTTGCAGAAGATTGTTTTGAGTAGCGATTTGAACGGTCATGTGGACGAGGGACGCGGAGAGCTATAACAAAATAAACCAATTCTTGCCGATATGACTGCCATCTGAAAGTGAATTATAAACGATTAACCGGAAAAATAATCCAATCAACTCTTGGCATTACTTACGTCAGTAATAGAGTTATTTTATTATTATTTATCATGATACCAAGGTGAGAATATATAGGTATAATAATAACTTTATTTTTAATTATTACGTCTGCAGGTTCTTGATAGCTCAGTGGTATTACACTGGGAGACTAATCTAGAGGTCACTAGTTCGAATCCCACAGTGGCATGCGCCGCTTAGGCGGTTTTTTTCGCCTAGTGTGCATTTTATAGAATGATATGGGGTTGTGTTTATACGTATATAGGTTTTATAAATAAAACAATATCGTTCAATTTAAATAACTGACCGCGTTATGCACGTGACGGTTTCCGCACACCCGCTCGGGGCGACTCATTATGCAACACCCGTCTGAGGCAAGGATAAGGAGCGCGAAAAGTGTTTGAAATGGTGCGCGCTATAATAATTGCAATGAGCCGACTGAGAAGGAAAATATGATGAGGAATTTTGCATACCGAAATTGCCGGTACGCGTAACCTGCTACTGCGACTTGGATAAGCGTGGCGGGTGTACTGTCCGTTGGCTCTAAGTCCATACCCAGCTGTGGGTCGCTATGTGCTGCTACTATATTCCTACTGAAAAGTTCCTAAACGTCGATAAATTGTGAAAAATAATCTTATTCTACATATCTAATCTAATAGTTTAAACGATGGTATATTAATTTACTTTAAATATATCTAGGTGTTAAGATGCTTAAATAATTGCGAACCCCATCAAGTTATTAAATACTGTTCAGATATATCATCATCATCATTTCAGCTGGAAGACGCCCACTGCTGGACAAAGGCCTCCCCCAAAGATCTCCACGATGATCGGTCCTGCGCTGCCCTCATCCAACCTATTCCGGCGATCTTGACCAGATCATCGGTCTATCTTGTGGGGGGCCTACCAACATTGCGTTTTCCAGTACGCGGTCGCCATTCGAGGACTTTTCTGCCCCAACGGCCATCAGTCCTTCGAGCTATGTGCCCAGCCCACTGCCACTTCACTTCAGTAGGTGCGACATGGACATTAGACATGATCTTCGTCTTGTCCATGTTCATTTTGAGAACTACTCCTTGGGAAGCTGTATTGAGGCCATCAAGCATATGACTTAAGGCTTCCATGGTCTCAGCCATGATTACGATATCATCTGCGAATCGAAGATGAGTGATGTACTCGCCGTTGATGTTGATGCCCAGTCCGTTCCAGTCCAGAAGTTTGAAGACATCTTCCAACGCAGATATATACCTAAACACTATCCGGTAAGTGTAGTATGTCAAATTTTTGACGTTATTCCATATAGTATAACCTCTTCTTTATTCAAACACTTGTATATGACGATGATATTTAGTCATATTTACACAACACGGAGTCGGTTGGTTTTTAGGTCAACAGAGGCGTATAGAGGGCGAAGGGAAACGGTTCACGCTACCGTATATATTATATATACCTTGCCTGCATACATATTCAGCTACGGCTTACCAATTGGTTTAGTAGAAAACAAATTAATGCCAATCACAAATTATCTTGGTGTTTCTGTTTTGTTTAAATTTACTGCAGATCCCGGGGTCCGTTTTTCACCGTCGATATTATAGTATTAACGTTTTCAAAAATAGGAAATATATTAATACCATTTGTGCAGAAAAAGTCTCGCTGAAAAATACGTTTAATTACAACGAATAGCTTTTTCTACTACTAGGGTTCTCTTTTGAGTGTTGGAAGTCAACGGATCGTTTTAAAGCGCGCCTCCGTACTCGTTCTTGAACTAAAATAATTTGTTTCTGTTAAAATAAAAACAATAATAGGTGGAATTGAAAGGTGCTTTTTACAGTCGACTATTGTGTGACTTCTTTAACCTTGAAAAAGAAAGTAAATGCTTCCCTTCATGCTTCTGCTTTAGAGGATAACAACGAATCTAACTATTACCATTGTTAACATATGGCCCAAATTCACATTCACTGTATAAACTGTATTGTATTACTCCGTGCATGAGCGGAGTAAGAATACTAACTCCTGCGGCCTGTCGTAAAAGGCGCCTAAAACAACCTACCTAGCTACGTGGTAGCGCCCCAAGCCCGTATGGATGGCCACCACCCTTGGTCTATAAGTATGCCGCCATAATAACCCTATGATGTGTTCCAGAATTAGTGACCCAGGTTCCTGTACTCCTATGTGACAGCAGCGAGTTCGCGGTGTCCCTAGCGTCGCAAACATCCAGAGGCGAGTGAGTTATTCCTCAACAATAAAAATATATATGTATGGTATAAATATGTATCATCATCATCATTTCAGCCGGAAGACGCCCACTGCTGGACAAAGGCCTCCCCCAAAGATCTCCACGATGATCGGTCCTGCGCTGCCCTCATCCAACCTATCCCGGCGATCTTGACCAGATCATCGGTCCATCTTGTGGGGGGCCTACCAACACTGCGTCTTCCGGTACGCGGTCGCCATTCGAGGACTTTTCTGCCCCAACGGCCATCAGTCCTTCGAGCTATGTGCCCAGCCCACTGCCACTTCAGTTTTGCAATCATCCGGGCTATGTCGGTTACTTTGGTTCTCCTGCGAATCTCCTCATTTCTGATTCGATCTCGCAGGGAAACTCCGAGCATAGCCCTCTCCATTTCTCTCTGAGCTACCATGATCTTTCTCATAAGGCCCATAGTTAGCGACCACGTCTGCGTTCCGTATGTCATCACTGGCAACACACATTGGTTAAAAACCTTCGTCTTGAGACACTGCGGTATTTGGGACGAAAAGATTTTACGGAGCTTCCCGAACGCTGCCCATCCGAGTTGGATTCGACGAGTGACCTCTTTCGCGAAATTGGACCTGCCTAACTGGATCGTTTGACCCAAGTAGACGTATTCGTCAACAATTTCGAAAGTACAGTTCCCAACTGTTACGGGGGTAAGTGCGACATGGACATTAGACATGATCTTCGTCTTGTCCATGTTCATTTTGAGACCTACTCCTTGGGAAGCTGTATTGAGGCCATCAAGCATATGGCTTAAGTCTTCCATGGTTTCAGCCATGATTACGATATCATCTGCGAATCTAAGGTGAGTGATGTACTCACCGTTAATGTTGATGCCCAGTCTGTTCCAGTCCAGAAGCTTGAAGACATCTTCCAACGCAGCAGTGAACAGCATCGGCGATATGACATCGCCTTGTCTGACTCCCCGCTGCAGTCGGATAGACTTCGAGTTCTGATCCTGGAGACGGACTGACATGGTGGCGTTTTCATACAAACACTTCAACGCTTTGATGTATCGATAATCAATGTGGCACCTCTGGAGAGACTGAAGCACCGCCCAGGTCTCGATCGAATCAAAGGCTTTCTCATAGTCCACGAACGCCAAGCATAGTGGCTGGTTATACTCCTCCGTCTTCTGTATAACCTGCCGCAGCGTATGTATGTGGTCTATGGTGCTAAAACCTTTTCGGAATCCGGCTTGTTCGGGAGGCTGGAAGTCGTCAAATCTGCGCGCGAGACGATTCGTGATGACCCTTGAAAACAGCTTGTAAACATGGCTCAGAAGTGATATCGGTCTAAAGTTCTTCAAAAGGGTTTTGTCGCCCTTTTTGAAGAACAGCACCACTATACTTCCGTGCCAGGCCTGCGGCGTTTTGCCATCGAGGATGACGGAATTAAATAGCTTCTGGAGGATTTTAAGCACAGGAGTACCACCAGCTCTCAGAAGCTCGGCTGTAATTCCATCATCACCCGGCGCCTTGTTGTTTTTAAGCTGTTTAAGGGCCACACTAATCTCGTACAGACTGACGTCTGGGATATCTACGGTGTAGTGTCGGGTTAATTTGGCTCTTGGGTCTTTAGCCTTGTTGTTAACAGGTGCCCGTGTGGTCGTGTATAGCTGTCCGTAGAACTTCTCGACTTCCCTCAAAAGTTCGGGTTTAGACGAAACGACCCTGCCGTCGTCGGTCTTCAGCTTCGTCAGTTGGCTCTGCCCAATAGACAAGTCTCGTGCGAATACTTTAGAGCCCTTGTTACGCTCTATAGCCGCCTTTACACAGTCTGTGTTATGGCGGCGGATATCGCGAGTCAAGGACTTGGAGATCTGTCTATTTAGCTGCCTATACTGGGAAGCATCGTCCGGGGACTGAAGGGTCATTTGACGTCTCACATCCATCAATTTGAGAGTAGAATCTGAGATTTTTCCGGTTCTTTTTGAACGGCTGGCCTTGAAGAATTTAGACCCAGCCGTTTGAACAGCTTCCACGAACCTGTTATTATACTCGTCCACGTCAACGCAGTCACCGAGGCATTCGAAGCGGTTTTGCAATTCGAGTTGAAAGTTTACCGGGTTTTGGATCTGTATGGGTGCAGGTCGGAGCGTAGACTTCACCAGTCGAGACCTCTCCAATTTTGGATTGATATTCAATGTGCCTCTTACTAAGCGGTGATCACTCCCAGTTTTCACCGAATTGATCACAGAGACATCATTGAATATCTGTCTTTTGGTCGACATAATGAAGTCAATCTCATTTTTGGTGGCACCATCGGGACTAATCCAAGTCCATTTGCGTTGTTCTGGCTTCATGAAGAAGGAGTTCATCATATACAGGTCCTCCTTCTCCATGAAGTCGGCCAGCATCTGGCCTCGGGTGTTCCGATTTCCGAACCCAAATTGCCCCACTCTCAACTCATCGCCGCTACGTTTCCCCAATTTTGCGTTGAAGTCTCGCATGACAACGTTAAAGTGGGTTTTAGAAGTGTGGATGGCTGTTGAGATGTCCTCATACATGGCTTCCACCTCCTCGTCAGGATGTGTCGAAGTCGGAGCGTAAACCTGAATGACCTTCAACGAATACCGTTTGGTAATTTTGAGTATTAGGTACGCTACCCTAGTCGAAACACTCCCCACCTCAGTAACGTTGTTCACAAGAGACTTGTGAACGAGAAACCCGACACCACCTTGGGACAGTTGGTCGCCCTCCCGGAAGTAGAGCAGATTTCCGGAATTTAGGATTATTGAGTCCTCTCCCTGTCTTCGGACTTCAGATAACCCCACAACATCCCATCGCAGTCTGCTCAAAACTTCCTCCAGTTCCTCCAACTTCTCGTTGGTCCGCAGTGTCTTGACATTGTATGTTGCCAGGGCCAAAGGTCGTCGTTCTTGGTAGCGAATCCGAACCCGGGGATTCTTCGCACCCCCTGCCCCGTCGCTTATGTGGCTGCTACCGTGACCACCACGAACGGGGCCGCCGGGGACTAGGGGCCGGGGCCTGTGTGTATCTGTCATTTTAGTGGGGGGTTTTGCCATAATCGCCACGCTTGGCAGGCGGGTTGGCGATCGCAGTATTCGCAGTTGGTGATGCTCTCACGGAAAGATGCTGCTGCCCATCCTCCGTTCTTTCTATCCCTTACTCGTCTCTTACGATACCCACGGGAGGAGATGGGGTGGTGCTATTCTGGTGCGACACCACACACTACAACAGTGACAATAAAAGGTAGTAATTAATGGGCAACTACAACATAGTTTACAAAGTATTCCAATTTCACACAACTATTTTTAAACTCTACACATATATATGAGCGACACCAATAAAAAATTCCAATAAACTAAAATAAACGATAATGATCCATTATAATACATGATAATGACAGTTTGATTTGTATTATCTTTATAAACACTATTATTAATGGAGTATGTTTTATAATAACTTATCTAAATTATAGTATAGTCTTGAAATGGGTTATATTTTCAGATTTCAAACGTTCAATCACACACATAATTATTAAAATAAGTAGTAAACGATGCGCTATTTTTTTATATATAGCATAAAGATAAGATCTGCTGATCTCCATTTATGAAAATCTTCTTCCTCCTGCCCTTATCCTACATTATATAGGGTCAGCACAACATGTTGCATGTTGCAATAGTTATGGCTTAGTTTTTACAACCGCCCGCTTGCCTGACGTTAAGCCCTTTTTGGGGAAAAAAAAATCAGTCATCCTTTTTATTTAAATTATTTTCTGGTTTCACATTGAAAGTAGGAAACGAAATTTCGTTGTTAGTCATCTAACATATCCTCAAGCTACACTTTTATTGGTTTCTTCTTGAACAAACAACATCCGAGTGTTGGTTTGGATGTGCAGGGTGACACTTTTGCTGGGTCGCCGACTTTTACGGGGTCCGTGCACAATCACATTCGACAACTATGTCACGAGAGCTTCTAAATAGGAAATTCGCAGTGTCAAGCGTCTTCGATTGCTCTTAGTCCTGCATTTCATTGCGCTTGAATGCAGAAACAGGCAGCTTGCGCAGGTGCTTGCGCACAATCTTCTTATAATTTAGTGGTGGATCACAGCAATCTTCCTCTTAGAAAGTTAGAGGCCTTGAAACACGCAGCTTTTTCACAATAATATATAACCTTCGGCAAAGGACATCGTGGCAAGCAGGGATAGCACATAGGTGGATCTTCATAGCACGTTTTTGTACAAGGGGCCACTAACATCATACATACTGCAAATTGTTCGCAGTCTTTAGGATAAAAGCACGTCATTTTTAATTAGATTTTACTTCTTATTCTTCTGTAAATTTTATATAATAATAAATAAATTTCCACTAGAATTTTGATAATTTTGACGGAATTTTGACAATTGTTATGAATGTATAAATATGTATAAGTACTATATAATATAGAAATAGTAAGAACCAGTTTTATTATTAAAATAAATTAAATTTTAATAAAAATAAAACTATTTTCGCTTAAAACTGAGTGTTCGCGCGTCACTTTTCATCACATTTTTCGGCGAGACAGATTGCGCACAGGTGGCTTGACTTGAGTGATATTTAGTAGTTTAATATTCAGAATACAATTTTCATATTCAAAACACTTTCATATTAGATACCTATACCTAATTGTTGTTTAAGTTGAAATGGAACAAGTATATAAAGTTATTGACAAATAAATTTGAAATATCACTGTCTGGTGACAATGAATGTGAAAAATTATACGGTCGGCTGTCATTCTAAACTTGTCTTGTGTTTTATGGGTTTTGAGGGCGATTTCACTTAAAGGCATGACATCAAAAATAATCAAAAATATCAATAATTTTAATGGTTCGATTGATTAGTTAGTAAGATTTGTTTTCTACTGGGTGAAAATTGTGCAGGTTAGTGTTAATATTCGTACGTAACTGAGGAATGAAATAAGAAAATAAAGAGATTTCGATTTTATTTCTACAGTATTTAAACCGTATGACCATTCAGAACGAAATGTAAACATAACATCAGATCCATGTTAATTTTCAACAAGGCACACCACCTGGTATATTAATCTTCATTAATAATTAATCTTAATTAATGACAGCAATACCGACTTAGACCTGTTCCATTCTAGTATTAATACAATGAAAAGGTAGCTTGCGCTTAACTATTTTACGAAATACCTTTGATAATGTTAAATATGTATATTTACTGATTTTACCCATTAGACTGATTCTCAATCATTGAATCGATTAATGACAACAAGTTTGTATTATTTGTTCTACTCTAATCTGTCACTATCAGTGGATACTTGTAAAAGACTTTCTCTTTACATATATTTATTTTTAAGTTATTAAATGTTATTAATAGTCTTAAATCTCTCTAAAACTTAATTAAATAAATAAATATGAGAATGAAACCCTTCTCGGTTTTGGTGGGGAATTAAAAACACATCATTGTATATTTTTAAATTGGCAATAAGGACAAAAAGAACACCATGCGTTACGTCCATGTTGCACCCATCATAATCCCTGTTGAGAACTCTATTCTCGAAATTGTTGACGAATATACGAATATACCTAGGAAAAGCAGTCCGATTAGGTAAGTCCAACTTTGAGAGAGGGCCCATTAGACGAATCCAACTCGGCTGGGCACCGTTCGGTAAACTACACAGTGTCTTCTCGTTCAAAATTCCTGAGTGCCTCAAGACTAAGGTTTACAATCAATGTGTGTTACCAGTGATGAGTTATGGTTCCAAGACGTGGTCTTTCACAAAAGCTCTTCTTAAAAAGTTCATTGTCGCGCAGCGAGCTATGGAAAGAGCTATGCTCGGCGTTACCCTAATGGGTCCAATCAGAAATGAGTAAATTCGTAGGAGAACCAAAGTGACCGACATAGCCCGGAAGATAAGTATGCTGAAGTGGCAATGGGCAGGCCATATAGCGCGAAGATCGGACGGCCGATGGGGCAGAAAGTTCCTAGAGTGGAAACCACGAACTAGCAAGCGCAGCGTGGGACGGCTACCTACCAGATGGACCGAAAACCTGGTTAAGATCGCTTGGGTCTCGTTGGATGCAGGTGGCATTGGACCGGTCGCGCTGGAAATCGATTGGAGGTCTATGTTCAGCAGTGGACAGCTATAGGCTGATATGATGATGATGAATCCATACTAATAAAATAAATTTGAAAATAGCTCTGTCTATAATGTTTTCACACTTAAACCGCTGAACTAATTTTGATGAATTTCGGTATTAAAATATATGATGGACCTTGGAAAGAGAAATAGGCTACTTTTTAATTGACAGAGCACCATTTGTCGGGTCAGCTAGTTGCTATATAAAAAAAATACAAATATAGTTTATTATCTATCAGTAATTTACATGAAACACCAAATTATTTTTTAAATTTCTCTTTACAAAAGAATCAGCTAATTTTGAAATGTGAGTATGAGTGATTTTACTTGTAGTGACCCCACTCAAGTTCATGACAAAGTGTAATTAAACAGCCCCTATACGTAACTTTTTTAAATTTAACGCATGTTTCGTACGCCCATGGTGATATTGAGTTTTCTCATGACATTTTTCCGTCTCTTCCCCTCTGTCGCGTGAAAGCGCGGGTGCCGTCATATATAATTTGGTTTCATGTTAAAAATATACGTATTCTCAATGTTTAATTTCAACCCACGTTTGATTAGAAGATAAAAATTAAATATGTGTATGAAATGACGTAAATACAGAGATTTATGTAAAATTTGAATTTAACTTTACTTGTTTGTCAAAAAAGTATTTAATGAAATCGCAAACTTACGAAAGTTTTATATATGCATTTACATAATTTCGTATATATTTTCAATTGAATCATTTTCTTATGATCATACATAGAAAAATATATACAATACAAACTCTGTAAGTCAAACGTGAAAGGAGGCAGCAAAAAATTTGTTATACAATTTTCGACTTAAGCCAATTTTGTAAGAAAACATAAGACTTCTTTTTATTGCTGTAGGACAGCAGACAGGCAAATACCTGCACCAGACTGCTGGTCGGGAACCTATCCCGACCTGTTGGCAACGCGATGCTCCCGTCGACACCGTAGAACACACGGTGTCAGGTGTGCGGCATGGGGGTTTCAAAGGCCCTTTGCCCCATCATTGGAGAACATCTCTCGTTGCGGAATATAATAGGCCAAATACTCCGCAGCAAAACTTGTTGGCAAGCGGTGGTCTCCTTCTGTGAGTGAGTCATTCGACAGAAGGAGGCCACCGAGTGGAAAAAGGAGAAAAATGCAGACGCACCACCCATCCGCAGGAGGTGGATTGGCAGGGGTAGATGCCGATATGCACACTTCCTCCCCTAGAAAGAAAGTGTCCTAGAAAGTGCTGTTGGCCTATGTTAGCTGGAAGAGCCTTACCAGTGATGACAGCAATGCGGGGGGCTGTCCTAATCCCGACTTATCACTTAGTCGGGGAAATGTCACCCGGGACACCCCCTTTCTAGGCACACGAGCCGGAGCGTCGCAGAGCAATAACCATGTCGATCCTGTGATGATCTCAAACATGGCTCTGGATGGCGACTAGGGTTTTAAAGGTTACCCAGCGCGGCCACCACTGACTATCACTTGCTAGCCAGTCTAGGTGGCCGTAGTAACATTGAGATGGAGAAGAACCCACATAACCACGTTGGATTCGCCCCGGAGCTCCGACGCGGTACTGGTGAAATTTCAGTTTCCTCGGTACAGAAAAAAAAACGAAAAGAACAGCAGACAGGCAGATACCCCACTTAGAATTTAGTAGTAACCGTCGCCTATGTGTATTTTCAATGCCAGTGGCATCGCGAACACGTTGTTGTCCCATAATGGTACAGGAACTTAAATCACTAATGCCAGAACACAACACAAAGTTATTATGGCGGCATACTCAAGACCAAAGGTGGTCGCTATTTAGACGGGCTTGGGCCCTACCATGTAGCTAGGGTGGGTTGTTTTGTCGCCTTTTACGACAGGCTGACTCAGGCCGCAGAGGTCAGTATTCTTTATCCGCCCCTGCACAGATAAAATGGACTTGTTGAGGATAAGATTTATTCCAACAAATTTTGAGGTAGAGAGATAAAATAAATAAAAATCCTATTTATAAGAAACAATACTGTACATTGGTATACTCTTAAAGTCGGTTTTTCAAATAATCAAGTAGTAAAGGTTTGTAAAATTAAACATTGCTATTAATATGTACGTGATACAGAGATTCTATATTTTATTTTGAGTTATACAGGTAAAATAAGTACAGAATTTGCTTATAAGGAGGCTCATCAATTATTTCTACTTATATAGTGTTCAGATTTATAACAACGGAGGTTTAGGGGGTAGAAAGGAAAGAAACACAAACATTTTCGAGTATGTGAAGTTTCGACTTATTGCGGTTCGACTTACAGAGGTTCTATTGTAACGAATAGTATATCCCAAAGAAAATAACACTAAACAGTCAGTATTGTTGAGATTTTATAATTATAGTTTTACTAGCAGCCCGTCCCAGCTTCGCACGGGTATTTAACAAAAAATTAAAAATTAAACCCTTCTATTTTTTTCGGTCTCGGGGAAAAACCTCTCTTGACGGGTTCCCCCGGCCCGGGGGGACCGAGGGATATAAGGGACTCCGGAAAAAATGTTCGACCATCCGACTACCCACTAAAAAACCCAGCTGTTCTCCTATCGCCTACGCCCGGGCCCACGGATATATGGCCTGCCGATCTCGTGGCCCGGGCCGGCGCCGGCCCACGCTTTGTCTTAAATCGGGCCCCTACTAAATTGCTGGCGCCAGGGGGTCAGGGTTTCGTCCCTCGGCGCTCTCTTGTAACAACTCTAAGAGTTGAGGGGGGCTGCGGAACAGCACGCGGCCTTCTCCCTCACGGCAATAGTGCGGGCGGCGGATCCTCCCCCGAGGGGCCGCCTGCGGCCGCTTTCTACGGCGGCCGGAGATCGTTACCCGCCCTCCGGCGCCGACGACGCGGCCTACGTTGACGGGAGGGGAGTGCGGTGGCGGACTCCCGCTCCCGTTCCGCCGCCTCCCTTGCAGACACTACTGCCTCGCAAAAGGAGGCGACGGCCGTCCATCCAGGATCGCCCCCGACCATGGACAGAACCAGGGCCGGGAGCGACAGGTCCGTGGCCAATTCCGGACGGGACTCGCATCCCCGTCGCGTGCTAGTCAGGCGTGGGTACGACTACCAGACGACACTCCAGAAAAAGCAGAGTCGCCTGACGTCGTAGTCGGCCCAGCAAGACCAACCGACAGCGAGGATGCAATTCCCGCCCCGGGAACACTCTCTGTGCAGGCGCAGTCGAAATAGGCATGGTTTCGACTACCAAATCAGGTCCCAGGGTAGAACCCGGGACCCCAATCAGTATTCACAACCATCCCACCGGGGACCACGCCACGAACAGAGAGCTAAGTTGGAAAGGATGTAAAAGGTAGACGGAAAGAAAGGTAGGACTCTGTCGCCTCGAACGGAGAGGGGAGTGAAGCGACGGATGCTCGGGCACCTCGGATACGCATACCCGTACACTCCTCGGACAGAGGAGCGCCCCTGGGGGCAAACCCTTCTATTTGCGTCAGGTTACTAAAAAAATAAAATTATAAAGAAAGTTTGAATATTATTATTTCTATGAGCTTTTATTTTAATGATTTTTTTTGCTATTACTTTTTATTTATTTTTCGTTATTTTTTAATAAGTATTCTAATTTTTGTAAAAACCCCAGTGACGCACGCCTACATTGCATAAGGTGCTGCCTAGCTAGCCGAACAGGGTGAGCGGCTACCACGCAACATTTTTCTAATACTTACATTTTTAAACTCGTGATATCTTTCGAATGGAATATCCGAATTGAATAATTCAAAAAGTTATATAAAGGTATTGAAGCAGTTTTGAATATGAAGTAATTTATTTTGATATGGATTAATACCAAGATACAAATAAAGAGCCTTTTCTAGGGGCGGCATATCAATTAAATTTTTAAAATAAAAGAACACCTATTGTGGCATAACTATAATAGTTAGACATATGCTGTCGCGACACTTTTTGTAAATAATTATGTATTCTGCAAAGTTGTAGTACATTATTTTATTCTATCATCAATAGTTTTCGCAACGCACGCGATTTAAATAATATTTTAGGTAATTTTTTTACACCTTGGGTTACATTATTAGAGTTTTAGTAAGGATCCCTAATTTTTTTGAAAATATAATATAGCCTATGTCACCCGGGGATAGTGTAGCTTCCCAACAATGAAAGAATTTTTTAAATCGGGTCAGTAGTTTCGGAGCCTATTCAAAGCAAACAAACAAACAAACAATCAAATCTTTCCTCTTTATAATAGTAGTATAGATAAAACTTTCGTCAGACCCATATTATCTGTCGCCGATCAATAACATTGATTAAATGGCCCATTATTATCCGTTAACCTCTTTATAGGATACTAAAAATAATCTTTTGATGCCCATTAACATAGGTATAGAATAATAAAAGGTGGAAACAGCCCACCGACCGTTTGATCCCATCCAATCATAAAACGTTGAATAGCCGAACGGAGGATCGCTGTTATTTTATGGGTCCGAATCTTAAATAGCCTGTACGTAATATCATTTAACTCGGATAATTACAAACTATATAGTTTGTATAGTGATAACAGGAATATTTACTCTTTTTATTTAAGAATTCTCCGTGCAGTAGCAGAGTAAGAGTACTACTAACTACTACTAACTACTAACCCCTGTAGCTGGAGATGGCCTATAAGTAAGGCGATATTTCGTCGTATTGTAATGTGTCACGAAATATATGTAATACATGAGACTGAGAACACTCTGACAAATCACTCAGCGCTATCTAATTTCAAAGTAACCAGAAGAGCGCTTTTTTTATTACTGTACGACAGCAGACAGGCTGACGGCCCGCTTACAATTTAACAATTACGATAACCTAAATTGTCACAGTTTAAAAGCTATCGGCCGTTGCCTCTTTTTGCGAAGCATTCATCTCCGCAAAGGAGGCGGCGGAGCGGGAGCGGGAGTTGACCGGAGGACATCTAATGACCTCCGGCCGCCGTAGGATGGGGCTGCGGGCGGCCCTTCGGGGAGGATCCGTCGCCCGCACTCTTGCCGCGAGGGTGAGGGCCGCGTATTGTTCCGCAGCCCCACTCAAATCCTCGAGTCGATGTAGAAGAGAGCCGGGGGGACGAAACCCTGAACCACTGGCGCCAAAATTATGGAAGAGGCCCGCCCCGACACAAAGGGTGGTCCGGCGCCAGCCCGGGCCACGAGATCGGTAGGCCACATATCCGTGAGCCCGGGCGTAGACAATAGGAGAACCGCGGGGTTTTTAGTGGGTAGTCGGATGGCCGAACATCCATCCCGGAGTCCCAGATATCCCTCGGTCCCCCCCAGGCCAGGGGAACCCGTCAAGAGAGGGTTTTTCCCCGAAACCAAAAAAAGTTTAAAACCTATTGGACGACCTCCGTGGCGTAACGGCTAACGCATATAATCGGTATGCTTGCAGAGGGCACGGGTTCGATTTCCATCCCGCATTTGGGTGTTTATGTATCTTATTTATTTACAAAAGAAAAGTATATATGTATTATATTAGTTGTCTAGTACCCATAACAGAAGTGGCATGCTAAATACCACAAATAGCTTACGCAATAGTATTACAAACATTATTAATTTAAAGTAAGTGCTGTAAGTGTGAACGGTGCATAAATTATTTGTAAATACCTGTTGAATGCGGGTATGCTGCACTGCGCTGCACCGTTAGGGCTGTTTCTTATTTATCTTTTAAAATAGAAATATTTTTTTTCGAAAATATAACTAAAATTACCTTGTTTATTATCATAATATTAATACTCACACGAATTTTATAAATAGATTTCAAAATATCAAGGAGGTTTTTTATAAACGATCATAAACGAAAAATAAAAAAAGTTATCGATCTTCGATGGCTTTTTGATGTATTTATGTTACAAAATTATATTACTATATCAAGTGTTCGGTTTGGAAGTTATTGTGTATTGTAATAAAAAAATTATGTAATTTATTGTGGTCATTCACATTTCTTTATCGAAATTAAATGCTTTGATTCTATTCATCTATTTCACAGCAATATTTTAATTACAATGACTATTTCAATTGGTGTTATTATTTTGTATTAATAAATTTCGTCGTCAAATCTATGGACAGATACAGCTCATACAAATTAGTCAAGTGGATGTGACAGGCAAGATATAGGGTATATAAAAAAATGGCGGCATTTTTACTAAATATTGTAAAATAATAAAATTTATATGCCATTGATTGCATATAACTAAATGAACACCACTGGGCGTTATTTTGTGTGCAGAAACATTTCAATCAGTGCAATGATTGGTAAGTTATTTGTATTTAAAAATAAAAAATAATTATGAGAAATTTCGCTATATTTTTCAATATTTAATGATAAAGGGAATATACTCATGAACTATATTTCCACATGATGATGATATCGACTATGAAATTAAAGTATGCAATTTTTTTAACTTGTTATTCTTTCTTTCTAGCATAGAAAGAAAGAATAAAAAAATCGTAATCGTGATCATATCTTTTATGTATGTAGCTATTATATGTATAATGTGCTAGTAATTGTATAGAAAATTCAAATATATGTATGTATAGAAAATTTCAAGAAAAATCTTGAATTCATTAATATAACAGATTAATTTTAAATATACTGTAGCAATTCCATAATATACAAAAATCAATGATGTGTTTTCTTTTAGACATTGCGGGGAAATAAAATTCAGATAATGAAAATAGTAGCAACCCTGTACAGGATAAGAGTGAGTGTTTAATTTGTCTCGCCAGATGGTAGTGTTGCGATTTATTGCCTCTCCTCGCCACTAACTCCTTTTGTTCACATTCAGTGTAATAACTTTGTTAAAGGGCTACTATAAAATAAACTTAGTTTAATAAATGTAATAGATTTTAAAATGTTAATAATAATAAAGGGCTCACTACCGCCGTAGATGATATACAATGAATTTTTTTGAGAACATTTCACAACCAAACAATATATATAGATAAAAAAAAACAACCAGAATTTTCGTCAGCCTATTGTTGTCAACTGCTGGACGTAGGTCACTTTTGCCTCACAATCCCGGTCTCCTTATTATTTCCATATAGCGGCGATATTTCGCTAGTCATAGGTACAACGAATTGGGGGTGTCCTACATTACATTTTCTGAGACGCGGTCTCCAATCTAGAATTGGTTTGCACTATCGCCTATCGGTCCTATGACAGATGTGACTGGCTCGTTGCCACTTCAGCTTGCATATTTTGAGAGCTGTGTTGGCTATTTTGGTTCTCCTACAGATTTCTTCATTTCATATTTTTATCTATAAGAGAAATAAGAAACATTGCCTGCTAAGTGATTAGAAATTTGTGAACCAGTCCCACCATCATTGTCCACGTCTCGGTTAGAACACATTGCTCGGAGGCTTTCGTCTTCGAGCACTGGTGGCTGGTGGATGACAAGACCCGACAAAGCTGTCCAAAAGCCGCCCAACCTAAGTGAATCCTCCAAAGCCAACATTTTTAAATTATAGAAATATATACATTAGTGCTCAAAAGTATTTTGTCAACTATGAATTATTAAAAATAAAAACAATATCGATTTGAATCAAATTATAATAATCACAATATGTTTTACAAATAAGAATTTTAAAACAATCAACATCATCATCCTAGCGGTAAATCCCGGTTGCAACCCAAACTTTCGCTTCGGTGCCCGGGGTGCCCTTTCCGACATTTTTTTCTCCACTTCGCACGATTATCGGCAACCCTAATAGTGAGTTCATTGACACTATATCACCTTTTACGGCTTCAAGCCAGCACTTTTTCGGGCTACCATTCCTGCCGTGCCCAACGGAGGCGACATGGCTAGACATGTGTTTTCCACGTAAGTAGCCGGTCCCCGTAAAACGTGGCCATGCCAGAGAAGGCGAAACTTTTGCAGTTTGAAACAATCATGGGTGACAGCTGCCAAATTTCAGAGTTGCCACATAGTACACTGTTATTGAAAGACTCAATATAAAACCCACTTATTCGAATGATTTCTGCATCTCATGAAGCAATTCAGCTGCTTAGAGAGATGTGCTTTCCAGTTTCAATCAGCATTTTTGCTTGGCCACCTCAAAAATTTGATTGACTGGAGATTAATGAAATTACTAACATGCTTAGATTTGTGTTTTGGATCGTTATCTTGCTGGAAGTACCAACCAGGTGGCATATTTTCTTAGCATTTACTTGTATAATATCTCATCATATTTAAAACGATGCATAGTCCTTATTTATCTATACAAATAAATAAAATTGAAGGGTCTGTTTGTAATATTAAAATAACCGCTTTTTACTAATTGCATTTGGACGTATAGACGGTACATATATCAAACAACATTTTTTACACTTTTTGTCTGTCTATCTGTCGGTCTGTCTGTCTGTCTGTTTGTTTGTTCCGGCTAATCTCTGAAACGGCTGAACCGATTTTGACGGAACTTTCACTGGCAGATAGCTGATGTAACAAGGAGTAACTTAGGCTACTTTAATTTTATAAAAAAAAATAGTTTTAGCTAAAAAATGATCAGTTTCGAAAATTTTTGATTACTAATTTAACTTGACCTCCGATTTATATCATCAACCATATGAAGTAGGTTATATTATAGATTCAGCTTAGGCTGGACTTTGTAGGTTATTATTCAATTTAAGTGGAACTCAGATTTATATCATCAATCATATGAAATAGGGTTTAGCTTAGGCTAGTTTTGTAGGTTCGAATGCACGTATTCCGGAGGCGCATGTCGTAACAGTTGCATTCGAAAACATGTTTGCATATTTCATTTATTTATATTTTAGGATTTATAGGGTTTGTAATCCAAAATAAACCAAAAGATATATCCAAAAAATGCTGCCCAGTCACTATTCCACGCGGACGGAGTCGCGGGCGCAGGTAGTCTTAAATATAGGTCTGACTCCGTAACAAGAAATCCGCCCCCAAACCATAACATTACCACCTTCACGTTTCTCTCTGGGTATTTGGTGTCGAACATCATTTGTTTTTATTTGCGGGACGTCGAACATACCATATTCCATCATATGACACCTAATAAAACTTACTTTCATTACTCTACAATACCTTGGACCATTCTGAACTAGTTTAGCATCTATGTCGTTTTTCAAACGCAAGCCACAGCTTCCTGTTATTTTAAAAGATCAGAGGTTTCTTGATCGGTCGTCATCCATGTAGTTCAAAGTCTTTTAGCCGACGTTTCACATTTGACATCACAGTATTCTTGCAGTTCATTTTTTATATTTGTTATATCATTTGTCAATAACTTTCTTATTCATTTAATAAGAAATTTCATGAAATTTCATGAAGAAAATTTCATGTTGAGTAGTTTTTCTGGAATGATCACTACGAGGCTTATTTCCTATTGTTTTACATTTAATATAAACTTTACTTTAGCCACTTACTAGATGCTAAGATATAGGTACATTATAATTTCGAGCAACAGTTGCATCTTGTGTCTTTCCAATTTTTAAACATGTTAACCACAGGATTTTAGAAATCACTTAAATTGTCTTTGGTCTTAGATATGTTAAATAGATAATAACCGTATTATAAAATAAACAAAACTTGCTTAGGTCTAACTATGTCATCGGATAATGGTAACTGAATATTTGTTAAAAATAGTTTTAAACAAGTATAAACAAATAGACACGTTGCTAAGAGAATACACGTAATGTAAACAAGTTACAACTTGATTTTAATAATATTTGCAGGCTCATAGGAAGTATCTTTTTTATACGACTGTGAAACGTGGCCAGTGTTGGAGTGATACAAGTACAAGAAGCTGCATGTCGTGGAGATGAATATGCTACGGTAAATGTGTAGACTAACGCGGAAGGACCGCGTTAGGAGCTATAGCATTTGCAGCATGTCTATGACAGACTTCATGTCTGTGACATTACGGATAAATATCAGGAGTGTCAACTTCGCTGGTACGTCTACGTTTTACGGCAACCGGATACGTACGTGGGGAACAAATGTAAATGCCATGCCACTCCGACAGACTTTAGAAAGAGCAATAGACCCGAAATGTGCTGGATTGAAGTCGTAAACAGGGATATGTGTGCCAATGTACTGATTATCAGGAAAGCAGAAGATCATGTGAAGTAGAGAAGAAAAAGTCGAAAAGCGGACCGCGGGCACCGAAGTAACAAGCACACCGAAGTAAGAAGCACAAGTGAAAAACATTCCTTCCTGGATGGCAACCATCCGTGGTCTCTATACATATATGCCACCATAATAATCGTGTTATGTTTCGACATAAGTGATCTAGATTCTTGTATCCATAGGCGGATGGCAGCGACGGTACCCCGTTCTTATAAAAATTCTACATATTATTTGCACCCCTTTGGCCACGAAACGGAAAAATCACTGAGGCACTCACGCAGTGGCGCACTAAAAAACTTTTGTAAAACGGGTAAAAACCCGTTGAGAAAACTTGAAAATGTCAACCATAAATAAATACCAAATTATTATAGTTAACAGATTCATACTAACTATAATAATATTTGAGAGCATATTTACGTTCAATAAATCTAATTAATTTGATCGTAAGTCAATATCAACCTCCAATGGTTTATTTCTGAGTATTTTGGTATAATTAGTACTGGGAAATAATTATTCTGTAATCTAATTAGCAGCTACAAATTAAAAATGCCCACACACTTTTTTGCCTTCTTGATAAAAATAAATATAGATGCATAGACAAAAAGGAAAGTCAAAGTTTTGGTTGATGATAGTTTTGTTTGGTGGACCCCGAGCTCCAAAATATCGGATGCAACCAGCATTCATTTTAATCATGATGATATAATATATTGAAAAACTGAACAAAATTATTGTGTGTTTATATGAGCAAATACGTAAGTTAATTTCTTGCGACGACGATAGCAACGGCTATTAGATGTCTGCGAGTATACGGGGAGTACCAGAACGCCAGAAACGACCTCCACCTGGCCATCCGCGAGGCGAATGCTTCGGTGTGGAAGGAGCTCTTGGCCAGTCTAGACCAAGATCCTTGGGGGCCACCTTACAAGATGGTGCCATGTCCCGGCAGACCGAGAGTCTCCCCCCGCGCCAGGCGGATGGTTTCATCGGCGCTCTGTTTGCCAGTATTTTTTTTAATGCTGTAGGACAGCAGACAGGCTGACGGCCCGCTTAGAATTTAGCAGTTACCGTCGCCTATGGGTATTTGCAACGCCAGTGGCATCGCGAACACGCTGCTGTCCCATAAGGGTACAGAACATGGGTCACTAATGCCGGAACACAACACAAGGTTATTATGGCGGCATACTTAAGACCAAAAGTGGTCGCCATCCACACGGGCTTGAGGCCCTACCACGTAGCTAGGGTGGGTTGTTTTGTCGCCTTTTACGACAGGCCGACCTCGGCCACAGAGGTTAGTATTCTTTCTCCGCCCCTGCATATTAGGGCTGAGAACTCGCTTCCCGCCATGGTCCCGCCTTATTGGGATGAGGGGAACCCCAGCACGGACGATGACCCCGTGCCCAAAGTGGACCGGGCAGAGCTGGGGGTAGCGATGTGGCTGATTCTATCCATAGTCAGGGGTGATCATGGATGGATGACCGTCACCTCCTTATGCAAGGCAGTTATGTCTGCAAAGGAGGTGGCGAAGCGGGAGGGGCGCTAAATAGCACACTCCCCTACTGCCAACACAGGCCACATCTACGGCGCCAGAGAGCGTCTATCGCACTCCGGCCGCCAAAATAAGCGGCAGCAGGCAGTCCCTCGGGGGAGGATCCGCCGTCCGCACCATTGCCGCGATGGTAAGGGCTGCATGCTGTTCCGCGGCCCTTTTCAACTCCTGGATTTGATAGAGGAGTTCGCTAGGGGAACGATATCCTGATCCCCTACCGCCAACATTATGGAAGAGGCCTGCCCTGACACAATGCTCAGGCCAGCGCCGGCCCGGACCTCGAAATCAGCAGGCCACATATCCGTGGGCCCAGGCGTAGGCGATAGGAGAACAGCGGGGTTTTTTAGTGGGTGGCATGACCAAACATCTTTCTCGGAGACCAATATATTCTCAGTCACCCCAGGCCGGGGGAATCCGTCAAGAATAGGGTTTTCACTGAGACCAAAAAACACTTCTGCAAGTATTCTTCATGTGTTTATTTGTGTGCAAATATTGCATATGCTTAGAATGTTAGTTTAGAATTCACAGCATAATCGCGTTGTTTATTTTTAATTAAATTAATTTTAGTATGTTTGGACTAGTACAAAAATTGAGACATATCTAGTTAATTTATTTCAGAAGGTTTGTTTGTATTGTTGCAAATATAAGCTGTTCCACACGACTCGTGTCAGAGATGAAAGATCGATTTAAATTCAATGGTGATTTCCCAAGCATACACTAAATACAGACGATTTTCGGTGAAAGAAAATAATCTGTAATATTTTGTATTTATTTCTTATACGCATGCAATATTATAAGGCGTTAAAAGCTTCCCACTTCTGAGTGCAAACTGTCCTCGCAAGGCTCTCTCGCTCTTTAGAGATTAGGCTTAGACCATTTTCTCTAGAAATATAATATTTTTCGTGTATTTTATACACAGACTGGGTAGTCTTCGGTACTATGAAGGATAATAGTGGTCTTATATTCTTTTCCATCTAGTCCTTATATCGGTAGCAAAACTTGAGCTTAGTAGTGCAAGCTGTAAATTCAACCAGAATTCATGATGAATAACTTATAATAAAAGGTTACATTCGTAATAAATATTGTATATTAATGTTATATCTATTCGTGCAGAGGCGAAGAAAGAATACTGACCTCTGCGGCCGGCGTCAGCCTGTCGTAAAAGGCAACAAAACAATCCACCCTAGCTTCGTGGTAGGGCCCCAAGCCCGTCTGGATGGCAACCACCTATGGTCCTAAGTATGCCACCATAATAACTTTGTGTTGTGTTCCGGCATTAGTAATCCAAGTTCCTGTACCCTTATTGGATAGCAGCGTGTTCGCGATGCCACTGGCGTTGCAAACACTCATAGGCGACGATAACTGCTAAATTCTAAACCGTCAGCCTGTCAGCTGCCCTAGAGTAAAAAAACTGTGTGTGTCAGCTCCGACGCACGACTGGAGTTTACTACTTAAGTACGATTGTCTAAACATACGCAAAAAGAGTTTATTTAACTGAAAAAAGATTAATACCATATGAAAGGGTAAATTAACAAATTAATGAAAATAATATACATATACAAAAACGTTTTAAAACAGTTTTAAGTTCAACCTAATTACAACTATGGCACCTAGTAATAAAGTCACAAATCTCCAAAACATTATCTAATACTTACGATCATTCGTCATATAAAATGAGCAAAGCAATAAATTACTCTTGTCACAAATGAAAAGACATATTTTAAACAACATTTAATGTGAAATCAACCTTAACTTGTAACAAATAAAGTAATTTTTGCCTTGAGAGATACATCATTTTATTTTGTTTAGTGTGTTCCGGTGCACGCGCACCAAAAACGTAACGAGGTCATTCATTAGTAGATTTTACTCTCACATTTTTCTCATACCGGGCGCCTTATACATATATGAAAATCGATTCTTAAGGACTAAATTCCTAAAAATTAATAATGATTTGATTTACAAAGATGATTGAATTATGCTTAATATTTTTCGTTATATTTCCTTAAATGTCTATGCATGTTAGAGAAATGTTTAATCGCAATACGAAGAACTACCTGCGTATTGCGATGAAACGAGTTGCATCAACAACTCGTCACAACATCACAGAAATGCTGTTTTGACTGTACAAATGTAATGCCTCATTAATAAAATTCTATAGAGCTGTATATTTAAAAACAAAACACAATTCCAAAAACTAACTGAAAGGCGATATTGCAGGTTTTTATAAACATACAATTAACAGCCAAGAACACTTACAAATTTCTTTCAACCCAGAGACACGACAGTACAAAATTAAACGCCCCTAAGTCTTTTCGTCGTTATTGTTGGTGGCGTAGACTAATTGTACACCCCTGGCTACCCAATAAAATATAACCCCATAAGTCAGTAAACTACACCAAGAACAAGCTTGATTAAATAAGTCAGCTTCAGTATACAGTTAGTTTTTTTTTTCACTACAAAGCAGACAATCTAACATTTTATTAATTCGTAATAAAAATATATTTAGAGACAAAAATAATATATTTTTTATTTAATAAAAAAGGAAAGAGGCGATAAAGTACACATTACCTTATACGAATCACCAAATTAATTCACATGTTTTTATAATTGAAATATTAAGCCCAAACACATCCAGCTATAGAAACAGACGCCGAGATAATAAATATTTTCAATCTATATGGTTTAAAAACGATTTGCCGAGTTAATAGCTGGCAGTATGTTTAATGAATTGAATGTAAAGATCGATTGCTAAATTATTAATAAAAGACCCTGGGAATATTATATTATATTTTGCGATCATTGAAATGAAGAGTTCGTAGAACTTTATTTCTTAACGTGGCTCTAAATGGATGATTTCTATATATTATATATCTATCTTTAGTTTTTCATATTCTATCCGTGCAGGGATGGAGAAAGAATACAAACCTCTGTGGCCGGGGTCGGCCTGTCGTAAAAGGCGACAAAACAACTCACCCTAGCTACGCAGTAGCGCCCCAAGCCCATCTGGATGGCGACCATTTTTGGTCTTAATTTAATTTTAAAATTTGTATTACATTATTCTTTTTTCTTTGTGGTGAAAATGTTTAATATACACACCACCGCAAAGGGCTTGCGGCGAGGTACCGTAGGACTCCCGTTCAATACGCCCCAGCGACACAGTTGACAAGGGAACGCATGTCGCTGACATACCATACCCACTTAAACCCCCCCAAAGTTCTATGCCCGTACTGTCCGACGCTCGGAGGGACTTTTGCGTGCGCTTCTCCCCTGGATGGATGCATTTGTGGCATTCTACATTCATCATCAACAAAGACGATGAGAATAACAGTTTTAGCTAAATCAGATTTTAACATAACTGCCATTTGATTCCTAAGACTAAAAAAGAATACCTTTCTCTTTTTACAATTCTATGTAAGCAATAGCTCTATTTTTATTTCTGCCTGGTCCTACCCAGCCAAACCAGCGTGTTAAAGCCAGTACTTTGAGATTGATTAACGAAATAGATTTTCTAACTAATTGCTAAAAGTAAATCAATAAATTACAATAACTCACCGTTTGTAGATAAAATAGGTAGACCATATTTATGACCTCCACTAATGATTCAAGGATCATAGCCACAATCCACGGCAAAAGCATAAACTTGATGTCCTGCAAAAGAATAACAAAGACGTATTCGAGTTATATATCGTATTTTCATGATTTATGTTCGTGTTTGCCAAAGTTGAAATGACTTATCTAATGAAATGTTTACTTTTTCCTTCAAAATGAAATGAATTGAAATGAACACTCTTTATTGTTCAACAGCTAAATCTAAGTACAATGAATACTAGAATAAGTTACAGTGATACAATGGGCGGTCTTATCGCTAAAAGTGATACTTTCCAAGCAACCCTATAATGTAATGGAATACATATATTAATTAACTCGTGGATAACGGTGCACAAACTGGTTATACGTAGTAATAACATAAATTGTGTTATATTATAAAACTATAAACAATTTTTTTTCAATCTATTAATATTACAAATGAAAAAAAAAAAAAACAGCTGAGAAGCTTTCCGATGAAGAAAGCGTACTGGAATGTAATAACAGTGAGTGGATAAATAAATAAGCATGGTGTAAATAAAAAATAAAAATCTGAGTGACTTAGCGATTATATTGGGACAGGTAATGTTTATAGACCAATTTCTTAAAGATAGGAAGGGTTTTGACTTTACGGATGTATACAGGTAGTGAATTCCATAGTTTTACCTCTTGGGCTGAGAATGAGTTCCGGAGAAATGTAGTGGTGTGTTTGGGGATTACTAATTTTAAACTTACATCCGATTGTAGAGTATGAGATTTGGTCTAATGGCTGAAAGTAAGCCGCTCCTTAAGATATAAAGATAAGAAGCCTTTCTCTATAGTTTTCTTTTTACCCTTTCTGAAAGGATAAAAAGAATACTATATAAGAGTGACAGTAAATGAGCATTCTGGTGAAAGCGCATCGTCAACCTGTTACGTGGTAACAAGAGTAAAATAATTAATCCCTAATATCTAATAATCATTTCCAATTAATTTCAATATTTAATATTGAGGGTATTTAAATGTATACAAACCAAGTAATTATTTCTATCGCGCGCACCTTAATAAGTAGGTAATAACGAATTAAATTAACCAGACCATATATGGTAAGGCAGCGGCCGGGAATCGAACCATCTAGAAACCATTCAGTTGAGTAGCGTTTATAGAATATACGAGGATGAATGAACGGTACGAATGACGAGCCGTTTGGGGCTTACTACATGGATAATTCTTTACCCCTCTGGCCTATATCTATATCACTGTTCCGCCATTTTTTTTCTGAGTAGCGGTCCAAAGGTTGGGCACTATTCAGTTCTTTCCATGCCGCAGTAGTAACACAAAAATCTAGAAGTTTCGATAAGTGGGCGTTGTCCTCTCAAAGTGGGAGCACGTCCTTTCGCGGCCATTATAAAAGGGCGAAGCCGCGAGAGATGCCAAGAATTCTGACACCAGAAGAGCTACAAGTCGTAATTAGTTCGGAAACCTAAAAAGTTACAGTGTTTTAAAAATATTTTAAATCACTCGAGCTTATTGCGTAATTCAGAAATGTGGTTATATTTACGTAAACCAAATATGAACCTGATGCAGAAGTTTTGGAGACACTCAAGTTTATTAAGTTGTTGTTGAGTAAGATCTATATAGCTGGTATCTGCATGATTAAGTACAGCAGTTGGAAGAAAATTCTTCAAGAGTCTTCTGAAATACACAGATGAAGCAAATATATTTCTGCTGATTTCAGTTAGTTAGGGTCTCCACAACATTTCACTGTCCATAATGAGGTCCAAGTTTTTAACTGTCTTACTATATTCAATAACGACGTTGTCAAAAGTTGCAAAGGAAAACTGAGGCCATTTTATTTTTGAAATCATTCGACAACTACCTGTCAAAATTGCCTTTGTTTCTGCAGGGTTTACTTTGATTCCGTAATGATATCTTCAAATAGAAATGTATTCTAGGTCAGCTTTTACAGTATCAATTGAGGCAGTTAATTGATAGGTCCATGTATAAATTTGTAAATCATCAGTATATAGCTGGTAAGAACATGAAAGATTATGAGATACAGTATCAATAAATACAAAATAATAGTGGATATAGAACGCTACATTTAGAAAAACCGACAGTTAAAGTACACCGCGATGAGAAGGAATCATCACCTCAAACCCGCTGTTGGCGACCATTCACATAACTTCAACACCAATCAATAACTGTTGGAGGTATTTTCAAAGCGCATAAGTTCGCAAGAAGAACCTCAGTGTCTACGTTACTAAAGGCACTGCTGAAATCGAGAAGTAACATGACAGTGACTAAGCCATTCTCCATACAATGACGGTTTTTTTTGGTGACAAGGCTGTCACTGTACGTAGCCGGAATCCAGATTAAAAAGGATTCCAAAGAAGTTACAGAATAGGAATATGTCTATTTGGTCAAGGACAAAAAATTCTAGGACTTTTGATACAAAAAAGGTAGAATCAAAATTGGGCCATAATCAGGAAAAGAAAAAAGAATATGTTTGTTGGGTAAAGCAATAACATGTGCATCTTTCCACGCTGTAGGAAATGTGCCACTAGATATCGATGCATTAAAAATATGTGTTAAGAAGGGAGTGATGATATGTAGTATCGGAATAATCATGTTACGGCCAATAGCATCGTTACTAATGGACTTCGAATTAATATACCTCATTTTATTTGATCCATCACACTCAGAAAATTGATAGTGTTGAAAATTTGAGCAGTTAGAAGTTAGAATTACAGAAAGAGAATTGATTACATTAGATTTTTTACTCATTCGGCTAAAGAAAAAAGAGCGGATAAGTGTTGATTAAGGTGATCAACGCTAAGATCTTTGGTAAATGCCACGAGAGGATTTTCCAATTACGGACTTAAATACATTTTTCTTTATTAGATTTATTCGGTTGACTTAAAATATTCTAAATGTAAAAGAACGCTCATAAAGTACAACAAGCGCACTGTCTTTGATTTTTCTCAGAACTTTGGTTTTTGTACAGATAATTTAAACATTCCAAAAATACTAAAGTATTCGTGAACAAAATGACACGATTCTAAATTATGTTGCGAATAAGGTTGTGAAGTTGAAACTCAATTTACGCCTGCCATGTTCCAATTTTGCTAACAATTTTGAAACATATTTTATTTATGAAATAATACACCTCCAATTATTATAAAACACTTCATATCATTCCAATCAAGCTATCTTTAGATCATTTGATTATAAGAATTCGGTGACTTTGTTTTCATAATATTTCGACGACCTATTGGCGTAATGGCTATCGCACGTCGGTACGCTTGCGGAGGGCACGGGTTCGATTCCCTTCCAGCATCTAGGTATTTATGTATCATATGTATTTATTTACAAAACAAAAATATATATGTAGTATATCAGTTGTTTAGTATCCATAACACAAGTGCTATGCAACTTAGCTTGGGACTAGAGGGCGTTGTGCGAAATGTCCTAATATATTAATTTCTTATTTATTTATTTTGGAATATTCAATAATATGTATATTATAATAATATATATAAATAATGATATCATATTAAACAAGCACAAACAAAACTCAATCATTGTAGATATTTCCTTGAAAATTTATTTCAAACTACTCGTATTAAAAATAAATAATGCTGACTGGACAAAATGTTAATTTAGATTATAGTCTACATTAATATATAAAATACTAGCTAACCCGGTAAACGTTGTTCTGCCATATACATTTCAAAAAGTAGCCTGTGTCCTTCTTCAAAGTTAAAATAATGTTATGAATTATTTATACAGGTAACACATTGGCCGTTGTTAGCGGGAACTCGTGAGTCATATTAAGTAATATTGAGTAATACGAGATCATTTAATTAAATGAACGTGAGAACTATCTTCGGCAATTATTAATAAAATGGGAATAAATAATTATAGCACTACAAATTGATGAAAAGTTTACTATGAGAATTTATCATGAGAGTTGCACTGAGAAAGTAAAATGATAACTATAAACGTCACTCCTACGATCGATACACAAACAATAATAATGGCCAAAAACTATATTGGGAGTGAGAGACGGGAGACCTGCTTCGTTCTCATCCCTACTCCGTGCTGTTTGCTGGGTGAGAAGTGACACCGGTAGACGGCTGGCTAACTGATCGACTGATAATTGATCAGTTACCGACCACTGAGAGTTGAAGATTATTACAGTACTAATATTGCTATTAAAAATGGGGGTTGGTGGTAGAAGAAGGAAAATTAAGATTATATGTATTTTTTAAGGCAAAGACTTGTTAAATATAATAAAACGTTTTGGGGTTGTCCTTGTCATTTAGAGGTATAAGAAATAGTTTATGGCGTATTGTCAGACCTACCAAATATACACAAAAATTATCATAAAAATCGGTCAAGCCATTTCGGTGGAGTTTGGTTACAAATACTGTGACACGAGAATTTTATATTATCAGATGTACTCGTAAGGAAATACCATCCGTGTGAAGTTGGCTACAACTGTCAATGACAACATTCAAAATTATCACTGGCTGATATTTAAAACAACCAAAGAGATTCACTTCTAGAGTGTGAAGTGGGAACGAGTGAGGGACAGGCCGACCGCTTCTATATAATGCGCCGCAAGTAGGTGCCAGCTCCTCTTTTTCGTCCGGTCGTCATCGCGTGCGGAAGCTGTCGGTCTGCCTCTCATTTCGTTATTGTCGGTTCGATTCTTAGGCAAGGACGTGTACTTGATAGGTCGTGCGGTATACGTCAGCCATATTTTGTTGTTAGTTTAGTCCTTAATCTATTCCATTATTGTTTTACGGTTGATCTGTTACGTACATAGTGAATTACCTGTAATCATATTTCTAATTATAAAATCGTTTGATGTGAATTATTTAGTTTTTAATTGTAATGAGAAAAATATACAACTGAGGTTAGTCTACCTCCAATTTGTTTCTTTTTTTATTAATCCTCACTTCTGGTTCCTAAAAAAAATATATATATATACCTAGTCAGGTCATAAGTATTGTCACACAGTAAAAACTTTTCTTTTAGAATGCTGGCCACAAAAAAGTTTATTGAATTCGAATTTCGAATTGTTCATGAAAATAAAAATGTATAACTTTTAGAATTTTACTCATTTTTAAATATGGATTGGACGCTTAAAGAAGACCGTGTTGCAGTTATTGCGTTGCATCGTTGCGGTTACGCGCCAATTCAAATTTTTAACATACTGAAAAATTTGAATATTACCAAAAGATTCGTTTATCGTACCATCAAACGATACAATGAAGACTCTAGTGTAGATGACAGGTCAAGAAGTGGTCGCCCTCGGTCTGTTAGGACTCCAGCAGTGATAAAAGCTGTGAAGGCACGAATTCAAAGAAATCCCAAACGTAAGCAGAAACTGTTGGCCCTTCAGATGGGGTTAAGCAGAACCACGGTGAAAAGGGTGTTAAATGAAGACTTAGGGCTTCGGGCATATCGAAGAAAAACAGGACATCGTTTGAATGCTCGTCTAATGGACCTGAGACTGAAGAGATGCCGCGCTTTGTTGAAGCGGTACGCGGGAAAAAAATATCGGGAAATTCTTTTTTCGGATGAAAAAATGTTTACCGTAGAAGAGAGCTACAAACAAACAAAATGATAAGGTGTACGCACACAGTAGTGAAGAAGCGAGCAACCGTATTCCGCGTGTCCAACGAGGTCATTTTCCATCCTCGCTCATGGTATGGTTGGGAGTTTCTTATTGGGGCTTAACAGAGGTACATTTTTGTGAGAAAGGTGTAAAAACGAATGCTGTTGTGTATCATAATACAGTCCTGACGAACCTTGTGGAACCTGTTTCTCATACCATGTTCAATAACAGGCACTGGGTATTCCAACAAGATTCGGCGCCAGCTCATAGAGCGAAGAGCACACAAGACTGGCTGGCGGCGCGTGAAATCGACTTCATCCGGCACGAAGACTGGCCCTCCTCCAGTCCAGATTTGAATCCGTTAGATTACAAGATATGGCAACACTTGGAGGAAAAGGCGTGCTCAAAGCCTCATCCCAATTTGGAGTCACTCAAGACATCCTTGATTAAGGCAGCCGCCGATATTGACATGGACCTCGTTCGTGCTGCGATAGACAACTGGCCGCGCAGATTGAAGGCTTGTATTCAAAATCACGGAGGTCATTTTGAATAAACTTTAATGTCATAAGAATCTATGTTTTGTTAAGTTCATTTTGGTATATGAATGGTTACATAATTAATAAACTTGTTACAATTATTTTACATTAAACATGTGACAGAATTATGACCTGACTAGGTATATATATATATATATATATATATATATATATATATATATATATATATATATATATATATATATATATATATATATATATATATATATATATATATATATATATATATATATATATATATATATATATATATATATATATATATATATACTAGCCGTTCCCGTCCGCTTCGCTGGTCGAATAAAAAGAAAATGAACTATTTAAAATTTTGGGGTTAAATTCTGATAAAATAAAAATCCCAGAAATCAATCACAGCGCCACGTACCGGGTTCAATTGCGAATCTAAAGCAATCTCGAATACACTTGAACATACACAAAAAATTTCAACAACATCGGTCCAGCCGTTTAGGAGGAGTTCAGTGACATCTTCTTCTTTTTATTCGTACACTCTTGACGACGCATGACCACGACCACTCTGGTCGTGGTCATGCGTCGGTCAATTTCTACGCCACCACTGTTTTTGTGATGCGCCGCCATTCGCATCGATGTCTGGCAGAGCGAGAGCAATCATTGATGCCGGAGTGCGTCGCAGATTTGATGAGGTCTGTCCACCGTGTTGGAGAGCGCCCGCGAGATCTTTGCCCTCGATTTTCCCTTGCACAACCAGCCGTTCTATAGAATCCTCGTTACGGGTGATGTGCCCGAAGAACTTTAGGATACATATTTGCACAGTCGACGATAATCTCTCTTGGATGTTAAGTTCCTTCAGGATCGAAACGTTGGTACGGTACGCGGTCCACGGGATTCTGAGCAGGCGTCTCCAACACCACATTTCCAGTGCGTCAATCTTGCGACGGTCTTGCATCCTCAGCGTCCACGTCTCAGCTCCGTATAGGAAGATTGGAAAGACCAGGCATCAGTGACATACAAACGCACATAAGAATTATATATATAAAGATAATAGATAGCATGTAATAAGCGTGGGGAACTTTACCACTGTATTTGTTTATAACGCTGTCACCACTAAACACGATTTATTGTTTATCATGTATACACTTATTTGTTTACAGTGCACACGGTTCACACATCTAATTAGATACCTACCTACTATTTACTATTGTACGAGTTAGCTATTGCGAGAGTAAGTTGCGCGAGTGATACGGTACGCGTGACAGGCAGATATTTTTCGAAGATCGGTCGGTCTATGAGTGCCGGTCCGATTCCGTGAGCGCGAAATGATCCACTCGCAATATTTATTAATGAATATCCCACAAATATAATAACAACCTCTAACATCCTTTATAAAAAATGCGTATTTTAAAAGTAAAATGCCGCTAAAATATCTGTAAGGTGTGAATGTCAAAAGGGTTATCAAAAATCATAAAAGGGATTCGTAAGTGGTAGAGGGTATAGAGGGGAATGGTATTCAAGAGTTTCGAAATGGATCGCCATTAACAAATGAAAGGCTCAACAGGAATACTATTACGTTAGAATCAAATTGACAATAAAGTTATAAAGCTAAAAGACATGGGTTGCATTTAATTTTTTTTAAATGAAACTCCTTTAGCAACCTTGTGATTTTTCGATGAAACGAGAAAGCGTCGCCAAAATGACACAAACATTTTCATCAAATAGGATTTAGCATGTGACAGGATGAGATAGAATACAGTGTATCCTAAAATCTTCGTATTCACTTTGTTCGGGCTTTCTTGGCTTTTATATTAGGTCTTTACCTATGAAATTGCCATTTTGTATGAAAAAATTTAAAAAATTTTTTTTCATGTAACTTTTATTTGTATTAATCAAAGTAATCACCCATGCAATCAATGCATCTTTGCCAACGCAGTGGCAGTTTATTGATGCCCTTCTTAAATAAATCAGCTGGACGGGAGGTAACAAATTCTTCAAAGGCATTTTGTACTGCCTCTCGGGTATTGATTTTTTTCCCGGCAAGAAATCTCTTGCCGGGAAACTATCCAAATTCTGGAAAAAGTAGTAGTCTGTAGGCGCAAGGTCTGGTGAGTAGGGTGGATGACGGAGAACTTCCAACCCCAGTTCTTGCAACTTGGAGACCGTCTGCTGTGCAGTATGAGGTCGCGCGTTGTCGTGCAGGAGCAGCGGAGACGAGCGATTGACCAATGCTGGTTGGAGATGTGCCAGCTTCTCCATCATTGTGTTCAGTTCTTCACAGTACACATCTGCAGTAATGCTCACACCGTTTGGTAAGAAGCTGTGATTAATCACACCGGCGCTAGACCACCAAACAGTGACCATCACTTTTCAAGGGGTAAATTTTCGTTTAGGATGCTGAACCAGGATCCAACCAACTTGCTGAGCGCTTGCGGTTATCAAACAGAATCCATTTTTCATCGCAGGTAACAATTCGGTTCAAAATTCCTTCATTTGTGTGTCTGTTGAGCAGTGCAAGGCACGTCTCGACGCTTACTTCGCGCTGGCGATCATTGAGTTCATGGGGCACCCATTTGTCAAGCTTTTTTACCTTGCCAATTTGACGCAAATGGACCAATATTGTTTTGACGCTAATGTCGAAAGCTGCTGCTTCTACAATCGCCTTTAATTCGCCATTGTCGACCAAAGTCTTCGGACTACCGCGAGGTTCATTTTTCAGCTCGAAATTCCCAGAACGGAAGCGAGCAAACCAATAATAGGTGGTGCGTTGGTTTGTAGTGTTAACTCCGTAAATGTCGTTGATGTTGCGTACCGCTTGTGCCGCGTTGCTGCCACGACGGTACTCATATTCCATAATTACTCGAATTTTTAACGTATCCATGATGACGAAAAAGATTGAAATGCGATGAAAATGTAACACTAATCAATAAACAAATGACTACTTTTGGCAAAAGAATTCCATGTTTTTAAAATAAAATTAATTTGGAATTAGAATTCTTAGCCAAACAAAAATTATTGTGATTTGAAATGGCCAGTACTGTAGAACGGCAATTTCATAGGTAAAAACCTATTATATGAAATGTAATTTACGTTAATCAAGTTTCACTTCTGTCGTATGTGATTTTTTTAATAACGTTTTATTTTATAATATACTAGCAGCCCGTCCCAGCTTCGCATGGGTATTTAACAAAAAATTAAAAATTAAACCCTTCTATTTTTTTTCGGTCTCGGGGAAAAACCTCTCTTGACGGGTTCCCCCGGCACGGGGGGACCGAGGGATATAAGGGACTCCGGAAAAGATGTTCGACCATCCGACTACCCACTAAAAAACCCCGCTGTTCTATCGCCTACGCCCGGGCCCACGGATATATGGCCCGGGCCGGCGCCGGCCCACGCTTTGTCTTAAAGCGGGCCCCTTCTAAAGTGCTGGCGCCAGGGGTCAGGGTTTCGTCCCCCCGGCGTTCTCTTGTAACAACTCTAGGAGTTGAGGGGGGCTGCGGAACAGCACGCGGCTTCTCCCTCGCGGCAATAGTGCGAGCGGCGGATCCTCCCCTGAGGGGCCGCCTGCGGCCGCTTTCTACGGCGGCCGGAGATCGTTGCCCGCCCTCCGGCGCCGATGACGCTGCCTACGTTGGCGGGAGGGGAGTGCGGTGGCGGACTCCCGCTCCCGTTCCGCCGCCTCCCTTGCAGACACTACTGCCTCGCAAAAGGAGGCGACCATCCAGGATCACCCCCGACCATGGACAGAATCAGGGCCGGGAGCGACAGGTCCGCGGCCAATTCTGGACGGGACTCGCATCCCCGTCGCGTGCTAGTCAGGCGTGGGTACGACTACCAGACGACACTCCAGAAAAAGCAGAGTCGCCTGACGTCGTAGCCGGCCCAGCAAGACCAGCGAGGATGCAATTCCCGCCCCGGGAACACTCTCTGTGCAGGCGCAGTCGAAATAGGCATGGTTTCGACTACCAAATCAGGTCCCAGGGTAGAACCCGGGACCCCAATCAGTATTCGCAACCATCCCACCGGGGACCACGCCACGAACAGAGAGCTAAGTTGGAAAGGATGTAAGAGGTAGACGGAAAGAAAGGTAGGACTCTGTCGCCTCGAACGGAGAGGGGAGTGAAGCGACGGATGCTCGGGCACCTCGGGTACGCACACCCGTGCACTCCTCGGACAGAGGCAAACCCTTCTATTTGCGTCAGGTTACTAAAAAAATAAAATTATAAAGAAAGTTTGAATATTATTATTTCTATGAGCTTTTATTTTAATGATTTTTTTTGTTATTACTTTTTATTTATTTTTCGTTATTTTTTAATAAGTATTCTAATTTTTGTAAAAACCCCAGTGACGCACGCCTACATTGCATAAGGTGCTGCCTAGCTAGCCGAACAGGGTGAGCGGCTACCACGCAACATTTTTCTAATACTTACATTTTTAAACTCGTGATATCTTTCGAATGGAATATCCGAATTGAATAATTCAAAAAGTTATATAAAGGTATTTAAACAGTTTTCAATATGAAGTAATTTATTTTGATAAGGATTAATACCAAGATCCAAATAAAGAGCCTTTTCTAGGGGCGGCATTTAAATTAAATTTTTAAAATAAAAGAACACTTATTGTGGCATAACTATAATAGTTAGACATATGCTGTCGCGACACTTTTTGTAAATAATGATGTGTTCTGCAAAGTTGTAGTACATTATTTTATTCTATCATCAATAGTTTTCGCAACGCACGCGATTTAAATAATAGTTTAGGTAATTTTTTTACACTTTGGGTTACATTATTGGAGTTTTAGTAAGGATCCCTAATTTTTTTGAAAATATAATATAGTCTATGTCACCCGGGGATAGTGTAGCTTCCCAACAATGAAAGAGTTTTTTAAATTGGGTCAGTAGTTTCGGAGCCTATTCAAAGCAAACAAACAAACAAACAAACAAACAATCAAATCTTTCCTCTTTATAATAGTAGTATAGATATAGACATACAGATATGTGTTCGATCCTTGCCTAAATTTAGGTACAAAATTATTGCTCAGCCAATTTTCGGCGACTACCTTCATGTCTGTTTGAAGCGAGGGTAGTTCAATAAATTTCTCGCCTCTTATGTCAACGTTTAACAAGAAAGACCATTTGTTTGCACCGTGTCCAAAGAACAAGCCTTCTCATATACTCCTTAGATTGTTGGCCGTGCCAATCTTCAATCCTTAACCACATAAAGTGCAGTATGCTTGAACAACAATTTGCAAGAGAGACGTCGTGCGTGATTCTGCTAGCTGCACCTGAGCTGATCCAGACCGAGGAGGTCGTGAGGTTGATTAAGTTTTAGTACCTTATCTAGTGTGGGGCCCAATACAAGAGAAAATTATACAGTCCACCCTTTATTAAGCCAGTGCTCAGTGACACTAGTCATTGAAAGAGCACGACAATATGATTTAGAAGACAAACACAAACAAAACACAAACTTTGAATGCTCTATAAATTTTAGCCAAAAATAAGATAATCTGATCAAGGTAAATATTAGATTTGTTCTCGCTATCCATAAGCATCAAAAACATTAAAGAGTATTAAGGTTATGAATCTACACGAACCTGTCTATTGTTACTCTTACAGTTTTGGCTATAAATGTTGGAATAGATTCGGCATACGTGTTCACACATGATGCGTTAGAGACAATGGTCACATCGCCTAGTAATCGGATCAATCCATCGGGATGCCAATTATCGTCACATATAATTCCACTCGGCTCGTATAAACCTGACACGTTAGTAACCACTAACGCCGACCATCACACTGGAGTTCACACAGCGACACCATTCACCAGAGCTTAGTCGAATATTTATTATCCACAATTATGCTATTTGAAATTGCTAAAGACATTATTCAGTGTTAACTCTCAGAAGATATGGTAGTATGAGGCCAAAAGCCAGAACAGAAAATTATTTGAATACTTTTTCCCAATTAAACTTGAATTCGATATCTAGTTCGCATAAACTTGGCATATAAAATAAAGTAATAAAAAAATGAACACATATAAAAGATAACGCTGGCAATCTTCCTCACTGAGTGCGCCGTAGAAATTGCAATTTGCTACTATTTAGAGACACCAGGCTATCTAGCCTACAATCAAGTGATCGACCACGTCAACTTGCTACATTTAAAATTTTAATATTACAATGATATTGTTAGGTAAAACATTGTCTTTTTCTTCTTTGGGATTTTGTTCCACCTAAATCCAAAGACTTTACTTTGATATCAGCATTTGATTAGTGTTATAAAGTAAAATATACTTTTCTACGTAGGTGACCTTGTAATGTTTTCTTTTTGACTCTTACTCTCGTTTTAACTAGCTGGCTTTTAAAATATTGAAAAATCGGTTCGATTTTCTGGAAACTGGGAGTGAAATTTACGAGATAACCAACAACGTGGTAAAGACGTCTCATGTGTTGGTTGGAAAAAATTTTTTGTCATAGCAGGAAACAAACGGTCTGAACTTAAGGTCGAAAGGTAAGATGCCATCTGTTTTAAATGGCTTGCCAAAGGATTGAGGCTTTTTTAAGCAGATAAGAACACTTGTAAGATGAAACCTCTACTACTTCAATACGCTTATAATTGCCATAGAGCAGAATTAGTGTTTTAAAGTTATCTCAAGACCACTGGACAGAAGCTGGATTCGCTATCCAGCTGAGTGCAGTAGATGGTATAGAGCTTTATTTTGACGAATTCCGACCATTAGAGGAGCTGGCTGAGTTTCAAAAATACTACAGCACCGTTGATGTCAACAGTCAGACGACACAACTTAATTTTTATTATGGGTCTACCATCTGTCTGGTCTGGTGTGTCTATCATCTGTTATAAAAACAAACCTGATCGAGCAGTTGGAAAATCCACTAGATTTAGTGGTTTATAGTCACATTTCTTCTTGTAATAAGTGACTTTAAAGTACATCACGACATTTGTTCTTAACCAAAGTGGAATATTAGTTTTTGTTTAATATTAAAATAGTATCTATTAAGCCGAATTTTCAATATTTAACCGGAATTAATTTTAACCGGACAACCTAAGGAAAGTTTAGATAAAGCAAAGGAAATAATCTCATAAATTTCACTATTGACTTTGACAAAATAAGATCGTTATTTATTCATTCTCCAAAAATATAACTGCAGAGCAAAATTTGATTTCCGGTTCCTGACAAAACTCTTCAAAGGCTGTAATTATAATTGAAAATATTCAGGGACAGTCCCTTATAATCAACGAATTGAATCAAAAGGTTAATAAAATATTATTTCGTATCCAGCTGTGTAGTGATACTCGTATATTATGTAATCGGAAATAACAATTTCCTAACCACCAGGTATTTTGTTATGAATAACATTTTCGTTATTCATTCTATCAATATTGGTTTTTTGTATTCACTAAGGCATATAATGCCTTATTTGCCGATGGTAATATGATATCGGACACACAAGGAGGCCAGGGAATAACTAAAGGTCAATAGGTAACTAGCCATAATGACATGCATTCGCAGTTTGTCATGCCTATTATAAAAAAAGTGGCTCATAACTTTAGTGAGGAGAAACATTGGAAGGAAACCTATCCAGGGTCATAGGTCATAGGCACCTATGATCCAGCAATCTGCTTTTAAAAAGCGTGGCGAGTACGCAATCCGTTATTCATCTTTGTTATTTTTTAACAAATCCAAAAAGAGTCTGGAGTGCGTTAAATCTGAATAATTTTTATCCGTACAGAGGCGGAGAAAGAATACTAACCCCTGTGGCCGGGGTCGTCCTGTCGTAAAAGGCGACAAAACAACCCACCCTAGCTACGTGGTAGGGCCCCAAGCCCGTCTGGATGGCGTCCACCTTTGGTCTTAAGTATGCTGCCATAATAACCTTGTGTTGTGTTCCGGCATTAGTGACCCAAGTTCCTGTACCCTTATGGGACAGCAGCGTGTTCGCAATACCATTGGCGTTGCAAACACCCATAGGCGTCGGTAACTGCTAAATTCTAAGCGGGCCGTCAGCCTGTCTGCTGTCCTACAGCAATAAAAAAATCATAAAGGCTTATACAGTACAACCATCAGATTAGAAAATCTAAACGAGCATCTTTGCTGAGGTTCTGCGGAGATTTAAATAATGTAGCTCTGGAAATCACGATCTTTAATCTGCTCGCAAAAGATCAGCCTATTCAACTGGGACTATTAAAGAAACTAGGCGATTCCTTCACAGAGGGTGAAAATGAATCATTGGGGATACTTATAGCCATTTTACTTGACATTTACTTATCTGGGACTAAAAGTACGACTAGAAGGTTGATTTGTAATCTAGATTAAGGCTTATGCAAAAAGGCCTTGGAACGAGGACTGGCAGAGAGACAATTAAGGTGGCGCTGGTACAGTCGCCGTCAGATATGTTGTAGCAGACAAGGTGACCAAATACTTTTGAACAATTTAAAATGTCAATAAGTTCCATACACTAAAAGCTACCATTAGTATCTGAACATTCATTACTTCATTAATATCTGAGCAGATGCTCGTCAATAATTTCTATACAAACAACTAACCAAAAATATCTGAACACTTACAACGTCAAATGCGTGTAATACAGATTTAGAAAAGTAATTTGATAAAATTGTATAACTTGATACAAGTATTTATTGTTTACATTTGTTTATTGTACGTGATTTAACTATTTACTATTTTACTCTTTAAATTATAGGAAGACAACCGTGAAATCATGTTTATGTATAAATATTTATTATGAAATATTGAATGAAACTTTCTAATCGTTCCTTTATATTATTTGCCTTCAAAAAATAATATTGAATAAAAATGGAAATAAACATAATTATTTAATTTCGGATTACATTCGAAGTTGAGAAAAATAAAAAAATTTAAAAAACCGTAAGGTTACTGACGGGGGGGGGGGTACCCCGACCGTACAATCTATTTCTTTCTTGTTTTCCATTTTGAAATATAGTGTTGTTAAAAATTTATCTAAGCATATTACTTGTGTAAATATAATTGATTGAATAATATTATTGAAATAAGTGTATTTTATGTTTTAATAAGTGCAATTTATATAATATTCGTTAAAGTTTAGTTTAAATTTTTCCAAAGCTTAAGCTTAGTCTTACGTTGCATCCTGGGATCCATTGCTGAGGTCGGTCAAAGGGAGAAACTCTAGACAATCCATTTTCTTTTTACCAAGCAATCACAAGAAAAGAGATTACATAGATTTTGTTGAAATTTAGTTTTTAAAGGGCGGACTGCTTCTGACTTTCCAACCCCGTAGTGAGATATTGAATGATCAGTCAATTAGCGTAAGAAGTAATGAAATCGTCTTTTAAAAACTCTATAAAAATGATGTGAAATTGAAACTGGTCTTTCTATATGATGTTAATAAGATTGATGGCATGCGTGTGAATTTATCTTACCAAAAAAATCAAGTACGATACGGCTCGTTAGTTCAGTGATACAATTTTAATGTGTTATCAATCATCGTCACGACCCTTTCACTGGATGTTATAATGTAAACAATTAGGAGACATTTAATTTTACAAATTGATGTCACTAATACCATACATATATTATATTAACTGTTAGTATCCACAGTGTACGGTATCATCAAATAAGCGACAAAACAAGCCTTAGCTAGTTGGTAGCGTTCCAAGCCCGACTGAATGGCTACCACCAATATTTTTAAAATATACCACCATAATAACCTTGTGTAATGTTTTGATACTAGTAAAACAGGTTCCAGTTCATTTTTGAGCTAGGTAGCGCGTTCGCAATGCCCTTAGCGTTGCAAATGTCTATAGGTGACGATTACCACTTACTATTAGGTGGGCTGTTTGCCTGTCTGCCGAACTCAGCTATAAAAAAAACAAGGTTTTCAAGTTTCCAAGGGTTTCAAGTGGTCTTGATAGCTAGTTCATTGATCAACAGCGGACGAAGCATAGCAGTAGCTGGAATAGTGTATGTTCCAGTAGCCAAGGTGTTCCGCTATTTCAGTCGTGTTGAATTTCGCACTTATTAGAAATACTGTGAGTTGAAGAAGTAGGTATTTTACGACATTACCATCCCACGCTACAATAATTCCGCGTTCACGCCGCCTACTTTAGAAATCGTGTCTCTGCCAACTTCCGGTACCTCGGATCATTAATCCAGAATGATGAGATAGGCCAAGATGTGAAAAACAGAGTGAATGCAGGATTTATGAAATGGCGACAGGTCTCAGGAATAATTAGCGATCTACAAGTGTCGTTTAGACTTAAAGATAAAATTTATAAGTCCGTCAAAGGGAAGGGACGAAAGGGTTACATACTGCGGAGATGAGAATGCTGAGATGGATGTGTGGAGTTACGAAAATGGATAAAATTAGAAATGAGTATATTAGAGGAAGTGTGAAAGTAGCGCCAGTTATGGTTTGACCATGTAATGCGTAGGGAAGAATTCCATATAACAATGAAAATGATAGGAATGAGAATAGATTGATATAGGAGTAGAGGTAGACCAAAAATAGATGGATGAATTGCGTAAAAGATGATATGGCAAAAAAAGGGTATGAATGTTGGGATGACTGCTAACAGAGGAAAGTGGAATAAGAGAACACGTTGTGCCGACCCCATGTTATGTGGGATGAGGGCAAGAGAAAGAAGAAGATACAATAGTTTGCGCTAACATATCGTAATTCATATTAATGAATATTATGAATAAATTGTTATTTTTTTTTTATATACAGCAGTCGTATTTTTATCCGTGCAGGGGCGGAGGAAGTATAATGACCTCTGCAACCGGAGTCGGCTTGTCGTGAAAAGCGACAAAACCACCCAACCTAGCTACGTAGTAGAGCCCCAAGCCCGACTGGATGGCGACCACCTTTGGTCTTATGTATGCCACCATAATAACTTTATGTTGTGTTCCAGCATTAGTGACCCAAGTTTCTGTACCCTTATGGGAAAGCAGCGTGTTCGCGATGCCACATTGCAAACATCCATAAGCGACGGTAACTGCTAAATTCTAAGTGGGTTATCAGCCTGTCTGCTGTCCTACAGCAATAAAAAAGAATATCATCCCGGCTGACACGTGTGTCAGCAGGGAAATAACCATACCAGCGACGTACGTTTTCTTGTCAACTATGGGGCCCATTGCACAAGAGTCCCACGCTACCCCGCCGTGAGCACCCAAGCGGTGTAGTATGCATCAAGCATTCCCATTTCAAGAATAAAAAAATAGATGATCATTAGGCTTTTATTAAAGTTTTTTGTTTACGATCTATTGATATACATATAACTGTTGGCGCCTGATCTATTTGCATGAAGACGCGCAGTTTAACTAATTGCTATACAGTGTGTTCAGGCGTTCGAATATTTATAATAAGTGAACAACGTTTGAAATGTATCTACCTTCATGACATGACTTGTAAAAATCTTTTAACGACAATACAGCAAGCTTATCACGTATCCCGAAATTTCATTGATTATTCCCGAAGTTCTCAACAATAACAATATGACTAAGGTGTTTGTGAATCCTATAAAAATTTGTGAATGTGTACTCCAGTGCTCCAATTGTACTCCAATTTACTGATTTTGAGTTTCAAAGGTCATCCGTCTAACACCCTTTGTCTTCTTATTATCGATTATGTCCGAAACTTTCATTTAAAAACCTGATGTATGCTATTTGTATAAATAAGTCTTACTGTCATCATCATCATCATTTCAGCCGGAAGACGCCCACTGCTGGACAAAGGCCTCCCCCAAAGATCTCCACGATGATCGGTCCTGCGCTGCCCTCATCCAACCTATCCCGGCGATCTTGACCAGATCATCGGTCCATCTTGTGGGGGGCCTACCAACACTGCGTCTTCCGGTACGCGGTCGCCATTCGAGGACTTTTCTGCCCCAACGGCCATCAGTCCTTCGAGCTATGTGCCCAGCCCACTGCCACTTCAGTTTTGCAATCATCCGGGCTATGTCGGTTACTTTGGTTCTCCTGCGAATCTCCTCATTTCTGATTCGATCTCGCAGGGAAACTCCGAGCATAGCCCTCTCCATTGCTCTCTGAGCGACCATGAGCTTTCTCATAAGGCCCATAGTTAGCGACCACGTCTGCGTTCCGTATGTCATCACTGGCAACACACATTGGTTAAAAACCTTCGTCTTGAGACACTGCGGTATTTGGGACGAAAAGATTTTA
This sequence comes from Malacosoma neustria, assembly GCA_963693495.1. Lineage (NCBI taxonomy): Eukaryota > Metazoa > Arthropoda > Insecta > Lepidoptera > Lasiocampidae > Malacosoma > Malacosoma neustria. Next base: position 23,427,266 of record OY856371.1, on the reverse strand, counting down.
CGGAGCTTCCCGAACGCTGCCCATCCGAGTTGGATTCGACGAGTGACCTCTTTCGCGAAATTGGACCTGCCTAACTGGATCGTTTGACCCAAGTAGACGTATTCGTCAACAATTTCGAAAGTACAGTTCCCAACTGTTACGGGGGTAGGTGCGACATGGACATTAGACATGATCTTCGTCTTGTTCATGTTCATTTTGAGACCTACTCCTTGGGAAGCTGTATTGAGGCCATCAAGCATATGGCTTAAGTCTTCCATGGTTTCAGCCATGATTACGATATCATCTGCGAATCTAAGGTGAGTGATGTACTCACCGTTAATGTTGATGCCCAGTCCGTTCCAGTCCAGAAGCTTGAAGACATCTTCCAACGCAGCAGTGAACAGCATCGGCGATATGACATCGCCTTGTCTGACTCCCCGCTGCAGTCGGATAGGCTTCGAGTTCTGATCCTGGAGACGGACTGACATGGTGGCGTTTTCATACAAATACTTCAACGCTTTGATGTATCGATAATCAATGTGGCACCTCTGGAGAGACTGAAGCACCGCCCAGGTTTCGATCGAATCAAAGGCTTTCTCATAGTCCACGAACGCCAAGCATAGTGGCTGGTTATACTCCTCCGTCTTCTGTATAACCTGCCGCAGCGTATGTATGTGGTCTATGGTGCTAAAACCTTTTCGGAATCCGGCTTGTTCGGGAGGCTGGAAGTCGTCAAATCTGCGCGCGAGACGATTCGTGATGACCCTTGAAAACAGCTTGTAAACATGGCTCAGAAGTGATATCGGTCTAAAGTTCTTCAAAAGGGTTTTGTCGCCCTTTTTGAAGAACAGCACCACTATACTTCCGTGCCAGGCCTGCGGCGTTTTGCCATCGAGGATGACGGAATTAAATAGCTTCTGGAGGATTTTAAGCACAGGAGTACCACCAGCTCTCAGAAGCTCGGCTGTAATTCCATCATCACCCGGCGCCTTGTTGTTTTTAAGCTGTTTAAGGGCCACACTAATCTCGTACAGACTGACGTCTGGGATATCTACGGTGTAGTGTCGGGTTAATTTGGCTCTTGGGTCTTTAGCCTTGTTGTTAACAGGTGCCCGTGTGGTCGTGTATAGCTGTCCGTAGAACTTCTCGACTTCCCTCAAAAGTTCGGGTTTAGACGAAACGACCCTGCCGTCGTCGGTCTTCAGCTTCGTCAGTTGGCTCTGCCCAATAGACAAGTCTCGTGCGAATACTTTAGAGCCCTTGTTACGCTCTATAGCCGCCTTTACACAGTCTGTGTTATGGCGGCGGATATCGCGAGTCAAGGACTTGGAGATCTGTCTATTTAGCTGCCTATACTGGGAAGCATCGTCCGGGGACTGAAGGGTCATTTGACGTCTCACATCCATCAATTTGAGAGTAGAATCTGAGATTTTTCCGGTTCTTTTTGAACGGCTGGCCTTGAAGAATTTAGACCCGGCCGTTTGAACAGCTTCCACGAACCTGTTATTATACTCGTCCACGTCAACGCAGTCACCGAGGCATTCGAAGCGGTTTTGCAATTCGAGTTGAAAGTTTACCGGGTTTTGGATCTGTATGGGTGCAGGTCGGAGCGTAGACTTCACCAGTCGAGACCTCTCCAATTTTGGATTGATATTCAATGTGCCTCTTACTAAGCGGTGATCACTCCCAGTTTTCACCGAATTGATCACAGAGACATCATTGAATATCTGTCTTTTGGTCGACATAATGAAGTCAATCTCATTTTTGGTGGCACCATCGGGACTAATCCAAGTCCATTTGCGTTGTTCTGGCTTCATGAAGAAGGAGTTCATCATATACAGGTCCTCCTTCTCCATGAAGTCGGCCAGCATCTGGCCTCGGGTGTTCCGATTTCCGAACCCAAATTGCCCCACTCTCAACTCATCGCCGCTACGTTTCCCCAATTTTGCGTTGAAGTCTCCCATGACAACGTTAAAGTGGGTTTTAGAAGTGTGGATGGCTGTTGAGATGTCCTCATACATGGCTTCCACCTCTTCGTCAGGATGTGTCGAAGTCGGAGCGTAAACCTGAATGACCTTCAACGAATACCGTTTGGTAATTTTGAGTATTAGGTACGCTACCCTAGTCGAAACACTCCTCACCTCAGTAACGTTGTTCACAAGAGACTTGTGAACGAGAAACCCGACACCACCTTGGGACAGTTGGTCGCCCTCCCGGAAGTAGAGCAGATTTCCGGAATTTAGGATTATTGAGTCCTCTCCCTGTCTTCGGACTTCAGATAACCCCACAACATCCCATCGCAGTCTGCTCAAAGCTTCCTCCAGTTCCTCCAACTTCTCGTTGGTCCGCAGTGTCTTGACATTGTATGTTGCCAGGGCCAAAGGTCGTCGTTCTTGGTAGCGAATCCGAACCCGGGGATTCTTCGCACCCCCTGCCCCGTCGCTTATGTGGCTGCTACCGTGACCACCACGAACGGGGCCGCCGGGGACTAGGGGCCGGGGCCTGTGTGTATCTGTCATTTTAGGGGGGTTTTTGCCATAATCGCCACGCTTGGCAGGCGGGTTGGCGATCGCAGTATTCGCAGTTGGTGATGCTCTCACGGAAAGATGCTGCTGCCCATCCTCCGTTCTTTCTATCCCTTAGTCGTCTCTTACGACACCCAAGGGAGGAGATGGGGTGGTGCTATTCTGGTGCGACACCACACACTACAACGGTGACAATAAAAGGTAGTAATTAATGGGCAACTACAACATAGTTTACAAAGTATTCCAATTTCACACAACTATTTTTAAACTCTACACATATATATGAGCGACACCAATAAAAAATTCCAATAAACTAAAATAAACGATAATGATCCATTATAATACATGATAATGACAGTTGATTTGTATTATCTTTATAAACACTATTATTAATGGAGTATGTTTTATAATAACTTATTTAAATTGTAGTATAGTCTTGAAATGGGTTATATTTTCAGATTTCAAACGTTCAATCACACACATAATTATTAAAATAAGTAGTAAACGATGCGCTATTTTTTATATATAGCATAAAGATAAGATCTGCTGATCTCCATTTATGAAAATCTTCTTCCTCCTGCCCTTATCCTACATTATATAGGGTCAGCACAACATGTTGCATGTTGCAATAGTTATGGCTTAGTTTTTACAACCGCCCGCTTGCCTGACGTTAAGCCCTTTTTGGGGGAAAAAAAAAAAAAATCAGTCATCCTTTTTATTTAAATTATTTTCTGGTTTCACATTGAAAGTAGGAAACGAAATTTCTAGTCTTAGTCTTACTGTATCATCATCATACTAAAAAAATGACGAAGGGATAAAACGTGTATTTGACAACTAGCTGGAGATTTCTAAGAAATTATACAACACCTTGTTTGATTTTTCAAATTTTCATGTATCGTATTGCGATGGAAAACCTCAGTCAGAAACTCATCCCAAATCCGGAGAGTACGTAACACAAATATTAACTGTTTTTTTGCTTGAAAGAAGGAGCTCCAGGAAATGAGGATGAACTCCAAAGCGTTGTCGGGCAGTGCAGTGATGGAAGGAAGAAGAAGGCGCCATTACGAATATTTAAAACTGCTCAAAATACTCTCCGTTGTACAGACGATAGAATACGTAAAGATACACAAGGTCTCTTCGAAGGCCAAGCAGATCTTGATTATTTTTAAATGTGGGATCGACTAAATGAGCTGTGTGTGTCGGATTGAGTCTAGGAAGACAAACAGGTATCGCAGAGCAATGACCAAAAGTCGATCCTGCGATGTCTCCTGGCTACGGGAGTTTTAGTCGGTATGTCGTTGCCGCTGCTGCTGGCCATAACATACTTCCTCTGGAGTTCTGGCGTGTTACTTGTCATTCGGTTTCCCCGGTATACAAAAAGGGGGAAAGCAGATGGTCCACCTCATAAAAAAACGGTTTAGGCAATTGAATTTATTTTTGTTGGTCGGAACAACACTGCTTCATCCACCAATATAAAAATCAAATTTAGTTAATTATATTTTTTGGGCGGACTATGATGCCTCTGGAGTTCTAGCGTGTTACTTGTCATTCGGTTTCCCCTGTATACAAAAAGGGGGAAAACAGATGGTCCACCTCATAAAAAAACGGTTTAGCCAATTGAATTTATTCTTGTTGGTCGGAACAACACTGCTTCATCCACCAATATAAAAATCAAATTTAGGTAATTATATTTTTTGGGCGGACTATGATGATATTAGAATATACTATGTATATTTATTTGCTATATATACTTATTACTTTATATAAACTTACACTGATGCAATGTGAATACCACCAATTGAACGCTTGGATGAAGATCCCAATACAACTGTATTATTTCTCTAATAAGTTTCATTATATTCTACTATTTTAATAATCATACCAGAAAGACTTTTATCACTTTAACACTGCTGGATTACTTGAAAAAAAAAACAAATAAGATCTAAAAACAAAAAAAAATAAGTATTTTCAGTATTTAACTTTAGTTTGTTAACCAGATTTAATTTTAGATAATACATAATTGAAAATACTAAATTGTATACATTAGCGTTAGCAGAGCAACTATTTTGTTTATTTGTAAACAACTTGAACGATTTGTTTATTTAATTTCGAATGTCGCTAATTAATTGACATTGACATTAAGGGATTATGATGTAAACAAGCCGTTAATGGATCACCACCATTTTTTAACAGACTGCAATTAAATTTAATGTGCAATTGTCGTATTATTCTAATTTTTTATTACAATATTTAAAGTGAAATTTTCAGATCCAATTGAATAAATTTCTAACAAAAACAATTTATGCCTGTTTAACGAATCATCATCATCATCTTTGCGGTGTATCCCGGTTGCAAACCAAACTATCGCTTCGGCGCCCGGGGTCCGCTTTCCGACTTTTTCTTCTCCACTTCGCACGGTCTTCAGCATCCCTGGTAGTGAGCCCATTGGCACGCATATCACCCCTTTCGACGTCAAGTCAGCGCTTTTTCGGTCTACCCCTCCTGCCGGAGCCCGGCGGAGGCGGCATGGCCAGACATTTGTTACCCACGTAAGCATCCGGTTAACGAATAGAAAAAAAAGCCTGTTTAACGAATATATAACGCCAAAACGCATTACTGTATGTAATTTATATTAACATTCATAAAGTTAATTATTAACTAAGACGTATTACCCTACATTATTATCACGCACGGCATGAAAATATGCGAACAAATCCGTGTATAATTGGCCCTATATAATAGTGACATATAGGGACATATGTGTTTTGGTATACTGCTTTACAATCTATTGTTTAAAGGGAGGCGTAGTATTGCTATAAGGCCTTTCCGCAATCCACTGATTCTTGATTGAATTGGCTTGTTTTTCCCAACAGTAAAATTAAGGTTACAATTGCATTACACTTTTGAGGCCCAAATTACTTCGTATACTGTAATTTTATTTGCTTTTATGTTTGTAACATTCCGTTTTATTTCAGGTACAAAATTTTATTTTTACTATTTCTTGAAAATTGTAAAATCCTCTTACATGGATCATTTTAAATCACAGAGCAATGCAAAGTGAGAGCAATATTTAGTTCTTTTTTCAGAGGTTTAGGTAGCAGAGTCGCCAATAAACTCAAGCTTTTATATGTTCCCATTGCGTATCGCATGTGGACCCCTAGAAAGGTCCCCTAGAAAGGGGTTTGAGGCGAGGTATGCAGTATTCCGCGTATCCCTATTACTTTTTTGAAAGTACAGAGGCTGCCGGGGTTATTTACAATGACACAGGTTGATACACAGGAGAGGTTGGCCTTTATTTTTTTTTACGGGGTGGGGAAATCCTCATGGACTACCTCCGCCTAGGGAAAGGCGGAGGGGCGTGCCGGACTCTTACCGGCTAAAACCACCACCCCGGTGTCTCCTCACACGTGCGCGTGGGGCCGCGGGAATCCAAATTCTTCCGCAGCAGGAGAGGTTGGCCTAGCCCAACTAGACCAGAGATGCGCACGAAAGCATATATCTCCGCAAGGACGTCGGGACGTCGGGCATCAACATCGGGGTGGATTTAGTGATGGTACCAGCGATGTACGTACACTTGTTAATTGTGGGGTGTACGGTTGTATTAAACGGGAGTCCCACACTACTCAGTCGAAAGCCCTCAACCGATGGGTTGTGCATCAAACATTTCCATCTCGTTAATAAAAAATGTAATAGATGCCTGCATAATAACTAATTTCCATATATATTCTGTTACTTTTCTTATAAAATACTTCTGGTTACAAATAAGTGTTAAGTAACGGAATAAATGCGAAAAGTGCAAGGTTTTTCTCTGTATAAATACTGAACACCGAAATTGCACTGAACCAGAGATTAAATTTAACTATAGTTGATGAAAAAGAATTGTGATCTTATTATTAGTGTAAAAAAGATGTATGTTAATTTCAAAAGAGATCCAACAACTTTGTTGATGAAATTTATAATTTGGTCCATTTTAGATCAATATATCGGGTCAGCTAGTATTTGATACCTGTATAAATAAATTAGATCGATGTACAAAAACCATTCGTCTGATACTCAAGATACTTAAGTTCGCTCACCTTGATTCGCGCAATAGAGATTAATCTAAGTTAATCTAGTTTATCTATAGTAATATTATGAAGATAATGATTTTTTGTTCTAGACATAGCAAAGACTTTAATTCTGAATCGATACTTTATGAACTAATAGAAAGCTTTTAGCGAGTAACATATAAGGTTACATGTTTGTATTTATAGGGTACGTAGTAGCCAAGCAGTATCATGTTCAGGAGCCAACCTAGTTCCCTATTGGAATCCTACGAGGGCATGCTCCGCTGAGGCAGTTTTTCTCAGGTAATATGCACTTTACTGTATAATTATTGGCCACGTGCCGACGTTGAAATAAAACATCTTATGGAAACCTGTGTATTAAGATCACTGGTATGTCTAACCCGTGAACCAGAATGCGAGAAGCGTGGTGGACATACTGACCTGATGAAACCATTAGAGTAAGACAACCAGTCCATAAAGTACGTTACTGTAGGTTTCAGCCAAAGGTTTCCTTTAAGAGCTAAGAGAAGTAAGGAAGTTGCACTTGTAAATAAGTAAGTGACACAAAAAGGTATTGACGAAAAGGACGCAAGTTTCCGTTTCAATACGAAATAGTGAACATTGGACGTCTAAGTTAATGCCTTACATATAAACAGGATGTACTTTAGGTTATCATGAAGCAATTAAATGGTTTTATTCTAAATTGTGGTACATGACAGCCTTAGCCTCACATTAAGACATGCATCGTTTAGCCAGTTTTTCTCGTCTAATGTGCATATTACTACCCCCTGAAGGACAACATCTTGAGAAAACTTTCATATCAAATCACCTGTAAGTGTATCTCGCCAAGTTGAATAAGAGTGGCGAGTTTACTTTCCCTTTAAAAGGCCCAAGCCGAATAATGGATCGTTGTGGGCCGCTATTATTTGTTATAAACTTACATTTCTTTCGCGATACTTTATGAGCTCTCTATTATATCAAATATCTATCTTGTTTGAAAAATCATAAATGTTTCGTTGAATTTCTATCTGTATTTACGGTTAGTAGTAAATCGTTCATCCTTGAAGTTTCAGAAGGCAAACGAAACCAAGTCGACTCGTTTTATAAATGGCGTTCAATTTTTTATCTCCAAGGATAAAGCTCTGTGAACATCAATGTAAATGAATTGTGTTTAATATTGAAATTTGGTGACTTCGAAAACTTGACTTAAGTGAGCCGTTAGATATTAAAAAGCCTTCAACCGTTTTCTGAATATTTCAAATTTTGTACACATTTTATCCTTGATGCTCTTGAGAAATAGGCCGAGATGTGAAAAACAGAGTGAATGCAGGATGGATGAAATGGCGACAGGTCTCAGGAACAATTTGCGATACACAAAATTAGTTATTTATTAGTTAAAATTTATAAGTCCGTTATAAGACCTGTCATATTGTATGGATCAGAGAGCTGGGCTACAAAAGAGAAAGATGAAAGATTATTGCATGCAGCAGAGCTGCGAGTGTTGAAAAAGATGAGCGGAGTCACTAAAATGAATAAAACTAGAAATGAGTATATTAGAGGAAGTTTGAAAGAAGCGCCAGTGATTGAGAAGCTGAAAAGTAATAGGTTATCCTTGGACGGCTGTCGCCTCCTTCTCCGAGGCAGTCATGTCCGCAAAGGAGGCGGCAGAGCGGGAGCGGGAGTCGACCACCACACTCCCCTCCCGCCAACGCAGGCCACGCCGGCGGCGCCGGAGGGCCAGTAACGACCTCCGGCCTCCGTAAAAAGCGGCCGCGGGCGGCCCCTCGGGGGAGGACCCGCCGCCCACACTATTGCCGCGAGGGAGAGGGCCGCGTACTGTTCTACGGCCTCCCTCAACTGTTGATCCAGGAGAGCGCCGGGGGACGAAATCCTGACCCCCGGCGCCAACAATTTAGAAGGGGCCCCCGCCTTAAGACAAAGGGCGGGCCGGCGCCGGCCCGGGCCACGAGATTGGCAGGCCATATATCCGTGGGCCCGGGCGTAGGTGATAGGAGAACAGCGGGGTTTTTAGTGGGTAGTCGGATGGTCGAACATCTTTCCCGGAGTCCCACATATCCCTCGGTCCCCCCGGGCCGGGGGGAACTCGTCAAGAGAGGTTTTTCCCCGAGACCAAAAAAAAGGTATGACGTCGTGTAATAAGGACGATGCTAGAAATGAGAGTGGATGGATACAAGAGGAAGGGTAGATCAAAGAAAAGATGGATGGATTGTGTAAAAGATGATATGGTTAAAAAAGGCGTGAATGTTCGATGACGGGTTAATAAAGGAGAGTGGAAGGACAAGGAAGGAGATAGTTCGGTATAAGGGCAAGAAGAAGAAATAGAAGCCCTTGAGAAATATTTTGATGCAAGAAGGCTGATATCGGACTCCCTCGTCCCAAACGGAAAACAAATGAACTGCGATAATGAGTGATGCATGTGATCTATCAAAATAAATAATACATAACTCTCTTGTTAAAAACATTGTTACTAATGTATTTGTTCTAGAAAACAAGAAAAATTTGTAGTAAAAAGTAGGAGTTATTTACGTAGGAGTTATTTGCAGCCCACAAGCTTAAGCGCTTGACATTATTTCAAAGATAAGAGATTACTGTATGTAGCGATCTTAAAAGGCACAATAATGGTTGTCTAAATTCAATAGATGTTTGAGAGGTTAGTCTTCCACATAATCCAAACAAATTTTGTGTATTTTTGATTCATTTGACAAAATACATAACATTTAGTAAGAACAGGTTGCGAAAAGAGAAATCATTTTCTTAAACAAATTTAAAGAAAGCATTCAAATTATCACCAAGAGTGTGATATAAATTATTAAGCAGGAATGAAGTGAAAATATTAAATTCTGTTCAGAATTATTAATGCAGAAAATACCAGCTTTTGTGTAGGGATAAAACGAGTAAAACAATTATTCCTTAACAACCCTTATTTACACATACGAGTATTTGATAATTTAACACTGTATACAAAAATCAACGATCCTTGTGTATTTAGAGATCATAAGAAGAAGAAGCACACAATCCACAATAGAATTTTATCCGTGCAGGGGTAAGAATACTGACCTCTACGGCCAGCGTCGGCCTGTCGTAAAAGGCGACAAAAAAACCCAGCTACGTGATATGGGCCCCAAGCACGTCTGGATGGCGACCTCCTTTGGTCTTATGTATGCCGCCATAGTAACTTTGTGTTGTGTTCTGGCATTAGTGACCCAAGTTCCTGTACCCTTATAGGACAGTAGCGTGTTCGCGATGTCACTGGCGTTGCAAACACCCATAGACGACGGTAACTACTAAATTCTAAGTGGAAGTGTCGCGAGAACAATATCAACTATAGCAACTTGGTCCTAACAATCATAGACACAAGCCCGAACCTTGTTATATGTACTAAAATTATATTTTTGCTGTAAACATAATTATTTGTAGCACAAATATTCTGACTGACGGGAATCGAAAACAGAAACCTATATTGAACAATCTTTTGTAACAATAATAATTGATTTGCCAACTGTTAATTAAATATGTCAATTAATGTTCGTTATCAGAAGCTACGTAAAATATACATATATATATTAATTATAAATCAAAGGTGAGAACAGTTGCGCATTCACAGACATATTCTTGAGTCTGGTGACCACAAATTCAATGGGCCCCTTTTTAACTCACAAAAATGATATATAATTTTGTATAATTAGCATGTCTTTTTTTTAATCTTCCTACCTTTATCCCAGATTATATGTGGTCAGCACATGTCCTCTCCTTCCACTCTCCGCTGTTAGCCTTCATCGCAACATTCACACGCTTTTTCAGCATATCATATTTTACGCAATCCACCCATTTTTTTGGTGTACACGCTAGTTTGTTACTTTTAAAATTTTCAACCACTGGTGCTACTTTCACATTTCCTCTAATATACGAGTACTTATATACATATCTTACTAAAATAGTGTATTACATATTATTCGAGAAGGAAAATGCTTTATACTAGTAACACTTACCTTGTAAACTCCCAATATAAGCATAACGCTTGCGAGAAGTCCCAAAGTGCTGCAAGCCAGTAAAGTGATATTCAACGACACTGTAACTGAAACAAATAAGAACATTTAGGATAATATAAACGAAACCTAACTTATTTACACAGACAGTAACAAAACTAGTTTTGTAGAGCTTTATTCAGATATAAGATAACATAGTATTTAATGTACTACATACATTGTTTCTGTAATAACGTCGACCAACTTAAACGAAAGATTTCAGTTCATATGCATTTACGACTGCAGTATTCCGCTTTAGTATACTGGACATTTGTAATGCTAAAACATGCTATTATTGATATATAAGAAAACATTTTAAAAATTGCACCCTTTTTTATTATTACTAGTTTTGTTATAAATGTACAATATTGTACGATTAATGAGAATAGTACGGTCGACCGTGAGTTCACCTAAATGGTCCAGGAGGAAGGACAGCGCTGGACTCAGTTAGCACTATGCTAGATCAGGTTTAGGAGGATCGTGCTTTTTGTTTACTTATTTTTGTATCAGATGATTTTTATATTTGTCCTAAATAAATGTATTTTTATTTCTTTGTTTGTATGCTTACAATAAATAATTTAAAACAATTGAATACACATGTCTAGAATTAGCGGGTATTATCCCGTCGACAATAGATATAAAATAAAATAATCAAGAAATCCCAACAACATTTGCGACCCCAAGCGATCTTACACGTCAGCTGTTACAAATCGACAAACAACTGGCAAGATTCTTACATAAGGTTCAGTCAGATGTAAGTCGCTCATATGAAATTCAAATGAATGCCAATCTACAGTATACTTTTTTTCATGTTTTGGTCTCAGTATCATCATCATCATTATTTCAGCCTATAGCTGTCTACTGCTGAACATAGGACTCCAATGGATTTCCAGCGTGACCGCTCCAATACCACCTGCATCCAACGAGACCCAGCGATCTTCACCAGGTCATCGGTCTATCTGGTAGGTGGCCGTCCTACGCTGCGCTTACTAGTTCGCGGTCTCCACTCTAGGACCTTTCTGCCCCATCGGCCATCTGATCTTCTCGTTACATGGCCCACCTATTGCCGCTTCGGCCTGCTTATCCTCTGGGCTATGTCGGCTACTTTGGTTCTACTACGAATCTCCTCGTTTCTGATTTGATCCATTAGGGTAACGCCAAGCATAGCTCTTTCCATAGCTCGCTACGCGTCAATGAACTTTTAAAGAAGATCTTTTGTGAAAGACCACGTCGCAGAGTTCTGCGACGTGGTCATAGTTATGAATCATCACTGGTTCAGTATAAGATAGTATAATATATTGGTACCAATGCAATGTAATCAACACGTACTGTTTGCACCCTGCAATGTCCAAACTCCATAGTTGATTGCTCCAAGCATTTAATAAAAGTGATAGTAATTATAATCAGTTAGCCAATCAATAATCGATTTGCCTAACCTTATTAAATAATATTTATGTTTTTCTATGTACTCATGTGTACAATACATTTTTATCGTGACTCATTAGCCACTGGCTATCCCTGTTTGAATATTAGCAAATCAGTAATGAATATTGCTCGAAACGTATCTTAGTTGTATATCTTAAATGTTTCAATACGAGGCATGGTGTCGATGTTAATTTTCAGTGGATTGAGAAATTCAGTTATCACTTCACTCACCTGTGAAAATATGTTTACTGTACATGAATATCGTCGCGTTTTGTGTTAAAATTTAGCCTCCAGCGATGTATCGAATATTTGGGACTATTTTTGAAATAGTTTAAAACCAACACATGTCAAATCAAAAAGTCAAGTATACATGTATTATAGTTGTACCAAAGACTTAATACGGTTATTGATAAAATAATCGAAATTTTAAATGACAAATCTGTTCGTGGGATCTCGGAAATATTATAAATAATAAAAAGCCCGACCGCGAAAGTGTCGATCCTTTTGCTAGTTTACAGTCAGCAAAAGAAGGAAACCGTTTGACTTTTCATGATTGTGTTATCTTAAAACCAACTAGTCATATAGATACCACTTATTTTTGCTAATAAGAAATTAAAGACATTGCGACATTGAAAGACATTGAAAGTCATTGCGCCTAGGAGGCCAAATATCAAAAATTGCATTCAAACGATAGTGATTGAAGCAAAAAAATTACTCATCTATTCTACAATAAGAAAACTTGCCTACTAATGCTACTATCATCATGTCTTTAAACGTAAAGATTTTTTTCAACACAAACATACAAAGTCTCGGTTTATTTTGCCAGTGAAAACAAGATTTATTACTATTTATATTTTATGAAATGAAAAACATCTTACGCGTAAATTCTAAGCGGGCCGTCAGCCTGTCTGCTGTCCTACGGCATTAAAAAAAATATAACTTATAATAAGAGAAATATTGCAGTTTTCGCATATATGTATTTTGAAAATCATATTCAAACTATTTATTAACGCTTGTGAGTATAAATAATATTTACGATTTTGTTACAAAAATAATATGAATTCATTTTAAATGCAGATTAACGCTAACGCTTAGCAGCAGCCCGATTCAACGTGGCAGATAATCTGGACGAGACGCTAGGGATTTTTGGGGATTGGGGAGATACACGGCAGTCGCTCCTTGTTGAATATGAGCGCAACTTGTTGTCTAATCCAGCACGGCGTCAGTCCGAAATCGCAACTCCTCATATACTACACTTATCGTGTAAAAATTAAAGAATTGGCCAACAATAATTTCATCTCAAAGAGGATTGATATCACAAAAACTTGAAGCACACCGTACAAATTAGTGTCCAGTTTGATGTATGTATGGGTTATTAACTAGATGGGGACAGCAGCGTGTCAGTGGTGCTCCTAAGGCCCCAAACGACGGTAACTGCTTACAATTAAGCGGTCAGTTAACCTGTCTGCTGTTCTTCAGCAAAAAAGTTAATTTGGTGACAATTTCTTACAGTAACGACATTTACCTCACACAGATATAAGGGTAGTTGCCAAAATTAGCGGAGCAATACGAGCCCCAATGCTTAGTAGTTTATGTAGTAACAAAAGAAAGAGTTTGTATTTCATACCTTTTATTTTAACGCAGGTACTTATATGAGAGCTTAGTCTACGTAAAAAATTCAATACTCATACAAAACAAATTTAGCTTTATTGAATTAGTCCATTGAAATGTTACATGAGCTTTACATTTTTTAGAGGACGCAATTTTATTTTTGGGCCATGTGGGGGGGGGGGGGTCTATAGAAGCTTAACCCCAAGTTCCTTCATACTTCGCAGGCTTAGGACTGTCATTCTATTCAATATTTAGTACATTTAGTACAGTTTAGTACACTGAATGAATAGTGAATTATATTTTGAGTTTCCTTCATATTTCGCAGGCTTAGAACTGTCATTCTATTCAATATTTTAGTACAGTTAGTACACTGAACGAATAGTGAATTATATTTCGATTTTCCTACATACTTTGCAGGCTTAGAACTGTCATTATGATCAATACCCGTTAATTTTTACATTAAGTTATTTAGATCACTTTTTTGCTTATAACTTCTTTAATTTTAAATTTAGGGCATAAAGTTGTTTAAACATATTTGTAGGCAAAGGGATTTGCTACAAATTATGCCTTTACGATTTTTTTAGACGCATAGTTTCCGAGATATCGCGAAAAATGTGTTATTTTTCCAAGATGGCAACCGGGGGACAAGGGCGGCAACCCCACACACTTGTGGTTAAGCTTCTATTGACCCCCCACATATGTCCCAAAAATAAAATTGCGTCCTCTAAAAAATGCAACATTAGATCTTTAAATTGTAACATTTCAATGGACTAAATTACCTTCTTGCATTAGGAATAATTTGGTACCGTTGAAAATGACATAGACTCTACGCTGTGATAGTAAACCTACAATTTTTTATAATTGGAGTTCAGCGGACAGGCAAACGGCCTACCTATTAGCAAGTAGTGCCAGTGGACGTTTGCATCACGAAAGACATTGCCAAAGTGCTACGGGCCTCAAAGAAATTTTATAATGCCTTTTTAAAAACCCCCATATTGGGAAAACCTCATCTGGAAAGTACTCACAAAAATAGCCTTTAAATTAAAAAAGTAATAATAATGATGATGATGAGGATATATTAGGGAATTATGATAGTCTCGAAGTCAGACCACTGTCTACTGAATTTGATCACTAATAGCCATCAGATACAGAAAGCCCATTAAAATAATATACAAATAATCAATAATTTACTGCTAACCAAATTGACCATAATTTTTCATTAAGCAAAAGCCAATAAGTCGCTCGGGATGCAAACTTTTCGCGGCAACCCCTTAACTCGAATGTTATCTGAAAGAACTTGAAAATTAAACGAATTTTAAGATTGTATTCTATCCGACCTTTTACTTTCAAATTAAGTATGATATCTTATCTCTACTATGTTTTAAAGGTCTCGCTTAATTAAATAAAGTTTTAGCCATTTAATAGTGTCATTATTTAACCTGAAATTAACGCAGTGATTAATATTGGTTTAATTTATATATTATATCTGCTCCGCCAAACTTTGTTCTGTCTTAAAAATTAAATTAAATATTAGATAGGATTTCCGTATAAAATCCGTCCTTAGTGAGCGTCTACATCGCGAAATTAGTGGAATTTCGTGAAATTATTAGTAGAAATATTAATACTGTGTTTAATAATGCGTTTGTATGCTTTTCTTAGTAGCTTATCTTTTGCTCTTCACTTGATTTTGCGCAAACGAAATGTTAAATTATAAACGTTCATCTGTCATATTAAAAAAAAATTGTAGTGGACCAAATTCTCATCCGTTATTGGAGGAAGTTTACAAGTACTGATACCATTTTAACGCAGTGCTCTTAATAATTTAACAGGCGCTTTGTTTGTTTATATTTTATTAACCCCTATTTCACCCCCTTCAATATTAATTTTTGCGTCAAAAATTAGCCTTATCTAAGGTTCAATCTATGACTATACCGAAATTCATCAAAATTGATCCAGCGGATTAGATGTAAAAGCGTAACAACCATACTCACTTTCACATTTATAATATTACCAGTTTACTGGGCAAACGTTATTCTGCCATATGAATTTAAAAAAAGTAGTCTATGTCTTTCGCCAAGGTCCAATCTATCCCTACCGAAAATCATCAAAATTGGTTTAGCGGTTTAGGCGTGAAAGCGTAACAAACCAACAAACTCATTTTCTCATTAATAAAATTAGTTAGGAGGTAAGATTTTGAAATGTGTATGACAATAAAAGTTTGATAGTAGATCTACGTATCTAGTGATTGATAAATTATTGCTATGTTATAATATTGTAGAATGAGAAAGAATAAATGCAGAAGGGCGAGTAAGTGAAAAAAAAACAAAGAAACATAGATGAGCCCCTGTTAAGCTGTTCTAGCTTTTTTCTTGGTGATAAAAAGGAAGGTCACTTAAAGGCAAAGGGTCTTGCTAAAGTTTTTCACACTACCCTACTCGTGTAATAACTTCCTTTCTTCCTTTCCTTCTTGGTGAAATGAAGAAAAAACACTTAGATGCCAAAAGCCTCGCTGAAGGTTTTCCCCGTTACAATACTTGTTCGATCCTTGCATAAAGGGTATTTGAAATCCCGCCTCCTGATTTTTGTTACCTACCCTCACTCTCGGTGAGGTAAATAGTAAAAGCGAAGGTGGGACAAAAACAATATAAGAAGTATCGTGCGAGCTCTTAAACGTGCGGGACAGCGACGTTCGACCTCCCTGAAGATGTAGTAACGCGTGAGCTCCTAAGCGCGCAGGACGGTCGACATTCGACCTCTCTGAAGACCATTCTCTGCGCCGTGCGCAATTGGCTTCAGTTACTTCTAACTCTCATTGGAAGTGCCATAAGATTGTGTGTTCAGTGTGTGTGTGACATTTAGCTCCTCTCCCGCTATTCTCTCATACAGTCCACTGCTCTCGAGCTATCCCTCTCATCCCTGTACGGTGCAATTTCGGTCCGTGACCGGCATCGTACAATGCTCATCAACAAACCCCAGGCTAGATCTTTAGATGATGATGTTTTTCCACAAATTGATCTATATTTCATTCATTATCTTGTTATTAAATCTCGATTTATTTATAATATTATTTATTTATTTTATTACATTCTCTGACTCTTTGTCAGAGGCTTAATCCGCATTCTAATTTTGAAAATCAACTTTATTGTAATCAACTAAAATTAATTCTTCGTGCAAATTGACGACAAATTTATTAGTAAAGTTCCAATTTCCGGTTAATTCTGTTACAACCTAGATAAGAAGTAAAGAGAAAATGCCTTTATGATCTTGGATGTAACAGTGAATTCAATTAAATACTGTATGTATATGAAATTAAGTAATTACTCTTATGTATATACATAAAATGAAATTAGGTTGATATAATGTGTTTGTAAGATTTGCCCTTTGCTATATTATAATATACAGTTGTATCTAAAGTTCGAACGTCAACAGGGCTATCATTTTACTACATTATGTTAACATATATGTTAATTATCATGCCTCAAATGTAAGGTCCCTATTACATTCTGGAATCAGTTTTCATTTCGCGTCACTGCCCCTCTACCTTTCCTAAAGAGGCCTAATAAAACATATGGGTCGAATCATTATACATATGACTAGCTGTGCCCGCGAATCCGTCCGCGTGGAATAGTGACTTAGGGCAGCATTTTTTGGATAAATCTTATGGTGTATTTTGGATTACAGACCCTATAAACCCTAAAATATAAATGAATGAAATATGCAAACAGTCAGTGTTATCGAATGCAACTGTTACGTCATCATCATCATTTCAGCCGGAAGACGCCCACTGCTGGACAAAGGCCTCCCCCAAAGATCTCCACGACGATCGGTCCTGCGCTGCCCTTATCCAACCTATTCCAGTGGTCTTGACCAGATCATCGGTCCATCTTGTGGGGGGCCTACCAACATTGCGTCTTCTAGTACGCGGTCACCATTCGAGGACTTTACTGCCCAGACGGCCATCTGTCCTTCGAGCTATGTGCCCATATAGTATGTCGGTGACTTTGGTATTACGCTTAGCTTACGCCATGCGCCCCTGGAATACATGCGTTTGAACCTACATAGTCCAGCTTAAGCTAAACCCTATTTCATATGACTGATGATATAAATCTGAGGTCAACTTAAATTGAAAAAAAAAACCTACAAAGCCATAGCTAAAAGCAATAGCTAAAAACCTACATGTGATATATGGGTAGATCCATTAATTCCTCAACGAAAGTGTGCGCAAAAGTGTCCTCAAAAGTACACCTAAGAAGGAAACGATCCTGAAAATTTGAGCGCGATATGTGAAAATCCGGCCGCTGGAGAATTTTTTGAATTTTTAAAAAAGTCGATTTTTCACTAATATTCAAATATTTGTATCTCAGCTTCTATATAACTTAAAGGCTCCTGTCCAGCGACATTTTTCTCAATAAAACTTCTACTTTTATGTTATTATAAGTATCTTATTTGAAGTTGAGAGTAATATCTTTTGACAAAGTGCATTTTAATGAAATCTACCCAGCTTTTGCTTAATTGCTCCGATTTTGTAAAGTTAAATCAAATTAAAAAAAAATCGCTGTTTTTAAATAGCTAGAACTTTTTCTCCGGACTTCGATTTGTTTAAAACTTTCAGGAAAGTTGCTTTATTCTGTCCCCAAGAAGCCTTGAAAATTTGAACTAGGAAATCGAGCTTGTATTTAGCTATAAATTTTTTAATCTCACCTAAATTTTGTTTTTGCAAATTGTATGTACTAGAACGCTTGCATTAAATTTTCTGTTTTATAACAATATTTCAATAGATAAAAGCAAAAATTGAAAAAATAAAACTTTGTGGGTCTATAACTTTGTCCTTATTGATAATACGAATTTTTTATAAACTTTTTTGGGCGTTAAACGAACTACAAAATTGTCATTTAACTTTTTGTTCTACCTCTAATAGTTTAGGTGCTAAATAAAAAAAACACAAAATAATAAAAATCAAATTCAAATATTCGTAGTCAATTTAATATTAACGATAGATATATAATTCAATAAAAATTTTGTCTGAACTTAATACTAAAAACTAGCTCTCATTATATCTAAATTTTTAACGTAAATACTGCAAAAAAAATAATTTTCAATATTATTTAAATGAGAAAACTTAGAGTTCAGTGGAGAACCTCTTAAAATTGAACTGATAGCACATATCCTATGATATTTTGGGGGCGCTCCTCTGTCCGAGGAGTGCACGGGTGTGCGTACCCGAGGTGCCCGAGCATCCGTCGTCTCACTCCCCTCTCCGTCCGAGGCGACAGAGTCCTACCTTTCTTCCTGTCTACCTTTTAGATCCTTTCCAACTTCGCTCTCTGTTCGTGGTATGGTCCCCGGTGGGATGGTTGCGAATACTGATTGGGGTCCCGGGTTCTGCCCCGGTCCCTGATTTGGTAGTCGAAACTATGCCTATTTCGACTGCGCCTGCACAGAGAGTGTTCCCGGGGCGGGAATCGCATCCTCGTTGTCGGTTGGTCTTGCTGGGCTGGCTATGACGTTAGGCGACTTTCTGGTTTTTCTGGAGTGTCGTCTGGTAGTCGTACCCACGCCTGACTAGCACGCGACGGGGATGCGAGTCCCGTCCGGAATTGGTCGCGGACCTGTCGCTCCCGGCCCTGGTTCTGTCCATGGTCGGGAGTGATCCTGGATGGAGGGCCGTCGCCTCCTTTTGCGAGGCAGTAATTAATATCCGCAAAGGAGGCGGCGGAGCGGGAGCGGGAGTCCACCACCACACTCTCCACCCGCCAACGCAGGCCACGTCGTCAGCGCCGGAGGGCAAGCAACCTCCGGCCGCCGTAGAAAGCGGCCGCGGGCGGCCCCTCGAAGGAGGATCCGCCGCCCGCACTATTGCCGCGAGGGAGAGAGCCGCGTGCTGTTCCGCGGCCCTCCTCAACTCATGTTGATTTAGGAGAGCACCGGGGGATGAAATCCTGACCCCCTGGCGTCAATACTTTAGAAGAGGCCCGTCTTGAGACAAAGGGTGGGCCAGCGCCGGCCCGGGGCACGAGATCGGCAGGCCACATATCCGTAGGCCCGGGCGTAGGCGATAGGAGAACAGCGGGGTTTTTAGTGGGTAGTCGGATGGCCGATCATCTTTCCTGGAGTCTCACATACCCCTCGGTTCCCTCGGGCCGGGGGAACCCGTCAAGAAAGGGTTTCTTCCCGAGACCAAAAAAAAAGGCTGAAAGTGAAAAAAAATCGTGTCATTTTGGCGCACCCTAATACACACGTCGGATGTGTGCTGTATTTCGAATCACATTTACTATTTTTTTAGATGGTGGAAATACACTACGTAATCAGCACCACGTGAGAACGTACATCGGGATAGTGTGGGACCCTCAAGCAATGAGCCCGCTATCCCTCATCTTTCGGCTAGATGACGCTTGCCTGACCGCGTCTTTGACTGGCACTGGCTTTCCTTTACAGTGTTCATAGCTTAGAGGGAAGTAGGCGCCCGCCATCTACTTTCGTGCAGGGTTAATCTGGGTGCCCCCTCCCCCACCCCTTTTAGTACACTGCAGCCCTTACACAGTAAGGGGTTCGAGTTCAGAATGGCCACGCTTGCGACCGATCTCTACGGTATTTTTTTTTATTGCTGAGGAACAGCAGACAGGCTAAGGGCCCACATAATAGTAAGTAGTTACCGTCGCCTATGGATGTTCGCTAGGGACACAGCGAACACGGTGCTAACCCTAGGGGTAAAGAGCATGGAGGTGGTTGCCAACCTCAAGTGACCATCCGGTTTCGCTCCCTACCTGCGCTACGGTAATGGCTGGAAATCTTAACTCTTATTCTGGTTTAATTTATATTTTAATTACTACAAATCACTTTCGAATTATTTTAATTAATAATAAAGAGAACGTTGAATATATCTTATATATCTGATAGCGTTAAAGGTAAGCGTTTCAGTATTAACTCATAAAATAGTATTAACTTTAAGAAACTTGATGCAGTTGTGACACCTCGCTTACTGTTCATGAAGAAAGTTTAAAGAGTTTATAGAGTATTCTCTGGGGAAATAGCTACGTAAATATTTAAGTGTCATTAGTATTTTATAGGGATGAGGTAAAAGTAATAATAACAATTAGTACATGGAGAGTAAAATATCGGTCCTCGTTACTATGCTAGAAGACTAGACTAGACGGTTCACCATTGAGTATAAAGTATATTTTCAGAACGCTTATTGAGTGGACGCCTCTCAATGAAATGTTTTTGATAAAGAAGATACAAGACAACTGGTATTTTTTACGGAAGCGACTGCCTTTTGACCTAACAGCCTGAATAGAAATCTGAGAGTGTACATTATGTTGTATCTGAGTAATTTGTTGTCTTGGCAAATGATAAAATGTGATGGAGTAACCCTATTTTATTTCTAGCTCTTTCCACACATCCAAGTTAATCTTTATTATTTTGAATTTGGCGTCAGCGTAACAAACCACAGGAATAAAATTAAATATATCAAATTTTTCACAATGGAGTTTGTACCCCCCCACCTCCGTAGATAATGTTTCGGATGTTGGATGAAACGGCCTGAAATGAATACTTACCCGGAGTTATTTTGTCTGGTTCCAAAAAACTTTCCGATTCAGGTTCGTCCAGTTCCCCGTTGAGATAGCGAGACTCCATGTCGATGAAGTGCCCCATTGTCACGATTGTGACAGTGAAATAAAGCTAGAACAAGCAAACAAAGTTAAGAACAGGGCTTAGAAAGCTTGTAAAGATTATTCTAAAAAGAGTATAATAGTTATATATGTACATAATTTTTCTGTGCTTGTGTATATGACTGTGAATTTTTTTGTTTGTTTAAATCAATTCGAGAAAGGTTTAGATTCACAATTTGATCCACTAAAAATGTATTTTTTTTTAATTAGAGAAAATGTTTGCTAACATAGCAAACTATTTGTTATTATTCCTAATTAATTTAATTTTCTAAAATTATTTTTCATTCACATACTATGTAATAAAATAAATCGCGAACAAATTGAAATATTCAGAAGAAATTAGTGTGTGAAAGACTTTAAAGTGTAGATAAAAAAAACTATACAATCTGCAAATTACGTGCGGTATTGAAGTGGGTATTTTTAGTTTGAAATTTTCGTATTTAACACGCGTGTCAAGGACAACGCCTGCCACCCGCTAATAAGTGTACCCTACACAGAAAATTTTATTCATATTAGACAATAATATGGAGAATAATACATGCCATCAAAAACAAAACTTGTAAAAAATACCTAGTCTCGCAACTGAGTTCTTCTACCGTAAAAAGTTGTGAGACCCATGTAATACCAAGTCGGTTACTTTATAAGTCCCTACTTAAGTGACCTTCTCTCTTCAATTACTACGTAATTAGATAACCTAACAACATCTTATAGTGACCATATCAATATTAAAAATCTTTTGTTTTAATTAAAATCGATATCAATCGTTTTAAATTTTTTTTATTTAATTCCGAAATGCAGTTTAAAAATATCGTACAAAGCACCCCACGCTTTTTAGAACAGTGACATCACATTTTCTCGTCAGTAATTTTATTCTTATGTTAAGATTTTTTTTAAGTTTCATTAATTATAAAAAGCGTGTCTTTTAGTTTTTTAAACTATAATTTATTGTATATACAGGTACACTGATGCATTAACTGCAAATGTAACTTTGTAATCCCTTACATTTATATAGAATTACAAAGTTATTTATGCAGTTGGTGTATTTAGAAAAGTGGACCGAAATTACAAAATATTTTAGTTTTTTCTTGATATATACACTAAACACTATATTACTACTTATACTTGATATATACACTAATAGTATTCTAAATTTTAACTTAGAAGTGCCTTAGAGTTTATAAGAACTTACCTAAGTCTTTGTATACTTTTGTTACAATCATAAGTGATTGTTTTTCAATGTCAACCCTTTCATTTTGTACATTTTATAACATCCTTCTATAAATATATAAAGCGTGTAAATTAATTATAAAACTAAGAATGAACTTTCTATGTACGAATTCGGCACGAATATTATATAAAAATTTGTATCTGGAATGCATAATTGGCAATTACACGAAATAAGATATTGTATAGAAACGCAAGTGTAACAAAGGGACGATGTAACGTGGATGTATGTAAGTAGGAGTTGACTACTTATGTTACGTCCTTTGTAGTTTACTACTAAAAGCACTCCTTTTGAAAGGAATTGCTTGCTCATTATTCTATCAAATTGAGTTCTAGCGCCGCATCTTAAGAATACGTTGCTGTATGTAAAATTTATATGAAATGTTTTTAATAGACTCAAATCATTCTTTATTCAAGTTATTAGTTATATTGTATACAAAGCTTCCTTCCTAATATTTTTTATTGCTGTATAACGGACAGGCCCACTAAATAGTAAGCCGTTACCATCGCCTATGAAGGTTTGCGACGCCGTCCATGGATAAATTTAAAGAAAAGGTGGAAAAATCTTAGCTGGAAGCTCATTTCATATTTTCACTGTGCGCATAAATTTATTTACAAAAGGAGTTTACTCCTAGAGAAACCTTTGAGAGCACGATTGTATAGGCTCTAGATAGTGAGAATGAATGCCCAGCCAATGGCGTTAAGTTTGGCGATAGTAAGAGGACAAAACAACCCACCCTGGCTACTTGGTAGGGCCTGAAGCCCGTCTGGATGGCGACCATCTTTGGTCTTAAGTATACCGCCATAATAACCTTGTGTTGTGTTCCGGCATTAGTGAACCAAGTTCCTGTACCCTTATGGGACAGCAGCGTGTTTGAGATGCCACTGGCGTTACAAACACCTATAGGCGACGGTAACTGCTAAACTCTAAGCGGGCCGGCAGCCTGTCTGCTGTCCTACAGCAATAAAAAATGTATAATTCAAGTTAATAGGCTAATTCTACATATTTTAACGTCAAGGCTGTCAGTACTACAAAAACTTACCAGAGTGTAGATAGCGGCTGCATAACAGCCTCGACGGAGGCTGCGCCAGCAGCAGCATGATTGGATTATTGGCATGGCTGCCCTCTACAAAGTACCTGAGAACAGACCAAAATAACATATTTGATATACTAATATCATCATCATCATCCCAGCGTTATGTCCCGATTGCAACCCAAACTTTCGTTTCGATGCCCGGGGTCCACTTTCCGACTTTTTCTACACCACTTCGCGCGATCTTCAGCATCCCTGGTAGTGAGCCCATTGGCACACATATCACCCCTCACGATGTCAAGCCAGCACTTTTTGGGTCTACCCTTCCTGCCGGGGCCCAGCGGTGGCGGCATGGCCAGACATTTGTTTCCCACATAAGCATCCGGTTGCCGTAAAACATGGGCGTACCAACGGAGCCGACACTCCTGTAATTTATCTGCAATGTCACGGACATGAAAACTGCCGCAAATGCGGGAGTTCCTAACGCAGTCCTTCCGCGTTACTCCACACATCCACCGCAGCATAATCATCTCCGTGACACGCAGTTCTTGCTTGTGTCGCTCTAACACCGGCCATGCTTCACAGCCGTATAAAAGAACAGGCCTAATGATGGTCTTATAGACCTGACCCTTCAACTTTACCGGCATTTTCAACGTATATAGTATATGAATGTATATAATATCTAATAATTAAATTAACAATAGCTTTCATAACGTAGGTTCAAAAACATTTTTAAATTTTTGACAATAACTTTAACATAGGTTCATAAAATTTGCAAGTATATCAAAAATTTGTTAACGCCAAAAGTGTTTTAAGTTACTAACTTACTTACTAACCTTAAAGCGCTGTAGTTTCCTTACATTATAAATTCACTCAACCGTGTGTTAAGACCAAAACATATGCACAATCTTATTAGTAATTATAAAGTTGGAAATTTTGGATATTTCCAACTTTATAATTACTATAATGGAATAATTAATGATGATGAAAATATTAAACGCCCACGCATTGTTCAACACACATAGTTCTCGTAAGATAGTCCTTTTTTTGGTCTCGGGGAAAGGCGCTATTCTTAAAGGGTTCCGCCGGCTCAATAATGTGGGACTCCGAGAATGATGTATTGTCATCCGACTACCTACTAAAAAACCCTAGCGCCTACGCCCGGGCCTACGGATATGTGGCCTGCCGATCTCGTGGCCCTGGCAGGCGCCGGCCCGCCCTTTGTATCAAGGGTCAAAAAATGTTGACGCCAGTGTTTTTGTTTTTTTTGTTTTCAGTGTTTCGTCCCCCCAGCGCTCTCCTTTGACAACTCAAGGAGTTGAGGGGGGAGGGGGAGTTGAAACAGGATGCAACCCTCACCCTCATGATAATAGTGCGGGCGGTGAATCCTCCCTCAAGAGGCTGCCTGCTGCGGCATTCTACGGCAGCCGGAAGTCGTTGGACGCCCTCCGGCGCCGACTACGTGGCTTGCGTTGTCGGGAGGGGAGTGTACTAGACAACTCATGCTTCCGCTCTACCGCCTTCATTGCGGACATTTCGGTCTCACAAAAGGAGGCAACGGCGGTCGATCCCGGTACATCCCCGATCATGGAGACATAACCAGAACCGGGAGCAATAAATCTTGTCCGATTTGGCCAACGAGGCCGTGGCGCTCCTTGCGCCACGCAGGGCACACGGTGACAGCATTGGTGGCACCCTGACGTCATATCCCACCCTGTGTGTATGTATTGTACTTGCCGAAGCAACTGTGCCCCGAGAGGACCTATGTAAATTTAGATTAGCTTGGAGGAGATGGATATCCATTATTCGGTTGAGATATCCATTTTCTCAGTCCTCGGTGCCTACGCCTGCGGGGAGTGATCGCCCCCGCGACGGCTTCGGCACAACGTCGGTTCCTTTGTCCCTTTCCCCGCCGCTTCTTGGCCTGTCTTTTGGCTACGAAGTCCTTTCCACCTCCTTCTGTTCCACCACTGCACTAGCCAGTCGGTCAGTGCAGTGACGGGTGCACAGTGGCGGGCCACCCCTTCTGTTTCACCACTGCACTAGCCGGTCGGCCGGTGCAGTGACAGGTGCACAGTGACGGGCCACCCTTGACACTATGGTTGGCCTGCCGTTTGCTGGCCGCCACGCAATGTGGCGTGGCCTTACACTTACCGGCCTATTGTCCTGGCTGGTCGCAGCGGTAACACGCGTCGCTGCGGCTCACGGGATACTAGCAGTTGTTCAAATAAAAAAATATGTGTGCTCAAAGAAAGAATTCATTTAGATATATTTACTACAAAAATTTAATGAAGCAAAATATACAGAAAGAAAAAGAAATTAATAACGTTACCTTGCCGTCATTCATTGTTACTGTTATTCAGATATGCCCCAAGTAACGTAAAATGTGAATTTCCTTTGAAATAAAATGCTTAATTGGTTATATTTAATTTACTCTGCAAAACGCAGAAACTTTTCATTGCGCTGAACGAAGAAATTTAAAGTTTATAAAGTTTATTTATTATTTTTTTAATGCTGCCTACAGCATTGCCTACAGTCCTAACTGCAGACAGACTGACGGCCCGCTTAGAATTTAGCAGTTACCGTCGCCTATGGGTGTTTGCAACGCCAATGGCATCGCGAACACGCTGCTGGCCCATAAGCGTATAGGAACTTGGGTCACTAATGCCGAAACACAAGGTTATTATGGCGACATACTTAAGACCAAAGGTGGTCGCCATCCAGACGGGCTTGAGGCCCTACCATGTAGCTAGGGTGGGCGGTTTTGTCGCCTTTTACGACAGGCCGATCCCGGTCGCAGAGGTTAGTATTCTTTCTCCGCCCCTGCACGGATAAAATAGTTATTAATTGTTAAGATTGATGAGAGTTTTTAATGTTTTTCACATAAATTCTAGCATGTTATAAATTCTAACAAGTGAAAACAGTTCAGCAGTAATCATTTCAGCACTACTTTTGAATTGGTATTTAAAATTGTATGGTTTAAAATAAACAAAATTGTATCTCTTTAATATACTTAGAACTAAGTTAAAGTTCATACTGAAAGTATGAATTATGAACCGAACTTGTTTTCTCCAAAATGCTTTTTTGTATTTTGCAAGCCCTGTGACAATTTATTTTCATCTGTTTTCATATTATTTTGTACACTGAGAGGTATGAACGTCTCGCATATGTTATGAGAAACATTTTACAAGTGCGTATTTTATATGCAAATATTAAAAATTTCACTTTGTAACAAATTACACGAAGTTTAACGATCAAACAAGCGTTGCGACCAAAAAAGATATTTCAATCTACTTTATGACATTTATAAAAATATATCTGACATATAGTAGCAATAAGTCGAATTTGAAGAGAGCGACACCAAAAAACTCGAGTTACAGAGGATTTTGTATTAATCGAATTGTGTAAAGAAAAATTCGATTTGTAGAGATAATATTTATTCCAACTGATTTTGATTCAAACAGGTGAAATAAAAAACAATCATTGTTATAAGAAACAAAGTTGGAAATGATTGGTACATTTTTAAATTCGTTTTCCAAATAATCGAGTTGTAAAGATAGTTAATTCATACATTGCTAAGCTGAAATACAGAGGTCCAAATTAATTTTTTCGAATCATAGAGAGCTAATAAATATAGATTCGCTTATAGAGTCTCACTAATTATTTCTACTTATAAAGGGTTTAGATTTCGATCAACGGAGGTTTACAAGGTTGATAGGAATGGAATTCAACATTTTATCGAGTTTAGGAGGTTTCCGACTTATCGAAGTTCGACTTAAAGAGGTTCTACTGTATATTGTTTGTAATAAACTTCTTTAATTAAGATGGAAGTATGGTTGAGTTTTAGGTTCATTTGTTTGTATAGTTAATTTGGAGATAAAATATTTAGAAAACATAAGTATATAATTAATCAAGGATTCCTTAGAAGCCCATATTATTTTCTCGACGCGGAGAACCATGCCATGTTTAATTCTTTGGGCGATATGAAAGACGACAAATGAATTACTCTTTCTGTTTGCTCATAAGCAAGTCATTTTTTTCATTCGTTTAATTTAGTTTTTACTTCGAGATTGAAAGGCCGCCTCTGTATAATACAAATTTTATTTGACACACGATTATAAAGTGTCAGAGAAGAACACTGGAGAAAGGCGGGACCAAATACAAGTTCGATAAAACGTTTAAAAAATAAATAAAATCATAATTACAGTATTTTTATTAAATATACAGAAAAAGAGCAAACTTAAACATTAATTTCGTAGTCCAAAGTTTATTTTCTTGATTTTCGTAGTTTAAAGTGAAGAATAATTTAAGTGAAAAACCTGTGTAAAGTGGAAAGGTCTCCGGCATACATAGTAAAAACCGTATAAACAAGCCACGATATTTAACCAACTAAGCAAAAAATCGAGCTTTCAATTTGAAAAGAAAATTCCTTACTCTCACATACTATTTTTTAACATAATATATAATAGATTATCTCTCAAAGAAAAGATGAAAGAAAGCATAAGCTTAGTATAAACTTAGTATAAATATAGTATAAACTAACAAAATATACTTTCTTCCCAAGAAATCCAAATCCCAAAACTGCATATTGCTGAGGTAATCTACCTATACAAAAGACTTTTAGGGATGCGTGGGCGGGGTCCCATTCAATGGCGAGTCCGATAATATCGATTGTTTTTTTACAACACACTTAAATGTTACAGCTTTGTTTTTCTTGTTGATTCAATTGACAAAGGCTATCAATTTATTGATATAAACAGTTCTAGATCAGCAATGTAAAGGCTAATTGATGTTATTTGAAATAAATTTAATTTTAGTTAAGGGTTTGGACTCAATTGCACTGTCATGATACCTAATACCGATATCTTCGAAAATAGAAGTACTTGCGTCACGTAACATACTGTAGTATTATCTCTTTATGATTTAATATACTCCGTTTCTCCGTGTAGGGGCTGAGTAAGAATACTAACCCCTGCGGCTGGAATCGGTCTGACAAAACAACTCTACCTACGCGATAGAACCTCAGACCCATCTGGATTGCCATCACGTTTCTCCCACCACCAAGACCAAGGATGGTTGCCACCACCCTTGGTCTTAAATATCCCGCCATAATAACATTGTGTTGTGTTCCGGTATTAGTGACCAAGGTTCCTGTACCCCTATGGGTCAGTAGCGTGTTGACGATGCCACTGGCGTTGCAAATACCCATAGGCAACGGTAAATATTAAGTGAGTCTTCAGCCTGTCTGCTGTTCCTCAGCAATAAAAAATAGAAGTTAAACCCTGAGCCTATAATATACAACAAAGTAGTTGTCGTCAATATTATAACGTTAATTATTAGTTACGAAGGGTGTTCAAGAAATAGTGATAATGCAATACATTCTCCTTGGAAAGAAAAAAATAAATACTGGCAGACTTAGCCCAGACATTAGATATAATAATAATAAAAAAGCAATCAATTGTCTTTGATTTCTTCTAAATATAAGTCATTTGTTTGCGTCGTGTCGGAACATGTTCTTAAAAATGGATAAAGTTAAAGTTCGCACGGTAATAAAATATCTCTGCTTGAAAAATTATACTACGGAGGTGGTAAATTAAGACTTGAGAGCAACATTAGGGGTTCATGGTCCTTATTATACACATTTGGGTATGAAAAAAGTGTCAGCGCGCTGGGAGCTCAGAATGATTTCTGACGCGCAGAAACAAACGAGACTAAGAATTTCACAAAGCAGTTTGGGTTTGTTACAACAAGGTCTTAACCGATTTTTGTATCGATTCATAACTATGGACGAAACAAGGCTCCACCATTATGACCCGGAAACGAACAAACAGTCTATGATTTGAAAGAGACCGTCATTTCCAACTCCGAAGAAATTAAAGGCGATTCCATCCGCCGGTAAGATTCTGGGCGGATTTTTTTTGGACAGCCAAGGGATGATAATGATCGCAGGACAAATAACAAAGTTGCGTGATGAAATACGCAAGCAATGGCGTGGAAAACTCGCTAAAGTTGTTTTGTTTCACTAAGATAACGCCCCCGCGCACAAGTCGAGACAAGAAGATTTTTAAAACGGGAATTTTAGCTTTAGAAAATAGATATACAAAGTGTATAAACCTGAAAGGTGACTACGTCGA
The DNA here is from genome assembly GCA_963693495.1 of Malacosoma neustria. Lineage (NCBI taxonomy): Eukaryota > Metazoa > Arthropoda > Insecta > Lepidoptera > Lasiocampidae > Malacosoma > Malacosoma neustria. The sequence goes on along the minus strand of OY856371.1, from coordinate 23,397,572 downwards.
AAAATAAAATAATATTTAATAAAAGACAATTGCGTCATACTCATTATCACTTTCTATTGAACACCCCTAGTACATCCTTAGCTTCAATTTCGTTTTTTAGATCCACTTTCCTTCCTTTTTTCAATTTTTTCCACGTTTACCAGCTTTAATAATTTATCACCGCTACAATCTAAAGAGTCGTTATATTTTTCGAACTGCTTCGTGTTTTGCTTTTAAATGATACCCATTTTGTTGAACAAAGCTTAATCGTTCTTAGTTCTTCTTATATACCATATATATAAATTATCTTTACAATATCGATTAAAGAGTATATATAGATTTCTAGAATGTAAAATAGGTATTCATTTATGTTTAGGTTCATTATTGCTAATTTTCGCTGGAAACACAGAGAAGATTCTGCATTTGATTGCAATTTACCTTATAGACAGTTTTTATTTTTTCGCTCTAAGTGCATAAAATAATCAAAACGGTGAGGTTGAATAAAAACAGAGATGTCGAATAATTTGCTTTAGAAATAATATGACAAGTACACGATTACTATTCATTCATTATAGTAAGTATTTTTAACTGATACTATATTTATTGTAATTATCATCATCGAAGTGGTTAGCCCCAGCTCCTATGCTTTAATTTTTCAAGTCGGGTTCTACTATTGAGCATTATACAAAATTCAACACGCTTCGACCAAGCCAGGTTTTCGTGACCAAAAAGGCACAAGAAAAAAGATGTGATGATATTTGTTTTTCATAACTGCCGTTTGAAAAGCCGAAAGAAGAAAGCGAGCAGTATTATATTCTAACAGAAGTATTAATCCGTAATCAGCATTTTTCGGCTCCTTAGTTGAGTATTGGTGCAGCCCTATTTTTCTTCTTTCTATTTCTAGCCATATTACATACTTACAATATTAAAATAATCAAGAAATAAACATGCTATGATAGTCACATGGTAACATCTAGCTCCTCAAAGTAAATAGTAGATCGCTTGTTTTATAGATAATAAATTTCTACTAACTGTAGCATTTGTCATTTACAATGCATTTACCATCCGGTAAATGCATTGACCTAATATCAGAATAGGCATACGCCTATTCTGATATTAGGTATTTACCTATGAAATTGCCGTTTTGTATGAAAAAATTTAAACTAATTTTTTTCATGTATTTTTTATTTGTATTAATCGCAGTAATCACCCATGCAATCAATGCATCTTTGCCAACGCAGTGGCAGTTTATTGATGCCCTTCTTAAAGAAATCAGCTGGACGGGAGGTAACAAATTCTTCAAAGGCATTTTGTACTGTCTCTCGGGTATTGAATTTTTTTCCCGCCAAGAAGTTATCCAAATTCTGGAAAAAGTAGTAGTCTGTAGGCGCAAGGTCTGGTGAGTAGAGCGGATGACGTAGAACTTCCAACCCCAGTTCTTGCAACTTAGAGACCGTCTGCTGTGCAGTATGAGATCGCGCGTTGTCGTGCAGGAGCAGCGGAGACGAGCGATTGACCAATGCTGGTTGGAGATGTGCCTGCTTCTCCATCATTGTGTTCAGTTCTTCACAGTACACATCTACAGTAATGCTCACACCGTTTGGTAAGAAGCTGTGATGAATCATACCGGCGCTAGACCACCAAACAGTGACCATCACTTTTCAAGGGGTAAGTTTTCGTTTAGGGCATTGTCTAGATGCTGAACTAGGATCCAACCAACTTGCTGAGTGCTTGCGGATATCAAACAGAATCCATTTTTCATCGCAGGTAACAATGCGGTTCAAAATTCCTTCATTTGTGTGTTTGTTGAGCAGTGCAGGGCACGTCTCGACGCGTACTTCGCGCTGGCGATCATTGAGTTCGGGGCACCCATTTGTCAAGCTTTTTTACCTTGCCAATTTCATCATCAGCTTACACAATCGCCTTTAATTCGTCATTGTCGACCAAAGTCTTCGGACGACCGCGAGGTTCATTTTTCAGGTCGAAATTCCCAGAACGGAAGCGATCAAACCAATAACAGGTAGTGCGTTGGTTTGTAGTGTTAGCTCCTAGTTGCGTGCCGCTTGTGCCGCGTTGCTGCCACGATGGTACTCATATTCCATAACTACTCGAATTTTTAACGTATCTATGATGACGAAAAAGATTGAAATGCGATGAAAATGTAATATTAATCAATAAACAAATGACTACTTTTGGAATAAGAATTCCATGTTTTTAAAATAAAATTAATTTGAAATCAGAATTCTTAGCCAAACTAAAATTATTTTCATTTGAAATGGTCAGTACTGCAGAACGGCAATTTCATAGGTAAAGAAACCTATTATTAGAACTTTCAACTACATATTTCATAGTAAAGGATATAATCGAGACAAGATTACGCATGCATGTCTTGTATAGACAAGATTCGCGGACCCATTTTCATCTAGAAGGAGAACTGAGCTCAACAGTATGACGTTTCTAGATTTGGTTGAGTGAAATCAATAAAATATCCTCATTACTAATGTGTAGTCATCAAAAGCGGTAAATGGAGTAATCTTTCTTCTTATTCTTTTTTTTTATTGCTGTAAGTCAGCAGACAGGATGACGGCCCATTTAGAATTTTGCACTTATCGTCGTCTATGGCTGTTTGCAACGAAAGTGGCAGCGCGAACAAGTTGCTGTCCCATAAGGGTACAGGAACTTGGGTTACTAATGCCGGAACACAACACAAAGTTATGGCGGCATGCATACGACCAAAGATAGTCGCCATTCAGACGGGCTTGGGGCCCTAACACATAGCTAAGGTGGGTTGTTTTGTCGCCTTTCACGACAAGCCGACCCCGGCCGCAGAGGTCAGTATTCTTTCTCCGCCCATGCACGGATAAACATTAATAGATATTCAAGAATAGAATTGATCAAACAGTGGTCACCCCTCCACAATCTAAATTTTACCAAAGAGACCCGTAGAATTTAATATCTGTGAAAACATGTAATATACATAATTCATCAGGCTCTGAAGTTAATTAATATGAAGTTTGGTTTTCGAAAAAAATCGTTTTCAATAAAAAAATATATTGAAACTACTTGTTACTTGTTGTTACACAACATTGGACAAAAGGTTAGGGCGTGACTTGAATTTAACGGTCCTAAGGAATAATTTTCCATTTGTAAATTATCTATATCTATACTACTATTATAAAGAGGAAAGATTTGATTGTTTGTTTGTTTGTTTGTTTGTTTGTTTGTTTGCTTTGAATAGGCTCCGAAACTACTGACCCGATTTAAAAAATTCTTTCATTGTTGGGAAGCTACACTATCCCCGGGTGACATAGGCTATATTATATTTTCAAAAAAATTAGGGATCCTTACTAAAACTCTAATAATGTAACCCAAAGTGTAAAAAAATTACCTAAAATATTATTTAAATCGCGTGCGTTGTGAAAACTATTGATGATAGAATAAAATAATGTACTACAACTTTGCAGAACACATCATTATTTACAAAAAGTGTCGCGACAGCATATGTCTAACTATTATAGTTATGCCACAATAAGTGTTCTTTTATTTTAAAAAATTAATTGAAATGCCGCCATTAGAAAAGGCTCTTTATTTGGATCTTGGTATTAATCCTTATCAAAATAAATTACTTCACATTCAAAACTGTTTCAATACCTTTATATAACTTTTTGAATTATTCAATTCGGATATTCCATTCGAAAGATATCACGAGTTTAAAAATGTAAGTATTAGAAAAATGTTGCGTGGTAGCCGCTCACCCTGTTCGGCTAGCTAGGCAGCACCTTATGCAATGTAGGCGTGCGTCACTGGGGTTTTTACAAAAATTAGAATACTTATTAAAAAATAACGAAAAATAAATAAAAAGTAATAGCAAAAAAAATCATTAAAATAAAAGCTCATAGAAATAATAATATTCAAACTTTCTTTATAATTTTATTTTTTTAGTAACCTGACGCAAATAGAAGGGTTTGCCCCCAGGGGCGCTCCTCTATCCGAGGAGTGCACGGGTGTGCGTACCCGAGGTGCCCGAGCATCCGTCGCTTCACTCCCCTCTCCGTTCGAGGCGACAGAGTCCTACCTTTCTTTCCGTCTACCTCTTACATCCTTTCCAACTTAGCTCTCTGTTCGTGGCATGGTCCCCGATGGGATGGTTGCGAATACTGATTGGGGTCCCATGGGACCTGATTTGGTAGTCAAAACCATGCCTATTTCGACTGCGCCTGCACAGAGAGTGTTCCCGGGGCGGGAATTGCATCCTCGCTGTCGGTTTGTCTTGCTGGGCCGGCTACGACGTCAAGCGACTCTGCTTTTTCTGGAGTGTCGTCTGGTAGTCGTACACACGCCTGACTAGCACGCAACGGGGATGCGAGTCCCGTCCGGAATTGGCCGCGGGCCTGTCGCTCCCGGCCCTGGTTCTGTCCATGGTCGGGGGCGATCCTGGATGGACGGCCGTCGCCTCCTTTTGCGAGGCAGTAGTGTCTGCAAGGGAGGCGGCGGAACGGGAGCGGGAGTCCGCCACCGCACTCCCCTCCCGCCAACGTAGGCCGCGTCGTCGGCGCCGGAGGGCGGGCAACGATCTCCGGCCGCCGTAGAAAGCGGCCGCGGGCGGCCCCTCGGGGGAGGATCCGCCGCCCGCACTATTGCCGTGAGGGAAAAGGCCGCGTGCTGTTCCGCAGCCCCCCTCAACTCATAGAGTTGTTACAAGAGAGCGCCGGGGGGACGAAAGCCTGACCCCCTGGCGCCAGCACTTTAGAAGGGACCCGCTTTAAGACAAAGCGTGGGCCGGCGCCGGCCCGGGCCACGAGATCGGCAGGCCATATATCCGTGGGCCCGGGCGTAGGCGATGGGAGAACAGCGGGGTTTTTTAGTGGGTAGTCGGATGGTCGAACATCTTTTCCAGAGTCCCTTATATCCCTCGGTCCCCCCGGGCCGGGGGAACACATCAAGACAGGTTTTTCCCCGAGACCGAAAAAAAATAGAAGGATTTAATTTTTGTTAAATACCCATGCGAAGCTGGGACGGGCTGCTAGTGTACAATATTAGTGTGTGAATATTTAGGTGAGACATGCTTTGCAGATTATTGTGTTGCAATCAACACAAAAAAAAAATTATTGTAAAAACGTGTGGGGTGCTTGTTATCAATTATTATAAATATTTTACTGATAGATATTAGTTGAAGTAGTCATTTTGAAAATATCTTAAAAAAATACTCTACCTCTCTACTCTATCCTTAATTTAAATTTATTGAAAATTATTTTTTTACCTTTTAGTTTGATTTTCTATAAAAGTGTATATTTTTTAGTTTTTTTAAACTGCAATTTATTTTTAACTTTTTAGCTTGATTAACTAGAAAATAAAATCGTGTTAATATAATTTATTTGTTGTCAATTCCCAATCGGTAAATGTTTCTATTAATTTAACACCAACTTCCGGCAGTGTTATTATTAATTTAACGCCATCTTCTGACAGTGTTATTAATTAAACTCCATGGCGTTACGGCAGAATTTTGAATTTTTTTGGATTGTGCAACGTGATTAAACATCGAGTCCGAAAATTCTGATACATACAGGTCAAATTAATATAAAGTGTGTAAAACGAGCAAAAAGCCAATGTCACGTGGTATTCCTAGGCGGTCACCCATCCAGTAATCATTAGATACTGACCGCGCTCGACGATCCTTGACTTCGGTGATCGGACGAGAACCAGTCCAAAAATTCATAAATCCTGAGGATCCTGGTAAGAATAATGATACCAACCATACAGATTATTGCATTGTGATCTGTCCTTGATAAGTGTGCAAAGTTTAATATCAATCCGTCGTTTTGAAAGAGGTGAAAATCTCGTTCAAAGATTCCGTTACATAAATACATAGATACATATATAGATACATAAACATAATCCAAGCTAATAAAAGCGTGTTAAAACAGTTAATTAAATCACACTTCCTGAAACTTGATCCAAAAGTAAACTCACTGTAAAATACCCTATATATATTTACAAATGTATCTAATTTTATATAAACTCTCAATTTGCTTTCACGTTATCTGAGACAGATCGTTCGACAAACACCATTTTTTATGCGTCAAAGAACCTATTTACGGGTATACATCAAAATATATTTATTGTTAGAACTGTGTACATCATAATGTATATGTTGGTAAGTAGATTTTGTATCAAGAGTTTCCCTTTTTAAGGCATACAATATGTATATGTATATACCTAGTCAGGTCATAAGTATTGTCACACAGTAAAAACTTTTCTTTTAGAATGCTGGCCACAAAAAAGTTTATTGAATTCGAATTTCGAATTGTTCATGAAAATAAAAATGTATAACTTTTAGAATTTTACTCATTTTTAAATATGTAGTGGACGCTTAAAGAAGACCGTGTTGCAGTTATTGCGTTGCATCGTTGCGGTTACGCGCCAATTCAAATTTTTAACATACTGAAAAATTTGAATATTACCAAAAGATTCGTTTATCGTACCATCAAACGATACAATGAAGACTCTAGTGTAGATGACAGGTCAAGAAGTGGTCGCCCTCGGTCTGTTAGGACTCCAGCAGTGATAAAAGCTGTGAAGGCACGAATTCAAAGAAATCCCAAACGTAAGCAGAAACTGTTGGCCCTTCAGATGGGGTTAAGCAGAACCACGGTGAAAAGGGTGTTAAATGAAGACTTAGGGCTTCGGGCATATCGAAGAAAAACAGGACATAGTTTGAATGCTCGTCTAATGGACCTGAGACTGAAGAGATGCCGCGCTTTGTTGAAGCAGTACGCGGGAAAAAAATATCGGGAAATTCTTTTTTCAGATGAAAAAATGTTTACCGTAGAAGAGAGCTACAACAAACAAAATGATAAGGTGTACGCACACAGTAGTGAAGAAGCGAGCAACCGTATTCCGCGTGTCCAACGAGGTCATTTTCCATCCTCGCTCATGGTATGGTTGGGAGTTTCTTATTGGGGCTTAACAGAGTTACATTTTTGTGAGAAAGGTGTAAAAACGAATGCTGTTGTGTATCAAAATACAGTCCTGACAAACCTTGTGGAACCTGTTTCTCATACCATGTTCAATAACAGGCACTGGGTATTCCAACAAGATTCGGCGCCAGCTCATAGAGCGAAGAGCACACAAGACTGGCTGGCGGCGCGTGAAATCGACTTCATCCGGCACGAAGACTGGCCCTCCTCCAGTCCAGATTTGAATCCGTTAGATTACAAGATATGGCAACACTTGGAGGAAAAGGCGTGCTCAAAGCCTCATCCCAATTTGGAGTCACTCAAGACATCCTTGATTAAGGCAGCCGCCGATATTGACATGGACCTCGTTCGTGCTGCGATAGACAACTGGCCGCGCAGATTGAAGGCCTGTATTCAAAATCACGGAGGTCATTTTGAATAAACTTTAATGTCATAAGAATCTATGTTTTGTTAAGTTCATTTTGGTATATGAATGGTTACATAATTAATAAACTTGTTACAATTATTTTACATTAAACATGTGACAGAATTTATGACCTGACTAGGTATATATATATATATATATATATATATATATATATATATATATATATATATATATATATATATATATATATATATATATATATATATATATATATATATATATATATATATATATATATATATATATATATATATATATATATATATATATATATATATATATATATATATATATATATATATATATATATATAGATGGTGTCGTGTGACCCCGGCTAGTGAAAAGAATAGGGTCACCCCAGGTCATTCCAAGGGAGTCGTAAAAGGCGACGGATGGACTCCGTCAGACGGCAGTCGCTCCCGTAAAAACCAAAACCAGCCAAAAAAAACTATGGTACGTACACGAAAAGGTATTGTCACGGATAGGGCGTCGCCGCATAATGACGCGCAGGAACTTCGCCCGACTCCTGTGACAAGTGGACTAGGGCTGCCGTGCCGTTGGCGAGCACGGCTAAAGACACTAGCCCCATCCAAAAGGAAACTCCGCTTCGAAACTTGGAATATTGGCACGCTGACTGGAGCGCGAGAGAGTTGGCCGATGTACTCTCCAGGCGGAGGGTGGCCGTGGCGTTCCTGCAGGAGACTCGGTGGAAGGCCAGCAGATCCCGGTTCATTGGGAATGGCTACAAACTGATCTACATGAGTGCACCTGGTGGGGAAAATGGGGTCGCCATAGTGCTCTCGGAGGAGCTCCAGGACGACATTTTGGAGGTGAAGGATTATGGTTGTGAGGGTGCTTGTTGGTGGGGTAGTCACCCATTTGATAAGCGCCTACGTGCCACAGACCGGTTGTAGCGACGCCGACAAGATAGCGTTTTGGAACCTACTCGGAGAAGTGCTTCGTGGGATTCCATTGTCTCATGGGATCGTTTTGGGTGGTGATCTAAACGGTCATGTGGGTGATAAATGTGGGGAATTTGAGCGTGTTCACGGTGGATTTGGGTATGGTAGCCACAACGCGGAAGGGGAGGATATCCTCAATACGTGTGCGGATGCCGACCTTGCTATCGTGAACACGTATTTCAAAAAGAGACCGGAGCATCTCATCACCTACAAGAGCGGGAGGAATGCTACCCAAATCGACTTCCTACTCACTAGGAGACACCACATCAGCAAAGTAGCCAACTGCAAGGTCGTACACGGTGAGAGTCTCACTGCACAACACCGTCTTCTTGTCATGTACCTCTGCGTGAAGCCCAAAGGCAAACGTGTCGATCGCCTTCAGCGTCGAATCAGGTGGTGGCTGCTTGATGGAGTCAAGTCCCAGGAGCTCGCCTCTGCCATCGGCGTCAAGTGCGCCGGTAGTGAGGGCGAACCGGTTCAAGCTTACTGGGACAGGATTCAGGCGCTATCCTTGGGTCGGCGAGGGAGGTGCTTGGTGTGACTAAGGGCGGTCGCAAATGTGACAAGGAGACTTGGTGGTGGAACGACACAGTCCAGAGGGAGACTAGAGCGAAGAAAGCCCTCTTTAAGAAGTGGCAAGCGTCCAGACCTCCTGAAGATCGCGACGCATATAGGTCTGCCAAGCGCGCCACTAAGAGAGCTGTAGCCAGAGCCAGACGAGACCACTTACAACCACTATTCTTAAAATGATTTCAGCCCGCTACGATTGTGCTATTCAGAAGCATTGGATAGCTATTGTAACTGGGAAAATATAGTGTTGATTAATTTAGAATCACCTACTAACAATTCTAACTTACTGTTAAGAATTTTATTATATAACTAACCCACTAATAACTTATGGATAAAAAAAAATGTCTGAAATAAATTATTATTATTATTATACGACAAGTTGGAATCGTCTGAGGGGCAGAAGCTCATTTATAAGTTGGCGCGCTCCATGGTCAAAGCGGCACAAGATATTTCCAAGTGCCGCTGTATAAAAGACCCTGTGGGCAACCTGCTATGCGAGGACCTCGCGGTGAAGGAGAGATAGCGCTTATATTACCACGAGCTGCTGAACACGCAGCACAATGAGGTGCAGCCGCCAGATCTTCCTCCGAACCAAGGACTAGTGCCACTGATAACGCCTGCAGAGGTCCAGAATTGTCTTCGCCGCATGAAGAATCGGAAAGCTGTTGGATCCGATGGAGTCCCCATCGAAGCCTGGAAGCCGATGGGCTCTCGTGGTGTGGGCACTTTAACCGACCTTTTTAACTGGACACTCCTCACCGGTACGATCCCGAACCAATGGAGGCTGAGTATCATTACTCCAGTCTTCAAAGGCAAGGGATTGGTGCAGGAGTGCGGTGATTACCGAGGGATTAAGGTCCACGTGGATGTCCACGGGTGGTCGCAAGTGTGACAAGGAGACATGGTGGTGGAACGACACAGTCCAGAGGGAGACTAGAGCGAAGAAGCCCTCTTTAGGAAGTGGCAAGCGTCCAGGTCCCCTGAAGATCGCGACGCATACCGGGTGGCATAGCGAGCCACTAAAAGAGCTGCTGCCAGAGCCAGACGAGAGCACTTACAACCACTTTACGATAAGCTGGAATCGTCTGAGGGGCAGAAGCTCATCTATAAGTTGGCGCGCTCCAGGGTCAAAGCGGCACAGGACATGTCCAAGTGCCGCTGTGTAAAAGACCCTGTGGGCAACCTGCTATGCGAGGACCTCGCGGTGAAGGAAAGATGGCGCTCGTATTTCCACGAGCTGCTGAGTCTCGTAGTGTGGGCGTCTTAACCGACCTTTTCAACCGGACACTCCTTATCGGTACGATCCCCAGCCAATGGAGACTGAGTATCATTACTCCAGTGTTCAAAGGCAAGGGGTCGGTGCAGGAGTGCGGTAGTTACCGAGGGGATAAGGTCATGTCCCACACCATGAAGCTCTTCGAGAGGGTTATCGAATCTCGGATTCGACAGGAGTGCACTGTCTCGGAATGTCAATATGGGTTTCGCCCTGGTCACGGGACAATGGACCCTATTTTTGCCCTAAGGACTGTCGCGGAGAAATACAGGGCGAAGAATACACCTCTGCATTGTCTGTTTCTTGACTTGCAGAAGGCCTTCGACTGTATTCCTCGCGCGATAATCTGGTGGGCCTTGCGGTCCAAAGGGATTCCAGAGGTCTATATTGACATCATCCAAGACATGTACCGTGACTCCGATTCCGTAGTTCGGACCGCTGTTGGCGACACAAAACCTTTCCCCATCATCGTCGGGGTGCACCAAGGATCCGTCCTTAGTCCGTTTCTGTTTAGCGTGGTATTAGACGTATTGTCAAACAGCATCAGAAACTCACATGAGCAGCCCCCGTGGCTGCTCATGTATGCTGATGATATCGCGCTGGCAGACTCGGACAGGGGTAGGCTGGTGCGACGTGTGAAGGCGTGGAAGGAGTCGCTTGAGAACGGTGGTCTGAAGCTCAATGTGGTAAAGACCGAGTACTTGGCCTGTAACTCCACAGATCCCACACCCGTACGCATAGGCGGCGACAGGGTCGAGCGCACGGACCAAGTGAAATACCTGGGATCTGTGTTTCATGCGTCTGGTGACATCGATTGTGACGTAAAGGCACGCATTGCTGCCGCGTGGGCCAAATGGCGTGAGGTAACTGGTGTCATTTGTGACCGCAAGATGCCGGTAAAGTTGAAGGGACAGGTCTATAAGACCATCATTAGGCCTGTCCTTTTATACGGCTGTGAAGCGTGGCCGGTGTTAGAGCGACACAAGCAAGAGCTGCGTGTCACGGAGATGAATATGCTGCGGTGGATGTGTGGAGTGAAGCGGAAAGACCGCGTTAGGAACTCCCGCCTTCGCGGCAGTCTTCATGTCCGTGATATTGCGGATAAATTACAAGAGTGTCGGCTCCGTTGGTACGGCCACGTTTTACGGCAACCGGATGATTACGTGGGAAACAAATGTCTGGCCATGCCGCCTCCGCCGGGCTCCGGCAGGAGGGGTAGACCCAAAAGGTGCTGGCTTGACGTTGTAAGGGGTGATATGCGTGCCAATGGGCTTACTACCAGGGATGCTGAAGACCGTGCGAAGTGGAGTAGAAAAAGTCGGAAAGCGGACCCCAGGCACCGAAACGAAAGTTTAGGTTGCAACTGGGATAATACGTTTAGATGATGATGATGATGATGAGTAGACAGTTGTTGAATAATACACTGTAAGTAAAAATAGTTATAGGAAACAACTGACATTTTTTATCTAGCAAGGTATTCTCAAATGGCAATCGTAGAGATTTTTGTCTACCAGAGTATTGAAAACTGCAAATATCTGCTGTCGGTTGCCTATTCAACAGCTCACCATTCAAATTCTACGTTCGAAATTCTCTGGCAGATAATTGATGCACATCAATATGCTTTGATTTACTCGAGCACGGATTTCCACTACTCTCGTTAATCGAGATTTGAAACAAAGGGATGTAAAGTTCATATAACTTAATACCAGATATAAGAATAATACTTCTCTATTATTTATCCAGGGAGTCTAACTAGGTGACTAAATTAATAACAGACTTTTTAATAAATTATTGTCAGCAAAAAAAGGTAATATATTAGGATTATATTTTTGAGGTAGGAGATGCAGTATTTTTTTTTAAATAAAATTTATTTACAAAATCTAGTTGATGACTCTTCTTTTGTTATCATGACAAGAAAGTTAGAATTTAGACTTGTAGTCGTACTTAACAGTGTATATCACGCTCCAAAGTGGAAGCATTAAAAATACCAGTATTTTTTTTGTATTGTTGTAGGATAGCAGACAGATTGACGGCCCGCTTAGAATTTAGCAGTTACCGTCGCCTATGGGTATTTGTAACGCCAGTGGCATCGCGAACACGCTGCTGTCCCATAAGAGTACAGGTATTTGGGTCACTAATGCCGGCCGGAATACAACACAAGGTTATTATGGCGACATACTTAAGACCAAAGGTGGTCGCCATCCAGACGGACTTGAAGCCCTACCACGTAGCTAGGGTGGGTTGTTTTGTCGCCTTTTACGACAGGCCGAGGTTAGTATTCTTTCTCCGCCAAATAAGTATAAATGCATTACATCTTTACAGCGGCTTCTTTAATTTTTTTTATTACGACTCGTTTGTGTTTAAATCATATTATCTAGAATTTTAGCCCGTTTAAATCTTTCTAATATCGTAATTAAATTTTAGCCTTGTGAATAGACTGTGCACTATTCTATACATTCTATCTTTCTTTTCTTCTTAATTGTAAAAAATGTTGTTTTGGTATATGTACCGTGTATACATCCAAATGCACTTAGTAAAAAGCGGTTATTTTAATATTACAAACAGACCCTCCAATTTTATTTATTTGTATAGATTTAAGTTGACCTCAAATTTATATTATCAATCATATGAAGTAGGGTTTAGCTTAGGCTGAACTTTGTAGATTCGAACGCACGTATTGCGAAGGCGCATGGCGTATCAGTTGCATTCGATAACACTGACTGTTTGCATATTTCATTTATTTATCTTTTAGGGTTTATAGGATTTGTAATCCAAAATAAATCATAAGATTTATTCAAAAAATGCTGCCCAAAGTCACTATTCCACGCAGACGCGGTCGCGGGCACAGCTAGTTCTTAATATAATTTTGCGACGTTGAGGCTTACCTCTACGTTACTACATAAATATTATAACAAGCGAGTGAATTTCATTTCATGGAATGAGGATGAATAGGCAGAAAGCGGATAAAGATTACATTATTCCCAATCCCTCGGAAAAATCTTTGTTGTATAAACTCGTAATGATACAAGTTGTGAGAAATCGTCATAAGTCGCTTGTCGTGTTAGTTTTTATTTGTTTACAATTTATGTTACAATGTTCAAAGAGTTTATTTTCTCAAAAGGACATAATATAATTCACTTTGATGAGATGATATAACTATGTTAATATAATAGAACATTGATAGGACCACAAGCGAGTAAGTAGATCTGGCTCAATTTTCTAAATTATATTGCTTAAGTCTTTTATTATAAATATTAATGTACAATTCACATATTTTTATATGTTTCAGTAATTTATTATATATATTTGCTCTTTTGCATATAATGTTTTTCGTCACTATTTTATTGTAGAGTGCGTACTATATTTTATTGGTATTTCTTAAGGTGTGCGTAAATATTCTTTTTTTAAAGTGTATATAAGGCGAGTGTGAATGGAAGTGTTGGAAGGGGTAGTAGGTTTTCGAGACCAGATCAGGGACGTCTTGAAAAAAGGCCAGGTCAAGAGTACCCTAAACCGAAGGGCGTGTATGAAGGGAATTATGAAAGTGGACGAAGCGAAACAAGTATGTAAGGATCGTAGGAAGTGGAAAGAAGTGGTCTCTGCCTACCCCTACGGGAAAGAGGCGTGATTATATGTATGTATGTTCGTTTGGATGAGATTATCATTTTTTTAAGTAATATGATGATAAACTTGAATACATGAATAATATTATTTTATACATGTATATACAATACATGTATGTTACTTAAAAATTGATAATTTCATCCAAACGAAATACAACCACTGTTCAATATTTAAAATTTCACATTTATACTTTTTTAAATAAGTTATTCTAGGAAAATTCCCCAGTCAGCAATGACGAACCCAAAAAAATGCCGGTTATACTTTGAAAAAAGTAATATGCCTTTGAAATGTCGAATATTAAGTTTAATTTTAAATTTTAAAGGGATTTTTTTTATTGCTGGGTAACAGCAGACAGGCTGTCGAAGCCCACAGGAGTAAAGGAACCTGGGCCAGTAATGCCGGAGCACAGCACTAGGTTTTTATGGCGGCATACTTAAACAACAGGAGTGGTTGCTATCCAGGCGGGCTTGAGCCCCTGGCTAAGTGGTAGGGTGCCACTTAGCTTGGGTTGTTTTGTCGTCTTTTACGACCGGCCGACCCCGGCCGCAGAGTTAATGTTCTTATTTCACCTATGCATGATGAAAACTTATGTGTCAAATTGTTTTTTTATTATATATTATTATATATAATAAAAACGTATGTGTCAAAATTAAATTGTATATTATTTATATATTTTTATTCAATATAAAATCAATCGATATTTGTGCATTACACAAATAGCTGTTTTTTCTGAGTCTTGTTCGCTCGTGTTTTTGGGTTCGATTCCAATACCAAATAATTGATTACAATCGATATGTACTGTGAAATCAAATAAATAATATTATCAAATAGTTGACCCGGCAAAAGTTTTTTTGCCATATAAATTAAAAAAAAGTAGCCTGTGTCCTTCTCCAAAGTCCAATTTATGACTACACCGAAATTCATCAAAATTGGTTCAGCGGTTTAGGCGTGGAAGCATAACAAACAAGTAAACTCACTTTCGCATTTATAATATTATTTAGAATATACTCTCCGAAGGAATTACTATTATTTTAACTTACTAGTATTTAAATATCATATAAATGATTATTATCAAATACTGCTTTATTGTAAAAATATTCTGAGATATTATAATTTAGCTATCTTTAAAAAATCGTTAATATCGTATCACTTGGCAACTATTATAGCACGATAAACGTGTTGGTGGCCTTGTACTTCCCCTTTCACGGTGGTATAAACGATTACGCCCACACTAGTGCAAGGGCGAGGAAAAATAGCGGTGAACTTGATCAACACACGATAACTCTGCCAATTTGTTCGGAATGCCATGCAAGTATATGCATTATATTTAGTTTTATTTAAGTTTATTTACCCGTGTTTTCTTCTTGTTTAAAATAATAATAGCTACTGCATCAATTTTCTTTGTTGATATAAAAAGTATACACAAATTTAAAATTATAGACACAAAAATACATCATTCATGTGATAATCGAATACAGATTGTTTTCTAATTTAATAATATAAAGTGTAGCAGGGTTGTCAACTTTATATTTGTTATTTAAATAATAGCGCTTGTGATCTAAGTAAATAAATTTTCAGTAATTTTCAGTTAGACGGAGGTACCTACCCTTTTGCTTATTTACAGATAGTGAAAGACGGCCACCATTTGAAGATCTAAGGCTAAATTAGTTGTCCTTGTTCTTACAGATATATTGTTATACATTACCCTAAACATTACTTAACTTAGTCTTTATAAATGAAATTTACAATACTGTACAAGACAAGTTATTTAAACATACTTTTTGCTCCTGACCTTATTCCGTATTATATGGGGTCGGTACAACATGTTCTCACTTTCCACTCACCTCTGTTGGCCGTCATTCCAACATGCACCCCCTTTTTTGCCATGTCATATTATACACAATCCATACATATTTTTTAGTCTATCTCTACTGCTGTATCCATCCACTCTCAATTCTAACATTTTTCTTATTATATGATATTATTCTCTCCCATTACATGGCCAAATCATGCTAGTCTATTTCTATACTTTCAAATTTTTCAATAACTGGCGTTACTTTCACACTTCCTCTAATATATATATCGGTTTACCTCTCAAAATATTCCAAAGTTACCTTGATAATAGATCGCAAGTAGTACAAATAGATAATCATTATAGTAAACATCAAAACATGCTTTTTGGATTGCCTCAGGGTAGTATACTCGGGCCAACTCTATTCTTGATCTATATTAATGATTTATCTCACTTGAAGCTTAATAACGGCTTTTTAGTTAGCTTCGCAGATGATACGGCCTTGGTTTTTCATGGAGACACATGGGAAAACGTCCATTTACTGGCTGAACAAGGTATAGCCTCTGTCTACAAATGGTTGAACCAGAATCTTCTAACACTAAACCTAAATAAAACTAATTACATGAACTTTTCTATTACAAACCCACCCAGCTCTGCGTTGAAGTATAATTTAAAAGTACATACATGTAATTCTGTAGAGTCTGATCATTGTAGGTGTTTAGAAATTCGTAAAACTAGAGAAACTAGGTATTTAGGCGTTATTGTGGATGACTTATGTAAATGGCATAAACATACTGAGCTTGTCACTTCCAGAGTTCGAAAGCTGATCTGGGTATTTAGAAGACTTCGATACATTGCATCTAAAGACTTACTTTTAATTATTTTTAAAGCTATGGGTTTGTCCATCATACAATACTGCATTTCTGTTTGGGGTGGCTCATATACACTCCATCTTATTAAACTTGAAAGGGCACTGAGATGTGTTTTGAAAGTAATGTTCTTTAAGCCCTTTAGGTTTCCTACTTTCAATTGTTTAATGAATATAAAGTACTTTCTGTAAGACAAACATATGTATCTCACATTGTATTGAAACAACACAAAATAACACCCTTGAATAAAACTTTACCCCATAAGAGAAGAATAGATAAAGTGTGTGTTACTATTCCCACACGTACAAAATATTTACAGCATCAATCTTGTTATATGAGTATATTTCTGTACAATAAAATAAACAAAATATTACATATTCACGAATTAAATAAATTACAATGTAAAAAGAAAGTAAGTAAGTGGCTACTCAACTTAGACTATGAGGAAACAGAAAGATTTTTGAGTGTATGAATTATTAACACACGCACACACGCACGCACACAAACACACACACACACACTCTTACACATGCATGCACCTTTAGAATAAGAACATAGAAATAAGAAATAAGCTTAGTTTTACGTAAATTCATAGATTATATTGTATCAATCGGAATCGGGTCCCCAAGATACAGGTCAACCTAGTTTGGGGACCAATGATTTAATTGTTATGGATTTTTACATATGTCAATAAACAATTTATTTATTTATAATATATACATACATACATATAATCACGCCTCTTTCCCGTAGGGGTAGGCAGAGACCACTTCTTTCCACTTGCTACGATCCTTACATACTTGTTTCGCTTCGTCCACTTTCATTATTCCCTCAATACATGCCTTATACACTTTTTTCGTCAATCGTTCTTCATTCATTCTCTCAACATGGCCAAACCATCTCAGCATACCTTTCTCAATTTTTGTCACTACATCTTCTTTCAGACCACAACGTTTCCTTATCTCACTATTTCTTATCCTGTCACTCAGTTTAACTCCTATCATACTTCTTAACGCTCTCATCTCAACTGCATGTATTCTGCTTTCATGTTTCAGCTACCTCTAATATATTCAATTCTAATTTTATCAATTTTCGTAACTCCACATATTTCAGCATTCTCATCTCCGCAGCATGTAACATCCTTCTGTCCCTCCCCTTTGTGGCCCATCATTCCGTTCCATACAATACGACAGGCCTTATTATGGATTTATAAATCTTTGAGTTTAAGTGTCACAAATTACTCCTATGACCTGTTGCCATTTCATCCATCCTGCATTTACTCTGTTTTTCACACCTCAGCCTATCTCACCGTCTTTCTGGATTATTAATCCAAGGTACCAAAAGTTGGTGCAAGTTGGCAACGCTACACCTCCTAAGGTAATCGGGGTGAAGTCGGATATTTCACCAAAATCTCAAAATAGATGTTCGGTTTTGGTTCTACTTATCTTTAACCTATCACTCTCTATCTCTCCTGCCATCTAGCCAATCTGCTCTAGCCCTTGTAAGCATTTTCTTCAACCAGCACAGCATCGGCAAACAGCATACATCAAGGGGCCTCCTCATGTATTCCTGATGTTACTACATCTACCACCGGGAGAAACATATAAGGGCTAAGAGCCGATCCTTGGTGTAAACCTACCGCAACACTGAACTTATCTGTGACACGAACAAGGGACCGGTCGTATGTACTTGCTTTATTGTACATAACATGAATCAGATGCAAGTACTTCACAGGCACTCCTTTCGCTTTCATGGCCCATGGCCCAAGGAATACCATGTGCAGGTTCTTATGTGCACTTTTGGCAATTTGGCATTCGTTCTCCCCGGTTCGGGAATGAAACCAAATTGGTTCTCATCTATTTCGCTCTCCTCTCGTAGTCACCTTAAAATTACTTTCTCCCAAATCATCATGCTGCGCATAAGAGCTTTATTTCTCTATAAATGCTACAAACCTGTACATCACCCTAGTTCTTAAAAATGGGCACTAGCGTAATATTGCACCATTCATGAGGGATCTCCTCGTCTTGCAACAACTTATTGAAGAACAAAGTCAGCCTCTTCCATCCATCTGTTTTCAAGAACTTCCACACTTCCAATGTTATTTCATCCGATCCTACAGATTTTCCATTTTGCATACTATCCACAGCCAATTCTCTATACTACACTATACTATTGTCAGCCGTACTCACTTCTTTCACAACGCCCATATCAACGAGTGTGTTAATATTTTAAGCAATATTGTTGATTTTTATATGTCTACATTATTCTATGATACCTGATAATATCCCTGTATGTTATTTTTGGCAGTATAGTTGTCTAGTTACACTTAAGGAGTTCCACTTTCACTATTTTATATACCACTGAGGCAGCGTATTAATATAACATGATTAAGTACTGACGAGTAAGTTTAATTTGGCTCTACTCCTCCTGTCGTGGCCAGTAGAGACGGCATGGCTAGATATTTGTTCCCCACGTAAGCTGTTGGTTGTCGCCATACCAGAGAAGTTGGTAGCTATACCAGAGAAGGCGACATTCCGGTAATTGTCAGCAATGTCACAGAAGACTGCCGTTAACGCGGGAGTTCTTAACGCGGTTTTTCCACGTCACTACACATATGTATCTACCTCAGAATATTTATCTCCGTGATACCCAAGTTCATGTTTGCTTTTTGAAATACCGAGTATCTTAATACAAGGCATAATTTCAACTTCTAATCGGAAGCTTATGTATGTCATATCGTGTTATGTGGTGTCTTATCAAGCAGCACTAGAGACGAACATGAGCGGCCCCCGTTATTTATAATGTATGCCGACAATGTCGTGTTGGTTGACGGAGAAAATGATAGGTGGAAATAATTGCTAGAGAACGGCAGTCTAAAGCCCAATGTGGTAAAAGCCAAATGCTTTGGTCTAGATAGGTGATACGCAGCCAAGAGCATAGTTTATGTACAATACCTCTATTTAGTACGTCTGGTGACATCAATTGTGACGTCAGGGCACGCATTGCGGCCACTTGGGCCAAATGATGTGAGATGACTAGATTATTTTTCGATCCCAAGATACCGGTTAAGTTAAAAAGGCGGGTCTCTAAGACCATAATAGAGACTGTCCTTTTATACGGCTGTAAAACGTGATTGGTGCTATAGTGATATAGCCAAGAACTGTGTATCTTGGAGATGAATATGCTAAGATGGTTGCGTGTGGGTTCCATAAGTTCCATGGGAGCCTTTATGTCCTTAATATAGCGATAAATCGCAGAAGCATCGCCCTCATAGTTACTCATAGTTATGGCGTCGTTTTACGGCTTCCGGGTACGTTCGTGAAAACAAATGTCACACCATACTATGCGTAACACCGCGTAGTCCGGCAGGCGCGGTAGAATAAAAAAGTGAAGCGTTATATGCGTACCAATGAACTCACTACCAGATTATCCGAATCCACGTGAAGTGAAGGAGAAAAAGTTGAATATCGGATCTCAAATATCGAAGTGAAAATTAGGGTCACAAACCAGATTTAAGACAAAGAAGATTATCATGTTTTTATTACTATAAATAGTTGATGAAATATTATGCTTTGTCTGTTTGTGCCTATAATGTTCAGGTCAAGGCCTTTTAATTTGCATACAAATACACTACGAATAGAATCTCTTCAAACTAGGACTCAATGGTGTTGGTGTTTCATGTCCTTCAAATAATATTGAAATTTAGATATGATGATTTTGCTATACATATTATTGTTAATATGTTTTCTTTTATTCTCTAACACATTCGAAAATTATTATTATTATCAATGATCATTATTATTGACGATCTCTGTGACGTAATGGCTAACACACTTTGGTACGCTTGCTGAGGTCATGAGTTTAATACCCATCTCGCTTCTGGGTGTTTATGTATAATATGTATTTGTTTACATAAGATAAGTAAATATACTTATTTACTTATCTTATGTATAGTTATCGGTTGTCTTGTGTATAGTTATGTGTTGTGGTGTTGTTGTCCATAACATAAGTGCAATGCTAGTTACTTTGGAAGTAGATGGTGCTGTGTGAATTCAATTACGCCTCATTGCTGAGCTTGCGGCAAATCCTTGAGAAAACTGACAGTATACTTGTTGTAGAGTAGTACTTTTCCATGGCGAATTTACAGGTTACACCAACTGGTAATACCTCACCGTCGACAAGTAGTTGTTATTATATGCATTTTAGGCTACAATACCTGCTTGAACGGCTATTGTAGGATTTAAACTCTGGTCACCGAGTGTATCAGTTGGCTACCACGAACAATTTTTTATTGCCGTAGGGTAGCAGACAAACTGACGTCCCACTTAGAATTTAGCAGTTACCGTCGCCTACGAGTGTTTGCAATGCAAATGACATCGTGAACAAGCTGCTGTCCCATAAGGGTACAGGAACTTGGATCACTAATACCGGAACACAACACAAAATTATTATGGCGGCATACTTAAGACCAAAGGTGGTCGCCGTCCAGACGGGCTTGAGGCCCTACCACATAGCTAAGGTGGGTTGTTTTCTCGTCTTTTACGACAGGCCGACCTCGGTCGCAGAGGTCAGTATTCTTTCTTCACCCCTGCACGGATAAAGTTTGGCTACAAATTGGCTATTTAAACGAGTAAAAAGTTTACTTATAATATATTTACAATATTGTATTTGTATTGTTTTGTTTTAATAGTATGGATACTATTATAATATTATAAATATGAAAGTAACTCTGTCTGTCTGTTATGTTTTCACGCCTAAATCACTTACCTAATTTGATGAATTCAGTACAGAGATAATTTGAGCCTTGGATAAGGAAGGGAATAGAGGTGAACGTTATTAATTTCTTTTTTAATAATATGACAGAACCACGTTTGCCTGATAGTTATAAATAAACTTGAACGTAAACATATTATGACAATCAAATCTGAAATAAAAACCAATACCAGTACAATCCACCAGAATATCTTTAGAAAGTGTATTTATCATAACATTCTAGAATTCCGTTTCAATAAGGCTGTAAATACAAAGCTACGAGTAT
This sequence comes from Malacosoma neustria, assembly GCA_963693495.1. NCBI lineage: Eukaryota > Metazoa > Arthropoda > Insecta > Lepidoptera > Lasiocampidae > Malacosoma > Malacosoma neustria. The sequence goes on along the minus strand of OY856371.1, from coordinate 23,376,061 downwards.
TAATTGTTATAAAGAAACTTTCTAGTCTTCTTTTATTATAGCAATAGCGATAAATTGACCCAATGGAGGATACTGACAGTTGGGCTAGTTGACAAGTTTCGTTCGAAACAAATTCAAGTTCTTTTAAATTCAATATAACTTATAAGACTTTCGTTGCATGACATTAATCTAATATCAAAAAGACATTAAAACAGTCAACATATTCTAAGATACAGTCCACATCTCGTCAAGATAAATTTACCGACAGCTTGCTATTAATTTGTCATTTGGGCTTAGTGATACCTGAATTGGAATCTAAGCTGAACCCCATTTCATATGACTGATGATATAAATCTGAGGTCAACTTAAATTGAAATTGAAATTTCCGAAACTTATCATTTTTAACAAAAACTATATTTTTATTAAAATAAAAATAGCCCAAGTTACTCCTTGTTACTCCCGTGGCCCGGGCCACGAGATCGGCAGGCCACATATCCGTAGGCCCGGGCGTAGGCGATAGGAAACCAGCGGGGTATTTTAGTGGGTAGTCGGATTCCTGAACATCTTTCCCTGAGTCCCACATATCCCTCGGTCCCCCTGGGGCGGGGGAACCCGTCAAGAGAGGGTTTTTCCCCGAGACCAAAAAAGCTATCTGCCAGTGAAAGTTCCTTCAAAATCGGTGCAGCCATTTTAGAGATTAGCCGGAACAAACAGACAGACAGACAAAAACTGTAAAAATTGTTGTTAGTGTCTGTTGTACAAACAGACACTCCAATTTTATTTATTTCTATAGATTTAATTAGTACTTAAATGATTTCTGGATCCATTCCCAGAACACCGAGAATAAAGGAAATGTCTTAAAAGTTTTAACCGTATTTATCCTCTAATTTATTTAATTGTGATGAAAGATATCATGTTTTACAAAAACAGAATAAGTCATTTGCAAGTTTTGCTGAAATTATACCTTAAGTAATATAAATCATGAAGCTTTAGGGAGTTATTTATTGCCTAATTAGGTACCAACGCGGCAGGCGCTGATTCATAACAAACATATTTTCAAAATGTGTAGAGAAGTATTCACATATAAGTCATATAACTATATCATGTTTTACAAAATAAAGCAATCTTTTCAGTATTAAATATAAAAGTCTAACAACAAATTTCGTAAGCAGTCATGACTTTATTCATCATGATGGACTAAAATAAATTTAAACAAATTATATAATATGATAAATAATGTTACTAAAAAGTAGAAATATTTTTAACAAATATCAAAATGAATACGAGCTTATAAGATTTTGAGAAAAAAAAATTGATTTGATATTTGACGTAACATCTGAAGTCTGAACCAAATCTATAAATTATTCAACAAGGCTTACCCTACACTCTAAAATGTCAAGACATGTAAATTGCTTTTCTTGTTGAATTCAATTGTATATTATCTTTGACCGTTGCTTCAAAATCTAAATTTAATTTTATACAAAAACCAAAGAACTTATACTTACTTTGAACTGATATGGATACTATGGATGTTATCAACCGCTTTGGGGTAGATTTTAGTATTTATGATAATGAGACTACAGTCTTAATTAAAATAATATTTTGTTAACAATAAATTTGAGGAAAGCCGCCCGAAATCATTTACTAGGTCTAACACAAAAACGGAGCTCTTTAATCAATGCGTCTCAAAACAATATCGTATGGAGTTATGACGTAGAACCCGTCAGTAAAATTGGTTCACAATATAAATTCACTAAGCGTATTATGGAGTGGAGTGAAAAGATCCGCCAGAGAACCAGTCACGTTTTAGTAAGATTTAGTACGTAAGCAAAAAGTAAGTAAGTTGGAACAACGTGAAAGTGTTTACTTTCATCGAGTTTGGAGTAAAAATAGCATCGTGAACGTAGTATATGACACAGGTAATATGGTCAGAGTTGAGGTAGAACGAACGACAAATATTGGCTGGAAAAAGCCGATGTCATTTATTTTTACCCCTCTTCTCTTCCTTATTCGTACTTCAATTTTGGCTTGTGCTTTTTTTAGGCTAGCAGCAGAGTAGCATGGCACTCCCGTGCATTACCCCCGTGTGTCAGTTTAATTAACTAGCGGATGAACCCTCTAAAACTCCCCATTACTTCTCTACTGCCTGACCCTCAACTGAGGGATACGCTTTCGAATTGATCTCCGATCTGGGTGGACTGTACAGGCCACAGTGACGTTGACCGGCTTCTCTTGTGTGTCAGTCAGGGTCTATGTGGCTTGCCCCGACAGCCTCTGGTCTCCCATATGGGGGGAGAGGTGCTCGGAACACAACACACTCCACCTCTGACTCACGGACCTGTGTCTGCCCATTTCAGCAGGCCACATGACCGTGGTCTTCGGCAGCTGTCGATTATTAGCGTCTCTCCGCCTCATATTTCCATGGATTACAAAAGCTTTTCAATGATCTTTATCCTGCATTGGACTTCAGTCTGATAAAGAATATGGGACGAAACAAAAAACTTTCAGCCAGTGCGTTATTCGAAAAAAGAGAATTAAAACTGTTTTTGCAATGGAAATGCAATGCTATTGTGTACTAAATCATGTGAGAAAGTCACAGGTCAATTTATTCTCGAGACTGCATTGTGCAAACAAATACTTTATATCTGTGTTATAGGGGAGTTTGTTGAATAGTATTCACCCGTATTGTCCGCTGCTGTTTTAACTTACCGTATCATGACGTTTCTCTGATATAGATACTATGAAATTTGTTCGGTTATACACAGGAGAATTGAAGTACGTTGAACCAAGATAGAATTATGATGCATTCTGTTAGTGTCATATGGTTTTCACGAACCACCATGTGTTACCTTGTGGTTCTTTGTTGAGAATAGGGAAGTGGCGAAACGGCAATTACACAAATCGATGCGAATGGGTTATGCCATAGCCTCGTTTTAACAGCCTATTTTGAGCAACGAAGTGCTAGGTTTTTTTATTCTTACATTTCACTTATGTATAAGAAATAACGAATTTATGGTTTAAGATTTTTATAGAATAGTTAATAGAATAAAATTGTGGATAATTTTTAATTACATACTTTCAGGTATTTTAGAATGGTTGTATTAATTAGGGGTTAAAGTATGCCAATTTTAATTCGAGAGTGTGAGGGCTGTGTGCTGTTCCGCGGCCCCCCTCAACTCCTAGAGTTATTACAGGAGAGAGTCGGGGGGACGAAAGCCTGACGCCCTGGCGCCAACACTTTAGAAGGGGCCTGTCTTACGACAAAGGGCGGGCCGGCGCCAGCCCGGGCCACTAGATCGGCAGGCCATATATCCGTAGGCCCGGGCGTAGGCGATAGGAGAACAGCGGGGTTTTTTAGTGGGTAGTCGGAAAAATCCCGGAGTCCCACATATCCCTCGGAGGAACCCGTCAAGAGTGGTTTTTCCCTGAGACAAAAAAAAATGCCAATTTTAATTAATTAATAGCAAATTTTATTTAATCAAAATATTTACCCTCATTATCTATACATTACTGCCATCTAAACGGAAGTTCATGTATGTGTGGGTAGATATGATTATAAAATAAAGTACAGTTAGTCTCGCACGCTCGTGTATTATTGACATGGCGCAGTCGGTATAACGTTTATTTTGAAATATTTTAATCGTTCCAACGATGGAAACCGTGCTAAATCCCCCGGAGCCGTTTGGTTTTGATGAAAACTCTTACAATATTACGTGTGGAACATTAGGCGACAGTTGAAATAAGTGGAGTAAAGGTTTCAAAATGTATTTCGACGCGTGCGAGTTAACGAAAAAGAGTCCTCACATACAAGTGAACATATTATTACACATAATTGGTGAACAATGCAGAGAATTATACGAACAATTTAACGTAAGATGTACAATTGTGGATGAAATTGTGGACTGGAATCACAGGTGCAACCAAACTTTTTAACCCCACCAAGGATCGTAAGAAGCATGCGCAGCTGACTGCCAACCTTCACTAGTTGGAGAGGCACAATGAGAAGAAGAATAAAATAAATTTAATGAAAAAGCCGATTTATTGCAGATTCTTATTTTTTTGATTCTAATTTGTAATGCACTTATATCGGTTTCACTATCAGTCTAGTTTATCTTTCGACAAAGACTTCTTTTATAGATTTCAGCTCTATCTTGTTTTTTGCTGTACGAATCCATGTTGGCTCTGCTATTTTTTGATGTCATCTTCCCCCCTCTTGGTCTGTACCTCTGTTACTTTTGCCGTCTCTTGGAAACCATTATATTATTATTCTTGATATTTTACTCCTTTTGTTTCCTGTCTATATCCTTTTAAGTTTTGAAAATACTTAATACAAAAACCAAGATTTTATTAGTTTTTGAAATTACCTAGCATTAAAAATAAGTTATATATCATTCATTAATTACACAAATACCAACGTAGCAATATTATTCGTATGGAGTGTAAAATAAATATTAAAATAGATAAAGAAAATATTAAAGAGCTCATGGCTAATAAGCACCGCTCTGATTTCATGATTTTTTGTTATTGTATGGCACGAAAAGTAGTAAATAGAAACAAATAGCCAAGAAATGTATGGTGTATATATATAATCAAATATATATGAACACAGCATTAAATAATATAAGTAAAAAATAATAATAATAATCCATGAACAACAAGTAACTCGCAATATGTATAAATGTTACATTTTATGGATATAGGAATGTATTTGATGAATGGGTATGAATATGTTTTGTTATGTAGTGTAAGTGTGATTATTGGGAACTAGTCTAAAAGTCTCTGACAAAAGGTCAGGGGAAACGTGTTGTATTATAAAAAAAATGAAAATTATTCGTAGATGATATACTTAGTCATCATATCAAGGTATTTAGTATAGTTTTTTTTTCATTACTGACGATCAGCACACAGACTAACGGTCCACTTAATAGTAAGCAGTTACCGACGCCTATAGATGTTTGCGACGCTAGGGGCATCGCGAACACGCTGCTGTCCCATAGGGGTACAGGAGCCTGAATCACTTATGCTATCGTGACGAGCATTCGCGATGTTCCATATATGTAAATAATAACTAGCAATATATTGAAATAACATTTGTTTCGATAACTAGCAAAACTTGTTTCAATAACTAGCAACATTTGTTACGATAACTGGCTACACTGAAAATGGTTGCAATCACTGGCAACAGGTAAAAACTATAAAAAGGCGTTCAGCGCCATTCTATCATTCAAAAGGAACAACTAAATTCCAAACGTTCTCTGCAGTGAAATATGAGTGAAATCTTAGTTATACCAGTGAATAACGTGCCCTTGTTACAGTCAGCCACGTGCCTGTTGCCACAGCGAGAGCGTTTCTGTGCCAGCTAAGTTATATTTTAAACTCAGTAGCAAGTACGAAAATGTGTCGGCTTAAAGATAATTTGTTCAAATAACCATTACTGTGCCGACATCAATTTTCATTGGTTAGGTGAGGCCACCGATTTTAATACCCAGAAGACGCTAATGGGTCGCGTCAAGCCTGGTACTTGATACCAATCAGGCCAAGCAGGATCACAAAACACTCATGAATGGTAATGGCGACGTGCCATGTGGACCGGGTCTTATGATAAGATTAAGCGGTCGTATGCGGTCGTAGTATACACGTAGGTAAGATCTTAGTAGTATTTACCTTGGTAGGATATCATTTATATTTACATAGGTAGGATCTTACAAGTGTCTAAATAGGTAAGATGATTCTTGAGGTCGGCCTTCTGGCCAAAGAAAGGTGTCTCTAAAATACACTTTCATGTGTGTATAAGTAAGCAACTAAAAGAACCTTGAGAACCTCGTAAATACCCACATACGTAATTATAGCATTTATAAGAAACTGGAAGTATTTATCAAGGTCACCTAATAACGAGTATATGATTATACTCTTACAGATAATGTCTCTAATGGGTTTCGGGGGCGATAAATCGATCTAGCTAGGAATAATATCTAGAATATGTCAAAAGGTGGCGTTTGAGTAGTCCTGGCGAATCGGCGAATAATAATACTATTTTTTTTTAAATTGCTTAAACGACACAACAACACTAAAGCTATTCCAGCAGATGACGTTGTTAAGTAACACGAAGTCAATGAGTGTTTGCTTTGAGGTTAGACTAAGAAAATCAATTGTTAATTTCCAAAAAACACAATTTATAAAAAAAAAATACCGAGCAAAGCTCGGTCATCCGGATATTATATATATACAACACGACTCGGCGGCATACAACACAAGGTTATTATGAAGGCATACTTAAGAACAAGGGTGGTTTCCATCTGGACAGTTGAGGCCCCACCACGTAACTGGCGTTGGTTTGTCACCTTTTATGACAGGCCGATCCTGGCTGTAGGTGTTAGTATTCTTACTCCCCCCATGCATGGATAGTATCTACTAAATGAACATTTAAACAACAAATGGTTTAAAATATAATAAAATGACTAAGCAACAAAGTTCATTATTTAAATAAAGATGTATATAGCAGCTGTTTGTGGCAGATAAATTTGTTGTTAACGCTCGAAAGTGAAGCCCGTAATTTCAACGTCCTACGCGGTTTATCCAAGATTTTAGTAACCTTAATTATTTCAAGGTCCCTTCATAAACATAAAGGGGTAATGTTAGTAACGAGAGGCGTTTATCGGAAGCGATGGCCTTAACTAATTTACTGTCTTCGAAGGTTGCTACGGTTTAATTCGACATCGGTGAAATTAGTAAGTTAGCAATAATGTACCGCCATAACTTGTGCGCTTTATTGATGAGTTAATTGTTGACATATAATTTACTTGTAATATGTCGCCGATGTAAATTAAACACGCTGGGATAATTCAAAAACGCCCCAGAGTAAGTAGCATAGCACTTGATTTATGGATCTAGACAATTAATGTACAACATACTTTTCTTTTGTAAATATATACATATCATACTGGGTGGTTATCATACATGAACACCCAGACGCGAGATGGGAATCGAACTCGTGACTTTTCAAGGGTACCAATGTGCGTTAGTTACTACGCCACAATATTTATCAAAATAATAATAAGTATGCGCCTTAAATTCGTAAAACGTTAAACGTAAACTCATATATTTTAAAATATACTTTATACAGTTTCCAATTTTATAGGCCATATTCCAATAAACGTTCAAGTATTAAAATTCAAAGCGCGGTCTTAAACGTATAATATCAGAGAAGCCTTTAGTTTATTTTCAGAGTGCCATTCAACTAATCTACATTTGCACTCTATCTTTTATTGGACACTTTGGGCAATAATAAATAAATTGGGGAGGTTTACCAAAATTACTTTAATGTTAGGTTGGTAAAATCACTATTTAAATTGTGTTTTGTTTGTTTTTGGTGTATTTTTGTATTATATAATTTGGAAATACCTAGCATGACCTACCTAGATATATTTTAGTCCCTGCTACTCCTTAAAAAGAGGAATTTCCATTGATAATATATACGTTTAATTACTTTTGAGTTTATCTGAAACTAACAAGCTGTTATTTTTCTTTACAGTATAAAGACCATCTTTTAATAGACTATTGTCAAATTTTGAGCAAGCTATCATCAATTTGTGTTTGACAGCAATTACAAACAGACAATTTCGTGTATTTAGTGTGTTGATTAAGCATAATTTTTTGCGTAAAAAAACCTTCACTGAAACCAAGGAAACACTTGATAAATACTATGGCAACTCTGCACCATCAATTTCAATGGTTAAGAAGTGGTTTACTGAGTTCCGTCGTAGTCGTACCAGCCCAAAAGAGGTCATCACGCCAGAAATACTCAATAAAATTCATGGAATAATACTGAACGATGGAAAAAGAAAAAGTACGTGAGGTGGCTGAGGCTGTAGGCATCTCAACTGAGCGAGTCCATCACATTATATATGAATATTTGGACATGAAAAAACTATCCGCGAGATTGGTGCTACGATTGCTCACACTCAACCATAAGCGCAACCGTGTGACCACGTAAAAGGAGTGCTTGGCGACATTCAACCACAATCCGGACGAGTTTTTACGCCGATATATAACCGTAGACAAAACATGGACCCATCAATACCCCAGAGACCAAGAAATAATCAAAACAGTAGGTTTCGCCGGATGAACGTGCACCAAAGAATGCCAAGGTGGGTCTGTCAGCCAACAAGATCAGAGTAACAGTTTTTTGGGATGCACGTGGTATCATTCACATAGATTACTATATTATCATATATTAGTAAATGCTAATCAATGTACGGTTTTCAAGCGGTAGCTAAGATATTTCAGTACGTAAAATTAGGTTTAATATTTTACCAAGAAAATAGGAAATAAATTTATAATAAACAACTAGTTGACCTGGGCAACGTTGATTTGCCATTATAATTTTAAAAAAGTAGTCTACGTTTCTTTCCAAGGTCCAATCTATGACTTCTTTAACGGCATTATACACTTTTTTTGTGATGGGTAAAAAATGTTAAACTCGCGTCAGGTCACGTGTCCTGGTCAAAAATTCGTAAGGCGTAAGAAGGGAGTTTTGCTCCAGTAATACCAACCTTATTTATAATAACTTAAGGTTTATTTTATAATGTAACTATCAAACGATTGCATTGCATTACTACACAGTTTAGTTTTATTTTGAAGTGAAAACTTCTTTAGGCGGGTTTAGCACTTTTTGGGAGAACAATTTTTGGTTTGTAAAGAAGTGTTAATGACCAATTTAAACTTTAATCCTTGATATAAACACTTCTTTATAAACCAAAGATAATAATCTGATAACTCGACGATACGATTCAATTTACTTAGTTTTCACTTCTATCGGTAGTTCCCAAAGACGGCCCCGCATGTTTTTTCTCTTCTAAGCACTTTTCCTGGCAATATCTGAAGTTATCACATCGGGAACAGGTTTTTAATGTTGAATGTTATCAAAGAGCATTTGTTTATATATATAAACTTTATATCAAAGCTTATATGGGATACATTATTGTGCAAAACGGTACAAGGATATAAGTAGTATAATTATTGCCTTATACAATTATAATTAAATTTTGTTATTTAACCTGAAGTTTAGGACCTTGAAAAGAAAAAAACCAAATAGAATTGATGTAAAAATACTGTGAATGTAAAAAAAATGTGATTTAAAAAAACTGTGCAGACTACATTGCATATTTTCCAAACAATATATTTATTATTGTATATTTGTACTATCAAGTTAATTACAGTATTGAATCGTCAGCACAAATCAAGTTACACACACAGTGCTTACTCGTGGGATTAGTGTGTGTTCACATGAATTTATACTTAACAGAGTTATCCAAGCTCACTACAATTTACTTACTTTTAATTGAATTTAAAAGTTTATTGAATCTTAATTCAATCGTTGTTTTAATTAACTTAAATGAAAAAGAGATTAAAATGGAACTTGGAGCAAGCAAAAATTTTAATATGCTTGTACCTTTTTTTATCGAGACAATTTTTATAACCTCTTTCACGTTTAAATTTAGAATCTAAAGTTCACGTTATATAAGAAAAAATATTTTAAGCTAATGAAATGCTTTAAGTTTTAATCAAATCAGTTTGGAGTCTGTTTTAGTATATTTCTGACAGACGCGTAATTTTCACAGAATTGATTACCAGATTTTTTTCTTGTATCTAAGTGAAATTATTACCTATTTATTCCATGGTCATCGGCGCATAAGTATGCAAACATAACAAACCTATGAACGTGCTAACAGTGGACTACCAGAATTTTAAATACAAGCTTTGGTTGCGATCGGAATCAAGCAATTCGATAACATTGGTGAATGAATTATAATTTTGTTTGATCAATAAATTTAATACTATTGAAACATATTTATAATAAACTATTTACTAATAAAACGAGTTTACGTCAAAGTCATAACTCTATTAAGATTGGCGCATAACAAAACGTCTAAATAACTCATAAAATGTTTCAAGCAAACGCAATATTACTTTCAACAGCTAGTTTGATAAAGCTGATGGGTTATGGTACACCTGTTTACTGTTTAATTATAGATACTATTTTCGTATTAAATGTACGCGCTTGTATAATTCACGTGTGTAAGGTTCGTTTTAAATATAACGTAAGTCAAAGATCAATTCTACATTACTATGTAGAAGTTTTAGCAGGTGTAACTGAAAATAATTCCCTGTTAAATCAATGAGAAAATTTTATATACGATGATGAACCTTTTATAGTTAATATTAAGAGCTCAAATTTTGGAAGATTTGTTTAGCATAGAATGTCATATAACAAAGAATTATATACTGGGAATCTTATTCACTGGATAGGTACAGGAGTAAGTGTTGACTAAAGAAAAAGTAGATAGATTACGTAAAAAATAATACGGACACAAAGATGTGAATATTAAGATGACGACTTACAGAAGAGAAGGAGTGTGAAAACATGTTAAGCCGGCTTCATAATGTAGGATAAAGCAAGAAGGGGTTTAACCTATATAGAGACCTTAAATTGGATTAAAAAAGTACTGATTTAGTAAAACTATTTATATGACTATTCATGTACATTGTACAAATACATCAACATCGTATGCAAGTTGGATTTTAAACTTTTACTTCAGAGTTTGGAGCCCTGTTCATTCATCATATTGATCATTACTACGCGTTGTTTTAAATAAGTACCCTTTTCTCTGCTAATTTTATCGGCGCGCGAAATAAATTAGTTTTTTTTTTAAATATATTCCTCAGCCACTGTGATTTGAAGGCTAACTTCGAAAGGAATTTTTTTCAATAATAACATATTAGCACATGGAACAAAACGACAACTATAAATTGACGCTTAGAAATATTATAGAATAGCTGTTGGTTGCTTTCTTGTAAACAAATTGTTTCCTATTTCTGTTTGCTATGAGAATTGTGGGACAATGCACTAACAACGGGTTTTGTTTTCTGAGAATTCTTCAAATTGAAAATTTATGTTGTCGGTCACTGAGGAAGGACAGAATAGAAAATCGGATGAAGTTAGCCAAAAGTGGCCTAGATTAACCGAATCCCTCTGTAAACGATGTGCCAAGCCAAGAAAAAAAATAAAAAATGTACATATGTAATATAAAAAAGTATAATTAATTACCCTATATTTGAAATATATTCGGCTCGGATATTTCCAAAAACTACCGTCAGTGCCAGTTTTTTCTCAACACCCGCGCCGCGGACATTATACTTGAAAACAACATCAGTAAAAACTATCGAAAAAATTGGATAATCACGCCGCGCATTACCAGCATCGTGTACACCCTCTATTAGCTGCCCCCTCAAAGTAGTATCACACACGCTTATACAATTATTATGCACATATTGTTTGTTAATACTAAGTAGTTCTAAAAGTCTAACTGTATCACATACAAACGATTGCATGTGTCCTTTTAGGATTTTTTTGTTCTGATTATGTAAAAGATTAATCCTACAACCGCGGGCGACCTGGAAATCGCGTTATGCTTGTCTTGTAAAATTTTGCAGGCCACGCTATTCACGCTACATCTATTTTTTAGGCGTTTGTATGTGGGAAACGCTTATTCTCCGTCTAATATGTTTCGCATTGTTTATTAACTATGTGGGAGAAATATAAACCAATAACATAATAGACTGAATAATAGTTAGCCGCTACTAACGCCAATTTTTGAGAAATATCTTCAACCATTTTAAAGAAAAAATCAATGAGATGCAAGCATACTGTAAATTTGAGTAAACTCGTAACAATATTAATAGCACGATATTTTATTTCTCACATTCCTCTGAATCTAATCAAAAAGGAACCTTGAAGAAGGTGTGTAGTAAGTATGCTGTTCAAAAAATGGTAAAGATGGTAAAAAAATAAGAAAAAAGACTAGAACTTGGTGTGTTGAATGCAGTATATGATTATGTATGGAACCATTATTTTAAATATTAATAAAATACACAGATTTTTTTAGAAATGTGTCAAACATGGTAACCTCGTTTCCCACATATTATATGAAAAATCACATTTTTTTGTTTTTTTTTTTTTTCATGTCTGCTCTATACAATTCACATTTTGAATATAAATAAAACAAAAAAAAATACCGTATATTTTAAGAAAAAAAGAAAATATGACCGCAGTTAAAGGGTATAAGGATGATAACAAATTAAGTTGCGCTCTGAAATTACCTTCACATTAAAGCTAAGCAATGGGGCGTGTATGAGCATTTTTTTTTTCATTTCATCAATATTGCTAAGGGCTCCTTTGGAGAATATATTATTTGCTACTTATAAGATTGCAAAAGATTGGATCTGTTGTTTGTTATGGTTTTTCTAGAAATGGAATTAAAAAATAAATATTACAGATATTACCATATTTATAGTTTCGAGGTTTAAATAAAGAAGTCGCTATGATCGAGTCGACTATACTTTTCCGATATTTTCTGGGTTATAAAAATATATTACGCCGTTCCATTTGTCGTGGGATAGCTCAGTGTGAAACGAGCTATATTAATTTTCATTCAATGAACCCACACGTTGCTAATTGATAATGATCAATGAAAGCTAATTTAAGACATACACAATAACTACACAATAATAGTACAAAATTTTCTGTTTCCATTGATTCTATTTCCATTATTGCAAGGATCATAAAGAAGAAAAAAAGACGTGATAAGTAACGTGTATAAAATGAGCTTTACAAAAGCAAATACTAGACAGTTTGAAATCGTTGATAATGAGTCGCCATTAAACCAATATAAACGGAAAACAAAAATTTTATAAATTTCTGGTGCCGGAGTAAGAATGCCTCTGCATTCAAGGGCGGTCTGTCGTAAAAGGCGACAAAACAACTTTAGCTATGGTTGTGGTAGGTTACTATGTGGTAAAGAAGAAGACCACCCCGAGACGCACGCATTGTGCTCCGGGGCGCAGCGGTCGAAGTGAAGCCCCAGATGAAATACCTGGGGCTCACACTAGACCCTAGGTGGAGCTTCGGGCCACATTTTGCCCAATTGTGCCCGAGGCTGGTCTCGGCCGCTGCCGCCCTGGGCAGACTCCTGCCCAATGTGGGGGGGCCGGGCACAGCCGTGAGAAGATTGTACACTGGCATCGTGCAGAGCATGGCGGTGTATGGTGCGCCTGTCTGGGCAGACCACCTCACATCTCATAGCAGGGCCCTCTTGAGAAGATCTCAGAGGGTCATAGATGTGAGGGCCATTCGGGCGTACCGTACAGTGTCCTGGCGGGCGGCTGCACTCCTGGCAGCCGACCCGCCCTGGGAGCTGCGGGCGGTTGTCCTCTCAGAGACGTACCGCCTACGCCGCGACGCCAGGGAGAGGAGACTCCGGCTGTGCCCGGAAGAGTCGCGACGGGTCAGGGATCTCGCCCAGGAGGCCTTGACCCAGTCTTGGTTAAGGATCCTGGGGCCTCCCAAGCCGGGCCGGGTTACTGTTGAGGCAATCCGCCCCTACTTGTCGGAATGGGTCTCGCGATCAAGCGGGACCCTGACATACAGACTGGTGCAGGTGCTGACCGGCCATGGCTGTTTCGGCAAGTACCTGCACCAAATTGCGGGGCGGGAGCCGAACCCGGCCTGTTGGGAATGCGGCGCGCCAGTAGACACCGTAGAACATACGGTGTCCGAGTGCGCCGCTTGGGGGCCCCAGCGGTTTAATTTGCAGGGTGTGGTGGGAGGTGACCTCTCGCTGCGGGCAATCGTAGGTCAAATGCTCCACAGCGAGAGGAATTGGAACGCGGTGGTCTCCTTCGCTGAAAGTGTCATGCGGCAGAAGGAGGCCATCGAGCGTGCGATCCCTCGACTCCTCCCGGAGGACGCGGCGGCTCCACCGATTCGTCGGCGTAGGACGAATCGGGGAAGGAGACGCTATGCGCACCTCATCCCACCCTGAGAAGGGGTTGCCGGTCGCTCTCTTGTAAGAGCGGCCAGCCGGGAGTTCCGGGGGAAGCTCCCGGCGAAGGCAATGAGACAGAGAGTGCCCTACCCCGACTGGACACTCTGTGTCTGGTCACCGGCAGGTCTAGTGTGACCGCCGGCAGCGGGAACTGTCACTCGGGGTACCCTCATTGGAGACGTCTGGCTGGGGGCCTAGCAGAGTAATGCCAAAAGGCGATCCTGCGAAGCCCCCTCTAAGGCCAAGAGTGACGACCGGGGTTTTTAGTGGGTAGGACCGGCGGCCTTGGCCCCCGGTCCGCCCGAGGGGAGTAGGCAGCCCCCTCGGGAGGTAATCCCACATACCCCACCGGCCTTCCCCCGGAGGCCGGTGGAAACTGTAACAGTTTTCCTCGGTATAAAAAAAAAAGGTTACTATGTGGTAAGGCCCCAAGCCCGTCTGGACGGTAACTTATGCTCTACATATGCCGCCAGAATAACCTTGTGTTGTGTTCGGGCAAACATGACCCGGGTCCCAGTTCCCCTATGCGGACGGCAGCGTGTTGGCGGTGACCCTGGCGTCACAAACAACCAAAGGCAACGCAAAAACAATTTAAAAAATGTTTATTACTATAGCAGCATATACTCAAATTTACAAAGGTTTTAGTAAGTCATTATTATTACATTAGGATATGCTGGAACCGCTGAAGAATGTGTCATTGTGTAGTTATAATATTGTTTTTTTTTTTATGGTATATTCAAATTCTACATATTTATTTAAACTAAAAATAAATTGAATGCTAAATTATATCAGTTTTAAATTCTTCTCCATGCAAGGGCGGAGTAAGAATAACCCCTGCGGCCGGGATCAGGCAGTCATAAAACGCGACAAAATAACTCTAGCTACGTGGTAGGGCCCCAAGCCCGTCTGGATGGCTACTCCTTCTGTTTTCTAAGTATGCCGCCATAATAACCTTGTGTTGTGTTCCGGCATTAATGGCCCAGGTTCTTGTATCCCTATGGGAAAGCAGCGTGTTGGCGATGCCACTGGTGTTGCAAACACCCATAGGCGACGGTAACTGCTTACTATTAAGTAGGTCATCAGCCTGTCTGCTGTTCTTCAGCAATTAAAAAAAAACTAGATAAATAGTTAATATATACATTTCTTGAATAGTTTATACATAATTTTTTTTTAAATAACATTTATTTGCGTTTTAATGTTTTTAATTTCCTAACTAAATTAAAACAATTTTTGTTGTCAATTAAGAAGACTTATAAAAATTTAACCAACAATAAGTTTACGAGGCTTATACAAAGTAGATTCATTGAAATAAAATTGCATATATTCGATAAAGGTTTATTTAATAAGGGGACATAAAATTGTATAAGGCAAAAATAAACATATTTTTGAAACATGTGTTATTTTATGGAATTTAATTACTCCTATGTGTTTAGCGGTTTTGTGTAATATTGTTAAGGAAAAAAGGAAGCGAAAAAGATCAATTCTATGACAAATAATTTTTCATAGCTATTTTGAACTCTCTTGAATAAGACATTTTTTTTAAATTAGTGAACATGTTTAATGATACTAATTACATACAAAATATCACGTAGCATATTCGTAAAGATATATTGCGCTTTTATTAGATTTAATAAAAAGGACTGAATAAAATCAGATCACAAAAGTTTTTTTGGCCGTTTGGCCAGGGTAGAAAATTGAGAGATTATGTAAAAGAAGATTATGTGAAGAGTGTGGAAGGAGAGTACGTCTTAAACCCAACCTTAATTTCGAATAGACCAAAAATACTTGAAATTATAATTCAGTACTACCAGGAATTGAAACGATAAATAGATATTAAAAAAGTTCTTCATACAGTTTCTGGCCTTAGAAGCATGCTTATAGTGTTAAAAATATTGCACAACACCAGTGAATCAATAAAAATCTGTTGAAAGTAATACGGACGCGCAAAAGAACAAAGTAAGTCTAATTTTACATTTGACCTAAAATGTGTTACATCACAATATGTGATACGTGTACAACCTTTGAGAAAATTGTACGAATAAAGAGTTCATTACAAGTCCAGAGGGCTAAATCTGGATGAACCCAACGAATCATTACTACGGGTTAAAATATCACATTTTCGTTAGAATATTTAATTTTCATTTACCCATCTTAGATCAACCACCCGCCCGCAAACCAAGCGAGCCCACCTGTCATTTGACCTACTTTGCGAATCCCTTTTAGTCATGTCCTAAAATGTTCAGCTGTACTTAAAATAATTCCTTTTGAATTAATCTTGATTTATTAAATTTAACAATTTTACCATTATGATGATTTGTGAGTGCATTATGAGTGCTTTCATGCAGTAAGTATGCCGGAAAAGATATGTATTATCGACGTAATGAAGCTGAAAGCTTCTATCTTCTTCTTCTATCGCAAACCATCTAAACTAAAATTGGTGGTAATGATCGCATCATTTATAAGACGCCTTCCTAGAGGAATTAAAAACTAACGAAAACAATTAATCCTTTAATGAGATACTTTGCGTCAGTGATGACACCTTATGTTAATAAATTACTTTATACATGTAGCTGCAAAGCCATATCTGAATAAAGCACAATAGCGTGCCCAAATAATATTTGTGCCACAAGTTTTATCCGTGTTTCAGCCCATGCAAAATCGTGGAAGGGGAACCCCCTTCTAGGGGAGAGGGGCACAGAGGGGCTCAGAGCATTTATAAGCTAAATGTAACGCGGCTAAAACAAAGCTTGTTAAAATTTCAGGTCATGTTTGAGGCGTACCACCGTTGTAAATTTAAAATATATTCTTATACATATACGAGTAATTGTAATCTAATAAATAAATAATGTGTGTTAAGCATTTGACGTTTTTATATGTCACATATGTAGACAAAAGATACTTTAAGTGGGCCGTCAGCTTATCTGCTGTTCCACGGCAATAAAAAAAAACTACTGAACCATCAAATTAATTTACCTTCTATGATTTAATAATAAAACTCATTAGAGCTAGATATTTTTTATAATATTGTTAATATACTCAGTCTTGAACTCCATGAATAATTAATTTTTTTTATGTCTGCTTCACACACAGTATTGCACTATCCGTTAACAAACCAGCTCGAAATTTAAATTTAATCACGTGTAAGGATACGTGTTTGCTTAACTGTGCGTTAATCAGACCATCAAGAACCTTCGCTATGATTGTCGCTAGCGAGATAGGCCTGTAGTTGTTACAATCAGCTTTGTCACTGTTTTTATTTTTACGACAGGCACAACAAGTATTCTCAGCATTTGTTTTGGTAAATAAGCATGACCAAAAAATAAGCAAAGGTTATAAAAAGTAGCTAATACTCTGACCATCATGACCAGGGGATTTGCCTCGTGACATCGATTTGATAATATTAGTAGCATTCTTTGTATTCAGACAAAAACTTAAATCGGTTACAGCATCCAGCCTCATCTAAGAAGTCCAAGGTGTCAAGGTTACAGTGAAATATGGCTTTTGAAAAGCTCAGCTACTTCATATAGCCCAGACATCCCGCCAACACACTCAGGAAGAACCAACCTTAGAATTTAACTTATGTTTTGATTTCCAAAAGGAACTAAAATCTTTTTTAAAATGATGTTCAGCTGAGTTATCAATTTTTATCTGATCTTCGTGTCCTTGACACCATTTTAGTTTAGACTTAAATATTTTTCTTGATTCAAACATCTCATTATACACGCTCCCCTTACTAGGCTTTCCGTACCATAGCCAAGTTCTAAACTTTATCCTGGCCTGCCTGTGTCCGTCGACAACGTGCTCATTCCATCCGGCGACTACACGTCCACTGGCCCTTTTATTCACATCTCGCCCAACCACAGCTGCTTGGCTCAGAGCTTGAACAATATTGTCATACAATTTGTCTATAGTAAATATGTGGTCAGTTCGGTTACAACATTTCTGAAACTCTAAGGGACAACCTATCGTTTGTACATTCAATTAAATATTTGTTAATTTGTTGAGAGTTCCTATTTCCTAATATTATTTTATTTTCTTTAGTAATATACCTATTTAGCTTTGGCTGCGATAAATGTAAATTACACTCAATTGTTAATGGATAATGGTCTGACCATAACACATTATAAAGAACATATACTTTAGCGATTGTAGACCTGGCCTGTAGACTTGCGTCAATAAACAATGATCAAGCCACCGTTGAGTTCCGTGTACATCACTAACAAAAGTTTATGTGTTGGATAGTACTCCCAAAACTTCCGTATTAATACATGACCATTTCTATTACTAAAGTCTATGAGTTCAGTATAAAAACGCTCACATGGATGCGCATTATGTCCCCTAAGATACATATTCAGTGTATATGTAAAGTCCACTAGATAGCTTGCTACATCTGTAGGCATGTACACACTAAACACTAAAATAGACTGCTCTTAGGAAACTACCTCGATTACGCATACACACAGGCTATCGCACTGAAGCACAGACACGTTCATAAAGACACTACGTCGCCACAGGAACGCAACTCCGCCGCAGGGCCTACCTCTTAGCATGCCAGCTGAGGTGTCTACTGCTGAGACCTCAGTACTATTGAAATCCGGATGTATGCTGTTTAAAAAGGACAAGTCCCTGTCAAGCAATCAAGTCTCCTGTAGCGCAGTAATATCTCAAGTTTTACACAAACTTCTCATATCATCCAAGGATCTTTTAACGTTCTTACAATTAAATGATACAAAATAAAATCGTTTTAGTTTATCCAGATTTATTATTTTCTAGGCCGACATAAGCGCCAATATCATTTGGTGCTGTATTTGAATGTCTTCTTCATTGATAATGTATAAAGAGATACGTCAACAGTTTTTAACTTCATTTTATTACACAATTTTGTATAGTAACCATTATTCAGGAACTTTGGTACATGTAGACTCCAGATGCCGGATGTTAACATACATACATCAATAACGGAAATTAAAGCGGTCATAGGTTTTCAGTCGGTTTATGTGCAGCAATCCGTGCAAAGTTAGTAATTTAAACCCTTAAATTTTCATGGTAATAGACACTGTTATTATATGATTACTGCAGTTTAAGAATTCAATAAAATATATTCACGCCTCTATCTTAGGAAGGGGAGGGTTGATTGTTTTAATAAAATGTTATCGTGTAGTTGCGCCTAAATGTTGGGGCAGGATTTAATATCAACTTAATCAAGCTTGACTCACAGTTTTCTTATCGTAAAAATAAGGTTGGTTATTATTATGAGGGATAGTACGTATACATTTTATTCATTCACTCTATTTACGAATACTCATAAGCGTTCTAACATAATAAGAACCTTTATTATATTAAAATATTAATTTTAAACCCTTTGTTACTTATTTCAATGTTATAAATATCACTTTCAGTATACAAACAACAACAGTGAAATATAAAATTAAAATGAAATGCTAAAATGTTTCATTTTCTTATAAAGGAAGAATTCCAGTCGTAGCAATAATCGTAGGCACGTAGTAGGAATGCTACGTCGCGCTTCATGTGACTACTACAAAATATGTACTACGCAAGAGATTTCAGTAAAGGGTGTGTAGAACTATTTCTCGCATTTGTAGATTGAAATTCAGGATCATTAGTAGGAATGTCTACGCTGAAATGTGTCTAATGAATAACTATTTGAAGCTGTACATGAGCTCAATTTAAAAAATGCTGGGTCTTACATTATTCCTTTAAAATAATTGAACTGAAATATAATTACTTTTAATGTAAAGTATGCTGGCTCATAGGGTATGAAAACCAGACAATAATTCAAAAAAATCGTTGTGTAGGTATATCTTTCTAATCCATCTGTTTCTTTTTTAAGAACTTTCTTATTTTCTAAGCTACGCCTTTTAGTCTTTAACAAATTCACAAAACAAAAATGCGCAAAGTGAATTCTTGTAGATTAAATACAAACCGGATTCTTATAAATACATTGTGGTCTGTGATACCGTGCGTTCGACATAATCCGGGAAAATCCTGTTGATAGAAACCGCCTGTACAAAAAAGGTATTCTCGCCAAATTGAGCGGTCGGGGCTTCAATGTTTATCTATTTGTTGAACTAAATATTCGTGAGAATGGATGATTGGATAACAAATATTTCGTAGTTATATATTAAAAAGATAATACTTGTCATCAAAACTCAAAAAAGTTACTCTAGAAAATTCTTCTTCTCAGAATTTATCCAACTTGTATTCGTATTTTACCCTTCGAATGGCAAACTGTTGTAATCTGGACTTGTAAGGGTTTAGAATTAAACTGGGATTAAGCGAGTTAATGACACCTATGATAGAGGTAACAACGATGATGGCCATTGTTAAATTTGTATGCAGGGATTATGGGTAACCGTAATTAGTTGCAGTGGTACACACTTTTCGACGTGATTTATGCCATTTATGACCTCAAAATTAGAATTTCTGATCAAGTCAAATTGGCTTTTGTACAGCTATGATACGACCGATACTAAGAACAATACAAATAAAAACTGCTTAATGACACTGAAATGACGCAGTGGTTGCCCGAAGTGATGTGGATGGAACGCGTCAGTAATTTTTGTATCTTAATACGAAGAGACGGCAGAAAAGATGCAGGAAGATATCCTAATATGTATGGCTTCGTTGGCTACCACCCACTTATATGGAGAGAAACCGTTTCGTGTCCGTCAGGTGTAGAAAAAATTAATCAAACCCAAAAGTTACTTGACGTGGTGCGGATATAAAAATACTGAAGACTTATAAAAATAGAATTAGAAGTCGGATCCCAGAAACCGTAATTTAAGTTTAGGAACTAGTCGTAATTTAACGCTATGATAATGATGACAATACTGATGATGAAGTACTTTTTTACTAGTTTTTTTTTTCTCAACTTTCATAGTATGAATTTTTTCTATCGCAAGACGTATAGTTTTGCAAGTTTTTGAAGATTTATTCTTCACTGCTTGGGCATAATATTAAAACGAGGGGCTAGTTTTTTACATATTTTTATTTTTACATACTTACTAGTATTAAAAAATTATTCAAAATTTGATCATTGCTGCAATACACACACTACTCTCAAAAGGATAAAAATAAAGATTAACGGGTAAATCAAATCAAATGTTAGAAGCTTTCATGTCAAACACTAAAATTGACTATTGTCAATGGTCGCGAAGTTATTTTGCGTTACGACTTTTCATGTATGCTTAATTTTTTATCCGTGCAGGGGCGGAGAAAGAATACTAACCTCTGTGGCCGGGGTCGGCCTGCCGTAAAAGGCGACAAAACAACCCACCCTAGCTACGTGGTAGGGCCTCAAGCCCGTCTGGATGGCGACCACCTTTGGTCTTAAGTATGCCGCCATAATAACCTAGTGTTGCGTTCCGGCATTAGTGACCCAAGTTCCTGTACCTTTATGGGACAGCAGCGTGTTCGCGATGCCACTGGCGTTGCAAACACCTATAGGCGACGGTAACTGCTAAATTCTAAACGGGCTGTCAGCCTGTCTGCTGTCCTACGCAATAAAAAAAATTCATTTATTCGCAATTCTGACATCATAATGATCCACAAGGATGGAAAACCTACCAACGAAGTTACCTCCTATAGACCCATAAGTCTGCTACCAGTCATCTCAAAATTATTCGAAAAAATACTACTATCAAGAATGCTTGGCGTCCTATCTGAACGATCTATAGTTCCTGACCACCAATTCGGATTCCGACAAGAGCACGGAACAGTAGAACAGGTCCACAGAGTAGTTGATGAAATAAGAAAATCATTGGAACTAAAAGAATACTGTTCGGCAGCGTTCCTCGACATACAGCAAGCTTTTGACAAAGTTTGGCATAAGGGATTACTCTGCAAAATCAAGAGACTGCTACCACATACCTTCTATAGCATATTACACTCGTACCTATCAGAGAGAATATTTCAGGTAAAAGATGGCGAGTATATATCTAGCTTTCACGACATACAAGCTGGAGTACCTCAAGGATCGGTACTGGGTCCTGTCCTCTATACCATATTCACGTCAGACCTACCGGAAACAACCGGGGTATTAACTGCTACGTTCGCAGATGATACCGCCATTCTTGCCAGAAATAAAAACCCAGAAAAGTCAAGCCAGCTTCTTCAACAGGAGCTAGATAAAATAGGAGAGTGGCTTAGGAAATGGAGAATCAGAGCCAGTGCCACGAAGTCGACCCAAGCTACATTTACTCTTCGGAGAGGAAACTGCCCACCTGTAACTCTAGATGGAAAAACTCTACCACACAATGATTCAGTAAAATATCTGGGGATGCATCTGGATCGAAGACTTACGTGGAAAACTCACTTGCAGAAAAAGAGAGACGAACTTAACCTCCGGTACAGAAACCTGCAGTGGTTGCTCGGTAGAAACTCTGTCCTAAGCACAGACAACAAACTCCTTATATATAAGGTCGTCCTGAAACCAGTCTGGACATACGGCGTACAGCTGTGGGGATCGGCGTGTGACTCCAGCATTGAAATCGTTCAAAGAGCACAAAATGGCATATTAAGAAACCTGTCAAATGCACCGTGGTTCCTGAAAACTTCTGAACTACACCATGAACTTAAAATGGACACGGTTAAAGAGGCTATAAAGCAATATTCAGCCAAGTACAAGAACCGCCTTAATAAACATCCTAACCACCTGGCAGCACAATTGACCAGTGTAAATTACCCTAAAAGACTGAAACGTCAGCATATAATGGACCTAGCACAAAGAGAATGAAAGTAAAATAAGGAAAGGAGAGACACTCAGTGGAGTACTGCTCCTGCATGACAACACTACTCAAAACACATCTGCTTATAGTTGTGGGACTGATCGCAGATAAAACCAAAAACAAAAAAAAAAAAAAATTTATTCGCAATTAATGTAAGGTTATTATTTTTGTATCGTTGATACATGACAATTATAGCTAATATAAACGTTTATTTAGAATCTTGAAAAATTATAATATCAACTGAAATATTCTTTCGAATACGATTTGCAAAGGGTCAAAAACATAGAAAATCTCGCCAGCAAGGTAACTATTTGGTTTCACGTTTTTCAAAAAGTAACTTATCATATAATAAAATATAATCTTTACTAAGTATTTTTTATCGATTTAGATCCGACTTTAAAAACTTTCGTGCATGAGTAAAACTTTGCGGTTCCAAAATAGCCGCACGGTAAAGTGACCGCGAACCGCGGTGCGCGGGAAACCAAACATTACCCAAATGAATGAACAGTAACCACGTACGTTAATTAACAAATCTTACCTTGCCGCAGTAAATTGAGGGTCAGGTCAACGCACACTCAACTCTACCTGGCATACCAGTTCCCGAATATTTCGGTAGTAAAACGGAAGTTTGTGACTTAGCTCTCTTATTATTGCTACGAACTTTTAAAAGTTAGAAATAATTTAATTTAATCCAAACGTGGTTTCATTTTGATATTACAATGATATAACTTGGAGCGCGAGAAAATGAAATACTTTAATGGACGTGCGCGAGTGTTGGCTAAGACCGCGGGATTAGGAGTGATAGGCGTTCGCTCCGCTAAAACGTCTGCATGCGACTGCTGGATTGCCGTGCCCGCACGAACTTGTATTCTCCAGCCGGGCCGCTAGTGAAGTACTCTCGAAGCTACAATAATTAAAATTCGCCATATCATCCAATAATTTACCAAAGTTAATTAACGGTGACCTTAATTAAAATATGTCAATATTCGGAATTAAATAAATATTTTTATATTGGAAAATTGTATCATAAAATTAAATAAACATCAAATAACAGATTTCTAATTGTATAAAGTCATATACATTTTGGACTATTATATAGATATTGATACTGCTAAATATTACTTCTTCAGAATATTACTTTTAAAGATAATGAATAGGAAAACATCATAATAATTTCTGTAATAAAAATCTAAACATATGTAACATAAATACGTATGAAAATTGGGAATTTGATTGTTTAATATTTTGGGTGAAAATGACGAAAATCGTAGCCCATCCCTAAAGGTTAGGCGCGCCTCCCGCTCCTGTCGACCTCGGTGCCTTTACATCGTTCTTTATCTGTACACACGCAAGACATCGGCGTCTCAAATGTTTCGGCGATCAAACGAAGGAAACCTCGCCCATCACAGCTGCTGGAAAAGGGACCGTTTTTCCAATACATTTCTCACATACTATGCATGTTGCTTGTTGTTAGTTATTATCAAGTGATTTTGAATATCCCTCGTATCAAATCTCAACATTCTTTCTAAATGTTTTTGTGCTATCCGTACTTTTGGATGTGTAAACATATCTTATTTAGGTTTTTCATTACTTGACTTTATGGCTTTTTCGATCTCCGTGCGTGTCAATGGCGGTCACAAGTGGAATGGCTGCGAGGGTCACGAGTTCGTTTCCTATTCCGAATCTGGGTACTTATGTATTATATATATTTTTATATTTACATATATAAGTAAATAAAAGTACATCAGTCTCATAACACAAGCACTCTGCGGCTTAGGACAATATAATGCTATGTCAATTCTAATAATAGTAAATTTTTTTTTATTTCTCCTCACAATATACATTCAGGGCCTTAGATAATAGGAAATAGTACTATTTAACTAAGTTATTTTTAAACATGAAATATAAAACTTGTCGAAAAGAGAGGAGACAGAAATCCGCACTGCAAAAAGCCCGTCTTATCGGTCATATGACTAATTGTCATAATATGACCACGGTAGCAATAATAGCCCTCGTAATATCCCACTGCCCACTCGCCTTTGCCCTTAGAGGGTATGAACAGTATACCTACTACGCTTGTTTGTGATGGATCAAGTATACTAATGATCACGGTATGCAGGATTTCTCACGATGTCGTCCTTCACAATGAGTACGTGGCAATTTTTTATATGTACATTAAGCAAGAAAAACTGCCTAAACTGAGCATACCATAGTGGTATATACCCGTGACCTTAAGATTGATCTCCGTAAATTTATTATAATTCATTAATCTAGATTTAAGTGATTGTAGGGTTTAGACAATTTGGTTCAAACAATCTTAAATCTTATTACGGCTCCCTTTACCTTTTATCTATGGAGTTTAAGATGTGACAGATAAATAACTTTTACTTTCTCAGAAGATATAAAAAATTGTGTTCGATTTTTACTCATGCCTGTTGCGTTTATGCACAGGAAATGAAAATGTTACGTAGAATTAACGGAATGGAAGTGTCGAAGATGCAAAAACGTGCACATAAGTTGCTGAAAAATAATTAACAGCGTACCTTAAACACTGATGCAAATATTTCGGATACAGCGAGCATGGTAAGCTTATAAGAAGATGGTTCTTATAGGGGTATCAACCGTTTAGCGACCCAACCTTGAAACTTTACTTAAGGGGTGTATAGCAAAATGCCATTACTATTGAAGCAGTTTTTAATGTAATTATACTGTTAACACTGTATCAACGTATGATATGAGATATTAGTAATAAGTTCTCTTCGTAATTATTAAACTTAATGAAGTATTTAAAAAAATTATTATATAAGCTTACGTAACTATTCCTTTTTACCTTTTCTTAGTTTCTTAGCTTATCGTGGTAAGTAATTAAAACAAAATTGTTCCCTGTCAATCTGGAAACAATTTTTTTATAACTGTGTGTCTATTTTCATGCTTATAAATTTATAATTGATAGTTTAAAACAAATACATATATTTAATACAATAAAATATATATGTCAAATCTGTCAAAATTGTTAAAATTATAGTGAAAATTTATTTATTATGATATAAATTATCAAAAGAAAAAGAAGTAAAATCTAAATAAAAATGGCGTACTTTTACCCTGAAGACTGCGAGTAATTTGCAGTATGTCCGATGTTAGTGGCCGCTTGTCCGACAACGTGCTGCGAAGATCCACCTATATGCTATCCCTGCTCGCTACGATGTCCTTCACCGAAGGTTATGTATTGTTGTGAAAAGAAGCCGCGAGTTTCAAGGCCTCTAACTTGCCAAGAAAAAGATGGCTGTGAGCCACCACCAAAATACCTATATATGAAGAAGGACGCATTGTGAGCTAGCTGCCTATGTCTGCATTCAAGCGCAACGGAATACAGGAGGAAGAGCATTTGAAATCGCTCGGCACTGCGAATTTCCTATTTAGAAGCCCTCGTGACGTAGTTGTCGAATGTAAATTGTGCACGGACCCCGTAAAAGTCGGCGACCCGGCAAAAGTGTCACCCTTCACACCCAAACCGACACTCGGATGTTGTTTACTCAAGAAGAAACCAATAAAAGTATCGCTTGAGGATATATGAAATGATTGACAGCGAAATTTCGTGTGCCACTTTCAATTTCAAACGAAAAAAATAATTTAAATAAAAAGTATGACAGATTTTACCCTAAAAAGGGGTTAACGTCAGGCATGTGGCTTGTTGTAAAAACTAAGTCACAACTATTACAATATGTAACATGTTGTGCCGACCTGTGAGAGTTTAAATAAATACAATATTTTTTTCAATGTTCCTTTTGCTACATTCGGATGATTAGCCTCGAACTTCTCTACTTTTTGTTATTAATGATATTAGTTAAATTAATGCCTATGTAAATATTAATATTTGCATACTAGTAGGTGTAGGTTGGCAGCTCAATTAAACGCTTGAGTAGTTCGATATACATTTTAATGAGAAATATACTCATTTAAATAATTAAAATGATAAAATAATTTTATTTTGTAGATGACAATGTACGTCAAATCTGACGAGTAATATTTATTTTTGTCATAATATTGAAAAGCATTTGGTAAAACCTTTTTGTAAAATATTAAATATAATTAACATACATTAATGTTACACTACATAGGCGTACTTTAAGTGCCCCAGCGCATTATTTGTTGGTCGCGCGGCCAGTACGTGGCCGCTAACCGCTGGCCGCATAATGCGCGCAGTTACTATATATCACCTATATATCACGAAAGTTAATGGCCGCAGCGACCAGGCCGCGCGGCCTGGCCGCCTAATGCGCGGGGGCACTAAAGTAATAGTCACGAAAAATCAAAACATAGTTGCATTTTTGTATTATTCTTATGCCAACTACTGACAACCTTCCTGATATAACGACTCTTAGTGCCCCAGCGTATTAGGCGGCCAGGCCGCGCGACCAGGTTGCTGCGGCCAGGTCGCGCAGCAACAATTCATCAACGGCCACGTCGGGCGACCAGATTCGTCACTCAAATTCACATCGTGTTCCAAAATGGACATCGAAGAAGAAATTATTGTTGCACTAATTTGTTCATAATTACAAAAAAAAAAGGAGAAAGAAAGAATACATTTTGGATTCATCCATTGTTACGGGAGAGGCTTACAAAAAGAATATATAAAATATAATTTCCTGAGAAGTCTTTCCCACAGAATATATTAGTTAGTTCCAACCATAATTGCCTTTTTAAATTTTTGTCTGAATCCGATGACTGGTCCCATAAGGCTATTCTGTTTTGTATTTCTAGAATGAATCGTTCCGTATCAAACGTCATCCTGTACACACAAAAACGCGTGGCCGCTGCGACAAGTGCACGTAGACTGAGTTATGTTCATACAAAATGGCGTATCTCGTTGGTCGCGGCGGCCAAGTGGCCGCGTGTTTAGTCGCGATGTTTTCGTTGGTCGCGCGGCCAGTACGTGGCCGCTAACCGCTGGCCGCATAATGCGCGCAGTTACTATATATCACCTATATATCACGGAAGTTAATGGCCGCAGCGACCAGGCTGCGCGTCCTGGCCGCCTAATGCGCGGGGGCACTTACACGTCAGAAAGTATGCATGGGTACAATTTCCGTCCAAATCTGGGTATAAATACTAGCCAACCGAATACTAGCTAAAGCTATTTAGCTATTAGATGTGACCCAAAAGTAATGATAATTGGTTATTTCAGATAAAAATTAATGTTTTTTGCTGACCACTCACTCACTAGGTTCACATAAAAATCATATAAATAGGCCTTAACTCCCAGGAGATACGTTCATTTGAATAAAAGCTATTAGAAAAATAATATCAAAATCGATAAAAACAATATTAGAGCTGTCAAGTACTTCTATTTGAAAAAATGTCTACCAAATACATCGAAGCGGCCTCCCTGCTGGCCGGATCCCCACCATGGGACTTCGAGGCCCGAGTCCTAGCGCTGTTGTACCAGTGGCGCCGGGACGCTGCCGAGCGTGGCTCTCGCCCTGCGTCTCGCGAAGCGGAGGTAAAGCGGGTGGAGCTGCGCGACGAGGTGCTCATGGTGGAGTGGAAGGAGTACCTCGCGCGCCCCAGCGCAGGCCTCGCCACCATCAAAGCGGTGAGGCCCGTCCTGGCCGAATGGCTGGAAAGGCGCCACGGCACCCTGACCTTCCGCCTGACGCAGGTCCTCTCGGGGCACGGTTGCTTCGGGAGGTACCTGCGTCGTATAGAGCGGGAGATGATGTCGGGGTGCTACCACTGTGGCGCGGGCGACGAGGAGAACACGGTGGACCACACTGTCGCCGTGTGCCCTGCGTGGCGTGAGGAGCACCGCGCCCTCGTCGTCCAAATCGGCGCGGACCTGTCGCTCCCGGTCCTGGTTTTGTCCATAGTCGGGAGCGATCCTGGATGGACGGTCGTCGTCTCCTTTTGCGAGGCAGTCATGTCCGCAAAGGAGGCGGCAGAGCGGAAGCGGGAGTCAACCATCAGACTCCCCTCCCGCTAACGCAGGCCACGTCGTCGGCGTCGGAGGGCCACTAAAGACCTCCGGGAGCGGGCGGCCCCTCGGGGGAGGATCCGCCGCCCGCACTATTGCCGCGAGGGTGAGGGCCGCGTGCTGTTCCGCGGCCCCCCTCAACTCCTTAACACAGGAGAGCGCCGGAGGGGACGAAACCCTGACCCCTGGCACCAACACTTTAGAAGGGAAGGAAGGCCTTGAGACAAAGAGCGGGCCGACGCCGGCCCGGGCCACGAGATCGGCAGGCCATATATCTGTGGGCCCGGGCGTAGGCGATAGGTGAACAGCGGGGTTTTTAGTGGGTAGTCCGATGGCCAAACAACTTTCCGGAGTTTCAGATATCCCTCGGTCCCCCAGGGCCGGGGGAACCCGTCAAGAGAGGGTTTTTCCCCGAGACTACAAAAAAACTTAACGGTAATAATGCACGTTATGCGAAGGATTTTAAGCTGGACAGATCATCATCGAAAGATGAACATCGCGACGAACGTCCATCTACGGTCGACGTTCTGTCCCACTGAAGATAACGTGAAAAGTTGAAAACTAAAGAGTTAAAGATAACGTGAATAGAAAGATCGAGGTGGTCACAGAGATCTCATATGGCAATGTTCTAAGAATACTCCCAAATAAATTGCCTGTAAAATACTTCTATACGCGTTGGGAGCTGAAGGAATGGAATATTTAAAAAAAGGACTCACTATTTTAGTTTCTTACTAAGAAAACCAAGGAAAAAAATAGCCGGAAACCGCAATTATATTGGCTGCTATTCATAAACGGAATTCAAACAGCTCGAACACAGACCCTTTTCTCCAGATGAAGCTCTTAATTACTTTTATCCATTTTCTCGGCTCAAACAATACCTCCGAAGTAAGAAATATAAAGACGATAAGGAAATAAAGGCCGTTGAGGGCTTTTTGAAAAATCAAGACAAAATTTTTTTCTCAAGAAGTTTTATTTAAAAATAAGTCTATAAGTAATATATCGATTGACTAGTAACATAAGCACCGTTTATCCGTGCATGGGCAGAGAAAGAATACTGATATTTGGGGCCGGGGTCGGCCTGTCTTAAAAGGAGACAAAACAACCACGTAGCTAGAGTATAGCTACGTGGTGTCCCAAGCCCGTCTGCATGGCGACCACTTTTGGTCTTAAGTATGCCCCCATAATAACTTTGTGTTGTATTGCGGCACTAGTGACCCAAGTTCCTGTACCCTTATGGGACTGCAGCGTGTTCGCGATGCCACTGTTCTTGCAAACACCCACAGGCGACGTTAACTGCTAATTTTTAAGTGGGCTGCCAGCCTGTCTGCTGTCCTATAGTAATAAAAAAGCACTCTACTATTTACTTTAGGACTAGAATGTGTGTACTGTCTCAACATATTTACAGGTATTTATTTATTCAACTTCAAACTATCATCAGACTGTAAAAAAATGTTTATAAAGACTCAAAAGCTAAAAAAATACTTACGAAATTTTATTACAGATTTCCTGCTCTCAGCTCTTCCATTTTCTATATTCTCGTAACACAAGAAATTATATTTAATTCTAAATTGGCAATATAATAATGGATTTACGTCCACTACGCTTCTTCTAGTGCAATTTGAAGCACTGCGCTGGGGCCCAGGTTATGCTCTTTCACACCCTGGCGCAGTGGTAAATTCAACTTGCAGTGGCCGCTGAGCCGTACCGGGTACCGCCCCAAGACGATACATGGGCGGGTGACCTGGACGGCTTGGTGGCTGTAATCAACAGGCCACCTGCCGGTGCCCCGGCCCTCACTAACATCACGAAGAGCTGGGGCTTTGTGACGGCGGATAACAGCGGGCGCACGGTCTTCGGGGTCTACTTCTCCCCGAACCAAGTGCTCGCTGAATTCGACGCGTTCGTAGCCGAGCTATGCACATTCATCGCCCCTTACTGGTGGTCAGGGATTTCAATGCAAAATCCGCATGCTAGGGTTCCCGAATCACTGACGCAAGGGGCAAGGTGCTAGAGGAGTGGGCCCTCGAGAGGGGCCTGCTCGTTCTCAACCAGGGAACGGTCAACACGTGCGTGCGCTGGAATGAGGGCTCCATAGTGGATTTTTCATTCGCGACCCCAGCTATCACGAGCCGCGTCCTGAACTGGGGGATCCTAGAAGGGGTGGAGATGCTGTTAGATCACATTTACATCCGGTTCGACGTTTCCGCTTCGGACTCAAAAAATCAGCGTGGAGGGAGCTTCTGGACATTCTCAACCAGGATCTGTGGGGGCGGTCTTACTGTTTGGTGCGCAATGAAGTATGCTAACAGGCCCCCCTCCCCTACTCACGGAGAGTCTCTCCCCGGCACTGCTGACCGAGGTGGTTACTACGTTGTTCCCCTGTTCTGGCCTAGAACACCCTGGAGCCCCGACTTATTACGCTCTTTTCACAATGCCTGGAGCAAGGCCAGTTCCCTAAAATCTGGAAACCGGGGAAACTAGTCCTGCTCATCAAGGATGGCCACTTCGCAGACTCTTCATCGACGTACTGGCTCCATAGTGTTGGACGAGACCACAAAGCTGTTTGAGGGTACAATAATGAACCGGCTCGTCCAGCACCTAACGAGAGTAAGGCCAAACAGGCCATAGCGGCGATAAACTATGGACACCATCCTTCGCGTGAAGAGCCAGGCGGAGGAGGCAATCTCCGGAGACGAGGTGTTGATAGCGGTGTCGTTGGACATAACCAACGCTTACAATACCTTGCCCTGGAACTGCATCAGCGAAGCACTCAGATATCACGGGGTGCCTACCTACCTCTACCGCATAGTCGGGGCGTACTTATGCGATCGTGCCGTCGTATTCCCGGGACAACATGGCTGGGGATGTCGTGAAGTGACGGCGGGTGTTCCGCAGGGGTCGGTTCTGGCTCCGACCCCTTGCCGGTGTACCACAGAGTTGGCCCTGTGGTACATCGGCTATGACTATATCTTAAGAAATCCTCCTCCACCCTGACACTCTGTCATGGCACTAGGGTGGAAGAAGGAGATGGAGGCAAGCAGGAGATGACCTATGCCACTGATGAACGAGGGCGCCAATTACCAGCTGGTCTAATAGCAAGACCTAAACTGCATAACCCCCAGTGGGACCACGCCGCCAACGAGATGGTTCGGCCTATTATATTAGAGTAGCTGCAGAAGACGCACAACATCCTTAAATTCGGCCTGACACAGACTACCCCAGCCAGCTATAAGCATTGAAGCCAACAAACCACGGGCTGGAGATTGGAATTTCGTGCGCCCTCCCCTCTTACCTCTGTTCGGGTCCAGAAGCAGCTGGAGTAATTAAAACATAACCCGGCCAATATCCAGGAAAGGCCGGCCTACGTCACCACGGCTGGTATAGCTCGCCCTGATGGAAGGCACATATGAAAGCATGTCCCACTCCAGGGGCGTCGGGTAGTAAAGAAACACTGGATAGTTTTTTCGGTATACCAGTAACGTGTGTGACTCTTGCCAACAGTGGATTTGATTGCCAAATGGATGTATTGCCCGGGAGTCTTACACGACCCTACCGCGAGCCCCTAAGTGGTAGGGTAATTAAGCATTTCACCACACCAAATCAAAATTTAAAAAACACACCCAAATCCACAAAGCAGAGCCGCTTTTACGGTGAAGTACATATTTTATGTAAATATATATTTTTTATATAAAAATAAACTTTGTTATAGTTTTTTTTTCGTGAAAAAATAATAATAAAACTTTTAAATATAGTACAACCTAACTATACCTCGCGTAAAGTTGATGGAATCAATTACTCACAAGTTTCAAGGGATTTGACCTAATTAACCAAGATGTCTCTGTGTCATCTACGTAAAAGTGCGAAGCTCTTATAAATTATAAGATTCGATTATTTATCGGAAGCGAAGGTCTTTTAGGTATTTTTTATTTTCTTGTGAATATTTATTGTGTTATCTAAAGGCAATTTGTATTTTTAGTAGTATATACTGTTTGATAAAAATGGAAAAATTACAAACCATGGAAACTACCCATAACTAATATATCCATGTTTTTATTCTTAAAATATGAGTGAATACGGTTAATTAGTTATTAACGAAGATGGCGCTGTGTGATTATCCCAGTAGATATATTTATTTATTTAAATTTTTCCTTTTAAGTGACTGGTTTTTATCTTGTTTTTTTTATTGCTGTAGGACAGCAGACAGGCTAACGCAGGCGTTCTGAATTGTCACAGTGTATTATGTGTATTTATTTGAATTTTTTCTTCTTCTTCTTAGTCGTTTCACTCTTTACAGAGATATCGTGATCAACTGGTTTTTTACTTATAGTAAAATTAGTCAAACAATTATAACAACATTGACACAAAGTTCTACAGCTTCCCTAAAAAATGACAGCGATGACCCACCACTCTGATGGCCTGCTTAGAATTTAGCAGTTACCGTCGCCTATAGGTGCTTGCAAGCCAGTGGCATCGCGAACACGCTGCTGTCCCATAAGGGTACAGGAACTTGGATCATTAATGCCGGAACAGAACACAAGGTTATTATGGCGGCATACTTAAGACCAAAGGTGGTCGCCATCCAGACGGGCTGAAGGCCCTACCACGTAGCTAGGGTGGGTTGTTTTGTCGGTTTTTACGACAGGCCGACCCCGGCCACAGGGGTTAGTATTCTTTCTCCGCCCCTGCACGGATAAATTATCTATGAGTTGTGATAAAACACGCACGTGTATGTAAGTCTTATCATTAATGTACCCTTGTACGAAGGTATAAGGATCCACAAAATAAAAGTCTACCTAGTTTGGAGATCAATTATTTATGTGATAGTTGGTATAACTTAGCAGTTTACAAATTGATATCAGTTACGAAAATAAGTATAATAATAGTTTTATTATTATTTAGGATGAATAAACAAATCTTTAAAAAACTAAACAATATAACCCAATCAGAAACAGTAAGAAATTACATATAGTGTAACAAGAATTTTAGGGAGATTACTATAAGTATATATGAAGACTTAGTATTTAAATCAAATGAAATATATGCTAGGACGTAACAGGATTGGAAATCAAGTCCAAAGACAACTTGGAGTCAGTACGGCTACTTCTTTATGCGTTAATGTTAAAATATATTTTGTAGCCTCACAAAGGGCATAAAGTTAAGTTTGAAAAACCGTACAAAATGGCCCAAGCCTCACAAGCTCAGATCCAACCTCGACCCCGTCAACCTGTCTGTATTTTACTTCTGTCCGTATATTTGTAATTTTGGTAAGCGGTGCGCAACAGTTGCAGTCTGTATATTATCGAGACAGATATAACCTATATTTGCTTCATCGGGATCAGGAATGAGGGGTGTGCAAAAAGCACACACGTCCCTCCAGCTGCAAGTTTTCTTGACCAAGTATGTGTCATCCCCATTTAACAATTGATTAATTTATTCATAATTTATCAAATGGTATCAGCCCTGTAATATAAGAGCTGCGTTGAGAGATACTGTGCGGTAGGCATTTAAAATATTTTGCACAAATTCGCGCTACACTGTATTCAATTGTTTCTGAAGTAAGGTTTTGCGTGCTGCTTGCGCCCACGCAGTACGTGATATAATTACACAAACATATATTGTTCGAATGATCTCGGGTCTCAATCCCCGCTTAATTTTGGCTGTACAAACCATAAAAGATAAAATGATAAGCCAAAGGATAAGCCAAAATGATAAAAGGCTAAGCCCTTCATTTGAAAATATCAGAACTATTTATACCATGAAAAATTTCTGCTCTTTTAATTCTCTGATCATGTCAAAAGCAGCGGAATTAAAATACAAAACAGAATTTTCGATTAGTAAATCTTATATATAATATATAATAATCTTATAATAATATATAATATATATTAATGATTTGCCTGCAGCTACCAATCAGCCAATGACCCTTTTTGCCGATGACAGTACAATGATGATTTCATGTAGATCGAGACATTTATATGAGCGAGAAATAAATAAACCTCTAAACTCTGTTGTTAATTGGTTAGATAATAATAATCTTAAAATAAATTTAAACAAAACTCAGGTCATGCATTTTAGTCAACGTAATAATGAAACTACTATTAATGTTAATTATCAAAATAATATAATAAATAATGTAGATTATGCAAAAATTTTAGGATTAACAATTGATAAAAAATTAAATTGGAAAGAACATATATACGGACTCAGCAAAAAGTTAAGTAGTGCAGCATATGCTTTGTACAAGTTATCGGCATTGATTAATATCGATGGGCGACTGCTTATTACGGAATTGTTGAATCCATACTAAGATACGGTATAATTTTCTGGGGCAATTCAACAGACATTGGAATTATATTTAAATTACAGAAACGCTGCATACGCTCAATGTTTGGACTAAAAGTAACAGATAGTTGTAGAAATTATTTTATGAAGAATAATATTTTAACACTTCCATGCCTATACATATTTGAATTGGCAGTATTTGTCAAAAGTAATCGGCAGCTATTTCCAAGCATGTCAGACGTCAAAGAAAGAAATCGACGATATAATGAACGTTTATGTGCACACAGTTCAAATACTAAGTTGATGCAAAAAAGTGTATTATGCATGGCACCTCAAATTTATAATAAATTACCCGAACACTTTAAAGGTTTTATTATGATTACATTTAAAAGACAATTAAAAAAATTTATGACTAGTAAAACTTATTATAAAATAGACGATTTTCTAAAAGATAAATTTTGATTGTGTCTATTGATAATTTCAATTTAGGAAGGTTCCGAATAAATAAATGAGAGAAATGAAATATTTGTGTTTGTCCTTAAATATAAAATATGATCGTCCATTATTAGGACAACAGTTGACAATTTCAAGTTGTACAAGTAATAAGTTGTGGTTACCAGGATGACAATGCATTCAGATATCCATAATAATATTATAAAATGTGAAAGTGAGTTTGTTTTTAAAGTTTTCACGCCTAAACCGCTGGACTATTTTATGATAGTTTGTATTCAAATGATGAATTTCGGTATAGACATAAATTGCAACTTGGAGAAGGAGAAAGGCTATTTTTTTTTTATTTCATATGGCAAAAGGACGTTTTCCAGGTCAGCTAGTAATGTATAAATATCACAGTCAATTATTATTAATACGGTGACAAAAAAATAATGTAATATCGCTCTTATAGTTCAATCTAAACTTGGTAATTGTACGGGGAATAGACAAGACACTAATAGATTTAAAATGAGTCTGATGAACTTTATGATGAAGAGGATTTGTCGTATAATTTAATTGTAGTAAATTAAGTAAAAAGACAGTCGCAAACATTAATTTAAGTTCTAAAGCGGTGGGATTTGCAACTTGAAATGTTATAAAAGAGGTTGATATGATTTTTTAAGATAGATGATTATGATAGAAGACTGCTTGTGACTAACCATGTCTTATTTATATTGAAGATTTAAATTAGAAAAACATAATTTAATATTAAATTCTCTCTCGTTTATGGACATTCCCATCAATGAACATTGATCTTTTCACCTATTCTTTTCTCTTGTTTGTATAAAGAGATCAATGAGGTCAAATACAAGTTTTTATCTGCCAATTATTTATTATTATATCGACATGTTATGAATTCGAGACTTTTCCATATATTTTTAAAATTAAAAGAGTTTAGTTACAAAAAATCTTGTGCTCCGTTTAGGTATATTGTTTTTAAAATCATAAAAATACTACTTAAAAGACAGGGCTTTGAAAATCTGGTATGGCCCTCGCAATTCACGCGTCTGTTTTAAAATGCGTGCTAGGTATCTACTAAAATCTTGAAAAGCCTCGAAAAAATGTTTTACGCAAACGTGGACATGAATTCGATACCAAACCAGCATACACCACTAAAGCAGCATCAGCCTGAAATTTAAAATCCACAACAACGATACTTGTTAATTAATTAAGTTATCATGCAAAACGATGATCATCGAGGGAACACAATCGGAATGCTAATTGCCTCATGGGTCAACGGAGATTTTAATATTTTACATTTAGTTGGAACAACTCGAAACCAGTTGTTACAAGGATTAAAATGTCTCATAAGTTTGTAGGTTTGATCGACCTCGGTACTTAAATTAATATCGAAGAGAGGAAATGAAAAAGTTTATTCGATCAAAGTCTAATCAGGAAACCGTCTTCACCGTTGGTGTAATCTTTGCCGCGAGATAATTTAAATAAAACAAATTCGAACGAGAAAAATATTAATAACGTTATTTTAAATATTTTGCTTGATATTTTTTATACATAGACAATATAATTTCTGGTAAATAGATAGCTGAAAGAGCTTAAAATTATGTATATTGTACATATATATTTTAATTAGCGTTAAAGGTTTGTATTTAATAAAAAGTTTTCGAATTTTTTTTTAATTAAAGAAAACTTTACCCGCTTAGAATTAAATTAATTGACGTAATCCATTTTCTCAAGTACTCTTTTAATCACGTTTTTCTTGCTGATTTCCATGTGAGGTCTACTCGTATATCCGAGAGCATGGCTAAAGAAAAGTGCGTGAAACCTCACAATTAAAATTAAAAATACGGCCAATTTTTTTATTAAAAACATTTACTCTGAAATATTTATTTTTATAAAAGAAATTAGCGCTAGTTTTTGTTCTTAACAACATCTCTAAATACTGGTTCATTTGATTTTAAATTTATTTCGCTTTAGACATGGAAATGTAATTTAACTGTAGTTCTTTTGAACTTAAAAATTTAGGTTTGTGTAATAACTTCATGCACGCACGTCTACGGTACAAAAAGTATTTTCTATAAATTAATGTCCATTAAAATACTAGAATGTTTTATATTACATATTTTTACGAAAGATATCATATCCTTGTACAATATAAAACCAGAAAAGATATAGGACTGCTGAAAATCGTACGAAGTTCACAAGGAAAAGTCGGAAAGCGGACCTCTAGCTCTGATGCGGACGTTTAAGTTGCAACCGGGATTTAACGCTAAGATGATGAAATCGATTCAAGTCGTTATATAGGAAAGAAGAAATGGAACTAAAACAAACACGATGATAATTGCGTACAAAGTATACATAAATACGAAGACGGAATAAACGCTGACGTTAATCAACCTGATAAACAATTAATTGTTATTAATAACATCATTGTCATGTTACTGGCTAAACTCGGATGCCAGCAAATATTTCACTTAGTAACCTGGATCGGCTGTTGAGTAATATTCAGTGAAAAACATACACCTTGATCAGAACAAATATTTTGCGTCATGTACGAGTAAGTGAGAATCAAATCAAGACCCGTTTTTACTTAACCATTTGAATATCTACGGAGTCAGATATCTCTTCATATATTATACAAATATATATAGAACTCGGCTACGGAGTCATAACGCGAACACTGACAGCGGGACTAGTTCACAAATTTCAAATCACTCACTCACTCATTATGGAGCGGACTATGTTGTGTGTTAGAAATAACTCGCAAAATGTGCAAGCTGAAGTGGCAATAGGCCGGTTACGTTTGTTGCAGGACCGATGCGCGTTGGAGCAAACGTGTTCTGGAGTGGAGACCGCGTCTAAGCAAACGTGGCGTAGGACGTTGCCCAGTCCAATGGACCGATAACCTGCGCAAGGTTGCTGATCAGATTGGATGGCAAAAGCAAGGAACCAGGATTTGTGGCGCAAACTTGGGGATACTTACATCCATCAGTGGACAATGATAGAGTGATGACGTATACAGAACTTAAAATATACCAACGCGATCAATAAATAATAGTTTATTTAAATCAAACAATTATAGAGTTGGCAGTAAATTAGGATATTGTTTTTGGTCATGAGTGCAATTATTACAAAATATAAGTAATAGAAAAAATTTCTTTTGTAAATATATATATTTATTTTGTCTTCCCATAACAAAAACGCTCGGTTTTTTTTTTGGACTACATGGCTATGTGTGGATTATCTTATTTCATTTATTTTATTTATATCCTAGTCAACGTACACTATCGCTTCGGAGCTGGTGTTCCAATTCACACAGTTCTTAATATCATTAATTACGAGATGTTTGTCTCTGTTCCTTCTACTTCATTCAATATTTTATTTGCACACTGTTTATTCAAGTATTATTTGTAGCATATCGTTGCAAAGCTGATGCACGTTGGATGCATCAGTAACCCAGCAACATGTCCAGTCACATGGTTTATTAAGTAGAACGATTTCATTAGTATATTCACGGTTGGAACAGCACAGTAATTTATATTAAATAGTAAAATTGTTAGGTCTTTTAATTGTAACTTAGAACACTATCGCATTGGAAATTCAAATCGTGATTTTTATGTTTTACGAATATGCTCATATGTTTGTGTTTAAATTGAAACACTTTATATATATATATATATATATATATATATATATATATATATATATATATATATATATATATATCTTCCTCCGAATCAAGGACTAGTGCCACTGATAACGCCTGCAGAAGTCTAGAATTGTCTTCGCCGCATGAAGAATCGGAAAGCTGTTGGATCCGATGGAGTCCCCATCGAAGCCTGGAAGGCGATGGGCTCTCGTGGTGTGGGCATCTTAACAGACCTTTTCAACCGGACACTCCTCACCGGTACGATCCCGAGCCAATGGAGACTGAGTATCATTACTCCAGTCTTCAAAGGCAAGGGGTCGGTGCAGGAGTGCGGTAGTTACCGAGGAGTTAAGGTCATGTCCCACACCATGAAGCTCTTCGAAAGGGTTATCGACTCTCGGATTCGACAGGAGTGCACTGTCTCGGATTGTCAATATGGGTTTCGCCCTGGTCACGGGACAATGGACCCTGTTTTTGCCCTAAGGACTGTCGCGGAGAAATACAGGGCGAAGAATACGCCTCTGCATTGCCTGTTTCTCGACTTGCAGAAGGCCTTCGACTGTATTCCTCGCGCGATAATCTGGTGGGCATTGCGGTCCAAAGGGATTCCAGAGGCCTATGTTGACATCATCCGAGACATGTACCGTGACTCCGATTCCGTAGTTCGAACCGCTGTTGGCGACACCAAACCTTTCCCCATCACCGTCGGGGTGCACCAAGGATCCGTCCTTAGTCCGTTTCTGTTTAGCGTGGTATTAGACGTATTGTCAGACAGCATCAGAAACTCACATGAGCAGCCCCCGTGGTTGCTCATGTATGCTGATGATATCGCGCTGGCAGATTCGGACAGGGGTAGGCTGGTGCGACGTGTGAAGGCGTGGAAAGAGTCGCTTGAGAACGATGTTCTGAAGCTCAATGTGGCGAAGACCGAGTACTTGGCCTGTAACTCCACAGATCCCACACCCGTACGCATAGACGGCAACAAGGTCGAGCGCACGGACTTTGTGAAATACCTGGGAGATCCCAGGGATCTGTGTTTCATGCATCCGGTGACATCGATTGCGACGTCAAGGCACGCATTGCTGCCGCGTGGGCCAAATGGCGTGAGGTAACTGGTGTCATTTGTGACCCCAAGATGCCGGTAAAGTTGAAGGGACAGGTTTATAAGACCATCATTAGGCCTGTCCTTTTATACGGCTGTGAAGCGTGGCCGGTGTTAGAGCGACACAAGCAAGAGCTGCGTGTCACGGAGATGAATATGCTGCGGTGGATGTGTGGAGTGACGCGGAAGGACCGCGTTAGGAACTCCCGCATTCGCGGCAGCCTTCATGTCCGTGACATTGCGGATAAATTGCAGGAGTGTCGGCTCCGATGGTATGGCCACGTTTTACGGCAACCGAATGCTTACGTGGGAAACAAATGTCTGGCCATGCCGCTTCCGCCGGGCCCCGGCAGGAGGGGTAGACCCAAAAAGTGCTGGCTTGACGTCGTAAAGGGTGATATGCGTGCCAATGGTCTCACTACCAGGGATGCTGAAGACCGTGCGAAGTGGAGAAGAAAAAGTCGGAAAGCGGACCCCGGGCGCCGAAGCGAGAGTTTGGGCTGCAACCGGGATTCATCGCTGAGATGATGATGATATATATATATATATATATATATATATATATATATATATATATATATATATATATATATATATATATATATATATATATATATATATATATATATATATATATATATATATATATATATATATATATGTGTGTGTGTGTGTGTGTGTGTGTGTGTGTGTGTGTGTGTGTGTGTGTGTGTGTGTGTGTGTGTGTGTGTGTGTAAAGTATATATAGACATTTTCAAAAGTATAAAAATTTTGTATACGCTCGCCGGCGTGCCTTCGACGGCTTCGTCGGCGTGCCTCGTGCCCCGTGCCTCTCGCAAATCTCACCCGCATAGACCCATAAGTGGAGTTTTAATAAAAACGCTTTTCCTGGATCGCGAGCGGTGATGCCAATCGAATTGTGACGAAGAGAGCACGTCACAATTCAAATTTAAGAAATAATTTGCCAGATAATATAGACCTTCAGGGCCTGTTTTGTATCCCCTGGAAACTGGATTACTAGAATCGCGTTGACACAGAGGAGAAGCCAGCGAGACATAGAGTGTAATTATACTCGTACGTGGAACGGTTCAGCGGTGAGCTGTAACTGGCGTATCTTACAGCAAACTGACATCAGACATGCTTTCAGGGCTCAGCTTGGGTTGCGCAAATGTACAACGGATCTGGTGGCCGGGCCTAGATGTGAGCTGTCTCAGGACTTGCACTTCACGATTGGCGTTGACCTCGGCAGCGGGGCACCTGACACCTAAAAAGCTGATACGTTAGTACGGAAGCCATAATGCACACTGGCCGTCAGAGTTGTCATACCTTACGATGGCATCGAGACAATCACTTTCCTTGCAAAATCTCTGTACGATCCAGTATCGTAAAACTTGGCTCCTGGCGTCGTTGCACAAGTGACATCAAAAGTACGTTACCCATAGCTTTTACTCCATGCCTCGTGAGACACGGGATGAAATCGAGTTAATGGGAGCAGAACTCTATGGGAAAATTTCATATGATCACATGGTTGGACGTTTTCATGGTCACTGGCGTACACCCCAGTGTAGTCCAAAATAAGCAGCGGCGGTAAGCGCTACGCTACGCAAGTAGCACATGTCGTCACGGCACTCTGACATTTAACAGGAGAGAGGTACTATTGAGCCATGGTTGAGCGGTACCTATATTGCATCGTCCGAAAGGATCAAATGACAGCGTTACTGTGGCACTAGCCACAAGAGTAGGTGGCTCCAAACCTTCCAGGTGTTTCCTGGTATTTAACTAGATTGCTTACAGGATGATGTCTGTAAGCAAGAGATCTAGTTAAATACCAGATAAGCCGGATGGGACGCCGTCGTCTCTTTTTGGGTATATTTTAGAAAGACTAGTTGCTATTTGAGTACGAAAAGTTAACATTAAAATGTATTTTATTTTCGGAAAATAAAAAAAAATATTTCTTTGATTAAGAAAGATTTTTATTTATTAATATTCAATATTTAATATAGGTATAGTAGGTATATATGCTATCGATAGTTTTCAGGCTATATTTCGCTACCTTTTGGTAATCGATGTTTAACGTACATTTTATTAAATAATAACGAACGTACCTCTTAATAGGTACTTCCGATACATACTGAGGCTTTTTCTAAACGCCAGAATAAGCACTCAAAACAAACTAGAGAAAGATCAGAAACAATCAAAACGATGCGTATCGTATTACCGTTTCATAATGGACAGTGGATAACGGGATTGAATATGAAAAGATAGGACGCAATCTCCTTATTCTAGTATACGTTTAAATAATATATACATGCAAGCTAGTTTGATTAAACTTATTTGACCATTTTTGGCTGTGTGACCATATGACCGTTTGGTCTCCTGATTTGATTTAAGAGATGAATTTTGACCAGAAATAAGAATAATAAGGACATAATTCTTGTAGGGACTCATAATAGGTGATTAATGAATTACTAATGGTAACAATCAAAATACAGAGTGACTTTGACAAACCCGTCCAAACTCACACAGAAGAATCTTTAGTAAAAGTTATGAGAAACCTGTATTTTTTTTGCATAAATTGGTTCCATAAATGATGTTTAGTGCGTAAAAAAAAATTGGACGGTTTTGTCAAAGTCACCCTGTATACGATGGAAAGACGACGTGTCTTTATGCTTTCAAACTTGGCGGATACGGATCGTAAAAACAAATTCAGACACATTTTTCTACTTATATGTGCCTTTCTGGTCAAGAAAACAAGTAAAATTCCTTTCGTATTGACGTAAAGATTTCCTTTTGTTCTGACGTCGTAATCGTTGGCAGCTAATCGTCGTCCATTGTTGGACATAGACCTTTCCAAGCTGTTCCATGTGACTACTAGGTTTTAGATTTGTGTTGACATTTTACAGTACAACAGATGATTTTTTATTGCTATAGGACGACAGCAGACAGGCTGACGGCACGCTTAGAATTTAGCAGTTATCGTCGCCTATGGGTGTTTGCAACGCCAGTTGTATCGCGAACAAGCTGCTGTCCCATAAGGGTACAGGAACTTGGGTCACCAATGCCGGAACACAACACAAAGTTACTATGGTGGCATACTTAAGACCAAAGGTGGTCGCCATCTAGACGGGCTTTGGGCCCTACCAAGTAGCTAGGGTTGTTTTGTAATAACAATAATAATAAGATAAGCAGAATGAGGCTTTTTAACTTTTTAAATTTTGTACATATTTTTACACATTAATGCTGTTCAATATTTTTGACTATAGACAAGGCTAGAATAGTTTTGATTTTCAGAAGACCGTTTTGAATAAATGATACATATCGCATGATAAATCTAGTTGA
This sequence comes from Malacosoma neustria, assembly GCA_963693495.1. Lineage (NCBI taxonomy): Eukaryota > Metazoa > Arthropoda > Insecta > Lepidoptera > Lasiocampidae > Malacosoma > Malacosoma neustria. Next base: position 23,332,659 of record OY856371.1, on the reverse strand, counting down.
GAAATTGTTTGTATGATACGAAGTATATTTCAGAGGATGAATGAGTAAATTTAGTTTTAAAATATGCATATTCATCCGCTGAGAGCAACAAAACAGAAATATCTTAATAAGACTTGCAACGTTCAAACGCCAACTTTCAATGCATCGCGCATATAATATTTTTCATAAATAAACAACAATTTTGATAAATAAATTTTAAACAAAAATAATAATAAAAACTCTACTCTAATCCGAGATGAATAATTCAGTGTCGTTTACTATTCAAATAAAATATTTTGGCGAACTTGTCTCTTGTATGATAATTGAATAAAGAGTAAATATAATTAACGCAATTTTTTCCTGTTTAAATTACAATAACAGATTATTAATTAATTATATATAACTACGATATAAAAATCTAATCTACGATATAAAATGACACTAGAGACACCTTAGTAAATGTCCCCTATTTCTTGAAATAAAGTCTGGAGATCTATGGAAACCCAGAAATACAAGGAATACAACAGATTGCCATATTTGTTTGTAGTTTCAAGCCAGAATGCAGTTCTTAAATCAGGTGATCAAGTTGGATATCTATATATCTGCTGAACTCCTAGTATTAAAAAAAATTGATGGAAGTCAATGGATACACATACGTAAAGGAGAAAGACAAAACAAATTTAAATACTGATGGATATATTTTGGTGCTCATATAGACTTATTGGTGATCGATGGAAAGTACTTGACTGCAGATCGTTACATAACAAACATTTTAGAACAAAGTATGGTACCATTTGACCCCTATGGAAGCAAAATAATGCTTTATCACATCCCGTTTACACACTTGATAACATCATTCTCGTGAATATCTTGGCTATTACAAACTTTAATTAGAACACAAAGAGAAAATACACGGTATTAATTTTTATTTTTTCCATAAATATGTTTTTTTTTTATTTCATTTATCCGCATTCCTTTAATTTTCAATGTATCTTATAATTACATTTTTCACCAAATAATATTTTACGTGTGATATTTTTATAACAAGTGATCATATTCTAAACTTGAACTGAATAATTTAAAAATAAACAAAGAAATTCTCGTTATTTTATTTTAAAACTCTTTTAAAATGAAATAACGAGATGATATTTTTAAAATTATTATACATTTTAAAAAGTGTATAAGGCGAGTGTGAATGGAAGTGTTGGAAGGGATAGACCTAGGCGGACGTTTTGAGACCAGATCAGGGACGTCTTGAAAAAAGGCCAGGTCTAGAGTACCCTAAACCGAAGGGCATGTATGAAGGGAATAATGAAAGTGGACGAAGCGAAACAAGTATGTAAGGATCGTAGCAAGTGGAAAGAAGTGGTCTCTGCCTACCCCTACGGGAAAGAGGCGTGATTATATGTATGTATGTATATTTTTAATATACATATTGTGTTATTCGCCTCAGTATTTGTGAAATAAAAAATAGAACGTGAAATATTTAAAGGGAAATCATTAGAAATCAAGTTTTATTACTGCAATTTCAGAGGTTCACTCCAAGTTAATTAATGTACAAGAAGTAATTTCTGAAAGCTTGCACTGAACTTCCAAAGTTTGGAAGTACGTCGAGTTGAAAACTAGACGGCTTTGATTTAGGTCGGCTATTCATTTTCTCGGAGAAATGAGACCCTACAGGTTGTGTATGTAACTTCTTTTAATTAATATGTAATTACAACTAAAGTTGGTTAAAAATCCATTTCCATATCTCTTAGATGTGTCCTCTGGTCGGTTAGTATACCGTAAGTCTCTCCGTCTTACCTCGAAGCTTGAATCCAAATTTTTATTCCAATTTATATAATTTATTGCTTTATACTTTAATTAAATTGTTAAGAAATATGATAAAATGAGATGACTATGCTAAGAGAGTAAAAATATTTATTTAGTTTCAATCAGTCATCAATTCATATTTTATTTATCATTAAAACCAGTTTTATGATTTAAAGCCACTATTTATTTAGGTAATTTTTACATATCACAAAAAGATTAAGGTTATACTGAAAGAAATGTTAACTTTTGAGATTTGAGCTTGAGAGATTTGATTGAGAAACAAAGATCTCTTTCTGATCGACCAAAGGCTGCTAAAATCTAAGCTAAAATGTTATTACGTATATTAGTTGACAAAGTAAGGGAAATAGCAGTATGCTCATATAAAACCAAGTATTAAAATATTTAATAGTAAATAACAAAGTAAATAATAAATAAATAGTAATTTTAAGATAAGGATATACACAGTAAGATTTGATTATTATAACTTTTGATTTAGATTACATTTCTAAATAAGTTTGTAGAAAATAAATAAGATAAAAAAGCGGAAAAACGTCCTGACTTGGAATGTGCCAGAAGATGGAAATTTAATAAAAAATACTAAGATAAAAAAACATAGGCGTAAAAGTAGTTCTATAATTATTTATTACCTGTTGTATTATTATACAAACGTTCTTCAGAATTCTGTTCAAGATTTAATTTGTTCAACTAGTATTCAATACAACATTATTTAGTATGGACTTCTTGTACTGTGATATTGGAAACTGCTTGTTCGTGAGCCTTTGTCATCGGATAATCGCATACCGATTCTTTGTGGTTCAACCTACTATAGAGCGGCGTTATTAAAACCAGATACCTATATTTATAAAACGCGGTATAAATGTGAAAGAGTAATTTACAAACCAAAATCACGATTCTAGATAAAGTGATTTTCTGTATTTATTTATAACTAACTGAACCGGCAAACGTTCTTTTGCCATATAAATTAAAAAAAATAGCTTATATCCTTTTTCAAGATCCAGTCTATCTCTATACGGAAATTCATCAAAATTGGTTTAGTGGTTTAGGTGTGAAAATATAACAGACAGATAGAGACTAATTACTTTCACAATTTAATATTAATCATTCTTTTGTTTAGAATACACGGTCTTCATTGGATCTATTACCATAAGGAATTTAAGTGTTGGCTACCTCCGTGCGTCCAACCCTGCACGCGGAACATCATCCCACCTGTGCACCAGCTCATTAGTTCAACTCCTGTCTTCGTCGGGTCTCCTACACCAGCTGCGGTCAAGAGAGTACCTCGCCAGAAACTGAATGCAATCAGAGCTTTGAACCACACCCTTTGTAAAAAGGAATAAAACTTTTTTGTTCGTATTAGGAGTTTCCCTTTTTAACACGCTTTTATTAGCTTGATACGTATCTATGTAACGGAATCTTTAAACGTCATTTTCACCCCTTTCAAAACGATGGTTTGATGCGAAACTTTACACACATATCAAAGACCAATGACAATGCAATAATTTGTTTGTATCATTATCCTTACCAGGATACTCAGGATTAACGAATTTTCGGACCGGTTCTCGTCTGATCACCGAAGTTTTGGATCGTCGGGCGCGGTCAGTACTTGATGGGTGACCGCCTGGGAACAACGCGTGACGTTGGCTTTTTGCTCTTGTTACACGCGTTATATTAACTTGGCCTGTATGTAACGGAATTTTCGGACTCGATTTTTACCCACTTTAAACAATCAAAAAAATTTATAATTCAACATTGCGTTATACGTTAATAATCATTCAATACCTTACTTATAATAAAAATAATAAATTATAATTTAAAAAACTTAAACCACGATTTTCAGTTCTTTCAATCAAAACAGTGACTCGAAACCTCTGAGAACATTACGTAATTTGCGACTAAAGACTCCTATAACCACTATCCAGTAGCCTCTAACGCATTCCGCTATTTCATTGCAACATTCATTCACAGATTTTCCAACCATGTCATCTAATATATAAAATTCTCGTGTCACAGTTTTCGTTGCCATACTCCTCCGAAACGGCTTGACCGATTTTGATGAAATTTTTTGTGCTTATTGTGTGATTATCTATGAGAATCGGCCAACATCTATTTTTCATCCCCCTAAATGTTAGGGGTAGTCCACCCCTAAATTTATTTTTTATTTTTTGACATTTTATTATTTTTATGGCAGAACAACGTTTGCCGGGTCATCTAGTACATCTATACGAGTTTTTGTTTAAATTTACTTGCATACTCTTCCTTTTCCAGAAAATGTGATTTAATTTTGGGGCGTGACTTCGTTTTATGTTTTAAAATTTTCAACGTTATGGACACATCTAAAAAAGTCAGTGTTGATCTTGATAAGGACCATGGGACAAAATTATTAAAGTTGTGTTATATCAGATCTTGACAAATGTTATCGTTCAAAGTGGGTAAAATTTGAGTCCGAATATTCCGTCACATAGATACAAGTCAAAATAATAATAATGGTAATAATAATAATGGTAAAAATATACAATATTTCTAAGCTATTTACGAAAACTTGTTGAAAAGTTTTCAGGAATTAAGAGTTAAAAGTTTTAAACCCGAGTGAAGCTTGTTAGTACTTTATAACATGTTGAAAACAAAGGAAGCGCATTTCCAATATTGTCGTACATCCTGACAGTTAATTTTGGTTTAGGTACACCTCGCCTTTATTACACGAAGTGTCCAATATATCTAAAAGATATAGTGTAAGCGTCGAGTACTTGAATGGCATTTTGAAAATAAAGAAGAAAAGGTTCATATATGAAAAGTTTAATACCGTGCTTTAAATTTTTAACACCAGAAGATTTATTGTAATCAAATATCATTTTGTTTTTTCATTTTTTTTATTCAAGTGCTTTTTACAATTGATTAACTTAGCGCCTCCAAACTAGGCATGGCCTGTATTTTGGAGACGTAGTAACACATAATCTTATCTTATTTTTGGGGCCGAGAAATATCTCGGACACTTCGACCCAATGGGATCTTTTGTGTTCCCCTAGATAGCAATCACTCCTCTCCAATCTCATTGAAGATTTGCTTCATGAGCCTAACAATGAGGTATGGAGATAGGAGCCTGTAGTCTTCCGGTGTTGGATATCCTACCCCCAAAAGATTCATTCGCCTCCTGGCCAATGCATCACATGTACACAGTAGGTGTTCCATGCGTTCTGTATGTTCCCCACACAACCTGCACATGGGTGTCGCGGTTAGACCCATCTTCATGAGCATGTTGTTGGTTCCAAAGTGCCCAGTAAAGGCTCCAAGCAAGTAGCGTATTTGCCCCCTGCTCATGTTCCAGATGGATCCTCGTGCTTTGTACGTGGATCCCAAAAATTTTTTGGAGTGTTCCAGACCGATTCTAGTCAGCCAGTGTTGTTGTTGACTGCGGTCTGCAAAATCCCTGAATGTGGCTTTCACGAGGCTAGTCGGAATGCCTACACATGGTTCCGGACCCATAAAATCATTAGTTGAGCCCTCTCTTGCCAGTTCATCTGCCATTTCATTGCCATGTACTCCCTCGTGTCCCGGGACCCACATTAATCTTACCCTGTTATGCCTTCCAAGCCTATTCAAGGTTTGAATGGCATCCAGGACAAGTCTGGAGTCAACTTTGAAGGAGGCGATGGCCTTGATTGCAGCTTGACTGTCACTGAGAATATATATAGATTTGCCTCTGGTGCCTCTATCTATGTCCTCCTGAGCACAGGTTATTATGGCATATGTTTCAGCCTGGAATACACTTGCCATTTTTCCCAAGCTTTTACTACATTTGTAGTCTTTCGCGTATACTCCCGCCCCTGTACCTGATTCCATTTTGGATCCATCAGTGTACCATACCAGACTATTATGTTCCGGTGGATCTGGTCCCTTTGTCCATTCCAATCTTGTTGGAATTTGGACCCTGTAGTAACACATAATAATATACGAATTATCTACTGTAATATTCACATTATAATTATACCTACATGATTTTTCTATTTTAGTCATTGTAACATTATATTCTGAATACTGATTAGCCCACCTTACACTGTTTTGCTGGTTGTAGTACCAATACTGGAAAATACGCAGTAGTTCAGCTGGTACCTTTCTCTCTCTAAGCTTTTCCCAGAGTAGCTCGTAAGATACTGAGTCAAAAGCCTTCGAGAGGTCCAAAAAGCACGCATAAACAGGTGTACGACGTTGAGTGTAATATTTCACAGTATTCTTTAAACAGAATATGGCAGTTTCGGTGGAAAGACCGGGCCGAAAGCCAAATTGCGCGTCGTGTAAATTAAGGAAGCTTGACATACTTTTATCTAATAAGCCATCCAGTACTTTGGAAACCACAGTAGCCAATGAAATTGGCCTGTAGTTATTCTTGTCCCCCATATTTTCAGTTTTATTCTTGACAACAGGGACAATAACCGTATGCATAAAGTTTGACGGAAGATATGAGTGGCTCATACACAGTGTATAGAACACTGCCAAAACCCTGTGCAATTGCGCTCCAGCGAACTGCAAGTGCTCGATACTTAGTCCGTCGTGCCCCGGAGATTTGCCTCTATTCATTTCTTTAATAGTATCAGCTACTTGTTTAGCCAAGAAATGGATGAGGTCCGAGTCATAACAGTTCCCTGCGTCAACAATTCGTTTCGGCGAGCCCAGTGGAGACTTAAGCTGGAAATGTCTCATAAATAAGTTGGCGATACCTACAGGATCATTCGCTTCCTCTACGCAAACAGGCAGGCTCGGCTTGACATCAAACCTACCAGTTACTTTCCAAAACAGTTTAAAGTTCTTTTCTTTTCGATGCTCTACTAAAATATCGAGCTTTATTTGTTCTTGATTTTTCTTACACCATTTGAGCTTATTTTTAAACAGCTTGCGCGTTTTCTGCATTTCGTCATATATAAAACCTAAGGCTGGTTTTATATGCCATAGCCAGTTATGATATTTAAACCGAGCCGCATGGTGCAAACTTCGGACATGCTTGTTCCAGCCAACTACTCTGGCATGATGCTAGTTTACCTTCGAACGCTTGTGGCATACCGAAGATGACTCAGACAAAATATTTATAATGTTTGCATACATTTCATCTATCAGATACCGATGGAGGATATTATTACAATGTTTATGCATACACTCCGTGAGCTCCAAGGGACAACCAAGTGTTCTTAACTTGCCGTCACATAGTCTCGAATATTCCGTAATCTGGTCATCATGCCGTTCACCCCATAGAATACTATTGCTAAAACTCGTAAACGAGTTTCGCTTAGATTTAAGAGTGTTTAGTTCACATTCCAAGAATATAGGTAGGTGGTCAGATCAGAAAACGTCATCGACTACGCCCACATTTACAATTGTCGACCACGCCGATTGAGTGACAACACAATGATGAACACAGCGCAAACAGCCATGAGTGTCGCTAATAAATGTATGAGTGACCAGGTCGAGCGATTCAATATCCGCACATTTCCAATTTTGTTCCGCACAGAAATCTAGAAGCTCATGCCCAAACAGCTCGCCAGGGTGAGCATTAAAGTCTCCCAGCATGTACACATTTTCGATTTCACTACATTCTGCAATAGCACAAATTTCACTAAGACATTCGGTGAATTCTATCAGATTTTCACTTAAGTTTATAGGCATATAAACACAAGAAATTAATAAACGTTTATTATCAATGGATATTTCTATAGCAGTATATTTAAGTAGGTAGTTTACAAATTTTATTTTGATCATTTTATTTTAAAATTTAATTACTTAAATTTAATATATTGTAATGATAAAGTTAAAGTTAATATTAGATTATTTATATAATATTATAATTGTGGTGTACATTATGAAAATAAAATTATTATTATTATTTAATATTCTTTATTAACAGATTATTTAAATTATCAATTCCTGGCGATTTGTCATTTTCAAGACTAGTGATTAAGCTCAAAACTTCTATATGATCAGTAGGGCTCATAAAAAATGAGCAAACATTTCCCTGTACTTTAATTTCCGCAGCAAGATCAGATTGCGATTTGCGAAGTCTGGACAAAGTCTTATCAGCAAACTTCAGTCTGACCTTTGTGAAATACTCATTGCAATGATCTATTGGACTACAATCATTCAAATTATCATTTACGTCTAATAATTGTGTACTCGTAGCTTTTTTATCCGGTAGAGAGCAAACGTTCCTGATTGATTTCCACATTTTCTTAGGATTATCTTTGCAGTGTAACATTTTTTTCTCTATGTACTGAAGCTTTATTTTTCTCAAAAGACTTACAAAAAAATTGTGGTACCTCTTATATGAGATTTGTAACACAGCATTATTATAATATTTATTGTAATATCCATCTGATGTAATTTTTTTTGTATAAATTATTACTAGCGTCTAGGTTAATTATTATTAGCCCTTTTTTGTACAGCGGGGAAACCGAATGACTTATCACGCCGGAACTCCGTCGGAAGTCAACGTGGTTACGTCGGCCTCACCGTTCAAACCCTACGCCGGCCACCTTTGTGATACTAGCTAAATTGTTATAGCCAGCAGTGGCCGCAGCGGCATAATGGCTAAAATCCCGATCGCTACCCAAAGCTTTACGTGGAGATAGGGCTGCCATCTCAAAAATATGTCAAACAGGACAAGAAACATGAAAACCCCGGATTTCGGAACTTACAACCCGGACGTTTGGAAAAAGTATTTTTTCTAAGTTACTCAATAGAATAAAATATATTTCTGATGGTCATAAATCAACTTTTATTTATTTCACAAAGAAGTGAAATAAAACAGAATCTTCCTAAAGTTTTAAGGAATTATTAGCAGTTTTCTTACATTTCTTTAATAAATAATGAAATTAGACTTTTCTAACAAAAATATACTACTCTTTTGCGTCGAGTTGTGTTAAAATCTCAAAGTTTAAAGAAACTGCATCTTACATTTTTATTGTCTGTAAATAAAATAAAAAATTATATTCTGTAACTTCAATCATATTATTATTCAATTTAAACTTCACTTAAACTTTTCAATATTACTGTTTTTTATTAAACTAATCCTCATAAAGTTCTAATGAACTATTAATAATCTTACATTTATTTTTTATTCTCTAAATTGCCTGTTTTACTTCTCAGGTTTTTGGTATTTTCCATTCATTCCGATAGCCACTAGAATATCTTCCTTGCTTATATTTATTTAAATTAAAACCCAGACTACTAATAAAACCCCGCCCGGACGTTCCTTGGACGCCTTCTAAACTAGACCAAATCCGGGGAAACCCGGATGGATGGCAACCCTACGTGGATCGTTTTTTGGTCATTGCTTTTTGATAATTATTATTAGCCCTAATTTACTGTAGACTGATAGCAACCATAATTGAAAAACATTACAATTACTTACATTAAATGTACATTTTTAATAAAATCTAAAAATATATTTTATAATAAATAATAATAATAATAAATCTTTATTGTAACACCTTATTATATTAAGTCAATGAACCCTAGTCTCCAAACTAGACATTAGTCTGTGTCTTGGAAACTAGTGCCCTCTCAAATCATACAAACAAAAAAGAAAAGAAAAAAAAACACAAAGAAACAAAAGGATACAAAATCTTATATATAAGGTTTGTGTGTGTGTGTGTGTGTGTGTGTGTGTGCGTGCGCGCGCGCGTGTGTGTGTGTGTGTGGGTTTTAAGCATATGAGAGCCAAATCTATAATTCAACTAATTCATTATACTCAGCAATTCCTCAGTTTCTTCATAATTTAGGGTTAAAAGCCACGATTTCAATTCATATTTCAACATTTTGCTGTTGTACTCAGTAATATTTTTAATTTTATTTAATTTATTGTATATGAGGGGACCTAGAAAGTTGATATTTCTTTTAGCAAATATACTGTTGGTTTTTGGTAAAGGAAACGAGACATATCTTTTTATAGTTTTGGGTAATGTGGGAACCATTAGACAATGATACCTTTTTACACATTCCAATACAAATAACTTACGCACACTTAAAACTTGAGTTGATTTATATACATCTACAGTTGGATGCCTGAAGGGTACTTTGAGTATTACTTTAAGGACCGCCCTCTGTGCTCTTTCGACGTCTATAAGATGGCTTTTAGCTGCACCTCCCCATACAGCAATACAGTATGATAGAATACATTCGCACAATGCTTTATATATTTGTATGATTAATGTACTATCTGTCACTTCACGCAGAGTTTTAAATATATATATTAACTTCCTAGTGCGTTTTTCAACGGACTTTATATGTTCTTTCCAACTTAGCCTTTCATCGACTATAACGCCTAGATATTTTACATGTGGAACTTTTTCAAGGTCAACACATCCGATACGAGAGCATGGTGAAAGTTTATCTGCTCTATTACAGGGAAACGTATGTATCCGGAGATTAAAACGTGACGGAGGGTTATTGACATTTGTCATTTTAAAGCAAATATATTTTGTCTTATCTCTGTTTATGGTGAGCAAATTATCTTCAAGCCAAGCTGTTACTTTTCGTAGCCCTGATTCTGCAGTTTCCTCGACAGCCTCCCATGAGATGTCATGGAATAAAATCAATGTATCGTCAGCAAACATTAATAAGTCTGCCCCTTTGAGTTGTAGTTTACACAATTCATTCAAATATATCAGAAACAGGCTAGGTCCCAATGTACTACCCTGCGGTACACCATACGTACAGCTTATAGTGTTACTTATCTGATGGCCCACTTTAACCGACTGCTTTCTTTCTAGGAGATATTCCCGGAACCAGGATAGTGCTAAACCCCTTATACCTATATCATTTAATCGAGAAATCAATATGGGGATGGATACAGTATCAAATGCTTTCTTCAAATCAAGAAAAATCCCAACGCATTTATGTCCTGTATCAAGATAAGAAGTGACTAGAGATGACAGCTTTAAAGTTGCGTCATTTGTTGATTTTGATTTTCTAAAGCCATATTGATTTCCCGCAAGAAAACTTTTAGTCTCGAGGTATTTCATAAGCCTGATATTGACAACTTTTTCTAAAATTTTAGATAGGACTGGTAGCAAGGAAATAGGTCTATAGTTTGAGGGTATTGTTTTGTCTCCCGCTTTATGAATTGGGATCACTATAGCATATTTAAAACAAGATGGGAATGTACCATTAGCCATACTCAAGTTGCATATATGTGCTATTGGAGCCTTGAGAATATCACTATTTATTTTAATGACAGACACAGGAATGTCGTCATGACCAGTGGAGCTACTGTTTTTAAGTGTGGTTATGATACTTTTTATTTCATAGGAATCAGTCGGTAAAAATGAGAAAGAGTGGCAGGGTGGCTTATTTGTATTTAATTTTTTCGCTAAAAGAACATCTGTAGTGTTAAGTTTGTGCAGGGTTTCAGACGCTAGTGTTTCGCCAACTGAGGTGAAGTATTGATTCACAGTATTTAAGGATTCCAATGAATTATCTTTCAGCTGGAGTAAATCATTTGATATACAGTTTGCAGTATTTAGATTGCATATTTCTTTTACTATGTGCCAGGTTTCTTTTATATTTCCTCTGTTCATGTTAAATTTTGATTGATAATATTTTTGTTTCGCGTTTTTTATTATTTTGTTACATGTATTTCTGTATTTAATATAATATTGTTTAAGCTGAGTGTCTTCAATATTACTTTTAACTTTTAAATGTATTTTATCTCTTTTCCGTATGGCATTAATAATACCTGTGGTTATCCACGGTTTCAATGGGCGCAATTTACGTGGTTTGTTTATTATTTGATTTTTTATAATGGCATTTTTTATTACAGAAACAATCTCGTTTACTGCAATACTCGTATCTGTAATATTAAAGAATTCATCCCAGTTATATGTTACTAAATCCTCTCCGATTTTTCCATGATCTAGAGATGCTTTAGGATGTACATATATGTTTTTTTCTAGTTTGTCGTCTTGTAAAAGTAGAAGAATCGGGGAGTGATCTGTGAGCTCGTCAAACACTATTGTTTCTATTTTTTGCTTAGTTTTAATCATGAAATGATCTAGACAAGAATTTACTCGTGTTGGGCAGGTTATAGCTGTTCTTAAGTTGTAACTAGCCATTAGGTTTAAATAAATAAGACCGTTTGTAGAAAGGCTCTGTTCCATAATATCTATGTTTATATCACCCGTCAAAATAACTGTGGGAGTTTCGCAGCTATTTATGACTTTATCCAAAGAATTTAGATACTTTATTGGATTCTGATAGCAGGGTGGCCTATATGAGCAAATAACTGTATATAAATCATCTATGTTAACTACTAGACAATTACCTTCTATTATGCTTGGTTCTGAAAACGACTTGATTCTAATATTATTATTTACATATATAATAATGCCATCATTTTGATTTAAACTAATTTCTGTTTTAAAACTAGTATAATTACATATTTGAGGTATAGAACTATTTTTATTAATCCAGCATTCACAGAGCACAATTTTAACTAAAGAGTTTTATCTACAAAGGCTTACTTAAAGCTAAACCGTTTCAGAATGTATTGTAGTGGAAGACATGAAAAATCTCACGAACGCTTAATCACTACCCATAAAGTGTAGATTCAATGATAGCTAACACAACTGTTATCTTACTCGTGAAAGCCTAAGAATATAATTTTCAAGAGCTTTAAAATAAACAGAACAAACCATACTTCCGTAATAAAAACTAATCAATACTTGAGACAGGTATTAGTGCGAAGGTTTTAGGGGTCGCTACTTCTTGCCCTCTCAAAACCATTAAGTGAAATATCTGCAGAACGGTTTATGAATTGTTAATGTTTACCCATAAAATATTTATTTGCAATTTGCGCCCCCTAAATGCTTAGGCAGCGGTCTCCATATCTACAACAAGTAATTAAAACGTCTTTAATAGTTTCACCAGAAAATTTACAAAACAAAGCCGGAAATCGTATACAGTTAAACATAAGAGTTTACGCGATACGTAGTTAATGGTTTATTATTTAAAAACTTCCCTAACAGCTGTTTATAAACACGACAACAGCATAGTTAGGTAATATTGAAAACGGGTATTTCCGATCGCTTTATCAAACACAATGGCACTATCGGGAGCTTTATTGGTCACAATTTTCATCTTATATTCCGCTACGAATATCGTAAGTTGAATATTTCTTATTATCAATACTTTTTGACGACTTCCGTAGTAAAAAAGCTTAATATTCAACTCCCGTTCAGAGTGTAAATGGTTATGTATAATTAGTATTTAAATGAAAAAAATAAGTAGTATGTAAGTCGTCTAGTGTTCATAAATCAAGCGTTCTGTTTCTTCCCCCTTTGGGGCTAAATGGCGTTCTGAATTGTCACAGTGTATTATGTGTATTTATTTGATTTTTTACTTATAGTAAAATTAGTCAAACAATTATAACAAGATTGGCACAAAGTTCTACAGCTTCCCTAAAAAATTACAGCGATGACCCACCACTCTGACGGCCTGCTTAGAATTTTGCAGTTACCGTCGCCTATGGGTGTTTGCAACACCAGTGGCATCGCGAACACGCTGATATCGCATAAGGGTACAGGAACTTGGGTCACTAATGCCAGAACACAACACAAGGTTATTATGGCGGCATACTTAAGACCATAGGTGGTCGCCATCCAGACGTGCTTGGGGCCCTACCACGTAGCTAGGGTGGGTTGTTTTGTCGCCTTTTACAGGCCAACCCAGGCCGCAGAGGTTAGTGTTCTTTCTCCGCCTTTGCACGGATAAAAACGCCTTTTCGTAGTCAGCCAATCGTCGTCTAGTGTAAACCTAAAGGACGTAGTTCGCGGCACACATCTTCACCCTGTGCATTTCTCATCTATCTTCGATCGGCAAAATTGCTTCGGTCGTCAGCCTATTATATTAGGCTGGCAGGCGTCCTAAATTACGTTTTCTGAGCCGCAGTCTCCACTCCATGTTCATTCACTTCAGCTTAAATATTTTTCGAGCTATATTAGTCACTTTGTCGAATCTGTTACGGATGACATTTCGAATCTTGTTCATAAGAGAGACATAGAGGTGTCATTAATTATGTACATCGCAGGGTGTACATAATAATTATACATATTTAAAATTAAATTTATATTACAATTGCATTTACATAAAAAATATATTATAGGCTAAACGATCATCGCTGTCGGATATCAATTTTAATATGTTAATTTTTATGAAATGTTAACTTTTAACGGTTAACTTTAACTTATTATTATTAGAATTTAACGATCTACCAAGTATCGAAATTAACCTTTTAACTAACGAATTAACCATTAATGAAGTTAATTTTTTATTAACTGTGCCCACCTATGATTGTATGCAATTTCAAATCACTCTTGATAACTTTTACCTTGAATTACATTTCCAGTCAATCCGTATACAAGCACACTTCTGTTTTTACATCAAATTGATTTATTTCTCTTAATACCATCCTGGTTACATGCACGAAAATTCAATATTATACCAAGTCACGATGTAATGTATTTAATACAGCAGGAGTAATAAAGCAACATACGACGTGCGTATATTTTATACCAAATTACATATATTCTTAACTAAACTTCATAACTTTTGAATACAGTGATTTATTCAGAAAATAATCTTAATACCATAGAGGTGAGTATACGCTACCACTAAATTGTTACGACTTCCTGCTTGTTTGTATTACGATAAACACTTACTTGTACAAAATCACAAAAACTTGGCCTGTACACTAAGGCCTCCTTATTTCACAATAGCAAACTTCTATTTGGAGTTTTAGCGGCAAACAGACGACCCTCATCGAAACTATGACGCGAAATTGACCTGTGTTTAACCCTTATTTCTATTTGTCATTAAAACTTCCACTTTTGTACTTATCGTTAATTATTATATAGGGATATAGAGTAAAGCGTGTGCGTGATAGTGGCTCGTTAATGGACAAATCAACGCGTTCCCGTGATAGTCCAGTGTGCTCAATCGAAAATATTGCTGCTGTTGCCGAAAGTGTGAGTGAAAATCCATTAACATCAACTCGACACCGTTCACAATAATTGAACATTAGTCGCACGTGCTTTCAAAGAATTTTGACGAAAGACCTCGGTTTGAAGCCGTACAAAATTCAATTGGTGCATGAGCAAAAGCCGCACGACCATCCGATGCGATATCGGTTCACCCGATGGGCCGAAGAACGCTTGATGGAAGATGAGCATTTTATCGAAAAATCGTCTTTTCAGATGAAGCTCATTTCCACCTCGGTGGTTATATCAATAAGGAACACTGCTGCATTTGGGGCTCAAAAAATCCACACGTACTCATGGAAAAGCCAATGCAACCACAACGAATCACTGGTGCGGTATGTGGTCCAGCGGCATCATTAGTCTGTTTTTCTTCGAAAACGAAGCAGGAGCCGCCGTAGCCGTCAATGGTGAGCGCTATCGCCAAATGTTGGAAGATTTTTTTTTTCCCAGAATGGAAGAGGAAGACATCGGCGGCATTTGGTTCCAGCAGGACGTCGCCACGTGCCACACAGCCAGCGTTACAGTCGAACTTTTGCGCGGTACGTTCGAAAATCGCATAATTAATCGAAACGGTGATATCAACTGGCCGCCTCGCATCTGCGATTTGATTTCGTTGGACTATTATTGTCGGGAGCCGTCAAGGATAAGTGCTACGCCAACCATCCAGAGACGATTGACGACCTAAAGCATGAGATTGAAGTCGCCATTGCAGCCATTGAGAGCCACACCATCGAAAATGTACAACTTTTTCGTGGGCCATCCAGTATAACATTTATTCAGGACAATAGAATAATACATATAAATCGGAGAGTTTTTTCTTTCATCTACTTTCTTGTGCAGATTTTGTTAAAAGCATCACGACGCTAAAAGAGTCAGCATGACTATAATAAAGTAAATTCTAGAATAATTATATTAAAGGTGAAACTATTTTTTTTTCTAAGATGCAACATGTTTATTATTTAATCAAAATATTCACCCTTATTACTTGGGTAAGGTGAAAATTTCTCGGCCTGACAATGAAAGACTGCAATTTTCAGTTGAAAAATAATTTTATTTTTTATATATTCTCCCTTGACTTCAACACACTTGGTCCAACGTTTCTCCAAAATCAGTATACCTTCCCGGAAGTGAGAGTCTAGAAGGCTGTGAAAATATCTATCTACGGTCCTCTCAACTTTTTCATTGGACGCGAAGCGCTTCCCTGAAATAAATTTCTTCCAATTTGGAAACATATAGAAGTTTGAGGGTGCCAAATGAGGAGAATAAGGGGTATGACTGAGTAAATCATAGCCCAAGTCCCGCAGTTTTCCCATTGCCAACGCACCTTTGTGAGCAGGTGTGTTGACCTGGTGAAAAATATTTTTCTTCTTCTTCAAGCCAGGTCTCTTCTCGCGAATTTTGGCATCCAGATTGTCAAGAAGATTATAGTAATATTCGCCTGTAATTTGTTTTGTATTCGCCTGTAGTTTTGCCTTTTTCAAGATAATCAATTAACAGGATCCCTATCGCATCCCAAAACACACTGATCATGACCTTTCCAGCAGATGCGATCGACTTCACTTTCTTTAGCGCTGAACGCGAAGTGCAGTGCAGCCGGTGGGCTTCTACCTACTGCTTCGACTGCTGTTTCATTTCTGGCGTATAGTGATGGACCCATGTCTCATCCTTGGTAACAAATTGCCGCACAAAATCGGTCGGATCCTTATTGAATCGGTCCAAATATTGTTACGAATATCGTTTGCGCAATTGCTTTTGATCGGCATTCAGCAAATGCAGCACCCACCTTGCGCAGAGCTTTCGCATCCCTAATTATTTGTGCAAGATACACACTCTTTCTTCCGATATATCCATGGCCACAGCTATCTCACTCAACTTAACAAGCCTATCATCCAACACAATATCGTGCACCTTTTCGATGGTTTCCGGTGTGATTGTGGTTTTCAGTCGTCCTTCACGTGGGTCATCTTCGAGGGACGTGCGACTTCACCCACTTTTTAACGGTTGACATTAAAGGAGAAGTCTCCGTAAACTTTTGTCAACTTCGGATGAATTTTCGTAGGGGTTAATCCATCCAAAACGAAGAATTTTATGACTGCATGATATTCAAGTGTATCTCTTTTTAACGAAAAACACGCAAGACGTCTACTGCGGAAATTCGTGTAAACAAACTACTTGAGGGAACAAGTTGAAACTTTTTTTTTTTTTTATTGCTGTAGGACAGCAGACAGGCTGACGGCCCGCTTAGAATTTAGCAGTTACCATCGCCTATGGATGTTTGCAACACCAGTGGCATCGCGAACACGCTGCTGTCCCATAAAGGTACTGGAACTTAGGTCACCAGTGCCGGAACACAACACAAGGTTATTATGGCGGCATACTTAAGACTAAAGGTGGTCGCCATCCAGACGGGCTTGAAGCCCTACCACGTAGCTAGGGTGGGTTGTTTAGTCGCCTTTTACGACAGGCCGACCCCGGCCGCAGAGGTTAGTATTCTTTCTCCGCCCCTGCACGGATAAAACTAGTCATACAAACTAGTTAGGCATGCATCCAGGCAGGAATAATAAATTTTCGCTGATTGGAACGCAATTTCTGTATAAGGCCGAGAACTTTTCACCTTACTAATCTATATATTGCTGCCATTTAAACGGAAGTTTATTTATGCCTTTACAATAGAACTCTGGAATCTAGATTCGACAAACTGTGTGAAAGCATTTTATACTACCTCCTGAGAAGAATTTTTTATCACGTAGAAAACTGTCCGAATCACGAAAAAATAGTAGTCCGTTGGAGCAAGGTCTGGCAAGTACGGTGAATGACGTACGGTTTCTAAGTGTAGCTCCTGTAGAGTTACAATGGTTTGTCGTGCAGTATAAGGTCTTGTGTTATGTCATGTCTTGTCTTGTTTTGCGTCATGCCGCTAATTCATGGGTTTGATTCGGATCGGCTTCAACCATCTCCTTCAATTCAGAGTTATTCACCTTTTACGTAATTTGTTCTTCAAGTCGAAGTTTCCATTACTAAAGCGTTTAAACGACCTCGGTGGCGTAATGGATAACGCACTTTAGTACGCTTGCAGAGGTCACGGGTTCGATTCCCGTCTCGCGTCTGGGTGTTTATGTATAATATGTATTTATTTACAAAAAAAAAGTATATAAGTAGTATATCAGTTGTCTAGTACCCATAACACAAGTGCTATGCTACTTAGTTTGGGACTAGATGGCGCTGTGTGAATTGTTACAAAATATTATAGAAAAAAACGCACGGTAAGGTCATTAGCAGTCTCCTCTACAAATGCAGCGTTAATATTTCACTTGAAATATTCATTTTCATATTCAAAAATGACTCGGATTTTCGAAGTATCTGTCTTTCAGATCTAAGCTGAATAAAAAAAATCGAAAGTCAAAAATGAAACATTGCACAATTTTTAAAAGAAGAACCTCATAAGTATCACGTCAAAAAAATTCACTCAATAATCTCACACCACGAAAGTGTTCTGTCAGTTCAAAGTATCTATTACACAACGGCAATTTCATACTTTAACCCCTATTATTATTCTAAAATGACGTTAAATTATATACATTTATTGTTAAACATTAAATATATTGATGTTGGTATTAATTCGTTTCATAAGTGGTTTTTAAAAGCCAATGCCTGTAAGCTGATATCAAAACTCGAAGTGACAATACATCGAAGTGACATAATTCATCGAATTTTCAAATCACAACGGTTCGAAAGAAGTTTGTCCTGAACGACTGTCCTGAAAAAGGCACACGAATGGCATCAGGACGAAACCACTTACAAAAACTGTCATCCATGTTTAATGGATCATGATTTGACATCTATTCTGTCATGGCTTGACAATAGATGTCAGATTATCATCAGTTCCGCTTTGGTGATGTTGTGTTGCTCATTTTCTAATTAACCACAAGATAATTTAGGTAGATGAGTCATTATGCCCAAAGCGCTCGAGTAATTTATTACTCAAGTGCTTTGGACATATGACTTGCCTATGAAGAACTTATACATACTACAATTAATGTCTGTAATATAATTCTTTATACACGCAAAGTTATAGTTTCGTGAATAACTCTTGCCTATTATCAATAGACAAACTTATACTATTTATTCAACAAATCATTTATAAAGTATCTTAATAGTCATGAAAGCCCCTCTTACAGAAGTTTTGTTCTGAAATATAATAAATTTGTAGTTTGTATTTAAATTCCAACTACTTACGGTAACGGAATGACATTTTATAATTTACCAGTATAATAGGTTATCAAACAATGATAACAAATGTAACAAAGAAGGTTTTGTTTGATGCCATCAAAAACCTGCAGTCAATTTATTATGGCTTTTGTTAGGCTCCTAATAAAATGCCTAATAAGCCTTATATGTATAATAATATGTAGTATTTATTAGTTAGTTTAAATATTTTTCCATAAAATCTACATCACAAAATACGATCGTTGTGTTATTTTCGTCCTCTTATGTTATACATGATGTTATAGTTGATGATGTTATACATCCAATCTAATCTTACCCGTGCAGGGGCGGACAAAAAATACTGACTGACCTCTGTGACCAGGGTCGGCCTGTCGTAAAAGGCGACAAAACAACCCACCCTAGCTACGTGATAGGACCCAAGCCTGTCTGGATGATGACCACCTTTGGTCTTAAGTATGCCGCCGTAACAACTTTCTATTGTGTTCCGACATTAGTAACCCAAGTTCCCGTACCCTTTTGGGACAGCAACATGATCGTGATGCCACTGGCGTTACAAACACCTATAGGCGACGGTAACTGCTAAATTATAAGCGGACCGTCAGCCTGACTGTTGTCCTACAGCAATAAAAAATACAGGTATTTAGAATTTTATGGGAGCAACAGCCACCTGATGCACCAATCACAAATGCCACCTACGTAGCTTGTAACTGAGGTCGTCTTTAGTTAAATTTTTGTATGTAAGCTGACACTATTTTTAACATTGCTATTTGCTAAATGAACACGTTGAAGCGAGATTACTAAAAACAGACTGGACTCATCCTTTCCGCCTTTTAAAATAACATTGTTTGATAAATAGTGCAAATTTTTTTATCTTTTCAGTTCAGCAAGATAGTTCTTCCTCCAAAACTGCGTTATCTGGAGAACATGCTAAACGCTGACGTCGTTGCAAAAGCAGCAAAAATACGGCAACGTATTGAAGAAAATCCAAACATCCAGGACAGCGAAAAAAGTTGGCCTCTTATCTTAGCCAAATATGAAGCTGATGAAAATATTTTAAAAAATAAGTACAATAACAACATTTCCCCTTATGCGTACAATAGTATTTATAGCAGGCGTTTTCCCAATTATATGTAAACGGTATTGTAATATACATACTTAGAATCATCATCATTACCTTGCCGTTATTAATCCGAGTTGCAACCGAAACTTCCGCTTCGGTGCCTGGGTTCCGCTTTCCGACTTTTTCTACTCCACTTCGCACGATCTTTAGCATCCTTGGTAGTGAGTCTATTGGCACCCATATCACCTTTTACGGTAACAAGCAAGGACCTTTTGGGTCTACCCCTCCTCGGGACTTGGCGGAAGCGATATGAAGAGACATTTGTTCCCCACATTAGTATCCGGTTGCCGTAAAATATAGCCATACCATCGAAGGCGACACTCCTACAATTTATCCGCAATGTTAGGGACATGAAGACTGCCGCAAATGCGGGAGTTCCTAACGCAGTCCTTTCACGTTACTCCACACATCCACCGCAGCTCCGTGAATCAAACTCTAACACTGGCAACTTTTCACAGCCATATAAAAATACAGACCCAATGATGGTCTTATAAACCTGTCCCTTCAATTTAAAGGGTATTTTAGGGTCATAGATTACACCAGTCACCTCACGCCATTTGGTCTACGCGGTAGCAATGCGTCACAATCAATATCACCAGACGCGTGAAATATAGATCCCAGGTATTTCACCTGGTCCGTGCGCTTGACCGTGTCGTCGCCGATACGTACGGGTGTGGGATCTATGAAGTTATAGGCTAAGTACTCGGTCTCCGCCACATTGATCTTTAGGCTGCCGTTCTCAAGCGATTCCGTCCACGCCTTCATGCGTCGCACCAACCTACCCCTGTCCGCATCTGCCAGCGCGATATCGTCAGCATACATGAGTAGCCATACGGCTTGCTCATGTGCATCTCTGATGCTGTTTGGCACGACATCTAATATTACGCTGAATAGAAACGGACTAAGGACGAATCCTTGGTGCACCCATACGTATTGTATGTATAGAATAATTATCAGTAATTGTAGAATAAACTACCTTCAAAAATCAAATTGTTTATTTATTGTTGAAAGTTCCAGTAACCCTTAAACGGGTGTATTTTGTTACTCATATGATGAAATTATGATATAACTCCAATCAGTTTAGGCGTGTCCCACATAGGATGAAGAATATTGATGTTACCACTACCTCACTGAACCTTACTTCAGCCGTAGTTCTATGGTCATTAACAGGATCGGTTGGAACAACCTCGCCAGAGTGCAAAAGAGGTATTTGTGAGAATAATCCTTGAAAGAGGTGGTAGAGAAGGAATGGCCGCCATGAGGATTTAATACATCAATACACAAGCAAATTAGACCAAGCAAAAACTATAAATATTCTCTCCTAATTTAAATGCGTTAGTTTTTATGAATTCACCGGCTTAGTCTTAATCATGAACATGCTCAATAATTGTGGGTAGGTGTAGAAATAACACGTTTGAAATTGTGATCCGTAAATTTTAACTAATTATTTGAATAATACTAGTGATTTCTTGACAAAATTAATGTCTATTAATTTAGTGTAAACATAGCACCCGCCAGAGTGTATAATCCAAACACAACAAGCCTATATTGACAATATAATTATATTGGTAAGAGAATGGACGCAATTCAAAAGGCAATTTTCCAAATGTCTGCACAATTTAATGAAAGGATGGAGGCTTTCGAAACACAACAGAAGGGAATATCATCTTCTTCCGATGTTTCCAACCTTGCTGCTGATTTTGCTGCGTTCAAAACACTCATCATGAAGTCCTTGCGATCTCTTCAACAACAAGTAGAACTTTTACATCAGTCCACTGATCATCTTGAGATGCGAAGCAGGAAAAAAAATTCTACTTCTTCATGGGGTCTCTGAGCAGAACCAGGAGAATACTACATCTTTGGCGACGAAGATTATCCTTGACAAACTAAAAGTCCCCGGATTCAACGAAAGTAATATTCGTAGATCACATAGAATGGGCAAAATACAAGGATCTAATAAACGGCCTAGACCTATTCTTGTCAAGATGTGCGACTTGGCTATACGAAATAAAATATGGTACAGCAAAACGGCTTTGAAGGGTACAGGTATTACCATATTCTCTTTCTTACAAAAAGAAGGCATGATTTATTTGTACAAGCTCGCAAACGCTTTGGAATCACAAATTGTTGGACTCGAGACGGTAATGTCGTGGTACTTGGCGTTGATGGTGTTCAAAACAACATAGTCTGTCAATCTGATCTGGAAAATGTTGTATTTCAAGAACAAACGAGTCATCAAAATACATTAAAACCAGCCAAAGATAAGTCTCACTCTAATAAGACAAAGAAACGAATCTAAATGTAAGGGAAAATGATATAAATGCATGAAATGGTATAGAGGAAGAAGAATAACAGTGATTAATCATATTATGTGACAGTAAGAATTGTATTATGGCTTTTTAAACTTATCAAATATTATAATATAACTATACCTACTAATGTTATAATTATTTGCTAATGTTATTGTTACCATTCGTACTCAGCTGTAAAATTGAATAACAAAATAAATAACTGTGAAAATAAAAAATAAAAAAACAATTAGATAGAATAAACAATTTTGTAAATCTAAATGCTACTAAGATTAGTGAATAAATGAGGAGAGAAGGTATGGTGGGCTAATGGAATTAATTATGTTATGCCTTATGTAATTTACTAGTTATAACCAAAGCTAAGACATGTGCTTTTATTGGAGTGAGTCAGCCTTGATATTAAATATTTGAAATATTTTATCTGTGACATTTAAAATGTTTTTTTTTATTTACTTTGTTTTTGTTCACCCCAAATTCAAGTTCAAATGCTCTTTGAAATTCAAGTGTTCTCTGTACCTATATATTGTGTTTTTGTTTTGGTGTAGCTGGTTGTTGGTACTAATAAAGGATAAATCAAGATATACAATAGTAACCATATAAAATATAACCATTAATGAGTACCAATAATAATAGAATAAGTTCTGTTTTCCTGTCATTCCTTCAAATTAATTAGTTTCATTATTCATAGCCAAAGTTAAAATATGTGCTTTTGTTAAGGTAAGTTAACCTTGATATTAAATGTTTGAAGTATGTTATCTGTAACATTTGAGATGATTTACTTTATTTTTTTAACAAAGAATAATTCGAGATATAATAACCATTAATGAGTGCCAATAATATAGAATAAGTTCTTTTTTTTCTGTCATTCCTTCTAATTATTAATAGTACCTATACATAATGGGAGCTATATTTAATTCTCCTCTTCTTCTTCTTTATGTTTGTTTTTTTGTTTTACTTTTTTTATTTTTTTATTTTTTGGTTTAAAATTTACAGTGTTTAATTTAAAATGTTGTGTAATATTTGTGATCTTCTTATGTTTCCTTGTACATAACACAACTGGCAGGTGGATATATTATTATTATTATTATTATTTTATAATTAGAAGTTATTCGATTATTAGTATAACATAACACTCTTACTTGTTATTATAAAATATATATATGGCTTTTAACTGTGATAGTGATAATGATTCATACTTTGAAACATGCTCTACTGATTCTTCTCCGAGCAGCAACTGCGATAGTGATTCGCCTTGTCTCCACGATGAAATTCAGTCGGTATTTTCAACCTTAACCTCTAACTTCAATATAGTACATATTAATGCGCAGAGTATTCCGGCCCATTTCACTGAAATGCAGGCATCACTTAATCAAAATAGTGTACACGCTATTCTAATATCAGAATCCTGGTTAAAACCCTGTTTACCTTCGACTTTATACACTATGCCTGGTTTACAGCTTATTCGAAATGATCGATTAGGATCATCTGGTGGTGGTGTTGCCATTTACCTTCGATCACATCTTCCATATAAAATATTAAGTATGTCTCCACAGCCACCTACACAGGACTCTGGCGAGTATATTTTTGTCGAGGTAGAATTGGGTCATGTAAAAGTTCTTATCGGAGTTTTTTACTGCCCATCACTACGAACTAACTATTTTTCTTCATTTGAAAAGCTACTCGAACAATTTGCTCCTTCTTATAACCATTCCATTATTATGGGTGATTTTAATACTTGTTTATTAAAACGCGATCAACGCGCTAAATCTTTAGTAAATATAATATTTTCCTCTAATCTCAATATACTTCCACTGAATGCAACTCACAACTTTCCTAACTGCAACCCTTCCCTTTTAGATTTAATGTTTGTCTCCTCACCATCTCACGTTTCCAAACATGGACAATGCTCTGCCGACGCTTTCTCATATCATGACCTAATCTATCTCTCCTATAGCCTTCGTACGCCAAAAGCAAAATCTAAAGTTATATTGCAGCGAAACTTTGGTGGCATGAACCTGGATGCTCTTTTGCGAGACGCCCGAGGAATTGATTGGTCGGGGGTGGCCGATGCAGCCACTGTGGATGAGAAGGTGGACTTGTTTAATACCATGTTGCTAAAGTTATATGATACTCATGCTCCCTTGCGTCCCAACAAGTTAAAACATCTACCGGCACCGTGGCTTACTCCTGATATCAAGACCCTTATACATAGAAAGAATCGAGTAAGAGCCAAATACAAAAAGCATTCAACGGACGACAATAGGCGGGAGTATGTTGAGATCCGTAATCGCTGTAATAGAGTGTGCAGGGACGCCCAACGCCTATCGGCGAAATTCACGAAAAAGTCAGTGATGATAATCCTTCAAAAGTTTGGAAATTCCTTAGGTCATTGGGAGTTGGTAAGACATCATTGCATTCTATCTCCAATAACTTTGACGTTGATGCTCTCAATCAACACTTCTCAACTACAGCCGTTATTGACACGGTAATTAAATCAAACACTTTACGAAATCTTTCTTGTGTATCAACTCCAAACCATGCTCCCTTTTATCTTAATCAATTTACTGATTGTGATGTTAAGAGTGCTATCAAATCTATTACCTCAAACGCTGTCGGATGCGACGGCATTAGTCGAAGAATGATTCTCCCTATACTAGATGTCGTTACGCCTTTGTTAACCAACATCCTAAATGCATCTTTACTTTCTAGTAAGTTCCCAGCATCTTGGAAGGTAGCTCAAGTAATACCTATTCCTAAAAAACCTAATCCTACTACTTACTCTCAGTTCCGTCCAATATCCATCCTTCCCTTTCTCTCTAAAGTTTTGGAACGCTTGGTTCATCGTCAACTAAGTACTTTCCTCAATCGCCATTCCTTAATGAATCCCTACCAATCTGGCTTCCGACCTGGCCATAGCACATCTACAACTCTCATCAAAATAACAGATGACATCCGGTATGGCATGGATAGGGGCCTCTTGACTGTTTTATTACTACTCGATTTTAGTAGCGCCTTCAACAATATTGATTTCGATATAATGCTCGCCATACTCCGTACTCTTAACATATCTCCAACAGTGATTGATTGGTTTCATAGTTACCTGTCTGATCGCCGGCAGCGGGTTTGTGTTGATGATAAGCTCTCACAATGGTGTGATTTAGCTGCCGGTGTTCCACAGGGCGGCGTTTTATCTCCTCTTCTGTTTGCTATTTTCATTAACTCTATCTCTAATCACCTTGTTTCATCCTATCACCTCTATGCAGATGACATGCAGATCTACATACAAACTACAGCCAATGATATGGCAAAAGCAATTGTACAACTTAACTTAGATCTAGAACATATTTGTCGTTGGGGCAACTCTTTTGGGCTTTGTATTAATCCTGACAAAACCCAAGCTACCATAATTGGCAGCCACAGAATGCTTGCTAAACTTAATTGGTCGAGCTTGCCACAGATTAATTTTGATGGGACAATCATTCCGATCAGCGACGAAGTAAGAAATCTTGGTGTTTTGTTAGATAAGGAGCTTTGCTGGCGACCCCATATCAATGAATTAAGTCGGAGAGTTTTTCTATCTTCTAGAGCACTCGGTAGGCTAAAAAACTTCCTGCCTATTGCTACCAAAGTTAAGCTGGCGGAATCTTTATTACTCCCGCTGCTTGATTATGCTGATGTCTGCTATCTCGACTTAACCCAAGAACTACTTAACAAACTTGAGAGAATTCAAAATTTTTGCATAAGATTCATATTTGGGCTTCGTAAATATGATCATGTATCTGAATTTCGCTGCAAACTCAAGTGGTTACCAATCCATCTTCGGCGGAATACTCACATTCTATCTCTGCTTTATAGTATTTTATTCCTTCCCAATACACCTTTCTACCTTAAGGAACGTTTTCAGTTTCTTCATAATCTAAATGACCTTAATTTGCGCTCCTCTAATAATCTTAAACTAACAGTACCTGTGCACTCTTCATCCTTTTACAATCTTTCCTTTACTGTACAGGCTGTCCGACTATGGAACACCTTGCCTATTGCAATCACACAAGCTAAATCACTACCAATTTTTAAAAAACTAGTCCGAAATTATTATCTGGATGAAGCCTTTAAAGACTGATTAAAACTAATTCATTTGTGTTATATTTTATTCTACTTACGCTATTTGCTTTTATGTTATATTCTGTATTTTATGTTATATTGTTTGTTATTATTATATCTTGTTTTTATATATTATTTTAGTACATATTACTTTTAGCGCGCCACCTATAGCAAAAGGATTTTTTTTTTTATTGTATTCCGACCTTAAGGTTGTCTGGAAGAAATCGCTTCTTAGCGATAAGGCCGCCTATTGTGCACTAGTTATAAGTTTAATATTAAGTTACTTTGCATGTATATAATCTTTGGTGGACAATAAAGAATAATCTATCTATCTATCTATCTATGCTCAGATGAACAAGGTTTCTAATTATTATCCAAAAAGGGGTATACATATATTATAATTTGTTGAATTAAACGACGTAGCTCAGGTTTTATCAACTATTTATTGTAAAACTAGCACGAAATACAATAAGAAATACACGTTCGCTTGATGTCACGGAGTAGAGAGTGACACCTATATGTTAGAACGCGCAATTGCATAAATAGGCGCGAAATTCAAAATTACAATATTACATTCAACATAATTAATAGCCGTCATACTTATATCGTTTTTCTAATTTCAGTGGTAAGAAGATATCTTACGTTTGAGTTAAGTTATATTCTTAGCAATCTTAGAAACTTTCTATACCTCTTAAAAACTTTCTTTTATACATAAATTTTATCAAAACTTAATTAAGATGTCAACAACATTTGGTTTCAAAGAAACTTTCCAAAATTATTTGAAGAAATAATTAATTCAGAATATCCCACGTCTTTTACAATTAATATTTAACAGCTACAAAAGTTTTATAAGGATTCGTAAACATAACTATTTTCTAATATTAGGTCTTTACCTATGAAATTGCCGTTCTGCAGTACTGGCCATTTCAAATCAAAATAATTTTGATTTGGCTAAGAATTCTAATTTCAAATTAATTTTATTTTAAAAACATGGAATTCGTTTTCCAAAAGTAGTCATTTGTTTATTGATTAGTGTTACATTTTCATCGCATTTCAATCTTTTTCGTCATCATAGATACGTTAAAAATTCGAGTAATTATGGAATATGAGTACCATCGTGGCAGCAACGCGGCACAAGCGGCACGCATCATCAACGACGTTTACGGAGCTAACATTACAAACCAACGCACCACCTGTTATTGGTTTGCTCGCTTCCGTTCTGGGAATATCGACCTGAAAAATTAACCTCGCGATCGTCCGAAGACTTTGGTGGACAATGACGAATTAAAGGCGATTGTGGAAGCTGATGATACACAATCTACGGCTGAATTAGCAGCAGCGTTAGCGTCAAAACAATATTGGTCCATGTTGCGCACTTAGCGCAATCAATTTACCGCGAATATTTCTTAGTATCGAGTTGATCGTCTCTAAGCAAATGTATTGCCACCCCTCTTCTACGACGACGCTGCCATCTCTCGATTCGACACATTTCAAAAACATACGCGGCGGACGCGTCGCATCGATCTCCGTTGTTCTTTTCAATATTTCCATAAATTAACTAGCATAATCGAAAGTAGTTCGTGCCAGTGCTTCCTACAGTCTTAATAGAAGAGCTCCAGCAGCACGAAGACAATAGGTAAGTGGTAGTGCATTTGTGGTGCTAAGATTCTACTCCCAATACCGAACAGTCCATTTGCGTTAAATTGGCAAGGTAAAAAAGCTTGACAAATGGGTGCCCCACGAACTCAATGATCGCCAGCGCGAAGTACGCGTCGAGACGTGCCTTGCACTGCTCAACAGACACACAAATGAAGGAATTTTGAGCCGCATTGTTACCTGCGATGAAAAATGGATTCTGTTTGATAACCGCAAGTGCTCAGCAAGTTGGTTGGATAGAAAAGTGATGGTCACTGTTTGGTGGTCTAGTGCCGGTGTGATTCATCACAACTTCTTACCAAACGAGGTGAGTATTACTGCAGATGTGTACTGTAAAGAACTGAACAGAATGATGGAGAAGCTGGCACATCTCCAACCAGCATTGGTCAATCGCTCGTCTCCACTGCTCCTGCACGACAACGCGCGACCTCATACTGCACAGCAGACGGTCTCCAAGTTGCAAGAATTGGGGTTGGAAGTTCTCCTTCATCTGCCCTACTCACCAGACCTTGCGCCTACAGACTAGTACTTTTTCCAGAATTTGGATAACTTCTTTGCGGGAAAAAAATTCAATACCCTAGAGGCAGTACAAAATGCCTTTGAAGAATTTGTTGCCTCCCGTCCAGCTGATTTCTTTAAGAAGGGCATCAATAAACTGCCACTGCGTTGGCAAAGATGCATTGATTGCATGGGTGATTACTTCCATTAATACAAATAAAAAATACATGAAAAAAATTCCTTTAATTTTTTTCATATAAAACGGCAATTTCATAGGTAAAGACCTAATATAATATTCATATATAAATAATAAACGTAATAATTTTTTTCCGTATAGGAGACGAGTAGAAATTATTATTCTACCTCTGTGACCGGGGGAGCAATATCGTAAAAGACGACAAAACAACCCAATCTAGGTGGTAAGGCTCCAAGTTCGTCCGGGTGACAACCAGCCCTGGTTTTTACATATATGTTTCACAATAAGTGACCCTGGTTATGATAGTTTTTTTAATGTAGTTTATTATTCTATTATTACATAAATGCGTGTGTTTCTTTTTATGTAAAAAATGTAGTTTCATTAAAAAATTAAAAATTCTGTTTTAAAAATCTATCCTGTTTTGTAAATATTTTTTTGTTGAAAATGTAAATAAGAAAATAGTTATCACGTATCAGTATAGTAATCAGATGTACCATTATCTCCTAGTTTATTATATAACCTGTGGGGAATGTAGATGTAAAGAAAATCTATATGCCCCTACATACCAGATATTGTATGTATTCATTCGCAAGTAGATTGAACGTAGTATTGGATAATATGCAAGTAGCCAAATTAACTACTATTGATACTACAAGGAAAGCGCAAAATAGAAAAGAGTTTTTTTTTATTGCTGTAGGACAGCAGACAGGCTGACGGCCCGCTTAGAATTTATCAGTTACCATCACCTATGGGTGTTGCAACGCCAGTGGCATCGCGAACACGCTGCTGTCCCATAAGAAACTTGGATCACTAATGCCGGAACACAACACAAAGTTAATATGGCGGTTACTTAAGATCAAAGGTGGTCCCCATCCAGACGGGTCTGTGGCCCTATTACGTAGCTAGGGTGGGTCACAGAGGTCAGTATTCTTTCTCCACCCCTGCACGGATAATAAGGGTAATGAAAAAAGCACCAAAGTTCAAATTTCAACCAACGTAACATAGAATTTTTGAAGCTGAAGCCTTATTTGCTAATATTATAATAGAAATTTATTATACACTAGCAGCCCGTCCCAGCTTCGCATGGGTATTTAACAAAAAATTAAAAATTAAACCCTTCTATTTTTTTTCGGTCTCGGGGAAAAACCTCTCTTGACGGGTTCCACCGGCACGGGGGGACCGAGGGATATAAGGGACTCCGGAAAAGATGTTCGACCATCCGACTACCCACTAAAAAACCCCGCTGTTCTATCGCCTACGCCCGGGCCCACGGATATATGGCCTGCCGATCTCGTGGCCCGGGCCGGCGCCGGCCCACGCTTTGTCTTAAAGCGGGCCCCTTCTAAAGTGCTGGCGCCAGGGGGTCAGGGTTTCGTCCCCCCGGCGTTCTCTTGTAACAACTCTAGGAGTTGAGGGGGGCTGCGGAACAGCACGCGGCTTCTCCCTCGCGGCAATAGTGCGAGCGGCGGATCCTCCCCTGAGGGGCCGCCTGCGGCCGCTTTCTACGGCGGCCGGAGATCGTTGCCCGCCATCCGGCGCCGACGACGCGGCCTACGTTGGCGGGAGGGGAGTGCGGTGGCGGACTCCCGCTCCCGTTCCGCCGCCTCCCTTGCAGACACTACTGCCTCGCAAAAGGAGGCGACGGTCGTCCATCCAGGATCACCCCCGACCATGGACAGAACCAGGGCCGGGAGCGACAGGTCCGCGGCCAATTCTGGACGGGACTCGCATCCCCGTCGCGTGCTAGTCAGGCGTGGGTACGACTACCAGACGACACTCCAGAAAAAGCAGAGTCGCCTGACGTCGTAGCCAGCCCAGCAAGACCAACCGACAGCGAGGATGCGATTCCCGCCCCGGGAACACTCTCTGTGCAGGCGCAGTCGAAATAGGCATGGTTTCGACTACCAAATCAGGTCCCAGGGTAGAACCCAGGACCCCAATCAGTATTCGCAACCATCCCACCGGGGACCACGCCACGAACAGAGAGCTAAGTTGGAAAGGATGTAAGAGGTAGACGGAAAGAAAGGTAGGATGTCGCCTCGAACGGAGAGGGGAGTGAAGCGACGGATGCTCGGGCACCTCGGGTACGCACACCCGTGCACTCCTCGGACAAAGGCAAACCCTTCTATTTGCGTCAGGTTACTAAAAAAATAAAATTATAAAGAAAGTTTGAATATTATTATATCTATGAGCTTTTATTTTAATGATTTTTTTTGTTATTACTTTTTATTTATTTTTCGTTATTTTTTAATAAGTATTCTAATTTTTGTAAAAACCCCAGTGACGCACGCCTACATTGCATAAGGTGCTGCCTAGCTAGCCGAACAGGGTGAGCGGCTACCACGCAACATTTTTCTAATACTTACATTTTTAAACTCGTGATATCTTTCGAATGGAATATCCGAATTGAATAATTCAAAAAGTTATATAAAGGTATTGAAACAGTTTTCAATATGAAGTAATTTATTTTGATAAGGATTAATACCACGATCCAAATAAAGAGCCTTTTCTAGGGGCGGCATTTAAATTTAATTTTTAAAATAAAAGAACACTTATTGTGGCATAACTATAATAGTTAGACATATGCTATCGCGACACTTTTTGTAAATAATGATGTGTTCTGCAAAGTCGTAGTACATTATTTTATTCTATCATCAATAGTTTTCGCAGCGCACGCGATTTAAATAATATTTTAGGTAATTTTTTTACACTTTGGGTTACATTATTGGAGTTTTAGTAAGGATCCCTAATTTTTTTGAAAATATAATATAGCCTATGTCACCCGGGGTTAGTGTAGCTTCCCAACAATGAAAGAGTTTTTTAAATTGGGTCAATAGTTTCGGAGCCTATTCAAAGCAAACAAACAAACAAACAAACAAACAAACAATCAAATCTTTCCTCTTTATAATAGTAGTATAGATAACATTGTAAAACACAGCAAAAATATTCGTAGCAGGTGAAAAAACAAGTATAGATAATCACCAGTAAGTCCTGAGAATGACATCGAGAGTAGATAAAACGAACATTGGCCCAAGCGTATTAGGATTGAAAAATAATGGAATTAGGATAAAAAAGAATAAAAACAAGGGTTGAAAGCTAGCCTAATGATAGAATGCATTTTATTTATACTCGATACGGCAAATTAACCTTCTTTGTTTGACCTTTGATTGATCTTTTAAAACCATTATCCCTACACGACTGACCTTTGTTCTAGAAATGGACAGCACCTTATATTATGTGAATATGTTTTATTATACATATGTACAATTTATTATACAATAGTGTTGTGATTAATTATATCGTTGTCGGAATATTAATGTCTAAGTACTGACTGTACATAATTTCTATGTTATGCTACATATCTAAAATTTATGTGGTAACATTCTAACTCCAAGGAAAGAACGTTTAGACAGTTTTCACACCTTACATACATATTCTGAATATAATAACGCAATTGTAATGTATTGAGACTGAAAAAAATACGTGAAGATACCGCTAAAAGTGTCAGTGTGTGTGATCTATCAACCCGGTTTGGACAAGCGTAGCAAATATACGTATATTTTGTCCAATCTCAATCAGAGTAGGCCCGAACCGTGGGACGTAAAATACTGTTTATAATTTGTACAATAATTTGCAATATACTGTGTTTGCTATAGTAAGCGGAGATTGTAAAATAATATAATCATTGGTACTTTACATCATTATATTCATAATTTACATAAAATTATCAGACGCACCTACTTGGTTTCGCTTGATCTAGAGAGCGATGTCAAAAATACGTCAACTCGCCGCGCCGGGGCCGGATGATTGCAGTATAGCTGTCAATGTCAGTCTTATATGTTTAATTTTATTGCAGGCGTAGACATACTGTGTAAGGTTATTTATATTTAGGTCAAATGTGCCCAATTTCTAATTTGGAAGAATATATATATATATATATATATATATATATATATATATATATATATATATATATATATATATATATATATATATATATATATATATATATATATATATATATATATATATATATATATATATATATATATATATATATATATATATACTGTGATATTCTCATCACATTATACATATTACAAAATATTTACTCGTATCCAACAAATTTTTGTTAGTAATAAGACTTTATGAATAAGGGATTGTTTTTATTTGCATTTAAAAATAGGGTGCTATGGTATCGTTGAATAAACAGTGGAATATACCCATCAGTCCATTGACCCTGTGACTGAAATGTGAGCTATAGCCCCAGGTATATGGCGATAGCCATAAAAAGGGGCATTCCATTTATGTCTCGTATGCAAAGATACGAACGTATTTTCATTATCTTTAGTACAAATTGGGTAATATAACATACGTGTTTATTATATGAACTATATATTATTTGATTTGTAATATCTATTTTATTGGTAAAATCGAAATCTTACATGCGACAGATGAAAACATATAGTATATATTATATGTCTTGCCAAGTAGTGCCGTGGCACTACTCCGGACCATGGACCGCAACAGGTGGATGGAGGTAGTCGGGAAATTGCAGCAACGGAGTCACGATTCTCAGCTATGAGGGACCGACTGAAGAGAGAGAGAGGTCTTGCCGAAAGTATTCTCACAATTTTTTATTTCTGAATTTAAAGGGAATTCTTTCATAATTTTTGAAACTTGATTTGATCGATTTCAGTATGTTGTCGTCCCAGTACACGTGTGCTCCCGAAAAGCAGCTGTCCGGGAGGAATGGAGACGGATTGTCAGGCGTGTTACTGAAAAATGATGATCACGACCACTCTGACAAGAGCGCAACGAAAGAGAAGAAGTCGTAGTTATAACGATAATTCAATATAAATGAACTTGTTAAATAAAATATATGGAGTAATAGTCGAGCAAAAAGTAAGTATAGAGCTTAGTATGCGTGTTATTAACTCTATGGTCCTGCAGTATTATAAAGATCGTAAAGGATCAAAGCGGGTGAGTGCTGTTAAAACATGTTATTATTTGTTTTAGCATTAATCCCCAAAATCTCATAAAGTATCAAAAATATCGTGAGCAGAAATAGTTTGATGTAACTACTGCATCTGCATCTCACTATTTCAAAACTAATCATCAATAGTTTTATAAAAATTGTAAAGATGTTACTAAAAATGACTGTAATACTTTCCAGCAAGACTCATAAACAAAAACACAAGACACAAATTAGCCAAGCCTAGTATACTCATATCTACGGGATGAAATCTTTTCGTTTTGTTCTGTTACACCAAAGAAGTATAACTTCTTAGGTGCGTACATAAGTAGACACATAAAGTTGTTTTTTTCAATGTTCATGAACAGCGGACAGACTGACGTCCTATTTAACACGCTGCTGTGCGCATATAACCTGGGTCACTAATGCCGGAACAAAAGGTTACTACAGCGGCATACTTATAGGCCGGGGGTGATTGCCGTCTCGCTAGAGTTGTTTGTCGCCTTTTACTGTAGGCCGACAGTGGCCACGGGGATCAGTACTTTTACTCTGCCCATGGACTGAGATTGGCTCTTAGATCTTAAAGTTTTGGTAACGTTTGTTTTAAATGATGTTACCAATTTCTAATTGACATGCCGACATTGAATCTCGCAGATTTGTTACGAGATTATCCTTCTATTCTTTTTTGTTTCAGAGAAAAACCCTGTTTTTAACGGATTCCCCCGACCCGGGGGGCCCGAGGTATATGTGAGACTCTGGGAATGATGTTTAGCCATCCAACTACCTACATAAAAACCCTGCTGTTCTCCTATTACCTACACCCGGGCGCATGGATTTTTGGCCTACCGATTTCGTGGCCCGAGCTGGTGCCAGCCCGCCCTTTGTGTCGGAGCAGGCCTCTTCTATGTTTGTAGCGCCAGGGGGTCAGGGTTTAGTCCCCCGACGCTCTCCTTTGTCAGCTCTATGGAGTTGAAGGTGGCCGCGGAACAGCATGCGGGCCTCACCCTCGCAGCAATTGTGTGAGCAGTGGATCCTCTTCCTCTCCCCTCCGGAAATTATTGTTTTTAATATTTATTTCATAATGATTATATTTAATACTGAATTTAATAAGTTCAATTCACTCCATGTATTGGACGCTTAATCCATCACGCCTTACGGCTACTATATATGTGTAGAAAAGTATCTTAACTGGATATAAAACATTGCATTAAATAATGTTTAAGTTCAAAAAAATACCGTTTTGCTTTAGATAACATCTAAAACTCACTTCAGAAACGCAGACAATAATAAATTCTAGTCTATGTAACATAAGGGATTAATCTTTTTTATCTATATCATCCCCAGGAGAGCAGTGTAAATTCGTCACCAATAGCTTTAGTATGTAGCCTGAGAAAAGTTCCAAGTGTTTTTTCTGATAAATGATGATGATTGTAGAGAACAAAAGGAGCCCCAACCGTTGCGCCATTATTGAGCACATTTTATTACTTTTAGTGTAGGGATACTGGAATCCGTGCAGTAGTTGGGAAATGGTTTGCATTCAAAATTGGAAAAGAATTGTCGAAAACGTTATATTTAATAATTAGTTTCCTAGTATAATTGGTTAAAGAGAACAAAGCTTCGTAGCCAAATGATAAAATGTTTGCTACATGCAGTGAAGATACTTGTCGAAATTGAAAACTCGAGAATAGATACTATTTCTGATAACTTTCACTGAAAAAGATAATGAATTTTTTTAAATAATACGATAAGCATACCAAAAGTGTCGATATTGGTATCGAATTAGGACAACAGATCAAATCACAAAAATAAGCTTGGTTCTTCATGAGTTGCTCGCGAAAATATGATTGACTGTTTGAACGCCCCAGATGAAACATGTATTTATGATCGTCAGAAATATTAAAATATTAAATATAGAAATATTAGTTTATTCGTTTTCTTACATTTTTTCATATAATTATTTTGTATGCTTTGTTTTGTAGGTCTTAAATAACCCTGCCGCGAGGGTGAGAGCTGCGTGCTGTTCCGCGGCCCCCCTCAACTCCTGGAGTTATTACAGGAGAGCGCCCGGGGGACGATACTGACCCCCTGGCGCCAACACTTTAGAAGGGCCCGCCTTAAGACAAAGGGCGGGCCGGCGCCGGCCCGGGCCACGAGATCGGCAGGCCATATATCCGTGGGCCCGGGCGTAGGCGATAGGAGAACAGCGGGGTTTTTTAGTGGGTAGTCGGAAAAATCCCGGAGTCCCACATATCCCTCGGTCCGTCAAGAGAGGTTTTTCCCCGAGACCAAAAAAAAAAAAGGTCTTAGATAACCCAACAAAACTTATGAGAAGTTAGTTGGGCGTTTTATTACATTCACCCTTTGTCATTAAAACACTCATCATTGCATATTTCGATCCCTGCAAAAGTCTATCGATGTAATTAAATTGATTTTACAATAAGCCAGTGAAAAATTCCTGATTCTGTTATTGAACTAGAAACTACAGCAGTGCTTTAAATATCAAATCAAGAATCTACTCAAAAAATTACAAAACATTGTCAATAATAATGGACAATGTTTGGTTAAAATCATTCACACTATAAGAAGAACAATCAAATTTCATCGAAAAGGCGCCTTAAAATTTTCTTATACCTAGTCAGGTCATAAATTCTGTCACATGTTTAATGTAAAATAATTGTAACAAGTTTATTAATTATGTAACCATTCATATACCAAAATGAACTTAACAAAACATAGATTCTTATGACATTAAAGTTTATTCAAAATGACCTCCGTGATTTTGAATACAAGCCTTCAATCTGCGCGGCCAGTTGTCTATCGCAGCACGAACGAGGTCCATGTCAATATCGGCGGCTGCCTTAATCAAGGATGTCTTGAGTGACTCCAAATTGGGATGAGGCTTTGAGCACGCCTTTTCCTCCAAGTGTTGCCATATCTTGTAATCTAACGGATTCAAATCTGGACTGGAGGAGGGCCAGTCTTCGTGCCGGATGAAGTCGATTTCACGCGCCGCCAGCCAGTCTTGTGTGCTCTTCGCTCTATGAGCTGGCGCCGAATCTTGTTGGAATACCCAGTGCCTGTTATTGAACATGGTATGAGAAACAGGTTCCACAAGGTTCGTCAGGACTGTATTTTGATACACAACAGCATTCGTTTTTACACCTTTCTCACAAAAATGTACCTCTGTTAAGCCCCAATAAGAAACTCCCGACCATACCATGAGCGAGGATGGAAAATGACCTCGTTGGACACGCGGAATACGGTTGCTCGCTTCTTCACTACTGTGTGCGTACACCTTATCATTTTGTTTGTTGTAGCTCTCTTCTACGGTAAACATTTTTTCATCCGAAAAAAGAATTTCCCGATATTTTTTTCCCGCGTACCGCTTCAACAAAGCGCGGCATCTCTTCAGTCTCAGGTCCATTAGACGAGCATTCAAACGATGTCCTGTTTTTCTTCGATATGCCCGAAGCCCTAAGTCTTCATTTAACACCCTTTTCACCGTGGTTCTGCTTAACCCCATCTGAAAGGGCCAACAGTTTCTGCTTACGTTTGGGATTTCTTTGAATTCGTGCCTTCACAGCTTTTATCACTGCTGGAGTCCTAACAGACCGAGGGCGACCACTTCTTGACCTGTCATCTATACTAGAGTCTTCATTGTATCGTTTGATGGTACGATAAACGAATCTTTTGGTAATATTCAAATTTTTCAGTATGTTAAAAATTTGAATTGGCGCGTAACCGCAACGATGCAACGCAATAACTGCAACACGGTCTTCTTTAAGCGTCCACTCCATATTTAAAAATGAGTAAAATTCTAAAGGTTATACATTTTTATTTTCATGAACAATTCGAAATTCGAATTCAATAAACTTTTTTATGGCCAGCATTCTAAAAGAAAAGTTTTTACTGTGTGACAATACTTATGACCTGACTAGGTACATATAGCCATTTCTGTAATATTATCAACGTTAAATTATCATTAAATAAAATGAAAATCGTACTTTGGACAGTAAGCTACTTTGTACTCGCTTAATTATAATGATTGTTCGTTTAATTGAAATTTATTCCATTTCTTTTTTATTATTAATACAAGTTATTGTAATAATAATAAGATAGAACGTTTGAGATTGTGACTTTGATTAATTAATGTACATACTTTATGTACATATTATATCAAGCTGAAAACCTACAAACGTTTTTTAAGATTGAATTATATGTTCAGTCAATTATTGGAGTAATAAATAATTTGGGGATTAGGCTCGAATCTAATACGCACCAAGAGCATGCGATTCAATATCCGTGATATTTGATGGAATATGTTTAGCTTTTTTCGCATTCATATTATCGACTGCCTTCCTTCGCCAAAGTCAATGCTTCGTCCGTAATTACACAGAATGCACTAAGCTTGAATCCCAAAATTATTGAGGTCCTTTGCTCCCCCAGATAGAATAAGATTATATATCGGCACAACGTGTTCTCTCTTTACATTCTTTGCAGTTGTTAGCAGTCAACATTCACACCCATTTTTGCCATATCATCTTTAACACAATCCGTCCTTAAATTTCTGTTAAATTGCATGCATTCTTCCTTTAGATTTTGAACTAGAACAGGAGGAGGATAAAATAAAAAAAGCTTTATATTTCTAAATCTTTAATTTTCTGTTGTCAGGTACATACATATGTACAATATAATTAGAAATAATATATTTCTTATATATCACGTTTTATATATCTAATTTAAAATAGATGTACTTATTCGGTAATGGGAGATCTAAGTATCGTTTCACATAACCTAAATATGGTATACATAAACTTCAACTTTAACAAAACTCCATTTGTGCATATCATTGTGGTAGAGACTGAAAAACAATATAAGTGCATTAATATTTTATCCATATGGACTGTATTATATTGTTTTATGACCTATAAAAACATTAACTTAGGACTGTATAGAACAGAATCGGACTACATTGGACGCCCGGTAATCCGACAAACGTTTTCCAGGGCAGTGTCGGACTATCAAATTTGTCGGATTATAAATTACTGCCTGAGTCCCCTATAGTCCGGACTCTTGAAAGAGTACCTTGTAAGCCGACAAATTACAGATTAAAATAATAAGATTATATCTGAACTGCAAATCATACTATTACATATAAATGGCGAAATTAAACAACAATCTGTGTTTCGGCAGCAACTTTCAGTGTTACTCTATTACTTCCGAAGCAATACTGATTTGTAGATCGTTGTTAGGAGTGGGGATTACATTTAATTTTGTCCATATTTTTTTTCAAGACGATGTAATAGTATAACAGTGATAGGCATGTCGAATTATATGGGGGACCGGTGATCCATTGTATTTACTACTGGAAATCTTTACGAAAACTTCTATAAACAGAAGGTTTTATATTTAATTACCATAATCAACACATTTTCCATCAAAATAATTGTAAAAATAATACTATTAGCTATCATATAGGTACTAATATCATTTTAAATAAATTATTATACTTCTAATCACTTGGTCATTTTATGTACAAATTATGAACTAAATATTTATATATTAAATTACAACTATGCGTGATAGTATTTGTGATAAGTTTGTGTACATAAACAATTAGACCGTTGCTTCTTTCTACAATACCTTCAAGATTTACGCATTAATTAGTTATCTTCCTTTTTGTTTATAATTAAAAGAATCTGTAAATTTTGTGAAACGAGAAGTAAAAGCATATGTAAGTTAAATTGTTATTCATTGTTTTTTTGATAAAACAAACGAAAACCTTTGATATGTGATAATATATCACCAATATTTCATAGAAAAGGAAATGTGGAATTGATTGGCATCTTTCATTTCACTGGCAAAATCGATCTATCACTAAAACAAAGCATATAGGTACATAATTTTTATTTAAACAGGTTTCTCCAAACATTGCTTTAGGCGTAATATTTCGATCGGGCTGTTATGTAAAGTCTGGACTATTTTATGCGTCATAAAACTAACCTTGGTATTCTACGTAAACGGCTTATCCTTTATTTACGCCCAGGAACCTTCCATACGTGTCAATAAAGGATTGTCTTTAATATCGGAAAAACTTGATACTAACATATTAGTTATATAAAACAGATACTACGATGGATATAATTAATACTAAAGAGAAAAGTAACGAGTAATGTGATTTAAGTGTAAAAAGCACTACTAATCTAACATTTGTAAGGTTTCGAGTAGTTTGAGGTCATCTATAAATAACGTCACACGTTAAAGGGGGTATCACCGGAATGTGACATTGCACACAATGTCGTGTCCCTGCCCCTTGTTGTGACACACTTGTCACAACAAGGGGCAGCGGGGGGGGGGGTTCAACAACTTTGTGACGTCACGATATGAATGAATACGAAATGAATACGAAGGAGCGAGTCTAAAGGCCATAGACACAAGATGATTAAATTTTGTATCTTTAATTAACATAATTAGTCTTTTATTGTTTCCTAACTAGTCGTTTGCTTTCTCCGTTATCTAAAATATTGGACTGTGTTGATTTTATTAAAGAATATTTCATAAAAATAAGAAAAACATGTAATAACTTTTACTTTTGATTTTT
Organism: Malacosoma neustria; assembly: GCA_963693495.1. Classification (NCBI taxonomy): domain Eukaryota; kingdom Metazoa; phylum Arthropoda; class Insecta; order Lepidoptera; family Lasiocampidae; genus Malacosoma; species Malacosoma neustria. Next base: position 23,292,148 of record OY856371.1, on the reverse strand, counting down.
AAAATAAATGAATAAAATTGAAAAATGCGTGACGTCACATCAGGACGGGAGGAGGGGTTAAAAAGTCTTAAAATTCGATTGACGTAATTTATGGAAGGCCCCTTTTAACTTAGGAGGCTGAGGTACGCTACTGGGTGTTGTAATACGGCTACTTAAGCACCCATTTGCAATGTGCCTAATCGTGACATTTTTCTTAATGCCCAAGATAATTCTTAATATATGTAAACTTGGTTTACACGGAAAAATCAAATTGTGAACTTGACTTTCCTGTCTTTTAACTTAAAAATGAACAAATAATATAAACAACAACAAAAGTTTCACTTCTGATTACCGCGTTCGAAAAAAAAACGCTTTCTCGAATTGGCAAAAGGGTTAATTAACTATACGTCATATGTAATAATTCCTTCGATAAGTAATGGTAAAACAAAAATAAATATATCTTTAATTGCATTTTTCTTTTATTAATTAACAATTGTTAACGCGTAATAAAACGCAGTTTTGTGGCTGCAGTATACGAATTCTCTATTGAAATGTACGAAATAATGAAGATATTGACGCCATAATAACAAAAATAATATTTTTTTGGTATAATCACATTTGATTAACTGATTTCCGATCTTACGTGATAAACACCGATTATTATTATTCAATTAATTAAACAAATGTTCGTCTTGTCACTGAGCAATTAAGGCTAGTTTCAGATTTAAGTATTTACCGAACAATTCCTGATTACGACATATATACGGAGTTATTAAGAACAAACATAACTATATTAACTATTTTGATCTCATTTATTGTATGATCGATGTATAATAGGATTTGTGCCTCAGTATATCAATAAGGATTGTTTATTTTGCGCGAATCCGATAAAAGCTAAACAGATATGTGGCTTATCGTAATCTATGTTCCATTAGTAAATTTACTGAACAAACATTATGTGCCGGTTACGCAAGTTTTTGTTCATTAATATTATTTTATCGGTAATATATTACCAGGAGCGTTTAGTTAATAAAATTAGTTATAATAATAATAATATATCAAATAAAGCATAAATAACGTAAGAAATACTTAAAACTATAACATTACATATAAAATTAAATACATATATCCATAAATAAAATATTGTTTTTGAAACATAAAATAAAGTATGTGTTTAATATTTAAAAATTTATTTACAATATCAAGAAAAGGAAATTTAAAGATATATATAGGTTACGGTAAAAGTATATTTAACTGTAAAACTAGAATTTACTGTAATACGTGTTCACAATAACATGCGTCCAGCTAAAAGAACTGGAACGTAAAAATGATATCTAACAATGTAAATGGCATAGCTTTAGGTAATAAAATGTGTCAAGATTGAAAAGAATATTATCACTTTTATTTCTCTGTTACATTTAAATAACACTACTACAAACTTTGCGATATAAAAATTACATATACATTATGTGCCACAAAGACAAAATTTTACAAAACTACTAGCTGACCCGGCAAACGTTGTTCTGCCATATAAATAATAAAATGTCAAAAAATTAAAAAAAATTTAGGGGTGGACTACCCCTAACATTTAGGGGGATGAAAAATAGATGTTGGCCGATTCTCATAGATACCGGATAAGCACAAAAAATTTCATCAAAATCGGTCAAGCCGTTTCGGAGGAGTATGGCAACGAAAACTGTGACACGAGAATTTTATATATTAGATAATACTAATCATAATTTTTTAATTGAATTGATTTCATTCTCTTACGCATTAAAATACAGCACCATCATAATTATAATTTTTGGCAAAGAACCGAAAGTTTTAAGTGACAAAATAAGTTCAAAAGTTGTACTTTCATTTTTCAATATAAATGTACATATACAATAAAATATACACACACATATACGATTTCTATAATAAATATCAATCACATATAAATACTATAAACATTTCAAACTTTGTATTACAGAGTAAACTCTATAACGTCACTCAATTTAAAGTAAAACTCCTTAAGACGCGACGTCTAAATTTCTTGACCTTGTTTAACTTAATTCTTTCTTGAACTTTAATTATCTCCATTTAACGATCTCTCTATAACGCCGAAAAATGCCGTCCATTAATTGACGTTATTTAGAGTTTACGCTGTATTTCCAAGAAGGCTGCTAATTGCTACACTAAATTTTATTTTATATTTTCAGATTTGTTAAAGTATTAATTTAGATTTATATTGGAGTTATGGATAACTTCTGATTCCCGCTTAACTTGATGCCTAAACACGTTATAGACAACTAACTATAGATAATGATCATATCCAATAACACTTTAAAACGCAGCCTCGGCTTAGATCTTTTGGGTGTTCTAGCTATAACGTTGTAATTCCATTACACAAACGACTGACCGGTGGTTTTTTACATGATATAAGAGTAAATGTTATAAATAATCATTAATGTACATAAATTAAAAAAAAAGATTCCTAAAAAACAGACAATAATAAAATATATTATAATAATTGCAATTTAAATAACATTATATTCATTTATTTCATTCATTATCACTATTTACATTCTGTGATATGTAACATTATTTACAATTTGAAAAATAGTATAATTCATTAATTCATACTTCACAACGTATCATAAGCAGTTCAAAGAACGTAATATTAATTTCAGTCATCTATCTTAAATGCAAACCAATTTATAGCAAATAAGTTTCTATATACACTCCTTTGCAAAAAAAAACAGGAACCTTATACTCATTGGCTTTTCTATGGATGATATTAATGCTTTTTTTAGTAACTCATAAGTTTAGATCACTATAATTAATATCATCATTAATATAAATAGGTAAGAATATAGTTTTTAACATGTGCTGTATATGGTTATGTTTGTGTAGCCGTCTAAATATGGTGAGCGAGTATTGTTAATTAAACAATTAATAGTGTTCCGTGGACACGTCCTTTTATTAGAATAATGCAGACAATACTGATGTGCTGTAGGCACTAGCGGTGGTCGTTGCGCAACGTAAATGGTTATTGAAACTATCTATAGGCACAATAGCGGTTAGCTGGTTTTGCCGTACTGCAATAACCTGCTAACATCTACAACCTCAATCACGTATTCCCGATCATGAACACAAATCACACAACGTTCGGCAATATTCGTTTAACCCAAAACCCGCTATTGCTCGCTACTGAAATAGCGCGTTTCAAAAGCTGCTATTGACATTTGATAGATAGTTTCGTTTCGCTTACCGAAAATGCCGCTACAGCCCACCGCTAGTAGGCAAAACTTTACTAACTACTAACACTAAACCACTAACTTTACTAACACTTAAATTATTAAATCGGTTTTTAGTCAATATAAACAGAGCCATGTTAAAATGGATTTAAGCGATTACGGCATATTTTCCACCAAGCTTTTGATGGTGTCCTGTCGGATGTGTTCGCACTCAGCCTAGATCACGCGTTTAAGCTCCCTGATATTTTGTGAATGTGGTTAGACAGATCGTATTCGCCTTATTAGGAAGTCTCAGATGTGCTCAATGGGGTTAAGGTTGGGGCTCCGCGCTGACCAATCGAAACGACGAATACCGACCTCTTGCATATAAGCATCTACGTCGCCAGAACGATAGGCCCGAGCATTATCATCCATGTAAATTGAACCGCAAAACCACAGAAAGTAAGTAAAAAGTTACAAACTGAAAAAGGAATTAGTATTTTTAAGGGCAATAGTTTTTAATTTGGAATTAACTTTTGTTTGATACCCAGACTGTTAAGTGCCATTAACATAGTTTAGCTATTAAAACATCTTTAAAAATAAATTATTACCAATAATGTAGAAAAATTAAAACCGCCCGTATTTTTTTTGCAAAGGAGTTGATTTTGAAAATTTAGTGCTCGCTCATTCAGCCTGTTAAAAATATAAATATTACGCGAGTTAAAAGTGAATATCAAAATAAAATACTAATTTGAAAACTTGACGTGTTATCACACTGCTGCTATTGAGGCAAGTAATGTCAGCTTTTTACACATATAACATTCAATATTTACTGATTCAATGACTTATTGAGTGAATTACTGATTGAATGAGTTATCGATTGGTCGTCTAAACGTACGCAATTAATAAATCTAAATCAGATTCTAATAAAAAAAAAATTTAAAAACTACAAATATAATTTAAAAAAAACTAAAGTTTGGCTTTGAATTGGTATTATACTTTGAATACGTTAAATGATTTTCCAAGGTTTGTATGTCTAGCACTCATGAAACATTACATGTATGTCAAGCGAATAACTCTCGTGGCGCATTATGTTTTGGAGAATCCTTTCCTCTGATACATAAACACGTATATTAACACCGAGGGGAAATAACACTACAAATTAAAAATAAAGATGAATGTTGGTAATAGGAAGATTTAGTTGAAAGTAGTCCACCCCTTGGGCACGTTCGAACTCGCCTGCTGCGCGCTGGAGCTTGCCGAAAAGTCTAACAAGCTAAACTGGCTGAAATCAAGTCCGTATTCGTGTAAGAGCGCACTGTCTGTGGATGACTTGATTGGTTCTATTTTCTGACCCTTATCTCGGCAAACCAGCGGATCGAAATCTTCTAAATTAGTCGGCGAGTCATCCAGTTTAATGAGATCTGTATCAGAGCGACATAACTGAAAAAGAAACGCGTAAGTTAAACATATTTCCATTAGTCTATTCAATAATGTAAATTCATTTTATCCATGCAGCATTGCGTATGCACTAATACTAACTAAAATGTAAAGAATCATCTGCAACGATTTCAGCAATTTTGAAAACATTAAAGGTTGTACTGACATGTGTTCAATGATTAGCAGTCAGCAATCATTGTCTTTGAGTATAATCATAGTATAATCACTATAAATTTCTTTCACAGAACGAACAAGTGGATGATAATCTTGAAGACTGACAATCAAAATAAGAACGTGGCGGTGCTATTGCTTCATAAAAATGTGTTATAAACTTTAAAACTATGAAGGGGTAGGTTTATTATAGAAATATATAATAGTTTATTACTCAAGAAAATATTGGTGACTAAATAAAAATAAAAATACAAATTATAAAAAGAAATACTATCATATATTTAGTGTCATGCAGGTTGATCTATATAAGCATGTTTTACTTCAGTGCTTTATATACACGTGGGCGTGCACACACAGTACAGAAACATTCTTACTAATATTGAGAAAACATTTGAATTTAGTATAATTTAAGTACATTGTTCGTTTAAGCCTAAAGCTAATACAATGAATTGACAATATCACAAATATTATATTAATAAAATGTACCAAATTTTTCTTAACATCACAGTAAATGTTTAAATATTTGTATATTACTTTTCAATAACAGTAAACATTTAGGCAATAATGAGTATTAAAATTTTTTCACTAGAATTAGGACAAAATTGATATGTCTGCAAATAACTTACATTTTAAAACATAATTACAAATTTTAACCATAAATTAACTGTACGTATTTATACAAAATTAAATTAGTTCATATAAAACATACATAATATCTACATATATTTAGAATATTGTAATTAGTCAAATTTTCCGACAATTAGTAAGACTGAAATTTAAATATAAAGATAATTTGATATTCATGCGACATAATGAATACTAAAATATAAAATCACTTAAAACATAACATAAAAGTATATTCGACTTTCAGTAAATTGGTTTTATTAAGTCCATTATTTAAGAAAACTACAACTGAAAGTTTTAAATAAAATACGCACGAATACGTTGCAATCAATTGTATAATATTATTATCACAATATACGTTAACAAATACTATAAAGGAGAATAACTGTGGCAGCAGATTTGTTAAAAAATATATTTGTGAATTACCTTGACAATAATATATATTTAGTTAAGTTCATCTTGCAATTTAAAACAATTCAATTGTCTATAAATTCGTAGTAATTCTCCTTTAATTAAATTTATGATTATATTTTTATAGATAAATTGTTTTACTGTATTTTTTATAATTTCCGTATTAGAATCAGATCCAAAAAGACATGGCCCTTCACCCGCTTACTTATCACATGACAAAAACAACATTATATTATCGTGTTTAGTAAAAATACCTATATTTCAATTAGAGGAGGTAATCAATAAATGTGGTTCAGTGAACAAAGCCAATTTTACGAAGTTTCTGGTTGTACCCGTTAGTTATAGGAAATAAAGAAATGTACAGAATAAACATAGAATTTCTTTATATACAATAGAATTTAATTCTCCTCATGCGTCGTAATTTTTATTAAATACGTTCGCTAAATAAAAGAATGAAACACGAATGACTCGACTACGGCGTTTTATATCTTAATAATATCTTCGTAATTTAATTTATACATCCGATTTCTAGATAGGTGAAGGAGAATAACTTTTCGGATGATCGTCGATGTTTAAAAGAAATAAGACTTAAGAGATGGAGTAATTAAAAACTATAAATAATTTATAAAGCCAAACAAGTCTTGGAATATAATTTGTAAAGTGATTTTCTTTTAAAATAATTCATAATGATATAGGAACTTAATTAAAAAACTATTTAAACTCTCCAAATAATCTATACATCAGACATGAATTTTTCATTTACTATTAAACTTTTAGAGCTAAATTATCTAATAAATTATGTTATAAATTTATATTTTAATGGATACATTTAAGAATATCGTAAATAAGTTAAAAGTGTATGTTTGAAACCAACAAATATGTTATCAATATGACAAAACGCTTTTATTTTTTATAAAAATTTTGCATACATAACAAATTAATAATGCTTTAATAACAGGAGAAGCGAGAGTTTATAAAATACAAAAAGCACTGATCGATGTCGACAACGGTCTAATTAATGTATTCGTATTTATCCAAAACAAAGCTGATTAATTAAATCTACATTAGTCAGCACATATTACGTAAACATTGGAAGTCAAGATTTTTGCTGACAAATTATCATATTTTAAAAATAACGAGAACCATTTTTATATTGAATAAAAGCTTTATACATTTATCATTATTCTTTCATCTGAACAAAGGCTGTTTACCCCAGAGTCAAAAATATAAGCGATTAATAATGAATGCTAATTAAATTCAACGACACCTCTTAAATTTAAACATCTCTCGAAATTAAATAATATATACAAACACCGCTGAAACCATTTAAAAAGCTTGTCCCATTTTTTCACCAAGTATTTATTAAGTTATTTTCTCCACGCGCTTGAGGTAGAAGAAGAGGTAGGTAAAGAAGGTAACCAAAAAAGTCCATGATTAAACGCCGCAGAATCAATCGTTTTAGCAAATTGACTGGTAAGATTGTGTTATGAAATGTTGATGAAGCTCCGTATTTCCAAAAAAATTCATATGGATTAGTTTATTTTTTGGGGATTTTAGTCACAAATTTTTATTCTCGGACAGTACTTTGCTAAGAAGCGACTGTTTTGATTTAATTATTTTATATATCAAATTATTTTCGCGTTATTTGCTAGCAAGACGGGACATATAGACACTATCATAAGACAACTGAAGACAAGAGCGATAAAAACCATTATTTTACTATCACATCAATTTGGCAGTACATTTCATAACTATGAATCGTTGGGTGTCGTTCAGTACACGAATTTACTATTTCGCGGGGTTTGGTCACAGTTTGAGATACACTTAAATGCAAAAGCTAATTAATCTAACGATTTAATGTGTGAAATTGATGTTTAAATGATTTTAAAATTAATATCTTTTAAATATTTGTTAGTTTCAATAATCGATTATTAGTTAAGTTGGATTAGCTATCAATCTATCGCAAAAGACATATAATAGACGACGAGTATTACAGGATAGATATTACTATCATCGACGTATATTTAATAAAAGTAAAGTCAACAGAAGGCCACAAATATAATCCATAGATATCTGCTATTATAATGATAATAAATATTCAGTGGCGCGTATAATTTATATTAAATTATAAACCAACGACAAGTTTAAATTTATGTAAATTTGACCTCTAACGTAGTTATTATTCGGGTGACAATCAGTTGTCAGGTATTAAACTAGTATTTTCGTTAGGTTCTCCTTATTATTCGAAGAGTTTTACTATTTAATAAAATTTCAAATAAATAATTAGGGTATGAAATTATTAATTAAATACTTCATTAGTATCATGATGATACACTTGGTAAAGAATGTTATTTAAAAAGCTAATATACTATCACTACAGAAAAGTTACATTATTTATTTATCTTGTGATTATTCTTGTCATAATAAAATTATTACTATTTTATACATCTATATAAGTATGTGTACAATATTTTAAATTTCTTATATATTACATAAATTATATATTACTGTATATGTGTATATACGTATGTATGTATGTATAATTATAATATTTGTTTATATATGTATGTAGTATATGTTGATTATTCTATAGCACATACCGTTTTATAATTTTGTAAATCCTGTCCATCCAAAGGTTGTCTGGCAGAAATCGCTACAAACGATAAGACCGCCTATTGTACTTAGCATACAAATTTATGTATCTATTAATTAATCCTGAACTGTGTATGTGCAATAAAGAAATATTATTATTATTATTATCACTAAACATCGATTTTATGATTCAAATTACAGACATGTAAAAATATAAAATATAGAAATATGTTTAAAAACTTCAACTAAGTTATACCGTATACTTACTCTACATTTGAAATAAATTAAACCATATAAAGTTGAATAAAATAATTAAAAAATTAACATGCCATTACCTCGTTACCGTACCTTTCCATGGAAATATTTTAGTATTTGCAAAAAGAAGGTAAAGGAATTCGGATGTTATTAAAGAATTATGAGGCGACAATGTAAAAATTATAATATTTACACAGTACTTTCAGTAACAGTATATAGATATTAATTATAGCGTATATATTACAGTAAAAGTTCAGGGAATTACAAAACTTAAGTCATATATAGCATAACAAACCTAGGGTTTGTCTCCATCTAGGATTAGTAGTTACTACGAAAATCTCCTTATACAATATCTTCAATCGATTCGAGCTACACGTATATACAAATATTTTAATATTTTTCAAATAATTTTATTTACTTTTAGTGTAGGTATTTTTAATTATAAGATCATAAAAGTCTCACGATTCGTCTAGTCTAGACGAAACGTTATAGACTAATGAAAAACAATTTATTGTTAATTTCACATTTACCAGTATTTACTCGATAATAGCTAGCTAGCTCTTCCTTAGTGGTATGGTAAATGTTATGATGATGTAAGTCGATATTTATTGTACGGATGACGGATTCCAGCAAAAAAGGCGAGGGTGAACTGACCGTTTTTTGAATTCGCTAAAAGTTTAAGGTTAACAACAAGTATAGGACAATTCAGACTTTTATCGCCAAGACTTGGAAAAACTTAAGACGGGCTTTTACAGTAATATATACATATATAAATACAATTATAATTAATAAATACGAATATAAATTGTTAGTATGCAAGACAATGTCACTTATAAATTATGTTCATGGCAGATATTCGATAATCTTTTGTCTTATTATCTGATACAATATCCATATTATTACAAACGAGCATATGAGAATTACCTCTTGAAGTTTACTTCTGTGGAGAGGGGTGTGTATCGGGGGTGGCCTTGGAGGCACCGCGGGCGCTTGCGGCGCCTTCCTTTGGTTCGACGACAATGTCAGTTTCAACTTCGCCTTATCATTCCCATCAGTGAACCGAATAGTGCTTGTGTGGAAGTCGCTCGCTTTCACGTCATTCTTTGTTATCTCCCCGACAAAGTTATTCGTTGCAGGCAAAACGCGCGGAGGTAGCAAGGGTGCATCCGACACATCGATTAATTTCTTCGTGAAAATAATTGGATAACGGGGTGGGGGTTGGGGACGTTCCGGTAACCGGGGTGGGAGGCATGTTGACAGTGTTTTCTGTAAAACAAAATTAAATAATGTGCCACGGTGCTCCTAGGAGCGTACATGCCAGAACGCATTCACATGGTACTACCAGACAAAACAGCGTTGCGAATGCACAGTACGAGTGTAATAAGCCTGCAATTTTATACCCAATCAACTTAAACCACTGATCTAATGAAATTATCTCTTTTAAACTATTTTACATAATTATATACTACATAGACTATTCGTTATTCGTAGATCAATTACAGTAACTTATTTAAATAAGGCAGTCAGTGACACAGGTAGGTAGGTACATATTGTGTGAACCAAAACATTCGATATGAAAACCACTACGCCGCATCATTTCTTTTATTGATTCAAAACTCAAATTCGTGACATTTGGATATAATTTATAACACTCGTGATAACACGCTGATTCGATTAATTTGCATAAACACGCGGCACGGTTGCTACAGGCACAGTAATTGTGATAACTTACTAACCTCTTTAATTAAAGTGATTAAAATGCTAAATAGGCGACGTGCGGTGTGTAACAATAATACAATAATATATGTAAAGTGGCATAACGAATGTTATGATTTGAAACACTAGGAAGCATGACGCGTGGGATTTAAAGAGCCGCTAACATTTACACATATATGATCAGAGTTCTTTTTCGTTTGGAACTTACTGCCTTATCAGGTAGACTAACGTCCGAGTTGTGCGAACTGTTTGGGAAGCTGTCGCGGCGTTGGTTTTTGTTCGCGAACAGGTACTCCATCTCGGTTAGAAGATCGAGAGGGAGTGCAGGCGGAGGCTCGCGGGGAGGCGGCGCGTCATGCGCCGGCGACGACTCAGATGAATCAGAAGACACCGGCGTCGCCGAACCACACGATAACCTAATGAAAGTTATTTTTTACTATTTATAATATGCGCTCTCTCGTTGCGCAAACACATAATAGGTGTTTTAAAAAGAAATCCATTTTTGTATGCATAATTTTAAAACATTTCTGTAGTATGTTATGATGACTCGATTTAAGTCAAATATGCGCCGTTTTGTTCAATAACTTGTTGCCATTTTGACGGCAATTTCATAATTCTTCTCTCATAAAAGCTTTCGCCGCTATTGACAAAAAAATTGGACAGTCAATTTTCACAATTCTCTCTTGAGGCGAATTTCATACCAACAAAATTGTTTGCAATAGACAGGAAAAGGGGGTAAACACTCCCAAGGGGGAGTCACTATCAATGTATGTGGCCTTGCATTGTCCTGATGGAACACAATTCCTTCCCTATTGCCCATATCTGACCGCTTCTCCTTACAATTACTGACAAGACTAGCACATAGTAAAACGCCAAGTCATCGGCGTGGGGATCTCCTGATATAGCTCGTATTTTGTTACATTCGAGAGCTAAAGCTATTCTTTTGCTTTTCTTAAAATCCATTTGATTTGAGCGCCAATTTTCTTTAAGGGACTTATTTTTTCCGGCTTCCTTTATTTCTCTTGTAGTGCCAAAAAAGTTTCACTTCAAAATTACTTTAGAAACAAAACCCTACTGCAAGAAGGGTTTGGCGTGTACCACCTTGGTCTAGAGTTTCAACTAACTTGGCCACCCGCGGGATCACTCCCATAGATTAGTGCGAACTACGCTTAGAGCCAACGCTTATTGAGGTGGCGATAACTGGTTCACGTTACATCCCAGCACATCTATACAAATAAATAAAATTGGAGGGTCTGTTTGTAATATTAAAATAACCGCTTTTTACTAAGTACATTCGGACGTATACACGCTACGTATACCAAAACAACATTTTTTACAATTTTTGTCTGTCTGTCTGTTTGTTCCAGCTAATCTCTGAAACGGCTGGACTGATTTTGACGGGACTTTCACTGGCAGATAGCTGATGTAACAAGGAGTAACTTAGGCTACTTTTATTTTAGAAATAAAAATGGTTTTAGTTAAAAGTGATCAGTTTCGGGTTTTTAATCCAATTTAAGTTGACCTCGGATTCATATCATCAATCACATAAAATGGGGTTCAGCTTAGGCTGGACTTTGCAGGTTCGAACGCAATTTGTATATTTCATTCATTTATATTTTAGTGTTTATAGGGTTTGTAATCCATAATAAACCATAAGATATATCCAAAAAAATGCTGCCTAAAGTCACTATTCCATGGGGACGGAGTCGCGGGCACAGCTAGTAGTACATAAGCAAACTCCTGTTTCTTCTTCTTCCTAGAAGAGTGTTTTGGAGTGGGGACTATTGATACCACACCCGACTTTAAGATTTTTCCTCCTTTTTCAGGACAAAAAGGACGTGTTACATATTTTTATAGCTGAGAAACAGCAGACAGACTGAGGCCCACTTAATAATAAGCAATGACCGTCGCCTATTGATGTTTGCGACGCTAAGGGCACCGCGAACCTGCTGCTGTCCCATAGGATTACACGAACCTGAGTCACTAATGCCAGAACTTAACACAAGGTTTTTATGGGAGCTTATTTATAGACCTACGGTGGTCACCATCCAGAAGGGCTTGAAGCCCTATCACGTGCCTAGGGTTGTTTTGTCGCATTTAAAGACAGGGCGACCCCGGCCGCAGGGGTTAATATTCTTACTGTCCCCTTGCACGGAGAAAATACAGCTATTTGTACTTAATCTACACTTACCTGCTGTCATCCGTGGTATTTATTGAAGATGGCCTAGATCCCGTCCTCGGCATTTTGTTTTTTAGCCCTCGCACAGCCGATTTCATATTTTTACCACCCTGCCGAACCTATGCAACATAAAAAATAAGTATTAAACAAAATTGAATTGTACTGTAATGCTTTATAACTATAAAGAAATTTTTAAATTGGAATAGGATCTTGCATTGTCAACCTATGAAAAGCGTTGTACAAAAAAGTAATTAAACAGCCCAAAAAAAGACATTCCCCCAACATTTATTACATATTTCTGTGTTTATCTTGAAATTCAACTGTATCCACCACCATTGTTATAATGATTAGCATAATAGAAAATATTATTAATATAGAAAAATATGAAGAAATATGTAAAAGTATCTATCTAACTAGAAGAAAATAGTTCTACAGCATTAACCAATCCACAATTAACCAAACATCATAAATAAAAATAAATATAACCATAGCCACCTTGATTCCATGCGTTAAATACAAATGGTCGAATTCTATATCCGGTGCACGCGCTACAATTTTGTAACTACGTCGTTTGATGTTCTAACATTGTTGAGTAAATTTGTTACGTACTTTATTTATACGAAAAAAAAACTACTCTAAAAGTACAGAAAATAGAAAACAGATACCATAAACCTAAAATATATAAACTTTCACTCATTCCTAGTAAGAGTATATATTAAGAGTAAATAATTTTATAGTATTGTATATGCTGGAGCACAAATGTTATATTTATAATATACTTCACATCAGAAATTCGAAACACTACTGCAAGTATTATTCAGGTGGCATTTAAATGAAAAAGAGGATTGGTATCATTAAAAAATACGCCAATAAATAGCTGGCAGTTTAGTCTACCCAATGATGTACCAGAATTCAAAATATGAATTTAAATTTTCGAATTTTCATCCAATAAATGAATGTAGAGATTGTTTCCAATGTGTATTCCGTCAGAATTTCTGCACTTAATCACATTTTTTTTTTGCATAAATTATCCTTTTTTTTTACTGAGCTTGATTGTTAACTAAACTCTGTGACATCCTACCTAAGAGATCTTTCCTAAAAAAATTGGATACCTCGCCCACAGAAGCCGCCCAAGTTGTGGCGTCGCTGGATACAGAGCATAGTCAGCGTCTTGTGGCTGTACGATTGCATCTAAGCCTCTCTGCTGTCAATAGAGTGTATTAGCGTTATCGGGAGACTGGTATTTTACTCGCCGTCCAGAATCTGGTAGACATCGAGTCACGTCTGAGCAAGATGACCGGTATATTGTGTCAGTTTCCCTAAGAAATCACCACTTTAACTCTATTCAACTGCAGCAGCGGCTCCGTGAAAGAAGAAGATTGGCGGAGCGTGGCATGAAACCTCATAAACCAACTAATGGCATAAAATTGACGGTAAACCACAGAAGAGCGCGCCTCAAGTTTGCACTTGAGCACTTAAATTGGTCATACCTTCAATGGAGCATAGTTCTTTTTTCTGACGAGATTAAGATCATGCTGTATGGTAATGACGGAAGAAAGAAGGTGTATCAAAGAGAGGGTGAGCGTTTTGCACGGTGCTGCATTGAGAAAAGAGTGAGTTACGGCGGCGTTTCATGGACGGTTTGGGGAGGCATAAGCGCCGATAGAAAAACCAAACTTACGTTTGTATCTGGACCTCGGTTACCGTCATTAAATGAGTTACGTTACATCGAAGAGTGTCTGGAGCCTCGTGTAGTACCGTACGCAAATTTTATTGGCGAAGACTTCATTTTTATGCAGGACAATATCAGGGCTCATACCGCAGGCATAGTAAATGAATATCTGAACGAAGTCGGTATTGCGGTTATGGGCTGGCCAGGTAGAAGCCCGGATATGAATCCCATAGAAAACCTATGGGATGAGATGACGAGTTAGAGCGAGAGATTCTGCACCAGAGACGCTTTAAAGAGCTATACAAGAAGAGTGGGATAACATCGAGATGTTATCTATCAACACAATTGTGTTGATTGTGACACTTATTCGTTCCATAAGGAACCGCATGGAAGCAATGATAAGAGCCCGGGGAAAAAGTATGAGATACTGAATAAACTTTTTTAACATTATTCTGTTTTACATCTTTGTTTCTAACATTTCAAAATTTCTTGTTAAAGGGTACAAACATACGTGTTGAACAAAACACAATAGCTAAATAAATTTATAATATTCACAATTAACTGGCATTATTTATATTTTAGTTAAAGGTAAAAAAATAAAATCATTCAAAACCAAACTTCAGAGGAGTTTCGATTTTTTTGATGAGAAGTGTATAAAAAATGTTAAAAATGTACCTACCTACTGTGTAAAACTTTAGAATATTATACTAAGAGAAACGTTATTATGATCATATCATTGTAGAGCGGTAATATTAAATGATAATAAATTTTAGCAATTGGATATTATAGTATTTATTGGTTAAAACTACTTACTAAACTACTATATTCTAAATAAAAGACAACGTAATGAAATAGTGTAATGTAAAACAAAATTAATATTTTAATGTAATCCCAATAAATATAAATTATAGCACAATGTAGAACAACAAACGACATAAACGGTGATCTGAAAAACTGCAATTTCTCTGACTCACCGATTTAACAGCCGATTGTACTGCTGGGTTCGCCTGCAAATATTCATATTTTAAAGCGAAAAAAAAGGAAATCGAAAAATTACAGCATGCACACTCAATGACTTGCCAATGGTCTACGTGTTAATATGAGCCCTGTTACAAAATAAAGCATTAGACAACTGATGGCTACAATGAGCGGATGTTTATGTAACACAGCACAAATTGTTATTACAAAATATACCATATCCGTGAAATAATATACAATAAAACCTCTTAAAGTCAAACTTGAGGGTAGACGCCAAAAATTCGAGTTATAAAGTTTTCAATTTAAGGAGGGTTTCGACTTAAGCTAATTTCAATACATTAGAAAATTAATCTCACTGTTCTAAAAGCGTGGGGTACGATATTGTTACGTATACACGGTGTCCAGGAAGGAATGGATAAGCCTGAAACACCTTTTAGTACTCAAAATTGAGTAAAAAGAGTATTCTATTTCAAGTAATAGCTGAGTAACAATAAAAAAAGGAAAAAGTTTTTTTTTCATCTTACTTTATGTTTATAATCACCACAGCTAGAAATAAGTGAAATTCATTGAGTTTTTAGTATCACAATATTCATCATAAACTATACTGACAAAAACGTATAAAATATTTAGAGTTATTGATTCACGTTTTTGGCAAAAAAAAATTTGTTCTATGAAATGAGGGAATTTTTTTTTTGTATAAGTTTAAGTGTCTAAGGTGTACCAAAAATAATATGAAACTTATAAGGGACAACTATTAAGAAAAAAGGCGTATTTAATACAAATTTTAAAATTGTATAATTCACTTTTTATATGTAATGTAAAAATAGTTCTTGCTTTTAATGCGCAGAAGGGGTTAATAACTTAAACAACAGATTTTATAAAAACTGATCATGTCTAAAAATGTACTAATGTATAAATGCATACGGGCTTCTAAAAAACAAATTTATTCATTAATCTTTACTTTATTTAACCAACTTCCACATTAATCTAAAGTTTAAACAATATAAGATTTTTTTAATGCTTATAAGGTAGAGTAACTTTGAAAATTGCGTGAACGTGTTCCCGTGGCCATATTTTGTTTGTGTGACAAAGAAAGTTGAATGAGAGCGAGAAAGAAAGACATGTTTAAATATCAGATAAAATGAGGATTTAGTGCGTCATTGGACTTTTCCTATATCGCATGTATTTATCCCTGTGTGTATTTAAGCCTGTGAATGAAACTAACACAGAATGTCAATTATAATTTCAATGCATTTAGAGAGCTTTTCAAATATAGCGGGTAGTTTTTGAAATGGAATTAAACAAGCTATATGTGAGGTATTAATGAAATTATTTTTTGCTATACCCATTCTAATATGTCTAATTCAAATTTAACCGATTGTAGGTAATATATTAAAATTAGTAAGAATACTAACCCCTGGGGCCGGCGTCGGCCTATCGTAAAAGGCAACAAAACAAAGCTACGTGGAAAGGCCTATAGCCCGTCAAGATGGTAACCACCCTCGGTTTTAAGTATGCCACCTTAATAACTTTAGTTTGTGTTCCGGGATTAGTGACCTAGGTTCATGTATCCCTATGGGACAGCAACGTGTTCACGGTGCCCCTAGCGGCGCAAACATCTATAGGCAACGGTAACTGCTTACTATTAAGTGGGCCGTCAGCCTGTGTTGTTTTGCAGCAATAAAAAAATTTTTTGTATGCTACTTATAATAATCCACTGCAACTAGAATTTTATTTATTTAACATGAAAAGAAGTTATTGGTAATATGAACTGGCACCTTCGCAGCTGCAATCTACAGGTAGGATTCATTCAGATTATAAATGGCATATTGTAGTCAGAGGGACATTCCACTTAAAAGCGACTGATATCGCCAACAGAGATCTACAACGCCACGTGCTTCCGTTTTCAGCATTTTATTCGGTATACAATTATCAAATTTATTAAATAATTCAAAAAAGCTTTAATAATGACGAATAATAGTCAAAATATTATAATAAAAGTTGATAATAGGTTTATCTCTTAATATCTAATAGTATATATAACAAGTAATCAAGCTGAAGCGGCAGTAGGCCGGTCACGTCTATCACAAGACCGAAGAAGCAAACAAGTCTTGGAGTGAGGACTGCGCTCCAATAAATGAAGAGTAGGACACCCTTGATTAACCGAAGTGGGTCGGTGCTGATTCGTGATACAAACTTGCGGAGAACGTCCTTTTCTAAACGTCCAGAAGAGGATAATGATTGACTGACGTCAAGATAATGATGATAGTATAATATTATATACTATCTCAGGTTATTTTGATAAAAAAAATCCGTTTCCAATATTACGTTAAAACCTATATCGCACGGCTTATTTAAAAACAATCGGCGGATATATACACTAGCATTTGCGTAGCCACTGAGACATCTATGTCATCTTTTATTATGGTGTCATTTGCTTGAGACTAAGATAATGCAAAAAATAAGTGTTTCTTTAACACGATAAAAACCAAACCAAAATTATACCCACATTTTACTGTACATATTTACCTTATCCTTAACAGTCTTGAAGAAAGCACCGCCTTCCTTCTTGACAGTTTTCGCCCAATCTCTGTATTGTTGTTTTAATTTTTGTCCACTGCCTGTGTTTAATTTTTCGGCGTAATTGTTACACTCCACTTCGAATTCGTCATTGAATCCGCGGCCCGAGTTGAGCAAATCCAGTCTTTCATCGATAAACTAAACAATACACAACTTAATATAATAAAATAATATATAACTAAGTACTTTTTGAATCATTACTACCTAAAAATCTCCAGTTTTTACATAGCCAAACGCTGAGTTGACCACCCTAGTGGGGCCTGTGGGCGTAACTATTTCGTTTCTTATCCTGTCTGGGCGTTTATGTATAATAGGTATTTAAATATTTACAAATGAAAAGTATATCAGTTGTCTAGTATCTATAACACAAACACCTTGCTGCTTATTTTAGGACTAAATAACGATAGGGAAATAGTCGCTGTATATTTATTTATTCCTATATTTCGGAACAATCTGATATCTTCTTTAATCTAGATTTTCAGTTAAAATTTCAATTTCTGCCAAATAATGTCTAACTAGTTAAAAGTTATTACATTTATTATGTATTATTTTAAAAATATTAAATATTATTCTTCTTACAGGGGTGAAGTAAGAATACTAACCTCTGCGGCCGGGGTCGGTCTGTCGTAAAAGGCGACAAGACAACCCTAGCTACGTGCTATAGCCCTAAGCCCGTTCGGATGGCGACCACCTTTGGTCTTAAGTATGCCGCCATAATAACCTTGTGTTGTGTTCCCGCATTAGTGACCCAAGTTCCTGTACCTCTATGGGACAGTAGCGTGTTTACGGAGTCCTTAGCGTTGCAAATATCTATAAACGACGGTAACTGCTTATTATTGTGGGCTGCCAGCCTGTCTGTTGTTGTAAGGCAGTAAAAAAAACTTACTTGTTGAAATATCTGCGACTGTAATATTTTCCTGAGAAACGGTTGCATATTTTTCCTAGTCTTTATAAAAGCCTCGGCATTGAAAGTTATTAGTTGACCGTTTTCAATCCTATAATATAAAAAAAAATATATATAAATCTTGTGGCTAAATAATAAATACGATCAGTCTCGGAACGGAAATGGATTCTGACATGTGATAGCGTCATAGTTTTCTGTAACCTGTAACTGTGGATAGCTCTCAAAAATAAAATTGCGGTGTTAATATTGTTTTTAAAATGCGTTTTCGACAACATCGTTGGTATTCATAGCGAGTGAAGCAAAACAAAAACTTGGTTACTAGTAGGTAATTTATTCACAATATCTACCAAAAAACCGATTCTTTGAGGCGCGCACAGGTGACGATTCGTATCGGCGATCGCATCGTTGCGGGCACTGGACAGACTTATGTACCGCTAGAGACCTGAGGTAAACAACATGTGCTCGGGACTTTCCTCCACGACGTCCCTTAACCTCACAGCCGACAATCACGGGACCAATTTCCGTTTCGGGACTGAACGTATCTATTTACTAAAAGCTGTTTACCCTTGCGACTAAATGGCGCTGTGAGAATTAATCATAATCTTAGCGTTAAGTCCCGGTTGCTACCTTTCGCTTCGATGCCCGGGATCCGCTTTCCGACTTTCTCTTCTCCACTACGCACGGTCTTCGACATATATACTTGATAGTGAGTCTATTACCACGCATATCACCTTTTACGAGGTTAAGCCAACATTTTGAGGGTCTAACATTATTATACTAAACTGCAACAATTACCACCAAAACGTGATCATACCAGTGAAAACGCTGTGCGAATTGTTGTAGTATATTTATTTAATATATAGTATATTTATTTTATATAATTATAGTATTTTTAAATAAATATTTTTTCTATTTAATTTTATTTTGTTCCAAATGTTACCCATGATACTGCTTTATGATTTGATCAAATTGCATTAAATTATCAGTTTCATAAAATAGCCCAACAATAATATTAAATGATTTTTTTATGCAGAGCATATTGAAACTAGTATAATGTCCTACTGAAAATTAATAATAATCTGACACTCTTCAATCAATCAAAAGCCATAGATCCCCAAGATCACGCCATAACACCCGGTTCCTCTGCTTTTCTCACCCTGGCATTATCTTTTTAATGTCATCGATCCACCGAGCTGGAGGGCGTCCCACACTACGTTTGCTACGCGGCATCCACTGCAGACCTGTTACATTCTTGGCCCGAGTTAATAAACACTCCGTCATATATCATGCCAGTAGAACAGATGAAATATAAAATATTTCACAGAAACTCACTTAATTGCATCGCGATATCCACCAATCAAACATACTAATGCGCGCAGAAAAGCTCTAGAAACGGCATCACCCAACGCATTCTTATCGCTTAAAGCTTTCTTTAAACTTGCAACCTGAAAGATTTCTATACAAATTAATACATATTACTAGACTGACGAGGCAGTTGGCGGATAAGTGTCAAATTAAGTCAATAATTTTATTATAATTGTTTTAGGAGCTGATCCCGGTTCATTGTTCAAAAATTAATACGGTCGCAACTTAGGGTCTTTAACAAATTTAAACTTTTAACCGACTATTGACTAAGCCCTTAACTCCGGGCGGAAAACACTACAGGGATTTGTTAGCTGCTTATCAAAGTAAAAGTAATTTATAGATACAACTCTGACATCGTTTGACATCTTAGTTGAGTAGACGTCCGTTGTTTCGATTTCTAGATAATACATTTGCGGAATACAAGAGATTTTATTATGAAGTATAAACTATATAGATTATATTTTATTTTAAATTTTTTAGGCCAACAATGTCTGATCCACAATATGAATCATACAAATAAATTAATGTGAAATAATTACCAGATCAGGCGGAAGACTTTCTAAATCGTGGAAGGGAGATCTTAGCTCATTTGCATCTACATCTAATATTACAACATCACCTATTTCCGATAACCTAACAGTCTGAAACAAAGAAATCAATTTTATTATCATATACAAGTAAATTAATTACATTCGTCATATAAAATGAGCAAAGCAATAAATTACTCTTGTCACTTACAAATGAAAAGACATATGTTAAACAACATTTAATGTGAAATCAACCATAAGGTGTAACAAATAAAGTAATTTTTGCCTTAAGAGATACATCGTTTTGTTTTGTTTAGTGTGTTCCGGTGCATGCGCACCAAAAACGTAACGAGATCATTCATTAGTAGATTTTACTCTCACATTTTTCTCATACCGGGCGCCTTATATATGAAAATCGATTCTTAAAGAGTAAACTCCAAAAGTCGGTTCACTTAATAATATGTAGTTTTCTTTCAGTCATTTTATTAACGCTACACGCAAAATATATGTGCCCCGAAATATACTGCTGATATAAATACATAGCTTTTGGAGGACTATTTGTATCGGTGACTATCGATCACAGGTCGTTTCACTTTGGCGAAATCCACATAGATTACCTACTGCGACACTTTGACCTTTACTGTCTGAGAACTAGCAATAGTAAATAAATATATTATTATATGTTTAGCTAATGATCTTACCTCCATAACACTTCTAGGAACTCCGATGAGAAAAGGCATTGGTGCCAATAAATAATCTACCAGATGTTTAGGCAGTATAGGTATGAAAATATGCTGCCACGACATAGGGAAGAGGGTTGCATTCGCCGCTTGCACGCAAGCGGACAAACGCGAGGGTTTCGAAGCGACAATGGCGACTCTCCGCTCGTGTAACAACGCAGCCCAAAGGCCTGCCATGCATTTGGCGTCCATGGCGCTGAAGTATTCCGTCAGATTCATCTGTCGATAAATAAGATTATGAAAGTTTTATTTAGCTAATATTAGAAACTTAAATAGGTTCTCGCTATTTCTTCAAATATCTTCTTCTTTCTCTTCCTGCCCTTATCCCAACTATGTGGGGTCGGCACAACATATTATCTTCTTCCACTCTCTACTATTAGTCTTCATCTAAGCATTTACACCTTTTTTGCCTTATCATCTTTTACACAATTCATCCATCTTTTCTTTGATCTACCCCTCCTTTTGTATCCATCCACTCTCATGTCTAGCATTTTCCATGTTACATGACATTCTTCTTTTCGCATTATATGGCCATAGCAGGCTTGCCTATTACTTTTCAGCTTCTCAATCACTGTAGTGCCAGTGCATTATTTTCAAACTTCCCCTGGTCATTTCTGTTTGATTGATTAATCATTTCAACATGTTTGTTACTCCACTCATCCATCTCAACATTCTATCTTGCTACATGCAATAACCTATCATCCTTCCCCTTTGCTTCTCCAAATATGTCAATAGTAATATTCCATGTATGGAAGAATTTCGAATAAAAAGGCACTAATGGTAAAAGAAAGTAGTATTCTATGTGACTTTAAAGTGTAGTCATTCGCCATAATGTAAATAACGCATTTTTATTAGTTTTTGTGCAAAATAAAAAATATTTGTGAGGATTTTTTCATACTAACACAACACTCAATAACTCCCTGATCTGACATATGCATATATAGCAGCATTGTTGAAAAACCTATTTTTCGGATAGGTACGAAGAAGGTTACTAACCTTCAAACAGTACGTGTCACATTTTATTATATTAGTCGTTTTAATGACCCCAGTTTTGTAATATTCAAAGATGGAAAGGAATTTTTTGTGTTAATTAAACACTGTTTTTTCTGGGGAAAAATACTGTTGAAGCCCAAAAATTTACTTGATAAGCATTATTGGGACAGTGCACTAGGGAAACTTACTATTATTGACTGGTATTTGAATTTAAACGCATATTGGAGTGTAAGGGGCCCTACCAACATCTTCGGGGCCCAAGTCAACCTCACCTGCAAGTCTGCGCACCCTGCTGAATAACGGATGAGGCTTTGACGACGGCTTTCCTTTTGGGGTTGGGGGGTCAGACGGCAGTCACCCCCGTAAAAGTCAAAATCTGCCAAATCACATGGAAAGATTAAGATTACGAGATCGGCTAAGGGCTAGGGCGCCGTCGCATAACGGTGCGCAAGAGCTTCACCCAGCTCTTGTAAGGAATGGACAAGGACTACCGTGTCATGGGCGGGCACGGCTAACGACGCTAGCCCCAACTCACGCAGCCCAAACATGTCAAAAGATCCGCTTCGCAACATGGAGCATAGGCACGCTAACCGGACGCGCGAGGGAGTTGGCCATGTGCTCTCCAGGCGGAGGGTGGCCGTGGCGTTCCTGCAGGAGACTCGGTTGTAGGCCAGTAGATCCCGATTCATTGGGAATGGTTACAAGCTGATTTACACAGGTGTACCTGGTGGGGAGAATGGGGTTGCCATAGTGCTCTCGGAAGCGTTCCAGAACGACATTTTGGAAGTGAAACGTCAGAGCGACCGGCTTATGGTCATTAGGGTGCTTGTGTATGGGGTAGTTACCAATTTGATAAGTGCCTATGCGCCACAGACCGGTTGTGACCACGCCGATAAAATAGCGTTTTGGAATCTACTCGGAGAAGTACTTCGTTGAATACCATTATCACAGGGGATCGTTTTGGGGGCTGATCTGAACGGTCATGTGTGATGAATGTGGGGAATTTGAACGTGTTCACGGTGGATTTGGGTACGGTAGCCGCAACGTAGAAGGGACGGATATCCTCAATATGTGTGCGGCTGCCGACCTTGCCATCGTGAACACGTATTTCAAAAAGAGACCCGAGCTTCTTATCACCTACAAAAGCGGGAGGAATGCTACCCAAATCGACTTCCTACTCACTAGGAGACACCACATCAGCAAAGTGGCCAACTGCAAGGTCATACCCGGTGAGTCTCACTGCACAACATCGTCTTCTTGTCTTGGACCTCTGCGCTAAGCCTAAAGACACGTATACCGAGCGCGTTCAGCGCTGACTCAGGTGGTGGCTGCTTGATGAAGTCACGTCCCAGGAGTTCGCCTCTGCCATTGGTGACAAGTACGCCGGTGGTATGGGCGAACCAGTTCAAGCTTACTGGGACAGGATTCAGGCGGCTATCCTTGGGTCGGCGAAGGAGGTGCTTGGGGTGTCTACGGGTAGTCGCAAGTGTGACAAGGAGACACGGTGGTGGAACGACATAGTCCAGAGGGAGACTAGAGCGAAGAAAGCCCTCTTTAGGAAGTGGCAAGCGTCCAGGTCCCCTGAAGATCGCGACGCATACCGAGTGGCATAGCGCGCCACTAAAAGAGCTG
Organism: Malacosoma neustria; assembly: GCA_963693495.1. NCBI lineage: Eukaryota > Metazoa > Arthropoda > Insecta > Lepidoptera > Lasiocampidae > Malacosoma > Malacosoma neustria. The sequence continues at coordinate 23,268,172 of OY856371.1, read as the reverse complement.
CTGCCAGAGCCAGACGAGAGCACTTACAACCACTTTACGATAAGCTGAAATCGTCTGAGGGGCAGAAGCTCATCTATAAGTTGGCGCGCTCCAGGGTCAAATCGGCACAGGACATGTCCAAGTGCCGCTGTATAAAAGACCCTGTGGGCAACCTGCTATGCGAGGACCTCGCGGTGAAAGCGAGATGGCGCTCGTATTTCCACGAGCTGCTGGGCTCTCGTAGTGTGGGCGTCTTAACCGACCTTTTCAACCGGACACTCCTCATCGGTACGATCCCCAGCCAATGGAGACTGAGTATCATTACTCCAGTGTTCAAAGGCAAGGGGTCGGTGCAGGAGTGCGGTAGTTACCGAGGGGTTAAGGTCATGTCCCACACCATGAAGCTCTTCGAAAGGGTTATCGAATCTCGGATTCGACAGAAGTGTAGTGTCTCGGAATGTCAATATGGGTTTCGCCCTGGTCACGGGACAATAGACTCTATTGTTGTCCTAAGGACTGTTGCGGAGAAATACATGGCGAAGAATGCGCCTCTGCATTGCCTGGTTCTCGACTTGCAGAAGGCCTTCGACTGTATTCCTCGCGCGATAATCTGATGGGCATTGCGGTCCAAACGGATTCCAGAGGCCTATATTGACATCATCCGAGACATGTACCATGACTCCGATTCCGTAGTTCGGACCGCTGTTGGTGACACAAAACCTTTCCCCATCACCGTCGGGGTCCTTAGTCCGTTTCTGTTTAGCGTGGTATTAGACGTATTGTCAGACAGCATCAGAAACTCACATGAGCAACCCCCGTGGTTGCTCATGTATGCTGATGATATCGCGCTGGCAAATTCGGACAGGGGTAGGCTGGTGCAACGCGTGAAGGGCTGGAAGGAGTCCCTTGAGAACGGTGATCTGAAGATCAATGTGGCGACCGAGTACTTGGCCTGTAACTCCACAGATCCCACACCCGTACGCATAGGCGGCAACACGGTCGAGCGCACGGACCGAGTCAAATACCTGGGATCTGTATTTCATGCGTCTGGTGACATCGATTGCAACGTCAAGGCACGCATTGCTGCCACGTGGGCCAAATGGTGTGAGGTAACTGGTGTCATTTGTGACCCCAAGATGCCGGTAAAGTTGAAGGGACAGGTCTATAAGACCATCATTAGGCCTGTCCTTTTATACGGCTGTGAAGCGTGGCCAGTGTTAGAGCGACACAAGGAAGAGCTGCGTGTCACGGAGATGAATATGCTGTGGTGGATATGTGGAGTGACGCGGAAGGACCGCGTTAGGAACTCCCGCATTCGCGGCAGTCTTCATGTCCGTGATATTGCGGATAATTACAAGAGTGTCGGCTCCGTTGGTGCAGCCACGTTTTACGGCAACCGGATGCTTACGTGGGAAACAAATGTCTGGCCATGCCGCCTCCGCCGGGCCCCGGCAGGAGGGGTAGACCCAAAAAGTGCTGACTTGACGTCATAAATGGTGATTTACGTGCCAATGGGTTCACTACCAGGGATGCTGAAAACCGTGCGAAATGGAGTAGAAAAAGTCGGAAAGCGGACCCCGGGCACCGAAACGGAAGTTTAGGTTGCAACCGGGATACAACGCTGGGATGATGATGATGAATGATTCGTGCCACAAGTCGATAAAAAAACAGACATCTCTAGATTTGATTTGATTTGCAGACATGAAAGAGATGAGATCCTTACGCAAAGAGATTCAGCTTAAATGAAGAATTGATTGCCAAACAGAGGCTTATTTTGAAAGATCAAAGACAAATCGTTAAATAAAAGGGTATCGAAATGTCAGAGGATCGTTGAAATGAATGAATCTCCTGAAGGAGAGGATGTTGATGTAATAATGATTCTCAGTTACACCGATGACTTATTGAATAATATGCTTTTATTTTTCTAAATAAATCTGCAGATGAATTACATTAAATTTTTGTTGCGACTTTCAGCGACAATACTCTGTCAATTACGACATGCTACATGAGATGAAACTGGTTAAATGAAGAAATGATTGCCAAACAGAGGCTTATTTTGAAAGATCAAAGACAAATCGTTAAATAAAAGGGTATCGAAATGTCAGAGGATCGTTGAAATGAATGAATCTCCTGAAGGAGAGGATGTTGATGTGATAATGATTCTCAGTTACACCGATGACTTATTGAATAATATGCTTTTATTTTTCTAAATAAATCTGCAGATGAATTACATTAAATTTTTGTTGCGACTTTCAGTGACAATACTCTGTCAATTACGACATGCTACATGAGATGAAACTGGTTTCGACGCTTCAAAAATATTGATTTTGATCTGATGAGATAAAGAAAATTCATATGCACCGAAGACAAAAAAAAAGGAGAAATCACTTGGAAGTTGGAAAGTGGTTAGACGAATGAAAGAATGAAAAGACAAACAATTTTTCTGGCAAGGTATTCATAATTTATCTGAAAGATGGGCTAAGTGTTGTAGAAGCCGAAGGCCAATATTTCGAATAAACTCAAAATTTATTTTCTTTGAAATTTATGTATTTATTTTACCACAAAAACCGGAAAAGACTGTTGCATACACCTGGTAAGTAAAATACCACAACACGAGATCTCTTAAACTACACAACCGAATAACTTAAAATTTGGCATAGTAACACATTTCGTGATGTAGACGCTCACTAAAAACGGGTTTTAGGGAAATCCTATCCAAAATGTATTTTTTTATATTTATACGGGCGAACAACGTTTGCTGGGTCAACCAATATTTTAAATAAGCTTTTATTTTGTGAAATAAATAGCAGGAACTTATTCATATATATCCTAATACTTAATTATTTTTCCAAATTGTAAAAAACATACTGGTGTTTTATACTAAAATCGTCATATATCAAGAAATCTTCTGATCTATGAATAATATTTTGTTTAATAAGAATAAACATACATCAAGATATTATAAAGTCTCGCTGATGTGCTTATCTTATATCTTTAAACGAGCAATTCTTGTATATATATATATATATATATATATATATATATATATATATATATATATATATATATATATATATATATATATATATATATATATATATATATAATTCCAATCTCGGAATCGGTTTCAACAATTTTCATGAAATATAGTATACGGGGTTTTCGGGGGCGATAAATCGATCTAGCTAGGAATCATTTCTAGAAAATGTCAAACGGTGGCGTTTGAGTAGTCCCAATTTAAACTGAAAAATGACTCTTCCTGACATCTATCGGCGAATAATAATACTATTTTTTTTTAAATTGCTTTAACGACACAACATCACTAAAGCTATTCCAGCAGATAGCGTTGTTAAGTAACACGAAGTCAATGAGTGTTTGCTTTGAGATTAGACTAAGAAAATCAATTGTTAATTTCCAAAAAAAATATTGTCTCAAAAAAGAGGAATGGAACAGAATACTCGCAACGTTTGCCCGGTGGATTGTACTGACTGATAACCACGGTAAACGGTTAATACTACGTTAAAACACTTAAAATATTCACGCGTTATTGGCATAGAACCCTGGGCTTCTTAGGTTACGAATCTGATATGATATCACGTGGCATTAGCACGTGCACTAGCGCGTAGCACTCTTAGAAATATACAAATATCGTAAGTTATTCCATCGTAGAAAATTCAGTACAAATCCACATAGACTATTAATAGCTAACTCAACCAAATAACTAATTGTAATATAAAGAGAACAAGCTTTATTATTATAAACGCAACATTAATATATACATAATTGTAATTATTAATTAATTGACAAGATTTAAATTTGTATCGACATTTAATTCGTGAACTCTGAAATAACAAATGCCCGTCAGTCTCAGTGTTATAAATACGAGTACAAATATATTTGTTACTAGCTGACCCGGCAAACGTTGTTCTGCCATAAAAATAATAAAATGTCAAAAAATAAAAAATAAAATTTAGGGGTGGACTACCCCTAACATTTAGGGGGATGAAAAATAGATGTTGGCCGATTCTCATAGATACCGGATAAGCACAAAAAATCACTAACTCAATTTAGTTATCTGCCTACTGCCTACCCCCTAAGAACGATGGCGTGATTATTTATAGCCTATGACCATTTCTAGGTTATCATCTATCACCATACCAAATTTCATCAAAATCCGTTCAGCCGTTTAGGCGTGAAAGAGGAACAGACAGACAGACAGACAGACAGAGTTACTTTCGCATTTATAATATTAGTATGGATGTGTCAAATGAATTTCAACTTCAATAAATCTAATCAATCAATATGTTCAATCAATCTGTTCAACGATCAAAGTTATGTTACAGAACAATTATTCTACAACAACTAAGAGGCATTGACTTCAATCACAGTTGAATTTCAATTTGCAACTTCAACATTTCATCTAAACCTGAGTACATGGAATAATAATATTCAATTTAGACGAACAATTCGTAACTGAAAAATAGGTTTGTACTCACATTCTCCGGTATACTTGGTAGTTGATTGTCGGGACTTTGGCATGTGAATACGCTGTGGCCCGCGTTATACGTAACTTTGAGTGTATGGCCTGGCATCGGTGGCCTTATTCGGCACGCTTCGAGAAATGATGTAAACTCCCCCCTCTCTGGACTATTCATTAAATTCGCAATGCAGTTTAACAACCTGAAATAGAATTGTACTTTAATAACATTTCATCGACTGCGTGGTCGAGTTTTTAAACAATGTATTTGTACTTATTTAGTATCGAGAAATTTTGATAATCACAAATTATATATTCAACCTTTATTTTTAAAATTTCTATTGGTCATTGAATAATTTATTTTAACCGTATCTTGTTAATTAATTAACATATTTTTATTACATTACATAAAAAAACCTTAAAAAATAGAGTAATGATGGCATATTAATAGTCGTGATAATAAAATGCTTTTGAATATGTTTATGCCGTCGTCAACGACTCTAATATAACATTGGTAGGTAAGTCCTGAGGCTGACATAAATCGCGCCAGAATATAAAATATATATACATATAATAATTCTGGAAAGAATTAACTTTGAAACGATACATGTAAAAGTTTCATGGCATCAAATTTCAAATCACAGAGATTTTAGTGATGCTACTTCCAAAATTATCAAAATAATGGATTTGGAATTCACGAGTATAAATTTATCGTTGTTTTTTCATAAGACATTCAAAGAAAAATTTACTTTGGTAAATGACATCCAGACCTCCTAAAAACAGTAAACTAAAACAGTAGTCTTAAAATGCAAATCGATGTTTACTTAAAGGTTTTTTATGTCTCGGGAAAACTAAATGACCAGTACCACTCCGGAACTCCGGGGGGAAGCTAACGTAGTTATATCAACGTGCAACGGTATACCGACTAAAGCCCCGATCACTACTCAGTCTTAAGCCGGCTCCACATGCTCGGTATTTGGCACAAACATCAGAATCACCAAACACCAACCACAATCAATCAACACAAACACGGCATCCCCAGGCTTGCCGAACGTGTTAGTATATTCTGAATGATTTGAACCGAACCCTTTGATTTGTGCACAAAAACCGACACCGATGCCAATCACTGCCAAACACAAACAAAAACAGACAAACATTCATCCACACGTTCCTGTTTGTTGTTTGATATACGCTGTTTGGCAAGCATGTGGAGCCGGCTTTATGTGGATATTGCAGGATCGTAGCCTAAAACGTTAAACGTGGCCCATACAAAAAACAATGATGCTGACTGAACGCTCTGGTCGCAATTTTTTTTTATTGCTGTGGGACAGGAGATAGTGTGACGGCCCACTTAATACGAATAAGTTACCGTGGCTTATGGGTGTTTGCAACAGCAGGGGCATCGCATGCTGCGCTAGGCGCAAGGGAATTGGAACTTAGATCACTTATGAAGCAACACACTACAAGGTTATTATAGCGGCATATTAACAGACCAGGGTTGGTTACCATTCAGACGGGCGCGGACTCCTACCATCTAGGTAGAGTTGTTTTCCCGCTTTTTACAAGCCGCTTCCGGCCGCAGGGATCAGTATTCCTACTCCGTCCCTGCACGGAGAGAAATTATTTCATTTCGTTCTAGAATCTAAACAATCAGCTGAGAGAATGACTCGGCGAATCTCCCCTAACATAAGCTAAAGCGACTAGCAGGTTTATGGCATTCATATTCTGTTATGCTTAGATTGTTGATTTTCGTTATCGTTAATGGGCACAAAACTGTGAACACTATTATGGCGTGTCTTTAGGGAGACCACGGTGGATAGATGTGAGAGGGATGCGGGGACGGTGGATTAGTTTTAAATCTACCCTCCATGTAAACATTTATACGTCTGGATATCCGGAGAAAGAAAACTGACCTCTGCGGCCAGGGTCGGCCTATCGTAAAAGGCGACAAAACAACCCACCCTAGATACGTGGTAGGGCTTCAAGCCCGTCTGGATGGCGACCACCTTTGTTCTTAATTATACCGCCATAATGACCTTGTGTGGTGTTCCGGCATTAGTGACTCAAGTTCCTGTACCCTTATGGGACAGCATGGTGTTCGCGATGCCACTGGTGTTGCAAACACCCATTGGCTACGGTAACTGTTAAATTTTAAGTGGGCCGTCCGCTGTCCTACAACCATAAAAGATAAACGATTTCAAAAAACTAATAAAAGATTTTAAAAAATACTGTAGAGTGGCGCCATCTCTTGATGGAGTAATGAACCGTGTTCTCTTTTCGAATCCAATCGTGTGAGCGTTGTGACATTTTCTAGAGTCTAATATTTATGATTTTAATGTAATGTATATGATGCTTTTCTTTTGAGTTATACGGTTAAGTTTGAGGATATAGGGGTTAGGACTTGGAATATGTTTTTTATTATACGTGTTTATTGTACTGTAAATATAGACTCTTGAAAGGCAACCCTTAAGCGACATTGGTTGAACTTTCCAGGAAATAAAATCCTGTACGGACAGCAGTGTGTTCACGGTGCCCCTAGCATGAAAAACATTTGTATGCGACAGTAACTGGTTATTATTAAATAGGCCGTCAGCCTGTCTGCTGTTGAAGTTCAAATATTTAGAAAACAAAATATTATAACTCGCCTAGTTGTTGGATTTGAATGATTTTCTGATAGATCAATTCCCAATTTCTCCGTGCAGGGGCGGGGTAAGAATACTAACCCCCGCGGCCGGGGTCGGTCTGTCGTAAAAGGCGACAAAACAACCCTAGTTACGTGGTAGATCCGCAGGCCCGTCTACATGGCAATATGTATTTATTTGCTAAAAAAAACTATATATGTAGTGTATCAGTAATGTAGTACCATAACACAGCTCTTCTTCAGTTTCATTCTTCGAAGATTCTGAAGGCGTCTTGCGTCGCACGTGCGACGTCCTATATTTTGATGCCTCACTGCTGGCATTATCTTATCGATAATAATGAATATCACTATGACAAAACTCTAAATACACGAAACAATTCGAAGCATTGATGTATCAGTGTGAAATTTGAAGTCACTTGTCACAGTTTAAAGTCGACTGTCACTTGATCTGCTATCATGAGTACGACTATGTTGTATAATAATAACATTAAAATAATTAATACAAACAACTTTTTTACAGTTTTCATTTTATACAAACCTTGTCCTAACAATAACGAATACACAAAACCAAGAATCATCCAATTTGGTGCAGTCATTCGAAAGTGATGAGCGTACATACGTTTCGAAGATCCATTTTTATTTATATAGATAGATAGTTCAAGGTACTCAGTGGTACTCAGAACCGATAACCGATGGGGAAAACGAGTTCTTGAATGGAAACCGCGACTCGGCAAACGTATCGTATGACGCCCAGCGACGAGGTGGGGCGACGATCTGCGTCAAATAGCTGGCAAGGACTTCTTTTTTTATAGCTTGAGTTCAGAAGACAGGCAAATGGTCCACCCTGGTAGGTGGTCACCGTCGCCTATGGACGTTTTCAACACCAGAGGCATTACCAACGCCCTGCCGGCCTCGAAGAAATTTTATAACGCTTTTTTGAAGAACCCCATATCGTACCGCGCTGAGAAAACCTAAGCCGAAAACTCATTCCAGATCCTGAGAGTACGCAACATGAACGTTCTTGAGAACCGTTTCGTACAAGAAAGAAGAGGCTCCAAGAAATGGGGATGAACATCCAGCCGGTGGCGAACAGTGCAGTGGTAGAAAGACGACGAGGGCAACATTCTAAATAGCTCCTCAGAACACTCCCCGTTGTACAGGCGGTAGAATACGCAAAGAGACGCAAAGTCTCTCCGAAGTCCAAGCGTGTCTAGACCGTCTGTGAGTATGGAATCGTCGACAACACGAACTGCGCGCCGTTGGTTCGAATCTAGGGGATTGAGCTGACAGGCGGGTGCTCCAGCCCATAAATGTGAGCAGTACTCCATATGCGGTCTGACCTGTGCTTTGTATAGCACAAGCCGTTGCCTTGGACTGAAGTACTGCTTGGACCGGTTTAGTACACCCGTTTAGGACTGGATGCAGCGAGCCGGAGAGAGGGCTCTGTGGCATGCCTTGGGAGAGGCCTACGTCCAGCAGTGGACTACAATAGGCTGACGATGATAATGATGATGACTCAGTGGTAGCTTAGTTACATTATAGTTCAATTCAAAAAGCGAAAATTTCTGAAGTAATACACATCACCATCATTTTAATGGATGGATCCACCTTTTCAGACTTTTTATTCTCCACTTTGTACGGTTCTTCGGAATTCCTGGCCTAGACTGGCAGTCAGTTGACAAGCATATCACCCCATGCGCATTTTGGGATCCTAAGGATTCAACTGAAGGAGACTCTCTTGCAGTTTATCTCTAATGTCACGGACATCACCACCTCCGGATATAGGAGTTCGCAATCATTCCGTGTCACTTCACAAATCCGGAACATATTCATCATCGTAAAATGTAGTCCCTACTTATGTCACTCCAGCTTCACACGCTGCAAAGTCGTATTAAAAACAGGCCTACGCCTGGTCTGGCTTGGCGATGGTCTTGTAGATGGTCCTATCAACTTGACCGGCGTTTTAGGGACACAAATGGCTTAAATATTTAACCTGATCTGTGCGCTCGTAGTTACAGGTCAACTTCTCGGTCTTCACCATATTTAGTTCCAGGCTGTCATTCTCAAGAAATTCCTTGCAAGCCTTTACGAGTCATACGAGTCATACTTAACTAGTGTTTGTTTGCTTTGCAGTTGCCTACTTTGGGAGGGTTCAAGTATTACGTAACGCAATTGTTTACCCTCCCTCCCCTCATGTAACGCATCGTAACGTTCCCCTCTTCCCCCTCCCAAAAGTAACATAACACCCAATTAACTATTTTACCTAAACGTCACATTTAGTTACGAATAATAAACATAACGTACAATACAATCGGGAGATTTCCCTTAAAACATAAACGAAAAGGCTTGGAACTTGGAAGATTATTATTCCCTAGTTTTTATTGAAATAAAAATCTCATGTTACGTAACGCGTTATTCGAATCCCCCTCTTGCTCTTGTAACGCATCATAATGTTTGACTAAACAACCCCACCCCGCTCCTCCCTCACCTCTCCACCTTAATTGAGTTATGAAATAGTTGAGGGCGGCCCTTTGCTTTAAACTTATGCACATACTGTATCAAAAATCGAAATTCATAGAGCACGAGGGACTAATTTAAAATTATAAAATTATCAATCCTGCCTAGAAGCTACGAGTAACATCCCATAATTTCTAAGACTGAACCTCGTTTAGGCTAAATGAACCTGAACCCATTATTATTGAGATAAGTTTTACATAAAATTACTTGTTTTCAACTAAACGGTGTGACAACTTTATTTTCGTTCGATTACAGATAGTAAAAGCAAAAATCACAATCATTTTCCGCTGTATGCTAGAAATGCTGCAGGGTTTTTTAGCGCAGCAGTACGAATTTTATGGCTTTTAGCTAGAATTAGTAATGACGTTATAACGTCGATTTTAAACCAATCAAATGCATTCGCTGTAAATAATTTTCAAATGTAAACAAACAATGTTTTCAAAATACAAAGCGTTAATTCGCAAGTGTAATTTAATACGCCCTTAAAATACTTTGTAACGCCACAAAAGGTGTGGAATTCAGAAATAGGATTTCAAGCATTGCGTTCATTAGGAAATAAGGTTATCGTAAACTTTTCGGCATACCGAAATACCATTAGACAGTAAATAATGAATAAGTTCCCAATGATTTCCAAAATGATAGGCAAGCAGAAGATGAAATAAATTTCTTAATGGTAGGCACCAATACTGGCATGTTTAATTTCTTCCGAAGCCTGAGTGCGAAAAAAACAAAAAACACGCTTTTATAAAAAAAATCAAATTAAAAGGTAAAAAATTATTTTCAATAAATTTAAATTAAGGACAGTGGGATTAACAAGAAAATGTATTTTATTGTAAAAAAGTGTGGGGTACTTGTTGTAAATTGTTATTTTGAAAATATCTTAAAAAGCACCCCACGCTTGTTTACAATAAAATTAATTTTTTTGTTAATCCCACTATCCTTAATTTAAATTTATTGAAAATAATTTTTTACCTTTTAGTTAGATTTTTTATAAAAGCGTGCTTATAAGTTTTTTTTTAAACTATAATTTATTTTTAACTTTTTAGTTTCACTAACTATAAAATAAAAGCGTGATAATATAATTTATTTGTTGTCAATATCCAATCGGTAAATATTTGTTAATTTAACGCCATCTTCTGGCAATGTTATTAATTATGCATCTGATGGCGTTTTGGCAGAATTTTGATTTTATTGTTCAAAGTAAAAATCGAGTCGAATTTCGAAAAATTCCATTTCATACAAGTCAAGTTAATATCAAACACATAAAAACGAACAAAAATCCACCGTCATGCGATTTTCCTAGGCGGTCACCCATCCAGGTACTGACCGCGCTCGTCGCTCCTTAACTTCGGGGATCGGACGAGAACCGAAAATTAGTTAATCCTGAGGATCCTGATAAGGATAATGATACAAACTATACAGATTATTGCATTGTCATCGGCCCTCGATACATCTACAAAGTTTCAACGAAATCTGGCCGTTTAAAGTGGGTCAAAATCGCCCCCAAAGGAGTCGGTTACAAACAAATAATTACAAACATACAAGTGAAGCTAATATAAAGTGTGTAAAATAGCGTGCGTATCTTAGCTAACCCGCAAAGCAAATCACATTTATATATCATTCATAGATAAGTGTAAAAAATAATTGAGTCACATGGTAACGCAAAGAAACGCGCAACGCATTTCCACGCATCAATAGAGGCGTGAAAAATATTTCAGTTAGTACCATCATCATAATCAATTATTCAATCAAATCAGCCTACTAAAGTCCACTGCTGGATGTAGACCTCTCCCAACTTCCTCCCAGCCGCTTTTCGCAGGTCGTTGCCCCATCTAGCCGGGGCCGTCCTACACTACGTTTACGTGGTTTCCACTCTAGAACGTCTTTACTCCGACGTTTATCCGTTCTCTGGCATATATGACCAGCCCACTGCCACTTCGGCATGCTTATTCTAGAAGCCATGTCGGTAACTTGGGTTCTCTGACGGATCACCTCATTGCAAATGTGATCCCTAAGAGATACTCTTAACAACATGGTTCGTCATAACAAGTGTTTCTGATTGAGATTTCCCAATACAGTTTCTTATATGCATTTAGATAAAATTGAACACCATAAATGTCGAAAGTAGTTATAGACTGACGTTTAAACAAGAAGTTTTATTCTGATATCTCCGGTCTTTTGTGGCATTACTGAGCAATGAAAGCGTTGATTAAAACTCAAAATATTACAACAGGTGTCAATAATAATCCTTTGTAATTACGTCACTTTAAACATAATTTGACGTCAGTTGACACTCACATATATGATTTTATTTGTTTTTTCGAAACAATGTTATTTCAGGTTATTGTAAAACAGCTAGGTATAAGTTTTGTTACAATTACTTTCATTTTATGACGTACAGAACGTAATTTTAATAAAACTTCTGTATACATGTATTGAATATTTAGCCAAATTAGCAAAACGGCCATCTTTTTTGTACAATAAAGGCCTTAGATTTGATACTATGAAATCGCCATAAACAAAAACTTATCCAGAGCATGCTCGGCAAATTTATTGTAAGACTCAAAATAGGCAATTTGTTAAGAACAAGCTGTGGCGCCTCACTCGCCACCGGATTTCTTACACTGCTAAAATCGAATAATTGTATACTTTCATATATACTCTTCTTTCTAGTTATATGTATACTTTTTAGATATTTTCGAGAGTTATGTTCTGTCAATACAAAAAATGTAAGAATATTATTTCGGAGCTGTCACTAAATTATTTTATATTATATAAGTTTTGTAATTATTAATTATTTATATCACTCAATAACATGATACACACCACCATTAAAAATAGTGAGCTAGTGGATATACGTGTTTGATTAAATGTCTCGCTTAGAGAATCTACCCCATAGGAGGTCCGGTTAATCCTCCAAAAAGCCATTTTTCAAAATTGGCCAACAATGAGGCGTTCAGGTATGAACGACACTAGCTTCAAAGGCGCAACCCTAATAATTAGGTACGCGGTTCCTCAATTTAGTGTCGTAGAAAAAAAGTTCTCGTTGAATTTTTTATCATTACAATTAAGTTTATTCCATCTGATAAAAACGAATAAGAATTTAGGAAGAAACCTAACGACAGACTAGTTGGTCCAGCTAAAGAAAGTAATTTATAACCTAGGCGGTTTTATATAAGGAGTTGTTTTAGGATAAACTCGGTAGCGGGTCTGTATGAGTTATACATGAGTATGTGGTACACCATGACACTAACCATTAAAACGTTGTTAATCTCTTATCCCCTAGTGCCTGGGCCACGACGGACAACTGGCATACCGATACTAAGAATCAGGCGAGCGCCAGAGGGTAAGAATTTCCACCCCGAGCTCTCTCTCCTATGTCAATCCAAGATTGAGAGGCCATATGGAACAGCACTTTCACTTTCAGCGTAGATGCAGGTGGAAAGCTCGCGCGAGGTGCCGCGGCTGTCTACGGATGCCTTAGGTCGTTAGACACTCTTCGGTATCGTGGTCTTGAGTTGGTGGGAGGGGTTACTAGGGCTGATAGCTTCACAGGTCCCGCTCCCACTCCACCACCTCCTCTGCGCACACTACTGTCTCGCAGAAGGAGGCGACGATGGTCCATCTTAACTCGTTCCCGACCATGGGCAGAAAACCAAGGCCAGGAGAGAGATCAATACCAATGTGGGCAACGAGGGCGCGAGCCGACTACCGCCACACCGAACAGCGTCGGCCTACACCAGATACGGGCTTCTCTAAAACTTCGGGATTCTCTCAGGAACTCGGGCTTCGACAAAATCTCCTGACCCCTGAAAGCAGTCAAATTCACCAGACCTCTCCTGCACACGTAGACTGAGCAGGCGGGCGGAGCCGCAACGCACTTCGTCTCCAAGGCTTTAGTGCTGACGGCTTACCCTTGCCCCGAGGTAGCCTCCTCCGACCTCTCATTATGGTGACCTAAGGTCGTTCACCAACCGCCGACAACGAGTGCCCCTACGAGGGTGGGAGGGCCGTAGATCCAGCCACTCCCATTCCCTTTCCACCGCCTCTTTGGTGACCATAACGGCCTCAAGACATTGAATTTGGAAAAACTCCCAACCATCGCTTCAAGGAGACCGGGAGCGAAAGGTTATTTTCAACTTCAGAGACGAAGTTTAGTGTCAGCAAATTTCCCAAGTTAGAGATACCTGGAGGGTATGCAGCGCCTCTTGTCCGGTGATGGCAACATGACGTCGTTTCTTGCCCTATCCGACACAGGTACCTTTTGAAGCATCCACGTCCTGAAAGTACCTGTGTCAGACGAAACATCAATGTCCCACTTTGGGGCTCTTTAGACGCCTCTCCCATACCACCTTAAGATAATTGCGGAGCTCGGCTTTGAGCCCGTCTAATTCGCGAAGCACAGGCGTTTGGCCTTGCACGAGGGCCTCTTGTGCTAAAAGTATAAGGTCGCAAGAGCCTTCGCCTGAAGATCCCATGACGGGGACACGACTAAAACAGGGACCGCTTAAAAGGATATCGTGCGATATCCCTTCGTTTCTCTGACGGCCAGTGTCCGCTGTAGTCTACAAATCAGCATTTGACATCTAGCCATTAGGTTTTCTGCCCGGATTGAGGCCATCGACCGTACGATTCCTCCAAAGAATTTTCGGCACGCTGCATTTGGTCCCCCCTGTTTTAGGGAGCAAGCTGGATAGAGCTCCAGCTGCTCGAAGTGTGCCGAAAAGTTCGATCGGCTGTCGAGAACGATTCCTAAGTATTTCATCGTCGCCCGACCCGATGCGAACACCTCCTACCATTAAATTCAGCTCTCTAGGTAGCCTGCGCCAAGGACCATGAAAAATTATGGCCTCGGTTTTGCGCAGAGCCACCTCCAGGACAAGTCGCCGGATCCTCTGCACTACTATATGAACCACTCCAACCGTGCCACGGAGGCACGCCTGCTCAGGAGTCCTACCACGAGTAGTACAAGTGTGTCGTCATCGTAGCAAAGGACGCCAACGCGTGGGGACACAGGACAGTGACAGGACCTCCCCACGTATAGTCCAATCGTATGCGATATTCCACAAAAGGGGTCTCGAAGCAGAACCTTAAAGTACACCGCACACGACGTCTCACCGACTCCATCCGCCCTTGACCGGGTAAACGACAACCCTCTCGCTTAGATATGCCCCGATAATGCGGCAGAGGTAAATCGGAACTCTGTGGTACCGGTCCTACAATTTTATCATGTTATCCTAAAAAGGCAGAAGTAGTAGTAGTAGAAGTACGAGGGGTGGTGTAAGGAAATGATTGACGGTTTCATCTACAATATTTATCCAAAACTGTTAAATATATTGTATAGAAATTTTTAGTAAAATGCGTATTGACGCACAATAATCATATATTATAATAATAATAAATTAAAATATGAACATTCGCAGCAGCAAAAAAAAAAGAATAACAAAATTCACAGATTCTCTTAAATACGCGGTACATTTATAAAAAATAAAACTTAAAATCTCCACTCTGATATGGTCTACGATGCCCTGATAAGTATTAACATAACACAGGAAAGGGAAATGAAAGCAAGTATCATATAAAAATAAAAGGAATTATGAGCAAGTTATTTTTGATTAGAATATCTTTTAATATTTTTAATATTTCTTATCCTAACTAATATGAGTTTTTTGTTACGCTTTCACGCCTAAATCGCGAAAGCAATTTTGATGAATTTCGACATAGTCATAGATTGGGGCTTGGAGAACTTAGGCTATTTTTTAAATTCATATGGCAGAATAATGTTTGCCGGGTCAATTAGTTATGTATAAATAAAAGTCAAGTCATAATCCTCAGTAAATGAATATTTTTTAAATTTATTTAATGGGGGCGTGTTAGTACGCTTTATTTGCAATTCGTAACAGCACCATTGTGTTTAGTAACAGTATGATTACCAAATTGTAGGTCAGTTTGTCATAGATTAGCACATCATTATCAGCCGATTGTTAACTGATGTTTAGCAGATTTATTTACACTACCACTACCACAAATATTTCCTTCTACTACTCTTTATTTTTAAGTTTATTATAACACAGCTAGTAATTTTTATTGGCATAGTATAATTTGAAAATACACTACACATTGATTATTGTCATTCTAGAATATTATATCCACTATTTAACTCATAAATATCGAAAAGCTATGAATATGAATAACCAATAAAATCATAATATAAATTTAATAAGAAACTTTGTTCTAATAGTTCTGAATGTAATGTATTAAACATTTAAAGAAATGTATTATGTTGTTTGTCAGTCAAAATAATTTTATGGAAACCAGGGAGTATTCTTCATACTCATCATCATCATCATCTGATGCGATGAATCCCGGTTGCAGCCCAAACTATCGCTTCGGCGCCCGGGGTCCACTTTCCGGCTTTTTCTTCTCCACTTCGCATGATCTTCGGCATCTCTGGTGGTCAGTTCACTGGCACGCATATCAACCCTTACGACGTCAAGCCAGCACTTTTTGGGTCTACCTCTCCTGGTTGGATATTTATACCACAAATAATTTTCCTCTTATATTGTTAGTATAGCTATAGGATAAAACACTTACTTGTAGAATATATCATGCCATGGTAAATGTGAGAGCAATACTATTGCTGTATTCGCTTTTGGATCATATCGGCAAAAACAAAATGTGTATTTGGAATCCACAGATGTCAATACAAATGAGTAGAACTGAGCGAATGAGCTAAAAAGAAAAAAAGTAGTAATTAATTTAAATCCAATTAAATATATATATATATATATATATATATATATATATATATATATATATATATATATATATATATATATATATATATATATATATTGGCCATAGCATACATACATATTGGCCAAGAGCTTCTAAGGAAAAAATATAAAATAACCCCATCAATTTCCTAGAGAAATAATGTATAAATGACAAATGGATTATTAACAAGTAAGAATAAGATTCATTTTTGTGTCTACCAGCCAGGCCAGACAAATGCTCCAAAAATTTAATTAAACCACTATTACACTTTTTTCTTCTGAATTACTGGCCAAAAAATATGAGACCACAGTTGCTAAAAAGCACCTAAAGCCGTGTGAAAACATTCAACAGGATACTAAAGGCACTGAAGTATATGCTTTGGGATTAAAAGAAGAGGATAGAAACACTAAGAAATTATAAATTATACCCAATTAAAATTTAATTTAAAAACAAATCATCTTTGTTAAACCAATATCTGCTATGTGCACTTTTTTGAGATATCAACATTTCGACTATTATGACTAGTTTGGCACCCAATTTTTTTATATATAAAAACCATTATATGATTCTAATCCTTTTTTACATTAACTTAACATAAATCACTGCAAATGAAATATTACATTAAGTACAATAATATTTTATATTTCTACCAGTATTAAATCAGTAAATTAAAGTGTCCAAATTTAGTACATTACTAATATTTACCCTAGAAACTTAATAAACTATACTCATGTGATTTTGGTGATTACTAAATATTGTAATATGTCTTTAGTAAACTATTACGAAAGCGAGCAGTATTTTATCTGTACAATATCCTTGAAATTAATTGTTTAACACTAACTGCAAATAAATAATGTTATATATGAATTAATAATTTCCTGTCATAATAATTGAAAACATAATCATAAGGAGTTTTATCTGCAAGTATAAGATAGTGCTTGCAAGTGTTTATTATAATACTGCTCACTTTAAATATACTACATGCCCAATTTTTGGTCTTAACCTTTGGTCTTAAGTATGCCGCCACAATAACCTTGTGTTGTGTTCCGGCATTAGTGGTCCAAGTTCCTGTACCCTTACGGGACAGCAGCGTGTTCGCGATGCCACTGGTGTTGCAAACACCCATAAGCAACCGTAACTGCTAAATTCTAAGCGGGCCGTCAGCCTGAATGCTGTGCTATAGCAATTTAAAAAAAATCTTGTCAAACAACATTCATCACTTACTTTTCTAACTGACATGGAAATGTAAATTTGGGAATATTCTTAAGTTCCTCTTCATTTTTGTAATTCTCTGGATACTTTCGCAGGATATAAGGTTCCTTTCCATTATCACCAGGTGCCACTTCACAGAATAACTCGAATAGGAAGCGAACTGTGTCTCTGAAAATAAAAAAATCTTAATCATCATTAAATAATAAAATAATATATGACTTCTATACTTTTATTGAAATAAATAAACCTAAATCTGTGTCTTTTAATCAGCTTTGGGTTAATCAGTTTATTACAATCTAGATACAGGTCTAGACTATAATAACAAAAATAAAATCAAATAGTACAGTTTAATATTTTCTTTATTAAGAATACAAGAAAAAGATAACAGCAGAACACATCTGTACATATAACTTTTTTTCATTGTTTAAATGAATAAAATTGTTTTTGTTATTTAGTGATAACAATTTTTTTCATAAATATGAAAGTATTAGGGTATGGAATAATAATCTACCTGACTTGCATTTTAGGGAATGTCTAATACACATTTCAATAGAATTACTACTATACATATATCATAATATTAATAATACATGTTATATAAGGGTAACAGGCTCAGAGCTTCCACAGCCTCAAAAATGGAAAGTACTTCCTATGCTAAGAATGATGTTTACAAAGTGTGTCAGAGTGATCATACAAAATGACTCATGCTGATTGAAATAAGATCAAGCACTTTCACAAAATTATTGTGCTTTTGAGTTCATTAGGCTTTTTCATTTTTTATGATCATATTAGTTATTAATTTTATCTTAAACCCAATAGAAGCTGGTATTGTATTCTGTGATTTTCTAATAATTTAAAGTGAGAGCAGTTAAACCACTGTCCGATTCAAACAATTTAACCTCAAAGTTATTATATTGGATTTCCAGGAAAATAAAGTATTGTAACGATATTATTATTATATATATTATATATATTAACTTAATGGTAACACACTTGAAGATTACTTTAGGGGTTCTGGGTTCGAGAATTCTCACAGTTACATACACCACTTAGGCAGATTTTCACTTGCTATTCAGGATTATTGGTAATTCAACATATTCACGTTAGGAGGTGATAGGGGTGACTATTTGCGACAATTTTAAACCCCATATGCATTATGCAAAAGTGAACCATTTCTGAGTTATCATGTTTTTAACCTTTTTTCAAAATAAGTCAAAAATGCAACATCCAAAATATATTTTAAAAAAAGTATCATTTTAAATCTAATTTTTTTCAGATTTATATAAAGGACTAAACACTGGTTATTCATCAATATTAAAACAACAATTATCAGTCCAAATTTAAAAATGCGAGACGAATAACAATATTATTCCAATATTTTATTGAGATTTTTTTCCACTAAAATGCCTTACAAACAAAAAAAGGTAGGAAACTTGGCTTGGAGATTATTTTAAAAACATAACCATTTTCTTAGCTCTCCAACAATGTATAACAACTATGCTACCGGCATGCTATGATGGCTGTTTTGACGTTTGTCCACTCCATGAAGTTTCATATTAATAAGTAATTACATTTGAAGGAGCAAATTGCTGTTCTTTATTGTCAATAGCGACGTGCAGTTATTGACAATAAAGAACAGCAATAAGAAAAGCAAAGTACAGTAGTAACTTATTTCAAAGAAACTGAAAAAAAATGATAACAAAGGAAGCAGATGGAAATTCGTATTCGGAACTAAACTTGAATGTGGTTCTTTAAAATTTGCATAAAATTAATTAAAAACAATAACCAATGTAAATAAAATAAAAAATACAAGTTTAAAATAAAATTTAGAACCAGTAACAGTTTAGTAGTAATTGTTATTTTAATATTTATAAATAACCAGTCTTAAATCATTTTTATAAATTAGAAGAAAAAATTAGATTTAAATTGATACATTTTTGAAATAAATTTTTGATGTTGCACTTTTGACTTATTTTAAAAAAAGCTAAAAAAACATGATAACTCAAAAATGGTTCACTTTTGCATAATGCTTATAGGGGTTAAAATTATCTAAAATAGTCACCCCTATAGCCTCCTAATGGGAATACGTCGAATTACCAATAACCCTATATACGTAACCCTAACCCTATATACGCAATCTGTTTAATAGTTAAATCAAACATCTCAGCATTGAATGCCTTAATTGGAGCTATAGATGTGTCTGCCACCGAAAACCTTTTGATTAGTCTTAAGGTCTATTAGTCTTTCTTCTATCTATTAGTCTTATTTCATGACTAGCTGAGTTAGTCATAGGGGAACCCTATTCTTCACAATATTGACCTTGAAGCCCCTGGGGCTTGAATGATCTTGAATCATATCAAAATATATAATAACTATATTTAGCAAAGTACAACTATATTAAGCCATATAGAAACATAATATTCACAGAGTAAATCAAATACTGCTGACATCTTCCACCAATTATCTGTTTCAGATAATTATGCTTTGGAAATATTATACATATTAATGATATCATTACCAACTGTTATTACAAATAAATATTCCAACTCTTATCATAATTATCACACAGCAACAGTGTTCACAGCATCACTGTTGTTACTCTAATTGGAAAATTACAGGAAATGGTATCGAGGATCTCTGTTATTCAATTCGAGAGGGGTCACACTGCTTAGCCACTTGATTTAAATGGAAATAAAGGAAAGTAAATGGGGAAAATGATATTCTATTAGGTTTATTTACTATAGCAGATAAATTAGGGTAATATCGTCCTGTGATAAGATGGTAAAAACATTAGTACCTTATTAGGAATTATTCAATGCAATAGGAAAGTAAAAATAATTATTTACCTTATTCTGGAACCCATATCTTGACTATCTCTACGTGGACCTTGTGAAATTTTGATTACATTTTACACAATACCTCTTTGACTGTAACTTGCTAGAAAATTAATTTAACATGAAACATCACAAGCCATAAAACACTATAATTGATTTACAACGAACATTTCGTATCAGAAGATTTTGTAATATTTCCAAAAAAATTACGAAAAACGACCGTCAGGACGATGTTATTCCCGCTTCAATGTCGTAAAGCTGTTTCCAATTTTCGATAATCGTATCATAGTTCTATCCTCGTCGCACTAATTGTAATTTAGCTAGCCTCAGTTCACGTATATGTTTTAGCATGCTAAAAAACTTCACAGTACTGTAGAAGTGTAGACGACAGCCTGTAGTCATTTTGGATGACGTTTTCACTTTTGCTTTTAAAATAGTTTGTGGCCTAGTTACATCTACTTTGCGGCCTTATTTCAAAAATACCCGATTCGCGAACTGCTGAGGGCCGGGTATTTGTACCTCTTTTAATTTGCTTACTCTAAAAGCGGCAGAAGGTGATTTTACTCGATAGGTTTACATACATACATACATATAATCACGCCTCTTTCCCGTAGGGGTAGGCAGAGACCACTTCTTTCCACTTGCTACGATCCTTAAATACTTGTTTCGTTTCGTCCACTTTCATACATGCCCTTCGGTTTAGGGTACTCTTGACCTAGCCTTTTTTCAAGACGTCCCTGATCTGGTCTCGAAACGTCCGCCTAGGTCTACCCCTTCCTACATTTCCATTCACACTCGCCTTATACGCTTTTTTCGTCAATCGTTCTTCATTCATTCTCTCGACATGGCCAAACCATCTCAGCATACCTTTCTCAATTTTTGCCACTACACCTTCTTTCAGACCACAACGTTTCCTTATCTCACTATTTCTTATCCTGTCATTCAGTTTAACTCCTATCATACTTCTTACCGCTCTCAGCTCAACTGCATTTAATCTGCTTTCATGTTTCTTCTGCCATACCCAACTTTCACTTCCGTACATGAGTGTCGGAACACCCCCTCATGTACAGCCAGACGAGCCTTGTTAGACACCTTCCGACTGTTCCTAAAGGAGTACAAAGCTCCATTCACCATGTTTCCTGCATTCACTCTTCTTTCAATATCACTCTCACACTTTCTCTTGTAAACTTTGAACTTTCAATTTGTTCATCTCCAATCACAATATTGCAGTCTGTCACTGTTTCATCTCTTTCAAACACCATCACTTTCGTCTTCTTTACAGTCATCTTCATTCGCTTTCTAACAAAAGATCCACTCATAACAGTTACCATCTCCTGCAACTCTTCGGCCGAAGACGCAAGTAATACTTGATCATCAGCTTAGAGAAAACATTTGACGAGTAATTCATTCATTCTCAACCCACTTTCATTCTCTTTTAAACCTGTCAAGCAATTGTTCATGAACAGATTAAACAGCCACGGTGACGCTACACATCCCTGTCTAACACCTTTTTCGATAATAAACCATTCAGTGTATGCCCCGTTTATCCAAGCACTAGAATCCCTCTAAAGAGATTGCAATGCTCGTATGAGGATACTGCTCACACCATTCACGGAAAATGCTGACCACAATTCATTCCTCACCACTCTATCATAGGCCTTTTCTAGATCCACGAACGCGCAATAGACCTTCTTGTATATAGCCAAACACTTTTCGGCTATGCACCGCAAGGAATAGACCTGGATCCGTACATCCCATTCCCTTCCTAAATCCCGCTTGTGCATCCCATACTTTTTCGTCTTATAAATATAGGTTTACAGTTTGTAATTTTTGTTTAGACTCAAGAGCGTTACTTCTTTGTTATTTGTATAGATAATAAATATGAGGAAGTATAAAATTCGTCTCGTTATTGTTTTCATGCGGATGACTCATAATTTAAACGAGTTAGGTACTTTTGGCATAAAAGAGAACTCAAAGACAATGCCGGGTCTGTGCTACTCACAAAAAAAAGAGTTTGACGTATTTTACGTGCCGGTTTTGTAATGCACCTCTTTCTTCTTATTAGTATTGATATAATTATACCTAATGCCTAATATTTTATATATAAAAAGAGGTATTTAAAATCATTGACCTAATGTATAAAAAAAACATGCGGGTCAGTCTTTGGGGACTGCCGATAGAAGTGAAAACTAAAAACTAAACAAAAAACAATTCACAACTTGTGAATTGTATCGTCGAGCTATTAGATTAATATTTTCGGTTTATAAAAAATTGTTTATGATCAAGTATTAAAGTTTAAATTGGGCATTAACACGGACATTGGGGCAGAAAAGTACTCGAATGGCGACCGCGTACCGGAAAACGCAATGTTGGTAGGCCCCCCACAAGATGGACCGATGATCTGGTCAAGATTGCCGGAATAGGTTGGATGAGGGCAGCCCAGGACCGATCATCGTGGAGATCTTTGGAGGAGGCCTTTGTCCAGCAGTGGGCGTCTTCCGGCTGAAATGATGATTAACACTTCTTTACAAACCAAAAGTTGATGACTCAAAAAGTGCTCAACGCGCCTAAAAAAGTTCTCACTTCAAAAACTTAACTGTATTACATTGTAATAAAGTCGCAATTCGAATAGATATGTTTATGTAATGCAATGCAATCATTTAAATGTAGGTAACATTATAAAATAAACCATAAGTCATTAATAATAAGGTTATTATTACTGGGACAAAACTCCTTCTTACGAATTTACGATCAGGACACGTGACCTGACGCGAGTATAACCTTTTTATCCCATCACAAAAAAGTGCACAACGCCGCTAAAGAAGTTTTCACACAATAAGATAAAATTGTATATTTATTAAATATACATAACAGTTTGTGTAATTGAGCAATTAATTACATTATTATTGTGATTTTATCATTTTTTATTGAAATTTGTTATTGTTTAGACTAGATTTCACACGCGCAATTTTTATTTGAAGACATTGCTGAACGCAATGCGAAATTAGAAATTTAAAATATAATTGAGTACATAGATATTGTATCGGTTGCATAAATTAATAAATAACGGATCGTGGCCTTACCTAAAATGTGCTAAGGGGATATTCTAGTCTAGAGGCATGAATTTCGGGCGGTTTTTGAGGCTCTATACAAACGATATAATTTTTTTTTACCATCCAGTTTTTATCATTTGTATATTGATATTTCGAGATTACATAAAAAAAATTACTGAAAAAGAACTCAAAATTTATAAAACAGATAAATTGGGGTGTCTAAAAAAGTGTCCTGGTGTGCATGGTTGCAACCCTTCTGGTCATCTGAAACAAAAAAAGCCGAACGACTTCTTAATTAGTATAGATGTGGCTGTAGTATTATGAATCTTGGACAAACAAAAAAACGTTGATTTGAGTGTGTTTAGGACAATAGAGAGATATAAAAAATGTTCAGAAATCGGTTCATTAGAACTTGAGATATCGTACATACCAACCCGAAAAAAGGAATTTCGAGAAAAACGCGTTTAGTTTTGAAATAAATTTTCGTCAATTTTACTCATAGAATGGTACAGCATACTTACATATTTTTAATCGGCTATTCCTTCATAGAAAACTCTTACTCTACTTCAAAATTCTAATTCTCCCAAGTTCTTTCGAGGAAACAAACAGTCCTGCCTTCCCTTGATGCCTCTGAAGCTCGGAATTCAGAGCGCTCTATATAAGCTTCGTTTGGTCTTACTGCGAACGGATGATCTCCTGGGCCAATCGTGATTCCCATATCACTTCATATTTTTAATATGGATACCCATTCAAACCTTCATTAAAAATCGAGGGAAGTAGTAATTTGAATTCTCAGCGTTCCTGCGTGAATGTGTTTCGGAGCATTTACTATTTTTTATTTATTCCGGTCGGACCGTGGCATATGTCGCGTTAACAAAATAGCTATTACTCATTATACCTATATAATTGAAATTTTGAAAAATTATTTTAAGTAGATATTCTTGAATAACTAAACGATTTTTGATAATCGATTTTTTTCAAATTGCTAGCCTAGAATACCCCCTATCTAATAATCAAGTACCCAATTCTTCCAATTTTTTTTATCACAGATCATAAATTAATAAAAATGAATTCCGTGAATGGGGCGGAGAAAGAATACTAACCTCTGCGGCCGGGGTCGGCCTGTCGTAAAAGGCGACAAAACAACCTACCTTAGCGACGTGGTAGGGTCTCAAGCCCACCTGGATGGCGATTGGCGACCACCTTTGGTCTTAAGTATGCCGCCACAATAACCTTGTGTTGTGTTCCGGCATTAGTGACCCAAGTTCCTGTACCCTTATATGACAGCAGCGTGTTCGCGATGCCACTGGCGTTGCAAACACCCATAGGCGACGGTAACTGCTAAATTCTAAGCGGGCCGTCAGCCAAAATTCTCAGTCGCCGTTGGTAAAACTTCTGAGAATTTTTTTTACATAAGTGCAGTGATATGTAAAAAAAGTAGATGTAAACCAGTGCAGTGATATGTAAAAAAAGTAGATGTAAAAATAAATGTATAGGTATATATTACAGGCTATTATTATAACCCAGACCGAATCCAAGTATTTGTATCGTATAAAAACTGTCGTGCGTTTCGTGTGGATCGGCCCACTTGTGTCCCTATCCCAGTGTAAAACTTGACGGCTGCTGAAGCTTAGCAGCCAGTAGTGTCGTCAGTGTTTATAGTCAAATTATTCTAGTTTACTTATGGATCACTCCTTTTGTTAGTTTACAACAACAGATAGCAATAATGACAACAATAGCATAAGCGGTACTCCTGTAAAAATCAAATTCATAGGATTGTCTTGTGTCACCGATCACAATAGAGCAACATTTGAAATATAGGTCAACTAAATAAAAAAACGATTACTTCTCTCACATTAAGTATATATTTCACACAAACATCACAACATTTATATCTACTGGAAATTAACAAATAATATTTAAATTAAAAAGGCGTTATAAAATTTCTTCGTGGCCGGCAGCGTGTTGGTAATGCTTCTGGCGTGACAAACGTTCATAGGCGACGGTGACCACCTGCCGGGGTAGGCCTTTTGCCTGTCTGATTAACTCTAGCTATAAAAACAAAATAAAAAAAAATTAGAAATCAAAGTTGAGCAGTATTTTTGGACGGAAAAATAAAGTTTGAGCAATACAATATAAAAATGAATTAATATTCGTATAAATGTAACCTTGTCATAATCATATTGCAAATTAATATTAATTATAATAACCTACTATTCAACCCCAAATGCGCCAAAGTAACCCTAAAACATTACAATTATTTACTCAACGCTATGTATACATCTCATACAAATCCGAACATCTTTAGTGTATGTATTCATCACATTAAGGAAAAAAATCCCATATATAATCCCATAAAATATTTAAAAAAATAAAAAATAAATTAGAAATCATAGTTGAGCAGTATTTTTGGACGGAAAAATAAAGTTTGAGCAATACAATATAAAAATTAAATATTCGTATAAATGCAACCTTGTCATAATCATATTGCAAATTAATATTAATTATAATAACCTACTATTCAACCCCAAATGCGCCAAAGTAGCCCTAAAACATTACAAAAATTATTTACTCAACGCTATACATATACATCTCATACAAATCAGAACATCTTTAATATATAATATATAACCCATAAAATATTAAAAAAATAAAATTACTTGACATTATTATTTCATTACATTTGGTTTGGCCTTTTTCTAAAAATAGTTTGTAATTTAATAATTTCCTCATAAAATTAAGCGAGATTTAATTCTAGATTTGAGAAAAAATCAGGGGTTATATCTAGTATATTAAAAACTATAACTATAAAATTCCTAAGGAAATTAATTGCATTATTGTGCATTGCATCAAGCACTTATAAACTAGAATAGCTTAATAAATAGACCAGTTGCCAATATTTTTAATACTAAACTTAATACCCTTTTTTCCGGCCGTCATTCAGTTTGTGGGAGGTCGCAGAATCGACTTTTGGCCTAAAAGCCTAAAGAGGAGTAATTTCCATGATACCAACTTCTCGTAAGCCTTAGAGGGATGTTCGTGTGATATATTAGTTGAGAGGTCTGAAATACGGTACTTTTGCAGACCGATGCCTTGGCAAAGGTAAGCCGGGCCCCGGCTAGAAACGTAAAAATCACTGGAAATTTTCATCTTTTAGGGAGGCGTATCATGCGTGTAGTGACCCTCCCCTTCTTTGTTCTCCAACATATAGATGCTCGCATCATTCGTTGGAGACCACCGCCACTTAACCAGCCTCGCTGTGGAACATCTGTGTGACTAGCCTCTGAAACGAGAGGTTAGACCCAATCATGCGGGTAGAGAGGTTCACCCCATGTGGCTCGTTCCGGCACTGTTACTCCACAAAGTAGATTGGGGCACCACTACTGCACCAGGACAGAGTCGGTTCATGTGTTGCTATCTGGGTAAACGTACTTACCGAAGCAACCATGGCGGGTCAATACTTTTTTTTTTACGGGGTGGGGAAATCCTCATGGACTACCTCCGCCTGGGGAAAGGCGGAGGGGCATGCCGGACTCCTACCGGCTAAAACCACCACCCCGGTGTCTCCTCACACGTGCGCGCGGGGCCGCGGGAATCCAAATTCTTCCGCAGCCCTACACTAGTGCTGGCCCAGTCTGTCCGGGCCTCGTCTCCTGCACGGGGTAGTGAGGTGTTTAACTACCCCGTGCATCGCCTCAGAGGCGCGCGCCTCCACCCGCGCGCGCCTCCACCTCGGGTCCATCGAATAGGGGGCGGGAACTTCCCCAAGTCCCTCGCCTCTGGACCTATTTATGGGGGCCGGAAAAGGGCGTTGTCCGCCCTTCTCCTTCGCCCGGTGCGCCTTCTGCGACCGGGGAAGGGAGTCGAGATCTCCCTCTCCCGTTCCGCAGTTTCCTTCTGCGACATCACATCCTCGCAGAAGGACACCACTGCGTCTCACGACTTTGCGCTACCGACCATCCTCCGCACTACGGCCGGCAGCGACAGATCTCCTCCTACTTCATTTGTGAAGACACGGCGCTGCTCCTCCCAAGCTACACACTCGGCGAGTGTGTGTTGCGCCGTGTCCTCCCCGCCGTGGACGCAGTGGTGGCACCGAGCGTCCGGCTCCCTGTCTATGCGGCACAGGTACTTGCCGAAGCAGCCGTGCCCCGACAGCACCTGCGTTACCCTAAACGACAGGAAGCCGTGCCTTCTCCCGAGCCAGTCGTCGAGTACTGGCCGGATCGCCTCGACGGTAGCGAGGCCGGCGGTAGGGCGCAGAAGCCTTTGCCGCCATTCCGCCACCAAGACCTGACGGAGCTCCTCTCCTCCGCCAGATCGCGCTGCGCCGGCCTCGAGCCCCGTGCCCGCTCTTCCTCGCGCCATCGATATAATGACGCGAGTACTTTCACCTCTAGGTCCCAGGGCGGGGATCCGGCCAGGACGCAAGCCGCCTCGTAGGAAATCGTGCGATACCCGCGGACGACTCTGACGGCCATCGCCCTCTGCGGCTTGCGCAGAATGGCGAGAGTGCTGGCCGTCATGTCCAACGCCCAAACAGGGGCCCCGTACAGGGCCATGGATCGCACGATTCCCACGTACAACCGCCTACAGGCGGCGCTCGGGCCCCCCACGTTGGGAAGCAACGTCGAAAGCGCGCCCGCTGCACCCATCAGCTTGGGCGCCAGCCGCCGGAAGTGGGGCCCGAATTCCCATCGGCTGTCGAGCACCAATCCCAGATACTTCATGGTGGACTCGACAGCTATCCGGGCCCCGCTGACCACGATGTATGATCCCGGCGCCGGCGCACGTCGGGGGCCATGAAACACCATGGCCTGACTTGTTTAGGGCCACCTCCAGGCCCAGGCGCCGGATGCGGTTCACCACCTGTGACACCGCAGCCGTGGCTATCAACGTCGCCTCCCTGTGCGAGCTCCCCCGGGCAGTGACAAGCGTGTCGTCCGCGTAACACGTCAAGTCGGCGCCCGACGGGAGCTCGCCTCTCAGCACCCAGTCGTAGCCGATGTTCCACAGGAGCGGTCCCAAGACCGATCCCTGTGGAACACCGCACGACATGAGGTGCCGACCGGCACTGTCACGTCCCCGATAGGTGACGCATCTACCCTCCAGATAAGCCCCTATCGTACGGCGGAGGTAGGGAGGCACGCGATGGTATTTCAGGGCCTCCCGAATACAACTCCAGGGTAGGGTGTTGAATGCGTTGGAGATGTCTAAAGACACCGCCAGCACCACCCCACCCCGGGACACCGTCTCCTCCGCCAGGGCCCTCACGCGCATGATGGCGTCTATGGTAGAGCGCCCCCGACGAAAACCAAATTGGTTGTCGTCTAGGTCCGGCCCCTCTCTGCACAAGTGGCTGACGAGGCGATCTGCGATAATGCGCTCAAACAGTTTGCCCGCCTCGTCGAGCAGCACTATGGGCCGATACGCAGACGGCGAGTCCGCGGGGCGCCGCTCCTTCCTGAGCAGGACCAGCCTCCCCTCCTTCATGGCGGGTCAATACCTTCACCAACCTGGTGTTGAGAAGCTATTCAGGACGCCATAAGTACCATCTGAGTTCTTTATCAGTTGGTCGAGCCCCTGGCTTGGACAGTTTTCCCGGACGATGATAACGACAAGGAATCGGAGGTTCATGTCATCGTCAGAACTCGGGCGGAACTACCCAGTCTGCAGCTCCCGCACGTCCGAATGCATTAGTGAAACAACAAAATCGAAAGGCTGCGTAAATTTTGCAACGCCACTCGTTCATGCTAAACTCGATAACGCAGAAAGCGTACTTCAGTTGTCTAATAACCTTAGAAACGTAGTACAGGAGTCCCAAACTCTTCGGGCTGCCATCATATCGGCCAAGATCGGCCATCGCTGGAGTTCTCGGAAGGGATCGACCAAGATCCCTGGGGAAGCCAGTAACAAACGGTCCTGGAAGCCCCGTTACTAAGCATGGACCGGGAAGAACTAGAAGCGGTTTTGTTACGGCTCAAAAGCAAAAACACCGCTCCCGGCCGCGACGGCATACACAGAAGCGCGTGGTCCACGACGCTCTGGAATCACAGTTCACACGTCTCATTAGCAACTGTCTGTACCAGAGGGTGGACGACTGGCAGAATGGTGTTTATATAGAAGCCAGAGCGCCAAGCAGACTCGCTGTCCGCCCACCGACCCATAGTTCTGCTGGAAAAGGTAGGCAATCTTCTAGAGTGCTAGCCACAGTGATCACTTCGTACGACGCCTTACTACGATTAGACCTGACCTATTGAACATTCAATACGGTTTTTATATGGGCCACTCGACGATGGATGCCATCTGACAGCTGGTAAAACCTGGAGGAGGAAGCTACATCCTAGGGCGATGTGCTATTGACGGTGTCCATAGATAATGCCCAGATATTGTGCCGAGAAACGGGCTGCCAAGCGGGTAACTAGCTAAGTCGATCCCCTACTGGTATTCCTCCTACGTAGCCATCGACCTTGCACCCCTTAGATATTTGAGGGCTTTAATGGACCTTGTTAATGTTTTGGCTCCCGCACCGTTTCTTACATTTCCGGAAGCATCTGTTCGTCAGTCCCCGCAGTTTCTCGTTTTCCCCTTTTTCCTATGAGGTGATCGGGTCGAATCGTTCTACAATCCGATGGACGTTGCGCAAACACGTTACCTGGGCCCGGAAGGCGGGTTGCAGATGGGTGCATTATAGTACGGGAGCCCACGATGATAAATGGGGATTTACTCGAGCGTCATAGACCAGTAGGTCTATGACGCTCGATCATATGAGCTTTGCAACCCAATAGGGTTGCAAAGCTTATATGATGTATGAAAAAATGTTACATAATGTATACCTAACGTGACCATTTCTTTTTCGTGTCAAAGCGGGACGCCTACGGAATTTCGTATACAAATAAATACATATATAGGATACATCAGTGTAAGATGTATATTTAAGTGCAAAATAAAAACATGGTCTAATAAATGACTTGAAATAATTTATTATGGTATCTTACCCTCACTGACATCTTACACCAACTTACCCTAAAAATTATATTTATAAATAATTTCGCAACAAAAAACTACTTTGCTACAGCAAAATTAGAGTTACTTTAGCATGTATTTTGTAATACAACAACGAGTTGGGATAAGTTTCTAATAAACACATGCACAACAGATAAATGAACTATCATTTTTCGTCTATCCCGTTTCGCATGTCAGTCGCTCGCTCTCGCTTGTTCCTGACTGTCAACCCGCGTCTACGCTGCGCTGCCGTCTTTCGCGATATTAATGTAGGCAAGTAGTTAAGTAGGTATAAAGGTTTATTCGCAAAAGTGGAACATTTTTGTTCTCGTTGGGGACAGCGGGACGGACAGCCTGAAAGTGGGAGAATCCCGAACAAAGCGGGACGTATGGTCACGTTATGTATACCCGGTATATTTCATCGGTGGAGAGAACGGCTATAGAATTCCAAAAATGTAAAAAAAATACTGTTGCATGGACATACTCGAGCGTATCAGATATTGGTAGCATCCATGTCCTACATATTTTTAATAATGTGCGTATGTTAATCTGATCGTTTGCAAGATGGGGGTGGTACATAAGGGTTGAAAATAAAAAAAATCATCGAACGCATCAGATTAAGATATATATGATTCGTCTTTATGTCCTAGACGTGCTGTCTCATAATCTGACGATTATCTGGAGGGATTCACCTAATCTGGCAAAAAAATGTTTAATTCATTGAACTTAATTAATTGAAAAGCTTTTAAGAAACAGCATTCAAGTAAAAAAGTATGCTTTTAAATATAATTCTTGTATTTATAAGAACTTAATTTTAAAAAAAATGCGCAAAATATTTAATTTAGTGTACGCAGCCTCAGTAGACGTGGAATCAACAGTATAATGTGATTTGGAGCACTCTCCAGAAACAGGAGAACATGTAATTTGGAGCTGTTCCCAGAAACTTCCGATGCATTGCCACGTTCCACTACACTTTGCTGTTGTAAATACTGAACGTCTCGCGGTATTTTTATTACTGTAAATAATTTATAACAATGTGCGTAATATTTATTAATTTTAATGAAGATTGTATCGAAATCTTGTTATATTAAATTAAAGTAAATTCAATTGTTTTTTGCAAAGTAGTTTCACCACAAAATACACACTTTATATTAATATCACTTAAAGTAAATATTTATAAACTTTAATTCTCATTTTATTAAAATAACAAAATAAGCCAAAACGTTTGAAATACGTTGTAAGTAATATTATCATGCCACGAACGAGTCTGTGTGATCAACTGTGATGGCGCCATGGCAACAGAAACCAGAGTAGGGACGGAGTGAAAGAGTAATAGATAGAGAAAAAGTGAGAGAGGAATAGAAACGCGGAGAGGGGAATCATCATCACGCAACTGCATGCATTAAACTTTATCGACGAATTTTTGTTACTTCGGCTTGTGGAAATCCTCAGATTAATATATTTTTAGTTATCTTTGAATTATTTTCTTTAAAATAAAAAATATTTAGCCAAGTTCGAGAATGCCGAGATGACGTGTTTTTTACAACTTTGTAGCCCTCCCCTTTCTTTACGTCACTCTCAAATTGTCAGATTAGTGGAATATACACTTTTTAGCCCTACCTTAATCTAATGCGCTCGAGAATTTCTGAAAATAAATTTTTTTTACTAATCTGATCCTTTATCCTTGACGGGCGGCCATATATATGAGGCTCATATTTGGTGTAGGTACTTAACCGGGTAGAAAGTATCCCCCTGTATATTAATCTGCCGCGCTTTAGTAAATCCCGAAATCCCCGCTTGGGCTCCCCTACGATTATAGATGTCATGTCTGAGAGCCCACAAGAAATTAAGTTTTGTGGTGGTAGCAGAGCAATCATAAGGGGTTCTTAGGCTTGTTAGGCTGCCGGTTAGCTGTTAGCTGGTTTCTGTTAGGACCAACTGATTATTCTAGCATCCGTCTAGTGGTGGACGATGTATTTTAGGCGGCAATAATTTTCCTCTAATCTTTTGAAGTTGCTTCTTGTCGTACAAATCACAGTCTCCAGTACGAACCCCTTCTGGTTCACCAAATACACAACCGGCGCAGAAGCTTGTTCGACTGTGTGAGTGCTTTTGCTCCTTTAACTCCTGCTATATGTTGGAAAGCGCTTGGTTGAGACGCGCATTCTCTATCCGCAAGCATCAGTTTCCCTGGCTCTTAGATCTCCGGCACAAATAGTAGACTACGCCGATAATTTCATTAGATATCTCGTTCAGAAGACGGACAAATAGTCCTTTTAGCAGTCAATTATTTTGCAAGAGGGTATTTTAGTACAGAGAGTACATCTTTTTCAATACTTTGGCGAGGAACGTCCCACCAGCGGCCTCAATACTTGTTTGACTCGCTGTTGGTACGCGGGTAACAATCCCTCTACCACAATTATTATTCCTACTGGCAGCAATGACACGTGCTGTTTAATTAATAATAGAAATAAGAATTTTAGTTCAAAATTTTCCGATAGATGTCGTTAGCATTTCTGAAGTTATATTGAACAGTTGTAGTGTTTGTGATTTAATATTATACTACCCACATTTTACTTAGTACCATCAACTTGATTTTGTGATTGGAATCAAGATGACTGTTTAATTCGATCGGTGTGCTTTGGTCAGTTGTATAAGATGTTTATATTTTTTGATACTCCCGAGTGTTCTTCCACAGTGATAAATAAAAGGTATAAATGAGTGTGAGTGTTTAATTGACCAGCACGTGTAGCACTTTCTTTTGAATCTGATACTACGATCCGTACGGCCTCTTCCTCGTTGGAGTACTTTTAACCTTTTGTTAGCCACCGGATTAATGGTCACAAAAACTTGAGAGTTTTTGTGATAATTAATCCGGTGAGCCTTCATCTATCTACCTACTCCTGTTCACACAAGCTTAGTATCTTAAATTATAATCTAAAAATTAAGTATAAAAATAAAATAGGAACTCGAAAATGTTTACAAGAATATATCAAATCTGTATCTATATGTATATATCAGGCTTAATTTTTAAGAAAATATGTTAATATCCATTTCATGGAATTATGCATCACGTAATAATTTTAAGTACAATACACTTATCTCTAATGACAATAAATAGAATGGGATAAAATTATAATTTAGTATTAAAATTGAAATATAATTGGACCTAAAGTGAAGGCAAATCATCAAATAACTAGATTTATGTACCTTCTTGGCCAATTTCCAGCCATTATAAAACTATACCAAAAACAGCACTGACATTTCATCAATTTTTTTCAATGAACACAATGTTTGTGTTGTTTTGTATAGTATTTAGAATGGTGATTAGAAATTTAAAAATTTAAACCGATCCGATGAGTAAATATTTTAAAATTAAAATAAAGCATTTTTAGTTCACAACTCCGCTGGAAATAGGAAAAGAAATAGGGAACCGAACTATATATTAGTTTTATAATTGTCTATTAGTTTACGTAAACCCTTTACACAAAATCTACTTTATATACAACATATCGATTAAAGTTGTGATATTATATCGTAATATATAATATTAAAATGTTACACATATATACTCGGTTAATCGACACATAACTGGCATATTTTAATTAGTAATATTCAAAACCTTTCTCTTAAATAATAAGTAAAATTACATATCTCGAAACTCGTCTCCATTTATATCTTCTAATATTAGAACCATATCGTTCGGTTGCTCGTACTTTATAACAGAGGTATAACCTGAAAAATAGTAAACATTAAAACCGTTTATGCTAAAATAATTAACAATAAATATGATTTTATTGACCACCTATTCCTAACATTGTCTATGATCAGGGTCTTGTATTAAATTCTCAGCAATGTGAATTTTTATAATAGATTTTCGAGTCTAGGTGTTTTGGAAAAGTCCTTGAAGATTTACCATCTTCATCACATAGAACGCAAGAATCTTGTGAATACACTTGTGGTGTGATTTAGTTCCGATTATTATGACTTTATACATATTTAAATTACTATTAACAATAAATAGTAATTATACCAATAACAAGGGAAAGATTTTTACGTATTTACGTAAATAAAATTAGGAATATACTTGCATTGACGGACTTTGTGCTGTGAAATATATTCTGCTAAAAATATAAAAAAAAACATTCATAAAAAAGGTGTACAAAAATCAAACACATTTTAACTGACTTAATAAAATTTTATTAAAAATAAACGAAATCAATTGGCCACAACATAATACTGGGTATATAAGGAACTTAAGAAGCACAACTATAAAAAATCTTGACATTTACATAAGTTATTATTACAGACCAGTATTAATATAAAATTAATACATAAAACATCATAATAAATTAATGGGAATTTTGAAAATTCCATAGAAAACAAAATACTGATAAGTTAAGATTTTATCTAAGTATCAATTATACACATAGATATATACGATACACTTCATTATATTCAGATAATCTAAATCTTCAAAAATGAATGATGACGTCATATCACTGAATAATATATTACAAACAATAAAAGCAAGGAACCATTCTATAAGTAAAAAACTAAAAAATCACAGCACAAATGAAACACAAAACCATCTTCGTCTATGGAAGAAATATATTCCTAATTTTAAACCACATCCCAAAACACATTTAATTGATGATAAGATAAAAAGTAAATGTGATGTACTTGTAAATAAATAAAAAATAAATAAATGACAGTCAAGTATCACAAGAGGCTTGGAACACATGTTCCAAATTCGTACTAGTGCGCCCATATAATAACGCTAAAAGAAAACAACGTGCACAACAACATGGGCACTGTGTAGAACAAGGATTTGCGCCGTGCAAAACAAAATTGATATTGTGTACTATAATATTAGCACTGTGCACAACAAGATTGGCACAGTGTACATTTGTACACGATGTTATAGTTTAATGTGGCATGTATAACTGATTTCTCTAAATGGAGGTCCTATTTTATAAATAAAAAATATTTCCAGCCATAGAATCATAAATAATTAAACAAATTACAATGAGCAATAGTCTCTTATTACTAATATCTGCATCTACTGGTCTGATTACATTATTTTGTTATTAAAATAATATTTTAACTAACAACTACCTTAATTACCTCTTTTAATTTCATTAATAAGTACAAACATTAAGTAACATTTTTTCGATATAGATTGTGATATAATAAAATAAGAAAGATAGTAAATACGAAGAAGATTAATCCAGGAAATGTAATCAATTGATATAGTCGCTTATAGTATATATATACGAGTTAGATTTCATAAACATAGATAATAATATATAATGAGTTTAACGGTAGTAGAGCAAGTTTTAATATAGATATACATATATTAAATTAATTAATTTAATATTTTCCAATATATTATAGGAAATATGTTGCTTTTACGTGTGCTAGAAATGAAATATCATATAAGCAATTGGTTTATTTATATTATTACTTATTATGAATGATTTGTGATGCATAGTAAAATGGTTTGAAAAGTATATCAAGATTATTAATACTTTAGCGTTTTGTATAAAACAACTAAGTTTTATTATGACTATTGGTATTATCATTGAACCAAAAATTTTATCAATGACTGAATGTATAATATTATAAATACCTAATTTCTATAATAATGCCCATATCATAATAGATATTGATATAAAATAATTTATTTTTATAACACTGGTACAAAAAAGTATTTATATTACATAGAAATATAATTAAGATTATTCATCTATGTATTTTTTACCTTGCGCGATTCCAGCGCGTTCTATTTTCTCTTTAAACATATATTGCAAGAATATGTGAATTGCACAGCATATAAGGGCACCAATTCCAAATGCACGGAAAGTTATCCATCCCCCATAGGCCTGGTAAAGGCGGCCTCCAATGAAACTGCCCAAAGATGTGCCAACTCCTTCAAATATTGCACCAACTAAGCCCTGAAACGTTAATTTTTATGGTCATTTTAATTCTTATAATACACGTGAATGAGAGTTTGATTTAATATAAAAGAACACACACACACACACACAAAATATACTAATTTTAAAAGTGGAACAGCTATGGACAAATAATTAATAACACCGCTAACATTTCCAGTCAAATTTAGTATGTGTGCTTAAAAATACAATTCGCATGCTTAATCATAAACTAACAGATTACGATTTAGGTCTAAAGAGAGATAATATAACGGGCAGCATTGTATCGACGCCCTCTATCGGCTAAACTAAGATTTATTTCGATATCTCTTTCCCACACTGAATTACAGTTATATAGTTATAAGTCAATATATGGCATAAGTAGTAAATGACAAAACGTTTTTTGCGATTTCCCAAAAAACAAGTTTTTTGAGTTAGGTCAGTTTATGATTAAGCGTGCGAATTGTTTTGATTTAAATAACTGCTCCTGTATACAAACTAAAAAAGTAGGGTTATTAATATGTATAAAATAAGAATGTATTATCTAGAAATCTAAATACAACGCCATCATAAACCATAAACGTTAAACAATATTATAGAACTGTATCGAATGAATTAACTTAAACCGCCATCTATTAGTAATTCATAGAACTAACCAAGAAATACACGTTTTTGTCATATAATTAATATTTAATTTGCAATAACAAATATTAAGTTCCAATCGATGTGAAAACTATCCTACCTTTTAAGTTGGACGAAATTACAGATAGTACCGAAATTTGATCAAAATCCGTTCTACCTTAGGGCACAAGGTTATTATGCCGGCGTACTTATAGACCAAGAGTGGTTGCTATCCAGACGAGCTTGAGGCCCTACCACGTAGCAAGGCCGATTTTGTGTATTGTGAGTATATTAATGCATACAATATAATTAACCTGTACAGTTGTCTCCGTGCCAGGTGGTGAAACAATACTAGCGTACGACGTCATCGTTGGATAGAACATGCCGAATGTTATGCCTTGGAACATCTCAATTGGCAGGACATACCAGGGGTTCGCGAGAAACGAGTACAAAATGAATCTGATACCGAATGCAAAAAGCACTAAACTCATCATATTTGTATGTCCCACCTTCTTTAATATATAACCTGTAAAAATAAAACATTATAGTATTTTCTAAGACATCATAATATAATTTTGTTAGCTCATTAATTAAACTGCCAAGATCCTAATGAAAAACGAAGTTTATAATTTCCCAATGTATTGACATTGGTGTGTTAAATTATTCTGGACAGTAAATTTTCTCACGTCATGTCGTATATGATAATTTTCATCAATAACTACCTTCTTTGCGGTTAAAATTTTATTATTGCCTATGCTGTTTACTAATAATAAAGCTTTAAAATAATAGCTTCAGTATAAAACAATTTTAAATCGGTTTCTGTACTTTATTCTCTGTTGTCACTTAGCCTGCCTGCTGTCAATTAGCGGGCCGGGTATTTGTACCTATTAGAATGTGCTTACTCTAAAAGCGGCAGAAGGTGATTTTACTCAATTGATTTACATAGGTTTACAGTTTGTAATTTTTGTTTAGACTCAAGAGCGTTACTTCTGTAACATTTGTTTATATAAGCGTTACTTCTGTAACATTTGTTTATATAATAAATATAAGGAAGTATAAATTTCTTTTTGTTATTGTTTTCATGCCGATGACTCTTAATTTAAACATATAGTTACTGTTGGCATAAAAAAGTACACTCAAAGACAATGCCGGGGCTGTGCCGCTCACAAATAAAGAGCATGGCGTGTTTTATGTGCCAGTTTTATAACGCACCCCTTCATAAGGAAGAATGTTTTCTTGTGTATCACACATTGAAAAAATATTAATATTATTGCTAGTACTACCCGTACACTTAAAGAATAGGATTGAAAATGGCGTCGCTTCTGTTCATCTCTCACTCGCCGGTACGGACAACAACACAAAAACCGTTATGATGACAGTCATTTGTATTCGTGACAGTCCAGTTATATTAGCCGCCATTTCTAAACCCATTCTTTATCTGTATGGCTAGTACCTGAATATTAAAAAAAAAACAATAAGATAAAATTGTCTACGTATAAATATACGTAATACTCGTAGTATGTGTAATTGAGCAATATATAAATTATTATAAAACTTTACAATAAATTATTGTTATTTTGTAAATGTATGTTATGTACGTGTAGACTAGATTTCACACGTGCAATTTACACGAATTTTGCTCGCTATGCACATCAGCTTAGTCAATTTGGTTACCCGCTTAAAATGTATAAATAGATTACCTATCGAAAGGGACTACAATAAACGCTCAATATTATGCCAATTTGGTGTCAGGCTCGCGAGGCTGTTGTGCAGAAACGACGTGAAAGCTAAAGCACGAAGTGTTGTTTTTGCAAAACGACACGCCCGTTCACACCACGCGTGTTTTGAGGCAGGCCTTGAAAGACAAGGGGTTTCTAGAAATTGACCACCTACCGCACAGTCCAGATCTGGCACCTAGGGATTTTTTTTCTGTATTCGAAATGAAAAAGGACTTACGGGGCCGGAGATTTTCGGATGACAGTGAAATGAAAGCTGCCGTAGATCGTCATTTTGAGGACAAAGAATATTTTTTGAGTAGTTTAAAGACATTGCTTGCCAAATGTAAAAGGTGTATTTCACTCAAGGAAGACTATATTAGAAAAAAAATATATATATCTCAATTTTTCTTTCATTAAGTACGGTCGTGAACTTATCAGTCAATTGCTGAGGAACAGCGGATAGGCTGACAGCCCATGTATATAGCACCTAATAGTTACCGTTAACATATTATAATTACCGTTGCCTATAGATGTTTGCGACGCCAGGGGTATCGCTTCCACGCTGCCGTCCGAGTAGGAAAATAGGAATATGGGTTGGGTCACTTATGCCGAAACACAACACAAGGTTACTATGATGGCATATTAGAGTGGTTGCCATTCAGAGGGGCTTGGAGCCCAACCATCTAACTGGAGTTGTAGTCGCATTTTACGAGAGGTCGCTCCCGGCCGCTGAGGCTAGTATTCTTACCACCCCTGCACGGTCAGAAATAAATATTTTAATATATGAACATACCTGATACAAAAAGAAACGGTATCTCGCCACAGAACGTTTGTATTGCACTAACTAAGCCTTGCAAAGTTTTTACGTAATCTGCACCATCGCATGTGAGATTTGAAACATCCTCCAAGAGCCAGAATAGAAAGTTCCATAATATACCAGTGCAAAGACCAACGGCTATTGTCCATAATAAGAATATGAATGTTGGCAGGGATGATACCAATGTTCCTATATCGGCTAATATATTCATAGACATCATTGTTGTTTCTACCTGTAAATGTATTACCAAACGTAATATGTATTTTTTTTTAAGTTTATAATTAGTACACCAATCTATCGGTTTACCTGGTACCTGTTTTACACGATTTCACTTTTAAACTGTTTGTAAATTAACTAATTTTGTTCTACTTGAATAAGTGACTGAATTGAGAAACTACTAATAAAACAATTAAAAGTGGAATATCTCGACCATATGCTCAGGCACGATATATGTATGCTGCTTCAGCTAATTATGATGGGCAAAGTGAAAGTAAAGAGAAGCGCTGGAAGCAGAGAGAAGTCCTGGCTGCGAAACATCAGGGAGTGGACCGGTATAGCCTCCGTCGAACAACTATTCCATCTCGCTATTAATAAAGACGAGTACAATACGCTTACGGGCACCTTGCATGATTGATGAAGCACTTGAAGAATAAGAAGAAGAATTGAACACATATTGATAGTTTTTAATACTTCGTTTTAGACGGTTTTACATAAAAAATTTGGAGATTTTATTTTACATGGTTTTATTAGGAACATATCTTCAGTGCAAAGCGAGGTGTATAACGACAAATATTAGTAACGACATCTATAGGTAACCGTTGTAAACTGTTCTATATAATCTATGAAAATTTAATAAATGTCAGTCTGTTGTAAAAAGCTCAATGCATACATAACACAAGTACCTACACAACATAAGCGATGTTTACTTTGACACAAGATGGCACTGTATGAGTTGTAAAAACTAATATTCCGCGGTAGTTTCACTTTCTTTTTAGTTCTTGATAATGATGCCAGATTATAGGGTTTTATGGTACAGGGGGAATAATACAGTCGTACACAACGTGTCTGTCATTATAGTTACGTAGGGAACGAATTACTAGCCATGTTACCTCCGCCAGGCA
The DNA here is from genome assembly GCA_963693495.1 of Malacosoma neustria. Lineage (NCBI taxonomy): Eukaryota > Metazoa > Arthropoda > Insecta > Lepidoptera > Lasiocampidae > Malacosoma > Malacosoma neustria. Next base: position 23,227,464 of record OY856371.1, on the reverse strand, counting down.
GGAGGGGTAGACCCCAAAAGTGTTGGCTTGACGTCGTAACCGGTGCTAATGAACTGACTACCATGGATACCCAAGATCGAGCCAACTACCCGGGCACCAAAGCAGAAGTTTGGGTTGCAACACATTCAACGTGTTAATAAAAATCATAGCTTACCTTCAAAAAACATGACACAATCACGTCGCCTGTCATGAAGACAAACATCAATATAAAAGCAATGGTGTAGTCCTTGTATGTGCCATCGCTGAACAAATCTATCAACACTCCTGTAAGAAGTGAAAATATTCCCCATCCAACTGAACCCCATAGCCTTTGCTTTCCATAATGGGCTACATTCACACCTAAAATAAATAATTAAATATTAACAAAATTCTACATTTAATCATACATGTCACTTTTCTAAAAGTGTGAGGTGCTTAAAATTATAACGATTGATATCGACCGCACGCTTTTTAGAACAATGGTATTAATTTTCTCGTTATCGTTTATTCTTGTGTTAAGAATTATTTTTTCATTTTAGTTTTGCTATACATGAATTCACTAAAATATTACATAATTTCATTATTAAATAATTAAAAAATTTATACTATTATTACGGGTATAATAGTGTTGTGTAGCTTGACCTACGAGAAGAATAGGATTACTCCTTTTTTAGGGTATTTTAAAGGTAACTAATTGCTTTGGTAATATAAAAAATATATAAACAAAAAAAAACTTTATAAATTATTACGCGTACACTTAAAAAAATGGGATTGAAAATGGCGTGGCTTCTGTTCACCTCTCACTCGCACACTGTTGCTATCTATACTCACACTCGCCGGTACGGACAACAAAACAAAAACCGTTATGATGACCGTCATTTGTAATAGTAACAGTCAAGTTGTATTAGCCACCATTTCCAATCTCATTCTTTATATATACGGCTAGTATAATACAATATTTTATAGTTTTAAGTTCAGTATTTAGCACAGGTGGCCTTATTTTTTAATATCTAGAGTTCAGCAGGCAAACGACCCATCCGATAGCAAGTGGTCACGGTCGCCTATTGACGTTTGCAATACCAGAGGCATTGCCAACGCGCTACCGGCCACTAAGAAATTTGATAACGCATTTTTAATTTCAACTAAATCATATTATACAACGGGACAAATGGTGAATGACTCACCTAACAAATTAAAGCATATGGCATCAGCGAAGGTGACAACAACTGCTTGACCAATCCAACTTATAATCATAAGTAAGAAGAACAAAGCGAACTGAGTCGTGTACTGATTCTTATTCTCGCTTGTGCTGTCAATTGCCCCCTCAAATATTTCATTAGCCTGAAAATATTGAGAAAATCATATAAATAAATACTGTGACAACAATTGATATTCTACTTTTAGTGAAAAGGGCCAAATGACCGGCGCAAGCGTACGATTACCCTTGTAATGATGAATGGAATTGTTTTTTAAATCAAACTGCAAATTTTATAATGCAAATGTATATTTAAACTAGCTGACCCGGCAAACGTTGTTCTGCCATATAAATAATAAAATGTCAAAACATTAAAAAAAAATTTTGGGGGTGGGTCACCCCTAACATTTAGGGGGATGAAAAATAGATGTTGGCCGATTCTCAGACCTACTCAATATGCTCACAAAATTTCATTAGAATCGGTCAAGCCGTTTCGGAGGAGTATGGCAACGAAAACTGTGACACAAGAATTTTATATATTAGATAATAAAACTTATCGATAGTAAATTATTTGTGTAGATAAAGAAACCTAACAAAAAGGTTTTGACTTTTTTCTATGCGTTTTTAAGTTTTAACTCGATTTGTATGGAACCTCATTATAAACTTGGTAAACATCAAACTTAGTAACGCCATCTATGCGTATACAGCAGAACTTAGTGTACAATAAAACAATAGTATATAATGTAGTAAATTAGTTATCTAATACCCATAACACATATGCTACGTACTTTGGGACTAGATGGCGCTGTGTGAATTGTTGTTATTGATTCATTCATTTTTCACAAAGGAAATATGAACTCTATTCCTTCAATTAAAGAAGGATTGCGCACCATAATATGAAGTTTGTGATATATTTTATGTTGATTTTATTTAATTTTTAAATACTTATAAACATAGATATGTAAGTATTGCCTGTTATAAAAAATACGATGGATTTTAAAATTCAGTGTGGATATTCGAAAATAAAATTATACTCACTTGAAGATTATCACAGTTTATTTGACAAGAAGCCGAAAATAGTTCAGCTTCTAATTCATATTGAGCTCTCGACAAACAATACGGAAAATGAATTGATCCTGTAAATGAAATGAATGAATGAAATAACACACATTATATAACTGAATTAAATCAAGGTACCGTACAAGTATACCTATAACGTGGCCATAAGAGTGAACATTAAAAGCAAGATACCATTCTGTTACTCTGATACGGGATTGAGCTGATCTTGGTATTTCCACAAAATACTAAGAGTTTTGTAATGGCAGGTTCAAAATTGACAGCGGATTGTCCAATGACAACTTTTAATTGGGTCATTCCACAAAATCTATTTAGCATTTATAGTGAAGACAAGGAAATTTCTGGTAAAATGAAGGATACGGACTCAAAACAGTGGGCAAATATTTTACTATGACAATATTGAATAATTTACCCAAAGACTCAAAAGTTAAAGTTTTTAATAACTAATCGAATGACTTGTGAGAAGAATAAATGTACTGGTACAAGATGCAGCACCATCTAGTATCAACTATCGCTTTAATTTTGGGTACTAAACCAATAATATGCATCTTAATAGTAAGTAGAAGGCACTGCGAACAGGCTGCTGTTCCACAGGGGTACAGGAACCTGTATCACTAATGCTGGAACACAACACAAGGTTATAATGGCGGCATACTTATACACCAGAGATGGTGGCCAACAAGACGCGCTTGGGGCCCTACCAGGTCCGGCCGCAGAGGTTAGTATTCTTACTCCGCCTTGCACGGAGAAAAAGCAGGCATGAATAAGCAGTTGCGACGGAGGTAATCGTAAAGCATAAGTATACATTATAGTGATTTAACTTTTATATTAACACTTTATCGGCCGGTCGTTTTTGAGTCTGCCCCTTTCCAAGTACCGGCTTAGTCGCGCACGCATTTACTCCCAGTACCAGTCATTATGTTGTCCTTTTTCCTTTTGTTTCAAAGGAATTAATTATATTGATATTTATACTTTATTTTGCATTTATTTTATATAAAAGGACCTTATAAACTAACATTCATAACATAAGGTAAATAGTAAATCGTCATTAGCTAAAAGCCGATAAATAGGCTAGCGGACGATAAATAAAAAGAATTTACCATCTGGCAATTTGATATGTTGTAATCGCATATAAATACACTCGTGCTCAGAAACAGCTGTATGAAGTAACACGGTGGCAGTGAAGGAAAGATTCGACGGAAACTGTTCACCATCACTGGTCTTTGGCTGACATGTCTTCGTGATGTCTGCGTTCCACCAATCACAAACCTCCATCAGACGCCATGGTGATTTGTTATCCAAGTCACAAAATACCTGGATATAGAGAGCAAACATGTATGTATGTTTAAAGGTATAATATAATAAATGAATGTTTTAATTTTAATTTATATTAAAATTTACCAATGACTGGCCATATTACATTATAGATATGAGAGCTGTTTAAAAATTCTGAGAAATATATTCTAATAGAATTTGACAAAGTATAACTGTAGTTTGGTACTGTCATAATTTTTTTTGTGAAAACTTATTTAGCGGCGTTGTGCACTTTACTTGTGATGGGTAAAAAATGTTAAACTCGCGTAAGGTCACGTGTCCTGATCGAAAATTCGTAAGATTCGTAAGACGGAGTTTTGCTCCATAACACCAACCTTATAAATAATGATTTTTTTTATAGCGAGAGTTCAGCAGACGTGCAAACGGCCCACCCTGGCAGGTGGTCACCGTCGCGTATGGACGTTTGCAACACCAGATGCATTAATTGCCAACGCGCTGCCGGCCTCGAAGAAATTTTATAACGCTTTTTTTGAAGAACCCCATATCGTACCGCGCTGAGAAAACCTGAGCCGGAAGCTCATTCCAGATCCTGAGAGTACGCAACATGAACGTTCTTGAGAACCGTTTCGTACAAGAAATAAGAGGCTCCAAGAAATGGGGATTAACATCCAGCCGATGCCGGGCAGTGCGGTGGTAGAAAGACGACGAAGGCACCATTCTAAATAGCTCCTCAGAACACTCCCCATTGTACAGACGGTAGAATACGCAGAGACGCAAAGTCTCTCCGAAGTCCAAACGTGTCTAGACCGTCTGTGAGTATGGGATCGTCGACAACACGAACTGCGCGCCGTTGGATCGAATCTAGGGGATTGAGCTGACAGGCGGGTGCTCCAGCCCATAAATGTGAGCAGTACTCCATATGCGGTCTGACCTGTGCTTTATATAAGACAAGCCGTTGCCTTGGACTGAAGTACTGCTTGGACCGGTTTAGCACACCTAGCTTTTTGGAGGCAAGCTTAGCTTTACCCTCCAATTGTCCCCTAAACTGCACATCATTCGTGATGTCGACACCAAGGATCCCAATACTGCTTGCGATGGAAAGAGATTTTCCTTGAAACTGTGGCGCAGGTGCGAACGGGGTTTTCTTGGCAAAGAATACGCAGACCTGCGTCTTCGAGGGGTTGAACTGGACAAGGTTTGGTCGTCCCCATTCAGAGACTCTCTCTAGAGAGTTCTCTATTTGAGACAGAAGTTTGACCCAACTTTCTTCCAAAACCAAAGGAGAGAGCTTACACGACCAGTGTACCGTGTATCGCCGGTGCTATCATCTGCATAGCAATGAATGCCATCTATGGATAACATGTCATTGATATGCAGAATAAATAGCGTCGGCGACAGCACACAACCCTGGGGCACACCGGCATTGATAGGCTTCACACTGGAGCAGCAACCGTCAACAACGACCTTAATACTGCGCCCAGCGAGAAAGCTGGATAGCCAGGTGCAAAGACTCCCAGGTATCCCATAAGATGGAAGCTTCGCAAGAAGAGCCCTATGCCAGACCCGATCGAAGGCTTAGCGATGTCTAGGCTAACAGCCAGAGCTTTTCCCTTGCTCTCAACGACTTCAGCCCAACGGTGGATTAGGTAAACCAAGAGATCCCCAGCAGACCGACCATGTCGAAAACCATATTGGCGATCATTTAGCAGCTGGGAATCCTCCTTATTACTACGCGAACTTCAACTTTATCCATTTTTAAGAACACGTTCCGACACGAGGCAAACAAATGACTTCTATTTTTAAAAATAAAAGAGAATTGATTGTTTTCTTATTTTATTATTATATCTAATGTCTGGTCTATGTCTGCCAGTATTTATTTTTATTCTTTCCAAGGAGAATGTATCGCATTAGCACTATTTATTGAACACCAGTATATTTAAATATATATTGCAATATTGAAAAACATAAACGTGTTCACTAAACACCAGTTAACAAAAGGATTGCACCATAAAATTATTACCAAAGCAAAAAAGACGCTTTTAGATTTCTCATTTAGATTTGCATGGTATTTGACATTGGTCTTAAAATACCATATTAGAAAAAAGATAATGAGTATATTTTGAATTCTTAATACCGGTGTCTTTATTTTTTATTGTACTTTGACAAATTATCATTATATTAGAAATAAACTAAGTTGTATTCTAATATGAGTATCTAATTTGCAGTTATTATACTATGTTTCTATATTTTTTAAGTTATACTTCTTTTGGCGCGTTTGGAAGAAAATATGAGAGTAAATTTTTTATGATGCGCGCGCACACCGACACCGAAATGATGAAGTTAGTTCATAACTGTCTCTCAAGTTTCCGTGAAAACGTGTAACTATATTCACATTCAAAGTAGAACTTCTTACGTGCGTAGATATTACACATACATGTTTTTTTTTCTTGAGCCAGCTGGATGAGATATAGGAAAATACTTCTTCCCTAGTTGGCTTCGTATCGTTATTTGATGTATTCTAATCTATTGTAGTAATTGAGCCAAGAGTTAAGTACAAAAATAGAATTCATATTATCCAATTAAAAATAGAAATTATGTAATATCTAACTATATCACATTACCCATAAATCGTATTATAAAGTTATCTTACCTGACAGTTACTATTTATTGTTTTATTATCAAAAGAACTCCATTTTGTGCTATTATCGCATAATTTTAAATTCATATGCTCATTTTTGCAAGTCATATTAGCTGTTGTATTTCCGACAGCTGCGGAGAGATCTGTATCAGAGCATTGCAGGGTGCACGGTTCGTTCACATCAACGTAACCACCTCCTACACGACATTTAGGTGTGAATTCGTAACCTGGATGAAAATTATAAAATATATCAAACATCTAGTCATATTTTTACAGCAATATTAAATTACATACATATAAAATTACAAGATTCCAAGCTAAAGAGTAAATTATATGCATATAGCATTGTATATTGTTTTACAATCAATTTTATAATAAATCTCATAAGATATGAGGTACTTTTAGGCTGTGTGAGTCAAATGTTTGAAAGTAATTTTATTATTATTACATATACTTCTATGTGTACTATACAACTATCCGTGCAGGAGCGGAGAAAGAATACTAACCTCTGCGGCTGGGGTCGGCCTGTCAAAAAAGGCGACAAAACCACCTTAGCTACATGGTAGGGCCCCAAGCCCGACTGGATGGCGACCACCTTTGGTCTTAAGTATGCCGCCATAATAACTTTGTGTTATGTTCCGGCATTAGTGACCCAAGTTCCTGTATCCTTATGGAACAGCAGCGTATTCGCGATGTCACTGGCGTTGCTAACACTGATAGGCGACGGTAACTGCTAAATTCTAAGCAGGCCGTCAGCCTGTCTGCTGTCCTATAGCAATAAAAAAAATTGTATTACACTTCATACTGAAACCGGTCATGGGCTGATTATGAAGAAGAAAACTGCAAGGAAACTACACAGATATCACAGATACATGAAAACCCTGAGCTGAGCAGTGTACTACTACTCCTAAAACATACATGGTTACTCTACTTTTCTAGTTACTGCTGTTGCTAGATTATGGACAACAAAGGGTAACTTGAGTTCATAAGATTCATATATAACTTACCATCTAAAGTGACATTTCCAGTTGTTATGTAAACACATTCATCGTTGTCAAGTGTAAAGTTATTAAGCACAGTTTTGTATTGTAAGCTGTCTGTATTGCTGTAACAGTATTGAGGTATTTGCCAATGCTCACACACTGTTTGCCACATTTTTGGAGATGTCATATCGCAGTTCATCTAGAAGACAAAGACTTAAATTCACACCATTTACTTTTAAATTAACAAGGTATATGAAGAATTAATAACAATATTATGCAACTGCATTGATTAATTAAAAAATGCTATTTAAAAATAAGATTTGATGTCAAAATGTAATTCTTCATTTAATATTGAACACATGTACCTACTTTAGCAATTAAATTCAAAATAAATTTATCAAAAAAACTGTCAATTAATAAAGTTGTTAAAACCTGCATTTTTCATATTTATTACTGGCATGTTTTAAGAAGTATAATTTAAAATATATCTTTCTATCATAATTTGTTATTTTTTAAGTTTGTGTATCATGTCACTATCTGTCATGTATTTTTTTTAATATACCCTTTCCTTTTTATTTGCTTACTAAATTGCAACTTTGTGTTAGGACTTTGACTCAACAAATGTACGGGAGCTTTGCTTACTTGGCAAGAAGTGTAATTCAATTTTCCCAAAGATGCCAGTTTGCATTCATCAACTTCATCAGGACTGTTGTAACAGCTCTTCAGAACGGTGAAACTTTCATCACAGTCAAGTGAGACTGTCACCTCTGGCCTACTCTGCGGCACAAAGTATATTGCCGAGAAACTGACTATTGTGATTATTTGGAACAATATAAATATTGACTTTTGTATTTTAAACCTGTGAATAAAAAAAATTAAGTTTAAATATGTATTAAAAAAATGTAATATTGAAAGAATTTTTTTTGTTTTAGTCGAAAATGTTATTATAGTATTTTCGAAAATACATTGATAAGTCGACTGACTGATATGGAAAATAGAATTTAAGCATTATCTCATACAATCTATATAGAATAGTAAATTGCGGTATTAAAAAGAGTTTTATAACAGATTAAAAACACCAATCTAACTTAATTGGTGCTTATACATTGATATGTATATGATATGTATATATATATACTGATTAGAAAACATCTTGCACAATGATACAATTGTGTCAAAAATGACAATATTTCTTTATAAGCTGAATAGCGATTGATTATATAATAGTTTTTAAATTACTTCAGTGTAGATAGAAGTTCCAAATCCAATCAATTCTAATTAGGAATAATAAGGATGTTATTAAATTTAATGATTAAAGATGTTGTTTATCTTGACTTCTGACATGTGTGATTAATAGCAATAATTCATTAAGAGTTATTATGGTTCTTAGGTATTGAAACATGAATTTCACATTTTATAATGTGTGGACATTGATTGCAGATCTCCATCGCATAACTGTAGGAATAACGGATTTATTTCCAGGCCTAATCTGGGAGTTTATTTAAAATATATGTTTGTTTACAAAAGTAGAATATTTAAGTATCAGTAGTCTGTTATCAGTAATATTATCGCTCTACTACTTATTTTGGTACTAGATGTAGCTGTATGAATAGTCACAGTATCTTTATATTTTATTTATATTGATGACCTCAACGTAATGTGGCGTAATGGTTAACACACGTTGGTACACTTGCAAAGGTCACAGGTTCGATTCCCATCTGGCGTCTGGGTGTTTATGTATATGTATTTATTTACAAAAGAAAAATATATATGTAATATATCAGTTGTCTAATACCCATACCACAAGTGCTAAGCTACTTTACTTTGGGACTAGATGGCGTTGTGTGAATTATTCTAGTATATTCAAGTAATTTTTATTTATTGTGGAATAACTGGAATCTTTATGTGTACAGCTATGATGATTTACAGCAATTTGTTGCCATGTAGGCCAATATATTTCACGACCAAGGACATTGACAGTCTGCAGTGTAATAAAATAAAGAGTTGGAAAGGAGAGCTCAAGCACCACATGTTAGTTTTTGTAATCAATTGGAGTTAATTCTAAAATGACAAAGAGTAGTAACAGTAATAATAAATTTTTACCTGTCTGCGAGTATTCCAAACAGAGGTTTAGCGATTAATCCAAATATTGGTAATACTGTATAAATTAATCCCACTGTGGTTGGTAAAAAACCTAATTGGCGAGCATAAGTTGACAAGTATGGTACTAATGGTGCTGTACCTGTGAAAATGAAAGAACCAATAATGAAAACGAAAAGCCAGTGTTTTGTTCACATAGGCTAAACAAGTAGTTGTTGGGCAAATATATTTATTATATTATTATTTTGTTTTTTTTATGTGAATGTAAGAACCAATCACACCTGTAATGGTAAATGTCACTACAACCACATGGACATTCATTTACATTGAGAGAAAAAAGACATTGACTGAACGTGATACATCAACATAATTTAAGTGGTTAAATCACAATTTAATTGTGAAACCCACTGTTGATTATGTGTAGTTATGGCCAATCAAATTTTCAAAAGTTGTTCTATACAATTAGAGTTCTTTAAACAACAGAGAAAGCAATATAATTAACCCCTCAAATATCTTATGTTCACTTATGAACGTTTTCTCTTAAGAAAACGCTCCAAATGTCATATGTACCACATAGGTACATAACAGCCATCCACAGTGACGAGATATTTATCTATGACCAATGGTGACCATCACTGTTGATGGCTGTTATACCTATGCGGTACATAAGATGTTTGGAGCTTTTTTTTCTTATGTACACCCGTATGAACATAAAACATATGAGATGATATCTATCTATGATATTTAGAGTGTTTTCAACAATGCTGCTATAGATTAGGGAATCTATGTAACACCAAATTCAAACTGTATAAGAAAATGTATATCTATCATAAAGACAATATCTAATCATTATTTTTATTGCTGTTATAAGGCGATCCAAGGTTATTGTAAAATAATGGACATGAATACAATGTCAATGAATTGAGAATTGTTAATTAGTTTCAGCAATAAAAAAACCTTATTAACACTACTGAGAACAAGTTTTAACTAGCCATGCCTCACTATTGGCTCAAATATATAAATCGCATGTAAATGCATGACTTGGAGTCATGTTAATACCTGCAACCTCTTTACACAATTTTTAAATGAACCTATTGAGGTCTATTATAAGAAAATAAATAAACTTACAAGCCACTGAACAATGGGTGGCCTTATCGCTTAGAGCAATTTCTTCCAGGCAACCCTATGTGAGGAATGATTGATAAGAAATATGACTATGGAGGTGGTGGCTAACATAAGGTAAACAAAAAAAAAGAAATATATATACATAAAAACATATTTTATACAAATATAATATAAATACATATATCGATGACATAGATGACATATAGCGAAATATGTATACATACATGTACATATACATACATACATCGATGAATTAATCAAATCACATTTTATCTGACCAGTAATGGTCAGTGATCTTCTTTTTGAAAGTAGGCAACGATTTAACTTGTCTGATGGTCAAAGGCAGCGAGTTCCATAAGTGGACAGCCTGAACACGAAATGAATTGGCAACAGAAAATTATGTAGTAATAAGACAACTATGCATTTATAAATACAATCCAATAGATATGTAAATACAATCAAAATTGATGTTGAACTATATGTCTGGCTATTAAAATACCTTATTAAGAAAATAAAATATATTTTAAATATACAAAGTAATAATACATACCAGCATTGAAAAAGAAGAAGTGCCCTTTTATAGGTAAAAGCTTTTTGTTGACTTTCATTTTTGAATGCATATCTGAAAACAAAACAACTAAATTTAGTTTTAATAGTGGCATCAGTCTCATTTGGGACTCTGGCTTGAAGAGAGGAAAATATTGCACTAAAACCTCATTTACTGTTTTGTATGAGGAGCCAACAATAGAGGTTCAAGTACCATGTGAAAATTATTACTACCTCTTCTGAAAACATTTAATAATATTACATTTCATTTGTCTTTTACAAGTGTATGTCTTTTCTTTAATTAAACAATAGAATCATCTTAATTTGAAGTACTATAATGATATATTTTCGAATAATATAGAAGGTATATTAGCAATTTTTTTAAACGAATAATGTGTGCACATTGGTCAATCAATTTAATTTTGAGTGCAGTACAATTACTTTTCCAATATTTTAATTTAATGCTAAGTATTTTAAAATAACACTCAAACCTTGTTCTGAGATTTTTTTATACAAGTAGTACCTATGTTTATAAATCAACTATTTTATTTCGTTATTAATTAATATTTTAAAGTATGTACTACTATAAACAATGATGAATACGTATCGTAAACTTAACCTATTTCTCATGTGTCTGTCATATTAGGATTGACATAGACTTCTTAATTTAGTCAAAACATAATTACAATATTTTACAATATAAAAGTAAATTTTATATTTTAAATTATTACATTTTAAAAGTCAACAAGCTAAGGTTTGCTTTATGTGTGTAAAATCCGCCGGAAACAATCACTGAAATCTCTTTAATAAAGAAATTCCTTGAAAAATAGTTAAACCTATCAATAAAAAATATGTATTCAAAAAAAATAAATTAAATAATAATACCTACCTTTAAGCGATGACTTTTATAATAATTACAATTTAGGCCTTTGATCAATAACACATTTTTTAGACTTAAATAATATAAGAAATATCATGTACACGATATTAATTCAAAAATACGAACTACTTTAATCTGTTGGTGATGGTGGTACAGTGGTACTATTATAATTATAACATAAAACCTAACCAATAATAAATAAAAATTGTAATGTAAAATAAATATAAATTGATGACATGACTCGCCGAACCGTGGACCAGCGTAACCAGCGTTGCCAAATGCCAATGCGTTTTCCTACTTCCACAAAAATTAAGCTAGGATTCCCCGAATTCGGGGACAAAAAATCTAATTTTCTAGAAATCACCCACATCAATGATATTTTTTAAGATAAAAAGAGTATATAAAATCATTGACCCACATAAAAAAATACATTTTTGTCGGTGTACTTTTTACAATACCACCCTGTTTCTTCAATGCATCCCTTCTGGTAATTAAAGATACTATAGCGTATGTGTGTTATCTGTTTCTATTATCTGTTTTGATATTAAAATTCTGTCACTGAATTTCCTTCCTCTGCACGGATGCGTTTGCGAATGGCAGCACAAGTAATAACCGGATCGCAACTTTTAGATTTAGAAACAAGTCTTGTCCTTCGGCCTTCATAAAACTGAATACTTTGCTGCGCCAGTTGCTTTCAGCGTCACTATCGTCGGTCTCAAGTCCTTTTTCAGCGAAATCCAGTATAGCGTGAGCTCGTCATTCCTCGTCTATTTTTTTTATTTTTGCTGTGGAACAGCGGACCGGCTGACGACCCACTCAACTACAAGCAGTTACTGTCGCCTAAGGATATCTGTGACGCCAGGGGCACCAGCAACTCGCTGCCGCCCGCGAAGGAATTTTATAACTTCTTTTTAAAATACCCCATGTCGTAGTGCGGTGGAAAATCTTTATCCGGAAACTCATTCCACATCCTCACTGTGCGCAAAATACGAGGGTGGTCTGAAAAGTTTCCGATCTAACAAAGATACAACAAATTTTTTCAGAATATTTATTTTTATTTTTCAACATTAGTCTCCTTGTAACTCTACACACTTCTCCCAGCGATGCTCCCATCTCTGTAACCCGTCCAAATAGATACTCAGCGTTATTCTCTGCAAAATAATTGTTCACGAAGGTGAGTGCCTCTTCTTTTGGCGAAAATATCTGTCCTCCGAGCGCAAGTTTTAGATGAGGGAACAAAATGAAGTCCCTTGGATTATAATGAATGATCCCTTGAAATAACAAGGTTTACTTGGTATAGTCGGTTACAGGCCTCTAATACCTACTTTCCTATCGCTTGACAAGTTTGATTCCAGAGATTATTCAATTTTTCAAACATATTAAGAGGTTTGATAGGAGAGCGGAGGTCTCTAGGGAAACATTTGATAAACTTTGTTGTTCCTGTGTGGATGGCATTTATAAAATACCAATCAACAATTTTGTTGTCTTCAATGCCTGAGTGACTAGGAATCCAAACTATAACAATGTCTAGACCTGCGGATTGGCAATGATAAAGGGCCTAAGGCCATATGTTTAGCTATTTATTTTAGAAATGTAACTATTTTAAGATTTATTGTTTTCCTTCCTATTATTGTTTGTAGAGTTTATGTTTGATTCTTTTTTTAATTGTTTCTTGTATATAGTTGTTTTATTGATGTATACGGCTAAAGGACTTTAAATCCAGGTCAGAAATAAATTTAAAAAAAGAACATAATGTTTATAGTTTGTTGTTTATTTTTTATTTCCTTTCCTACTTACAAAAATTTTGTTACTCATTTGTCAGTGCTGCAATATTTTCTTATCAGTAAAGCATAAATTCATATTCAGTGCAATTAATTTTATTCGTCGAGAAGTGAATCAATTATTATCCTACATATTAGAAATTCATTAATAATGAACTCAATGACTAAGTTTAAACCTTGGATTGTGCGTTTCTCTCAGCAGCTTTTAAACCGTGCGTTACATTTGCATAAATTCGGAAACCTAACACGATTGCGAACAGTAAGTTATTTTTCTCTTTGTAAGACCTGCGATTTTAGTTGCTTGAAACGTTTAAACAATGTACTTGTAGGTTAGCAGCTCAATTAGATGGTTAAGTAGTTCGTACATTTTATATTTGTAATAAATATGTATAGAAATATACTTATTTAAATAATTAAAGCAATAAATAATTTTAACCTGTGGATGACAATGCACGTCAAATCGGACGAGTAATATTTATTTTTTCATAAATCAAAAAGCATTTATATAGTAAAAACTTTTTTGTAAAATATAATTAACATACATTAATGTTACACTACATCCTCATACGACCTACATGTAGTTTATTATACTTTTCATATAGTAATAATTCAATAAGGTAAAGATGCAAATGAATTGTTGAGGTCAAAGTGTGTGAAAGTAAAATTATAATGCCAGCATAGCATTTTCTCCATGCAGGAGTGGAGTAAGAATATTAATCCCTGCCTGTCGTAAAAGGCGATAAAACAACCCACCTTAGCTACATGGTGGGGCCCCAATACTATCTGGATGGTATCCACCCTTGGTCTTAAGTATGTTGCCATAATAACCTTGTTTTGTATTCCAGCATTAGTGACGGAGGTTCCTGAAAAAATAGTCAAAATCTTGATAATATAAATGAAATTAAAAAAACTAAAAGCTATTTGCTGAGCCTATTTGCAAATAAAACAAACAGTAGTATGTATACAAATAATAAAGTGTGATAATATAAAGAGAAAGTCATTACTTTCTAAAAACAAGCTTAAAATAATACTAATACACAGTTATAATTACAGAATGGTGATACGAAAATAAATATTATAATGATTTATGCTGCTCTACCAGTGTTATGGCCATTTTCAAAGAGCAATCAACTGGCTGGAGAACTGCAGTCTGACAAGAATCCCTCGGTCTTATACATTGCTGACCAACTATTTGAGAATGGTCAATACGAGAAATGTTTACAATTGCTTAATAGCTCTGAGGTATTTTTTAATTATATTATAATAAAAAGAGTATTATATGTAATAGATAAAGCTATGTTTTAATTAATTTTAATTTCGAGTTAATAATATTTTTATAATTTAAAAGATATTGGTAATATAAAATTCAATGACTTCCTGGCATAACCGCTATAAATCATATAGGTACACTTGCGGAGGTCATGGGTTCAATTCCCGACCAGCACCTGGGTGTTTTATGAAAATATAAACAGACGATTACAAACATTCAATTTATAGAATTATTTTCTACATAAAATATATCTGACTAAAAAAAATTATGATTAAAAATATCCTTTAAATTATTCTGTGTTAATTTTTTTGAAGTGGGGTAAATAGGAATCAACAATGTTTTAAATAATAATATGAATGATCAGTCCTGAAGTAATATGGTGAATGTATTTTATTTTCTTATTTATTTTATTTTTATTTAATATGCCTTAAACAAGGATGGCTGGTGAACTGTCTGCTCTGTCTAAGAATGGTCAGATTACTGTGATGCTATATTTTAATAATAATTTTTTACAGGATCATGATCATGTGGAAGTCCAGTGGCGTATTTGTAGAGCACTGTACAGTATGTCAAAGGAATGTAAATGTGACAAGAAAGATAAAAAGAAGTTAATTTATCAATCATTTAATATAATATCAAACCAACTGAATGATAATAAAGATCATTTTGCTGTGCACAAGTGGTATGCACTCTTGCTAGATGCAAAGTCCTCATATGAGGGCACTAAAGCAAGAATTGAGCAGTTAGAAAATGTAAAGAACCATATGGATGTAAGCACTTTTATATATTAATTTATTATGTATCTCTTAACAGTTGACAAGTTTAATATAATAAAACATACTGTTTTGCTGCTGGGCTCACGGCTCCCCCTAAAGGGAGTGGTTAGTACACAGTGTGTCCATTAAGTTCTAAGACGAACCAGATTTTAGCAACTAATAGCACCATCTGATTGTTAGACTTCACACTGCATCATCCAGTCTTAAAACAAACAGAAGAGTGCTTGTGTCACTTGTACTAGACAATTGATATATTGATTATATCCTTTTTTTGCAACTATATATCATACATAAACACTGAGACTGCAGAGGAATTAAAACCTGCTGACCTCCGCAGGCATTCTGACATGCATTAGACGTTATGCGAAATATAAAGAAAATAGGATTAATTTTCCAATCTCAAAAGGAAACTCTTACAGTTGATAATGTAATGTCAACATGCAAAGTACTGGACTTGATAGAAGTTTAAATTGAAGGAAATTAATTTCATTTCTTTAAGTATGGGTCCAGATAGTATTAAAAACCTCAATATAGGTACTAAAAATGTTAATTCTTGTTATCAATTGTTCATCAAGTAAAAGATGTTAAAAAATTCTAGTTTTGAATCCATGATTGTACTATTTTGAGGAAAACTACATCCTTACCTTTGCCTTACCCAACACTTTATAACAGACTTTTAATAGCATTTTATTTCTGTTTAAATAATCTTTAAAATTTTTTAAGCTGGCTGTCACTCTGAATCCAAAGGATGCGACTGTTTTACACATGCTGGGAGAATGGTGCTATCAGATAACAGAACTTCCATGGCAGCACAGAAAAATAGCTGAAATCTTCTTTGCAACACCACCCCAGTCTACATACGAAGATGCTTTAGAATATTTTCTTGGTGCTGAAGCGGTTCAACCCAGATTTTATAGTTTGAACTTGCTGAGGATTGGCATGTGTTATATGAAGTTAAATAAGTTAGATCAAGCGAAGTATTACTTGAAACTTGCTGCGAGTTACCCTGCTAAGTCGAATGATGATCACGAAGCAAATAAAACGGCCGCAGAATATTTGAAGAAGTTGAAGTAACCTTCACATATTGCTTATAAAATATTTGCTAATAAAAGTTAAAACTAAAATCGATGAAAATGAAGTTTATATGAATAAGAATTAAGTTAATTTTTGAAATAAATAACTGAAAATTAAATTTTGTTTAATTTACACTCAATCTAATATTATTGATGATTTTAGCAAAACTGTATTTGGACGTTGGAGCACCTGCAAGAGTCACCAGGTTCGAATCCAGTTTCCAGTTTTGTCATCATCATTCCAAAGTTGAATCCTGGTTGCAACCTAAATTTCCGCTTCGGTGTCCAGGAACCGCTTTCCGACTTTTTCCACTTCACTTCACACGGTCTTCAGCATCCCTGGTAATGAGCACTTTGGCACGCATTCTTTACGACGTCAAGCCAGCATTTTTTGGCATTTTTAGTGGCATGGCCAGATGTTTGTTTCCCACGTAAGCATCCAGTTGCCGTAAAACATGGCCATACCAACGAAGCCAACACTCCTGCAATGTATCCGCAATGTCACTGACATGAAGACTGCCGCGAATGCGGGAGTTCCTAACGCGGTCCTTCCGCGTTACTCCACACATCCACCGCATCATATTCATCTCCGTGACACGTAATTTTTGCTTGTGTAGCTCTAACACTGGCCATGCTTCACAGCCGTATAAAAGGACAGGCCTAATGATGGTCTTATAGACCTGTCCCTTCAACTTTACCGGCATCTTGGGATCACAAATGACACCAGTTACCTCACGCCATTTGGCCCATGCGGAAGCAATGCGTGCCTTGACGTCGCAATCGATGTCACCAGACGCATGGAACACAGATCCCAGGTATTTCACTCGGTCCGTGCGCTCGACCGTGTTGCCGTCTATGCGTACGGGTGTGGGATCTGTGGAGTTACAGGCCAAGTACTCGGTCTTCGCCACATTGAGCTTCAGACCACCGTTCTTAAGCGACTCCTTCCACGCCTTCACGCGTCGCACCAACCTACCCCTGTCCGAATCTGCCAGCGCGATATCATCAGCATACATGAGCAGCCACGGGGGCTGCTCATGTGAGTTTCTGATGCTGTTTGACAATACGTCTAATACCACGCTGAACAGAAACGGACTAAGGACGGATCCCTGGTGTACTCCGACGGTGATGGGGAAAGGTTTTGTGTCGCCAACTGCGGTCCGAATCGGAGTCACGGTACATGTCTCGGATGATGTCAATATAGGCCTCTGGAATCCCTTTGGACCGCAATGCCCACCAGATTATCGCGCGAGGAATACAGTCGAAGGCCTTCTGCAAGTCGAGAAACAGGCAATGCAGAGGCGTATTCTTCGCCCTGTATTTCTCCGCGACATTCCTTAGGGCATAAACAGGGTCTATGGTTCCATGACCAGGGTGAAACCCATACTGATATTCCGAGACAGTGCACTCCTGCCGAATCTGAGAGTCGATAACCCTCTCGAAGAGTTGGTGTGGGACATGACATTTATACCACGGTAGTTATCGCACTCCTGCACCGATCCCTTGCCTTTGAAGACTGGAGTAATGATACTCAACCTCCAATGGTTCGAGATCGTACCGGTGAGGAGTGTCCGGTTAAAAAGGTTGGTTAAGATGCCCACACCACGAGAACCTTTAAGGCTTTGATGGGGACTCCATCGGCTCCAACAGCTTTCCGATTTTTCGTGCGGCGAACACAATTCTAGACTTCTGCAAGCGTTACCGGTAGCGCTAATCCTTGATTTGGAGGAAGGCCTGGCGGTTGCACCACTTTATGCTGTTCGTTCAGCAGCTCTTGGAAATATGAGCGCCATCTCTCCTTCACTCTTTTACACAGCGGCACTTGGAGATATCCTGTGCTGCTTTGACCCTGGATCGCACCAACTTATATATGAGCTTCTGCCCCTCAGACGATTCCAACTTATCGTACAGTGGTTGTAAGTGGTCTCGTCTGGCTCTGGATACAGCTTTCTTAGTGGCGTGCTTGGCAGCTTTGTATGCGTCACGCTCTTCAGGAGATCTGGACGCTGGCCTCTTTTTAAAGAGGGCTATTTTCACCCTGGTCTCTCTCTGGACTGAGTCGTTCCACCACCAAGTCTCCTTGTCACACTTGCGTCTGCCCTTAGACTCACCATGCACCTCCCTCGCCGACCCAAGGATAGCCGTCTGAATCATGTCAAAGTAAATTTAAATTGGTTCGCCCTCTCCACCTGCGCACTTGTTGCCGATGGCTGAAGCGAACTCCTGGGATTTGTCTTCATCAAGCTGCCACCACCTAACTCGGTGCTGGAGGCGCCCGACACGTTTGTCCACGGGCTTCACACAGAGACACAGAGACATTCCATGACAAGTAGACGGTGTTGTGCAGTGAGACTCTCACCGGGTACGTCCTTGCAATGGGCTACTTTGCTGATGTGGTGTCTCCTAGTGAGTAGGAAGTTGATTTGGGTAGTATTACTCTCGCTCTTGTAGGTGATGAGATACTCGGGTCTCTTTTTGAAATAACGAAATCAATCACGGTATAAGAGTGACTGTACAGTCACCTGAGACCACCGCACGCTCACGATGTTCCTCTTGGAACATAGTATAGGTTTTTACACCTACGCCCTCAGTGGCGGATTTGCAGTCTTCGCCGCCTTAGGCCCCAGGCCTAGATCATGTAGTACGTACTAACACTTATACTGATAAATGTTAGTTGACATGGGTTATCAGTACTATGAACAATACCTAATATTGTGTAACAGTAGGTACGTTTGTTTAACCTACGAACGCACGGGCGAGTGTTTTTAAGGATCGCGCGTATAACAATGTTCTTACTGAATCACTTATATATACGAATAACTAAATAATTACTTCACATTACACTATGTATTATTTAAAAAAAGTACAAAAGTGATTTAGGAAGATTATTGTCATACGATGTGGTGCAGTGCGGCCCACCATAATGTGCGCGAGCCTTTAGAATATTTACGTACTTTGAGTTATTTCTTGTTATCATCAGTGAATTTTTTGTCACGATTGGCCGCTCCTAATATCTGGCTGCTCTAGGCCCGGGCCTCCTGGGCCTTAGGACAAATCCGCCACTGTACGCCCTAGAAGAGCAAAAATGCCTCCGCGTAATAATACGCGGACTGCCAAAAGAGTTAGAGGCCTCCGCTATCCTGGAGGACCTTCGATCTCAAGGCCTTCTCCTCTACGAGGTGCACCGAATGCACCGTGGGAATACGCAAGATCCATTCAATATGGTACTCGCCGTCTGGATGTAGCGGTAGAGCCGGGAGAGCGCCTCGCAGAAGACGAGTCCCGAGCACGCTGCCACGGCTGATCGACCCCGCTTCCACGGGGTCGGTATGCCTTTTCCGACCGGTGTTGCTGTTGCGTCATTTGAGACAACAACAGCCTTAACTTTTAGAAAACAAATGTGGGGGAACTCTGAGTCGGGACGCCGCGAAGAGTGAATTGGGGAAATCACGTTTCGAAAAGAGTAACAACAGCCGAAGACAAACTCCAGGCTTCGCGTCGCGTGAAATATCATATAGAATATATGTTTCTATATAGAGGATTGATTATGGTGGTTTTGGATCTGAATATGGCCAGTTCTGATCTTTCATGGTGTGAATTGCGTTTTTTTAAATTTAATTTAATAATAATTCACGGCTGTACCTAACCCTGTAGGTACTTATTATTTTCTCGAAAGGGTCCAGTCGATTCAGTGTTTTATTAGGATAGCTATTAAGCGAGTAAGCCCAGATGGTTCAATTAATATTTTGTGTAATACCGAAACAGGGTTTAGCTTGAGTCCTCACGAGGCTCAGTCCAAAACGGAACTTTTGGACTGAGGCCAAGTAAGTCGATTAGGTTTAATAATTTATCAACTTCATGGTTTTCCGATTCTTTTTTGTTCCATTTTATACGAAATATTCGATTTTAATTACATATAATGAAATTTCAACATTATACAAATGTAAGTTAAGTCACAAATAATATATCCCGTTTAACTAATTTTATTCAATTCAATTTATTCATGCTTATATATAACAATACATTATAAATAGACCCTATTGAGGTATAGCATATATACATTGTCAATTTTTACTTTTTTAACATATTTCACAATTAGGTACCACTTATTTTTCGGAATACAATTTATTGAATATATAATCATTTCTACGTCAGTCATTAGTTACATTATCAAAATTGTCATTAAAATAATCATCAATTGTATAATAAGTCTTATTAATTAAAAATATATTTAACTTCATTTTGAAGGCATTCAAAGACTGAGCCGACTTTATATAAGTTGGAAGATGGTTATATATTCTAATGCCCATACCAAAAATACCTACTCTTGCTGAATTTAGTAGTCTGACATGTAGAGCTGCATAATTTTGTGTTGTTTTGTCGAAAATTTTGTGTTGTTTTGCATAATTTATGTTCTATTTATTTATACATATTATGTTCAATATATAATTATAAATCATTACACATCATACAATAACTTACATAGTCTCAGAATACCTATTTGTTTCGGCACTAATTTAGTTTTACGATATTAATTTAGAACATAAGGTAAACCAACTGACCTAATTCTATTTGCATGAGGTATGCGTTTTCTGATTGGTTTCATTGTATTGATAAACGAGAACCCGGGCTTAAACGTCGAGTAGGTACTAAAATTAGCATTTAATTTTAGTAGTAGTTAAGGATGACGTGCGTGCCTACGGGTTCACTATTAGGGATGTCGAAGACCGTGCGAAGTGGAGAAGAAAAGTCGGAAAATGGACCCAGGGCACCAAAGCAAAGTTCAGGTTTTAACCGGGATTTAACGCTAAGATTGTGATGATGTTATTTCACGGGATTTAGATTCTTGTAAGGTTTCTTGAACACTTCTTGTTGAATCGGTATTAAACAAGGAGTTGCTGGCTACCAAGCTGAAGTCCGAAATATCTCGCCTATCATTTAATGTAGCCAGGAGATGTAGACTACGAGACTGAGACGTTCCAAACCAAATGTTGACTCTGCGAATTTTATACTGATAAGCATGTATAATAAATAATAATGTAGAATCACTTCGTGTGCGATATTCTTCAACTCAATTAATTGACGCTGCATTTACTCGGCCCTGATTTGGTATAACTAAGGTTATTTTGGTCATTGCTGTCTCGTACATGGCACATTGGTTAAGGCATGATATACATTAAGGCGTAATAAACAGTAAGGAATGATAGATATTAAGAAAAATAAGCATTAAGGCGTAACATATTTAGCACAATATGACCTTTTAGAACCTTATACATCACATGCTCGATCTATTGCTCTTAATTCACAGTGATGTTTTAAATGTCATCTTAATAATCTCATTCCTCTCCTATCTCCGTAAGACTGTACTGAAGTTAGTGCACGTAGAGAAGTAATAAGAAAAAAACAGCTCTGATTTTGCCAGCTGCTGTTGCCACTTGAGTTGCATAATTAATTATTCTTCTGATATAAACTTCGATCAACAATAGTATGTTGATCGAAGGGTATAAATTTATAAAGTGAGGATAATTACCTCCTTTTATCACCTCTTAATTATCATAGCGAGAATGCATTAACGATCACTAATATGGATAAGGCTGTTTTGACTGTTGTATATACTATATTATACCTATAAATATAATTTAACACGTCGGTAGAAAATATTACTCATCATCATCATCATTTCAGCCGGAAGACGCCCACTGCTGGACAAAGGCCTCCCCCAAAGATCTTCACGATGATCGGTCCTGCGCTGAAAATATTACTACTATATTATAATCTGTGAAAAGTGTGAGTACGTGGCCTATAAGGCCGAACAAACACATACTATCTACAATGCCATTAATGTGCTGATTCGACGTAAGTGCTTGAGCCTGACCTGTCTTCTCTTTTGACATGACGCAAGATGTTATTTCCTTGCTATACCTTAATGAGTTGGCCAGAGTCCTTTTGCTTGCCATTTGATAGGTATAGGCGTATCGCCAATGGTAAATGTGGTCTTCGATCTCCAACGTACAAGCCCTGCTCACAGCTTGAACAATTTCACGCGTTGCATTATAGTATAATTCATTTATTCCTCTTTTCCCAAATAAATTATACTAAGAAGCTGTATTGTGGGACACTAAATGTAAAGGTTAGAATCGCATTTTCGCGGGGTTTTGAGGCGGTGGGCAACTTCACCGGGCAACATATTCAGTTGTAAGGCTTCGGCTCTTCAATAAAATATTCCCGATTCGCAGTCGTGGTTAGATGTGTATTTTATTTTTTATCCGTGCAGGGGCGGAGAAAGAGTATTAACCTCTGCGACTGGGTCGGCCTGTCGTAAAAGGCAATAAAACAACCCACCCAGCTACGTGGTAGGGCCTCAAGCCCGTCTGGATGGCGACCCCCTTTGGTCTTAAGTATGCCGCCATAATAAACCTTGTTTTGTGTTCCGGCATTAGTGACCCAAGTTCCTGTACCCTTATGGGACAGCAGCGTGTTTGCGATGCCACTGACGTTACAAACACCCATAGGCGACGGTAGCTGCTAAATTCTAGGCTGCCGTCCTGTCTGTTGTCTTACAGCAATAAAAAAAATTGTAGTAACAAAGCTACTAGAATTAGTTTAGGCTAAGGTTTATCATAAGTAACTGACTGTCTCGCTTTATACACACTACATTGGTCATGTTTAATTAAAATAGTAAAAATTGTAGATATTATCGAATCACGTGTTTAATTTTGCTCTACATCAACAGACTGGGTGGTATTGTCTGTTAACATATTGTCTAAGGCGAACATTGCTACGTGCTGCTATTACAAATAAAACACCGGTGAGATAGTTAGCACTTGGTGTTTTTAGTTCCTTGAAACGTGGCACTTTAACTAATAAGCTTTTGTTATGATTAGGAAAATTATAATTAGTTTCATCGTCATAAGATCGGTATTGAAGAGATGATATCCACTATTGAGTACTGTGCAGGGGTGGAGTAAGAATACTGACCCCTGCAGCCGGGTTTGTCTGCCGTAAATGGCGACAAAACCTCCCTAGCTAGGTGGTAGAGCTCCAAGCCTGCCTGGATAACAACCTTCCGTGGTTTTAGATATGCCAGCATAATGGTCTTGTGTATGTTCCCGCAATAGTAAATAAGTTCCTCCTCCAGGCCGGTGGCACGTTGGCAATGTCAGCGTGTTGCTAACGTCTATAGACGCCGAGACGGTGACCACCTACTATCGGGTGGGTCGTTTGCCTGTATGTTGCTCTCAGGTATTAAAAGCTCTCGATTTGATATTTTCGCAACGTGTAATACATCCATAACTTTGATAAGTTATAGGTTGAAATGAAAAGCTTTCATGCGTCGAAACATCTGCGAGGGTCGCACGTTCGATTCACGGCCCGATTTGGAAGTTTACATGTACGATGTATTTATTGATAAAAAAAGGTATATACACGAAGGAATATTAATACCAATTGTTTAGTACCCGTTACTACTCAGTAAATGGCATTTTGTGAATTGTTGTAGTATATTTGTTATTTATTTAACCTTGAAAGAAAATATTCGTCTACGCCATGTTCATTGGCAAGAAGTTGCATATATATATATATATATATATATATATATATATATATATATATATATATATATATATATATATATATATATATATATATATATATATATATATATATATATATATATATATATATATATATATATATATATATATATATATATATAGTTATTCACCAGACCATACACCGGTACCGGCTTATCGTTGAATTTTGGGACACGTTGTATATATATATATTTTTTTTTATTTCTATAGAACACCAGACTGGCTGACGGCCCGCTTAGGATTTAGCAGTTACCGTCGCCTATAGGTGCATGCAACCTTAGTGGCATCGCGAACACGCTGCTGTCCGATAAGGGTACAGGAACTTGGGTCACTAATGTCGGAACACAACACAAGGTTATTATGGCGGTATACTTAAGACCAAAGGTGGTCGCCATCTAGACGGGCTTGAGGCCCTACAACGTAGCTAGGGTGGGTTGTTTTGTCGCCTTTTACGACAGGCCGACCCCGGCCACAGAGGTTAGTATTCTTTCTCCGCCCCTGCACGGATATATACAATCAAATCAACCTCTGCCATATGAATTTTAAAAAAGCTCCCTATGTCCTTCTCCACGGTCCAATGTATGACAATACCGAAATTAATCAAAATTGGTTCAGCGGTTTAGGCGTGAAAGCGTAACAAACAAACTCACTTTCGCATTTATAATATTATAGTTAGGACTGGAAAGTCATTACCGATTTTTATATCAGATGTCGCTAGGCATACTATAGGTCAATTATTCTACTAACATCAAGCTTTAAAGCTATACATGTTATACAGAGTAATTCAACATATTCCTATTAGGAGATGGTATGGGTGACTATTTGTGATAATTTAACCCCCATATGCATTATGCAAAAGTGAACCATTTTTGAGTTATTATGTTTTTTAGCTTTTTTCAAAATAAGTCAAAAATGCAACATCAGAAATTTAAAAAAGTATCAATTCAAATCTCATTTTTTCTTCTGATTTATAAAAATGATTAAACTCTAGTTATTTATCAATATTAAAACAAAAATTATCGATCAAAATTTAAAAATGCGAGACGAAAAACGATATTATATATTGATATTTGAAATTTTTTTCCACTAAAATGCCTTAAAAACAAAAAAATGTTATGAAACTTGGCTTGCAGACTATTTTAAAAACATAATCTTAGCTTAGGAAATTATTACAAAGAAACTGAAAAAAAATGATCACAAAGAAAGCAGGTGGAAATTCGTATTCGAAGTAAAACAAGCATTGGTCGTTCTTTAAAATTTCCATAAAATAATTAAAAACAATACCCAATTTATTAAAACAAAAAATACAAATCCATACTAATATTATAAATGCGAAAGTAACTCTGTCTGTCTGTCTGTTCCTCTTTCACGCCTAAACGGCTGAACGGATTTTGATGAAATTTGGTATGGTGATAGATGATAACCTAGAAATGGTTATAGGCTATAAATAATCACGCCATCGTTCTTAGGGGGTAGGCAGTAGGCAGATAACTAAATTGAGTTAGTGATTTTTTGTGCTTATCCGGTATCTATGAGAATCGGCCAACATCTATTTTTCATCCCCCTAAATGTTAGGGGTGACCCACCCCCAAAATTTTTTTTTAATTTTTTGACATTTTATTATTTATATGGCAGAACAACGTTTGCCGGGTCAGCTAGTTTAAAATAAAATTCAGAACCAGTAACAGTTGAGTACTAATAACAATCATCGACTCCAAACCAAATCGTTTTGGTCGCAAGACAATGCTGTGTGTTTGGTGGGACCAGAGAGGCGTGGTGTATTACGAACTGTTGAAATCTGGTGAAACAGTTAATAGTGACCGCTACCGATAATAAATTATCAATTTGAACCATGCATTGATAGAAAAAAGTCCAAAATGTGTCCGAAGACACGGTAAAGCAATTTTACAGCCCGTTAGCGTGCCCTCTTATAAAGCAAAACCAGTTAAGAAAGCGTTGAAAACTGACCTTGCAGACCTTGCCTCATCCGATTATTAACTTTTCACATCAACACGCGCTTGCAGAGCAGCACTCTGCCAATTTCGAAGAAGTTAGAAAACGGCTCTATGAATGGTTTTGCTCAAAGGACAGACAGTTTTTTTGGGATGGCATTCATAAATTGACTGAAAGATGGGCAAGTTGTATAAAATCAAAATGCAATACTTGGAATAAATAAGTTTTCCATTTTCTTAAAATTTACGCAGATTTTTTTCCAAAAAAACCGGTATTGACTTTCCGGTATAGCTAATGGTTTTCGTGGGCTTGGGCCTTAGCCCACAAACTACTACATTCGCCATGCTTATCCAAGGCGGATGGACGGATTACATATACCTGTGTAATGGTTGCGAGTTTCCTCGCGATGTTTTCTTTCTCTAGTGGCATATGACTTTACTTTATCTAGCTGACCCGGCAAACATTGTTCTGCCATATAAATTAAAAAATAAACTATGTTCTTTTCCAAGGTACAATCTATCTCTGTTACCGAAATTCATCAAATTATAAACAACAGACACAGTTACATTCATATTTATAATAGATGACCCGGTGAACTTCGATCTTCTTCTTCATCTAAGCGTTGTATCCCGGTCGCAACCTAAAGTCCGCTTTCCGACTTTTTCTACTCTACTTCGCATGGTCTTCAGCATCCCTGGTAATGAGCCCATTGGCACGCACATCACCCTTTACGTCGTCCAGCCAGCACTTTTTGGGTATACCCCTCCTGCCGGGGTCCGACAGAGGCGACATGGCCAGACATTTGTTTCCCACGTAAGCACCTGGTGAACTTCGATATTTGTGTAAAATGTGGTAAAAAATTAAGCTGGATAAAACGAATTATAGGGCTAAACTACATAAAAATCAAATGAAGTACAAATTAACAACAAAAGGGAAATTCGTCACTTCATCACTCTCGGAGGGAGAAGTTATCCAATTTTACATTAGTAAAAGATATAGTTAGAAGAATTGTTACTACCAAATGTGCATTAGAAATAAATCATCAATTTTTATTGTATTTATGTTATAGTATAGCCAATTATATTGGCTATAATAAACAGTAGCTTTGTTTTTTTTTGCTTACACATAAAATATAGATATATGCTGTCGTGGATGTTTTCGTAAGACTATTTAAGATAAACATTTCCATTATATATTATACTAGCGGCCCGTCCCAGATTCGCACGGGTATTTAACAAAAAATTAAAAATTAAACCCTTCTATTTTTTTTCGGTCTCGGGGAAAAACCTCTCTTGACGGGTTCCGCCGGCCCGGGGGGACCGAGGGATATAAGGGACTCCGGAAAAGATGTTCGACCCACTAAAAAACCCCGCTGTTCTCCTATCACCTACGCCCGGGCCCACGGATATATGGCCTGCCGATCTCGTGGCCCGGGCCGGCGCCGGCCCACGCTTTGTCTTAAAGCGGGCCCCTTCTAAAGTGCTGGCGCCAGGGGGTCAGGGTTTCGTCCCCCCGGCGCTCTCTTGTAACAACTCTAGGAGTTGAGGGGGGCTGCGGAACAGCACGCGGCCTTCTCCCTCGCGGCAATAGTGCGGGCGGCGGATCCTCCCCCGAGGGGCCGCCGGCGGCCGCTTTCTACGGCGGCCGGAGATCATTGCCCGCCCTCCGGCGCTGACGACGCGGCCTACGTTGGTGGGAGGGGAGTGCGGTGGCGGACTCTCGCTCCCGTTCCGCCGCCTCCCTTGCAGACACTACTGCCTCGCAAAAGGAGGCGACGGCCGTCCATCCAGGATCGCCCCCGACCATGGATAGAACCAGGGCCGGGAGCGACAGGTCCGCGGCCAATTCCGGATGGGACTCGCATCTCCGTCGCGTGCTAATCAGGCGTGGGTACGACTACCAGACGACACTCCAGAAAAAGCAGAGTCGCCTGATGTCGTAGCCAGCCCAGCAAGACCAACCGACAGCGAGGATGCAATTCCCGCCCCGGGAACACTCTCTGTGCAGGCGCAGTCGAAATAGGCATGGTTTCGACTACCAAATCAGGTCCCAGGGTAGACCCGGGACCCCAATCAGTATTCGCAACCATCCCACCGGGGACCACGCCACGAACAGAGAGCTAAGTTGGAAAGGATGTAAGAGGTAGACGGAAAGAAAAGTAGGACTCTGTCGCCTCGAACGGAGAGGGGAGTGAAGCGACGGATGCTCGGGCACCTCGGGTACGCACACCTGTGCACTCCTCGGACAGAGGAGCGCCCTTGAGGGCAAACCCTTCTATTTGCGTCAGGTTACTAAAAAAATAAAATTATAAAGAAAGTTTGAAAATTATTATTTCTATGAGTTTTTATTTTAATGATTTTTTTGTTATTACTTTTTATTTATTTTTCGTTATTTTTTAATAAGTAGGTATTCTAATTTTTGTAAAAACCCCAGTGACGCACCCCTACATTGGATAAGGTGCTGCCTAGCTAGCCGAACAGGGTGAGCGGCTACCACGCAACATTTTTCTAATACTTACATTTTTAAACTCGTGATATCTTTCGAATGGAATATCCGAATTGAATAATTCAAAAAGTTATATAAAGGTATTGAAACAGTTTTGAATATGAAGTAATTTATTTTGATAAGGATTAATACCAAGATCCAAATAAAGAGCCTTTTCTAGGGGCGGCATTTCAATTAAATTTTTAAAATAAAAGAACACTTATTGTAGCATAACTATAATAGTTAGACATATGCTGTCGCGACACTTTTTGTTAATAATGATGTGTTCTGCAAAGTTGTAGTACATTATTTTATTCTATCATCAATAGTTTTCGCAACGCACGCGATTTAAATAATATTTTAGGTAATTTTTTTACACTCTGGGTTACATTATTGGAGTTTTAGTAAGGATCCCTAATTTTTTTGAAAATATAATATAGCCTATGTCACCCGGGGATAGTGTAGCTTCCCAACAACGAAAGAATTTTTTTGAATCGGGTCAGTAGTTTCGGAGCCTATTCAAAGCAAACAAACAAACAAACAATCAAATCTTTCCTCTTTTTAATAGATATAGATATGTGTCTGTAATGGTTTTTGCAGCGCACCCCAAAATAGCTCGCAGATGGCAGAAATATATGAATATATGTATAAATATATATGTATAGAATCTATCCCATTTCCGGAAACAAATGAATGCAGAGGCTCTGGTGGCGGTACCAATGGCGTCAATTTGACTTTACCGCTCACGTAACACAATCCAGGGGCTTAATTTTTAAACTGAAATGCTTTTCAATATTGACACACAACGTTCATTGATCCAATAGCAACGATTTGCTGTGAACTGTAATCTATTTCCACGTTATAATTAAATGCAGCTCGATAAGGGTTAAAAGCAACATTTCTATGCTGTTGATTTCGATTCCATCGATTCCGTTCAACTTCATTCCGCGTTTCGGATTGCTCGTTTGACGTGCTCTTATAATATGTCTTTGACTTGCAGCATTGCGAGTTCTGCGACTTATGATTGTCCGTCTAATTGCTGGCCTTTTTGAAAACTAAAATTAAAAAAAATATATTATTAATATTGTATTCTTCTTTGTATCAAGCCAATCAAAACAGTCTATTCCTACCAAAATCTCTATATTAAATTGAACTCTCAATATTAGGCGTGATTGCTCTTAACATACCGTGATGATTAAACACTTATCAAAAACTCACTGTATAATTGAAATGAAACTACACGAAATGATAAATTAATTATTTATCAACGTATCCATCTGTGTTAAACGATATTTGCAGCGTGCATTCTCTCAATTGCTGACAGTCATTTCAAAAAACTGATAGTTATGTAAAATTAATATTGTCGTTAATTTTTCTTCAATTTTCTTGAATTTTCTAATGTTCCACTCAAGTTTCTTAAATTTTTCTTCCATAAGAATCTTCTCCTGACATTAATAAATACATCAAATAAAGAATTAGCGAAATCGTTCCATCCGTTCACGCGTGATGCGATGACCAAGGAAAATAGAGATTCATTTTTATATATATAGACTAGCAGCCCGCCCCAGCTTCGCACGGGTATATAACAAAAATTTCCAAATGAAAATTATATATGTTATCGGCAATCTGTATAATACGGTATTCTATACAATACCTAGGCAATGTATAGAATACTTAAAACGTTAAGGTAATGTATGAAATATTTTTCATTTTATACTTTGCCTAGGCATTCTATACAATACCGAATGCGCTGTCGGCAATGTGTGTAAAAGACGATAGCAGAGGAGACTACGGGTGCTTATTCGTGTAGAAAATGCAATAAACCCATCCATGCTTTTTGTGCTGCTCCGGAGAAAGATATTGCAGAAGGCTATGGTTCTAAAGTTTTTTGTTCTTTATGTGTAAAAAACACCTTAGCTGTAGGGAACCGCATACATTTTTAAGAAAATTTCCTCCTGTGCCAATAGGTACTACTGTTAGAATCCCTGTTTCGAAAGTCGACAGAGGTCGCGGCAAAATATTGCCTGTAGTCTTACAAAAAACGGATCACAATCTTTACAAAATTGGAACAAAGCAAGGTATTATAAAGACGTTGTATTCAAGACAGCAGTTTGCAGTTTGTCATCAAGAATTACTTAAGAAAGAAGATGTCCCTAATGAAGAAACGACGCTTCGTACAGTTGCAAATCGGCAATCTACGGGGACAGGTCAGTGATTTGTCAAATGTACACGTTAACAACTCTGTAATACTAAAAAGTGTTCATGTCTTAAAAGTAAGATTTTATGCACTTCAAAATTCATATGCACTACAATAGTTCTTCATGTAAAAATAAATAAATATTTTTTTACTTAATGTATTCTGAGAAGCCAGTAGATCTACTTCCTATTTTTACAGAATTGTTTGGTTGCCTAAGTTTTTTAACTGATTACTTATGAGTAAATTAGATTATGTCGAAGAATTTTAAGTTCAATGTTATTTGATTGTGATTTTACTATAAATACCTACCTACCTTTGAATAAAGATTGTTTTTAATCAGAACTTACTAATTGTTAAGTTGATTTTAAGCAAATCTAATGTGTTATTTTTGTCTGTCATTTTATACCCTTCTACTTACTTACTTACATAACATTGATAAATACAGGCCCAAATATAGTTATTTTCCACATTGCCCGTGGACCAGCAGGAATTGTATACATTACCTAGGTAAAGTATATACTGGAAAATAACATTCATAATATTTCATACATTACCTTAACGTTTTAGGTATTCTATACATTACCTAGGTATTGTATAGAATACCTGAATTATACAGATTGCCGGTAACATATACACACATAAACCCTTCTATTTGCGTCAGGTTACTAAAAAAATAAAATTATAAAGAAAGTTTGAATATTATTATTTCTATGAACTTTTATTTTAATTACTTATTTTTGTTATTATTTTTTATTTATTTTTGGTTATTTTTTAATAAGTATTCTAATTTTGTGTAATAACCCCAGTGACGCACGCCTACATTGCATAAGGTGCTGCCTAGCTAGCCGAAGAGGGTGAGCGGCTACCACGCAACATTTTTCTAATATTTACATTTTTAAACTCGTGATATCTTTCGAATGGAATATCCGAATTAAATAATTCAAAAAGTTGTATAAAGATATTGAAGCAGTTTTGAATATGAAGTAATTTATTTTGATAAGGATTAATACTAAGATACAAATAAAGAGCTTTTTCTAGGGGCGGCATTTCAATTTAATTTTTAAAATAAAAGAACACTTATTGTGGCATAACTATAATAGTTAGACATATGCTATCGCGACACTTTTTGTAAATAATGATGTGTTCTGCAAAGTCGTAGTACATTATTTTATTCTATCATCAATAGTTTTCGCAGCGCACGCGATTTAAATAATATTTTAGGTAATTTTTTTTACACCTTGGGTTACATTATTGGAGTTTTAGTAAGGATCCCTAATTTTTTTGAAAATATAATATAGCCTATGTCACCCGGGGATAGTGTAGCTTCCCAACAGTGAAAGAATTCTTTAAATCGGGTCAGTAGTTTCGGAGCCTATTCAAAGCAAACAAACAAACAAACAAACAAACATACAATCAAATCTTTCCTCTTTATAATAGTAGTATAGAAGTATAGATATAGATAAGGTTAGAATAATTACTTTTATTAATTCTAATAAAAGTTCGTCTTGTATCCTAAATTGTTACCAAGTGTTGTGTTTTCACTGTTTGGCGGCTCACGAAGGTTAAGTGTGAGAGTCTTGTGCAATGCGCCCGGTGTGCCCTTATAGTTGACAGTGTTGACACGGGGACGCACGCCTTTGATATACCCACATACACCTCAGTATTTTTCTACTGACCTACGCCCGGGCCGGTGGATATACTTTAGCGTTCACACATAGCGCACCTCGTCTCTGGCCCGCGATCCTATGGACCCGGAATCGACACATCGCGTTACCGGGGTTTGGGGTGGGTGGATATAGTTTACGTTTACCCACCGCCGTCGGTCTAGGCGAGAAGAGATGTCACTGCTGCGCTTCAATTCCCATTCTAGCATCTCCGCGGGCACGACTTTGCTCCCGAGAACGGCACTAATCAAGTGCAGGAGGCGACGAAGACAGCGCGCTCCTAGTCCCGCGGGGTATACTTGAAACGCATGTAGCGCCGTATTCTCGACGCTGACGACGCAGTGGGGACACTTTGACGTCATCCGAAACAGGTATCGGTTCTACCATTCATGATTATGATGACTTGTGTCAGGCGCAATGACAGGTTGTAATGGGTCTATAGCGCCGCAGCCTCATTGGGTTGCAGTATAGCTGGTATGCAAGCGGTTTCTCCACTCTGACAACTAAACCTAGTGCAGCTCCTTCTATCGCCCCTTGGTTTCTAGGAATGCGAGTCTTTCGTTGGTGGCCTCCTTCTTCTTTCACTCATACTAGGAGGTCCGCGTACAGGCCGCAGATCTACAGCAAATGTGCCGGGGACGGAGTGCCCCTCTCGAAGGATACGATGCGGTATCCTCTCATGGCTCTGACGGCCATTGTAAAAATTGTTATCACAAGACTATGATGATAAATAATGAATAGGTAAGTAGGTTTATGTAGCTTGCAAATAAAATTTCTTAATTTGGATAAAATTTTCTCAGTTAAGAGGAAAATTACTTTATAATCCATTCTAATCTCTTTAATACTACTTCTTCAATTAATTCCCCATCGTTTATCATTACCACGTTTAATTAATGGAATGTTTATATATTTTTTTATATTATTTTAAGTAAGCAGTTTGCTTAAAAAGTAATATGTTTAAATAAAAAAAAAAATGTTTACTGACAGTAGGTACATTGTTTCACGAGTTAGCCTTAAACTAAGACATTTCGGTACTAACATCTAAACTAGGCTGAGCCTGTAACATAGGTGTTAGTTCCCCCCAAAGACTTTATTTAAATTGACATTTAAATTAATTGTTTTGGTAGCGCGTGGACAATGTTATTATAAACTACCATTATATAGACCAAACGATAAGGAATAAAAAGTTTGCACTTGTAATGTGACTGACTTAGGTCATTTCTTGTGCATTATTTTATTATATTATATAAATATATATAAATAATTTTTTTTTGTTTAACTTTGCCAACACGTAGGCCGTGAGATGTTTTCACGCGTTGCTTTGAAACTAGAGGTAGGTATGCGCCCTATTGCAGATTCTAAATTGTGGTAAATTATTAGAGAGGCAAGTTATCTCGGCAATTTTCGAAAGGACCGCGATGCGGCTCCTCCTTCCCGTGCTATTGGCGTTGGGCGGCACTGCCCCGCCAAT
This sequence comes from Malacosoma neustria, assembly GCA_963693495.1. Classification (NCBI taxonomy): domain Eukaryota; kingdom Metazoa; phylum Arthropoda; class Insecta; order Lepidoptera; family Lasiocampidae; genus Malacosoma; species Malacosoma neustria. The sequence goes on along the minus strand of OY856371.1, from coordinate 23,193,405 downwards.
GAGGTCGCGGCCTTCCCCACTCGCGTTATTACATATGACAAAGATTATTTTCCATGATTATAGAAAAACTTTGTAATATCAAACAATTATGACATTCCTAATTCATAATAGAACCACCTGGCCCCTTTGTTTCGCTATAGGCGACACGATTACGTACCGCACTAGAAGTTTTCTTTTTGTTCTCGCTCTCTCGATTGTATCGTGGTTATGTATTTAGTAAATTGGTCCACGAAGTAAGCGAAAACGCCTTCGTGTGGCGTAGAGTTTTGGACTGATGTTTGTAGCGCGAGATTCGCCCGTACGCTTCGTCAGTTTGCACCACGGTGGCGGCTCGACACCACTCACGCTTCGTGCGCCTCTCGAGTCGGCTATCCGCAGTGGAAAGTATCGCGCCCGCCCGCCCATAGCGCGCTGCTTTTTCGACATTCACAATAAACATTTTCTTTTCACAATATTTACTATAAAAGTTTATGTAAGATTTTATAGTAAAAAAATAAATAAAAACAGTTAAGTGGACTAAACTATTTAAAGAACCTAGTGATACAAATTTGTGTATTATTTTATTATTCGTATCTTAGGGAAGAGGCTTTTAAAAAGCAGCTGCTGAAGGAACATACCAGTGCATATATTAAAAAGTGGGTGAGTAATAGCGATATATGTGGTGGATATAGTTAGTTATGGATATTTAGATATTTGGCACTAAAAACTTTTTACTTCTTTTGATTAGAAATTGCTCTAGAAAATATATTCGTTTGTAATTACTGAAGTTTTCGTCGAACATACAGCTTTAATTTTTCTGCGTATTGTAGCTACTTCATATTTTCATTGAAATTATAATAAAGCTATTTTCCTGGGGTCATGAATAGTTTTGCACTCGCTCGTAAGTATCTCTGACTACTTATCCACGTGAAAAATATTGTATTAACAACTTATTTATTATAAATATTTTCTAATATTTATATAAATATATTATATTACACATTATATTATATACATAATACAAGGCATCTGTTACATAACATTTATGTAGCTAGTACTGAACTTGTAAACCTATGTCTAAAAATTATAGTATTGCTCAAATAATAGCTGCCCCCTCAATATTCGCCCAGGACTAACCATAAAATACTACGGTTTGCTACGGCAGTCTTACAACTGTAGTTAATTGGACTACTAAGACATTATTGGATAATATATAATATTTTAATTATTTACTCTTAAAAACAGACGCTTATTTAAAATTAATACTGTGTGCAATATTATTATTATATTTTTATAAGTTATTATAAATTATATACATTTTTTATAACGGTTATTAACGTGTTATTAGTAAATATAAAATATTTTTATAATACAATTCAGATAAAATATATTTTATATAATCATCCCTGTAAAGGTTTTGAATTTTACAGTGTTTTATCTATACAAATAAATAAAATTGGAGGGTCTGTTTGTAATATTAAAATAACCGCTTTTTACTAAGTGTATATGGATGTATACACGGTATATATACCAAAACAACATTTTTACAATTTTTGTCTGTCTGTCTGTCTGTCTGTTTGTTCCGGCTAATCTCTGAAACGGTTGGACCGATTTTGACGGGACTTTCACTGGCCGATAGCTGGTGTAACAAGGAGTAACTTAGGCTACTTTAATTTTAGAAAAAAAAATTTTTATTTTCCAATTTAACTTGACCTCCGATTTATATCATCAACCATATGACATAGGGTTCAGCTTAGCCTGGACTAAGTAGGTTGTTATTCAATTTAAGTGGACCTCATATTTATATCATTAATCATATGAAATAGGGTTTAGCTTAGGCTGGTTTTTTATTGTAGGTTCGAACACAGGTATTCCGGGGGCGCATGACGTAACAGTTGCATTCGATAACACTGACTGTTTTTTGCATAGGTATTTCATTTATATTTTAGGGTTTATAGGATTTGTAATCCAAAATAAACCAAAAGATATACCCAAAAAATGCTGCCCAAAGTCACTATTCCACGCGGACGGAGTCGCGGGCACAGCTAGTGGTTTGAATAAAATCAAAGATTTTTTCACGGTAAATTTTTTTTTTTTTTTTTTTTTTTTTTATTGCGTAGGACAGCAGACAGGCTGACAGCCCGCTTAGAATTTAGCAGTTACTGTCGCCTATAGGTGTTAGCAACACTAGTGGCATCGCGAACACGCTGCTATCCCATAAGGGTACAGGAACTTGGGTCACTAATGCCGGAACACAACACAAGGTTATTATGGCGGCATACTTAAGACCAAAGGTGGTCGCCATCCAGACGGGCTTGAGGCCCTACCACGTAGCTAAGGTAGGTTGTTTTGTCGCCTTTTACGACAGGCCGACCCCGGCCACAGAGGTTAGTATTCTTTCTCCGCCCCTGCACGGATAAAATAAATAAAAGAGAATTTGTAAATATATTTGTAGGAAATATTTACCATGAGCTACGTAGAAAAGTTTTACTCCGTCCGTTCAATTACAGATAGTGTTTTGTAAACTTTTCGCCATCTTCATTCTATTTACCCATTATCAAACATCTTTTTATACGTAAATGATTAAGGGCAACATAACAAGCATAATATAAATTTTAATGTATAAATTTTCAATTCAAAATTATCAAAATTCTAGTGCAAATTTATTTATTATTATATAAATTTTACAAAAGAAAAAGAATTAAAATCTAAATAAAAATGGCGTGCTTTTACCCTGACGACTGCGAGCAATTTGCAGTATGTCCGATGTTAGTGGCCCTTGCCACGATGTCCTTCGCCGAAGGTTATGTATTGTTCTGAAAGAAGCCTAGAGTTTCAAGGCCTCTAACTTGCCAAGAGGAAGATTGCTGTGAGCCACCAACCACCAAAATAGGTGAAAATGGATGTGCGCAAGCTGCCATTCAAGCGCAACGGAATACAGGACTGAGAGCATTCGAAGATGGGCACTGCGAATTTCCTATTTAGTAGCCTTCGTGACGTAGTTGTCTAATGTGAATTGTGCACGGACCTCGTAAAAGTCGGCGACCCGGTAAAAGGGCCACCCTGCACACCCAAACCCACACTCGGATGTTGTTTACTCAAGAAGAAATCAATAAGTGTCGCTTGAGGATATATTAGATGATAAACAACGACATTTCGTGTCCTACTTTCAATGTGAAAAGAGGAAAATAATTTAAATAAAAAGGAATGACAGATTTTTCCCCAAAAAGGGGTTAACGTCAGGCAGGCGGCCGATTGTAAAAACTAGCCCACAACTATTATACAATATGTAACATGTCGTGCAGACCCCATATAAAGTGAGATAAAGGCAGAAGGAAGAATAAGAAATTGTTCACTTCACTTCGTTTCCATGCTTGGACGGGGAACAAAGGAAGCCATATTCGCAGATCCCTAGCTGTGCTAAAAATACGGAAATGCACATGGTATTCGTTGACCGCGCAAAGACATATGGGTTTCTATAAATGCATGTCGAATTCCGTGGCGCAACGGTTTTCGCACGCCGGAACGACTTCGGGGGTCGGGTTCGATTCCCTTCGTGAGTCTGGTTGTTTATTATAATTAATAAATAAGTATATTAATTAAATATAATATGTTAATAAATAAATATATTGAGGCATTTTTTTTTTTGTTGGTCTCGGGGAAAACCCTCTCTTGACGGGTTCCCTCAAGGACGGGACATGTGGGACTCCGGGAAAGATGTTCGACCAACCGACTACCCACTAAAAAACCCCGCTGTTCTCGTATCGCCGGGCCCACGGATATATGGTCTGGCGATCTCGTGGCCCGGGCCGGCGCCGGCCCGCCCTTTGTCTTAAGGCGGGCCCCTTCTAAATTTTTGGCGCCAGGGGTCAGGATTTCGTCCCCCGGCGCTCTTCTGAAGCAACAGTTGAGGGGGCCGCAGAACAGCACGCGGCCCTCTCCCTCGCGGCAATAGTGCGGGCGGCGGATCCTCCCCCGAGGGGCCGCCCGCGGCCGCTATTTACGGCGGCCGGAGGTCATTACTTGCCCTCCGGCGCAGCCGGCGTGGCCTGCGTTGGCGGGATGGGAGTGTGGTGGTCGACTCCCGCTCCCGCTCCGCCGCCTCCTTTGCGGACATGACTGCCTCGCAGAAGTAGGCGACAGCCGGATGGGCTGTCCTGGATGGACATCCAGGATCGCCCCCAACCATGGACAGAACCAGGGCCGGGAGCGACAGGTCCGCGTCGATTTGGGCGATGAAGGCGTGGCGCTCCTCACGTCACGCATGGCACACGGCGACAGTCGACCTCGTCTCCTCGTCGCCCGCGCCACAGTGGTGGCACCCCGACGTCATCTCCCGCCCTATGCGACACAGGTACCTCCCGAAGCAACCGTGCCCCGAGAGGACCTGCGTCAGGCGGAAGGTCAGGGCGCCGTGGCGCCTTTCCAGCCATTCGGCCAGGACGGGCCTCACAGCTTCGATAGTGGCGAGGCTCGCGCTGGGTTGCGCGAGGCGCTCCTTCCACTCCACCATGAGCACCTTGTCCATTTAACCCCAAACTAAGTACGATATTGTTATATGTGTCTAGTACACTACTGATATACTATACATACTACCTTTCTTTTTTAAATAAATACCTACATATTATAGATAAACACCATGACGCTGGACAAGAATCGAATCCGTGATCTCGGCAAGCGTGCCGACGTACGTTAGCCGTTACGTCAGTAGGTCGTCATTGCATAATATGTATTTATTTTCAAAAGAAATGTGTGTATTAATTGTATGGTACCCATGACCCAAGCCCTGTATCAGTGTAAGAATGATGATCAGTGTGATGTGATAACACTATAAGAAAATCTCAATCCGATTTCAATCTGGTGTTTAACATAAATTTACTTATTTATTTATTTATTGCATTGGGTATATCCCAAAATACATCACATGGCCTCTTTTTATTTGTCGAAGAAAACTCTTTTTCGAGTCCCTTCGACCGCAGGGGTTTCAGAGGTATTTGGGATTCCGTCAGACTACCCCGGAGTAGGAATACTGACCTCTGCGGCCGGGGTCGACCTGTCGTAAAGGGCGACAAAACAACCCTAGTTAGGTGGTAGGATCCTAAACCTGGCTAGATCACAACCACCATTGGTTAAGCATGCCGCCATAATAACCTTGCGTTGAGTTCCGACATGCGACGGTAACTGTTTAATATTATGTGGGCGATCAGCCTCTCTGCTGATTCCCAGCAATAAAAAAGGGCCAGGCTGAGATGGGAGTTTGATTTAAAACTAATATAACATCTATTCAGCTTGTATATTTTGTGAGCTATGTTCGTTAAAGTACTTATATTTTATAAGTACATACTATTTAAGACACGCCACGTTCATCTAAGGCGAATTATCGGGTCGTACACGTTGGTAACATTGTGGAAGCTATGTCGTTCTATCACGAGAATTTAAGGTACTATATACAACACTCTACACAGACCATCACTTCTACTCTTGGCTTCTCGGTGTAGATAGTAGCGGTAAAACAGTCATTTTTCGTGTAGGGTGTTTAAAGACGACAAAACAACCTACCTGGTAGGGCCTTTGGTCTTAAGGGGGCATCCATAAATTACTTTAGGTGTTTAAGAGCGGTGGGGGAGGGGGGTCGAGTCAAATCTCATCTAATCTTACGTTGGAGAGGGGGGGGGGGGTCTCGGCAAATATAACGCAATTTTTTTTCTGATTGAAACAAAAAAAAGTTATGCTATTTTGGTCCATTTAATCCAGATCGTACATTTTTTTTCTTTTTACAATAACAATCCAACGCGTTTACGTAAGAAACCCACATTTTGAAAAATGTCACGTGAGATTGGGGGATGGGGAGGGGGTTGAATAAAATCTCACGACATCTCACCAGGGGGGGGAGGGAGGGACAGAAAATTTTAAAAAACACCTCACGTAATTTATGGACGCCCCTAAGTATGCCGCCATAGTAACTTTATGCTGCGTTCCGGTATTAGTGACCCAAGTTTCTGTACTCGTAAGGGACAGCAGCGTGTTCGCGATGCCACTGGTGTAGCAAACACCATAGGCGACGGTAATTGCTCAATTCTAAGCGGGCCTGTCTGCTGTCCTACAGCAATAAAAAATAATTCATTTGTTCCCCACCAATATGATTTACAAATAGGCCTTCGTATAACGTAACAAGGTCATGGAATGTCCATGCACGTAACTTTACCACCCTCGTACACTTACTTATCTCTGTGATATGCGTGCCTTACTCTATCATCGACCGCGCTTGATAGCTATATAAATAAAATTGACCTAATTAAAATGTAAAAAAGTCTTGTTCATTAATAAATACATTACACGGTAGCAGTGCGTGGTTGGTATCGCGCATAACTACACTCGATGTTATCGGACGCATGATATACAGATTCTAGGTATATAACTTGGTCCATGCACTATATATAACTTATCAATTATGATACTGATGGTATCTGTATACTAAGTCACAGATGTTAACTTTAGCTTTAAACTTCTTCACAAGTGACTTCTTCGCGTCTTCTGAAGTCTACCACCCTTTAAGTTAAGCTATACAGTACACCATTGGTTATAACTTTGAAATTGTTTTAAAGAAGTTTGAAAATTTCTGATTTAAGACTTGTGTACAGAACAATGTCTGCCGCTTCCGCTGGTAGATTTAGTTCTAAATGAAATAACAAGTATATTGTAGATTACGAAAAATATTCCGCAGTCAAAAAGTTACAAAATAATCAGAATATATTGTTTATTTCCTTGTATAAATTTGCATAAAAATTATTAATTATGGGAATGTTTTAATTTTCGTATCCTAAATAATTAAGAATGTGTAATAATTTCTAACCCAAAACTATTATTATACATAATTTTTTATTTTACATATAAATATAAGATAAATAAATCTGAGAATTTATAAATAGAATATAGGTTCCAGTCGCCCTCGGCCGGAAACGTTCCCAAACGCTGGTTGCATTACCGCGTTGGATGGCAACACTTATCCTTTGACCCAAGTACAATCAGCTTTTTAATCCCGTAAGACCGTCAAAGATTTTTATAGGTCTTAACACCGAAAGTTAAGAAAATCGAATATTGAAAACAATAGCCAAAAATGTTCGAAATTACTTCATATTCCAGCACACATCACACACTATGTGGGGTCGGTACAACATGATCTCTCTTTTCACTTTCTTTTATTAGCCGTCAACTCAATATTTATACATTTTTCGCCACATCATCTTACGCAATCCATCTAGTCAAAAATGCTATATACATAAAATATCAAAAGATCTGAATATTTTTAATTATCAATATTACGTTGAATAATACATTACTGATTACACGGGTGGCTTAGCGACTATACAAGTGGTTGATACGATTGTCTCTGTAGGTTTGATCTCTATACAGGACACAGTGATTTGTTAAATGTGTCTATTTATTTAATGTTTGTAAAAAACCCGCGCGATGCAGATTTTTACCTTGTAAATGAAAGAACTTAAATTCACAAATTATAAAATATGATTATCTCAAATCATTAAAAAAAACATGCGGGTGCAGTCTTTGGGGACTGCCGATAGAAGTGAAAACTAAAAACTAAATAATTTGTGAATTGTATCGTCGAGCTATTAGATTATTATTTTCGGATTATAAAAAATTGTTTAGGATCAAGCACTAAAGTTTAAATTAGTAATTAACACGTCTTTACAAACCAAAAATTGTTCACACAAGTGTTCACGTGCCTAAAGAAGTTTTCACGTCAATACTCAATTGTATGTCATTGTAATAAAGTCGCAATTTGAATAAATATGTATAAGTAATGCAATCCAATCATTTAAAAGTAACATTATAAAATAAACATTCAGTCATTAGTAATAAGGTTGGTGTTACTGGAGCAAAACTCCATTTTACGAATTTTCGATCAGGACACATGACACTTGACGCGAGTTTAACAATTTTTACCCATCACAAAAAAGCGCACAACGCCTCTAAAGAAGTTTTCACTTCAAAAACATGCGGGGCAGTCTTTAGGGACTGCCAATGAAGTGAAAACTAAAAACTAAATACATAACTTGTGAATTGTATCGTCCAGCTATTAGATTATTATTTTCGGTTTTATAAAAAATTTGTTTATGAACAAGCATTAGAGTTTAAATTGGTCATTAACAGTTCTTTACAAACCAAAAATTGTTCACCCAAAAAGTGCTCAACGCGCCTAAAGAAGTGTTCACTGCAAAAACTGAACTGCATTTCTTTGTAATAAAGTCGCAATTCGAATAGATATGTTTATGTAATGCAATCATTTAAAAGTAGGTAACATTATAAAATAAACCTTGTCATTATTAATAAGGTTGGTATTACTGGAGCAAAAATCTGTCTTCCGAATCTTACGAATTTTCGATCAGGACACGTGACATCTGACGCGAGTTTAACATTTTTTTACCCATCACAAAAAAGTGCACAACGTCGCTAAAGAAGTTTTTACTCCAAAAATTGAGACTCCAGCAATTTATTTTCTCTAAAATAGTCAAAATTTGAATTAGATTTTCTATTGGGCAATACCCAATATTACTAATACTCCGTTTTCTTTGGTTCCGACATGAGTATAAAACTAGCCCGGCTCGATTTTATAAATAATATTTTGAAAACTCGTACAATCTTCGCAACTTACACAGACAAAGCAATCGGATTTAAAAAACGAAGTTTGTGTTGACGTCGTAACCTTAAAAATACTTAAGACTTTCTTTTGTGATTGTTATTGTGACTTTAAAGTTATACAGTAAAGAAATTATTACTTAACAATGAATCCATCAGACGTTTGGAAATAAAAATAGTGTACTCAAGGCTCGATATCACAACATGTTTTATTTTATTGCTGAGAAACAGTAGACAGGCTGATGGCTCACTAAGTAGTAAGCAGTTACCGTCGTCTAGGGATGCGACGCTAGGGACAACGCGAACACGCTGCTATCCGCTACTGGAACCTGGGTTACTAATGCTGGAACACAACATAAGATTTCTATGTCGGCATACTTATAGACCAAGGGTGGTCGCTTGTGGTGGCCACTAATTGACTTTCACGTGTGGCGTAAAATTTCAACCAGATTTTTTATTGCTGACAAACAGTTACCGTCGCCCATGGAAGAAGGGTGGTCGCCGTCCAAACCAGCTAAAAATCCTAACACACTAGGGTGGTTTTGTCGCCTTTTACGAGAAGCCGACCACGGCCACATGGGTTAGTATTATTATTCTGCCCTGCACGAAGAAAACTGTGCTAGGATTTTAATATCAATAATTAAATTATTTTTCCAGTATAATAAAAAAAGAAATAAGTAAAGCCAAGACAAAATTAAAACTATTTACTGCGTCGTATTATTACGCAGGGCTTCGTAGCCAAGGCAACTTAATAGGTACCCAAATCATTTTTGGTTGTTCTTACATTTATTAATTGGCGTAAACAGGCGATTAAGAATTTAAGCTCCTTAATTATAAATGTTGTCATATTAAAAATGTTGCCTAATTAATTAAATATTCTGTAAGCCGCTCTGTAATTTTAGAATAAAATAAATTTTCCAAGTATGCCGCCATAATAACCTTGTGTCGTGTCCCTATAATATGGGACAGCAGCGTATTCACCGTATCCATAGCATCACAAACTTCCATAGGCAACGGTAACAACTGCTAACTGTTAAGTGGGCTATCAGCCTGTATGCTGTTTGTCAGTAATAAAAAAAACTTGGTTGAAATTTGACTTACTTAACGAATTTTTTTATACAATTCTTAAATTACGCTACACGTGAAAGTTAAGTCGTACTAAATTTGCACTGTTTAGACAGTTTTTCTCGTCTCATATGCGATGTATTTTGCCAAGTATCGACGGTGAAAACATTGTGAGGAAACCTTCATAGCGAGATCACGGGTATAAAGTTCGTCCCCTATAGGGGAGGCCCAGTTGAATTCTCACTATTCAATATAGTTACTGAAATTCTTTTTTGATAGATTATTATACGATTTAATTAAAATTATTGACTATATTAATGTTAGATAGATTTTCGTGGTATCTGATATTTCCGTAGTTACAAGTATTATGTTTATTGTTTTCAGACGTGAACAATGTAAACAAGCAAGATTCCGTACAAAACATCCAAAACATTTTTTGCTTTGCAAGATTTGTTTTACCGTATATTTTTAAGAAAAAATATATTACAATCATTATCATAGGCCAAGTGTTTAACCAGGGTTGCTTACAAATTTTGTAATTTGTCGCTCGTGATGCACTGTAGGAATGGACATAGCCCAAAACTGGAGAGTGTCTTGGTGTAATCATTGCGTATTGTATTAAACGTGTCAGGGAGAATATAATTGATATCGAAAAGTGGCACTCAACTGAATGTACCTAAAGCTCAGAAGATGCGCTATTGCTCGTTGTTAAATAATAAAAGTAATATATCACTTGTCCAGTACACATAATTCAAGCGATCTGCTGCTTTGAAATTAGTTGTAGCTTTGTGCATGGTTACATTATATATTGACTCGTTGTGTATATGGATATATGTATATATTTTGACAATGTGAAGCTTATATAAATAATTTGTATTTTTGGAAACCTGATAAATTAATAAATGTAATAAAATAAATAAGTATAATGTAGAAATGTAACAAATGTAATGATTTTACTTATTTATTTCAATCTATTGTTAACTAAATGTTATTTGTTAAATGTATGGTATTAATATCTAGAAATTTTCAGACACAAATTTTTTTGTTCATGAATAAATGATATGATATGAAATATGAACATTTATTTAAACATTTATTGTTGGCGATATAACTTAATTGAGAAATGAGGGTGCAACAACAAGAAATATGAATATTTTCACATCCACATTTTATGAGTTGGTAGTAATAGGAATTCGTTATCTTCGATTATAACAGATGATAGCTAGTATGGCAGTCAGTAATTATTAGTGATTATTTGTACTGGAAAGTGCTATTGAATACAGCAGCGTCATAAAAGGGGTACAGTTAGTTTTGCAACTAGAATAAAACATAAAAAATTACAATACCGCGATTAAAAAAAAGAATAATAAAAGGGTTCTTAATCTAAAAATAATTAATTAAAATCTCTATAGATTATGAACCCTCCTCGGCTTTGCTCGGCAAAAATGTACGAGTATTGTACCCTTTATAAGTTGCTAATAGACGAGTTTTCTTTTGGCGAAAACTCATTTTAAGTAATTAGTATAAGAACTACTTAAAACGGATTTTCGCCAAAAGTGTGTATTACTCAAGAGAGTGTCTCCGCAATTTTTTTTTTTTAATTGATATAGTACAGCAGAAAGGCTGACGGCCCGGAAAACAACACAAAGTTATTATGGCGGCATATTTAAGACCAAAGGTGGTCGCCATCCAGACGGGCTTGGGGCCCTACAACGTAGCTAGGGTGGGTTGTTCTGTCACCTTCTACTATAGGCCGACCCCGGCCGCAGAGATCAGTATTATTCTCCGCCCCTGCACGGATAAAGGTTTTTTTTATAACCGACACTTAATTTCCGGGGCTAAAAGTAGAAATTTTTTATTTCTTTATGCATATAAATAAAAGTAATGATTTTTGGTTTAAGTCCAGGTTTCAACGCAAAACTTCCACACGGGCTTAGGCTTCGACCAAACTGGCATATATAGTTCCTCATGTAATAGACTTTGTGTTTCAACTTCAGTAGCATTTTGGGTTCGTATATGACGGTACTGATGTTTACATCGAAAGTGGTATTCTTAAAATATAAGTCAACGGTGAAAACACCATGTTGCATGCACCATTTAGATTTCTAATGTGGATATTAATATTTGCTACGTAACTATAGTGAAGGAAGACATTATGAAGCCTTCACCGTCACTAGATGGCAATTACAGTACATTAGACGAGAAAAACTGCCTAAGCGGTGAATTTAATCGTAGAATTCGAACCCGGGAGCTCTATATTGGTATCCAAGTTGAATAGCACTCAGCTACCACGTACCTACTAGGTAACGTTTTAAGTGTTATCTATATAAATAAATAAAATTAGAGTGTCTGTTTGTAATATTAAAATAACCGCTTTTTACTAAGTGCATTTGTATGTTTACAGGGTACATAAACCAAAACAACATTTTTTACAATTTTGGTCTGTCTGTCTGTTTGTTTGTTCCGGCTTTTCCCTGAAATAGCTGGACCGATTTTGACGCTTTCACTGGCAGATAGCTGATGTAACAAGGAGTAACTTAGGCTACATTTATTTTAGGAAAAAAAAAATAGTTTTAGCTAAAAATGATCAGTTTCGGAAATTTTTAAATTCCAATTTAAGGTGACCTCCGATTTATATCATCAATTATCTATTTGAAATAAGGTTTAGCTTAGGCTGGACATTGTAGGTTTAATTTCTAATTTAAGTTGACCTCAGATTTATATCATCAATCATATGAAATAGGGTTTAGCTTAGGCTGGTTTTGTAGGTTCGAACGCACGTATTCCGGAGGCGCATGGCGTAACAGTTGCATTCGATAACATTGACTGTTTGCATATTTCATTTATTTATATTTAATGGTTTATAGGGTTTGTAATCCAAAATAAACCAAAAGATATATCCAAAAAATACTGCCCAAAGTCACTATTCCACGCGGACGGAGTCGCGGGCACAGCTAGTTATTTATAAAGACGGCAAGATAAGTCCATGTTGAGCCTCCACAGCCCAAACTAAGCAGTCACGATATAAAAAAATAGAATACATTGTATGTGCCAGTTTGTGTACTAATAATAACTACAATGAAACGGATAATAATATGCAAAACTCAGACTCAGCGGTAGCTTAAAAGTCAGTGTTATGGTTTAAATAAAATAACAGTAGGAAGTGTGGTTTTATTTGCTCCCCCGGACAAAACAACTATTATCCCGTTTAGTCTCCGCAGCGGGTAACAGAAGCAATAGAGGTTTTTATTTTTAATTGGAGAAACATTAAACATAAACGTTTTATCTTTTTAGTATTTGATTTGAGATATAAGTAAACAATTACCACAATGCTAATTTATAATATTTTTATCAAATAACACCTATGTATAATTTAAATGAAAAATAAAAACGAAAAGACACGCTTTTATCAACGGGTGTTCGAAATCAATCGTTATAATTTTTTTACTACTCCGAAATGCAGTTTATAAATATCGTACAAAGCACCCCACGCTTTAGAACAGTGACATTAATTTTCTCGCCAGTAATTTTATTCTTATGTTAAGAATTTTTTTTTAAAAGCGTGTCTTTTAGTTTTTATAAACTCTAATTTATTTTTTAATTTTTGGTTTGATTAACTATAAAATATAATTTATTTGTTGTCAATTCCCTATCGGTAAATGGTAATAATATAACGTCATCTTCCAGCTGGTTTTTTTAAATTTAACTTTATCTTCCGGTAGTTTTATTAAAAGGAAAAGAAAGCGTTAATCCTGTTGATCCTGATAAGGACTACGGGAAAAAATTACCAAAATTGTGTATTGTCATAAGGTCTTGACAAATGTGCAAATTTTGAAGGTTTTTGATGGTTCAAAGTGGGTAACAATTGAGCCCGAATTAATATAAAGGATATCAAAAAAAAATCTTTAATTTTGAGCATCCTGGTAAGGATAATGATTCAAACTATACAAATAATTGCATTGTCATCGGTGCTTGATAAGTATGCAAAGTTTCAAATCAAACCGTTGTTTTGAAAGGGGTGAAAATCACGTTCAAAGATTCTGTTACATAGACATATAGCAAGTTAGTAAAAACGTGTTAAAAAGGAAGCGACATAACGGTCTTTTTTATTTTAGTGTAAATAAAACTTGTTGCTTTTAATGTGTCAACTGCACAATAGTTTATCATTTTAATTTAATTTTTGTGTACACATGAGGCGGATAAAGATAAGACTTGGATATTATGTAATGTATAAATGACGATATTATGTTGCAAAATTTTAAGATACTTCGAGAACAAAGAACCTTTTTATATTATATAATAAAAACCACGTCATCGTTAGTGGTTCCCTATACACAGCTGGACGAAAGTCCCTTGCTTCTCCCATCCAGCACCGACCGGCCTTACGCAGGTGATCGCTCCATCGATCATGCTTCCGAAAACTAGGAAGTTAATTTTATTGTGAATGCTAAAATAAAAACAACATTACGAAATGGAAGGGTCTCTTACATTTTATTCTTTTGGAATCGAGCCCCAAGATAGATACAGATAGAAAATGAAATTTAGACTCTCATGTGACAATAATAAAAGTACTAACACATTAAAATATTGTGTTCATATAATTAGAAAAAATAAATGCAGATAATGAGTTGATTAACAGGTGAAATTGAGTAGGAATAATACGTTATAATAAATTAAAATTATTAAGTTTAATTTCTATTATCTATACATCTATACAAATAAATTAAATTGAGTGACTGTTTGTAATATTAAAATAACTGCTTTTTACTACATGCATTTGGATGTATACAGGGTACATATACCAAAACAACATTTTTTACAATTTTTGTCTGTCTGTCTGTTTGTTTGTTCCGGCTTTTCTCTGAAATGGCTTGACCAATTTTAACAAGACTTTCACTGGCCGATAGCTTTTTTTGGTCTCGGGGAAAAGCTCTCTTGACGGGTTTCCCCGGCCCGGGGGGACCGAGGGATATGTGGGACGCCGGGATTTTTCCGACTACCCATTAAAAACCCGGCTGTTCTCCTATCGCCTATGCCCGGGCCCACGGATATATGGCCTGCCGATCTTGTGGCCCAGGCCGGCGCTGGCCCGCTCTTTGTCTTAAGCCGGGCCCCTTCTAAAGTGTTGGCGCCAGGGGGTCAGGGTATCGTCCCCCCGGCACTATCCTGTAACAACTCTAGGAGTTGAGGGGGAGCTGATGTAACAAGGAGTAACTTAGGCTACTTTTGTTTTAGAAAAAAAAATAGTTTTAGTTAAAAATGATCAGTTTCAGAATTTTTGTTAATTCAAATTTTAGGCTGGACTGTGTAGGTTGAATTTACAATTGAAGTTGACCTTAAATTTATATCATCAGCCATATGAAATAGGGCTTAGCTTAGGCTGGATTTTGTAGGTTCGAACGCACGTATTCCGGGTGCACATGGCGTAACAGTTGCATTCGATAACACTGACTGTTTGCATATTTCATGTATTTATATTTAAGGGTTTATAGGGTTTGTAATCCAAAATAAACCAAAATATATATCCAAAAAATACTGCCCAAAGTCACTATTCAACGCGGATGGAGTCGCAGGTACAGCTAGTCGATAATAAACTAAAAGTTAGTGTAAAATTTTAGTTTGTAGTAGCAGGAAAACGATTAGATATAAATGTATCATTATATAAAATCAAGTTGACAACAAGTCGGAAAGCGGACCCCGGGCGCCGAAGCGAAAGTTTGGGCTGCAACCGGGATTTAACGCAAAGATGATGATGATAAAATCAAGTTGACGACCACCGTGGCACAAAGGCTTTAGGACAAGTGCGGGGTTCATGGATTGGAATTCCGTCCTAAGATTAGTTGTTCATGTACTACGTATACATATATTAAATAAAATATTAAGTATCTGTTGCTCATATGCTTCTATTTAGAAACTAGATGGCGCTGTGTGAATTGTCACTTTATTTATTATTCTTAGAAGTGTTTCCTTCTGGTTGTAGAAGCTTATTACTTATTATATATGTATAACTTGGAAGTGTGAAATGTGATTAATGTTTATTTGTTAGGTACGAATACTGTTTGACTCGCCAAAACCGAAAGAAAAAACCGAATAGCGGCTTTTCTTTGTTCCTTGTGAACTATTGGCCCCCATAAAACGATAGCGGTCTATTCTTATTTCTAGACCATGCAGTTTATGGAGATAATAAGTATTTAATACGAAGCTATCAAATATGACTTCAACGAAAGTAAAATACAAATAAATTCGGGGAATAGATAGTTTATTTAGCGTGGGCCGATCGGTAGGGCCTGAGACCATTCCAAGAAGTCTTTTCTCGGTATACAAAATTGTCTATTGATTTGGAAATGTTAATAAATATTTATAATAAATACCTATATAGGGACAATTCACACAACGCCATCTAGGCCCAAACTAAGTAGCATAGCTTGTGCGGGTCATGGGTACTAGACAACTGATATACATATATACTTTTTTTTGTAAATCGATATTTTTTTTATATAAACACCAAACATTTTTTTATTACACACACACATATTACAAATTTTTTTATATATAAACACCCAGACACGAGACGGGAATGGAACCCGTGCCCTCCGCAAGCGTACCGACATGCGTTAACCGTTACGCCACAAAGGTCGTCAATCCTAACTAATATTATAAATGCGAAAGAAATTTGATTGTTTCGCTTTCACGTCTAAACCGCTGAACAATTTTGATGAATTTTGGTATATATTCCTAACGGTCATTCGGTCATAGATTGGACCTCGGAGAAGGACATACTTTTTTTTTATTCATATGGCAGAACAACGTTTACCGGGTTAATTAATTAATAAATCAAATTAAATATTAATCTGTACGACTTCAGGCACAGAAGCAGAAGTTTGAGTATAAACTGGAATATAGCGTTATATATATAAAACACATAAATAAACACATCTTAGAAATAAATCTATTATAAAAGATTGTTAGACGTAAGAGAATATTATTGTCGCGTCAGTTTGCCCTTGACCTTCTTCGAACGATACTTAAAATATTTTTAGGTCAGATAGAAAACAAATGTACACATATCAACTGCGATTAGCAAAGTTAACATTTCCATATATTTATCTTTGAAGTATGGTAAAGATCAAGGTTTATAAAGGCCATTTATAAGTGTCACTTATCTTTGTTGGCAGTGGCCCGAAACGGGAATGGGGCTAGCGTCGATCACAGCAACTGTGGTGTATTGCGGTTGAATCCAGGCATGCATCCAGAGATAGTCTTCAACATGAACGAATTACCAACAAACCCGTACTCGTTGGACACGCGAAGAATGCAGCTGTACTCACACCCGCAAGTACATCCCACGGTGAGTCACATAATGTCTTTGTTTTTAGCGATCCTTACTTATATAAATCTGACGCAGAATAGGACGGATTATCTAATGTGCAGTTGCCATATCCATAATGAGGGGTCAGTAGTGGGGCTAAAAGCGCGCGCTTTTTGCGTCGATGTCTGTCGGTGCCTCCTTTCTTGAATAAAAAGGCACAAGGCATGGTACAGCATAGATTTTAGTTTTTACGACTACTATCTGATTCCCTAGCTTTGAAATTGAACCGAATAGTACTTTTGCTGTTGATTAATTAGCAGTGGTTTTAGTGAATTCGCATATTACGAGAATCTCACCTCATCTTTAAAAAATCACTGTTAATAACTGATATATGAAATATAAAAATTGTGCAACAATTTTAACTTTATACAATTTATGGATATACATTTGACCAATCTAGACATCATAAGTTACAATTCCACGATGGCACGCAACGCTTAGAAATATTTTCTCGCCTAATGTACTACTAGTATGCACTGCAGCAATGCGTGAAAAGGTGTATACCACCAGTATGTGTATGCTTCAATAAGCTTGGCTAGTGTGCTGTCTATTCTCTCTCAGAAGTGGGGTGAGAACAGCGATAGGACGTTGTGAGCTGATATTTTAAATATAATAGAATAAAACAAATTAATGAGCCTTTTAATATTCTTATTAACATTATTACTTTTATTCGTGCAGAGGCGGAGAAAGAATATTAACCTCTGCGGCCGGGGTCGGCCTGTCGTAAAAGGCGACAAAACAACCCACCCTAGCTACGGGGTAGGGCCCTAAGCCCGTCTGAATAGCGACCACCTTTGGTCTTAAATATGCCGCCATAATAACCTTGTGTTGTGTTTCGGCATTAGTGACCCAAGTTCCTGTACCCTTATGCGATAGCAGCGTGTTCGCGATGCCACTGGCGTTGGAAACACCCATAGGCGACGGCAACTGCTAAATTCTAAGCAGACCGTCAGCCTGTCTGCTGTTTTACAGCAATAAAAAACTGCTTTTCATACGAATTATTCAATTAGTTTAATGCAGAATATTGATAACTGAATTCCTCATTCCTATAACCACTGAGCTATCGACGTTTCAAATTGTGCAGAATTAAATCAAATTAATCACGTGGCAAACTGATAAATAAATAAAAATATTACTTTAGTACTATATGTGTTTGATGATTGCAAAACTGAAGTGGCAGTGGGCTGGGCACATATTTCGATGGACTGATGGCCGTTGGGGCAGAAAAGTCCTCGAATCGCGACCGCGTACTGGAAGACGCAATGTTGGTAGGCCCCCCACAAGATGGACCGATGATCTGGTCAAGATCGCCGGAATAGGTTGGGTGAGGGCAGCGCAGGACCGATCATCGTGGAGATCTTTGGGGAAGGCCTTTGTCCAGCAGTGGGCGTTTTCCGGCTGAAATGATGATGATATATGTTTTGCATCCGGGGTGTAGCAGGTCTTCCTTTCAGCGCTTCTAAAAACCAGATTAGCCAAATGAATTTTATCAGATTATTGTTACTATTTTACAACAAGGAAGGAAAAGAACAGTGCGCAGTAGCTTCTTGGCGCCTTAACCTTAACCCTGGCCGCCAAACCACTGGTAAATTTTTCCAACTGATAGATGGAAGTGGAAAAAGATGACAACATAAATAAATATCGAGAGAGTGTGTATTAAAATATATTAAATTGCCTAACATGACCACGTCATAAACGGCGCCAGAAATTAGCTACGGCCCTTGTAAATGTCAAATAAAATAAAATTGAAATTGTTATACTTAAACATAATACAATCGTTATGAACCGTGGTCAAATAAATCCTTTCACGGTCCATAAAAGAGTACTGTTAAAAATACACGAATAAAGCTGAGAATATGAAATACAAGGCGAATAAGGGCTATTTGAAGGCACTGAACGGGCGCTGGGTTTCCAATGCAAGTCATTCAACGCGCCCTCGACTGATCAATTCACACGCGTGCACCTTTATTAAGATTTATTTATGTTCTTCATCGTAAAACTTAAGCAATATGTTCACAGCTACTTATCCCTCATTCATCTTATGATGAATGTGAGATTACCTAACTTTCGGATGGTTGCAATCGTAACAAAAGGATCTATTTTCTATTTCCACTCCGCATGGTCTTCATTAACCCTGTTATCGTGCACATTGTTATAAAGATATATTTTTAGGACGTCACCAATTCTTTGGTATACCCTCCTGCCGAGTCTCGTAGCAAAGAAGGCGACTTTTGTGCAGTTTATGCGCAATATCACAGACATGAACATTGTGAAATTTCCTAACGCGACCTTTCCTTATCTATTCACACTTTGAATTAAAACTAAACTTGTGACAAACTGATATGAGAGTCGACGTTTAGACAAGATACTCATTATTGTTTTGTAAATAAGTAACATTATATATATAACATGCAAAGTATTTGTAAATAAATTAATGTTTTCCCTCATAATTAATTTATTAGTACAAATAATTATTTATAATACTTACAATAACTACTGTTGATCATGACGTTAAGAGTCGTGCTATCGGAGCACCACTGAACTAATGTTATCAAGGAGTCATCGTCACTGCCCGTTACATCACCGACCTTGTTTACATGACTTTTATTCAATCCTCTTTATCTTCAGGTTTAAATATACATAACGAGTAAAATTTGTGTATTCCCTAAACATTATACCCAGCTCTATGTAATATATATATATATATATATATATATATATATATATATATATATATATATATATATATATATATATATATATATATATATATATATATATATATATATATATATATATATATATATATATATATATATATATACAGGGTGACTTTGACAAACCCGTCCAAATTTTTTTACGCACTAAACATCATTTAAGGAACCCATTTTTGCAAAAAATATTGTATGTAAAATTTTCTAAATAAAATATTTCATACATGATCATTAATTCAATCGTACAGAATAGTCCTATGGTGCAACCTTCGTACGTTAACCTGTTATTACCTGTCTCTGTCTTTTACTAGGTCAGATGGAGAGGTCATTGACACTCTAGCGCCGTATTATGTAAATTGCAAGTTCTTTGAATGACTTTGTGATGCTGATTACTTAACATTTTTGTACTATGTGATACAAAACTAAAATACATGTTTCTCATAACTTTTAATAAAGATTCTTCACAGAAGAATTTGGACGGGTTTGTCAAAGTCACCCTGTATATAGTTCAAGTCAAATCGTGTGCAAAATTCTACGTGTGCGTGATCGTATTTTTATGTGAATGAATAATGAAATCTCTGAGTTCAATCAAAAACTCCATTAGCAATTAAGTATTGTGCCATGTAAAGAGTCAAAATCTCAGCTTAGCTCTCTCAGTCGGAGATCTACTCTATTCAATAAACAAAATTTGCCTTTAAACATACTACTTACTTCTGGGTAACCTCTTTAGCCGAGTAGTTAAAACACTGACTACTCTAGAATGTAAGTTTTCGGGTTCGTTTTTCAGTAGGGTGATTTTTGTATTGATCATTCTGGTATTTGCTCTAGTCTGATCCATATTTTCCATAGTCTTTAAGCCTCGCTCCTTAAAATTAGGGTATGTTGCGTAATATGGGGCTATTATTTGTCTTTTTTATAGAGGTATGGAATCCCGTTTGCAACCATAGTTAAAATAGTCTGATGCTCCCTTTTCCGTGACCCGTTTTATTTTACGCCAACGTACCCCTATAGATGCTATAAGGAGAGGTAGGACCAAAGAAAAGATGGATATATTGTGTAAAAGATGTTATGGCAAAAAAGGTGTTAGTTTGTTTAAAGCAAGTTCTTTACAGAACACTCATTTAATATTAGACACCGGGAAAGATATGTTATAGATATATGAAAATTGAGGTTATAATGAGTAAAGATGAGATTTATCAAACGGCCCTGACACGAGTTCATCGCAGAGCGAGCAACAGATTGTCAATATTATTTACTGACAATTACTAATTAATAAAAAATATAATGATGAAATTTTTGCTTCGTATGTTGCTAACACTAACTTTGAAGAAGAAATTTAAAAATTAGTCACGATTTAAGGACTCGTGGATTTTAACAATAAACACATCGTTTTATTGGTTTCATAACACGGATTTTCTCCGTGTAAGGTAGTAAAAATACTGATTCTTCGACCGTGAGCGGCCTGTCCTAAAGGGCAGCAAAACAAACCTACCTAGGCTGGTAAGATCCCTTATAAGCATGCCGCCATAATAACCTTGCGTTGTGTTCCGCTATTAATGAATTAGATTGCAGTATCCCTGTGCGGACAGCAAAGAGTTCGCGGTGCTCCTGGCGTCCCAAACATCCAAATGACGGTAACTGCTTACTACTAATTGGGCCGTCAGTCTGTTTGGGACGCCAGGAGGTTTCCTCGCCAAGAAAAAAGGCGTGTATCAACATTATAAAGGATTAGTTTATATACATCCTTTATAGGACTTAAGGAAAATATGGAATAATACAAAATAATCAGCGTCATTTTCTTTATTGTTTATTTATTTTAATGACGCAGTAGGGCTCAGCTGTGAAGGGCAAACGGCGATTCGAACGGCTGTGGGAGGAACGTGTGAAATATTGCGATTTTCAAGTGGTCTCAAGTTTCAACTACTGTACGGTTTTTACACGCACTAAACGAAACAGCTGATCGAGAGTATTCCGGTTAATATTTAAAAAGGAACAGCCATGTTTTCCGGATTTGTGTGTGCAAGTGTCGAGCGACTAGCTATATCCTTATAACATAAATATATATTATTCATAGAATTATATTATTACAAAATATTCATTTAAGAAACGATGAATGGCGGTAGAATCTTATTTTAACATCACGGCAGCAATAATTGAATCCGACTTCGGTGTCTTAAAATAGAGGCCAATATAAAAAGGTCCCTTTTATATTTTTAGCACTTGAATTTTACACATTGGTATATAATCGTACGTCAAATGGTAATAAACATTGCCTGAACGACATTTCTGCGATTTCTCAAAAATAAGCTAAAGCGTTTAATTTGTTCGCCCCAGGCAGTGACACAAAAAGTTCACAATATGAAGAAATAGTGCTACCTTGTAGCTTAGTTGTATTGCATATGGAGACCAACTTAGAGGCAGTTCAGCAGTTTATTTTGCCTAATGTGAATAATTAGTTGCCATGTACCAACGGTAAAAGAGCGTGAGGCAACCAAAACAAAAACAAAAGGCATAGCGATATCATCGGTATATGACAGATTGTTAATCTGCTCCTTCTAATAATAGTTTATTATTATGTAGAAATAATAACTCTTATTTTGAATATGTACATTTTAAAAATAAATACTCTGCTATTCTTATAATTACATTATTAATATCTTATACTAACTGGCCCGGCACACGTTGTTCTTTCATATAAAAAAACAGAACTTAATTACGTTTACCCTTATTTCACCCCCCTTCAAGATTCATTTTCGCGACAAAAATATGTACATCTCCAAAGTCAAAATTGGTTTAGTGGTGTGAAAACGTAACAGACAGATAAACAGAGTTATGAACTTTCACATTTATAATATTAGTATGGATTACTGCTTCTGTTGCACAATGGTTTTCACTCGTCACTCACGTACACGGGTTGATTTCCCTGACGGGTATATATGTATATATTCAAAAGAGAAGTATGTAAGTAGTATATTAGTTCAA
Organism: Malacosoma neustria; assembly: GCA_963693495.1. Lineage (NCBI taxonomy): Eukaryota > Metazoa > Arthropoda > Insecta > Lepidoptera > Lasiocampidae > Malacosoma > Malacosoma neustria. The sequence goes on along the minus strand of OY856371.1, from coordinate 23,170,638 downwards.
CACAATCGCTCTGCTATTTACTTTAGCACGAGAGGGCGCTGTGTGAATTGTAATACAGTCAAAACTGGTTGAGTAACTGCAGGACCCGTCATTTTAACCCTTCAATACCTCTATAAGTGAGAAACGGAAACCTCTATAAGAGAAAGTCGTTTTTCCCTCATGGACCTCTATAACTGAGATTGCTACTTGCCTTTACCTTTATAAGCGACAGTGGAGCGTAATTTAACATCTGTAATTTGTGACCCATTATTAAATTTAACTTTATAATGCATTAGAGATGCTCCACCAGTTTTTTGAATACTCGGCGGTTGTCGATAAAACAATATTTGATAAAATTTATGAATTAAAACAAAGATACAAAATGCAAAAGCAGAAAGTAAATAAATATATACATTTATGTAAGACTAGCTATGCCCGCGACTCCGTCCGTGTGGAATAGTGACTTTAGGCAGCATTTTTTGGATATATGAGGTCAAATTAAATTGGAAATTCAACCTACTACGTCCAGCCTAAGCTGAACCCTATTTCAATGATTCATGATATAAATCTGAGGTCAACTTAAATTGGATTATAAAATTTCCGAAACTTATCATTTTTAACTAAAACTATTTTTTTTTTCTAAAATAAAAAGAGCCTAAGTTACTCCTTAGTATATCAACTATCTGCCAGTGAAAGTCCCGTCAAAATCGGTGAAGCCATTTCAGAGATTAGCCGGAACAAACAGACAGACAGACCGACAGACAGACAAAAATTTCAAAAAATGTTGTTTTGGTATATGTACCGTGTATACGTCCGAATGCACTTAGTAAAAAGCGGTTATTTTAATATTACAAACAGACCCTCCAATTTTATTTATTTGTATAGATTTTCTGTTTTTTTTTGTAAACATCTTTTAACTTCTTTAAGGGAGAGAAGCCACTCTTGTAACTTGGGATAGTGAAAAACCTCTAAGTGAAAACAAGATTGTGTGGTTCCTTGAACTTTCGCTTATTCTGATTCGAATGTAGTATATTTATATTTTATGCAGACAATAATAAAACGTTCTAATTACGTAATATGTTCTTATTTAGGACAATTAAAAGATGAAACAGATAATTGTAAATTATCTGCTCAGGACCTATATTTGTAACTTGATTTATGAACTAATTATATAATGAAATTATACTTTGAATTTGAAATATTAAGCGAAAGTATATTTTATTAACAGGTTTGAAACGAAATCTACAAAGTAATGTCAATTATTGAGAAAATGAAAAGTAATAGATTAGCCTGGTATGGCCATATAATGCGAAAAGAGGAGCGTCATGTAATAATGAGGATGCTAGAAATGAGAATGGATGGATACAAGAGGAGAGGTTGACCAAAGAAAAGTTCGATGGATTGTGTAAAAGATGATATTGTAGAAAAAGGTGTGAATGTTCAGATGACGGCTAATAGAGGAGAGTGGAAGGAGAGAACATGTGCCGACCCCACATAGTCTGGGATAAGGGCAGGAAAAAACAGAAGAGACGAAATCTACGAAAAAATTCAAATATTCTTTTGTCATTAAAAGGTATAATACAAAGCGTAGGAATATAATTCGACACTCACTGTCGTTAATTACAACAATTCCTTCTAAAGCGTTTCATTCTGTATGTGAAACCAGGCTTCATTGCCGGTAAAGTTAAAGGGACAGGTCTATAAGACCATCATTAGACCTGTCCTTTTATACGGCTGTGAAACGTGGCCGGTGTTGGAGCGACACAAGCAGGAACTGCGTGTCACGGAGATAAATATGCTGCGGTGGATGTGTGGAGTAACGCGGAAGGACCGCGTTAGGAACTCCCGCATTCGCCGTAGTCTTCATGTCCGTGACATTGCAGATAAATTGCAGGAGTGTCGGCTCCGTTGGTACGGCCATGTTTTGCGGCAACCGAATGCTTACGTGGGAAATAAATGTCTGGCCATGCCGCCTCCGCCGGGCCCCGGCAGGAGGGGTAGACCCAAAAAGTGCTGGCTTGACGTCGTAAGAGGTGATATGCGTGCCAATGGGCTCACTGCCAGGGATGCTGAAGATCGCGTGAAGTGGAGTAGAAAAAGTCGGAAAGCGGACCCCGGCACCGAAACGAAAGTTTGGGTTGCAACCGGGACATTAGACTTCAGATTAAGAGCATAGGGCAAATTTGTTGAATATTAAATTATGATAGATAGCATTTAGTATTTAAACACTATACTTGTAGTTATTACAAACACTTCATGGGTCTCTATATCCATAGAGAGAGAGAAAGAGAGAAAAGGAAAAGCATATGTTTACAATAATGCTATTAATCAACGTAAAAAATTGTGTTAATTCTATTGGCAATGCATATAATATGATGATATATCTAGAATAGTCTTAATATTGTAGTAAATGTCTTATGGTTTACATTAGAGACAGATTACAACAAAATAAAAGCCTGTGAATTGCAAATCTAACATTTAAATATATAAATATACTAGCTTTAATTTTTGAGTATAGTTCATTATCTCATAATATAAATAACTAATATAAACTTAATTTACAAGTAACCCACAAGTTATAAGTTATCACCCAGACAAGAAAAATATTAATACAGGTTTTGATTTACAATACATAATTACTTTTTAGAGGCTGCCTTACGCTTAGATTTAGTGGCATCAGTACTTGAAATATTTTTAGGGGCCACATTTGACTTAGGCTCAATTTGATATATCTTATGGATATCGTATGAAATGATCCTGTGGCGCACTTCATCAGGTCCAATAACAAAAATATGGCTTTCCCTTGTCCAAGACTTAGAAACACCGAAGATTTGGCGTGCTGCCATCATGACGAATTCTCGTTAAGAATTCGGACATTGTTATCTCAGAAACCTTCAGCTTTATTTTAAGGGACTACATTTCGCCACGAACATTCAAATATTTTAATTTGTCCAATAACGGTCTACGTCTTGTTGAGTCCGTGTTCTTCACCAGTCGGTGAGATTTACGAATGTAGTCGGTAGAAAATTATTTATTTTTAAATACTTTTTCACTATAACGACAACCACTTGCACGGAATCCTCATTGTTCTCTTTTGGCACGTCAATATTGATCAATTTAATCCTAACTACGAGCAAGGAGTTCGATTTGTTGCTCTAGAGAGTTTAAGGATTGTATAACAAATACTTTGAAAGTGGCAAAGTCCGAAGCCAAGCTGCCAGCTGTCGATAGTGCAGAGGTCACCTTTTGCAACTCCTCTTCAAATGCTGTCATCCTCATGTGAAACATTTCCGTAATTTCGATTAGTGGTCTAACGGACTCCATTCTGTTTACGATGTTAACAACTTCAAATGTGCAAGAATAACACGTACTGACATATCACAACTAATCAATTAAATTAAACATTAATAATCAATCTGTTTACCGACTATTTGAATTAATTGAGATAATTTTAAACAGAGCTACGAATTGTATATTTCATTCCACAACTACCCGCAGTTGATCACGTAACTGCTTAATATTAACACATTAAACGCTATGGAGGTCACAGGTGACCTCATCTGGTCTACTTGATTCCGCTATGGGGTATCACCAGTGCCCTCAAGTGGTCTTGTTTATTATTCTTAAGAAACCCCACGATAGACATTTCAAGAGTAAAGTTTTTATTAATTTTCTATGGTGGCGTTTAACGTGCTAAGGGAGCCATCAGCTTGTATGCTGCTAAGCAATAAAAAAATCAATTATTTAATAACTATACCAATATATTCGCTTTCTAAGAACAGCGATGTATTCAAGCTACTGCTTAGTAAGTTATTGCGAAACCTGACCTCAATCAAAATAATTACATTCGGAAATTAATAATACCATGTAGTTCACTCATAGTTGACATTTAAAATTCGCTTGCCGCTGTGAGATAAGGCGCTGAATTGACAAGAACACAGGCCCATTGTCAGCTCAATAGACGATTGTGTAGGTGACATACATTTTTAGTTTACTACACAATAAAAATACAATTTTACAAAATATATAATATATTAAATAATTTATTATATTGTAATAATTGATTATTATTAAATTTATAGTAAACGTAATCTATAGAAAATTTTCATTTCCAAGTCCTAGAGCCTTTATTATTTTCATAACCAGAAACAGTAGTGCAGCATTTGCGTCGGTGTCCTTCACGCATTTCTTATCCTTATGCAGTCGGCATGAAAAAGTGCACCCGACTCCGGAAGTAAAATCGATAGGCGTCTTCTCTGTCAAACTATGATGTGCGAAACGAGATGTACACACGAGTCCCTTGGAAACAAATAAGGTAGCCCCATTCTTATGCCGGGGCCACACGTGCCGAAATACGAAATTCAAATGCGCTATTTTTAATACGGAGTTCCGTACGCTACCATAACGGGAGTATTTTATTTAGTTCAACACATACAATATAGCAATATAAAAAAAACCGTGACAATATACACAGCGTAACAGTTTACAAAGTAAGCAACAGAGCGCATAACAATGCGTAATAGACACCCGCAAACAAATAAAACATAATAAAGATTTTGCACAATATTATACTAATTAAACATATTACCAGGCCTACCTTATCTGTCAGTCGTACATTAAATTAAAATTCTATGAACCTAAGGTAGATAAATTTAGAGTTTATTTATCTATACAAATAAATAAAATTGGAGGGTCTGTTTGTAATATTAAAATAACCGCTTTTTACTAAGTGCATTAGGACGTATACACGGTACATATACCAAAACAACATTTTTTACAATTTTTGTCTGTCTGTCGGTTTGTTCCGGCTAATCTCTGAAATGGCTGCACCGATTTTGACGGGACTTTCACTGGCAGATAGCTGATGTATAACTGAGTTATAGCTGGTGTATATGCTGAGTAACTTAGGCTATTTTTATTTTAGATAAAAAATTACTTTTTGTTATAAATTATAAGTTTCGGAAATTTTATAACTACCAATTTAAGTTGACCTCACATTTATATCATCGATCATATGAAATAGGGTTCAGCTTAGGCTGGACTTAGTAGGTTAAATTTCCAATTTAAATTGATCTCAAATATATAAAAAATGCTGCTTAAAGTCACTATTCCACGCGGATGGAGTCGCGGGCACAGCTAGTTGTTCATATAACTAACAACAAAAATAACAAGAAGATTGCCACCATAATAATGTATTATTGATTAATTTTTAGTCACAATCGGTACACAGGTTACAACTAGATACAAGTTTACACCTGTATGCATTAATTATGGCATTTCACTGGCATGTCGCTTTTACTCCACACTGAGCCATTTTAAAAAGACCCCTGCATTCCTAATTTATAAAACAAAATAACGAAAAAGTAGGTAAAATCAAAAATAAACTTTGCTTCCAGTGTTTCTTTTCCTTTTTATTTTATAACTAGCTGTGCTCGTGACTCCGTCCGCGTGGAATAGTGACTTTGGGCAGCATTTTTTGGATATATGAGGTCAACTTAAATTCATCATCATCATCCCAGCGTTAGTCCCGATTGCCACCCAAACTTTCGTTTCGATGCCCGGGGTCCGCTTTCCGACTTTTTCTACTCAACTTCGCGCGATTTTCAACATCCCTGGTAGTGAGCCCATTGGCACGCATATCACCCTTTACGACGTCAAGCCAGCACTTTTTGGGTCTACCCCTCCTGCCGGGGCCCGGCGGAGGCGGCATGGCCAGACATTTGTTTCCCACGTAAGCATCCGGTTGCCGTAAAACATGGCCATACCAACGGAGCCGACACTCCTGCAATTTATCTGCAATGTCACGGACATGAAGACTACCGCGAATGCGGGAGTTCCTAACGCGGTCCTTCCGCGTCACTCCACACATCCACCGCAGCATATTCATCTCCGTGACACGCAGTTCTTGCTTATGTCGCTCTAACACCGGCCACGCTTCACAGCCATATAAAAGGACAGGCCTAATGATGGTCTTATAGACCTGCCCCTTCAACTTTACCGGCATCTTGGGGTCACAAATGAGGTCAACTTAAATTGTATTGTAAAATTTCCGAAACTTATCATTTTTAACAAAAACTATTTTATTTTCTAAAATAAAAATAGCCTAAGTTGCTCCTTGTTACATCAGCTATCTGCCAGTGAAAGTCCCGTCAAAATCGATGCAGCCATTTCTGAGATTAGCCGGAACAAACAGACAGACGGACAGACAAAAATTGTAAAAAAATGTTGTTTTGGTATATGTACCGTGTATACGGCCGAATACAGTTAGTACAAAGCGGTTATTTTTATATTACAAACAGACCCTCCAATTTTATTTATCTGTATAGATGAAATTTCGTAAAGCGTTAAAGTCAAAATGTTTTAAACTTTTAATTTAAGAAAACTATATCGGAAACAAAAGTGCAAAGAGAAACCATTCTTATAATTATTATATTGTTGTGTGTAAACCTTATTTAGATACAAGAGCGGAATTATTATTATTCTTAGTCGGAGAGCCGTAGGTCTTAAAATAGTGTAGGAAGGGTGGTGAATGTTGGTGAAAAAGAAAAGTTTTCTTTTGCTCCATAGTAACATGTAATGAAGGAGCACAAATGTAACGTAGCTTTGTGTTCGTGGGTGGCCTGCGGAGTACTTTTTGCATGTATATTTTACTTTCGGGTCAAATTCATTTGTCGACTACAGGCGATATTAAGTCTTAAACTGCCGATATAGAGAGGCAAATTAGCTGATAGGGTTAAAAAGTAAATTATCGGGAATATTGCCGTACACGGCTAATTCGGTCATGTACAATGCACAATGGACCTATTTCACGAGCGGATTAACTTTGTTGCGGATTGAATGATTACATTAAATTAATATCTTTCGTTGGCATATATAATAATACCAACGTCATGATTATTCATCTGTAACGATTATTATAAATGCAACGTAAAGTCTTGATAATAATTGATATCAGCATACCTTTCTGCTAGCTGTTAACTCTCTGTCCATGGCTTATAAGGTCTTGGATTTATAATAGTATAATTCTGTATTTGAATCACTTAACTACTTTAAAACTCAAGAAAATAAATAAAACGTTTTAGCCTTTTTGTTGCTGCTAATTGCTGTAGGACAATAGACAAGCTGACGGCCACCTTAGAATTTAGCAGTTACCGTCGCCTATTGGTTTGCAACGCCAGTGGCAGTGGGTCATTTTGTCACGGCCTGGGGGCTGGGGTCGGCCTTTTACGACAGGTCGACCCCAGCCACAGAGGTCAGTGTTCTTTCTCCGCCCGTGCACGGATACAAATTCAATCAAAGAAAATTAAATCCACGGGTTTTATAAGAAAACTTTTAATTCTATATTTGGCATTAAGTAGTTCTGCTTTAGGAGAAGTTCAGTATATGAAAAGGTGAAGTGGTTAAGAAACCTAACTTGGTTTGGTTGGAAACGTATTTGGATACATGTTTCCAGTTTGAGTATAGAAACTAAGGTATCAGTAGTATTACATCCGGAGGCCAGAGGTTACGGTTTCGAATCCCATGAGAGGTTTGCACTACAGCAATTTCTCACCTAGTGTCCGTATTAAAACAAATCGCCACGTATCGGGAGTGAAGGAAAACCTCGCGAGGAATCTGCATACCAGATCAACTGAGATCAGAAGATTGGGGGATAAACTGTCCGTATCCTTTAGGCCTGAGCTCAGTAGTGGGACTTAGTTTTTTTTATTGCTGAAGAACAGCAGACATACTGACGCGCACATAACAGTAAGCAGTTACCGTCGCCTATGGATGTTTGCAACGCTAGGGGTATCGCGAAGCGCTACTGTCTCATAGGGGTACAGGGTCACTAATACCAGAACACGGCACAAATTTACTATGGCGACATACTTGAGACCAAGGGTCTTGGCCATCCCGATGGGCTTGGGGCCCTACCACGTAGCTAATGTGGGCTGTTTTATCGCCTTTTATGACAGGCTGATCCCGGCCGTATGGCCGGAGTAAGAATAGTATTCTTCAATCTCTGCATGGAGAGCGTTGTTTGTGCTGTTGTTATCATAGAAACTAATTAAATTTAGTCATTAAATAAAATTATTTATATAATATTACAAACCTTAAAGCAAAAGGAGTGCTTAAGTGAAGTACTCGCATTTTATTCGTGTGATGTACGATAAGGCAAGTACACACGTCCAGTCGGCTGACGTCACAGACAAGTTCAATGTTGCGGTGGGTTTACACCAAGGATCGGCTCTTAGTCCTTATTTGTTCTTCCTGGTGGTAGATGCAGTAACATCAGGAATACAGGAGGAGGCACCATGGTGTATGCTGTTTGCTGATAACATTGCGCTGGTTGGAGAAAATGCTCACGAGGTTCAGAGTAGATTGGCTAAATGGCAGGAGAGATTGGAGGGTGTTGGGTTGGAGATAAGTAGAACCAAAACTGAACATCTATTTTGTGACTGGTGGAATTTCCGCCTTTACCCCGATTATTTTAGGAGGCGTGTCTCTGCCAACTTGCTCCGACTTCCAGTACCGGTGTGGCGTATTATGGACCGCACATAAACCGGTCTCGGAATATCACTAGTTTTGGGGCGTAATGTTACCCCTCACTAGTGTGCTCCGACCCCGCCATTATTCTTACTTTCTTACACAGAGATAACCTTTCTCGCAGCATGTATGTATTTTAACATAACTCCAATGTTTGTTTGCCTAAGTTTATAAAACTAGAATACATAAAGTTAACCGAGAGGCATTTTCATTTGAGCACGCCAATGGCGGCCGTACTCACCGATATCCCTCACAACTTTATACCTCGGATCATTAATCCAGAACAACGGTGAGATAGGCCGAGATGTGAAAAACAGTGCATGAATGAAATGGCGACAGGTCTCGGGAACATTTTGCAATCCACAAGTACCGTTTAGACTTAAAGGTAAAATTTACAAGTGCGTTGTAAGACCTGTCATATATGGATCAGAATTCTGGGCCACAAAGGGTAAAGATGAAAGATTATTGCATGCAGCAGAGGTGCGAATATTGAGATGGATGAGCGGAGTTAAAAAGAATGGATAAAATTAGAGTGAGTATATTAGAGGAAGTTTGAAAATAGTGCCAATGATTGAGAATCTGAAAAGTAATAGGTTAGCCTGGTATGGCCATATAATGCGAAGAGAGGAGCACTATGCTACAAGGAGGATGCTAGAAATGAGAGTGGATGGATACAAGAGGAGGGGTAGATCAAAGAAAAGATGGATGGATTGTGTAAAAGATGATATGGTTAAAAAAGATGTGAATGTTTAGTTGACTAATAGAGGAGAGTGAAAGAACAGGACTTGTTGTGCCGACTCCACATAGTTTGGGATAAGGGCAGGAAGCAGAATATTACATTAAGCGGCAGATTACAATGAACGTCGTATTCTAATAGACTATTCTCTTGTATTTGCAGTACACAATTTACAACGCCGTAATTTAATCACAGACGGCGGAACCGCTTTATAAACTTCAGTCGCTCAGCTAATTATGTATAATGTCATATAAGAGACGGCTCATATAATATAAACTTTAGTCAACCGATCATAACTTTCATATTACATTGTACGAGGCATGCCTTTTAAGTTTTGTCGTTTGAAGAAAAAAACACAACTAGAACCCTAAAGTACTTTTTATTGTTTTTAATGTATTCACCACGTAGCTTAATATACTTTTCCATTCGCTCAAACCAGTTATTATAAACATTTATTCCACTCTAAAGTGGGGGTGTTCAAAATGGCTGACTTGAAAGCGTCGACTGCTTCTTCACCGGACTGAAACCTTTGACCACGAAGACTTTTTTTTAATTTTAGGAAATGTAAAGAAATTGTTAGGGCTTAGGTCAGGACTGTATGGAGGATGGTCAAGAATTTCTACTTTTTCTTGCTTTAAATACTCAATCGTTTGACGAGCGCTGTGTGAGTTTGCGTTGTCGTAGTATAGGATGATGCAAAGCGATGAGGAATTTCCCCACCCCGTAAAAAAAATGCGTCGCTTTGGGTTAGATTTTCGAAGTTCGGCGATGACTTGTGGTAAACAAACTATGGTATACCACTCTGCGTTAACCGTTCTACGATCTTCGAGTACAATAGTCGCAACATGACCGGTTTTTCCAACGAATGTGGCCACCATCTTCTTTGAAGTACTTCGAGGACGAACAACTTTAGTCGGCTTTGGCTCGTCTTGAAAGACCCAGATTGTAGATTGTTGTTTGGAATCAGGATCGTAGGCATAGGTCCATGATTCGTCACCACTGATAATGACGTATACGTGATTTGACTCTCCTCGGTTGTACTTTTGCAGAGTTTTCTTACACCATCTGACGCGGGTCGCCTTGTGATCGTCGGAAAGCCGATGCGGTATCCAACGGCAAACTAGCTTTCTCACACCAAGCGCTTCATGCAAGATCTTCTGAACGGTTGTCCCTGAGATGCCTAATAGAGCCTCTATCTCTGGATACGTCACATGACGATCTTCGAGAATCGTTGTCTCACAGTAATGATATTATCTTCAGTGAAGGCGGATTTTGGGCATCCTTCGCGAGATTTGTCACTAACACTAGTATGTCCACGCTGGAATTCTAAATACTAGCGTTCGACAGTCCGCAGATATGGTGTTTCATCACTGAACACAGATGTTAGCTCTTCAAAACAATGAAGCCGTGTCAAGTCTTTTCTAAAGTTGTAGAAAATTATTGCACGAACATTTTCCTTAGAAAGATTAATTTTCGTACGTGACATGACAGATTCCAATCGACGCTGTGACTAAACAATAGCAATAATCCTAATACTTTCAACTATTTTGAGATTCAAAATTTAAACACATTCGAATATAGAACAGTTCCAGATTCAAAATTGCCGGGAAATATGGAAACGACAGAACTTAAAAGGCATGCCTAGTATCCCATACTCCACCGAAGAAGATCGAGATATTGTTTACTCTATCCGTGGCGGGGGCGGGTAAGGGGGCGGATAAAGAATACTGACCTCTGCAGCCGGGATTAGCCTGTCGTAAAATGTGACAAAATAACCCACCCTAGTGACGTGATAGGGCCCCCCCAAGCCCGTCCGGATGGCGACCACCTTTGGTCTTAAGTCTTCTACTTCCTCTTGCCACCATTATATGGGGTCGGCACAACATGTTACATGTTGTAATAATTGTGGCTTAGTTTTTACAACCGGCCGCCTGCCCGACGTTAACCCCTTTTTGGGGAAAAATCTGTCATCCTTTTTATTTAAATTATTTTTCAGGTTTCACATTGAAAGTAGGACACGAAATGTCTTTGTCTATTATCTAATATATCCTCAAGTGACACTTTTATTAGTTTCTTATTGAGTAAACAACATCCGAGTGTCGGTTTGGGTGTGCTTGCCATCCTGCCGGCTTTTGAAGGGTCGCCGACTTTTACGGGGTCCGTGCACAATTCACATTTGACAACTACGTCACGAGGGCTTCTAAATAGGAAGTTCGCAGTGCCGAGCGTTTTCGAATGCTCTTGGTCCTGCATTCCGTTGCGCTTGAATGCAGACACAGGCAACTTGCGCAAAATGCATCGCATCTTCATATGTTTTGGTGGTGGCTTACAGCAGTCTTCCTCTTGGCAAGTTAGAGGCCTTGAAACTCGCGGCTTCTTTGTACGTCTTAACTTAACTGTAACGATACATAACCTTCGGCGAAGGACATCGTGGCAAGCAGAAATAGCACATAGGTGGATCTTCAGAGCACGTTGTTCGACAAGGGGCTACTAACATCGGACATACTGCAAAGTGCTCGCAGTCTTCAGGGTAAAAGCATGCCATTTTTATTTAGATTTTGCTTCTTTTTCTTTTGTAATTTTTATATCATCTTCTATAGATCTATACAATAAATAAAATTGGAGTGTCTGTTTGTAATATTAAAATAACCGCCTTTTACTAAGTGTCTTCGGACGTGTACATAGTACATAATTAGTATATATTAATGTAGTACATATACCAAAACAACATTTTTTACCATTTTTGTCTGTCTTTCTGTCTGTTTGTTTCGGCTAATGTCTGAAATGGCTGCACCGATTTTGACGGGACTTTTACTGGCAGATAGCTGATTTAACAAGGAGTAACTTAGGCTATTTTTATTTTAGAAAAAAAAAAATAGATTTTGTTAAAAATGATCAGTTTCGGAAATATATTAATCCAATTTAAGTTGACCTCAGATTTATAAGATCAATCATATGAAGTAGGGTTCAGCTTAGGCTGGACTTTGTAAGTTTTATTTCTAATTTAAGTTGACTTCAGATTTATATCATCAATCATATGAAATAGGGCTTAGCTTAGGCTGGGCTTTGTTGGTTTTTATCCAATTTAAGTTGACCAGACCAGACCAGTTGACCAGATTTATATTTATATCATCAATCATATGAAATAGGATTAGGAATCATATAAATTAGCTTAGACTGGACTTTGTAGATTCGAACGAACGTATTCCGGAGGCGTATGGCGTAACAGTTGCATTCAATAACACTGACTGTTTGCATATTTAATTTGTTTATATTTTAGGGTTTATAGGGTTTGTAATCCAAAATAAACCAAAAGATGTACCCAGAAAATGCTGCCCAAAGTCACTATTCCACGCGGACGGAGTCACGGGCACAGCTAGTATTAAATAAATTTCCACTAGAATAATTTTGACGGATTTGACATATTTATTTGGTCTTAAGTATGCCGCCATAATAACCTTGTGTTGTGTCCCAGCATTAGTGACCCAAGTTCCTGTACGGTAATGAGACGGCAGTGTATTCGCGGTGCCACTGGCGTTGCGAACACCCATAGGCGACGGTAGCTGCTAAATTCTAAATGGGCCGTCAGCCTGTCTGATGTCCTACAGCAATGAAAAAAAAACTTGGAGAGCACTAATTACGGGCGCCCCTGAAAGGAAAAGTAATTATATTGGTACAATTCGCACACCGCCCTCTATACGTCTTAATTAACTTGTATAATTTTCTTTTATAAATAAATATATATGCTTTTGTTATACATAAACACACAAACTCGGGATGGGAATAGAATCCGTGACCTCAGCAAGCGTTCCTACGTGCGTTAGTTGTTGCCCCAGAGCGGTCTTCCCAGCATTTAAAAAATATCATAACTGTCTAAATACGATTTATTGTACCTACTACTACAGTATAGCTTTCGATGCTGTGCCATCCTCCACGGAGTCATGGTGAACCCAAGACATAATAATTAAAAATGGCAAAAAGCTGTACAACGACAACGGCCGGCGAATGGAAAAACAGACTTGTTCTCACAAAGTTTCTCTCTGTTGTGTCACAAAAATACAGTAATTCGGTCCAAAGTTTTCAAAGGAAACGCTTGCAGAAATCCTTGTTACTTTTAGAGTAGCAAACTCAGTATCTTAATCTTCCGGAGTTTTATTTTGCCCTTCCAGCCTAGGGGTTACGTGAGAACGCCGATTTTTCCATTAATCTCTCTCTAAGAAATCAGAGATTTTAATAATTGCATTTAAATATTAACTGGGATCATTCTCATAACATTACTACACAGTACACAGCAAAAACTTTGTTAAAGAAACAGGTTTCATCAGTCAAATCAATGTTCGTCTTTCATTAATAACCAAAAAATAAATAACAATTTCAATAATATTTATATATTATTGAATAGACAAATTCCGGAATTAAATGAATTATTCCATTTATAAACTAAGCTTGAAAAACATGATTAAAGAGATATTTATGCTACCGACATTGGATTCCTAAATTAATAAAATTATGATACAAAATAAATTCCTCAAAGTGCAAGGTCATGTAATTAGGGCATGTTGATGAGCGCCTTGATATTACGTCTTATGACAATAAACAAAAAAAATCGATTAAAAATCGATTGAATATCTATGACACAGAGAAAAATGACTTTCATTATTGGCAATAAATAAAATATTTATTGTGCCAATGGACTTTGTATCCGGCTAATAAATAAATTTAAAAAAAATCCTATTTATTTCTACTTTTTAAAATAAAAAAATTGTCTATGATATATATATATATATATATATATATATATATATATATATATATATATATATATATATATATATATATATATATATATATATATATATATTTTCATCTTTCACAATGTCACAAAGTATCTTGATTTGCGGTTAAAGGGTTATCATGAAACTAAAACTAACTTCTTGTAATTTTTAGTACAATAATTTATGTTTGTCGCATAATTCCGCGTTATAAATCTGATATCTTTGTGTTGTCATTACAATAATGGCAGAAAAAGCCATAGGAGCTAGTAAAATTATAGCTCTGCTGGAAGAAGGGTGTAGCCAAGTTACGTCTCACAGCGGTTAAACGTGAATCGTACAACCGTCCAAAGAACCTGGACTTGATACCAAGAGATAGGTTCCGCTTAGAGATGGCAAGGTTCTGGGAGAAAACGTTGCACACAATCACGAGACGATCGCTTTTAGTGACTCAGGCGCTGAGAAACCGTAAATGCAGTTACACAGATCTCAAAAGAAGCATTGACGAGCACAAGTTAGCCTATGGACTGTGAGGAGGAGGCTATTAATGGCTGATATACGCAGTCGATGACCAGCGCGGGCCCCTAATACTCTGTGAGCATCGGGCTGTGCGATTGAGCTTCACTAGAAATTGCCTTTCTTGGATACTAATGAGGAGTAGCGTACTGTTCTCCGATGAGACTCGAATTTGTCTGCATGATGGGAATTCTTAAGTAGGCGAGTACGATCTGTCCAACCACCTCCACAAAACATCAAGGAGCTTAAACGTGTGATCTCGGCAGAGTGGGAACACACAGGACACCACCAAAAGCCTGGTGGAAAGCATGTCAAAACGATTACACGCCGGAAATTTCCCTAATACTATAAGGGTACCTATGTATATAATAAATATAAAATTTCAAGGACATTTCACTTTGTCAATTTAAAGTTACTAGAAAATAGAGAAAATATCAAGTTATCAAAAAGTTAAACTTTGAAAAAGCTTTTGGTTTTCCAAGCAAACCACAGTTAGTTGCATTTAGTTATTGCACTTCTCCTAGAACTAATATTTTTTGTTTCAATTTTAATGATAGAATTTCTCAACAACACAGTAATCTTTCTTATTTTTATTTTAATTCTAATAAATATTTAGAAATACTGTGCAGAAATCCTTTAAAAGTAAAATATCATTTAATTCAAGTATTTTACTCGGCAATATCATTTGATTATTTCATTATTTTTGAGACTATGTATAAATGACATTGGTAGTTATAATATCTAACTATTCAAACTTAGTAATACAATACAAAAATTTGTAAAAAAATCCTTTATAATGGTAGTATTTATTGTCGGACGAACATTCATTGAAACCTAAAGTAAAAATTTTAAACATGTTTTAAATTAATTTATGGTTTAGACAATAATTTATTATTCGACATGAATCGTTACTTTAAATAATTAATCGATTCTCTTAAAATGTTTACATAATAATTATTAATTTAAGTAAAAGATTATTAATATAAGTATTCCACGGCAGTTAATTAAAACAATCATTAATAAATCCAGTTAATTTGAGAATAAGAAATATTAATCGATATTAAATATTTAAAATTTTAAAAAACATTTAATCGATACTTTCATAAAAAATATAGACTTCATGAACCGATATTATTGTTCCTGTAAAAACAAAATCCAGGCCATAAAGTTTAAAAATTATAACCTATAAGAGTGAGTTTTATTTATGACTTTCTTTTGGAATTTTCTAGACAATTCGACATAAATGACGCAGCGCGTCTGGTGGTTGTTAGAATTAGTAGGTCTTGTCTCTTGTGTTGTCTTATAAGATTAAGAAATCTATTGGAATCATAAAAATTTAACTGTTATTATTTTGTAATATCAGTTAAAATGAATATTTCTGTTTAGTGGTCGATCGTTAATGAATTGAAAATTTTGTTTCGATTGTGGGGGTGTTTGCTTATCTGTAATGGCGTCTTGTTTCGTAGAATTTAATTTTTTGTAATGTTTGTTTGCTTTGAGATTACATTGTTGAGATAATTTTGATTTTTAATCATTGATTGGTCAATTGTTACTTGAATCATGTTTTTACTTGTTTGGTCGTCTTTGGAGTCGTTTCTTTTTCATCTCAAAACTTCATGGTCGTTTGGTTCTGTAGCGTCTTAGAAAATATTTGTTTAAATTACTGTAGTTGAGTTTGTATTTGAATAAATTTCCGTTTCAAGCTAAGCTGTTATGGTCTGTTTTTGATATATGATTTCAACCTATCTGCAAAAAAATTAAACATTTCTAAAACAAAATGTTTTTTTTTCAAATTTTTGAAAATTTACTATTATATTGGTTTTATACAGATTGTATAAAATCAATATAGTAATATGGGATATATTGTATTGGGATTTGGTTTTTATAATAACAAAGAAAAGTTTTGGTAGTTATTTTGGCAAAATCATGTCATCCAAAAAATTTGGGATATCCTTGAATGTATGGGATTCTTCATAAAATCAAATCTAACTTTTTATAATAGTATCCAATGACTACTGAACAAAATGATTCATGGTGATGTATAAATAATGAAAATAAATATATCAGGTGTTAGTAGTGAGTTTAGGTACCATGGTCAAGTAATATTTGAATTGGTGCATATTTCAAGTGTCATTATTGAAGAAATGATAAATTTGAATAATAAAATTTGTGGCATAATACTTATTCAGAAAATCAGTAAAATGAAGTTGGTTAATTTCATACTAGAACTTGGTATGAGAAAATTATTTTCCAAATAGGTACTTTGATTTTGTGAAGTCAAGGGATAATGAGGCTGATTAACAAAGAAAACAGTATATTTATATCATGCAAATAGTATTGTTCATCTAGTGTGTTCATACATGTCTATGGTTGTGTTTGTAGTCATGTGATACAGGTCACCTGAAGCGGATACAGGTCACCTGAAGCAGATACAGGTCCCCTGAAGCGTCTCAGCTCTTATTTTCACACTTATTAAAGATATTTTTTCACATAGTGTGTATTCTGTGCTTGTTATAAATGAGCTGTTGTTCAACATTTCTGGTCTTTTACTTGCCAATCATAAATAAGTATGATAAGAATGGTTATGTAAAATTTATGTCAATAACTTAGTACATAATGAATCTTGGATATTGAATTTCATGATGATTATTTTGTTGTATTCTGTGCATTTGGGTTTCTTTGTGTTCTCTATCTAATAGAGCTCAGTGTTATTTACCATGTGCCCATGTGTAGATAATATGTTTTATTTATACATATATGGAGTAAACTTAATTTTTTTTAAATAAATTGCTTATGTTTCACCAAAAATTATAAGGGTGCAACTTAAATACTACCAACTTATATATGATTGAATTCTTATTAAGAGTTTAATTTTGTAAATAGTTCATTTAAGATATAAGTCCAAGTTAGTAAAAATAAAAATTAATTATTTTGCCCAGTGTATTCATTCCCTTTTTAATGGATTCATTAATAATAATTTACTCAAATTTTATTTGCTGGTAAGGTTTTTATAAGCTGGTATTCATTAGTAGTGCTGTTGTGTATGTGCCCTAATAGTAATCATTGTGATTTTTGTTACTCCCAAAATGTGGGCATGGGCTGATTTTTCTTCAAACCGTTTTTAAAATGGCGGGGTGTGTTAGGCATGTGTTTTGTTTAGTTGTTGAGATTCTTGGTTTTGTGCTTGATTAGTTTCAGCAGTCCTTATAACTTAGTGTTAAATTTAATAATTTGAATGAGAA
Organism: Malacosoma neustria; assembly: GCA_963693495.1. Taxonomy (NCBI): domain Eukaryota; kingdom Metazoa; phylum Arthropoda; class Insecta; order Lepidoptera; family Lasiocampidae; genus Malacosoma; species Malacosoma neustria. The sequence continues at coordinate 23,152,867 of OY856371.1, read as the reverse complement.
GATATTTTGTAGGCCTCGATAAGCCCCGAAAATAATGACGGCGTTGCCTTTGCCTATTGCCGTTTTGTTTTCGTTGTTGATATAAATTCCTTGAAATAAAACTAAGATAATTATTATAGACGATAGCACCTGTATAGTAAAATTCCGAACTGTTGATTTAAGAAACATTTTTATTGTTAAGTTTCTAAAGTTGTGAAAGATATTTTTTTATTTATTGTTTATTGTTTTTTCTTTTGAATGAAGTTATTCTTATAGAATCATAATGTAGTTAACAGTTGTAATGTATTTATTCTATAACAATATAAGGTTTCGAGCTTGTTTGTAAAATTGTTTTGACAAGTCTTTATTAACCGAATGGACGTTACGTACGATCTCATTGTGAATTATTAGATTATTTTTTCCTGAAATACTTAGGGAAGAACCAGTAGAAACGATTATAATTAATATAGTCCGGACGCCGAGCAGGAAGAATTTCGTCCATTGACCTGTTATTATCTGTCTCTGTCACTCCCGCGTAAATATAATGCCGCTTTGCTCGCACAGAGCAATGACCACCGTCGGTCGGTTATATTCACAAGTTTACCTTAACTTATTAAGAGTTAATTGTAGTTAGTTTTGCTAGAACTTTGTTAGGTCGACCTTATTGAACTCTTAAAGCATGTATAAAAAACGGTTAGTGCTTCAATGACGGATTTTTAAAAGAAGCAAGTTTCCATTTATATTCTCAGAACACGGATTTTGTCGACTTTCTGTCTACTTGTTGTAGAGTGGACTTAGTAGTTAAATCGTAGTTTCGTTAATTTCGCTTAAACGTTGTTAGGTCGACACTGTTAAGACCCTTAAAACATGTTGGTTTAAAAAAAATGCTTACGTGCTTTAATGACAGGTTTTCTGAAGAAGCATGTTTCCATTTATACTCAGAACACGTCTTTTGTCGACTTTCTGTCTACTTGTAGTAGAGTGGACTTAGTAACATAGTTAAATCGTAGTTTCTTTAGTTTCGTTTAAACGTTGTTAGGTCGACACTGTTAAGACCCTTAAAACATGTTGGTTTGAAAAAAACGTTTACGTGCTTTAATGACAGGTTTTCTGAAGAAGCATGTTTCCATTTATACTCAGAACACGTCTTTTGTCGACTTTCTGTCTACTTGTTGTAGAGTGGACTTAGTAGTTAAATCATACTTACGTTAGTTTCGTTTAAACGTTAGGGCGACACTGTTAAGACCCTTAAAACATGTTGGTTTGAAAAAAACGTTTACGTGCTTTAATGACAGGTTTTCTGAAGAAGCATGTTTCCATTTATACTCAGAACACGTCTTTTGTCGACTTTCTGTCTACTTGTAGTAGAGTGGACTTAGTAACATAGTTAAATCGTAGTTTCGTTAGTTACGCTTAGACGTTGTTAGGTCGACGCTGTTGAAGACCCTTAAAACATGTTGGTTGAAAAAACGATTACGTGCTTTAATGACAGGTTTTCTGAAGAAGCATGTTTCCATTTATACTCAGAACACGTCTTTTGTCGACTTTCTGTCTACTTGTAGAGTGGATTTAGTAACATAGTTAAATCGTAGTTTCGTTAGTTACGCTTAAACGTTGTTAGGTCGACACTGTTGAAGACCCTTAAATCATGTTGCTTATAAAAAACGGTTACGTGCTTCAATGACAGATTTTTAGAAGAAGCAAGTTTCCATTTATATTCTCAGAACACGGATTTTGTTGACTTTCTGTCTACTTGTTGTAGAGTGGACTTAGTTGTTAAATCGTAGTTTCGTTAGTTTCGCTTAGACGTTGTTAGGTCGACGCTGTTGAAGACCCTTGAAGCATGTTGCTTATAAACACGGTTACGTGCTCTAATGACAGATTTTCTGAAGAAGCATGTTTCCATTTATATTCTCAGAACACTTCTTTTGTCGACTTTCTGTCTACTTGTAGAGTGGATTTAGTAACATAGTTAAATCGTAGTTTCGTTAGTTACGCTTAAACGTTGTTAGGTCGACACTGTTGAAGACCCTTAAATCATGTTGCTTATAAAAAACGGTTACGTGCTTCAATGAGAGATTTTTAGAAGAAGCAAGTTTCCATTTATATTCTCAGAACACGGATTTTGTCGACTTTCTGTCTACTTGTTGTAGAGTGGACTTAGTCGTTAAATCGTAGTTTCGTTAGTTTCGCTTAGACGTTGTTAGGTCGACGCTGTTGAAGACCCTTGAAGCATGTTGCTTATAAACACGGTTACGTGCTCTAATGACAGATTTTCTGAAGAAGCATGTTTCCATTTATATTCTCAGAACACTTCTTTTGTCGACTTTCTGTCTACTTGTAGAGTGGATTTAGTAACATAGTTAAATCGTAGTTTCGTTAGTTACGCTTAAACGTTGTTAGGTCGACACTGTTGAAGACCCTTAAATCATGTTGCTTATAAAAAACGGTTACGTGCTTCAATGAGAGATTTTTAGAAGAAGCAAGTTTCCATTTATATTCTCAGAACACGGATTTTGTCGACTTTCTGTCTACTTGTTGTAGAGTGGACTTAGTCGTTAAATCGTAGTTTCGTTAGTTTCGCTTAGACGTTGTTAGGTCGACGCTGTTGAAGACCCTTGAAGCATGTTGCTTATAAAAACGGTTACGTGCTCTAATGACAGATTTTCTGAAGAAGCATGTTTCCATTTATATTCTCAGAACACTTCTTTTGTCGACTTTTTGTCTACTTGTTGTAGAGTGGACTTAGTAACATAGTTAAATCGTAGTTTCGTTAGTTACGATTAAACGTTGTTTGTTAGGTCGACACTGTTAAGACCCTTAAAACATGTTGGTTTGAAAAAAACGTTTACGTGCTTTAATGACAGGTTTTCTGAAGAAGCATGTTTCCATTTATACTCAGAACACGTCTTTTGTCGACTTTCTGTCTACTTGTAGTAGAGTGGACTTAGTAACATAGTTAAATCGTAGTTTCGTTAGTTACGCTTAGACGTTGTTAGGTCGACACTGTTAAGACCCTTAAAACATGTTGGTTTGAAAAAAACGTTTACGTGCTTTAATGACAGGTTTTCTGAAGAAGCATGTTTCCATTTATACTCAGAACACGTCTTTTGTCGACTTTCTGTCAACTTGTAGAGTGGATTTAGTAACATAGTTAAATCGTAGTTTCGTTAGTTACGCTTAAACGTTGTTAGGTCGACACTGTTGAAGACCCTTAAATCATGTTGCTTATAAAAAACGGTTACGTGCTTTAATGACAGATTTTTTGAAGATGCAAGTTTCTATTTATATTCTCAGCACACGTCTTGTCGACTTTCTGTCTACTTGTTGTAGAGTGGACTTAGTAGTTAACACGTTCGCAGTGGCACTGATATATCTCTATTTTCCATTACTGCGTTACGAGGTCTTTGAAACCTCGTTCTGAACCAGATGTAGCGGCACGAGGCCTAATAAACCCCACCGCCCACGGGAGACAAAAATCCTTTTTTTGGCGCCAAATAAGGCGAATTGTACGGTTTTTGTCGTAATAATTATTATCAATGAGTTGATAAACCTAAATCTGCCGCCGCCTGTGGGTAGCTTATTTAGTTTAGATTCTATAAGTAAAATAAAGTGTGAGGTCTTATGTACCCCATACCGCACTGAAAAAGGGCAGTTTTTCATATTGTTTAGTGATGGGAAAAAAATATCGATCTTATTTAATTGTACTTATGGATGCTTTTTATTGAAACAAGTCAAACAATAATATTTTTGCAACTGATACATTGTGTGTGAACTTTCTTTGCTTTTTCGTCAGCCTCACGACTTGTTATTAAGGTGCGAAGAAGTCACTAAGTACCTAGCTACTTATTTCCACTAGCAAGCCTGACGTAACATAAAGATTGACAAACACGTACTCGGCTAGCCCAGTGACAATTACCTTATAAACATATCAATTATGTTACATAACATAAAATAGTCTTACGCCTGTATCCCCGAAGGGGTAGGCAGAGGTGTATTGAAGTGAGCGTCTGGGCGTATAAGCGGTTGACACAGTTTACCTCTGAGGTACAGAATTTATAATATTGTAAATAGTATTTATACACCATATTTTAAATATACATAGCTGGAATTTATTTATTATATTTCTACATAATTATTTCACTTAGACTGAATATAATTTGTAAATATTGATGAAACTTACCTGTTTTTCAAATATCGGTAGTTTTGATTTCGATTTACCACCCAATTCCTCTTCAACTTCAATAATATTATTAATTAGTTTTCTACGGCAACGTTTCGACATCTTATTATATTATCGTCGTGGGCGCAGAGTTCAACATTTTGTACAACACTAACCGTGTGAAGCTAGCGTAGGGTGCGGTACGAGGTGTGCGGGGTACGAGGTCTTCGCAACCTCGTAACGCACTGTATTATTAAACTTTTATTTATTCAGTGCGGTACGAGGCCTAAAAAGCCCGGTATTAAGGTAGGTATACCAAAAAACTCGGCATCAATAGCACATCTCAGATATATAGTTATCTCTTTCCTAGACTGAACCAGACGGAAGTTATGCCCTTCGCACGACAGAGAAGTTTAAGTTTTTCCTTACCGCTATAACGACGAGACACGTACGAGGTGTTTTAGGCCTCGTTTCGCAGTCATCGTGTTAAATCGTAGTTTAGCTTAAACGTTGTTAGGTCGACACTGTTGAAGACCCTTGAAGCATGTTGCTTATAAAAACGGTTACGTGCTCTAATGACAGATTTTCTGAAGAAGCATGTTTCCATTTATATTCTCAGAACACTTCTTTTGTCGACTTTCTGTCTACTTGTAGAGTGGATTTAGTAACATAGTTAAATCGTAGTTTCGTTAGTTACGCTTAAACGTTGTTAGGTCGACACTGTTGAAGACCCTTAAATCATGTTGCTTATAAAAAACGGTTACGTGCTTCAATGACAGATTTTTAGAAGAAGCAAGTTTCCATTTATATTCTCAGAACACTTCTTTCGTCGACTTTTTGTCTACTTGTTGTAGAGTGGACTTAGTAACATAGTTAAATCGTAGTTTAGCTTAAACGTTGTTAGGTCGACACTGTTGAAGACCCTTGAAGCATGTTGCTTATAAAAACGGTTACGTGCTCTAATGACAGATTTTCTGAAGAAGCATGTTTCCATTTATATTCTCAGAACACTTCTTTTGTCGACTTTCTGTCTACTTGTAGAGTGGATTTAGTAACATAGTTAAATCGTAGTTTCGTTAGTTACGCTTAAACGTTGTTAGGTCGACACTGTTGAAGACCCTTAAATCATGTTGCTTATAAAAAACGGTTACGTGCTTCAATGACAGATTTTTAGAAGAAGCAAGTTTCCATTTATATTCTCAGAACACTTCTTTTGTCGACTTTTTGTCTACTTGTTGTAGAGTGGACTTAGTAACATAGTTAAATCGTAGTTTCGTTAGTTACGCTTAAACGTTGTTTGTTAGGTCGACACTGTTGAAGACCCTTAAATCATGTTGCTTATAAAAAACGGTTACGTGCTTCAATGACAGATCTTTAGAAGAAACAAGTTTCCATTTATATTCTCAGAACACTGATTTTGTCGACTTTCTGTCTACTTGTTGTAGAGTGGACTTAGTCGTTAAATCGTAGTTTCGTTAGTTACGCTTAAACGTTGTTAGGTCGACACTGTTGAAGACCCTTGAAGCATGTTGCTTATAAAAACGGTTACGTGCTCTAATGACAGATATTCTGAAGAAGCATGTTTCCATTTATATTCTCAGAACACTTCTTTTGTCGACTTTCTGTCTACTTGTAGAGTGGATTTAGTAACATAGTTAAATCGTAGTTTCGTTAGTTACGCTTAAACGTTGTTAGGTCGACACTGTTGAAGACCCTTAAATCATGTTGCTTATAAAAAACGGATACGTGCTTTAGTGACAGATTTTTAGAAGAAGCAAGTTTTCATTTATATTCTCAGAACACGTCTTGTCGACTTTCTGTCTACTTGTTGTTGAGTGGACTTAGTAGTTAAATCATACTTACGTTAGTTTCGTTTAAACGTTGTTAGGTCGACACTGTTAAGACCCTTAAAACATGTTGGTTTGAAAAAAAAGGTTTACGTGCTTTAATGACAGGTTTTCTGAAGAAGCATGTTTCCATTTATACTCAGAACACGTCTTTTGTCGACTTTCTGTCTACTTGTTGTAGAGTGGACTTAGTAGTTAAATCATACTTACGTTAGTTTCGTTTAAACGTTGTTAGGGCGACACTGTTAAGACCCTTAAAACATGTTGGTTTGAAAAAAACGTTTACGTGCTTTAATGACAGGTTTTCTGAAGAAGCATGTTTCCATTTATACTCAGAACACGTCTTTTGTCGACTTTCTGTCTACTTGTAGAGTGGATTTAGTAACATAGTTAAATCGTAGTTTCGTTAGTTTCGCTTAAACGTTGTTAGGTCGACACTGTTAAGACCCTTAAAACATGTTGATATAAAAAAAATGCTTACGTGCTTTAATGACAGATTTTCTGAAGAAGCATGTTTTCATTTATATTCTCAGAACACGTCTTGTCGACTTTCTGTCTACTTGTTGTAGAGTGGACTTAGTAGTTAAATCATACTTACGTTAGTTTCGTTTAAACGTTGTTAGGTCGACACTGTTAAGACCCTTAAAACATGTTGGTTTGAAAAAAACGTTTACGTGCTTTAATGACAGGTTTTCTGAAGAAGCATGTTTCCATTTATACTCAGAACACGTCTTTTGTCGACTTTCTGTCTACTTGTAGAGTGGATTTAGTAACATAGTTAAATCTTAGTTTCGTTAGTTACGCTTAAACGTTGTTAGGTCGACACTCTTGAAGACCCTTAAATCATGTTGCTTATAGAAAACGGTTACGTGCTTTAATGACAGATTTTTTGAAGAAGCAAGTTTCTATTTATATTCTCAGCACACGTCTTGTCGACTTTCTGTCTACTTGTTGTAGAGTGGACTTAGTGGTTAACACGTTCGCAGCGGCACTGATTTATCTCTATTTTCCATTACTGCGTTACGAGGTCTTTGAAACCTCGTTCTGAACCAGATGTTGTAGCGGCACGAGGCCTAATAAACCCCACCGCCCACGGGAGACAAAAATCCTTTTTTTGGCGCCAAATAAGGCGAATTGTACGGTTTTTGTCGTAATAATTATTATCAATGAGTTGATAAACCTAAATCTGCCGCCGCCTGTGGGTAGCTTATTTAGTTTAGATTCTATAAGTAAAATAAAGTGTGGGGTCTTATGTACCCCATACCGCACTGAAAAAGGGCAGTTTTTCATATTGTTTAGTGATGGGAAAAAAATATCGATCTTATTTAATTGTACTTATGGATGCTTTTTATTGAAACAAGTCAAACAATAATATTTTTGCAACCGATACATTGTGTGTGAACTTTCTTTGCTTTTTCGTCAGCCTCACGACTTGTTATTAAGGTGCGAAGAAGTCACTAAGTACCTAGCTACTTATTTCCACTAGCAAGCCTGACGTAACATAAAGATTGACAAACACGTACTCGGCTAGCCCAGTGACAATTACCTTATAAACATATCAATTATGTTACATAACATAAAATAGTCTTACGCCTGTATCCCCGAAGGCGTAGGCAGAGGTGTATTGAAGTGAGCGTCTGGGCGTATAAGCGGTTGACACAGTTTACCTCTGAGGTACAGAATTTATAATATTGTTAATAGTATTTATACACCATATTTTAAATATACATAGCTGGAATTTATTTATTATATTTCTACATAATTATTTCACTTAGACTGAATATAATTTGTAAATATTGATGAAACTTACCTGTTTTTCAAATATCGGTAGTTTTGATTTCGATTTACCACCCAATTCCTCTTCAACTTCAATAATATTATTAATTAGTTTTCTACGGCAACGTTTCGACATCTTATTATATTATCGTCGTGGGCGCAGAGTTCAACATTTTGTACAACACTAACCGTGTGAAGCTAGCGTAGGGTGCGGTACGAGGTGTGCGGGGTACGAGGTCTTCGCAACCTCGTAACGCACTGTATTATTAAACTTTTATTTATTCAGTGCGGTACGAGGCCTAAAAAGCCCGGTATTAAGGTAGGTATACCAAAAAACTCGGCATCAATAGCACATCTCAGATATATAGTTATCTCTTTCCTAGACTGAACCAGACGGAAGTTATGCCCTTCGCACGACAGAGAAGTTTAAGTTTTTCCTTACCGCTATAACGACGAGACACGTACGAGGTGTTTTAGGCCTCGTTTCGCAGTCATCGTGTTAAATCGTAGTTTAGCTTAAACGTTGTTAGGTCGACACTGTTGAAGACCCTTGAAGCATGTTGCTTATAAAAACGGTTACGTGCTCTAATGACAGATTTTCTGAAGAAGCATGTTTCCATTTATATTCTCAGAACACTTCTTTTGTCGACTTTCTGTCTACTTGTAGAGTGGATTTAGTAACATAGTTAAATCGTAGTTTCGTTAGTTACGCTTAAACGTTGTTAGGTCGACACTGTTGAAGACCCTTAAATCATGTTGCTTATAAAAAACGGTTACGTGCTTCAATGACAGATTTTTAGAAGAAGCAAGTTTCCATTTATATTCTCAGAACACGGATTTTGTCGACTTTCTGTCTACTTGTTGTAGAGTGGACTTAGTTGTTAAATCGTAGTTTCGTTAGTTACGCTTAAACGTTGTTAGGTCGACACTGTTGAAGACCCTTGAAGCATGTTGCTTATAAAAACGGTTACGTGCTCTAATGACAGATTTTCTGAAGAAGCATGTTTCCATTTATATTCTCAGAACACTTCTTTTGTCGACTTTCTGTCTATTTGTAGAGTGAATTTAGTAACATAGTTAAATCGTAGTTTCGTTAGTTACGCTTAAACGTTGTTAGGTCGACACTGTTGAAGACCCTTAAATCATGTTGCTTATAAAAAACGGTTACGTGCTTCAATGACAGATTTTTAGAAGAAGCATGTTTCCATTTATACTCAGAACACGTCTTTTGTCGACTTTCTGTCTACTTGTTGTAGAGTGGACTTAGTAGTTAAATCGTAGTTTAGCTTAAACGTTGTTAGATCGACACTGTTGAAGACCCTTGAAGCATGTTGCTTATAAAAACGGTTACGTGCTTTAATAATAGATTAATAATAATAATAAATCTTTATTTCTTGACAAAAACATTGACAAAAACTGGTTTGAAGTCCCTGGCTGCTGAACTAGAACAAAAGAAGACCTGTGTGACAGCAGTCAGTGTCTTCCCTCGATTGGTGATACAATTTACACTATGGCAAATATGTTAGTCAAGCCCATAACTTAGTTATAGGCACAAGAAACACACTAACATATTTGTAAATACATACATATATACATTACATGCTTTAATACTAAGTTTTCTGTGTCTTCGTAACATAACGTGCATAACCATTCCTTGACCATTTTCTTCACTTTATATGAGCAGTTTGGGTAGATGTTAAGCTTTTTATTGATCCTATCATATAGCTCTTTGGTTTTGTTGCCGAGCGCAAACACGGTATTACAATAATGGGGCTGACAAACAGTCCTTATTACTCGTTGGTTTGTATAATTTTCCCTGGGGTATGGGGTTTGTCGGTGTTGCCTTAGGGGGCGCTTCTCTGTCCGAGGAGTGCACGGGTGTGCGTACCCGAGGTGCCCGAGCATCCGCCACCTCAATCCCCCTTCCCGTCCGAGGCGGCGGAGTCCCACCTTTCTTCCCGTCTACCTCCCACATCCTTTCCCACTTCGCTCTCTGTTCGTGGCACGGTCCCCGGTGGGATGGTTGCGAGTACTGGTTGGGGTCCCGGGTTCTGTCCCGGGCCCTGATTTGGTAGTCGAAACCATGCCCATTTCGACTGCGCCTGCACAGAGAGTGTTCCTGGGGCGGGAATTACATAGACGAGTGTTTTTTGAATTACACGAATGAGCTTTAATACTAATATCTGCTAATGTGGCTTTGGATGCATAAAACTGCATATATTTTGTTTTAGATAAATTTAGTGATAGCAAATTGTTTGCAAGCCAGAGGTTGATTTGATGAAGTCCCAGTTCAGCGTAACTACGCGCCTCCGCCCATGTACCCCCATAAAATATTAAGGCTGTGTCATCCGCGTATGTAAAAATTTGTCCATTGTTGAGTGGTAAAGCACACAAATCATTAATGTACACTAAGAAAAGGCTGGGACTAAGAATACTGCCTTGTGGAAGTGGAATGCCAAAATGAACTGGAGCGTCTGAAGTTATATAGTTCCTAATTTTAACTGGTTGAACTCTGTTCCGTAAAAAGTCCTCAAAGATATCCAGCACTCTTCCCCGTATTCCAATGAAATCAAGCTTTTTTATGAGAATTGAGATTTCAATGGTGTCGAATGCTTTCGCAAGATCAAGGAAAACGCCTATACATTTCTCATGTGCGTCTACTTTAGATGTGACAAAATCCGTTAGCTTACTAATTGCATCCACACTACTTAGACCCTGTCTGAAACCAAATTGGGATACCGATAGGAAGTTATAGTGTTCAATAAATTTCATAAGTCGAGAATTTAGTACCTTTTCGAATATTTTAGAGAGTGTGGTCAATATAGATATAGGCCGATAGTTAGAGGGAATACCGCGGTTTCCGCTCTTGTACACTGGTGTTATAATAGCTATTTTAAATGCTGTTGGAAAGACCTGAAATGAAATGCTGTTGGATCAATGCATAGTTTAAATAATTTAGCCAAAGGAGGCACTAGTATAAATTTTTATTTTTTTATAAATTTTGATGGAATTCCGTCCCACCCAGTGGCCGCACTGTTTTTGAGATTAGTAATTATACAATCTAATTCCTCTTCATCAGGTGGAAGTAAAACCATAGAATTCCCCGTGGATGCATACACAGGCTTTAAAATAGTTTGGTTACCGATGGTATTTGATATTATCTTTTCCGCTAATTGCTTGCCTATGTTTGAGAAATACTCATTAGCGATATTAAGAGACTGTATTGGGTCTGATGTATGTATGAGATCTTCGGCTGCTTTGGGTTTGTCATAATTTATAATGCTTTTGATTGTATTCCAGGTATGTTTATTAGACTTGGCGATTTTGAATATTCAATTTTAAGTTTTCTCAGTAAGTTTTTGCAGAAATTACGATAACGTTTATAGGATATTAGTAAAATACTGTTATTAGGGTCGGCTTTAGTTTTAGAATGTAATTTGTCTCTATGTCTGAGACACCTTAATAAACCTAATGTCATCCAAGGCTTCAAAAGAGTTTTACGATTTGAAGAGTATTTCAATTTTGAATTTAGAGCCACTGCTTGAGACAGTAAGCCAACAAAATATGTGGCAACCTCATCTGCATTACGAAGGTAAGAAACGAAAGAAAAATTAGTTGTAGCTAAATATTTATGAGCTTTTTGAATATCAATAATTTTGTATACATTTTGTCTATATGTTTGAGGTGCACTATAAGAGATGTTAAGGAGTACAGAAAAATGATCTGTAATGGTAGAATTTATAACAAATACAGATGCAGGATAAACAGTTTTTAGCAGAATATGATCCAAACAATTAGAAAGCCTAGTTTGATAGGAGTGACCTAGGAGTAGCCCTAGCTCGGCGCAAAGATTTAAATATCTCTCAGAATTACGGTCCGTGTTATTTAACTTGACATCTATGTTAATGTCTCCTGCTATAATAACTGCGGGCTGCACCAAAACTGCGTATAATTTTATTTATAGAGTCTAGGAAACCATTTATGCAATATATGGAAGGCGACCTGTATATAGCCAGAATATACATGTCTGGGTTAATTTTCAGTTCGAGAAAATTAGCGCCTGATGTACCTTCCGGTTCAGAAACCGAGCATCCTATATGATTTCCAACATAGATTACTATGTCGTCATTTTGATTAAGACATTTTTAGAGTAGAATTTAGAATAGTTTTCTATGTCAGGTACTGGTTTGTCTTGACTGAGCCAGCATTCAGTCAAAATCATAATATCAATCTTAAAGTGAAATCTAGCTATTTGAGCTACCAAATCGTCGACGTTTTTGTAAATACTCCGTATGGATAGATTTTCTGAAGAAGCAAGTTTCCATTTATATTCTCAGAATATGTCTTTAGTCGACTTTCTGTCTACTTGTAGAGTGGGCTTAGTAGTTATATTGTAGTTTAGTTAGCTTCGCTTAAACTTAGTGAGATTGACATTGTTAAATACTTAAAGTATGTAGCATATAAAAAAAAGGTTATGTGCTTTTACTACAGATGTCACTATAAGTTCCTACTTACTTTCTCTGAACAAACACTTTGTTGTTCTTCTGTCTCTACACTTTATATAGATATCAGCTATCGTTAATGATTATTGATTGTTAATTTGTTTTTTATACTTTTATTTTTAACTTGAAGTAGAAAAAGTAAACTCCAATGTTGTTTAAACAAAATATCCAGTTTGTTTTATATTGAGTAATTAGGTTTATTAAAATTTTCGTTCAAGTTGGATTTGATAGAGTAAACCTGCAAATTCCCTCAAAAGCGGAAAGCGTTTTGTACAAATAAATAAAATATATCCACCTCTATAAATTTTTTTTATGTTTGACATTTCATTATCTGGTTGGTAAATAAGACTAGTTTTAATATTTAAGTATAGAACGTAGTTAATAGTTGAATAAGTACATTTTTGTAGGTCCACTATGGGTTATGGGCATAGGGTTTTCTAACCGTTTGTATTAAACTTTCTCTTTGGAGCCAGAGGTCTCTTCTGAATGCAAAGAAAGTAAAAATTGTATGAAATTAATTATAATAGCAAACATTTATTTATGTGATTAAAATGTTAGTTGTTAAAAAAAGTAAATGAAATAATTTTGATGTGTTTACAATAAAATCGCTATTGTATAAGTATGACACTAGTAGGTTAAATAAATACGAATTAAATTTTTCATTATAATTTTAATTGCTCAAAATAAATGCCTCTAAAATATCTTGTTGTGAAATATGAAACTGTCCTTTCTAATCTGGAGTATGTAGTTATGTTGCGAGTTCGATGCATAATTCTGTTATCTGTTCAGCGTGTCACTTCTCAAGTTACATACATGCATATTTTACCTCACACAATCCTTCAGGTGCATTAATCTAATGAGTTTTACATATGTATGTTATGCAATAGACATGTCTAGTCCTATAAGTTTTTTACATATGAAATAATTTGTTACGAAGAAATTTTATCCTAATAACATTTAAGTCACTGACCTTGGTTTGCTGGGAATTTAGGTTTGTCCTTGGGAAATTTTTCTATTTTTGTGAAATATTTAAATCTTATTTCGAGAATGCTACCTCCGTTTAAACAGTCTTACATGTATAGATCTGGCCAGATGAGTATCAATTTATCAGGTACATCAGCTTACTGAACTTCATAAGCATAAATCCTAAGCTTATTTATATAAAATTTTATTTTATCTTATGCTATTAATATATTTTATTATTGCTTAATATTATATAATTATTTTTCAATACCACATTTATCGGATATATAATAAAGATGTGACGTATTTGACTGTCTATTTTTATAAATGTTTTATTACACACTGAAAGATTACATCGTGAGAAAATTTATATACCGAGATCACCGCTGATCTCTCGAATTGAGAATTAGCTGGAGATTTGACGCCATGGTCGAGTCCTGCATTCGCGGGAGGGAAGACAACTAGTGAGCTTCTCGCTCTACTTTCTCAGAAATAAATGCCTTACAGGAGGCGATGGGACTGTCCCGACCATGAGTAAAACCAAGGCCTTCTGGAGCAAAAATCCAACCCAATGTAGTTAGACGATCTCTTAGTCCTCTTCTAGGCGTACTTTCTTCTTTCTTCGGTATACGTTACAAAAAGGATTGAAACAAACATTGATATTATTGTTACCAGAGCAGTTTGAAGGTTTACTAATTGGGTGATTTCCGCTATATCCCAAGTCCTCATGTACCTATTGTCTACAGATGTGTTGCAGGTGCAGGTAACACAAATCCTAAGCTAATGATTTGATATCTGATCTGTGCGTGTGATTTTTGTCAATAAGTTATAATGTGTCATTTTAGTGTTTGATTGAATTTGTCATTTGTTTCACGATAGCTCAACAAATAAAAGATTTAAAATACTGAAGAACAAAGTGATAATGATTGACGACCTATCAACGTTGTAGGCCGGATATGAAAATTAATGTTATCTTGTTTAAAAAATTCTGAAGGTTTCTTTTGCTATTTATGTGCGATTCTATATAATGAAATAAATTATTGTACCTTATTTAGTTTCTGTTCATATTATTACGGATATTACGGAAAAATAAAAGGTTTGATTTTTTTTTGAGATTCTGGAAGAATACGTTTTGTACCTGTGTTATGTGCCATATTTCATTTACAGTAAATGAAAATTGACCAAATTTAAAATGCTACTTGTTTCATCAATTGATATTGTAAATGATATGATAATATTTTATTAGCGACAATTATATTGTAATTCATTGTGTTGTAACAGTACTAACCACTAAAACTTTTTTAATATACAGAACGTGACAATAATGTGTTGATTAGGTTACTATTCAAAAAAGTTCATCTAAAACAAATTATTATTGTACTATAATTAAAAACACTACAAGTATTTTTTCGGATTTCTATTGAACAATAATCGCATTTAGGTCATTTAATAAATTAACGTTGGTAGTAAAGTATTGTTGCTATGTTTAAATAATAATAAACTTATACAGCAATCTAAAAGAAAGTTGTTTATTAACGAATATTTTACATCGTTAACACAAAATTATAAATCGTTGTTTTGATACACATAAATATTTTCACGGCTTTAGAAGACAATTTTGGTTTAATGTTCTAGTCGGTGTCTTTTATGCAGATCTCCTAAACATTTGTGCTTCTATGCGCTTACAATGTTGATAAACTAAGATCGCTTGAAAAAATATTCTTATTTGATATTTAGCCAAGAATATATTTTCAGATAACAATGTGAGGGCAATAAATGTCTGTGTTGTTATTGTTACGAATATTATGATGTTATATGACATTTTCGTGGCCAATATTTGTCTATACATTAATGATATGTTAATTTGAATATTCCCAACGGTCTGTCAACAGTAGCCAAAAGATTTGAATTCCTTGACCAATATTTCTTTATATAGTATCATGAAAAATGACCTGCCACTAGAGATCACACATTTATATCACTATTCTAATTTTTTCGTACAAGAATTTTTTCAGAGTGTCACGATGCAGCAAATAAATATTGGTCGTGAATTGGAGATATGAATCGATCTCGCTCTTATATAGATGATTCCACAATTTCGTCTCTTTCACCCTAATAGCCGGCTGACAAACATGTATCAGCGGTTAATAGGTGCGCTCACGCAGCTGTTGCAAACAAATCAGCTCGGATATAGTTGACACTGTCAAAAAGCTAACACTTGAGTGTGCGATCTAAGCTATGGGCGATTTTCGCATTATCATCAAATATGGAATAACATGAAGTTTAATTCATCATGTCCGTGACTATATTAAAAAGCTTAAGAATTTTTTTTCTGTGACATTCTTGGGAGTTAAAACAGTAGCAACAGTTTTAATTTCCATGTATAATTTCATTGTATCAAATGATTGTCAATTAGTAAGAGGTAGGACTGCTTATTGTTGTCGCTGGACGCTTTTTAATTGTGCCGCGATGTAACAACCAAAGACATTACGAGGGTCGACTCGCCGTTCATTCAAGATCGGAGAAAGCATCCTATGTATTTAAAAATAGACAGTGTAGAATATTTATTGACTATCTTTTCGAGATTCGATTTAATATTAACACTTCAAAAATATAGAACACACGTGTTTACGTGATGGCTGCTAATTTGTTCAGGACATTTATTATTTTTTCAATTTTTATATAAGGACATGTAGTTCTCTGTGTTTATCAAAGTTATTGTAGTTCAGGGGTCTAATATCAGGTGTATCGCTCAACCATTTTTATGAGACTGCATTTTTAAGTATCATCGTGTAGAAGTAACAAACGTTATTTTCTTATCGAATTCAAAACTTTGGAGACGGGGGTCTACTTTTCATATCCAAACGCTCTCGTGCTGTAATAATCCCCCGAATAAAACGAATTACTATATTTAATTTTATTTCGGATAAAAATACTGTCTAATTTTGATAACTGCTATAATAAAACATTGCGGGTGAATTTATTATTGACTTTTTTATTGTTTGATAGGTTAGTGTTTACACAAAATGTATGTAACCATGGTATTGTTTGCGCAGGAGTTGTCAATCCACGCGGTGTCCACTCATGATCTACTCAAGTCCAAGGATGAGCCGTCGTACACGGCGGGTGCGCCCGGCTTATGTTCTCTCAGCTTGCACCACTCAGGTTAGCATTCTCCAGCTTTATATTTCTTTTGATTTATGTGCAAAATATTTGAAATTACCTTAAAATACAAATAATACATATGTCAACGTTGGTAACATATACAGCAAAAACTGTCAGTCAATGTGTTGTCGGATGTTTATAATAAAACAAACATTAGTCAACTGCTATATGTCTTGATTGTCATGTTTCCCATATTGCTAGCGGTTTTATGAAAGATTTCTGTTTCAAACTCAACTTGCCGAAAGAGTTCAAACGAGTGCTACACTGGCACAAACTTAGATTTAATTTACGACCAAACCAGTATTGTTCATTCAGAGCGGAATGGTCTCGGGTTGATTGGTGGTATTAAAAGTGTCAAGCCGCTGCCGGAAATTCGTTGATAGATTTAATCGTTTATGCTGAAATAACGTACGACGCACTACGATAGGGTTTGATTCAAGGAGTAAATTGCATGGTCATTAATGCCGTCCGGTCGTCACAGCGACCACACTAAAACGAGCTATTTTCATAGTGGTCCTTGAAACGTTATGGGAAGCCTAATTCACTTCATATTGCACTATAGGTAAAATACATATATATCGAGTAAGTGATTTTTTGCTCTGTTTTGTATAAAGGAAGTTATTATGATAACAGTAAAAACATTTGGATCCAAATTAGCCATACACAATGTTACGTACATCCTCATGCCTCTGGTATGTAAATATTGCACGCGTCAGGTTGTTAAGTATTTATTCTTCGACCCCATAGCTGTAACACGATACGTGAACTAATAAGGGCATTATGTTTGACTTGTATTTTTTTATAGGGGCACAGTCACTTATAGCCAAAGCTAATGAATTGCTAATTAATTTTATCCCGTAACTAAGGCCGGTTACGCTAATTGTAAGTAAACTGATAGGTATTCCTTAATCATTTTATTAGTGTATTTCATTGATGATACTTCACGGTAAAAATAATTTCTTTCCGAGGAAATTATGGCTTAACTTTTCAGATTTGTTATTTATATTGTTTTAATTTTTTTTGTTCAGATTTAATTACTGTTTTCTATCGACCATAAAAATCTCAACAGTTTTTGTCCGTATTATAAAGAATTTTATGTGCCCGGTTCAATGTATTCAATAAGAATGCAATATATGATAAAAAGTATTGTCAGACTAATAAGAGACTAAGAAGAGAGAGTCAATTAAAATGTAAAGAGCGAAAAGTTCGTAAGAAAAGTATATCAGTTGTCTAGTAGGTACACATTACACAAGTTATCTGCTACATTGGGACTAAATGACGCCGTGTGAATTGTCCTAGTACCTGTTTATATTGATTTTATCTATCATAGCACACTTGCTTCTATAATTATAAAAATATTTATTCAATATTTTCCGGACGGGCGAATTTCATTTCAATTCATTTTGTTTGTTAAACTAAAGATTTCCAGACGGATAGCAATAGAGTTGTGTCTATTTCTACTATTCTCTTTATTTTACTTGAATAAAAACTCATTCAACTTTGTACACATATTAATGAGTTACAGTTGTTAGTACTTAACGAGAGTTGTACGAATTCCATTACATGATACATACAACAGTGAGTGCTTAATGTTTAAATTATAAACACAGGGTTCTACAATATTTAATGGCGCAGCCTATGAGATCATTGTTGTATGAGTAGTCTGTAATGATTCTGATTTCTATGAAACTTTGTATACACAGAAATACCTCGTCACGTGTTGGTATTTTTATCGATTAATTAATTAGAAATATACCTGATACTAGCGGAGCATCTCGCTACCAGTTTAAGTTATTTATATATAAATGCTCCCCTGGACATAATTTATCAACTCGTGTTAAGATATGGATATATGGGTCATTATGTGATTTAGTATATATAGCAGATCTGTTAATAGAGTTGTGAGTAAAAAAAAAACACGTTTTACGTTAGTGAAATGTGTGCAAATTTCTTTTATCAAAATGAAAAGTTTCGCTGCCCTTCAAGTCTTCTTTGTATTGTAACTCCAAGATGAGGTGTTATTGTTTCATTTTGAAATGCTTGCTGAAATGCCAACTTTCAAAGTTCTAAAACTGATAGAACAATTGAAAAAGTTCATAAATCTTACGTATTCAAAGCCACAAGACTAGAGCTAGTCTTTTCATTGATTATAATTTGTAAACTTGAAACATAAACGTACGTAATAAAAAAGCAATCTTGGGTAATATTATTTTAGGATAAAACATTTAAAAAAAATATTAAAACAAATTTTTTTGAACTCGTATTTTGTCTAATTTCAAAAAGTTTCCACAAAAATAATTCATAGTAGAGAAAATCCTTGTAGTCGTGAACTATAATCACTCTCCGATATCGTGACGAATTCTGTACAAATGCAAGCGCAAGAAGATGTACTTACTACTACTAAGCATTTAATGTGGCGACAATGCTTTTAACACAGTTTACAGCTAAATCGATTAAATATTGAAAGAAATCAATGAAACTTATGCTGATAAATTATTTACAGCTTTACGATTTAATTTTCTTGATTTTAGGCAATAAAAATATCGTGAAATTCAATTTGACAATCGTGGAACTGGAAGCTAATAAAGAATATCTTGAGAATAGTTGTGTGATTAAATCAAAATTGTACTCGTATTAATACAATTTTACGATTAAGTAAATGAAATGTTCCCAAATTTAATAAAACATCGATAATTGTACACGAGCCTCTACCTTATCATCACCTCGTTTTTGTTTCTATAAGTTTTTGTACAAATTATAATTTTTGTGAAAGTTTTTTTTGCTAATACGTTCGTAGATTTGCTAGTCTTTTTAAAAGCGAAACTGAATCAATTGAGATTAACTGTCACTACGACACTATCAATTTGTTTAATTTTCTGGTAGGTATGTAGAAATATGTTTAATTTGGAAGTTCTAATTGAACAATGGCTTTATTTCTTTTAAGAAGATTTATTTCTAAATTATTTATTTTAATTATAAATCTTTATAGCCTTTTTAAAAAACATTATGAACCAAATCAAGTCTAATTTTAAAAAATTACGAAGAATATTAAAAAAAACATACAATATTAAAATTAATGTACTGTTAGCATGTCTTTTGAGAACGCTCTTTTCCGAACTGATACATGAGTTACAAAGTGAACAAATTGCTTTAAACTCATCCTTGAAATTTTTTTAAAACTTTTGTTTATAATGCTTCCTTTTCATTCCAATTCTAGCTGTTGATAGAACAAGTTGGTCTTGTGTTGCTATCAGAACTTGCAGCTTCATTGAACCAATATTAAGCTATTAATAACACAACTCACTCACACACACAATAATTATATTCGGGGATTTGTTTTACGCAGTATGTGATGAATTAATATTGATAACTTAATTGTAATGATATTACGGTGACTTATGACACGGTAATCCCATATTACCTTGACGGTAGATTAAGACCAAATTACGGTGCATCTACGGTAATTACCGTGTATATGGAGACACTGGGCCGTAGGTTCTTTGTTTGGTGATTTCTGCGCGATAATTTCGGCTGACAGCGCCCCTGATACGGTTATGTCCCGGGTGAAAACTTTTATTTATAATGTTTTCAATGTAAAATTAATATTATTTTATATTTTAACATGTGATTTAACACAGTAGAGTATTGCAACTCTACTGTGTAATTACGCTTTATTGTAAATATTGTTCTTATTGTATAAGAATGGTAAATCCAAAGTATAGAACGGCTTTATCTTGGTTTTTTCGTATCTGACGGACGTACCGCATTGCTCCGTTCCTATGACGTCATCGTGGGTCATACCCTCTTAACCTCTGCTCTTATTACGAACATTTTAACATGATTATAGGCACGATGAAAAGTGTAGAATTATAAGTAACTCACATTTTATAGCAATATTTAGTGGAAAATATCATTTACATTTAGATCTGGGCGTATTTTGTGATCTGGCGGTTTACAATTTACAGATTTAAAAATAAATTCATAGTCTAAATTGAAATTATTTAATATAAGAATCGATTTTGTATTATTCATAATAATAATAATAAAAAGCCTTTATTCAGACAACAAAATAACAAATTAATTTAACTCAAACTAATGACTAACGAGTCTATGACTCCAACAACCCGGCCTGTTTGCCCCTGTTGACAAAGGCCTCCTCCATGTCTTTCCACTCAGTTCTACTCTTATTTAGCACTCTGATGTGCTCTCCCTGCTGTGATCTTTATTTCGTTTTCCCATCGCCTAAACTGTCTACTTCTATTTCTTTTGTTATCCTTTGAGTACCAAAATTTTATTTGTTCCATTTACTCGTATTAATGCCTCATCAGTAGACCAGTCCACTTCCATTCAATTTTCTTATTCTTACGTCTTCTATTTTCGTGTGATTTCTGATAGTTTTGTTTTTTATTCGGTCGGTTTTCTTTATATTCCACATGCTTCTTTTCATAGCTGTCTGGCAAGATGAAGTTTTTTATATTGTGTTTTTAGTAAGCGCCCATGTTTGGCGTCCATATATTAAGACTGGGGAGTATGCAAGTGTTATATAGTTTTGTTTTGATAGTTATCGTTAATAATCTTGAATGGTAGATGTGACTAATGGGATCACTTTAAACCAAAAAGACACTTACGGACTGATTAGAAAACTATTTAATTTAACTTAAACATTTTAAATTTATTTTTGATGAAACGTAATCATTATGAAATTTATATAAAATATCAAATAACTAGATATGTTACTTCTTCAAGCGATTTTCACTTAATAAACAAATATGACACAATTCAATCTGAACAAATAAAACTGGCATTCCAAATTTAAAGTAATTCAAACATAATACATAAACCAAACACATCAGAGTTGACATCAAAAGAGTATGTATAATCTGAGATTACCAATCAACAACCTTGCAGCTTTATGAAATTTAGCAAGCTTTAAAGTTCGTTCAAGCATTCTTGTAAGTTATGTTTATTTTTTATTATTATTTACTTAAGTTTATTCTTTTATTGATTAAAATATTTTATGTACATAGTAAATATTATATAGTGATACATGAAATGTTCCTACTAATATAACAGTAAATAAAAGTAAAAACATTACATCTCTAAGAAAAGTAGAATGGAAAATGATCCCTTCATGTCTGAAAACAAAATAGATATGTAATACATATTAAAAAAATCTTCATTTTTAATAATTAAAAAATATTTTCGGCCATGTCATCACGCAACGAAGACAAATCAAAGAACCTTGAATGTAGGGTAGAGCAGTGCTGAAAGCTCCAATTTGACTATTATGAATTATACTGTGAAAACGAATCTACTATATCAAAATATGCAACATAAACGAAAAATAAAGTTATTAATATATTTTTTCTCTGTTACTAAAAATTAAAATTATCCGTGATAGTTTTAATTCATTACCAAAAATTACTCACGTAATAAAAAAAAAACAAACTAATTTTATTTTTGCCGAACAGCTATATGTGTATGACCCATAAGCATGTTTTGTAGATGGTCCTTTGATGTTGCGAATAATATTATTTCGTCGGCAAATCTTAGGTGTGAGAGTTGTTGCACTTTTATGTTTGGTCCGTATTGGTCCCAGTCAAGTTTCTGGAAAATTTCTTCTAATACAGCTTAAATAATTTCGGGTATATCAGGTCTCCTTGACGCACCCCTCTGTTTATTTTTTATTTGTTTTTCTTATTTCGTAAGTTTTATTTTTGCTGTACTGTTTGTGTATATATTTTTTAGAATTCTAATGTATTTTTGTTTTACTCCTTGTTTTTTAATACTGCCAGATATTTTCTTGTTCTATTTTGTCGAACGCTTTGTTGTTATCGATAAAGCAGCTATAGATCGAAACATTAAATTATTTATACTTGTGTGCTTGTGGTCCAATGTTGAGTTCGTACGAGCGTCTAAATTTTGTATAATGGAAAATAGTGTTAAAACTAAAACAAGTCAAATATTTATAATATGCCTCTATCTAGCTTTGGGAAGATTCGCACAAACTTTTATTAGTTCTTTTTAATACTTTATTCCTCATCAACCTCTTAAATTCCAGTTGCGTGCCCAGGGTCTGCTTTCCAACTTTCTTTTCCGTTTCGCACGATTTTTGGCATAGTGATTCCTTCCATTGGCACGCATATCACCGACTACCACTTGCAGCCAGAACATTTTGGAATACCTCTCCTGCCGGGTTGCCATATCTGCGAACGTTGAAGACTTGTAGTTTCTCCGCACGATGATGTCGTGGCAAGCATAGTTGTACTGCGACAACTGCTATTATATTTAATTCATAAGCTCCTGACAGATTGTACAATAAGAGGGCTTAACCCAGAGTGCGTGCGCGCACTTTACCTAGAACCTCACGTTATTACACTTGATTGTTCGAGAGAACAATTACCTTTTGTACAGTGGAGTATATCGGCGATTTATCAGTAGACGCGTTAAGTAACGAGGGCTCCGGTTCAGCCAAAGGAGACTCGTACTTTTAATATGTCTTTGTTTCAGTTGATTGTACTGAACATTATAATATCGATTTTTCACGATTCTAAGAAAATTATTACCTTGGTTTCGCTTTTTAACAATTTTATAATAGCGGAATTTTAGTGAAGCTATACTTTTTTAAGTGCTGTATTAGTGATTTCTAGATTTGACCTTATGATGAAAATTAAATATACTATTGTTTGTCGTAATAAGTATTTATTTATTTATTTATTTCAACAATGATCATACAGCACAAATTTCAAACTTACATACTAATACATAATAAACAGGAAATTGGCCAAATAAGATCACACTTTGTAGACTATATTTAAAGAAGACATAATAAAAAAAAAGTATGTTTAATTCGTACTCTTTCTATTGAACCTCTCGTTTCTTCGAATCAAAAGACGTCTAATAAACAATATAGTCGTATTACTGTTTGATCTTGAAATCAATGTAATATTTTATTAATATTTTATTAATATTTTATTTTTTACACATTTTAGCAAGTACTAATGTAAAAAATGTATTTTCCAGCAAAACTATACGTTATACTAATCTGCGTGTTTGTTGTAAATATAAGAAACTACAATTTTACAAAGCCTGAACCGCAGTTAGACTGAGCTAATGGTACATTTTATTAATGACGCAAACTTTTATTTATAAATGAGTTAAAATCTTTTCAATAATTCAAACCTGAAACATAAATTGTTTTAGTATCATAAGTTTAACTTACTAAACGATTGTTATAAATAGTTCACCCATAGACCCAGTTATTACGCAATTGTTATACTTAACGAGTAGGCCCTACTGAGTGCAATACAATCTATAAATAAACGTATTTAAATGAGGATTGGACTCTAAAATATGAAAATCATAATATATTTTTCCTTAGTTAAAATGTTGTGATACTCTTAACGATTTATTCACATTTAAAATGACTTAAGATATTTCCACTCGACGCGCCTGGGGTTCGTTTACCCTACATTGGATAGTCGGTGTTTGATTATGTTTACCCCCAGGTGTTTCACTCCATGGATACAGTTGGCTAATTACGGCTATCACTTTTCCAGGCTTCGGGCTATGAAAATTGCCTTTTGGTCATTTCTTGGATCAGAGGTTGCTTCTTTTTTTGTTTTATTTGTCGTTTTATTTGTGTGTACCTTGACCGATTCACGGTGTATAAAACAAAAATAATTTAGTAAAAGAATCCGAAGATGAATCATAATTTATTAGATGTTACGATGGTATTTTGACTTGCGTTCACCTGCACGGGTAATTCGCAGTGCTGCCGAACTAACGTTTCGCAATTGTTATTTGTTATTAATTTCATGTACGATACGGCTTTTAATGTTTTATAAATATGACGCATTGTTCTACAGGCGACACAATAGCTTGCACCGCGTTCTCAGCTCCGCTCGAACCCGATATGCGACTACGTTGGACCGGCGTTTGTCTGACGCATTGTAAATCACGCAAAATACATGTTTCTTTGTAGAGTGAAATGAATTTGGGGGATAAATGCAACCTAATCTGAAAGATGGAGAACATATAGCATTACTGATAGTTTTGGTCGATATCTTTATAATAAGAATAATAAAATCGAAATGTTTAGAAAAAAACTACTAACCAAATAATAAAAATATGAGTATATAATATACATATGAAAAAAGTTCAAGAAACATGCATGATATTACAAATTTACCATTTATACTAATAATAATTAATTTCTAAAGAAGTCTACTCACTCAAAGTGCGTAGGTATGTAAACTTTTTTGTTATTGATGACATAGATACTGGCTGGTTGTAAAAAAAATTTCGATTATGTTTTGTTTTTTTTTCATAAAATTAAATGAAAGGGAATTTGTTTGAATTTAAGTGCGTTTTTATTGCTACGTTTAGTCTTGGTTTTATAATTTTACCAACCATTTAAATAAAGTTAGCGACAAAATTGAATTGTTAAATATTCTTTACGTCATGGAGCGACGTCATTTGACGGCAAATGAAATGCAACGAGCTGTAGGGATGTTACAAGTGGGAAGTAATCAATCTCAGGTATCTCGGCATTTTGACATTCATAGAAGTGTTATTTGTCGTCTTTGGCAGCGCTACAATAATACATGGAAACCCGCTGAACAGCATCCAGGCAAAATCCAAAAGGAGTACAACCACTCGGCAAGACCGGTACATACAACTGACTGCAAGACGCCAGCCGATCTTAACCGCTTGAGAGATAAGTTTGAGGCTACAAAAGTCAAGTGGCGTTGATGTAAGTTCCCAAACTGTGCGAAATCGACTGCATGAGTACGGCCTACGAGCTCGACGCCCAATTAGGTGCCCACCGAAACGTCACGGGAATCGCGCTCGTCGAAATGAATGGTGTAGAGAACGCAGAACATGGACCCAGGAACAATGGGATAAAATTATGTTTTCCGATGAGTCGCGATTCGGGGTTAGACCTGATACAAAAAAGGTGCGAGTGTACCGTCGGCCCGGAAATACTGAAAGGCTCAGGTGCATTCAGGAAGTTCATCCATACAGCGGTTCATCCACCATCCTAAAATTTAAATTAGTACATGTTGCTTAGATTTTTTTGATGTGTGTATATAAGTATATACAATATAATAACCTTTTGCCAGTAACCAAGCCCTTTCCTCATCTGATAAAGCAGCTGTTCCCACAGAGACTGGTCGTCTTGTGTACCCTTCTGACAATGTCTTGATTTACTGCCTGATCGATTAGACTCTTGCTTCCTACATAGTTCTTTTGCACCTTTTTGCTCCTTCGAGCCCACTCCAGAGTTGCCGCATAAAGATGGGGATAGTTGGCATGATTGAGGTCAGGTTGTTTATTGTTATCTATCAGACGACATACACTGTAGTTCTCGCCTTCTTGGGATTTCACCTTCTCAAGAACTACATCAAGACGCATTGCCTCCCTTACTACACTTGGAATCTCCAAAGACCTACTGCCTGATGTTGAGAACATGCTCTTAAGATTGACAGACTTGAGATAAGCATCATTATACACCAGATCTAGCTGACTTAGAACAGCTTTGGCAACTGATGGTTCCCTGTCCCGGGTTGCCTTTGATGAAAGATACTTAGTGATGAGATCTTTTCTAACTTCCGGATGACTATATAGGACGGATTTGTTGTCTACTATGTATCGCCATATTGTACCTGTAAACCTTTCCGACAACATGTTGACTAGGCCAGCTGCTCACCTCTTGGTGCAAGCTACAGCGTTTTCCGGAGTTGGGTCCTTCACAAGCCCCATTAAGTATGCTAGCCCGACAAACCTCACTCCTTTCTGACCGGTTGCTGTGGCTTGAACAAGAGGCTCGTATCCTACCTTGTAGTCTACCACATGAGAGTCCGTTATGTTTAATATCCAGTAGGCACAGCATATAATATTCCTTTAAGTTCGGTATGATTTCCGCTGGGGCAATCCCTACCAGAATGGATGATGCTTTAACTACGAAAGGAGATACCACCACCTTCTCCCCGCTGACAATGTCTTCTCTATCTCTGAAAGAAAAACTCATCTTGTTATCACGATAATGGAACGGTTGAGGAGTGATGATTAGATTTCTGCTGGTTATGATGATAAATTTAAAAAAAAGATATGTCTCTGAAGTAGGAATTATGGATTGTTTTCGTCTGATGTTTTATATACAACAAATATATAGGTATATTGATAAGCTACTATGTGGTGGGATCGTTAGATACAAGTAGAAGGCGTTGTAGGTCACAAGTATACGTTCGTATTTTTGACAAATGTACCTAGTTTATATTTTGATCTATATATTTTACAATGGTCGGGTAAAAGTGTGCGACGGGTATGTTTAGTAACCTACAGTGTTAAGCGACGAATTCCAAGAAATACGTATCGGGAGGCACGTACGGTGAAGATTGGCTAAATCTCAAATGTTTAATGTATAATACATAATAGCAGTTATTTGCGTCATAGTTATGGTGTAACGTTTGTAGTCTATTCAAAATGTAGTTCTTTTTTAAATCACACAAATATATGAATACTAGGTCAGAAAAGCGGACCGTAACAAACAGGTCTATATTTTATCATCTTATCTTAATAACTTCAGATCTATTAATCTTAAAAACATAAATCTAGTGACATTATTTAGCTTATATAGTCATGACCGTGATTTTTTTTATTATGACAAATTTGTAACTCTTCAATCTCTTAGTTGCATATTTTAAGCCCACTCTAAACTTATTAGTTTATTAAAAACACATTGGCAGTTTTTGATGTTCATAAGGAAAATGCTGTTGCATTGTACATTATTTTCGAGTTTTTTCTTTTGTGATTTGATTCCTAAGCTTTAGTTCTTATTGAATATGCAAATTGATGGATAAATATACCAAAATTGTCTTAAAAAATAATGACATTTTGCTTTGATTACGGATCGAAACACTTAATTAGTTATCGCTATTCTAGACTAGCAAAAATTTGCTGTGATAGTGATAAACATTTGTTTTGAAGGTACGCCTACATATGAGAGCAGGATTTGTATTCAAGAAAATCCTAACGCGGACCCTTCAAATTCTCAATCAGTTAAAGAAGAGGATCAGTCTAGGGTCTATGAAACTTTGACACTTCCGAATCTTCATCGAGATGGCACAAGCCCAATGAATAGGTATTATAATTAATATGTATTTAATTAATTTAATAATTAATATTAATATTTGGGACAGTTCCATGGTTTTTAACATTTGTTATGTAATGCTCTTATTGTATTAGTTGGAATTTATTTATTTGATTTTCCATTGTTTTTCTTCAGTAATGACCACAAAAGTAAATCGAAATCGACGACACCGAATAGTTCTGGTAGCTCTGATATGAAGACACCGCCGAATACATCACAGACGCTCACCAAACCACCGTACTCCTATGTTGCTCTCATAACAATGGCTATTCAAAGCAATCAAACGAAGCGTGCCACCTTAAGAGAAATATATGATTATATTACTAAAGAATTTCCGTTCTATGAGAGAAATAAAAAAGGTTGGCAGAATTCTATAAGGCACAATCTGAGTCTGAACGAATGTTTCATCAAAGTAAGAAGAGAGGGTGGTGGCGAGAGTAAAGGAAACTATTGGACTCTCGGTGAGTTCGCTTATTCTTGATTCTAAATTATTTGGTAAGTTTGTTTCATTTCTTCTGCATGAGTAAGTGATCAGTAAAAATACAAACTAATATATAAAAACTAATGCAATTGATATAAAATGCTGTCCTACAAATCTAGTTGATATTTCAGCGATGCGAAATGTTGCTCTGCGTTTATAATTGGATTTATGTCATTTAGGCGAATCGCTGGCGATGTCTTATCCTTACACACTTTTAGAGACGAAAATATTATATGAACTAATTAATGTTTTGATAACGAGGAGTAATAAAGATTATAATTATAATTGAATCATTTGCACTTTGTATTCCGTAAGTTTAGAAGTTGTAAATGAAGTCCTTTTTAGATCCACAATGTGGAGAAATGTTCGAGAATGGAAACTTTCGTCGAAGGAGGAGGATGAAGCGACCATTCCGTTCAGCGCCTTATTCAAAGGGCCTGTACGGCGATGGGTATCACATGGCCCATGTTTCTCAGCACGTGCCTCATATGCAGCCACTGCCTTTGGGGACGAGGAACTACTTTGGTGCTGGTTCACCTTACCACCCTTCGTCTTACGCACGTTATGACAAGTAAGTTCAGTACTCAATTGACTTAATTTAAATGGGCACATTGTTACAGTCTCGCTCACTTGTGCTCAAGTCAAACTAGTAATATATTTGGACTCGTTCAACACTCGTTAACAACACAGGTTTTAAAATATTTCATCAAGATTTTTATCGAATCATGGTAATTAATATCTTAGGTGTTTGAAACATTTAAAGTTTGTGATTAAAATTACGTGTACGTATTGATTGAATTCGATTTCATTTAATTTATTGCTGAATGAGATGGTCGTAAATCTAAAGATCCAAATGCGTCTCTACGTCTTTTCATACATCTTGACCTACAGCAATATATACGTCTTCTTTAAACTATCGTACCTGATAGCTCAGTGGTATTACACACCTAATTTGCAAACGGAGATTATTTGAATGTGAAACTCATCAATCCGTTTTGTACAAGCGTAGCGGGTATACTGTTCGTTCCTTCTAAAGGGAGTCCCAAAGCCCAGCTGTGGGGTGCTATGGGATGTTACTATAGTATAGTAAAATTATTGATGCGAAATCAATTAATGTGTAATTGAAAATGTATTCAAACGTAAATAAACCTATTTCGAGCTTTAATTAACAATATAGGTACAATATTAGTGTTCATCCGGCGTTCTTATTTCTAGGAATTTATGAGCTACTAGAACTAGTTTACAAGGTTACGGGGCTGAATTACAAAACAACTTGGTAATTTATGAATGCATAACAATAGTAAAATGCACTGAAATGCGATTGGTTGGCGGCAGGTAGGATGGGCGGAGTTTGCCTATTTATCTCTACCTATTCAAGTATTCATGGTTTTCGATTCTGAGATCACACGAAGTAATTAAATGATGACTTTATTACATATTTCATTTTCCATAAGTTTACTGTAATGCAGTACTGTTACCTTAGTATAATCCTTGACAGGTAAATAACTTATCATCACTTTAGTGCCTTATTTTAGTTGTTCATTAAAATTAATTGGCGTGACCGTTCGGTAGCGAATCAAATGTGTGTGGAACCTCATTAACGAACTCACAACTTAACTTTTGGTCACAGGTGATTCATTGATTGATTTATTTATTATATATGTATTTATTACTGGTGCAGCTTTTAACGATTTATACGTTTTTTTATATTGTAAGAGATACGAAGATGTAAAAACATATTTTAAAAAGTAATGGACATTTCCAAACATAGTTTCAGAATTCATTATTTTCATTTCGCAACCTGCTAGTTATATAGTCTTCTACATATTAAAATAAAACAAAGTAGTTCGCGATAATTTGAAAAGATAAGTACCTACTTAACTAATTTTTCACTATTACATAAAGTGATTTATGTATATAATTAGTTAAAATTTTATATAAATTGGTAGAAATATTTATAACGATAAGCATTTGGAAGTGTCGGCAAAAGTTAAGACGTCTGGGAACTTTCATCGAAAACGCGGCCTATTGATATGTAAGAAAACAATGTATGATTGTGTATTACATACACTTCTAGATCATAAGTAAGTCCACGAAAGCATATATCTATATATTAAGGATGGCTTACTACACATACAAAGCGGTAATTGGAAAGTTCTGTATCGACATTTATTTCAGTGGAAGATATTAAGGGGTGGACCTCTCTTGCTATTAATATTTATTACACACTGTTAAAAATATTTGTAAAATTACAATATTTTTATTGAATAGTGATTATTAAAATTAATCAACTTTGTTACTGAATTCAAGATTCCAATACAGTTTTTGTAAAATATAATAAATAAAATATAATAATAACCCATTGTAATTTTTAGTTTTCGTGTATATATCAGATTACTTTGATGAATTTGCAATGTAATGCAGTAGTGTTGCATGAAAAGTTATTCAAATTCTAATTTAACTATATAATCTTTCGACATATATGTTGGAAAATACTACTATGAGTTGTGAATTTACGATACCTATTAAAACCCGAAAATATACCCGAAACATCATTTAAAAAATACTTTAGTTTGTGGGTATAATGAACTAATATTGTACGCTAAAATGGTTTCGATTGAAATTCCAATGTTTGAAAGTTATAACCTTATACTCAACAGATGGCGTTGAACGTTTTTACATCGCGGTATTGTTTACGGAATTAAGAATCATAAATGTAATTAATTGTTAATAACGAAGTTTCACCATTCTGACTGGTGTCGTTGTTGAATGTTGCGTCTGCTGAGATCACAACAGCCGTGCTTTTTTAGGGAACAACAAAAATAAAATTCAACTTTCTTTTCTCAACTTTAAACTATTTTCAGTTTATTCAAATTTCGTTCTTTTACATGTGTGTTGTTATTATTTATATTTACTCTCTGCGATATATAATGAACTAATATTGTACGCTAAAATTGTTTCGATTGAAATTCCAATGTTTGAGAGTTATAACCTTGTACTCAACAGATGGCGTTGAACGTTTTTACATCGCGGTATTGTTTCCGGAATTAAGAATCATAAATGTAATTAATTGTTAATAACGAAGTTTCACCATTCTGACTGGTGTCGTTGTTGAATATTGCGTCTGCTCTGCTGTGATGAGACCATAACAGTCTTACTCTTTATGGGAAACAACAAAAATAAAATTCAACTTTCTTTTCTCAACTTTAAACTTTTTTCAGTTTTTTCAACTTTCGTTCTTTTACACGTGTGTTGTTAATATTATTTACATTTTACTCCCTGCGAGGGAGTAAATAATGGCTTACTCTGGGTCAGTGATATTAGATAGTTGCCCAATGAACTTGGTACAGATGTCGCTAAAACCTGGTATTTTAAATTAAAAATTGGTACACAAAAATTTGAATAAAAAAACTACTAATATCAGAGATATATTATTTAATGACAATTTAAATATTTTTTTATTAAAAGAAAATAAATACATATTTTCTAAAAAAAAAATTAATTGATGGTATTGGAAACAGGACGTAAATTCTGATCGAAAATTTCAAATTTACCTTCGTGAGACCTGGCCAGTTTGCGATATCTCTGATAACATTAATATTAATTGCATAAATAAAGTGTCAACAACTAACGATTAGTATAAACAGTTAATATTAACTATAAACAATAACACCATTACTAGTTAAACAATGCCTATAAGTTTGTCCTTAAAAATAGCAAAAACAAAAATTATCATTCATGGTAGATGTCAAAAACTTGGTATTTTTGCGTACCAGGATAATATTTAGTTGGTACAAAACCTCCAAAAATGGTATGTATACTAAGAAATTGGTACGTCTAACATCACTGCTCTGGGTGGCAGTAGGCGCCGAATTGTGCTATACACTCTTTGTGATTGATCATTGATTGTGGTGAAATCAAAAAGCTTTTAATTGTAAAATTACTGTATAAAAATGCATTGTGATTTTTTAAACTTGTGTGATCAATGTTGTTTGTAAAATTACCAAGTCGCCTGGTCAACATTGATAGCAAAACTACTTTAAGAATATTATGTAAGATGTATAGTAAAATTAATGAAAGGCATTGTAGTTTTATAAACTTACTTGATCAAAAAATTTTTGTATAATTGCAAAATTGTGTTGACGACGTTCGTACAAGTGGCTCAGCGCACTGAGGAAGCTGATTGGACCCCTAAATTTCTAGCCTTTCATGGATTCCCATGTAGCTAGTAGTCGAACCGAAGTTGCACCTTGAAGGAAGCGCGTCCCCGGGCACTTTGCCTCAGCTGATCGACCCCGCTTGGAGTCGGAATGCCTTTGCGCCCGAAGTCGCTGTTACGTCATCTGATACCAACAACCTTCACCTTAAACAAAAAACAAACGCGGACTTTTCTATTTAACAGACCTTGTAACGTGAATGACGGTCTTTTTGGTTTTGAGTATACATACATATAAAGTTAATAGGCTGCGATTGCGTTGTTAGTGATTTTGATTTTTTTTTGAAATTTATTTGTTTCTTTTTATGTTACGTTTGTTGTCTTTAGGTATATGATTATTGTATCTTTATACTTATCAGTAAATATTAAGAAAAATCTTCCGTAGCATCTCTTGTTTATAAAGAAATATTTTATGTATAAAATGTTCTACACATGCAAAGCGGAAGTAGGTTGCTTGTGTTATGTTTAAATAAATACTGATTTTACAGGTTTATCTTGTCACTAAAAATAAATTACTTTTCGTTCTTTTTTGGTTAATATCTGTCTCTTATCCAATTATTTAGTGTATCACATTTCAATCGGTAACTATCGATTGGTATTCTCGGTTACGCTAAGAAGTTGCGGGCTTATTATATGTGTCAATGTGGTGTATTAAATGTGTGATATTAGGATCTTTTTGTTTAAAAATTGATAAGATTTACATTTCCATAGAAATTGAAAACAAGTATTGTAGTAATGATTTTTTTGTATGTAAGTTAATTTTTGTGGATTTTAGTCCGTGGTTGACTCAGTCGAGCGGGCTCGGGTATGCCAGTGGCTGCGCGACTATGGGCCGCAGTCCGCCGAGTTGTGCGCCCCATAGTACACTGCCTCATCAGCCCTCTTCGGTCGCCGTTAATACCTTTAATGCTCATCAGCTTCAGGGACAGGTATCTGAACCCGTTTCACTTAGAATGTACATCATCATATACTTATAGGCAGTGAATTATAATAGCATCGTAAATCTGTTTATAAATCATAGAAGAGTCAACGATAGATTAGATAGCAGGTACACAGACAAAGATAGCTTTGGACCTAAAGGTCTTTTTGCACTCTTAAATATTTATTACTGAATTGATATAGTTTGGATAGTTTTTTTATTGGTAGAAGCAATTAAAACTATGTCCTTCATATACGATTGCAGTGTATTAAACTAAGGCTTCTGCCGTGTTTACATAGACGGCCACCCAAGAGTGCTTATCTATAAATTCCTGTCGCTGTTTTGTTTATACTTCTTTTTGCTAAGCGCTATTGGCAGAAAGATCGTTAGGTTAGGGTTAACTTGAATTAATCAATTTTTCCAAATAATCTTATAAATATGTTAAGATTCAAAGGACGTTAAATAACAAAATTGCAAAAAAAAAATATTGGAAATGCAAACATTATAATGTAGCGATCAGTCAGTTGTAGTTTATTCGAATTCTGGGAGGTGCCAGGGTCATTCTTATAAACTCCCGGCTAGGTGAAGATACTAACTCCAGTTTATTTTAGCTTTAAATATACGTTTTTTTCTATATTTGGGAATAACTGTCTGAATATCTACGGTATACTTACTCCAATTAATATGAAGTCATGCGTGGTATAGCGTGTTAAGAGTCTAATTTCATTTCAATAAGTAATGAAATTTAGATTAAATGAACACCGTATCAAGGTGGCGATTAAATATCGTATTGGCAAATACCCACTTTGTATGGTCATTGAGCCAGTTTATCGTTCATATAATTCCATTTATGATTTGTGGAACATGAAGATATATTGACTACACCCTCTCAATAAGCGTAGATATTAAGTATAAGAAAAAAAATCTTTCAGCTCCAGAGCTCTTTGCAACCGATGCAGCCTATGGCCATGAATTCCTACAACGCAATAAGTGTTGGTCCAATCGGTGAGTAAACAAATATGATAAAACCCAACAATAATTTGTTTTGTAACAATTTTATTAAAATTAAAATGGAATTAAGAATTAATAAAATTGTTATTATTTGCAACGTTGTTTTTTGAAAAATATGTATATGGCTTTGAGTCCTTTGCAATACGCACCTGCTTGTTACTGAAAATAATTTATCCATCGTTTAAATTCTTTTCTTCTATTGCATTTATTCGGTAATTTGTGGTATTAGTTTTTAATCTAGCTCTAATAGATGTCACTACTTGAACCTAGCATTTGGTATTTCAGATGGGTCTTCAAGCCCTGTACCAGCTTACGCCAACCCTTCTGGCGGCGGGTATTCCCCAAATCGCCACCATGACATCGTGACGTCAACAGACGCGGCGGTCACTCGATATCCATTTTGGCCTGAAGGTATTAAATATTAAGTACTTACGCTGTGTTTATAGTATTATATAATAATATTATATATAAAGTATCATTTTATTACAAGTTATTATTGGAAACTCCATCTTGAATAATTTTTTTTGGAAAGTTAACGTAATATGAAACCCACTTATGTGACATTTGAAGAGGCGTTTTTTTGGTCCAAAGTTTAAAAACAGGTGCAGTATAAAAAAAGTTGTATTGGAACTTATGCCATTTGGTTTTTATTTTATCAAATAGGTACTTAAGTACCTATGTAAGTTTATTTTTGTACATTATTATATAAGATGGGTTGAAGGTCATACCGTCTGCTCGGTCGCCATTGCCTCGTCTGTTCTCTAGCAGGGAGCACCACGACCGCCTATTGGCCGTCGCCGCTAATAAGCGCGTGCAGGTGAGGTTGACAATTGGGTCGGATAAGATGTAGCATCCGTTCTCCCCTTACTTACACGCAGTAACGTTTGGAAACGAGTTTCGTTTCGGAATAAAAACAATTATAACTCAGGATAATCATCATCCTAGCGTTAAACGTAACTTAAACTTCACTTCTACTTCGGTGCTTGGGTTCCGCTTTCCGAATTTTTCTTCTCCACGCGGTCTTCGGCATCCTCGTTACGCATAAATTCTATTAGAATGCATATCACATTAAGATGTCAAGTCAGCACTTTTGGGGTCTACCCTTCTTGCCGGGCCTAGCCGAGGCGACATTTATTTATTTATTTTTAGTAAGACTTACAGGCTAATAAAAATTACAATATGTATATATAATCTAAAATTCTTAAAAACTATTGCTGATTACAAGTCTTAACATTTAGTTATTTACCACTACTCTACACAGTAAACATGGCTAGACATTTGTTCTTTTATTATTATAACATTTCCTCCTCCTCGCGTCGGTTTCCTCAGTGCTGAGGGTCGTGATCATCTCGACGGAGTACTTTGGTGCGTATTATTTGCCGCCATCTGCCCCTATCGGAAGCAGAGTGTAAAGCGTCGTGGACAGTAGTTTCAAGGGCAGTGCGAATCTGATCGGTCCATCGCATGGGGTCCTTCCTCTTGGTCTTCTTCCCTCCACCTTCCCTGTTACCATCAGTCTTTGAAGTTCATCTTCATCGTTTCCGGCGATGTGGCCGAAGTATTCTATTATAACATTTCCTCCTCCTCGCGTCGGTTTCCTCAGTGCTGAGGGTCGTGATCATCTCGACGGAGTACTTTGGTGCGTATTATTTGCCGCCATCTGCCCCTATCGGAAGCAGAGTGTAAAGCGTCGTGGACAGTAGTTTCAAGGGCAGTGCGAATCTGATCGGTCCATCGCATGGGGCTCCTTCCTCTTGGTCTTCTTCCCTCCACCTTCCCTGTTACCATCAGTCTTTGAAGATCATCTTCATCGTTTCCGGCGATGTGGCCGAAGTATTCTATTATAACATTTCCTCCTCCTCGCGTCGGTTTCCTCAGTGCTGAGGGTCGTGATCATCTCGACGGAGTACTTTGGTGCGTATTATTTGCCGCCATCTGCCCCTATCGGAAGCAGAGTGTAAAGCGTCGTGGACAGTAGTTTCAAGGGCAGTGCGAATCTGATCGGTCCATCGCATGGGGCTCCTTCCTCTTGGTCTTCTTCCCTCCACCTTCCCTGTTACCATCAGTCTTTGAAATTCATCTTCATCGTTTCCGGTGATGTGGCCGAAGTATTCTATTATAACATTTCCTCCTCCTCGCGTCGGTTTCCTCAGTGCTGAGGGTCGTGATCATCTCGACGGAGTACTTTGGTGCGTATTATTTGCCGCCATCTGCCCCTATCGGAAGCAGAGTGTAAAGCGTCGTGGACAGTAGTTTCAAGGGCAGTGCGAATCTGATCGGTCCATCGCATGGGGCTCCTTCCTCTTGGTCTTCTTCCCTCCACCTTCCCTGTTACCATCAGTCTTTGAAATTCATCTTCATCGTTTCCGGTGATGTGGCCGAAGTATTCTATTATAACATTTCCTCCTCCTCGCGTCGGTTTCCTCAGTGCTGAGGGTCGTGATCATCTCGACGGAGTACTTTGGTGCGTATTATTTGCCGCCATCTGCCCCTATCGGAAGCAGAGTGTAAAGCGTCGTGGACAGTAGTTTCAAGGGCAGTGCGAATCTGATCGGTCCATCGCATGGGGCTCCTTCCTCTTGGTCTTCTTCCCTCCACCTTCCCTGTTACCATCAGTCTTTGAAATTCATCTTCATCGTTTCCGGTGATGTGGCCGAAGTATTCTATTATAACATTTCCTCCTCCTCGCGTCGGTTTCCTCAGTGCTGAGGGTCGTGATCATCTCGACGGAGTACTTTGGTGCGTATTATTTGCCGCCATCTGCCCCTATCGGAAGCAGAGTGTAAAGCGTCGTGGACAGTAGTTTCAAGGGCAGTGCGAATCTGATCGGTCCATCGCATGGGGCTCCTTCCTCTTGGTCTTCTTCCCTCCACCTTCCCTGTTACCATCAGTCTTTGAAATTCATCTTCATCGTTTCCGGTGATGTGGCCGAAGTATTCTATTATAACATTTCCTCCTCCTCGCGTCGGTTTCCTCAGTGCTGAGGGTCGTGATCATCTCGACGGAGTACTTTGGTGCGTATTATTTGCCGCCATCTGCCCCTATCGGAAGCAGAGTGTAAAGCGTCGTGGACAGTAGTTTCAAGGGCAGTGCGAATCTGATCGGTCCATCGCATGGGGCTCCTTCCTCTTGGTCTTCTTCCCTCCACCTTCCCTGTTACCATCAGTCTTTGAAGTTCATCTTCATCGTTTCCGGCGATGTGGCGGAAGTATTCTATTATAACATTTCCTCCTCCTCGCGTCGGTTTCCTCAGTGCTGAGGGTCGTGATCATCTCGACGGAGTACTTTGGTGCGTATTATTTGCCGCCAACTGCCCCTATCGGAAGCAGAGTGTAAAGCGTCGTGGACAGTAGTTTCAAGGGCAGTGCGAATCTGATCGGTCCATCGCATGGGGCTCCTTCCTCTTGGTCTTCTTCCCTCCACCTTCCCTGTTACCATCAGTCTTTGAAGTTCATCTTCATCGTTTCCGGCGATGTGGCGGAAGTATTCTATTATAACATTTCCTCCTCCTCGCGTCGGTTTCCTCAGTGCTGAGGGTCGTGATCATCTCGACGGAGTACTTTGGTGCGTATTATTTGCCGCCATCTGCCCCTATCGGAAGCAGAGTGTAAAGCGTCGTGGACAGTAGTTTCAAGGGCAGTGCGAATCTGATCGGTCCATCGCATGGGGCTCCTTCCTCTTGGTCTTCTTCCCTCCACCTTCCCTGTTACCATCAGTCTTTGAAGATCATCTTCATCGTTCCCGGCGATGTGGCCGAAGTATTCTATTATAACATTTACTTCCACTCTAAAGTGGGGGTGTTCAAAATGGCCGACTTGAAAGCGTCGACTGCTTCTTCACCTTTGACCACGAAGACTTTTCTTAATTTTAAGAAATGTAAAGAAATCGTTAGGGCTTAGGTCAGGATTGTACGGAGGATGGTCAAGAATTTCTACTTGTTCCTGCTCCAAATACTCAATCGTTTGACGAGCGCTGTGTAAGCTTGCGTTGTCGCGATGCACGCTAATAAGCGCGTGCAGGTGAGGTTGACAATTGGGTCGGATAAGATGTAGCATTCGTTCTCCCCTTACTTACACGCGGTAGAGTAACGTTTAGAAACGAGTTTCGTTTCGGAATAAAAACAATTATAACTCATGATAATCATCATCCTAGCGTTAAACGTAACTTAAACTTCACTTCTACTTCGGTGCTTGGGTTCCGCTTTCCGAATTTTTCTTCTCCACGCGGTCTTCGGCTTCCTCGTTACGCATAAATTCTATTAGAATGCATATCACATTAAGATGTCAAGTCAGCACTTTTGGGGTCTACCCCTCTTGCCGGGCCTAGCCGAGGCGACATGGCTAGACATTTGTTCTTTTATTATTTCCGTTGATGGTATAATGACATCGTCTGAATCCATCCTTGCTTTGTCTCACAGCAGCCCTGATGATTTCTTTATTTTGATATCTTAAGAGGCACCGTGTTTACAAATCATGTTACTATGTATGCACTACTCATTGTTGCACCAGATGTTTGGATTCCGCAAGTTTTCTGTAACCTTGACAGTTAAAGAGATAAATAACTAGAAAAACGTTGTAACAAAAGAATCACCCACAATTTAGTTATTTACAACTCAATATTAACAAGAACTTTTGTAAGGATAACACCTGATATCACCGGCGAATACAGTGTGTCGTTCTTTCAATTTAGTTCATTATTTCACTTCCGAAGACGTAGTTTGCTAGGCGCGTAGGAGTTTTTTTTTATATCATAAAAGCCGCGTGGGTCGCAGTTTTACTTAAATATTATAAGGCTCGTCTTGAAAGACCCAGATTGTAGATTGTTGTTTGGAATCAGGATATTAGGCATAGATCCAAGATTCGTCACCACTGATGATGTCGTAGACGTGATTTGACTCTCCTCAGTTGAACCTTTGCTGAGTTTTCTTACACCATCAGACGCGGGCCGCCTTGTGATCGTTGAAAAGCAGATGCGGTATCCAACGGCAAACTAGCTTTCCACACCAAGCGCTTCATGCCAAGGTCTTCTAAATGGTTGTCCCTGAGATGCCTAATAGAGCCTCTATCTCTCGATACGTCACATGACGATCTTCGAAAATTAGTTGTCTCACAGCAATGATGTTATCTTCAGTGAAGGCGGATTTTGGGCGTCCTTCGGGAGATTTGTCACTAACACTAGTATGTCTACGCTGGAATTCTAAATACCAGCGTTCGACAGTCCGCAGACATGGGGCTTCATCACTGAACTCAGATGTTAGCTCTTCAAAACACTGAAGCTGTGTCAGGTCTCTTCTAAAGTTGTAGAAAATTATTGCACGAACATTTTCCTTAGAAAGATTCATTTTCGTACGTGATCTGAAAGAAAGAAAGAAAGAAAGAAAGAAAGAAAAATAATTTATTTAGAGCTTAAAACTATAACAAAAAAAACATATACATTAACAAATCACTAACACATTTGTCTTAGCCCTAAAAAGGTGCCTAAGTAAGCAATGCAAGGAGCTGTATAAAGAGCATCCTGCGCTGATCTTCCATTAGGACCCTTGAAGTGACGATATAACAATTATTTATATCACGTTTATTAACAACAAGCAATTTAATTATTAGTAATTTATTAACAATAACCAAACATTTATATGTACTAAACATTAAGGAATACAAAAAATATTAGTATCATAAATAATAAAGAAAAAAAAATTCAGACAGAAAACATCAACTGAAGTGTTTAAAAGATTGTAAGAAGAAACAAACAAAAATACGAAAAAATGAGTAAACACGGTAAGAATATAAATATATTGATAAAAACATTGACTAATTACAACAACTACTTAGTTACACAAAAGATATTTATTAAAATATTAAGACATAATTTAAAAATACTATATTACAGAGCACTTGTATCTATTGCCAGGTTTGCCTGCCTCTTTTGGTGTTCAAACATAAATGATTTTAGTTTAGTTCTAAAACCATACATACTAGACACTTTTCTTATAGGAGGAGGAATATTATTCCAACATTTAGTAGCTAAGTACTTAAAGCTACCCCTAAAAGCTGTGGTACACAGACTGTCTCTGACCAACTGTCTGACAAATTCCAATCGACGCTGTGACTAAACAGTAGCATTAATCCTAATACTTTCAACTGTGTTGAGATTCAAAATTTAAATACATTCGAATATAGAACAGCTCCAAAGTCAAATTTGCCGGGAAATATGGAAACGACAGAACTTAAAAGGCATCCCTAGTATTCGTTACATTCGCTTCCCAAGCAAGCAAATATTGTGTGTATTCTAAACTGTTTTTAGCACGGTTGTTGGTAGATTCTTACGTGATATAGAATTTGATCGTATAATAAACTTTTTACTATTTGTACAACACTTTTTGATAGTAAAATTGCCTCTGAAGGTAAAACCTTTTAGTGTGGAATCCGATGTTTCCAACATGTCTCATGTTCTATTCTATCAGACGTGTCTAGGTGACATAGTAAACGGTGAAAGTTTAATTATAGTCTCTATTCCAGCTGAGAGAATGCTGTTGTAACTAATGAAGCCGCTCAAACCAGTTATTATAACATTTCCTCCTCCTCGCGTCGGTTTCCTCAGTGCTGAGGGTCGTGATCATCTCGACGGAGTACTTTGGTGCGTATTATTTGCCGCCATCTGCCCCTATCGGAAGCAGAGTGTAAAGCGTCGTGGACAGTAGTTTCAAGGGCAGTGCGAATCTGATCGGTCCATCGCATGGGGCTCCTTCCTCTTGGTCTTCTTCCCTCCACCTTCCCTGTTACCATCAGTCTTTGAAGTTCATCTTCATCGTTTCCGGCGATGTGGCGGAAGTATTCTATTATAACATTTCCTCCTCCTCGCGTCGGTTTCCTCAGTGCTGAGGGTCGTGATCATCTCGACGGAGTACTTTGGTGCGTATTATTTGCCGCCATCTGCCCCTATCGGAAGCAGAGTGTAAAGCGTCGTGGACAGTAGTTTCAAGGGCAGTGCGAATCTGATCGGTCCATCGCATGGGGCTCCTTCCTCTTGGTCTTCTTCCCTCCACCTTCCCTGTTACCATCAGTCTTTGAAATTCATCTTCATCGTTTCCGGTGATGTGGCCGAAGTATTCTATTATAACATTTCCTCCTCCTCGCGTCGGTTTCCTCAGTGCTGAGGGTCGTGATCATCTCGACGGAGTACTTTGGTGCGTATTATTTGCCGCCATCTGCCCCTATCGGAAGCAGAGTGTAAAGCGTCGTGGACAGTAGTTTCAAGGGCAGTGCGAATCTGATCGGTCCATCGCATGGGGCTCCTTCCTCTTGGTCTTCTTCCCTCCACCTTCCCTGTTACCATCAGTCTTTGAA
The DNA here is from genome assembly GCA_963693495.1 of Malacosoma neustria. Classification (NCBI taxonomy): domain Eukaryota; kingdom Metazoa; phylum Arthropoda; class Insecta; order Lepidoptera; family Lasiocampidae; genus Malacosoma; species Malacosoma neustria. Next base: position 23,111,348 of record OY856371.1, on the reverse strand, counting down.
ATTCATCTTCATCGTTTCCGGTGATGTGGCCGAAGTATTCTATTATAACATTTCCTCCTCCTCGCGTCGGTTTCCTCAGTGCTGAGGGTCGTGATCATCTCGACGGAGTACTTTGGTGCGTATTATTTGCCGCCATCTGCCCCTATCGGAAGCAGAGTGTAAAGCGTCGTGGACAGTAGTTTCAAGGGCAGTGCGAATCTGATCGGTCCATCGCATGGGGCTCCTTCCTCTTGGTCTTCTTCCCTCCACCTTCCCTGTTACCATCAGTCTTTGAAATTCATCTTCATCGTTTCCGGTGATGTGGCCGAAGTATTCTATTATAACATTTCCTCCTCCTCGCGTCGGTTTCCTCAGTGCTGAGGGTCGTGATCATCTCGACGGAGTACTTTGGTGCGTATTATTTGCCGCCATCTGCCCCTATCGGAAGCAGAGTGTAAAGCGTCGTGGACAGTAGTTTCAAGGGCAGTGCGAATCTGATCGGTCCATCGCATGGGGCTCCTTCCTCTTGGTCTTCTTCCCTCCACCTTCCCTGTTACCATCAGTCTTTGAAGTTCATCTTCATCGTTTTCCGGTGATGTGGCCGAAGTATTCTATTATAACATTTCCTCCTCCTCGCGTCGGTTTCCTCAGTGCTGAGGGTCGTGATCATCTCGACGGAGTACTTTGGTGCGTATTATTTGCCGCCATCTGCCCCTATCGGAAGCAGAGTGTAAAGCGTCGTGGACAGTAGTTTCAAGGGCAGTGCGAATCTGATCGGTCCATCGCATGGGGCTCCTTCCTCTTGGTCTTCTTCCCTCCACCTTCCCTGTTACCATCAGTCTTTGAAGTTCATCTTCATCGTTTCCGGTGATGTGGCCGAAGTATTCTATTATAACATTTCCTCCTCGTCGCGTCGGTTTCCTCAGTGCTGAGGGTCGTGATCATCTCGACGGAGTACTTTGGTGCGTATTATTTGCCGCCATCTGCCCCTATCGGAAGCAGAGTGTAAAGCGTCGTGGACAGTAGTTTCAAGGGCAGTGCGAATCTGATCGGTCCATCGCATGGGGCTCCTTCCTCTTGGTCTTCTTCCCTCCACCTTCCCTGTTACCATCAGTCTTTGAAGTTCATCTTCATCGTTTCCGGCGATGTGGCGGAAGTATTCTATTATAACATTTCCTCCTCCTCGCGTCGGTTTCCTCAGTGCTGAGGGTCGTGATCATCTCGACGGAGTACTTTGGTGCGTATTATTTGCCGCCATCTGCCCCTATCGGAAGCAGAGTGTAAAGCGTCGTGGACAGTAGTTTCAAGGGCAGTGCGAATCTGATCGGTCCATCGCATGGGGCTCCTTCCTCTTGGTCTTCTTCCCTCCACCTTCCCTGTTACCATCAGTCTTTGAAATTCATCTTCATCGTTTCCGGTGATGTGGCCGAAGTATTCTATTATAACATTTCCTCCTCCTCGCGTCGGTTTCCTCAGTGCTGAGGGTCGTGATCATCTCGACGGAGTACTTTGGTGCGTATTATTTGCCGCCATCTGCCCCTATCGGAAGCAGAGTGTAAAGCGTCGTGGACAGTAGTTTCAAGGGCAGTGCGAATCTGATCGGTCCATCGCATGGGGCTCCTTCCTCTTGGTCTTCTTCCCTCCACCTTCCCTGTTACCATCAGTCTTTGAAATTCATCTTCATCGTTTCCGGTGATGTGGCCGAAGTATTCTATTATAACATTTCCTCCTCCTCGCGTCGGTTTCCTCAGTGCTGAGGGTCGTGATCATCTCGACGGAGTACTTTGGTGCGTATTATTTGCCGCCATCTGCCCCTATCGGAAGCAGAGTGTAAAGCGTCGTGGACAGTAGTTTCAAGGGCAGTGCGAATCTGATCGGTCCATCGCATGGGGCTCCTTCCTCTTGGTCTTCTTCCCTCCACCTTCCCTGTTACCATCAGTCTTTGAAATTCATCTTCATCGTTTCCGGTGATGTGGCCGAAGTATTCTATTATAACATTTCCTCCTCCTCGCGTCGGTTTCCTCAGTGCTGAGGGTCGTGATCATCTCGACGGAGTACTTTGGTGCGTATTATTTGCCGCCATCTGCCCCTATCGGAAGCAGAGTGTAAAGCGTCGTGGACAGTAGTTTCAAGGGCAGTGCGAATCTGATCGGTCCATCGCATGGGGCTCCTTCCTCTTGGTCTTCTTCCCTCCACCTTCCCTGTTACCATCAGTCTTTGAAATTCATCTTCATCGTTTCCGGTGATGTGGCCGAAGTATTCTATTATAACATTTCCTCCTCCTCGCGTCGGTTTCCTCAGTGCTGAGGGTCGTGATCATCTCGACGGAGTACTTTGGTGCGTATTATTTGCCGCCATCTGCCCCTATCGGAAGCAGAGTGTAAAGCGTCGTGGACAGTAGTTTCAAGGGCAGTGCGAATCTGATCGGTCCATCGCATGGGGCTCCTTCCTCTTGGTCTTCTTCCCTCCACCTTCCCTGTTACCATCAGTCTTTGAAGTTCATCTTCATCGTTTCCGGCGATGTGGCGGAAGTATTCTATTATAACATTTCCTCCTCCTCGCGTCGGTTTCCTCAGTGCTGAGGGTCGTGATCATCTCGACGGAGTACTTTGGTGCGTATTATTTGCCGCCAACTGCCCCTATCGGAAGCAGAGTGTAAAGCGTCGTGGACAGTAGTTTCAAGGGCAGTGCGAATCTGATCGGTCCATCGCATGGGGCTCCTTCCTCTTGGTCTTCTTCCCTCCACCTTCCCTGTTACCATCAGTCTTTGAAGTTCATCTTCATCGTTTCCGGCGATGTGGCGGAAGTATTCTATTATAACATTTCCTCCTCCTCGCGTCGGTTTCCTCAGTGCTGAGGGTCGTGATCATCTCGACGGAGTACTTTGGTGCGTATTATTTGCCGCCATCTGCCCCTATCGGAAGCAGAGTGTAAAGCGTCGTGGACAGTAGTTTCAAGGGCAGTGCGAATCTGATCGGTCCATCGCATGGGGCTCCTTCCTCTTGGTCTTCTTCCCTCCACCTTCCCTGTTACCATCAGTCTTTGAAGATCATCTTCATCGTTCCCGGCGATGTGGCCGAAGTATTCTATTATAACATTTACTTCCACTCTAAAGTGGGGGTGTTCAAAATGGCCGACTTGAAAGCGTCGACTGCTTCTTCACCTTTGACCACGAAGACTTTTCTTAATTTTAAGAAATGTAAAGAAATCGTTAGGGCTTAGGTCAGGATTGTACGGAGGATGGTCAAGAATTTCTACTTGTTCCTGCTCCAAATACTCAATCGTTTGACGAGCGCTGTGTAAGCTTGCGTTGTCGCGATGCACGCTAATAAGCGCGTGCAGGTGAGGTTGACAATTGGGTCGGATAAGATGTAGCATTCGTTCTCCCCTTACTTACACGCGGTAGAGTAACGTTTAGAAACGAGTTTCGTTTCGGAATAAAAACAATTATAACTCATGATAATCATCATCCTAGCGTTAAACGTAACTTAAACTTCACTTCTACTTCGGTGCTTGGGTTCCGCTTTCCGAATTTTTCTTCTCCACGCGGTCTTCGGCTTCCTCGTTACGCATAAATTCTATTAGAATGCATATCACATTAAGATGTCAAGTCAGCACTTTTGGGGTCTACCCCTCTTGCCGGGCCTAGCCGAGGCGACATGGCTAGACATTTGTTCTTTTATTATTTCCGTTGATGGTATAATGACATCGTCTGAATCCATCCTTGCTTTGTCTCACAGCAGCCCTGATGATTTCTTTATTTTGATATCTTAAGAGGCACCGTGTTTACAAATCATGTTACTATGTATGCACTACTCATTGTTGCACCAGATGTTTGGATTCCGCAAGTTTTCTGTAACCTTGACAGTTAAAGAGATAAATAACTAGAAAAACGTTGTAACAAAAGAATCACCCACAATTTAGTTATTTACAACTCAATATTAACAAGAACTTTTGTAAGGATAACACCTGATATCACCGGCGAATACAGTGTGTCGTTCTTTCAATTTAGTTCATTATTTCACTTCCGAAGACGTAGTGCTAGGCGCGTAGGAGTTTTTTTTTATATCATAAAAGCCGCGTGGGTCGCAGTTTTACTTAAATATTATAAGGCTCGTCTTGAAAGACCCAGATTGTAGATTGTTGTTTGGAATCAGGATATTAGGCATAGATCCAAGATTCGTCACCACTGATGATGTCGTAGACGTGATTTGACTCTCCTCAGTTGAACCTTTGCTGAGTTTTCTTACACCATCAGACGCGGGCCGCCTTGTGATCGTTGAAAAGCAGATGCGGTATCCAACGGCAAACTAGCTTTCCACACCAAGCGCTTCATGCCAAGGTCTTCTAAATGGTTGTCCCTGAGATGCCTAATAGAGCCTCTATCTCTCGATACGTCACATGACGATCTTCGAAAATTAGTTGTCTCACAGCAATGATGTTATCTTCAGTGAAGGCGGATTTTGGGCGTCCTTCGGGAGATTTGTCACTAACACTAGTATGTCTACGCTGGAATTCTAAATACCAGCGTTCGACAGTCCGCAGACATGGGGCTTCATCACTGAACTCAGATGTTAGCTCTTCAAAACACTGAAGCTGTGTCAGGTCTCTTCTAAAGTTGTAGAAAATTATTGCACGAACATTTTCCTTAGAAAGATTCATTTTCGTACGTGATCTGAAAGAAAGAAAGAAAGAAAGAAAGAAAGAAAAATAATTTATTTAGAGCTTAAAACTATAACAAAAAAAACATATACATTAACAAATCACTAACACATTTGTCTTAGCCCTAAAAAGGTGCCTAAGTAAGCAATGCAAGGAGCTGTATAAAGAGCATCCTGCGCTGATCTTCCATTAGGACCCTTGAAGTGACGATATAACAATTATTTATATCACGTTTATTAACAACAAGCAATTTAATTATTAGTAATTTATTAACAATAACCAAACATTTATATGTACTAAACATTAAGGAATACAAAAAATATTAGTATCATAAATAATAAAGAAAAAAAAATTCAGACAGAAAACATCAACTGAAGTGTTTAAAAGATTGTAAGAAGAAACAAACAAAAATACGAAAAAATGAGTAAACACGGTAAGAATATAAAGATATTGATAAAAACATTGACTAATTACAACAACTACTTAGTTACACAAAAGATATTTATTAAAATATTAAGACATAATTTAAAAATACTATATTACAGAGCACTTGTATCTATTGCCAGGTTTGCCTGCCTCTTTTGGTGTTCAAACATAAATGATTTTAGTTTAGTTCTAAAACCATACATACTAGACACTTTTCTTATAGGAGGAGGAATATTATTCCAACATTTAGTAGCTAAGTACTTAAAGCTACCCCTAAAAGCTGTGGTACACAGACTGTCTCTGACCAACTGTCTGACAAATTCCAATCGACGCTGTGACTAAACAGTAGCATTAATCCTAATACTTTCAACTGTGTTGAGATTCAAAATTTAAATACATTCGAATATAGAACAGCTCCAAAGTCAAATTTGCCGGGAAATATGGAAACGACAGAACTTAAAAGGCATCCCTAGTATTCGTTACATTCGCTTCCCAAGCAAGCAAATATTGTGTGTATTCTAAACTGTTTTTAGCACGGTTGTTGGTAGATTCTTACGTGATATAGAATTTGATCGTATAATAAACTTTTTACTATTTGTACAACACTTTTTGATAGTAAAATTGCCTCTGAAGGTAAAACCTTTTAGTGTGGAATCCGATGTTTCCAACATGTCTCATGTTCTATTCTATCAGACGTGTCTAGGTGACATAGTAAACGGTGAAAGTTTAATTATAGTCTCTATTCCAGCTGAGAGAATGCTGTTGTAACTAATGAAGCCGCTCAAACCAGTTATTATAACATTTCCTCCTCCTCGCGTCGGTTTCCTCAGTGCTGAGGGTCGTGATCATCTCGACGGAGTACTTTGGTGCGTATTATTTGCCGCCATCTGCCCCTATCGGAAGCAGAGTGTAAAGCGTCGTGGACAGTAGTTTCAAGGGCAGTGCGAATCTGATCGGTCCATCGCATGGGGCTCCTTCCTCTTGGTCTTCTTCCCTCCACCTTCCCTGTTACCATCAGTCTTTGAAGTTCATCTTCATCGTTTCCGGCGATGTGGCGGAAGTATTCTATTATAACATTTCCTCCTCCTCGCGTCGGTTTCCTCAGTGCTGAGGGTCGTGATCATCTCGACGGAGTACTTTGGTGCGTATTATTTGCCGCCATCTGCCCCTATCGGAAGCAGAGTGTAAAGCGTCGTGGACAGTAGTTTCAAGGGCAGTGCGAATCTGATCGGTCCATCGCATGGGGCTCCTTCCTCTTGGTCTTCTTCCCTCCACCTTCCCTGTTACCATCAGTCTTTGAAATTCATCTTCATCGTTTCCGGTGATGTGGCCGAAGTATTCTATTATAACATTTCCTCCTCCTCGCGTCGGTTTCCTCAGTGCTGAGGGTCGTGATCATCTCGACGGAGTACTTTGGTGCGTATTATTTGCCGCCATCTGCCCCTATCGGAAGCAGAGTGTAAAGCGTCGTGGACAGTAGTTTCAAGGGCAGTGCGAATCTGATCGGTCCATCGCATGGGGCTCCTTCCTCTTGGTCTTCTTCCCTCCACCTTCCCTGTTACCATCAGTCTTTGAAATTCATCTTCATCGTTTCCGGTGATGTGGCCGAAGTATTCTATTATAACATTTCCTCCTCCTCGCGTCGGTTTCCTCAGTGCTGAGGGTCGTGATCATCTCGACGGAGTACTTTGGTGCGTATTATTTGCCGCCATCTGCCCCTATCGGAAGCAGAGTGTAAAGCGTCGTGGACAGTAGTTTCAAGGGCAGTGCGAATCTGATCGGTCCATCGCATGGGGCTCCTTCCTCTTGGTCTTCTTCCCTCCACCTTCCCTGTTACCATCAGTCTTTGAAATTCATCTTCATCGTTTCCGGTGATGTGGCCGAAGTATTCTATTATAACATTTCCTCCTCCTCGCGTCGGTTTCCTCAGTGCTGAGGGTCGTGATCATCTCGACGGAGTACTTTGGTGCGTATTATTTGCCGCCATCTGCCCCTATCGGAAGCAGAGTGTAAAGCGTCGTGGACAGTAGTTTCAAGGGCAGTGCGAATCTGATCGGTCCATCGCATGGGGCTCCTTCCTCTTGGTCTTCTTCCCTCCACCTTCCCTGTTACCATCAGTCTTTGAAGTTCATCTTCATCGTTTTCCGGTGATGTGGCCGAAGTATTCTATTATAACATTTCCTCCTCCTCGCGTCGGTTTCCTCAGTGCTGAGGGTCGTGATCATCTCGACGGAGTACTTTGGTGCGTATTATTTGCCGCCATCTGCCCCTATCGGAAGCAGAGTGTAAAGCGTCGTGGACAGTAGTTTCAAGGGCAGTGCGAATCTGATCGGTCCATCGCATGGGGCTCCTTCCTCTTGGTCTTCTTCCCTCCACCTTCCCTGTTACCATCAGTCTTTGAAGTTCATCTTCATCGTTTCCGGTGATGTGGCCGAAGTATTCTATTATAACATTTCCTCCTCGTCGCGTCGGTTTCCTCAGTGCTGAGGGTCGTGATCATCTCGACGGAGTACTTTGGTGCGTATTATTTGCCGCCATCTGCCCCTATCGGAAGCAGAGTGTAAAGCGTCGTGGACAGTAGTTTCAAGGGCAGTGCGAATCTGATCGGTCCATCGCATGGGGCTCCTTCCTCTTGGTCTTCTTCCCTCCACCTTCCCTGTTACCATCAGTCTTTGAAGTTCATCTTCATCGTTTCCGGCGATGTGGCGGAAGTATTCTATTATAACATTTCCTCCTCCTCGCGTCGGTTTCCTCAGTGCTGAGGGTCGTGATCATCTCGACGGAGTACTTTGGTGCGTATTATTTGCCGCCATCTGCCCCTATCGGAAGCAGAGTGTAAAGCGTCGTGGACAGTAGTTTCAAGGGCAGTGCGAATCTGATCGGTCCATCGCATGGGGCTCCTTCCTCTTGGTCTTCTTCCCTCCACCTTCCCTGTTACCATCAGTCTTTGAAATTCATCTTCATCGTTTCCGGTGATGTGGCCGAAGTATTCTATTATAACATTTCCTCCTCCTCGCGTCGGTTTCCTCAGTGCTGAGGGTCGTGATCATCTCGACGGAGTACTTTGGTGCGTATTATTTGCCGCCATCTGCCCCTATCGGAAGCAGAGTGTAAAGCGTCGTGGACAGTAGTTTCAAGGGCAGTGCGAATCTGATCGGTCCATCGCATGGGGCTCCTTCCTCTTGGTCTTCTTCCCTCCACCTTCCCTGTTACCATCAGTCTTTGAAATTCATCTTCATCGTTTCCGGTGATGTGGCCGAAGTATTCTATTATAACATTTCCTCCTCCTCGCGTCGGTTTCCTCAGTGCTGAGGGTCGTGATCATCTCGACGGAGTACTTTGGTGCGTATTATTTGCCGCCATCTGCCCCTATCGGAAGCAGAGTGTAAAGCGTCGTGGACAGTAGTTTCAAGGGCAGTGCGAATCTGATCGGTCCATCGCATGGGGCTCCTTCCTCTTGGTCTTCTTCCCTCCACCTTCCCTGTTACCATCAGTCTTTGAAATTCATCTTCATCGTTTCCGGTGATGTGGCCGAAGTATTCTATTATAACATTTCCTCCTCCTCGCGTCGGTTTCCTCAGTGCTGAGGGTCGTGATCATCTCGACGGAGTACTTTGGTGCGTATTATTTGCCGCCATCTGCCCCTATCGGAAGCAGAGTGTAAAGCGTCGTGGACAGTAGTTTCAAGGGCAGTGCGAATCTGATCGGTCCATCGCATGGGGCTCCTTCCTCTTGGTCTTCTTCCCTCCACCTTCCCTGTTACCATCAGTCTTTGAAATTCATCTTCATCGTTTCCGGTGATGTGGCCGAAGTATTCTATTATAACATTTCCTCCTCCTCGCGTCGGTTTCCTCAGTGCTGAGGGTCGTGATCATCTCGACGGAGTACTTTGGTGCGTATTATTTGCCGCCATCTGCCCCTATCGGAAGCAGAGTGTAAAGCGTCGTGGACAGTAGTTTCAAGGGCAGTGCGAATCTGATCGGTCCATCGCATGGGGCTCCTTCCTCTTGGTCTTCTTCCCTCCACCTTCCCTGTTACCATCAGTCTTTGAAGTTCATCTTCATCGTTTTCCGGTGATGTGGCCGAAGTATTCTATTATAACATTTCCTCCTCCTCGCGTCGGTTTCCTCAGTGCTGAGGGTCGTGATCATCTCGACGGAGTACTTTGGTGCGTATTATTTGCCGCCATCTGCCCCTATCGGAAGCAGAGTGTAAAGCGTCGTGGACAGTAGTTTCAAGGGCAGTGCGAATCTGATCGGTCCATCGCATGGGGCTCCTTCCTCTTGGTCTTCTTCCCTCCACCTTCCCTGTTACCATCAGTCTTTGAAGTTCATCTTCATCGTTTCCGGCGATGTGGCGGAAGTATTCTATTATAACATTTCCTCCTCCTCGCGTCGGTTTCCTCAGTGCTGAGGGTCGTGATCATCTCGACGGAGTACTTTGGTGCGTATTATTTGCCGCCATCTGCCCCTATCGGAAGCAGAGTGTAAAGCGTCGTGGACAGTAGTTTCAAGGGCAGTGCGAATCTGATCGGTCCATCGCATGGGGCTCCTTCCTCTTGGTCTTCTTCCCTCCACCTTCCCTGTTACCATCAGTCTTTGAAATTCATCTTCATCGTTTCCGGTGATGTGGCCGAAGTATTCTATTATAACATTTCCTCCTCCTCGCGTCGGTTTCCTCAGTGCTGAGGGTCGTGATCATCTCGACGGAGTACTTTGGTGCGTATTATTTGCCGCCATCTGCCCCTATCGGAAGCAGAGTGTAAAGCGTCGTGGACAGTAGTTTCAAGGGCAGTGCGAATCTGATCGGTCCATCGCATGGGGCTCCTTCCTCTTGGTCTTCTTCCCTCCACCTTCCCTGTTACCATCAGTCTTTGAAATTCATCTTCATCGTTTCCGGTGATGTGGCCGAAGTATTCTATTATAACATTTCCTCCTCCTCGCGTCGGTTTCCTCAGTGCTGAGGGTCGTGATCATCTCGACGGAGTACTTTGGTGCGTATTATTTGCCGCCATCTGCCCCTATCGGAAGCAGAGTGTAAAGCGTCGTGGACAGTAGTTTCAAGGGCAGTGCGAATCTGATCGGTCCATCGCATGGGGCTCCTTCCTCTTGGTCTTCTTCCCTCCACCTTCCCTGTTACCATCAGTCTTTGAAATTCATCTTCATCGTTTCCGGTGATGTGGCCGAAGTATTCTATTATAACATTTCCTCCTCCTCGCGTCGGTTTCCTCAGTGCTGAGGGTCGTGATCATCTCGACGGAGTACTTTGGTGCGTATTATTTGCCGCCATCTGCCCCTATCGGAAGCAGAGTGTAAAGCGTCGTGGACAGTAGTTTCAAGGGCAGTGCGAATCTGATCGGTCCATCGCATGGGGTTCCTTCCTCTTGGTCTTCTTCCCTCCACCTTCCCTGTTACCATCAGTCTTTGAAATTCATCTTCATCGTTTCCGGTGATGTGGCCGAAGTATTCTATTATAACATTTCCTCCTCCTCGCGTCGGTTTCCTCAGTGCTGAGGGTCGTGATCATCTCGACGGAGTACTTTGGTGCGTATTATTTGCCGCCATCTGCCCCTATCGGAAGCAGAGTGTAAAGCGTCGTGGACAGTAGTTTCAAGGGCAGTGCGAATCTGATCGGTCCATCGCATGGGGCTCCTTCCTCTTGGTCTTCTTCCCTCCACCTTCCCTGTTACCATCAGTCTTTGAAGTTCATCTTCATCGTTTTCCGGTGATGTGGCCGAAGTATTCTATTATAACATTTCCTCCTCCTCGCGTCGGTTTCCTCAGTGCTGAGGGTCGTGATCATCTCGACGGAGTACTTTGGTGCGTATTATTTGCCGCCATCTGCCCCTATCGGAAGCAGAGTGTAAAGCGTCGTGGACAGTAGTTTCAAGGGCAGTGCGAATCTGATCGGTCCATCGCATGGGGCTCCTTCCTCTTGGTCTTCTTCCCTCCACCTTCCCTGTTACCATCAGTCTTTGAAGTTCATCTTCATCGTTTCCGGTGATGTGGCCGAAGTATTCTATTATAACATTTCCTCCTCGTCGCGTCGGTTTCCTCAGTGCTGAGGGTCGTGATCATCTCGACGGAGTACTTTGGTGCGTATTATTTGCCGCCATCTGCCCCTATCGGAAGCAGAGTGTAAAGCGTCGTGGACAGTAGTTTCAAGGGCAGTGCGAATCTGATCGGTCCATCGCATGGGGCTCCTTCCTCTTGGTCTTCTTCCCTCCACCTTCCCTGTTACCATCAGTCTTTGAAGTTCATCTTCATCGTTTCCGGTGATGTGGCCGAAGTATTCTATTATAACATTTCCTCCTCCTCGCGTCGGTTTCCTCAGTGCTGAGGGTCGTGATCATCTCGACGGAGTACTTTGGTGCGTATTATTTGCCGCCATCTGCCCCTATCGGAAGCAGAGTGTAAAGCGTCGTGGACAGTAGTTTCAAGGGCAGTGCGAATCTGATCGGTCCATCGCATGGGGCTCCTTCCTCTTGGTCTTCTTCCCTCCACCTTCCCTGTTACCATCAGTCTTTGAAGTTCATCTTCATCGTTTCCGGTGATGTGGCCGAAGTATTCTATTATAACATTTCCTCCTCCTCGCGTCGGTTTCCTCAGTGCTGAGGGTCGTGATCATCTCGACGGAGTACTTTGGTGCGTATTATTTGCCGCCATCTGCCCCTATCGGAAGCAGAGTGTAAAGCGTCGTGGACAGTAGTTTCAAGGGCAGTGCGAATCTGATCGGTCCATCGCATGGGGCTCCTTCCTCTTGGTCTTCTTCCCTCCACCTTCCCTGTTACCATCAGTCTTTGAAATTCATCTTCATCGTTTCCGGTGATGTGGCCGAAGTATTCTATTATAACATTTCCTCCTCCTCGCGTCGGTTTCCTCAGTGCTGAGGGTCGTGATCATCTCGACGGAGTACTTTGGTGCGTATTATTTGCCGCCATCTGCCCCTATCGGAAGCAGAGTGTAAAGCGTCGTGGACAGTAGTTTCAAGGGCAGTGCGAATCTGATCGGTCCATCGCATGGGGCTCCTTCCTCTTGGTCTTCTTCCCTCCACCTTCCCTGTTACCATCAGTCTTTGAAGTTCATCTTCATCGTTTTCCGGTGATGTGGCCGAAGTATTCTATTATAACATTTCCTCCTCCTCGCGTCGGTTTCCTCAGTGCTGAGGGTCGTGATCATCTCGACGGAGTACTTTGGTGCGTATTATTTGCCGCCATCTGCCCCTATCGGAAGCAGAGTGTAAAGCGTCGTGGACAGTAGTTTCAAGGGCAGTGCGAATCTGATCGGTCCATCGCATGGGGCTCCTTCCTCTTGGTCTTCTTCCCTCCACCTTCCCTGTTACCATCAGTCTTTGAAATTCATCTTCATCGTTTCCGGTGATGTGGCCGAAGTATTCTATTATAACATTTCCTCCTCCTCGCGTCGGTTTCCTCAGTGCTGAGGGTCGTGATCATCTCGACGGAGTACTTTGGTGCGTATTATTTGCCGCCATCTGCCCCTATCGGAAGCAGAGTGTAAAGCGTCGTGGACAGTAGTTTCAAGGGCAGTGCGAATCTGATCAGTCCATCGCATGGGGCTCCTTCCTCTTGGTCTTCTTCCCTCCACCTTCCCTGTTACCATCAGTCTTTGAAGTTCATCTTCATCGTTTCCGGTGATGTGGCCGAAGTATTCTATTATAACATTTCCTCCTCCTCGCGTCGGTTTCCTCAGTGCTGAGGGTCGTGATCATCTCGACGGAGTACTTTGGTGCGTATTATTTGCCGCCATCTGACCCTATCGGAAGCAGAGTGTAAAGCGTCGTGGACAGTAGTTTCAAGGGCAGTGCGAATCTGATCGGTCCATCGCATGGGGCTCCTTCCTCTTGGTCTTCTTCCCTCCACCTTCCCTGTTACCATCAGTCTTTGAATTTCATCTTCATCGTTTCCGGTGATGTGGCCGAAGTATTCTATTATAACATTTCCTCCTCGTCGCGTCGGTTTCCTCAGTGCTGAGGGTCGTGATCATCTCGACGGAGTACTTTGGTGCGTATTATTTGCCGCCATCTGCCCCTATCGGAAGCAGAGTGTAAAGCGTCGTGGACAGTAGTTTCAAGGGCAGTGCGAATCTGATCGGTCCATCGCATGGGGCTCCTTCCTCTTGGTCTTCTTCCCTCCACCTTCCCTGTTACCATCAGTCCTTGAAGTTCATCTTCATCGTTTTCCGGTGATGTGGCCGAAGTATTCTATTATAACATTTCCTCCTCCTCGCGTCGGTTTCCTCAGTGCTGAGGGTCGTGATCATCTCGACGGAGTACTTTGGTGCGTATTATTTGCCGCCATCTGCCCCTATCGGAAGCAGAGTGTAAAGCGTCGTGGACAGTAGTTTCAAGGGCAGTGCGAATCTGATCGGTCCATCGCATGGGGCTCCTTCCTCTTGGTCTTCTTCCCTCCACCTTCCCTGTTACCATCAGTCTTTGAAGTTCATCTTCATCGTTTCCGGTGATGTGGCCGAAGTATTCTATTATAACATTTCCTCCTCGTCGCGTCGGTTTCCTCAGTGCTGAGGGTCGTGATCATCTCGACGGAGTACTTTGGTGCGTATTATTTGCCGCCATCTGCCCCTATCGGAAGCAGAGTGTAAAGCGTCGTGGACAGTAGTTTCAAGGGCAGTGCGAATCTGATCGGTCCATCGCATGGGGCTCCTTCCTCTTGGTCTTCTTCCCTCCACCTTCCCTGTTACCATCAGTCTTTGAAATTCATCTTCATCGTTTCCGGTGATGTGGCCGAAGTATTCTATTATAACATTTCCTCCTCCTCGCGTCGGTTTCCTCAGTGCTGAGGGTCGTGATCATCTCGACGGAGTACTTTGGTGCGTATTATTTGCCGCCATCTGCCCCTATCGGAAGCAGAGTGTAAAGCGTCGTGGACAGTAGTTTCAAGGGCAGTGCGAATCTGATCGGTCCATCGCATGGGGCTCCTTCCTCTTGGTCTTCTTCCCTCCACCTTCCCTGTTACCATCAGTCTTTGAAGTTCATCTTCATCGTTTCCGGTGATGTGGCCGAAGTATTCTATTATAACATTTCCTCCTCCTCGCGTCGGTTTCCTCAGTGCTGAGGGTCGTGATCATCTCGACGGAGTACTTTGGTGCGTATTATTTGCCGCCATCTGACCCTATCGGAAGCAGAGTGTAAAGCGTCGTGGACAGTAGTTTCAAGGGCAGTGCGAATCTGATCGGTCCATCGCATGGGGCTCCTTCCTCTTGGTCTTCTTCCCTCCACCTTCCCTGTTACCATCAGTCTTTGAAGTTCATCTTCATCGTTTCCGGTGATGTGGCCGAAGTATTCTATTATAACATTTCCTCCTCCTCGCGTCGGTTTCCTCAGTGCTGAGGGTCGTGATCATCTCGACGGAGTACTTTGGTGCGTATTATTTGCCGCCATCTGCCCCTATCGGAAGCAGAGTGTAAAGCGTCGTGGACAGTAGTTTCAAGGGCAGTGCGAATCTGATCGGTCCATCGCATGGGGCTCCTTCCTCTTGGTCTTCTTCCCTCCACCTTCCCTGTTACCATCAGTCTTTGAAGTTCATCTTCATCGTTTTCCGGTGATGTGGCCGAAGTATTCTATTATAACATTTCCTCCTCCTCGCGTCGGTTTCCTCAGTGCTGAGGGTCGTGATCATCTCGACGGAGTACTTTGGTGCGTATTATTTGCCGCCATCTGCCCCTATCGGAAGCAGAGTGTAAAGCGTCGTGGACAGTAGTTTCAAGGGCAGTGCGAATCTGATCGGTCCATCGCATGGGGCTCCTTCCTCTTGGTCTTCTTCCCTCCACCTTCCCTGTTACCATCAGTCTTTGAAGTTCATCTTCATCGTTTCCGGTGATGTGGCCGAAGTATTCTATTATAACATTTCCTCCTCCTCGCGTCGGTTTCCTCAGTGCTGAGGGTCGTGAACATCTCGACGGAGTACTTTGGTGCGTATTATTTGCCGCCATCTGCCCCTATCGGAAGCAGAGTGTAAAGCGTCGTGGACAGTAGTTTCAAGGGCAGTGCGAATCTGATCGGTCCATCGCATGGGGCTCCTTCCTCTTGGTCTTCTTCCCTCCACCTTCCCTGTTACCATCAGTCTTTGAAGTTCATCTTCATCGTTTCCGGTGATGTGGCCGAAGTATTCTATTATAACATTTCCTCCTCCTCGCGTCGGTTTCCTCAGTGCTGAGGGTCGTGATCATCTCGACGGAGTACTTTGGTGCGTATTATTTGCCGCCATCTGCCCCTATCGGAAGCAGAGTGTAAAGCGTCGTGGACAGTAGTTTCAAGGGCAGTGCGAATCTGATCGGTCCATCGCATGGGGCTCCTTCCTCTTGGTCTTCTTCCCTCCACCTTCCCTGTTACCATCAGTCTTTGAAGTTCATCTTCATCGTTTCCGGTGATGTGGCCGAAGTATTCTATTATAACATTTCCTCCTCCTCGCGTCGGTTTCCTCAGTGCTGAGGGTCGTGATCATCTCGACGGAGTACTTTGGTGCGTATTATTTGCCGCCATCTGCCCCTATCGGAAGCAGAGTGTAAAGCGTCGTGGACAGTAGTTTCAAGGGCAGTGCGAATCTGATCGGTCCATCGCATGGGGCTCCTTCCTCTTGGTCTTCTTCCCTCCACCTTCCCTGTTACCATCAGTCTTTGAAGTTCATCTTCATCGTTTCCGGTGATGTGGCCGAAGTATTCTATTATAACATTTCCTCCTCCTCGCGTCGGTTTCCTCAGTGCTGAGGGTCGTGATCATCTCGACGGAGTACTTTGGTGCGTATTATTTGCCGCCATCTGCCCCTATCGGAAGCAGAGTGTAAAGCGTCGTGGACAGTAGTTTCAAGGGCAGTGCGAATCTGATCGGTCCATCGCATGGGGCTCCTTCCTCTTGGTCTTCTTCCCTCCACCTTCCCTGTTACCATCAGTCTTTGAAATTCATCTTCATCGTTTCCGGTGATGTGGCCGAAGTATTCTATTATAACATTTCCTCCTCCTCGCGTCGGTTTCCTCAGTGCTGAGGGTCGTGATCATCTCGACGGAGTACTTTGGTGCGTATTATTTGCCGCCATCTGCCCCTATCGGAAGCAGAGTGTAAAGCGTCGTGGACAGTAGTTTCAAGGGCAGTGCGAATCTGATCGGTCCATCGCATGGGGCTCCTTCCTCTTGGTCTTCTTCCCTCCACCTTCCCTGTTACCATCAGTCTTTGAAGTTCATCTTCATCGTTTCCGGTGATGTGGCCGAAGTATTCTATTATAACATTTCCTCCTCCTCGCGTCGGTTTCCTCAGTGCTGAGGGTCGTGATCATCTCGACGGAGTACTTTGGTGCGTATTATTTGCCGCCATCTGCCCCTATCGGAAGCAGAGTGTAAAGCGTCGTGGACAGTAGTTTCAAGGGCAGTGCGAATCTGATCGGTCCATCGCATGGGGCTCCTTCCTCTTGGTCTTCTTCCCTCCACCTTCCCTGTTACCATCAGTCTTTGAAGTTCATCTTCATCGTTTCCGGTGATGTGGCCGAAGTATTCTATTATAACATTTCCTCCTCCTCGCGTCGGTTTCCTCAGTGCTGAGGGTCGTGATCATCTCGACGGAGTACTTTGGTGCGTATTATTTGCCGCCATCTGCCCCTATCGGAAGCAGAGTGTAAAGCGTCGTGGACAGTAGTTTCAAGGGCAGTGCGAATCTGATCGGTCCATCGCATGGGGCTCCTTCCTCTTGGTCTTCTTCCCTCCACCTTCCCTGTTACCATCAGTCTTTGAAATTCATCTTCATCGTTTCCGGTGATGTGGCCGAAGTATTCTATTATAACATTTCCTCCTCCTCGCGTCGGTTTCCTCAGTGCTGAGGGTCGTGATCATCTCGACGGAGTACTTTGGTGCGTATTATTTGCCGCCATCTGCCCCTATCGGAAGCAGAGTGTAAAGCGTCGTGGACAGTAGTTTCAAGGGCAGTGCGAATCTGATCGGTCCATCGCATGGGGCTCCTTCCTCTTGGTCTTCTTCCCTCCACCTTCCCTGTTACCATCAGTCTTTGAAGATCATCTTCATCGTTCCCGGCGATGTGGCCGAAGTATTCTATTATAACATTTACTTCCACTCTAAAGTGGGGGTGTTCAAAATGGCCGACTTGAAAGCGTCGACTGCTTCTTCACCTTTGACCACGAAGACTTTTCTTAATTTTAAGAAATGTAAAGAAATCGTTAGGGCTTAGGTCAGGATTGTACGGAGGATGGTCAAGAATTTCTACTTGTTCCTGCTCCAAATACTCAATCGTTTGACGAGCGCTGTGTAAGCTTGCGTTGTCGCGATGCACGCTAATAAGCGCGTGCAGGTGAGGTTGACAATTGGGTCGGATAAGATGTAGCATTCGTTCTCCCCTTACTTACACGCGGTAGAGTAACGTTTAGAAACGAGTTTCGTTTCGGAATAAAAACAATTATAACTCATGATAATCATCATCCTAGCGTTAAACGTAACTTAAACTTCACTTCTACTTCGGTGCTTGGGTTCCGCTTTCCGAATTTTTCTTCTCCACGCGGTCTTCGGCTTCCTCGTTACGCATAAATTCTATTAGAGTGCATATCACATTAAGATGTCAAGTCAGCACTTTTGGGGTCTACCCCTCTTGCCGGGCCTAGCCGAGGCGACATGGCTAGACATTTGTTCTTTTATTATTTCCGTTGATGGTATAATGACATCGTCTGAATCCATCCTTGCTTTGTAGCACAGCAGCCCTGATGATTTCTTTATTTTGATATCTTAAGAGGCACCGTGTTTACAAATCATGTTACTATGTATGCACTGCACTACCCATTGTTGCACCAGATGTTTGGATTCCGCAAGTTTTCTGTAACCTTGACAGTTAAAGAGATAAATAACTAGAAAAACGTTGTAACAAAAGAATCACCCACAATTTAGTTATTTACACCTCAATATTAACAAGAACTTTTGTAAGGATAACACCTGATATCACCGGCGAATACAGTGTGTCGTTCTTTCAATTTAGTTCATTATTTCACTTCCGAAGATGTAGTTTGCTAGGCGCGTAAGAGTTTTTTTATACCATAAAAGCCGCGTGGGTCGCAGTTTTACTTAAATATTATAAGGCTCGTCTTGAAAGACCCAGATTGTAGATTGTTGTTTGGAATCAGGATAGTAGACATAGATCCAAGATTCGTCACCACTGATGATGTCGTAGACATGATTTGACTCTCCTCGGTTGAACCTTTGCTGAGTTTTCTTACACCATCTGACGCGGGCCGCCTTGTGATCGTTGGAAAGCAGATGCGGTATCCAACGGCAAACTAGCTTTCCACACCAAGCGCTTCATGCCAAGATCTTCTGAATGGTTGTCCCTGAGATGCCTAATAGAGCCTCTATCTCTCGATACGTCACATGACGATCTTCGAAAATTAGTTGTCTCACAGCAATGATGTTTATATGTATTACTCCGATGAAAATTTCTGAAGGAATACAGGTTAAAACTTTTTTCAACGCAGTTTTGTTTGATAGCTTTTGTAAGAGAACATTTTTTAGAGTAAGAATTTGCGTGGAAAATTTCGTATAAAAAGACAAAAAGGTTTTTCCATGCGTCTTTAGAATTTTCGTTTTAATACTTCGGAAAGTTTTAGAGCGACGCTCACACGGGCACCTCTTGGGATTCTTTTTACAACAGGGGTTGATGATTTTAAGTGATAAAGGAGAGAACACAGATCCTCGACTTGAAATGACTGACCTATATGCGAGAGAAATCTAAATTCAAGATATCATCCTACTAATATTATAGACGCGAAAGTTTCTAAGAATGTAGGTTTGTTACTCTTTCACGAAAAAACTACTGAATGAATTTAAATGAAACTTTACAATAATATATCTTATACATGAGAATAACACACAGGCTATAATTTATAAAGATGTTGTGTGAATTGTCCAAAATATAACGATAAGTGTCAAATAAGTAGGAAAAAATTCTGCCATCTACGAGCTATTCTGGCGTGCGCTGCAAAAACCGTTAGAGTTACAAGTATTTAATGTATAATGGAAATGTTGATCTTAAATAGTTCTACAAAAAAGCCCGGGACAGCATATATCTATCTTTATGTGTAAGCCATACAAAATACTTAATATATAAGTGCATTCGGAAGTATACACGGTACATATACCAAAACTTTTTAAAATTTTTGTCTGTCTGTTTGTTCCGGCTAATCTCTGAAATGTCTGCACCAGTTTTGACGGGACTTTCACTGGCAGATAGCTGATGTATCAAGGAGTAACTTAGGATATTTTTATTTTAGAACAAAAAATAGTTTTATGTTAAAATTGATAAGTTTCGGAAATTTAATATTCCAATTTAAGTTGACCTCAGATCTCTCTTCTTTGTAAAGCCTAGAGACAAGGTTCTCCACAGTTCTATTGTCAAATGGAGTTGCGTCCCACGCTAATCTAAAAGCTTTGTATTCAGCTGGTAATATTGAAATAATTTTGGTTGTTATTTCTACATTCGATAATTTGTGATCTAATGAATTCAGTTAATTTACTACAAGCTCAGTCCGATAGCCGTCAGCATATCCTCCGAATTAAACGTAAAAGTGTAAAACTCATTAAGAAGTTCACTGATTTGCAGGTCTCTGTTTACTAGAAAAATCTCATCCAGTTTCTTCAACGTAGAAAATGTCGTATCTATTGTAATCACGTAATTCTCTAGGTCTGGATCTATTGAGCTTAAAATTAATGACTTACCCCATGCCTCCATTTTATTTATGGATAATAATTCCTCACTTGTTTTAGTCGCAGTCTGCTCATTATTTTTCAAAACCCGCAGCAGTTATTTTCAAAGTAATCTTTTGTTTCCAGCTATGGTAGTTAGAATCTTTTGCTAACAATGGTTTGATGGGCTTGTCCATCTTTGAAAATTTCTTCGCAGCTGTCACTTTTGCTCAAAAGACTGGAAAATAAAAAAAAAATATAAATATTTATAGGCCCATAACCTCTGGTACCTCTACCAATGGTAGATGTGGCTAATGGGATCATTTTCAAACCAAAAAGACACTTCGGACTGATTAGAAAATTATTTATTTTAACTTAAACATTTTGAATTTATTTTTGAAATTTGTATAAAATACAAAAGTTATGTCAAATAACTAGACATGTCACTTCTTCAAGCGATTTTCACGGAATAAACAAATATGACACAATTCAATCTGAACAAATAAAACTGACATTCCAAATTTAAAGTAATTCAAACATAATACATAAACCAAACACATCAGAGTTGACATCAAAAGAGTATGTATAATCTGAGATTACCAATCAACAGTGTCTAGGTGACATAGTAAACGGTGAAAGTTTAATTATAGTCTTCCGGCTGAGTGAATGATGTTGCGACTAATGAAGCCTTGTTTTAATTGTATGAGGAGATACAAGGCTAAGCATGGTTGGCCGTATAGTAAGTACATGAAGCAGGACAATAGGCGTGTCTAACGAATCCGTCGAAATATTCGTTACATTCGCTTTGCAAGCAAATATTGTGTGTATTCTAAACTGTTTTTAGCACGGTTGTTGGTAGTTTCTTACGTGAAATAGAATTTGATCGTATAATCAATTTTTTACTATTTGTAATGGTGTTCACAACACTTTTTGATAGTAAAATTGCTTTTATTGGTATCCTTTCAATGTAGAATCCAATTTTTACAACATCTCTCATGTTCTATTCCATCAGATGTGTCTAGGTAACATAGTAAACGGTGAAAGTTTAATTATAGTCATTTCCAGCGAAACATGTTACTATAAAAAACTTAAACTAATAACTTAAACTAATCTAAGTTGAACTTGTTGAATATTGAAATTGTTTAACTTGAAAAAAGCTTAGGTTATTACTTTTAAATTTTATCTATATTATTATTATGATAATGTAAGGAAAGGTTATTTATTAATAAATCCAAAAACAATGCAATAATATTGAAGTTTACAAGTTTCCAATTTTTCAAAATTATAATTAAGTTATTCCCTAATGTAGATTCTTTATAAAGAAAAAAAAAACTCAATTGTATTTCATTGTAGTAAAGTTGCAATTCGAATAGATGCGCTGTGGGTTAGAGTGAGAGAGGAGCCTTTTTTGGTATGAAGTGGAAAATGCTTGATGCACACCCCGTCCCCTGGGGATTGGCGACGAAGTAGTGTAAGACTCCCGTGCAATACGTCCGTGTGCCCCCCACAATTGACAAGGACGAACGTCACTCGTATACCCACTAAAAACCACCCCAGTGTTCCTCTTCTGCCGGGCGCCCGAACGGGAGGGATATGCTTTCGCTTGCGCCTCCCGCCCGCTGATTCGCTACGTTCACTGCTACGTTCCCTTTCCCGCTCCGCCGCCTCCTTCGCGGACATGACCGCCTCGCAGAAGGAGATGGCGGCATCCCAGACCCGCTCGCTCTCGACCATCGCTGTCACTATGGCCGGGAGAGATAGGTCCGGACACACTGTGGCGACGAAGGCACGGCCCTGCTCGCCCCACGCCGGACACGCTTGATGTGTGTATAGTACCGTGTTCTCGACGCTTCCGTCGCAATGGTGGCACCCTGATGTCGGTTCGCACCCGCCAACCGACACAGGTAGCGGCCGAAACACCCAAGGCCGGTGATTACCAGCGTCAGGCGGAACGTCATGCTTCCTCTGCAGCCATTCTGTAATGACGGGCCGTACCGCTTCTATGGCGGCACGGCGCCCCACGCGGGATTCTGCAGGCGGCCGAAACACTCCGCCAGCTGGACCTGATGTAACTCCTCCCGACGCCCCTCGATCTCTCGGGGCGTAGGTCTTTCGCTGCTGGCCTCCTTCTTCTACCGATACAAACAGGCCAGCGTGCGGGTCTCCAGATCCCACGGCAGAGTGCCGGCGAGTTAACATAAACCGCCATCTTACGAAATTACGCAAATTTATGTACAGTACTTAAGGGGTAGATGACAGGGTTAGTAAATAGTATAGACTTACATACTAACTACATCTAGGTGCTTTATAAAAAAACTATTGCGTAGTAAGTTCCCGAATAGCATATTATAATTTTGTTAGAGAACTCTACACTACTATCACAATACCAAAGTTTTCCTTATGTAGATGGAGCCACTAAAACCTTTTTAACTACGAGTAAGTGTTATAAAGTTAAATCTATTGATAGTAATTTATAAAAAAAAAAATGTTACATGGTTGATGTTGTCGGGAAATTACTTAGGTTCAAATTGATTACAGAAATTTGTTAGTAATCCATACGTCGGTCAACTGATATAAAATTAGACACCTTCATAACATTTCCTTCATATTAGAAAATCATCGAGGAAGTTGACAACGTTTATCTCTTTGGTTGAAATGTTTGTTTTCATGTCATAGTTGTAAAGATGGATTATGGGAAAGATGTCGTGTATTTCATTTTTAAAGCCAAGTCATGTGTTGTGCGTTTTTGATAATCATTGTTACAAGTATTTTAAGAAAAAATATGTATTACTTGTAGTTGTAAAAGATTTCTTTTTTGTAGTTCATGTATTATTATTTTTTTGTTTTTGTTATAAGGTGGATCGCCAAGTTCAAATGCCGGTTATGTGCCATCGAGTTTTTCGCCCACCAGACGCCACGATGGGGTTCCGCCTCCGGATGTCCCAGCGTCACGTTTTTCCTTCTGGCCTGAAGGTGATAATCATGAATTTATTTCTGTTTCTGTACATACATTGAAATAAATCTGAAAGCTCAGTAGTATTACACATGGATACTAATCTAGAGGTTCCGGGTTCAAATACTTCAGTGGCATGCAGTTTTTCACACCGAATGTGCTTATTATAACATAATTGCCACGTATCGACGGGAAGGAAAATACCTTGAGGAAACCTACATATCGAGTTTACTGGTATGTGTGTACCCTTCAATCCGCCTCGAAAATACTTGTGGCGTACAGACTCTAGTTTATTTTCTATATGGCCTATCATTTACTATTTTAATTCATCTTACTTAAAAGTAATTCAGACTATTCATGCTGAAAGACTCCGGTTTTTATTCAAGTTCTAAATAAAGGGAAACAAATACCTTTCGATCTATGACGCTCATTTGAATGCAGTGTTAGTTTTAACTTAGCAAGAATTTCATTGGTTTCAGTTGGTGTCAAAGAAGAAACTGCATCAAGCCTGATTTCTAACGCGGCACCTTATTCTAAATGTTTTATGTAAACCAAAGTTTAAATTTCATACCATAATTGTACGAAAAGTACCTTTTATAATATATTGTATGGAACTTAACTCAAAGGTAATATAAATGTTAGTGTAGTTAGTTATACCTAAAAATATGAAGAGTTGTGGGTTTAGGTTACGTTGAAATGTCTATGTTATGTTCTGTTTGATTGGAATAAATAAAACATTATCATCGTGATTGATGTAATTGAATAATTATTTTTAAAGTGTCCTTTAAACCTTTTTCCTGAATTGGTTTATACAATGATCAAAATCTTTTTTTGGGGTTAATCAGTTTATTTTTTCCATACTCGTATTGTTTAATTATATTTTATTGGTATTTTCACAATTTTATGCAAAATATGTAATAGTTTCACTGCTTTCTGCATTGTATTCGCATCGACGGCAGTTACTGCATTTGTATTAGGGCAGATAGTAGCGAACACGCTATGTCCGGTGAAAGCTTAAACTACTTGCGTTAATTTGAAAGAAAGAAGAAAGAAAAATAATTTATTTAGAGCTTATAACAATAACAAAAAAAAAAAACATATACATTAACAAATCACTAATACATTTGTCTTAGCCCTAAAAAGGTGCCTAACTCAGCAATGCAAGGAGCTGTTTAAAGAGCATCCTGCGCTGATCTTCCGTTAGGACCCTTGAAGTGACGATATAACAATTATTTATATCACGTTTATTAACAATAAGCAATTTAATTATTAGTAATTTATTAACAATAACCAAACATTTATATGTACTAAATATTAAGGAATACAAAAAATATTAGTATCATAAATAATAAAGAAAAAAAAATTCAGACAGAAAACATCAACTGAAGTGTTAAAAGATTGTAAGAAGAAACAAACAAAAATACGAAAAAATGAGTAAACACGCTAAGAATATAAAGATATTGATAAAAACATTGACTAATTTTTTCACCTACTTAGTTACACAAAAGATAATTATTAAAATATTTGTGTTTCCTGAATAGGCTATTCCTTCCTAGACATGTTAAATATCTATTGAAAACATCATCATCGTAGCTGTGTCCATTAGTGTATCTCTGGCTCCACCGCTCGATCGTTTTCTTTCGAGTCGAAACGGACACAATTGTTTATATCTCGTTGCCTGTCTACGTATCGGTCCACCATTCCTTAAAGCTTAAAGTGTTGACGGTGTATTTTATTTTTGTCTCCTGTTTGTAAAATTCCCATCTTCTTCTTTGGCGTTACACTCTTACCAGAGTGGTCGTGGCCGTCACGTCGAGGTTTATGTAGCCTGTTTAACAATACGACGCCACTCTTCGCGAATTGCCGCTCTCCTTGTGCATTCGTAGAGAGGACGTCAAAGGCGCTTTTTATTTGGTCCGGCCACCTCATCGGTGATCTCCCGTGTGGTCGGATGCCTTCAACTTTCCCCTGCACTACCAGGCGTTCAATGGATTCGCCTCCGCGCCGTGATATGTGTTCAAAGAAAGTGAGGATGCGAGCCTGCACTGTGTGTTGACAGCCTCTACTTGATGCCCAGCTCTCGAAGAATAGACTCGTTGGTTCAGAATTTCGTCCACGGTATACCGAGCATTCTTCTCCAGCACCACATCTCAAAAGCATCAATCCGTTTTTTCTCACTTTCTCGTAGGGTCTATGTCTCCGCAGCATAAAGAAATATGGGGAATATGAGAGCCCTTACAAGTCTGGTCCAAAATTCCCATAAAGCTTACTTTATCATGTGTACACCGCTGACTCCCTAGAAAATATTGTTTTGGGGATTTTGTAAACTGTTTTTCCCTTCGCGATTTGCTGTACTGATTTTTTAATTACCATATAAAAAGTGAGATGTTGTTCAAACTGCTTTATTGTATTAAAGGAAATTGATTTATGTTGTTGTTGTTGCATGATTGTTTTAAGTAAATTTTCCGAATCGTTCGACTTGTCTAATAAGATCCTAACACCAAACATTATCTGGTGAGTTGAATGATTACACAGGCTAAATTAGTATAACATTCGAGCGCGCTAGATGGCGCTGTACATTTTTGAATCGCGCTATAGTTTTGTTAATGTCATTTACCTGGGGTCGCTTATGTTTTTTAATAAACGAGTTTCATCTGCTGCGTTGACTGAGTTTTATTTTAGTTGTTTGTTCATTTGTTCGTTTTAATAATAGTTAAAGAGGTCGTTGATGTCGTTTTCTTTGGTGGTCGATTTGGTAACATTCGGTCGTTGGTCGTAGTAGTTGTTGTTGCATTCAATCTTCTAGTGATCGGATGCTATCGGTAGTGCCATCGAAAATTGAGGAAAATTTAGAGTCGCTGACATGACTAGTAGTCGTAATTTATGCTATAATTTTTAGGAGACTTGCAGGTATAGTTTTGTAACTCCCTTCTTCCAAAAATTTCAGTCATCATATATGGTTTATATTAGTTATTTTTTGGTTTTGAACTTAAATAATTATTGGGGTGCATTGTCCACGCGTCTAACAAGCGGTACTTCCAGACTTTAGGTGCACGCTTCTATTGCAATAATATCAATATGTGGAAGACGTATTGATAAAGGATAAGTGGAAATTGTCTAGTGAAAGAAAATAGCCAAAGAGTAATTTTTAAGTATGACCGGACCCAAATAAATATAATTATCTTGCTCGAAGGATCATGATTTGTTCTATATAACTGTGCTATTAAGTGAAATCTGATCTTCCTGCACAGCTCTTCACCGGTGAGTTACCTGCCAGATTAGAATATCAAACAGGGGAGCCGGACCGTATAAGTGCCGCATGCAGCGGCAGTATTCTGTGCAATCTTTTGATCTTCTGTGCTAATCTTCTTTGCACTGCATGGAGGGTCTTTCGCAAACAGATATCTCGGTGACCTAGGCGTGTGTAGTGTACGTGTCGTCGGCTCTATCACTGCGACGTACATGGTGCGGATGGTTTCCGGATACAACACCCGCTCGGGCTTAAACATAACAGCTTCACCATGAAAGTATTAATTACATAGGTCAGACGTGGAATACAGGCCTACCCAAGGTTTAATAACGACGATGACGACTCATATACGAATCACGACGAATAGGATCTTGAGTTCGGGTTTAGCGACCTTTGGTGAAAATGTGCTGTGCATTACATACCATTTATTGGCACACACAAACATCTCAATCAAGGTACATACAACACGGAGATTTTTAATTTGTGATAAGGATGCGAACTCAGCGTATACTGTGTTTTTAATACAACACTTATTTTCAGCTGGGGCCTTCACTGGGGAATTAACATTTTTCTTTGGCCCATAGAAAAGGTTTAACATTGGCTCGTATAGGAACAAAGCAATAGCGAACGCATGCTTTTTGCACTTTAGATAGCAATTTCAGTCATATCATGAAGTCTATGTCACTATATATTTCGTCTTAGAGGCATTAAGGATCAGTGAATTTCTATTCGCCCACTCCACGACCACATAGGTCCTATTTATCGTATTCGACGCCAATTCCTATTCGTTTAGTTTGGCAAATAGTTTTATGGAGAAGTTTGTCTCTGATTATTGCTAAACATTGATCTCCAACATGTCAGCAAAAAAATTATTATGTTAATCAAAATTACCTTTTGTATAGGTTTCACGTAAAGTTAATTAAATGTTTATTCGCTGTATAAAAATATTCGTATCTGTCATCTATGATCAGCGCGTTCATTATTATTGCATTTTACATTATTACTTATTGATGACTTTTCGACTGACTGCTTCTCACATGTCCAAAAATCCTTTCAATAAGTGATTTAAATGGAATTCACTCATTTATTAGTAAATGAATGGACCATACGTCACAATATACATACATCCTATACATTTAAATTCGAATGTTTACTCATTTTTATGAATTCGTTTTATTTTTGAGTCACAACGGATATTATTTACCTACAATTTGCTGTTATAAACAATGACAGATACAAGTTTTAGGAATTTTAATTTGAAATATCCTGACATCATAGCATTATATTGGTAGATTGGGGGGTGAGTATGTTTAATAATCAAGGTAAAATCAGATTTTAAAGATGAAACTTTTACTTCCAGTAATTAGGTTGAAAGAACAATCGTATTTTACTTTGAATACCTCCATGTTGCTTGGTGCTATAAGGAAGTTAGTACTTGCGATGCATATTGCACGTATGGTGATTGGCACAGTCGTTGGTTGTGTGGTGTACAAATCATTTAGTTAAGGCATCTTTATGCAAACTTTGAATATAAGTTCTTTCTCAATCTCTTCATTACAGTTATTGGTGTTTTCATACCCTTTTGTGACTCTAAATACGCCTTTACACTCTTGTTGAATCTGAGAGTCAACAACCCTCTCGAAGAGCTTCACGGTGTGGGACATGACCTTTATAGGTAATTACCGCACTTCTACACTGATCCCTTGCCTTTGAAGACTGGAGTAATGATACTCAGCCTCCATTGATTCGGGATCCTACCGGTGAGGAGTGTCCGGTTAAAAAGGATCCTGCAGGAACGCGACGGCCACTCCGCCTGGAGAGTACATCGGCCAACTCGCGCGTCCCGTCGGCGTGTCAGTATTCCAAGTTGCGAAGCGAAGTTTCCTTTAGGATGGGGCTAATGTCTTTGTCCGTGCTCGCCCACACCACGGCAGCTCTAGTCCACTTGTCACAGGAGTGGGGTGAAGTTCCAGCGCGTCGTTATGCGGCGACGCCCGTGACAAATCCTTTCCGTGTTACCATTTTGTTATTTGGCTGGTTTTGGTTTTTACGACAGCGACTGCTGTCCGACCTCCCAACCTCTAAAGGAAAACATAGAAGTGTCCTTCCTTAGCCGCATGCAAGCTGGTAGAAGGAGTAACCCATCAATCGCCTTTTACGACTCCCTTGGGATGGTTTGTGGTTGAGCCCAATTGCAATATGTTGCCTGTTTAATCCTTCAATATTTTACATCATATTTTCTTTTTCTTAAATGAAATAAATATAGTTGTCGTTTGTTTATTAATAGATTCAAACTCCATATTATGTATCGGTGATTATTTGATACGAAATTAGAAATCAATATTGATGGATTGTTTTCTATTTGGTTTCTGTATTTTTAATCGGGGATATTTCACAAAAGATTTTTCATAAATTAAAGTAGTTAACGTTTTTCGTTTATTCTGATCCTGATCAAGAAAAAACAACTTCCAATTCTTAGTGTTTTATCTTTTCTTGAAGGGTTATAATTTTTTTGGTTTATATGTAGTTACATTGTATGATACATGTAACATCTATGCTCTTCGGTTGACATTCTCGTCTATTGTGCCCAAAATTCACCGTAGCCTACTTGGTCTTGGCAATGCAATGAGGTAGTTATTATATAATGAAAGAAATGTAAATAAAAAACATTTACATTGAATCTATTTTAATATATTAATATTGACAATATTTTCTACACTTGAAATGTAGTTTCTCCCGTACTTTGAAATAATAAATTAATAATTTTATTCGTAGATATGCAATACAATATACTACTTGTATCCATGTTTTATTTAATATACCACACAATATTATGATTTATAATGTGAAGTCTAGGGCTTAACTCTTTATTAAATTTCTTCTATTTCCAAAGAATTTGAATTGTACTTAAAATTTCTTAAAATGTATCATCGGTGTTTTAAGTACGAAGCATATTTTCGCAATACATTTCAAATCAACCCAATCATAAATATCATTATTTATCGTTTTGAATTTGTTTTACCGTGCTTTCTCTTCTTCACCGTCAACTTCACGTTCTATGTTCTCTTGCATTATTTTATATTAATTCATAAGAAAAGGTTTATATCAATTATTTCTAAAGTTTTCAAAAAAGTCTAACATCAAATATTATGTTATTTATTGAATAATATTTTAGAGAGAATTTAAAATACTTGCCCCTGTTGCCGAAAAGTATTTTATTTTAGTTTCCTTTACAATTAATTATTTTTTTGCTGTTAAAATCGAGGCGATTTATCGTTATACGTGCTACTCGTATAGCAAATTGTGAAGGTTGGATCTGTTGTTCTTCTTCTTTTATGTCAAATTTATTATTATTACATCCAAAATCAGTTCCGAGGCTGAGGTATGCTGTTCAGTAATTGACGCAGACTACGAAAATAAATTATATCACTTCATTTTTAATAGTTCAACCACGTGAAAGAACTGAATGTATTGGAACTAACTTTGGCACACATATAATTAAAATATAAAACGCGAAAGATTCGTTTGTGGCCTGTTTAGACGTAGTTTGTTAAAACATAAATAATATCGATAGTATGTTAATCTTTACAGCCTGCTGACTTAGCATGGGTTAATTAACATTTTTACACAAATAAATAACTATATGTTTTACATTTAAATACACATAATTCTCAATTTTAAAGCTTCTCTAGATTGACACAATATTTTTTTTTTATATAATTAGACAAGAATTTTACAAAGTATTGATATCATTTTCTCTTACTAGTACATATCGAATAAAAATTTAATAATCATATATAATCTACACATTGAACATGAACAATATAAACGTATTAAATATATTTTATAATAGTAGTAAAATATTAATTAAATTTTACATTGAAGTTAATTTGGAAAGTAAATCGAAGGAACACTACGCTGAATCTGAGTACAATTAATACATTACAATTCATTTCGTTGTTATATTTGCGGAAAAAAATTAATACCGTCATAATGTGGTCAAGAATAGTTGTATTTAATTTGATGAATCATTTTGGTTTCTCTTCAGTCGGAGTGATTTACTGCGTGGTTCTGGAACAGAGTGTAACAATAGATTCGTAGTAGTTTCTACGCAGAGAGAGTGGCCTCGTTCACGTATAGGAATGGGTTGGCTAGACAACAGTATAGATGTATCATGTGTAGAACTCATTGGCATTTCACTGTATCCTGAACCGTTACCAACTCGTGCTATTTCACTTCTCATTTCTGAGGCTTCCGTGGAGGTGTCATCAGAATCAGTATTATCGTTATCTGATTCAATAAATCTGAAAATTTATACATATTTATATACATACTGTAATGAAATAAATAAAATCTTTCGCGTCGCAGTTCATTATTTTTGGCAGTCTGCTAAATATAATTCGCAATTGGCAGTTTTTATTTAGTAAAAGTAATTCTGTTGAGCCCGTTTTTATATACATTTATTTATCGATGTTAACATACCTGACTTCTATCTTATTGATTCTCTGTTTTATCTTTGCCTGTTCCTCTCCGACGTCAGTTAATAGTCCTTGTAATCGGTTAGTGAGCATGTCGACAGTACCTTCTAATTTATGTACGGTTTCCTCTAGGCTTTGCTGAGTCGTCTGAGCATTTTGAAAAACCGCCTCGTCCAGTAAACCATCCTGATAAAATAAAAAGTATATTTAAGCAAAATAAAGTAATATATCTAACAATGTGTTCAAAGTATGTTCAATTACTAACTTTTCTTAATAATTGACATCCTCTTTCGGTGAGAGTTGCTCTAGCATCAGGATAATCTGCAAGTGCTTCCCAAAGATCCCGTTTTGCAAGACAAAATAAATCTGAGTACCCCAATGCTCTCACATTGGCCGTTCTTCGATTTCCTGTACGATTACCAGCGATTTCTAAAACACTCACTTCGCCAAACACACTACCAGCGCTGAGAGTAGCAAGAACTGTTTTTCCATCATCTGCTACCACTTGAAGTCTTCCGCGTTTAACAATGTACATTTCCTTACCAACATCGCCTTTTCTGCATATATAGTCGCCAGGGCTAAATACCTGAAGTCGAAGTTTCAGTACCAATGCTTCCAACAAACCAGGTTCACAATCTTGAAAAATTCTAACTTTACGCAAAGTGTCCAAATGCACTCTTATCGCAATCTCAGCTTTTAGTTTATCAGGTAATGAAGATAGAACATTTTCCTCGTCTAAAGCGCCGCTTTGTGCCCATGTGTAAGCAAACCATCGGATCACTCTAGCTTCAAGTTCACCGCTCACTTTTCTAAAGGCCATGTATTGCTTCACACCATCCATCTTATTCTGAAACTCTACACGTGCTACGTTCATGTTTGAGATCATAGAACCAATGTTGCCTACGATAGTTGCGAAAATTAAAACTCCCGCTAAGAAATCTGCCACGACAAATAAATATTCGGCATCTATTTCTGGTTGAGGTGTTTCTCCAATCGTAGTGAGTGTCAAGGTAGACCAATAGAAGCTATAAATGTATTGGTGAGCCAGCGTCTCATTTCGAGTTCCTGTTATGTTGTAAACCCAATTATCTGTACCAAATCCAATAGCGTAACTGATAGCGAAGTAAAGACAGGCATTCCAGTGAATTAGGACCAGAATCGCCATTACCACCTGAAAGGAGTATGAATATAGATAATTTTTTTAAATCATATCAAATAAAACTGTTACAGTTAAAAGTTTAAATTATGTACCTTGCATATCCGGAAGGCATTAGGGTAGCTGGTGGCAGTCTCGGTACGATCGAACCACTCCCACATACGAGGTAGGCGGAATAGTCTATTAAGTCGTACAATAACAGGGCAAGGCAATTGTTTCTGTAATACATTCAATATTTTTGTTTTATTTACAACAAATTAATGTTCTACTTATCAAAAACAGCAAACATTACTATTATACAATATTTTGTATGTTGTTTTAAAAGTACTAACAAAATCGCAAGATCCGGGTTGCCACCAGTAGTACGCTATATCCGTCGGTAATAGTGATATCAAGTCATATCGCCATGCAACCGACTTTAAGTAGTGTCTTCTTAGCATGTTGGAATCTTTGACCATAAGCCCTTGCTCCAGATACCCTGCAAATAAGAAATTAAGTCAATTATTTCGATCAAACAGATATTGTTCTAGAGTCAGATTTACCGGAGCAATGATTTTGTCTAGTAATGCAGCAGGTTGGATTTATGTTGGTTTACGTACAGATTAAATGAGTGAATCAATCTCAAATCGATAGTGTCGCGCCGGGCGCACTGCAATATTTGCACGGAGAGGCAGGGTCGATTGTTTGTCCACACGTTAGCTAAATTTGATGACGCAAGGCGCGGTATTTCGTGTGGGTGTCAAATTGTTGATTTGAATCGAATAAGTACTAGTAACTAACATGGTCGTGAGTGATATCGATTTCAAAGCTTTTATGACATCTTTGCAGTTCATGTTTACAAACAACACTGTTTGCTTATAGCTCCCCCATCTGAAATTTAACGCGTTGCTTGTAACAATGAGGTCACAAATTTCTATATTCAGTAACCTGACATGCCACGTTAGAATTGTTATGTTCATTTAAATTCCTTTTGATATATTTAATTATCTAAAATATATGTTAATATCTCTAGTATTTATCTAAATTGAATATAATCGCTTTGCAGATAAAGTTTTAATGTGTATTTCAAAATAATTCGCAAAGCAATCACGGGTCAATCTATCAATTTACGTGCAAATATTACTATTACTAATTTCTGTTAAAAACTTACCTTCATGAATATGAATAATGGTATCGAACAAATATATGGCATCGCAAAGATAGTCTAGAAAGAACCAGAATGATGTTAGATTGTCCAATTCCCAGAACACAGCTCGGCCGATTACAAACACCATGTTGTAGAGTATAGCCAGAGAAACAACTGCGAGCCACTGAACATGGAATACAATTATTTAAAACAATTAATTGCTTCGATATATTTGATTAACTGGAGACGTACTTTAAGACTTGTTTATCACACACTAGATAAATATTTTAAGGGGATGTGTACAACGCTATATAATCGTAGTTAGGTTTCTTCTGATAATAAACGCATTTTCTTAAGTTTCGTTTAAAAAAAAGTTTTGATGAAGATGATGCCACATGAATATGAAGCCGAATATGAAGCCACAGTAAAATATCTTATATATTACTGAAAAAATAAACTTAATTATAAATTTGGGAAAGGTTCAAAATCAATACTAATTATATTTCTATTAGTTCACAACCAGTAAACAGCTCTCGCTAAAAAATAAACGCGTACGTCCACTTGGTATATAAAACCATCAGGTGAAACCACCCTAGATAAATATTGCGCAGTTGAACAAATTCGTTTGGTTACAGTATTTACTTGTACCCAAATCTTTAATTAAAAATACTCATTTGTTGTATAATACTCATTTTTCTTTTAGAGTTGTATAATTTATATACACACCGGCACAATTAGCGGAACAGAAAAAAAAGTGAGACTATGAGATAATAACGCATATATTTGACGAAAATGTAATTAGACACAAAATAACAAATTGATTAACATCTTTAACAACGACTTTGAAAAGTCTTCGTTATTTTTTATTGAAAAATAAAGAAATTTGAAATAAGTGAAATTTTTAGATCACAGAAAATAAAAAAAAGTAAGCATTAAATGATTTAGCAATAAAATTTAAGCAAAATAAATAACGAGTGTTTCCCCCTCTTGCTCTGATTACGGTTTCCATTCGTCTGGCATGCTACAGATTATGTTATCGATGATTTCTTGAGACAACCGCTCCCACTCCTCAAGTAATGCGTTTCCAAGTTCATTCAGATTGTTGGGGGGTGGCATTCTGGATTTAACCCTTCTTTTTAGCAAGTCCTAGACATGCTCTATCGGATTCATATCGGGGGAATTTGCTGGCCACTGCATCACCGGTATACCTACGTGGCTCAGATATGCCTGTACCGATTGTGCACTATGAGCACGAGCATTATCTTGCATTAGAATAAAGTCGTCACCAATAAATGGGGCAAATGGTACAACATGTTCTTCTAATGTCTCTGATGTATCGATCTGCTGTCATGGTCCCTCCTGTGACTATTACTAACTCCGTGCGAGCTCCCAAACATATCCCTCCCCAAATCATAATCGAGCCGCCACCATAAGCCACTGTGTGTTCAAAATTAGACTGTGTGTGGCGTTCTCCTTTGCGTCTCCATATTCGCTGTCTCCCATCGATCTGTTTTAAAAGAACTCTGCACTCATCAGTAAAGAGAACCTGCTGCCATTCGTTCAAACCCCAATGACGATGTTCTCGCGCATAGCTTAATCGGTTTACGCGGTGCCGTCTCTCAAGTTTTGGGCCTTTGGCAGGTATATACGACCCTAAACCAACTTCTTCAAATCTCCTGCGAACTGTACGCTCACTTACTCGTACTCCTCGAACGTCTTCCAGTTCATTTCGAGCTTGTACAGCTGTTAATCGCGTATTCCTACAAACTCCAAGTTGTAAAAAACTGTCATCTCGCCTTGATGTACATATTTTTCTACCTTGACCCCTCCTCCTCACAAGAGAATTAGACGATCTGTACCGCTGGATGCTGCGATGAATCGTTGATACTGGTCGACGAAGCCTTGAGGCAATCGATCTGTAGGTATGGCCATTTCTTCTCATTTCATCAGCCCTAATGATTTCCAGTGATGTTAAGTCAGGCATAATAAAGAGCTTTTAATAAACGAAATAGCCTATAGAATAACAAATTTATAAAAAACCATTAAGTGCAATTTTTCAAAAAAATTACAATTACGTAGTTATTACTCGAACAAATTGACAAAACGTATTGTTCGGGAAAATAAAACAAGTGAATGAAGAAAGTGTATGTCATCTAATTTTCTATTTTCAAATTTGACAATAAATTAAAAAAAATATCATAACTGGCCAGTTCCTCAAGTAAAAGATTTTTTTGTGTTCCGCTAATTGTGCCGGTGTGTATATAAGAATTTAGAAAATAATTTAGTTGCAATCATTTTTTTAAATTAAACAAGGACGTATAATCGCTGAAAATGTATTTCCGAAAAAAAACATAAACACCAAATAAACTAAGAAATTCATGTTTGATGGGTGTTAATCTTAAGAGACAATTTTCTCACAAACGTCAATATACGAAGGTTGTGTAACGCGTTACTAACAAAATATTGAAATAATTAGTGTAAAAATCATCATCAAAAAATCGCCTTCAAAAAGAAAATGAACTATTCCAAATAAATTAATATGCACTAAAAAGTAAAAAATAATTGCATATTCTTCTATAACTTAATAATCAACTTACTTCTTCTACTTATCAATATGTAGGTAGGATCTATATTACGATAATATAATGTAGTTACAATTATTGTTATTTTTAGAGTCTTCCGGTGTCGGATATCCTACCCCCAAAAGATTCATTCGCCTCCTGGCTAATGCATCGCATGTACACAGTAGGTGTTCCATGCATTCTGTATGTTCCCCACACAACCTGCACATGGGTGTCGCGGTTAGACTCATCTTCATGAGAATGTTATTGGTTCCAAAGTGCCCAGTAAAGGCCCCAAGCAAAGTAGCGTATTTGCGCCAAGCTCATGTTCCAGATGGAAGCACTGTGGATCCCAAAAATTTTTTGGAATGTTCCAGACCGATTCTAGTCAGCCAGTGTTGTTGACTGCGGTCTGCAAAATCCCTGAATGTGGCTTTCATGAGGCTAGTCGGAATGCCTACACATGGTTCTGGACCCATAAAATCATTAGTTGAGCCCTCTTTTGCCAGTTCATCTGCCATTTCATTGCCATGAATTCCTTGGTGCCCCGGGACCCACATTAATCTTACCCTGTTATGTCTTCCCAGCATATTTAGAGTTTGAATGGCATCTAGGATAAGTTCGGAGTCAACTTTGAAGGAGGCGATGGCCTTGATTGCAGCTTGACTGTCACTGAGAATATATATAGATTTGCCTTTGGTGCTTCTATCTAAGTTCTCCTGACCACAGGTTATTAAGTTATTATGGCATATGTTTCAGCCTGGAATATACTTGGAATTTTTCCCCTAGCTTTTACTACATTTGTAGTCTCGCGTATACTCCCGCCCCTGTACCTGATTCCATTTTGGATCCATCAGTGTACCATACCAGACTATTATGTTCCGGTTGATCTGGTGCCTTTGTCCATTCCATTCTTGTTAGAATTTGGACCCTGAAAAGCCTTTCAAAATAAACCTGGTTTGCATTTTATCGGATATCTTATGTGTTATCCGATCCAGGTCCTCATTTTCATCGAATTTTGTATGATTGGTTTTTGGCTTGGTGACGTCCCATAGGCCAGCTGCAGCAAGGCGATATAGTGCCCTCCTTGCCTCGAGTTCAACCACAATGTGCAGAGGAGGAATGTTAAGATATCTCTCCATAGCTGCCGTAGGTGTTGTTCCTAAAGCACCAGTGGTTCCAAGACACACCGTTCTTTGTAGCCTATTGGGTGTCTCTTTGCACGTAGTAAGTTTTATTCTGAGCCACCACACTACGCTGCCATACGTGATGATGGGTATTATCATTATCTGATAAAGCCATCGTATCACTTTGAGTTTTAGCCCTCAGATTTTGCTATAAGTGGAGCGACACATGCCAAACACTCTTAGAGCCTTCGCTATTGTCTTTTCCACACGAGTCTTCCACCTGAGTTCCTTATCGAGGGTTAGAGTTTGAATGGCATCTAGGATAAGTTCGGAGTCAACTTTGAAGGAGGCGATGGCCTTGATTGCAGCTTGACTGTCACTGAGAATATATATAGATTTGCCTTTGGTGCTTCTATCTAAGTTTTCCTGACCACAGGTTATTAAGTTATTATGGCATATGTTTCAGCCTGGAATATACTTGGAATTTTTCCCCTAGCTTTTACTACATTTGTAGTCTCGCGTATACTCCCGCCCCTGTACCTGATTCCATTTTGGATCCATCAGTGTACCATACCAGACTATTATGTTCCGGTGGATCTGGTCCCTTTGTCCATTCCATTCTTGTTAGAATTTGGACCCTGAAAAGCCTTTCAAAATAAACCTGGTTTGCATTTTATCGGATATCTTATGTGTTATCCGATCCAGGTCCTCATTTTCATCGAATTTTGTATGATTGGTTTTTGGCTTGGTGACGTCCCATAGGCCAGCTGCAGTAAGGCGATATAGTGCCCTCCTTGCCTCGAATACAACCACAATGTGCAGAGGAGGAATGTTAAGATATCTCTCCATAGCTGCCGTAGGTGTTGTTCCTAAAGCACCAGTGGTTCCAAGACACACCGTTCTTTGTAGCCTATTGGGTGTCTCTTTGCACGTAGTAAGTTTTATTCTGAGCCACCACACTACGCTGCCATACGTGATGATGGATATTATCATTATCTGATAAAGCCATCGTATCACTTTGAGTTTTAGCCCTCAGATTTTGCTATAAGTGGAGCGACACATGCCAAACACTCTTAGAGCCTTCGCTATTGTCTTTTCCACACGAGTCTTCCACCTGAGTTCCTTATCGAGGGTTATGCCTAGATATTTGACCTCGGTGGACCACGGCAGTTTGGTTCCATTCAGGGAGGTATTCCCTAGACTTGCTAGTGTCCTTCTCCTTGTAAATGGTGCTATAACTGCTTTATTTGGATTAATGGAAAGGTGGTTCTCCGCGCACCATTTCTCTGTTATCTTCAGAGCCTTTTGTAATAATCCAGAGACTATGTTCGGAAATTTACCATTGACCATTATGGCTATGTCGTCAGCATAACCTACCGTGTACAAAGGTCCGGTATTGAGTTTGGTTAGTAGTGAGTCTACTACCAGACACCATAATAATGGAGACAATACTCCGCCTTGAGGGCAGCCGCGTGTTGTTTTTGCGCTAAGTTTGTCTCCCATTAGTTCCGATCTGACTAGTCTGCTCCGTAGCATATAGTCAATCCAATTGCATATAGTGTCACTGACACCATGTTCCTTTGCAGAATTACGAATAGACTCGAATGTTGTTTTGTCAAAGGCTCCCTCTATATCGAGGAAGGCCCCTACACACACTTCCTGTCCTTCTAGTGCAGCCTCGGCTCGGCTTACAACGTAGTGTAAAGCTGTTTCTGTTGATTTGCCAGGGTTATACGCACACTGTAACCTATGTAGAGGGAATTTCTTCAATGGCCCCTCTCTAAGATGCATGTCTACCAGTTTCTCCAGAGTTTACAGCAGAAAATATGATAGATTAATGGGCCTGTAAGCCTTAGCTTCTTCATAAGTTGGTTTTCCAGCTTTTGGTATGAAGGTAACCCTGAACGCTATCCAAGCTTAACATAACATAGTAACGTAACGTAAAATAGTCCCTTTCGAATGGCTCACTCACACTTTGTTATCTGGTGGTCTGATGGTAAGTGTTTTAGCCTTTCTTAGCACAGTATGGCTAGAAAGACTTCTTTTATACGGAGTTTAATGATTTAAGTGTTCGAGATTAGCAGATATCGTTATTTATGTTTTAATTGTTTGAAGTTATTGTATTTGTTATTAATAGAGGTATAAAATGTTGCTGTTGTAATATTTTATTGTAATTAAGAAATTGGTGGAGTTAGTTACCAAATACGATGTGTATATATATGGAAGAAACTTATAAACGGTAGTTTTGATGATACAATCACTAAGTCTTGGTTGTAAAGATATCTATTGTGTAATGTATTGTCTTTGTTGTACACGGGTTAAGGTGTATCTTTATATACTTATAGACTCCATGTGTGAACACATGTCACATGTGTGTGTTGACTGTGGGTCGTAATCGGACACCATGTGTGTCTTCGAATGAGACAACTTTGGTTGCGATGTTTGTGTCGTCCGTGTAAATATGGGTAAAGGATTATCAGCTCAATTTAAGTTGTCAATTTTGCACAATAATTTAAATTAAGTTTTCTTTTAATTTGACTTTTGCAACGCAATATTTTATATACTTAATATATTAATATATTGTAACGTTATACAGAAAATCATGCCTAACTAAACCAAAAAGGTTTCCAAGATCATCTGATCATTATTTCTTGGATAATTCAAAACGGGTAATCTCGGTTGCCAATAAAATTTTCTGCTCGAGATTAACAACACGAGTATGAACTTATCAATATTAATATTCATTTTCTTTGAACAGTTTGCAATATAATTACCCCAGAGACTCCTAATATCTGAAGAAGAATAACAATAAATATACACACATCAAAAAAGTCTAAGCAACATGTACTAATTTAAATTTTAGGATGGTGGATGAGCCTCTGTATGAATGAACTTCCTGAATGCACCTGAGCCTTTCAGTATTTTCGGCCTTACATCAACACCACTTGAATTTTGTAGCCTCAAACTTATCTCTCGAGCGATTAACATCGGCTGGCGTCTTGCAGTCAGTTGTAGTACCGATCTTGCCGAGTGGTTGTACTCCTTTTACGGCCTGGATGCTGTTCAGCGGGTTTCCTTGTATTATTGTAGCGCTACCAAAGACGACAAATAATACTTCTATGAATGCCAAAATGCCGAGATACCTGAGATTGATTACCTCCTGCTTGCAACATCCCTATAGCTCTTTGAATTTCAAATGACGTCGCTCCATGACGTAAAAAATATCTAACAATTCAATTTTGTCGCTAACTTTATTTAAATGGTTGGTAAAATTATAAAATCAAGACTTAACGTAGCAATAAAAACGCACTTACACTTTGAGTGAGTAAAGACTTAAAAATTAATTAGTATAAATGGTAAAATTGTAATATCATGCATGTTGCTTAGACTTTTTTGATGTGTATAATTTTCATTGCTCTCTTGGAAGTCAAAGTATAAATATGTCTATGTGATGTTTGAAATTATAACTATTGTGGTAATGGTAGAAATTATAATACTATATTTATTTGGTTTCTTTTTCAAACTTTCTTTTCAAAAAAGTAAATATCGTACAAGAGATTCAGTTTTGCGCGAGTATAAATATATTATGTAACAGTGCTGTTTAGATATTTGATGATGGTTTTTAATCTTGTTTTTATTATGGCTTCCTTATTCATTAGTAAGTGAATTTTATGCAAGGAATTTATAATATGATCCTTTTTTATTTCGGGGAAAATCCCTCTTGACGGGTTATGGGGACATCTGGGACTCCGGGAAAGATGTTCGGTCATCCGACTAGCCACTAAAAACCCCGCTGTTCTCCAATCGCCTACGCCTGTGCCCACGGATATGTAGCCTGCTGATCTCGTGGACAGCGCTGGCCCGCCCTTTGTCTCAGGGCGGGCCTCTTTCATGTGTTTAGCGCCAGGGGATTAGGGTTTCGTCCACCGGGCGCTCTCTTTTATTTGCTCTAAAGGGCTGAGGGGGGCCGCGGAACAGCACGCGGGCATAGTGCGGGTCATGGATCCTCCCCCGAGGAGCTGCCCGCGACTGCATTCTAAGGCGGCCGGAGGTCGTTGGATGCCCTCCGGCGCTGACGACGTGGCCTGCGTGGGCGGGAGGAAAGTGTGGTGGTCAACTCCCGCTCCGCCGCCTTCTTTGCGAATATAACTGCCTCGCAAGAGAAGGCGAAGGCCGTCCATCCAGGATTGCCCCCGATCATGGTCAGAAGCAGCGCCGAGAGTAATAGGTCTGCGCCGATTTGGGCGACGAAGGCGTAGCGCTTCTCAGGCCACGCTGGGCATACGGTGACGATGTGGTTCACCATGTCCTCGTCGCCCGCGCCACAATGGTGGCACCCCGACTTTGTCTCCCGCTCTATGCGACTCGGGTACCTCCTGAAGCAACCGTGCCCTGAGAGGACCTGCGTCAGGCGAAAGGCCAGGGCACCATGGCGCCTCCATCTATTCGGCCAGGACAGGCCTCACCGCCTCTATGGTGTCAAGGCCTGCGCTGGGGTGCGCAAGATGCTCCTTCCACTCCACCATAAGCACCTCGTCGCGCAGCTCTGCCCGCTTTAGGTACCTCAACTTATAATATGATTTTGTGTAAAGGTATGATAATTAACTTGTAATTTGTGTTTGACACAGGCCTTTTTGGGCTTATTTGTTACATATTTCCTTATTATATCATTTTTATTATATTTTTTACGATACCTTATAACTAACTTTAAACATCTTTCTTAAAAACATTCTATAATATTATTTTGTAAAAAACTATTAGTTTTCTTAGATTTTGGTCGTTTGCAAGATTTCTTCGAAACAATCGTGCGGTAATTTATGCATGCAAACTGCAATTCTCGTATCTTCATAATATTTTACTGATTTAATCTACTGAACAAGAATGTTTCACTTAACAGAGATAGAGATGTGCTTTAGTCAGTTACTTACGTGATAGTGTGTTGGTAGAGTCGGATCAAACGAAAGTTTTAAGCCACAAAACAGTTTGGATCTTTTAGTCTGATACAAGGGTTCGTCGGGATCGGTGAATTTCTGTGCAGCAAATTTGTCCAAAAACCAATCTGGAGGCTTAGCGCGACCATCACTACTGATACGGTATCGAAGTCTGCGAGTTATTCGGGACAATTGGCGCTGCACCCAATTTGTTCTACTATTCACTTCGTTGCCTGCCTGTTGACAAGGATAAAACATTCATTATAACTATATATTGATAACAAAAGTATTTCGATTTTCCTTGCCAAATAAGGCTGATTTTTATTTTAAAACTAGATACTTGACAGCGGAAATCCAGTGCCACAGTTTTCAATAGGATTTAGGATTTTTTCTAAGTAGAATCACTGTTGTTATATCAATAAACTAAATTGTTAACCGAGGTAGAGCGTTAGCCGTGTGATTTTCATAGCTATTTATAAGATTTGTAGAGGTCAATTTTCGAAGAATCAATGGATAAATTGTTTATATATTTATTTGTAGTAGGTCAAAAGACGCAATATTATTGCACACGAATAGTCTAATCGTTAATGACTATTTCGGTTATAGTGAAAGCTCTTATTTAGAAGATAACCTTTTGCACGTTTATAAAGTATTGCAATAGCTTCCTCATTGGAGTGAAGTTTTTTTTCCTTATGACTTCAAACTGTTTAGTATGTATGACGAGTAGGCTCGCTATATCAGCGCCGCACATCACGCGGTCGTTATCATCCTGATACGGTGTACGCAAGTGCCAGCTGAGAGATGAGCAATGAATTTCAAGCAGCGTATTTCAACGCCAATCATATTTTTCTAATATACATTTTTCACATTCACTACGATTTGAGAATCTTATACTAAAAATATTTATTCTTTTAAACAAATATATTTGTTGTTACTTTTACCGATGCATATATTTCTACAAAACATATATACACCTACATCTATGTATATAGAAAACCTCATGTATGATATTAATCCAAAATCTTTGATATAAGTTCGCTTTTGGCAATGGCTGTACAAATTCCCAGGACTCCCAAATGAATTATCCAACATGAATGCAACAACATCGAACTACCAAGGATTGAATACGACCATAAAACATGTTAAGAATTTAAGATTTGTTTGTATTGGTTTATCGGTTTTTTATATAGAAAAATACTTTATATATATGGAAAACTTATTTTATTCACTTAAATATACAGAACATAGCAAGAAGACTTAGTGACAATGACATTACATAAAAGGTCATAGACAATGCTGCCATCTAGTATCATTTAAGATATATGTATTGGAATTAATATTTTAAATTAAATTTTTCTTTATATCCAATACTCCCACTAAAATTTAATTCTATCTATAAACAGATAACAAAAAAAATCAATCAGCATTATATAATAATAAACAGATATGCAAAAGCTTGATTGGGTAATGCTTTAGTTAAAATGTCTGCTAATTGACAATTGCTTGGAACATAATTAATTTTGACAACCCAATTCAACCTTTTCCCTAATAAAGTTATATTTAACATCTATGTGTTTTGTTCGCTTATGATAAACAGGATTGTTGATTAATCTGATTGCACTCTGATTATCTACATTTAATGTGATACAATCATAACTTTCACCTAAATCAGACAATAATTGCTGCAACCACAATATCTCTCACTTTTTAGCACATTCACTAGCAGCTACAAATCCAGCCTCTGTGGTGGAAAGAGCAATGGTTTTCTGTTTCTGACTGGACCATGTGATTGGTCCTCCATTCATCATAAACAAATATCCTGTAGCGGATTTATTTACGTGTATCAATATCACTTGCAAAATCTGAATCCGAATATCCAACAAGATCATTGCTTTTTCCATTAGTACTTTATACACAAATTTTTACTTTTTATTAAATATCTAATTATACGTTTAACAGCATTTACATGTTCTGGACTTGGATTGTTTACATATCTACTTAATACATTGACAGCTAATGAAATGTCAGGCCTTGAAACAGAACTCAAAAACAGTAAGCAACCTATAGATTCTCTATAAGGAAAATCAACAACAATTTCATTAAAATTCTTTGAAATAATAACATTGACATCTGCTGGAGTGCTGACAGGATTTGCGTCACTCATACAAAATTTCTCAATAATCTGATTAATATAATTTTCCTGATGGATGTATATACTGTTATTCATGCGCTCTATTTGCATGCCTACAAAATACTTGCCTTTTGATTTTAAAAGCTTGATTTAAATATTCTAATATCTC
Organism: Malacosoma neustria; assembly: GCA_963693495.1. Taxonomy (NCBI): domain Eukaryota; kingdom Metazoa; phylum Arthropoda; class Insecta; order Lepidoptera; family Lasiocampidae; genus Malacosoma; species Malacosoma neustria. The sequence goes on along the minus strand of OY856371.1, from coordinate 23,067,697 downwards.
TTTTATTAGTTGTTTATTTGAAGATATTACAAGAGCATCATCAACATAAATTATTAAGAATACTTTAGTCCCTTCAAAAAATCCTATATAAATACAATTATCAGCCTGAGATTGAACAAAACCATATTTAAGCAAAAATTCTGTAAATGTTTTATTCCAGCATCTAGATGCTTGTTTTAAACCATACAGTGATTTATTTAATTTTAACACAAAATCATTTTTAATTAACAAACCCTCAGGTATTTCTATAAAAATATCCTCTTCAAGATACCCATTTAAAAAAGCAGTCTTTACATCAAACTGTTCAATTTCTAAGTTATACTTTGCAGCAATAGAAAGTATAATTCTTATAGAATCATAGCGGGTTGTAGGCAAAAATATTTCTTGATAATCAATATCCTTAATTTGATTGAAACCTCGTGCACATAAACGAGCCTTATAGCATACAACTTGATTATATTCATTCTTTTTTATGGTGAAAACCCATCTTGTAGTAAGGGTTCGTTGACCAGACCTTTTAACCGCAGTCCAGGTTTTATTTTCTTTATGTGCAGACAATTCTTCTTTAATAGCTTTAGACCATTCATCTTTTTGTGGACTATTCAGTGCATCTGCATATGTTTGAGGCAATGACAGCTCCACAAAATTTGCTTCATAATTTCTATTAATTCGTGGTCTCAAATTCATTGTGTGTATTGTTGAGTCTTCCAATTCTCGAGATGGTTCATAGTCCTGGTCATCACTGTTACCACCGGTACAACTCAGCATGCTATCTTCACTCTCTGTTGATGGACTGTCAATTAGATCTACATCTACATTGGATTTTTGTGTTTCACTCTCATTTATATTTTCATCATTATTAATACTTATTTGTGCAATATTTTTCCTTGTGCTTGGAACATGATGTTCATCAAACATTACATTTCTTGAGATATTTATTTTCTTTGTATCTATATCATACATTCTGTAGTTCATGTTGTCATAGCCAACAAGTATCATTTTCTTGCTTCTCTTCTCCAACTTTGTTCTTAATTGATCCAGCACATGAACATAGCCAATACTACCAAACACTTTAATATGACCTAATTGAGGTTTAATCCCGTTCCAAAATTCAAAAGCTGTTGTATTTGGAGTCTGGGTGGATGATGTTCTATTCAATATATATGTAGCACATTGTACAGCTTCTGCCCACAGCTCCAATTGAATGTCTCGCGCATACAACATTGAACGTGCACTCTCCACTATGGTACGAATTTCCCTTTCTGCACGACCATTTTGTTCTGGTGTATATGGTGCAGAACGCTCATGAACTATTTTAAGAAGAAATTTGACTGTACTATTTTTTTTTTAAAGATATGTATCACTTGATTTAATGTAATGTGTGCAATAAAGTATATTTTGATTTGATTTGAACTATCCCCTCTCTCTCTAAATAGTCTTTAAAAGCTTTATTTACATACTCTGTTCCATTGTCGGTATGTAATATTCTGACATTGTGCATGAATTTATTTTTAATGATTGCATTGTACTTTTTAAAGGCTTCCATGACATCACTTTTATGTTTAATAAAATATACATGCCTGTAACTTGTTGCAGCATCTTTGAAAAGTAAGAAATACCTCATACCTTGAATTGATGAGACGCTCATCGGTCCACATAAGTCGCTATAAACTAAGTCACCTGGTTGTAGTTCTCCTCGCTCAGATTTGTGAAATGGGAACTTGCACTGCTTCCCATATGCACATGCTTCACAAACAAAATTGCTTTGTCCAATATCAACCATTTTCAGTCCCTTCACAACACTATTTGCACTCATATTTTTAATTTATTTTATATTAATATGTCCTAACCTTTCATGCCACATTTTAATATCACTTTGGCTATTTTGAACCAAGTTACATGTATCTGGAACCACTGTTTTTATGTTCAACTCATATAAGTTGTTTTCTTTAACGAACACGCTGCTATCCCATAAGGGTACAGGAACTTGGTTGGGTGGGTTATTACGGCGGCATACTTAAGACCAAAGGTGGTCGCCATCCAGACGGGCTTGAGGCCCTACCACGTAGCTAGGGTGGATTGTTTTATCGCCTTTTACGACAGGCCGACCCCGGCCACAGAGGTTAGTATTCTTTCTCCGCCCCTGCACGGATAAAAGTTGCAACTCTTTAAACATAGTCATATGGAATTAATTTTGAATTACTATTTGTTTATGTTTTATAGTATTTTATAATGTAATAATGTTCAAATCTGCAAAAATTACATAAGTTTCATAAATATATAAAACTTATATAAAATTGTTGTTCAATTGTAGAATAATTATGATAATGGAAGCACTTTTCAATTTATTAATAATAGCTCATTGTTATATTTTTGGCAATAAAGACGCGCACGCTTCTATGGGTATAATATACAACAAACTTACTGGCAAGGTTACATGATAAAACTATGAAAAAAGATTAGAAAAACTATTGAAACTAATATTAAGGTAGACATAATGTAAAGCACCTTTTTTTTTTTGGTCTCGGGGAAAAACCTCTCTTGACGGGTTCCCCCGGCACGGGGGGACCGAGGGATATGTGGGACTCCGGGAAAGATGTTTGGCCATCCGACTACCCACTAAAAAACCCCGCTGTTCTCCTATCGCCTACGCCCGGGCCCACGGATATATGGCCTGCCGATCTCGTGGCCCGGGCCGGCGCCGGCCCGCCCTTTGTCTTGAGTTTGTGTTCTAAAGTGTTGGCGCCAGGGGGTCAGGGTTTCGTCCCCCCGGCGCTCTCCTAACAACTCTAGGAGTTGAGGGGGGCCGCGGAACAGCACGCAGCCCTCACCCTCGCGGCAAAAGTGCGGGCGGCGGATTCTCCCCCGAGGGGCCGCCCGCGGCCGCTTTTTACGGCGGCCGGAGGTCGTTACTTGACCTCCGGCGCCGCCGACGTGGCCTGCGTTGGCGGGAGGGGAGTGTGGTAGTCGACTCCCGCTCCCGCTCCGCCGCCTCCTTTGCGGACATGACTGCCTCGCAGAAGGAGGCGACGGCCGTCCATCCAGGATCGCCCCCGACCATGGACAGAACCAAGGCCGGGAGCGACAGGTCCACGCCTTGGTTGAAACTAATATTAAGGTAGACATAATGTAAAGCACCTTTTTTTTTTTGGTCTCGGGGAAAAACCTCTCTTGACGGGTTCCCCCGGCACGGGGGGACCGAGGGATATGTGGGACTCCGGGAAAGATGTTTGGCCATCCGACTACCCACTAAAAAACCCCGCTGTTCTCCTATCGCCTACGCCCGGGCCCACGGATATATGGCCTGCCGATCTCGTGGCCCGGGCCGGCGCCGGCCCGCCCTTTGTCTTGAGTTTGTGTTCTAAAGTGTTGGCGCCAGGGGGTCAGGGTTTCGTCCCCCCGGCGCTCTCCTAACAACTCTAGGAGTTGAGGGGGGCCGCGGAACAGCACGCAGCCCTCACCCTCGCGGCAAAAGTGCGGGCGGAGGATTCTCCCCCGAGGGGCCGCCCGCGGCCGCTTTTTACGGCGGCCGGAGGTCGTTACTTGACCTCCGGCGCCGCCGACGTGGCCTGCGTTGGCGGGAGGGGAGTGTGGTAGTCGACTCCCGCTCCCGCTCCGCCGCCTCCTTTGCGGACATGACTGCCTCGCAGAAGGAGGCGACGGCCGTCCATCCAGGATGGCCCCCGACCATGGACAGAACCAAGGCCGGGAGCGACAGGTCCACGCCTTGGTTCTGGCAATATTAAGGTAGACATAATGTAAAGCACCTTTTTTTTTTTGGTCTCGGGGAAAAACCTCTCTTGACGGGTTCCCCCGGCACGGGGGGACCGAGGGATATGTGGGACTCCGGGAAAGATGTTTGGCCATCCGACTACCCACTAAAAAACCCCGCTGTTCTCCTATCGCCTACGCCCGGGCCCACGGATATATGGCCTGCCGATCTCGTGGCCCGGGCCGGCGCCGGCCCGCCCTTTGTCTTGAGTTTGTGTTCTAAAGTGTTGGCGCCAGGGGGTCAGGGTTTCGTCCCCCCGGCGCTCTCCTAACAACTCTAGGAGTTGAGGGGGGCCGCGGAACAGCACGCAGCCCTCACCCTCGCGGCAAAAGTGCGGGCGGCGGATTCTCCCCCGAGGGACCGCCCGCGGCCGCTTTTTACGGCGGCCGGAGGTCGTTACTTGACCTCCGGCGCCGCCGACGTGGCCTGCGTTGGCGGGAGGGGAGTGTGGTAGTCGACTCCCGCTCCCGCTCCGCCGCCTCCTTTGCGGACATGACTGCCTCGCAGAAGGAGGCGACGGCCGTCCATCCAGGATCGCCCCCGACCATGGACAGAACCAAGGCCGGGAGCGACAGGTCCACGCCTTGGTTGAAACTAATATTAAGGTAGACATAATGTAAAGCACCTTTTTTTTTTTGGTCTCGGGGAAAAACCTCTCTTGACGGGTTCCCCCGGCACGGGGGGACCGAGGGATATGTGGGACTCCGGGAAAGATGTTTGGCCATCCGACTACCCACTAAAAAACCCCGCTGTTCTCCTATCGCCTACGCCCGGGCCCACGGATATATGGCCTGCCGATCTCGTGGCCCGGGCCGGCGCCGGCCCGCCCTTTGTCTTGAGTTTGTGTTCTAAAGTGTTGGCGCCAGGGGGTCAGGGTTTCGTCCCCCCGGCGCTCTCCTAACAACTCTAGGAGTTGAGGGGGGCCGCGGAACAGCACGCAGCCCTCACCCTCGCGGCAAAAGTGCGGGCGGCGGATTCTCCCCCGAGGGGCCGCCCGCGGCCGCTTTTTACGGCGGCCGGAGGTCGTTACTTGACCTCCGGCGCCGCCGACGTGGCCTGCGTTGGCGGGAGGGGAGTGTGGTAGTCGACTCCCGCTCCCGCTCCGCCGCCTCCTTTGCGGACATGACTGCCTCGCAGAAGGAGGCGACGGCCGTCCATCCAGGATCGCCCCCGACCATGGACAGAACCAAGGCCGGGAGCGACAGGTCCACGCCTTGGTTCTGGCAATATTAAGGTAGACATAATGTAAAGCACCTTTTTTTTTTGGTCTCGGGGAAAAACCTCTCTTGACGGGTTCCCCCGGCACGGGGGGACCGAGGGATATGTGGGACTCCGGGAAAGATGTTTGGCCATCCGACTACCCACTAAAAAACCCCGCTGTTCTCCTATCGCCTACGCCCGGGCCCACGGATATATGGCCTGCCGATCTCGTGGCCCGGGCCGGCGCCGGCCCGCCCTTTGTCTTGAGTTTGTGTTCTAAAGTGTTGGCGCTAGGGGGTCAGGGTTTCGTCCCCCCGGCGCTCTCCTAACAACTCTAGGAGTTGAGGGGGGCCGCGGAACAGCACGCAGCCCTCACCCTCGCGGCAAAAGTGCGGGCGGCGGATTCTCCCCCGAGGGGCCGCCCGCGGCCGCTTTTTACGGCGGCCGGAGGTCGTTACTTGACCTCCGGCGCCGCCGACGTGGCCTGCGTTGGCGGGAGGGGAGTGTGGTAGTCGACTCCCGCTCCCGCTCCGCCGCCTCCTTTGCGGACATGACTGCCTCGCAGAAGGAGGCGACGGCCGTCCATCCAGGATCGCCCCCGACCATGGACAGAACCAAGGCCGGGAGCGACAGGTCCACGCCTTGGTTCTGGCAATATTAAGGTAGACATAATGTAAAGCACCTTTTTTTTTTTGGTCTCGGGGAAAAACCTCTCTTGACGGGTTCCCCCGGCACGGGGGGACCGAGAGATATGTGGGACTCCGGGAAAGATGTTTGGCCATCCGACTACCCACTAAAAAACCCCGCTGTTCTCCTATCGCCTACGCCCGGGCCCACGGATATATGGCCTGCCGATCTCGTGGCCCGGGCCGGCGCCGGCCCGCCCTTTGTCTTGAGTTTGTGTTCTAAAGTGTTGGCGCCAGGGGGTCAGGGTTTCGTCCCCCCGGCGCTCTCCTAACAACTCTAGGAGTTGAGGGGGGCCGCGGAACAGCACGCAGCCCTCACCCTCGCGGCAAAAGTGCGGGCGGCGGATTCTCCCCCGAGGGGCCGCCCGCGGCCGCTTTTTACGGCGGCCGGAGGTCGTTACTTGACCTCCGGCGCCGCCGACGTGGCCTGCGTTGGCGGGAGGGGAGTGTGGTAGTCGACTCCCGCTCCCGCTCCGCCGCCTCCTTTGCGGACATGACTGCCTCGCAGAAGGAGGCGACGGCCGTCCATCCAGGATCGCCCCCGACCATGGACAGAACCAAGGCCGGGAGCGACAGGTCCACGCCTTGGTTCTGGCAATATTAAGGTAGACATAATGTAAAGCACCTTTTTTTTTTTGGTCTCGGGGAAAAACCTCTCTTGACGGGTTCCCCCGGCACGGGGGGACCGAGGGATATGTGGGACTCCGGGAAAGATGTTTGGCCATCCGACTACCCACTAAAAAACCCCGCTGTTCTCCTATCGCCTACGCCCGGGCCCACGGATATATGGCCTGCCGATCTCGTGGCCCGGGCCGGCGCCGGCCCGCCCTTTGTCTTGAGTTTGTGTTCTAAAGTGTTGGCGCCAGGGGGTCAGGGTTTCGTCCCCCCGGCGCTCTCCTAACAACTCTAGGAGTTGAGGGGGGCCGCGGAACAGCACGCAGCCCTCACCCTCGCGGCAAAAGTGCGGGCGGCGGATTCTCCCCCGAGGGACCGCCCGCGGCCGCTTTTTACGGCGGCCGGAGGTCGTTACTTGACCTCCAGCGCCGCCGACGTGGCCTGCGTTGGCGGGAGGGGAGTGTGGTAGTCGACTCCCGCTCCCGCTCCGCCGCCTCCTTTGCGGACATGACTGCCTCGCAGAAGGAGGCGACGGCCGTCCATCCAGGATCGCCCCCGACCATGGACAGAACCAAGGCCGGGAGCGACAGGTCCACGCCTTGGTTGAAACTAATATTAAGGTAGACATAATGTAAAGCACCTTTTTTTTTTTGGTCTCGGGGAAAAACCTCTCTTGACGGGTTCCCCCGGCACGGGGGGACCGAGGGATATGTGGGACTCCGGGAAAGATGTTTGGCCATCCGACTACCCACTAAAAAACCCCGCTGTTCTCCTATCGCCTACGCCCGGGCCCACGGATATATGGCCTGCCGATCTCGTGGCCCGGGCCGGCGCCGGCCCGCCCTTTGTCTTGAGTTTGTGTTCTAAAGTGTTGGCGCTAGGGGGTCAGGGTTTCGTCCCCCCGGCGCTCTCCTAACAACTCTAGGAGTTGAGGGGGGCCGCGGAACAGCACGCAGCCCTCACCCTCGCGGCAAAAGTGCGGGCGGCGGATTCTCCCCCGAGGGGCCGCCCGCGGCCGCTTTTTACGGCGGCCGGAGGTCGTTACTTGACCTCCGGCGCCGCCGACGTGGCCTGCGTTGGCGGGAGGGGAGTGTGGTAGTCGACTCCCGCTCCCGCTCCGCCGCCTCCTTTGCGGACATGACTGCCTCGCAGAAGGAGGCGACGGCCGTCCATCCAGGATCGCCCCCGACCATGGACAGAACCAAGGCCGGGAGCGACAGGTCCACGCCTTGGTTCTGGCAATATTAAGGTAGACATAATGTAAAGCACCTTTTTTTTTTTGGTCTCGGGGAAAAACCTCTCTTGACGGGTTCCCCCGGCACGGGGGGACCGAGGGATATGTGGGACTCCGGGAAAGATGTTTGGCCATCCGACTACCCACTAAAAAACCCCGCTGTTCTCCTATCGCCTACGCCCGGGCCCACGGATATATGGCCTGCCGATCTCGTGGCCCGGGCCGGCACCGGCCCGCCCTTTGTCTTGAGTTTGTGTTCTAAAGTGTTGGCGCCAGGGGGTCAGGGTTTCGTCCCCCCGGCGCTCTCCTAACAACTCTAGGAGTTGAGGGGGGCCGCGGAACAGCACGCAGCCCTCACCCTCGCGGCAAAAGTGCGGGCGGCGGATTCTCCCCCGAGGGGCCGCCTGCGGCCGCTTTTTACGGCGGCCGGAGGTCGTTACTTGACCTCCGGCGCCGCCGACGTGGCCTGCGTTGGCGGGAGGGGAGTGTGGTAGTCGACTCCCGCTCCCGCTCCGCCGCCTCCTTTGCGGACATGACTGCCTCGCAGAAGGAGGCGACGGCCGTCCATCCAGGATCGCCCCCGACCATGGACAGAACCAAGGCCGGGAGCGACAGGTCCACGCCTTGGTTCTGGCAATATTAAGGTAGACATAATGTAAAGCACCTTTTTTTTTTTGGTCTCGGGGAAAAACCTCTCTTGACGGGTTCCCCCGGCACGGGGGGACCGAGGGATATGTGGGACTCCGGGAAAGATGTTTGGCCATCCGACTACCCACTAAAAAACCCCGCTGTTCTCCTATCGCCTACGCCCGGGCCCACGGATATATGGCCTGCCGATCTCGTGGCCCGGGCCGGCGCCGGCCCGCCCTTTGTCTTGAGTTTGTGTTCTAAAGTGTTAGCGCCAGGGGGTCAGGGTTTCGTCCCCCCGGCGCTCTCCTAACAACTCTAGGAGTTGAGGGGGGCCGCGGAACAGCACGCAGCCCTCACCCTCGCGGCAAAAGTGCGGGCGGCGGATTCTCCCCCGAGGGACCGCCCGCGGCCGCTTTTTACGGCGGCCGGAGGTCGTTACTTGACCTCCGGCGCCGCCGACGTGGCCTGCGTTGGCGGGAGGGGAGTGTGGTAGTCGACTCCCGCTCCCGCTCCGCCGCCTCCTTTGCGGACATGACTGCCTCGCAGAAGGAGGCGACGGCCGTCCATCCAGGATCGCCCCCGACCATGGACAGAACCAAGGCCGGGAGCGACAGGTCCACGCCTTGGTTGAAACTAATATTAAGGTAGACATAATGTAAAGCACCTTTTTTTTTTTGGTCTCGGGGAAAAACCTCTCTTGACGGGTTCCCCCGGCACGGGGGGACCGAGGGATATGTGGGACTCCGGGAAAGATGTTTGGCCATCCGACTACCCACTAAAAAACCCCGCTGTTCTCCTATCGCCTACGCCCGGGCCCACGGATATATGGCCTGCCGATCTCGTGGCCCGGGCCGGCGCCGGCCCGCCCTTTGTCTTGAGTTTGTGTTCTAAAGTGTTGGCGCCAGGGGGTCAGGGTTTCGTCCCCCCGGCGCTCTCCTAACAACTCTAGGAGTTGAGGGGGGCCGCGGAACAGCACGCAGCCCTCACCCTCGCGGCAAAAGTGCGGGCGGCGGATTCTCCCCCGAGGGGCCGCCCGCGGCCGCTTTTTACGGCGGCTGGAGGTCGTTACTTGACCTCCGGCGCCGCCGACGTGGCCTGCGTTGGCGGGAGGGGAGTGTGGTAGTCGACTCCCGCTCCCGCTCCGCCGCCTCCTTTGCGAACATGACTGCCTCGCAGAAGGAGGCGACGGCCGTCCATCCAGGATCGCCCCCGACCATGGACAGAACCAAGGCCGGGAGCGACAGGTCCACGCCTTGGTTCTGGCAATATTAAGGTAGACATAATGTAAAGCACCTTTTTTTTTTTGGTCTCGGGGAAAAACCTCTCTTGACGGGTTCCCCCGGCACGGGGGGACCGAGGGATATGTGGGACTCCGGGAAAGATGTTTGGCCATCCGACTACCCACTAAAAAACCCCGCTGTTCTCCTATCGCCTACGCCCGGGCCCACGGATATATGGCCTGCCGATCTCGTGGCCCGGGCCGGCGCCGGCCCGCCCTTTGTCTTGAGTTTGTGTTCTAAAGTGTTGGCGCCAGGGGGTCAGGGTTTCGTCCCCCCGGCGCTCTCCTAACAACTCTAGGAGTTGAGGGGGGCCGCGGAACAGCACGCAGCCCTCACCCTCGCGGCAAAAGTGCGGGCGGCGGATTCTCCCCCGAGGGGCCGCCCGCGGCCGCTTTTTACGGCGGCCGGAGGTCGTTACTTGACCTCCGGCGCCGCCGACGTGGCCTGCGTTGGCGGGAGGGGAGTGTGGTAGTCGACTCCCGCTCTCGCTCCGCCGCCTCCTTTGCGGACATGACTGCCTCGCAGAAGGAGGCGACGGCCGTCCATCCAGGATCGCCCCCGACCATGGACAGAACCAAGGCCGGGAGCGACAGGTCCACGCCTTGGTTCTGGCCTTCAGCCGCAACACCGCTGCCCCCAGCTCTGCCCGGTCCACGTCGGGCACGGGGTCGTCGTCCACGCTGGGGTCCAACGTAAAGCACCTTCAGTCATGATTGGCTTAGTAAAGTTCAGTAAATACCAACTGTGCTGTTAAAATTTTTGTATGGAAAATTTAAACAAACAGATTTATACCAAGCCAAACTTATAACTGAGATGTAATATTGCTTAGTAGATAATTGCTTAAACTGAATGTAGGTACACCGTTCACGTTACACAGTGAAATTTAAATACAAATATAAACTAGGAAGGTGATGAATTAGCGTGAAAGCCACCTCAGTCTTGTCAATCGTCTGATGTGATCCAACATGTCCACACGTCATCTTCCAGTGACACACAAATGGCCTTATGCTTCCGTAGGCTGTTCTATTGGGTCGCTGCGTGGCTCTTCAGTGGTGACTGACTTCACTTTGATCTCAGCTACCTCTGACTCCATCTGAGTATCTTCCTTAGATTGGTCTACACTATCATCATTAGAACCATTCACTTCCTTATTTCCATTTCCAACTAACAACCGTTCACTTCTTTCTCTTTACTTGAATCACCATTTAATTCTGCTTCAGAATTACCATTTGTTTTACCATTTACCTGTGCTTCTGTGGTATCACTTTCTTTATTTTCAGGAACCTTACCTCTTACTTCATTTGATTCTACGGGACTTTCTTTTTCTTGAGTTTCTGTTACTTTATCTTCAATTTTCGCTTCTATCACTTCAATCTTTGTTGAATTTATATAGTCCGTTTTGTTGTGGAGTGTAAGGCACGGTCGTCTTTAGATCCACGCCATTACTTTCTATGACAGTAAATTCATATTTATGTATTTTTTGTGGAAATTACTAATAAATTAATAAGTACAGTTGTTGATCATTATGTGATATATTTGAACTATATATTTGACTTTGTCATGTACGTACGATACACATTTCAATCAACATAAGAGTATCAAACACAGGTGACACAACACACCCATACTCGGATAGATTACAAATTTGGAACTAAGCAATTTCTTCATTAGTTAAAGCGTTGTGTTATTCCGCTGTTATCGTAGGATTAATGTTGTCTTCCATATATTTATCATGGTGAAACCGCGTTGTTGCCTTGGGGATAGGGTTCAAATGCAAGTTTTATTAGAATGACATAACATTAAAAAATCTATTTATTGCTAAAAGTAATTCTATATCGTTAAATACCCTTGCACTATAGTTAACACTGTGCGAAGTACATAGGTTCAAATTTATGTGTTGACTGTATTATGTGATGCTTTCACCCACTGTGCTATATTGGCCTGTATAATAGCTTTATTTTCAAATTGTAAGCAAACAGAAAAAGAAAAACAGATACAATTGACTCATAGAAATAAGAAATATGCGCACAACCTCGCAAACTAGACACAACCTGTATTTTTTTTATACTGAAACTAGTTTTCGTATATTTTAAACAATAGTATCTTTCTTTTGCCTTTAATAAATTTTATAGGCTTACGATGTCGTTTTTTGTCTTGCGTTCTTTGTTGGAATATGTTAGTTACTATAATAATAATAGTAGATGAAGGTAAAAAAGTCTTCTCAAAAGCAAGGCTTGTGATACAATGCTCGTTAGTTTGTGCTACCATGGCGTAAATTGTTCCTTGGTAAGTTAGATTATTTCTCAGAGTATTTGCTTAAAATGCACCATTGAAATCTGCAATAGAACTTTTTGCCTATGTCATAAAATTATTAAATTATGTTAGAATTCCCACAAAATTAAGAGCTTATTTAAAAAAAGTTTAATGTTTCAAGTTCAAGTTTTCGTAGGTGTAATAACGTGCTATTATTAGTTTTTGTAAACTTTTTATATTTATTTATCAATTTCATTACGTTTCTATGGGAACAATAACGTGCCTAATACGGTTGCTGATTAATATGGAACTTTCAAGAACTCAGTTGCTAATATATTTTCCTTAATTCTACGTTGAGATTTTAGTATTCTCCCCATGCCAGACACGAACATCTCATTTGTCACTGAATATTAAATGTCACAATAATTAGTAGCTACTTTTGCCTTCCCGTCAAGGTTAAATTTGACGAAATTGCTGCAAGCAATTCAATTATTGTCAGTGAAAGTAGCGAGAAAGGATTTGCTATTTAGAAACCTTCACATTAAATGTATTGATAAGTAAGCGAACTCTTTTGTGAATTTTCTATCTGAGGAAACTCAATTGTACTTCTGTAATTTTTTTCTGGAGTCATTAGTTCGTGGGTGATTACTAGACATTGTGGATTATTTTCATTTTTACTTTAATATTATGGACATAGTTTTCTACTGCTGCAATCGATTCTTGTGAAATCAGAAAGCATCATGTTTCCGTTGTTTTCAAATCGGATGTGGTACCTTTTCTAATAACTTCATAATTGATAATTTTGCAATTATTTATACAAACTTGTAAGAAATTGGGAATTTATTTATTTGTTAAATGAAATTCATTCACTTGAATTCAGTTTCAGTTCTATGTTGTCATCTAACAGAAACGTGTGTCAAATGGTTTTTTGTGGTTGCATATAAATTATTAAATTTAGAGTAAAGGATGGTCTGTTTGAGTTTTGATACAGTGCAGCAGCTAATGCCCGTCATGGCATTGGCATGTGCTGGCAAAATCAACATGTAAAGTCAACAAGTTATCATATCCCTAAAATATATGATAAACCATAGGCTACCTTGGTCTTCCAACACCTAAAAAGCCCTAAAGAGCCATTTTACATTTAAGTATGACGTATGTATGAACTCATACATTGTGAAATAATTTCCACTGTCGTAGTTTGCTGTTGCACCATTACACCTCGTGTATAAAAATGAGCATTTATGTAGCGTAGTAAGAATGCTGTTGGTTGTCAGAGTGAAGTAAAGAACAAAATTTATTAGCAAAGAAAATTGTTTACATACCTGGCCCATGCTGTTCAGACCTATTTTATGAATGGTGTAAACAGGACTCATGTTTTCAAAGGGCGCAGCTAATTGTCGAGCATCACAAACAGTTATTTCATTACATCAAGAATATTTGCACACCGCACAAGTCTTTCAAAATAAATAGAGTCATTAAGACTCGTCGCCAAATAGCATAGATCACTATCAAACTAATTGTCATAACGTGAGGTCACGATACACCGCTTCAGCACGAAGTTCAATTAAAGGAAATTTGTTAATACGGAAACACAATATAAGCTGTCTTTAGTTTAGGTATTTGTTCAAAGCTTTTGTTTATAAAGACTCATAACGTGTGCACTGGAAGAGAGTCACTGTTAAAGTAACCCTGTTCAAGTGAGAATGAGCATCAACTTAAAATTGAATATATTGTGCGTGCTCAAGGTAGCATCATCGAAACAATGGGTCATGAGGAGCGTGCACACCGGTGGCCACTTTCCGATAGTCACGTTTATGACGCGTCCACCGTGGTCATCGTCGTAAATACAGATTGTCCGTCCACCATCGCCGAACTTAATATGTCTAATTGCCCCCTTTAAACGTTAATACATTAACTTGATCATGTTTCAATGCCTCATCACAATTACGCAGATGTGTGCGAGTAAACGTTTCAACTAAATTAAGCAAAGTTTCAGTTCAATTCACTGAGGCGTATTAGCCTTTCATTTTCGTGTTACTATGGGTTTCAGTTTTCGGTTTCATATTCAGTGTTTGATTTGATCTGGTTAGCCAAAAATGTTTTTATATTAATAAAATAAGGAATTGATATGTTATTAAAAATAGCTATGCTTACTAAAGCGTTTTTCTAAATTACCTTAAGTTTCTATAGGTAAATAAGAAAGAGTACACTTAAAAAAAATGTTCACCCTGTGTTCTCTACGGTTTTTGTCATATAAAGACACTTGTGCACGCATAATTCTCAGGCAACGTAACTTCAGATTGCAGTATGAACTTCTGTTTTTCCGTACTACGCACGCGCTATCATGTCTTGTTTTATTTCAATTATATACAATATACCTAGGTAGGTATATTACATATAACATAGACATATGGTAAGTCACATAGGTATGTGACTTACCATATGTCACCATTAGTGGTATGATAAAACAATGATTTAAAATAATACATATTCACAAATATTTTATAAATAAGTATTATGATGAAATGGTGTCCTGCTTATTCACACCATATTTGTCGCTTCGGGTGAGCCAAATATATGAAAACCCTGTCACGTGTCTCCTATGAAGCCTATTCTGTGTGTAGTCTATTGCACTTGGAGCAACTACTCGTACAATAAGACCCCGCTTAACGCAGGGTATACGTTTCATCAAAATAGAGCGTAATATGAAACAGCGTTAAACGAGGTTATCTCTGGGGTTAGGGGAAGATGGGTAAAAGATTTGGTATTTTACAATTTTTTAGAATAGAAAACTTCTTTAGTCTCGTGATCTGAAACTCGATGACACGAAAAGTCGGGAGTGTTTTTGTTTTATACTATAGTTTCAGACCTAGTACACATGTTTCCGTAGTGTAGCGGTGATAACGTGTGCTTCATACGCACAAAGTTCGATTGTGGGCAGAAACTGTTACTTTTGATATTTTCTTTTCAAAAAGTTTTACATAAATTAAATTTGGGGAATAATTTTGGAATAGATTTTGGAAAAGTTGTAAATTTTAATTTCAATACTTAATAACTTAAACAATTTCAACCTAAAACTTCAAGGGGATTGTAGCTCTTAGGTTGGGCCTTTGGGTTTCGGATCGGTCCGGATTCGAATCCTGACTGGTTTAACTCCAAAAACTTCCTGCTTTTGTTGTATTTTTATTTTATTTATTCTCTTTTTGGATTGAAATGGAATTATAAACTGGAATATTGATTTAGATTTAAAACTTAGTTTTATTATTTAAATAAATTTAAACTTTGATTTTGAAACTGAAGTAATATTAATTTTGGATTCTGACTGAATCTATTTTGGATTTGAAATTTAGTATCGGTCTTAATTATAAGTTTGGATTTATTGAAGTGAAAACTTCATTAGCATCGTTGTGATCTGAAACTCAATAAAACGGAAAAGTCACTGTAGGCGCTGGTTCAGGTAACTTTTGAACTCTGTAGTCATACGAAAACCCCCTATTGATAGAGGACGGGAATTTGAAAGGACTCACCGAACTCGAGGGTCTTCTTTCCGTACTGCCGCTGTCCACCTTTATCTTCTTATTATTAGCGTGGCACACAATAAAATTACCGTAATAATACGGATCCCAAATAACTTGAAACTGTTTTAATTAAAGGAAAAGGCGCGCGTGCACAGACACAATCGACACTTTACGGTTTTTCACACACACTGAATAGACGCCACGGCAGCACGCCATCTCTTGGTGAGAAATGGGTACTAGGGTAGTGTCATAGGATATACAGGTGTGAGGAAAATGGCGCATAAGGCGTTCTCGCATGACTACTTAATATTAGTATATTATTATTAGTATTAACGGCCTAAACATCCCCCCCAGCTTGACAGGACCCAGTCCTTCAAATATGAAGAAATAACTAAGTACCACCTGTAATCTGTGACCTATCCCATTTCTGTGACATTTATACTATATATAATCGCATTGAGCAAATAAGCTTATTACGCATTAACATTATTTATTTACAACTTACATCTTACAAAGGAAATTTATAGATTTACAACTATCGCAGTGCTAATAAGCCAAATTACGATACAACTATACAATATTGAAAAATATAAGTAATTTAGTAAATTAATTAATTAATAAAATAATAATGTTTAAGTTTATAAATGTAAGTGGACTGTATAATTATCATCATTATTGCATATGCAAGAGGTCAATATTGACTTCAGGCATACAGTAAATATCAGTTTTAAAGCGAACCTTTGCCACCCTACTAATTCTGTATTTTCTGGGTAAAATGTCCGCATTATTATCGACAGGCCAATATAGTAAGGCATTATTGTCGAAATTTAAAATAATAACTTTATCTTTATTGCTAAGTTCATTAGAATTTGACACCTTTAGTCGAAAAGGCAAACAGTTAAAATATTCGTTCTTCCACCTTATCATAACTAGTTGAATGAGATGGACGAGTTGCACGAGAAAGTTCAGGCATCGGGCGTTAAGGTATAAATCGCAATTTGGAAATTGACCGCTAACCCAAATTACCCATTTACATCGAAATTTGAGTTGAAAGGCAGGAGATAATTTTTTACCCGCTTTCAATCTCTTATATTCATTCGCAAAATAAATATACTGCAAGTCTCTATTAATAAATATTTCAACTAATGCGATTCGTTTAATTTTATATTTAGTTTTTATTTTATTAATTAATATAAAAGCATATTTAATTATTTTCAATTGCTTTAACGTTGAAGTTACCACTAACTGTGAGCGTATCTCATGTGCATCGCGAAATACATGGAAATCAAACTGTCCTAAAGGCCACATATTTCTACGCCAGTGTGCAAAGGCACAACTGTTAAACAATAAGTAATAATTGAATACCTCTCTAGGCTTGAGACTTTGAGATAGATTATCACCACTAAGTATGTGGAAGAAGTACCGAGGCTCAATCAAGTCCAGTATTGTCGTAACTCGATTGGCCACGAACGCTTGCCACCTAGAAGGGGGCGCATGAATACATGCTAAAGTGACAGAACTGTTAGTAAAACCAAATATGTTATAAATTCGACATCGCCGAAAATAGGTATCAAGTACTACGCGCATGAGTTTTGCTAGTGTTGAATTAGCACACCATCCTAGCCGCGGCAATAATACATTTCGAAGTGGGGCTACTCTTGACTTAGAGCATAAAAGATTTATGATATAATTATTATCAGACAGTAAAACATGAGTGTAGACTACGTCTCCATACGCCCGCTCAGATGCGTCCGCGAATCCTAAAATAGTTATTATGGAATTCTCATCGACGCCCAAATAACGAGGCAATTTAATATTTTCCAATAAAGGTAACTCTGATTCATATTGTTGCCAGAGTTCCACTGTGGTTTTAAGAGGAATCTCACCCCAATCTAGTTTTACTTGCCAAAGCGACTTGACAAACAATTTAACGTACAATGTCACAGGACTTGCGAACCCCATTAAATCTCAGAAACGAGCGATTGTCGACAAGATATTGCGCTTTGTACATTCACGTACTTGTTGATTCACCGAAAAAGTAAATGAATCCTCAGTCGGCAGCCAGTGTATACCTAGTATTTTCAGGTGGCTTTCGGGATTTATTTCCACGACATCGGAGATCCGATGTGAGGCAGGAATTGCATTCATAACCTCAGGAAAGTAGCTGTAGAATTTCACTAAGTTGAAACCTCCAGCGCGAAACATGGCAATGGCTTCTTCGGCCAACTTAATGCTCTCCGAAGGCCTAGAACACGACGTGGCTAGGTCGTCCATGTAAATATCCCTACACACTAAGGCTGCGGCTAGAGAGTAACGATCCCATTCATCCTTTGCAAGTTGACGTACGGTCCGCATTGCAAGAAAAGGACTGCAACAAAGTCCGAATGGCACTCTGGTTAACTGATAAACTTGTATTTTATCATTAGGGTCAAATCGATATAAAACTCTTTGAAAGTAACGATAATTCTCATCAACAATAATTCGCAAATAGATTTGACATAATATGTCCGCACTCAACGCAACTCTAAAAAGGCGAAAGTTCAAAATAATTTTAAATAAATCAGTCTGTAAGTTTGGTCCAGTATGTAACAGATCGTTAAGTGAAACGCCAGAAGACGACTTCATACTGGCATCCATCACAACACGAATTTTGGTCGTTGATTTGTCTTGACGGATGGCAGCATGATGCGATATTATATATTCAAGTCCTGATCTAGTATTGGTAGTATCATCAACCGGTTCCAAGAATCCCTTACTCAAATAATCCCGAAATATTCTATCGCACTCCTGTTTCAATGAGGCACTCGACAGCAACTTTCGCTCCAACGATAAATATCTACGAAGTGACAAATGCATCGAATCTCCTAATGAGCATTTGTTACCCTTGAACGGTAGGGCTACCGTGCACCGACTGTTCGAATCGCGAGATGTGCTATTATTGCAGATATCTTCGCATTGTTGATCAATAGGCTCTAGAGGTATTTTAATATTAGGAACACCTTTAATCTCGAAAAACTCAGTCAAAGTATCTTCAAGTTCATAATTATGAAAAGTATGCACCAAATGCTTATTTTTATAATTTACAACCGGAGCCTGGCCCATAATCAAATAACCTAATGAGGTTTCAATAGCCACAGGTTCATTTTCCAAACGAGATATCTTATGAGACTTTAAAATACGCGCGAAAACGTTTGCCGAAACAATAAGATCAATTTTTGACGGTTTATAATAATAACAATCCGCCAAAACAATACTTTCATTGCGTAAGTAATCTAACTTCTGAACGTCGATCGTAGATGTAGGCAAATCAGTCGTTATACTGTTTACCACATAAGGTTGTAATGTAAATTGAACGTTTTTATTTATTCGCGAGCGTATATTAAGACGAGTCACACCTTCAATCGCATTTGGGACGTCACCAACCCCAGAGACATATTTCGTCTGGGATGGTTGTATCGGCAAATTCAATAATTTGCAACAATCTATCGCAATTAAATCCCTTTGCGCGCCACTGTCTACCAATATTCGTACAGTATTGATGACAGTACCCGAATCGTCGATAACGTAGCACAGCGCTGTGCCAAGCAACACAGTCGAGCACTGTATTAAGTCGGCATACATAGGAGCATTCCCATCGAGAGCGCACAGCGACACAGCGGTCTGCGATTGTGTAGTAGGAACGGACTGCAACGATGCAACCGTATGCGCGGGAGCGCTGCGACTGGCAGTCTCGCTTAGAGACGCGTGCGCAAGCGGAACGCCACTATCGGTAGGAAAATGCAATAGAGAGTGATGGCTACGCGAGCACATCGCGCATCTTGTTTTTATATTACAATTTTTAATTGAATGCTTATTACTTAGGCAATTGACGCAAAATTTATTTAATTTAATATAATTATAACGCTCACGAGGTGATTTTTCTAAAAACTTGGAACATCGGCATAAAGAATGTGTAGTAATATCACACAAGTTGCATTTATTATTATGTTCTTGAACGGTTAATATTTTTATGTTATTATTTGTACGATAAGTCGACGGTTTCAGTGAATCATTAGCCGGCCGCGAGGTATTCTTTCGCGACAGACTGAAACTACCCGGTTTTTTGACTGAAATATCACTGGCTCGCTGCATAATGTGAGCTTGATTACGGACAAATTTTATGAAATCTGAGCAGGACGGCGCATTATTGGGATCGTCGAAGGACATAAGAAACAATTTATTGGTTTCCGGACCTATTTTCTTCGATCCAATATGTATAAATATTAGATCTTCTAAATTACCCGTATGCAATTGCTTCAAGGCCGAAATTAATGATGAAAATTTATCGATAAAATTTTCTAAACTGGCTGGAGCTGACTCTTCTACACAGGGAATGTTGAATAATTTATCTAAATACATAGACGCTAATACCCGCTGATCATTATATTTACTGATCAATACGTTCCATAAAACCTTGTAATTATCCGAAGTAGGTAATATCCCTTGGCATAATTCCTTTGCCTTCCCGGTTAATTTACTAATTAAATAGTGAATCCTTTCACCGTCGGTAAGAGTGGTGTTTTCGTGGATTACCGTCCGAAATGTTTCATAAAATAACGGCCACGATTCTAAGTCGCCATTAAAGGAATGAAGTTCTAGTGGCGGTAATTTGGCACTGTAATTATTATTTTTATTGTCCATTACCGTCACGGGTCGATTATTTGACATAATTTGATTGTACTTAAATTTAATCTGGGAAAAAACTTCATCAAATGCAATAATTGCGTCGTAACTGGGCTTACCCGCACTGGGATTGCATACTAGCAATTTATTACGTTCCTCTATTGTGGCATTAAAATTATCACGAATTGTATCAACTATGCACGCGCTAGCCAAGAATTTATCAATACTAATTTGATCATTTAAGGATGCACTATTGTCATATACCCGTTGAATGTAAGAAAACAATGAATTTAATTTTAATTGTAACCTATTGGCTTCCCGATCAATCTCAGTTTCAATAGATTCACTTTCATCTCCCTTATTAGAATGTAATTTAGGCATTTTAATATATTTAAATTTAAATTATTAACGGACCACGAACAAAGGCTAAGTCACAGATTAAAGATGGTGGACGCGACGTGTACGAATAAATGTTAATAATACACGTAATCCGCGGTTAGAAGTGACCAAAAAATATGTAGGCGCTGGTTCAGGTAACTTTTGAACTCTGTAGTCATACGAAAACCCCCTATTGATAGAGGACGGGAATTTGAAAGGACTCACCGAACTCGAGGGTCTTCTTTCCGTACTGCCGCTGTCCACCTTTATCTTCTTATTATTAGCGTGGCACACAATAAAATTACCGTAATAATACGGATCCCAAATAACTTGAAACTGTTTTAATTAAAGGAAAAGGCGCGCGTGCACAGACACAATCGATACTTTACGGTTTTTCACACACACTGAATAGACGCCACGGCAGCACGCCATCTCTTGGTGAGAAATGGGTACTAGGGTAGTGTCATAGGATATACAGGTGTGAGGAAGATGGCGCATAAGGCGTTCTCGCATGACTACTTAATATTAGTATATTATTATTAGTATTAACGGCCTAAACAGTCACATTAAAAAGATACTCCTAAAATACATCTATATATATATATATATATATATATATATATATATATATATATATATATATATAGTATATAAACAGGGTGGCCAAGATAGTGACGTCCAAAAAATTTTTTTATGTGCCTCGTGTTAAGAGGTACCTGAATCACCCCTGCGTATGTATGTTCTACGATTTTTCGTAGTTTTCGAGTTTCGATTTTTTTTATGAATTCTCAGAAGCGATACGCACGCAAGTCAGACGCAGCCTGACGTAGACCTTTGCACATCTGTATAAATTCAAATACGCGTTTGAATCGATACAGGCGCGCGTGTATAGCGATACAGACGCGATGCAAACGCGCGTTTGTATCGATACAAACGACAACAAACTGCTCTGTAGGATAAAAGCGCGTTGACGGCGCGTTTAAAAAAACGTGCTGTGCACAGGCCCTTACTCATTATTCATAATATGATGATTTTGTACATCGTTTTTATCTAACCCAATATAACTATCCAAATTATCTATAGATAAATCTTGTTCTTTAATTTCATATTTCATCACATTATGGGTAGTTTTAAATTTTTGCACTTTTAACAGCTTCCTTGGTTTTTAAGTTGACTTCTCTTTCTTCCTCTTTGGCACAACGGTTATCTCATTAACAAACGTTTCGGGTTCGCTATGTTCATAATCCATATCAATTTTCACTTCATCTATGGTTTATAGATCTTCCGTCTTTATAGTATTTGGATCATTTTTGTTTGACAATGGAGAACATTGCTCATGGGTGGTGAGTTTCTCATCTTTTTCCTTCTTCCCCTTTGGCATAACATCAATCTCATTAACGAAGGTCTCAGGCTCACAGTGCTCCTCATCCACTTCACTCTTGATTTCATCTTCTGTTAATATATTCTCCGTTTTTATATTTTCAGGACCATTTTCACAACAAACAGTATCAGCCTCTTCCACGTGTAGTAGAGCCAGGGAAGTAATTTTCTCAATGAAAACACCATCAGCAGTGAAATTAACTTCAAAATCGTTAAGTATAGGATTTCCAAGGTTAACATTGACGGGTTATCATTGTCTTTCACAACGTGAAATTTAATATCAGCATAGTAATCGTCAATCATGACTTTAGCATTCAATATTCCTTCAGTACTCAGTTCTTTTCCAGCTATCCCAGTTAGTTGTATTTTTACTTTTTCATTGTATTTAGAATTAAGTAATGAAATAGAGCTTGATTATCTAGGTCTTTATATTTAAAACATCTCTTTCCATTTTTATTCTGGAAGGTATAAGGCATTTCCTACATTTTATATAATACTTGTTTTTGTCCGCGACTTCGTTCGCGTGGAATAGTTACTTTGGGATAACGCAAAATTTTACCCGCGACATCATTTACGTATAATGTGAAAATATTTTTGAATGATAGAACGTTAAGGAGCTATTTTAGGTACCAAAATCACGCTTTGTAACCGACTTCAAAAGAGGAGGTTTTATCAATTCGACCACCATTTTTCTATCTATGTATGTTCACCGATTTTTCGAGAATGCTTGAACCGATTCTGATAATTCTTTTTTATTGTTTAAAAGGGTAGACTACTTACGTATAGCCGAAGCATTTTTGATAAAATTAGGATAGTAGTTGAGTTAAACTAAGCTAAACCGAGAAAAGACTTCAATTCTGTAGTATTGGATGGTGGACAGCAACGCCGAATTGCCTCGACCTTACTTGGACTTATGTATGCCGTACTTATCGATGACAAACCCTAGATATGAGATAGACTATTAAAAAAAACTGTATTTCTCTCTGTTTTTATAGAAACCTACTTCTTCTAGCCTGGAGAATATATTATTTAATCTGGAAAGCATTTGGTTTTTATCTGCACCACAAATTAGGATATCATCTTGAAACAAGAGAGTGCCTTCCAGCCCAACTAGTAAGGACTCCATGGTTCTTTGGAAAATTGCAGGGGCACTGGCTAGACCGAAAGCGAATCTAGTAAATTTAAATAATAATAATAAATAATAAATCTTTATTGTAACACCTTATTATAATAAGTCAATGAACCCTAGTCTCCAAACTAGACAGTCTGTGTCTTGGAAACTAGTGCCCTCTCAAATCATACAAATATAAAAAAGAAAAGAAAAATAAACACTTATTAGTATTTATGCAAGTCAACATCTGAGATTCTTTTTCTAATTTCAATTGATTATACGCTTGGGGTAAATCTAGCTTATTGTAATAACGGCCGCCATATAAATAGTTTAGAAAATAGTTCTTCGTATCTGGGTATTTGTCAACAAGCAATTGTTTATTTAAACTGACTGAAAAATCGGCGCATAGACGAATAGAACCATCGCGCTTTAAAACAGGCACAATAGGACTGGCATATTCTGAGCATTTTTCTTCTTGTCGTACACTTTTGGCGGAGTGGTTGTGGTCATGGGTCGTCTACTAGGTTGGTTGCGGCTTCTGCAATGCTTCTCCATCTCTCCCTATTTGTGACACTGCGTGTACATTCAGTGAGGGAACACTTCGTAGATGATTTTATAAGGTATGTCCATCTTGTGGGTGATCGGCCGCGAGAGCGTTGACCTTTTACTCTTCCCTGTACCACCAACCGTTCCAATGAGCTTTCGTTTCGTGTTATGTGTCCAAAAATCTTAAGGATTCGTATTTGCACAATCGACGAAAGTCTTTATTTGATGCGAAGATCCTTCAAGATGGAAACGTTAGTGCGGTGAGCTGTCCACTTTATCCTCAGCAAATGCCGCCAGCACCATATCTCAAGGGCATCAATCTTTTTGCAATGTTTTTGCTTGATCGTCCATGTTTCAGCTCCATATAGGAAAATAGGTAACACTAAGCATCTCATTATCGAACCTTGGTATTTTTAGTTATGCGGCAGTCTTTCCATATTTTCGTTAGCTTTTCCACGGCTGATCGTGTTACGGCGCACTGTCTTAATTTCTTCCTCACAACTTCCAGTATTTGTGATGGTGGATCCCAGGTAGACGTAACTCTGGACAACTTCAGGAAACCAGCTGGAAACTCCAGGAAACAGCTATTTCCTGTATGTCAGGACGATTATTAGTCTTACAATCCATCACCATCATTTTGGTTTTATCACAGTTTATGGTGAGGCCAAGTTCCGAACTGGTTGTTTCCAGTTGTGCAAGAAATCGTTCTATGTCGGCCTGCGACGTTGCAATAAGAGTAGTGTCATCTCCATATCTCAGGTTTGATATCAACCGGCCTCCGATCGATACACCTCTGTCCCTGTTCTCTAAAAACATCCACATAATGTATTCGGTCTAGATATTAAACAAGAGAGGGGAAAGAATACATCCCTGTCGAACCCCGGCCCGCGTTTTGAAACTCTTGGAATCGATTCCGTCCACGCGAACAGCAGCTGTACTGTCTTCGTAGGGTCTTTTAATGAGGTAAATTAGATGTCGTGGTACACCCATTATCAACAGTACTTCTCACAGCTTCCACCACTTCACGGTGTCAAAAGTTTTACGAAAATCCATGAACGAGACATACAGCGGGATATTGAATTCACGCGGTTTTTCTACAATTTGTCTTAGGTTGAGAATCTGTTCACGCGTTCTCCTTCCCTTGACAAAACAAGCTTGTTCCTGAGCAATTTCCCGGCCCATGTATGCCTGTAACCTTGTGTTCAGGATATGAAGAAAGACCTTGCTAGCATGGGATATGAAAGATATTAGGCGAAAATTGCTACACTTTTTTTACCTTTTGTGTAGCGGGATGAACAAAGAGTGCGACCAGTCTTCAGGCTACTCTCCAGAATTCCATATTTTCAGACAGATGGAGTGCAGCATGTCCACACCCACGTCCCCCATAATCTTAAATATCTTTATGAGAATCTTATCAGTACCCGTAGCCTTGCCACATTTTAGGTGTTTTACAGCGGCCTTTACTTCTGCTCTCAGTATAGAAGGTTCTTGTTCTGTAGGTATTGCATACTCAGGTTCAGGAGTCAATGATATTTCCTTATCCAGAAACAAGGACCTACGTAATCCTCCCAAACCCCAGCAATCATCCCAATTTCAGTAACTGTATTACCATCAGAGTTCTCTATTGCCTATGGTTTGAATTGTCTGGTAATTGTTCTTATTTTCATAATAATAAATCTTTATTTCTTGACAAAAACTGGTTTGAAGTCCCTGACTGCTGAACTAGATACAAAAGAAGACCTGTGTGACAGCAGTCAGTGTCTTCCCTCGATTGGTGATACAATTTACACTATGGCAAATATGTTAGTCAAGCCCATAACTTAGTTATAGGCACAAGAAACACACTAACATATTTGTAAATACATACATATATACATTACATGCTTTAGCATAATAAGTTTTCTGTGTCTTCGTAACATAACGTGCATAACCATTCCTTGACCATTTTCTTCACTTTATATGAGCAGTTTGGGTAGATGTTAAGCTTTTTATTGATCCTATCATATAGACGAATAGCTCTTTGGTTTTGTTGCCGGAGCGCAAACACGGTATTACAATAATGGGGCTGACAAACAGTCCTTATTACTCGTTGGTTTGTATAATTTTCCCTGGGGTATGGGGTTTGTCGGTGTTGCCTTGGGTCACTTGAAGGATATATAGTTGTCGGACAGATGAGATCTCACAGTACTCATACAGTGTCCTGGTGGGAAATTGATAAGGTTTACTAAACATTACTTTGAGCAGGGAGCGTTGGGCCCATTCCAATTTAATTAAATAAGATTTACATGTACCACCCCACACCTCAATACAGTAACGCAAGATCGATTCCGCCAAAGTGAAGTATATGGACTTGAGGAGTTTAACATCGACAACATTTCTTAGTTTCCTGAATACCCAAATCAGTTTTCTGGATCGGTTGGACAACAGATCGATATGTGAGCTCCAGGTTAACCTACTATCCAAGATTACGCCGAGGTACTTGATTTCTGAGACTTGTGTAATAGATGTGCAATTACGTAGACGAGTGTTTTTTAAATTACACGAATGAGCTTCAATACTAATATCTGCTAATGTGGCTTTGGATGCATAAAACTGCATATATTTTGTTTTAGATAAATTTATTGATAGCAAATTGTTTGCAAGCCAGAGGTTGATTTGATGAAGTCCCAGTTCAGCGTAACTACGCGCCTCCGCCCATGTACCCCCATAAAAGATTAAGGCTGTGTCATCCGCGTATGTAAAAATTTGTCCATTGTTGAGTGGTAAAGCACACAAATCATTAATGTACACTAAGAAAAGGCTGGGACTAAGAATACTGACTTGTGGAATGCCAAAATGAACTGGAGCGTCTGAACTTATATAGTTCCTAATTTTAACTTGTAGAACTCTGTTGCGTAAAAAGTCCTCAAAGATCTCCAACACTCTTCCCCGTATTCCAATGAAAGCAAGCTTTTTAATGAGAATTGACATTTCAATGGTGTCGAATGCTTTCGCAAGATTAAGGAAAACGCCTATACATTTCTCATGTGCGTCTACTTTAGATGTGACAAAATTCGTTAGCTTACTAACTGCATCCACACTACTTAGACCTTGTCTGAAACCAAATTGGGATATCGATAGGAAGTTGTAGTGTTCAATAAATTTCGTAAGTCGAGAATTTAGTACCTTTTCGAATATTTTAGAGAGTGTGGTCAATATAGATATAGGCCGATAGTTAGAGGCAATACCGCGGTTTCCGCTCTTGTACACTGGTGTTATAATAGCTCTTCTAAATGCTGTTGGAAAGACGCCTTGATCAATGCATAGTTTAAATAATTTAGCCAAAGGAGGCACTAGTATAAATTTAGATTTTTTTATAAATTTTGATGGAATTCCGTCCCACCCAGTGGCCGCACTATTTTTGAGATTAGTAATTATACAATCTAATTCCTCTTCATCAGGTGGAAGTAAAACCATAGAATTCCCCGTGGATGCATACACAGTGAAGATCTCATGTGAAGATCATTTCATGTGAAGATCTCTAGTCTCGATTTTTTGAGCATGTTGTTATTCAGCGTAGATAGTATGGAGCTCCATAATGCGATCTCGCCGACAGGCGGTCTGTATTTCAGAATTGAGCAAATTTAGTCTCTCCATATTGGCTCCAAAGGCTTTTTCTTTTCGCCGATTTTCCACAAGACTGCATTTGACATCCAATGCTGCCGCCGTTTTGCAGTCTTCAACTTGCGTTGAGAGACTTCGACTAACGCCTTAATACTTTCTTTCGCCGATTGCCAAAGTCGATCTCTTGGCCCGGGCCGCCGTCGGCCCGCCCTTTGTCTCAAGGCAGGCCTCTTCTAGTGTTGGCGCCAGGGGTCCCAGTTTCGTCCCCCCGGCGCTCTCCTGTATTGACTCTAGGAGTTGAGAGGGACGCGGAACAGCACGCGGCCCTCGTCCTCGCGGCAGTAGTGCGGGCGGCGGATCCTCCCTCGAAGGGCCACCCGCGGCCGCTTTCTATGGCGGCCGGAGGTCGTTGCTTGCCCTCCGGCGCAGACGACGTGGCCTGCGTTGGCGGGAGGGGAGTGTGGTGAGTAAATAACATTTGCTACTTCCACCAATAGACTGTACCTTGTGTATTTAGCGTTGTTGATGTAACCATAGTGAAGACAAGAAAACCGAGTTCACACTATCTCTCACAGCAAGAAAATAACTATGGGTGACAACGTATATGAACAAGTCTGACACCCACACTACATGAAGATTCCCATAGCACGTGGCGGGTACAACCAAAGAAATCATATTTTTGCTTGTACTGTTCACTGAAGGTTATGCTCTCCACTACGGCGTCCAACCTTTTCTTTATATTATACGTTTGTACAAGGAGAGGATGGATGGTGAATGCCTCAGGCTTGGGCCATTCATCATGGAAGTAGTTCTTATATCCCATGCGCGTGCAGTCGAAGGCGACTCTCAAATGTTTAGTTAAATCCAGTGGGTTAGTGAACAAGTGGCGGCTAGCATTTAAAAGATCCCAGTGGATGTACTGATCGGAGTTTAGGATGTTGCACCCCTCGACATCTCTCTTCAACAATCGGTGGTCCGATTTAAGGGCTCTGTTATTATTCCTTTTTCAATCATGTACTGAACCTCCCCATTAATTAATGCAGAGGCCAAGTGTCTGTCGCGTCGAAAGATAGGTTTTCTTTTGACCTGTGGTCTAAGCTCTGCATCCGAGTGGTAGTCGTCCATTGTGGATGGTTCTGGAATTCTACATTCGTCTTATTATATTGAAGTTTACATTTTTCAATGTTTCACTTCTATCACTTCTAACTTTCTTTTCATACCATCTCTGCTTGTTCTAGGCAACTACGTTACGCTACGTTAAAGCTCACGGATTTAGAGCACAGTCACAGCTAAGAAATAAAAATCAATATTTTAATATAGCTTGAATACTTACTTCTTCATACGGTTCTATTGCCTCCTCCAATCGGTCTCTGTGTTCCTTGACTTGCATTGCACTAAGCCCACTTGGAAGATAGGGCTTAGAGTTATGTAAATGAGTGACTTTTTGGTGCGAATTCATGCCTGAGGTTCCTGGATTAGGTCCTACTGATCTTTTTGACACTGTGAACACCTTACCATCGCGGTATCTGTAGGAGAAATATAATTTATATACATAAAAATAATGATTAAATCTAAGTGATAGTGGTTATTCAAGTCAAAAGAGGGTACCATCGAGTATTTTCTTTTGGACTAAAATCACTGCAGCTTACCTATGCTTCATAAGCTAATGTCACAGAAAAGCATATATTTGGTAACATGTATATTCACACAATACGCCGTTTTCTACCGGATATTATACTCCGTGATCGAGAAAACCCGGATTCAATCCCCATTGTAGCATTCAACTCTTAGGAACTCTTAGTTTATCCGTTTATCTTATCCGTGCAGGGGGGAGAAAGAATACAAACCTCTGTGGCCGGGGTCGGCCTGTCGTAAAAGGCGACAAAACAACCTACCCTAGCTACGTGGTAGGGCCACAAGCCCGTCTGGATGGCGACCACCTTTAGTCTTAAGTATGCCGCCATATTAACCTTGTGTTGTGTTCCGGCATTAGTGATCAAAGTTCCTGTACCCTTATGGGACAGCAGCATGTTCGCGATGCCACTGGCATTGCAAACATCTATAGGCGACGGTAACTGCTAAATTCTAAGCGGGCTGTCAGCCTGTCTGCTGTCCTACGTAATAAAAAAAAAACATGTGTGCGATTCACACACGATAGAAGTGAAACTTCAGTAAATCGACAAAAATACAAGCAAGTATTAAATACACACCGACATTTACTCTCTCGCTCTGGCTCACTAATTACAGGCGATTATAATTAAAAACTCACATTTAAAGATTTTTTTTAAAAAGTATTGTTTCCGCCCGGGATCGAACCGGGGGCCTTCTGCGTGTTAGGCAGATGTGATAACCGCTACACCACGGAAACTGTACTCACAATGTCGAAATACTTCAAAATAAATACACACCGACATTTACTCTCTCGCTCTGGCTCACTAATTACAGGCGACTATAGGAGAGACCGAAATATACATATTTCTGTCTCATTCTTTGCTGGCTTCATCCTACACATTTTTGTATTTGTGTCTCTTACCTGTCGTTTTTTCGTTGCATCCGGTTTGAAATCACAACGATTCTAAAGAAGTTTCACTTCAAAAAGGAAGTTTGTTACCTAATAATCATATAATATTGATGCCTTAGTGTTGGTGAAAATTGCGATTGCGACGTCAAGGCACGCATTGCTGCCGCGTGGACCAAATGGTGTGAGGTAACTGGTGTCATTTATGACCTCAAGATGTCGGTAAAGTTGAAGGGACAGGTCTACAAGACCATCATTAGGCCTGTCCTTTTATACGGCTGCGAAACGTTGCCGGTGTTAGAGCGACACAAGCAAGAACTGCGTGTCACGGAGATGAATATGTTGCGGTGGATGTGTGGAGTGATACGGAAGGACCGCGTTAGGAACTCCCGCAATCACGGCAGTCTTGATGTCTGTGACATTGCGGATAAATAGCAGGAGTGTTGGCTCCGTTGGTACGGCCACGTCTTACGGCAACCGGATGATTACGTGGGAAACAAATGTCTGGCCATGCCGCCTCCGCCGGGCTCCGGTAGGAGGGGTAGACCCAAAAAGTGCTGGATTGACGTCGTAAAGGGTGATACGCGTGCTAATGGGCTCACTACCAGGGATGCTGAAGACCGTGCGAAGTGGAGTAGAAAGAGTCGGAAAGCGGATCCCGGGCACCGAAACGGAAGTTTAGGTTGCAACCGGGATGCGTAGTATATTAGATGATGATGATGAGTGTTGGTGATAATAACGTAGTAACCGTGGTAACACTGATTGTTCCACCAATCGAATGTTATGATTTTTTTTTTATTATCTATATATCATATTTTATAAATATAATATGAACATATTAGTTATAAAGCAGAAAGAGCTCACGTATCTAAGTGGTCTTCTGAAGCAGTATCTGAGGAATTACGCTTCTGGGTCTGGCGGGAGTCGCCGCGGGCCGCAGCTATAATATAGGCCCACATTATAATTCTTTTGGACCCCAGCTGGCAACATTGGAACCTGTACAAAAGGAAATGTCTTAGATGAGAAAATATACACATCAAAAAAGTCTAAGCAACATGCATGATATTACAAATTTACCTATTAATTTCAAGTCTTTACTCACTCAAAGTGCGTAGGTATGTAAACTTTTTTGTTATTGATGACATACTGGCTGGTTGTAAAAAAAATTTCGATTGTTTTGTTTTTTTCATAAAATTAAATGAAAGGGAATTTGTTTGAATTTAAGTGCGTTTTTATTGCTACGTTTAGCAACCTTTACGAACATTTTACCAACCATTTAAATAGAGTTAGCGACAAAATTGAATTGTTAGATATTCTTTACGTCATGGAGCGACGTCATTTGACGGCAAATGAAATGCAAAGAGCTGTAGGGATGTTGCAAGCGGGAAGTAATCAATCTCAGGTATCTCGGCATTTTGGCATTCATAGAAGTGTTATTTGTCGTCTGGCTGCGCTACAATAATACAAGGGAACCCGCTGAACAGCTTCCAGGCCGTAAAAGGAGTACAACCACTCGGCAAGACCGGTACTACAACTGACTGCAATACGCCAGCCGATGTTAACCGCTCGAGAGATAAGTTTGAAGCTACAAAATTCAAGTGGTGTAGATGTAAGTCCCCAAACTGTGTGAAATCGACTGAATGAGTACGGCCTACAAGCTCGACGCCCAATTAGGTGCCCACCGATACGTCACGGGAATCGCGCTCGTCGAAATGAATGGTGTAGAGAACGCAGAACATGGACCCAGGAACAATGGGATAAAATTATGTTTTCCGATGAGTCGCGATTCGGGTTTAGGCCTGATACAAGAAGGAAGGGTGCGAGTGTACCGTCGGCCCGAAAATACTGAAAGGCTCAGGTGCATTCAGGAAGTTCATCCATACAGCGGCTCATCCACCATCCTAAAATTTAAATTAGTACATGTTGCTTAGACTTTTTTGATGTGTGTAGTATTATCTCTTAAACCAATTTAGTAACATTATAAATATAAAAGAGTATAAGTAATTTTCTGTTTCAACATACAACTGAGCTTGTTGATTAGAACCTTTTCAGCTCAAATTATATGAATCGATCCTAAGATTGTCTGGATTCCAGTTTCTCCAATAGGTGACAGGGCAAACAGCTCAGTTCAGCTATATAGATTATACCAGACTTCAGATGTATTTTAGGAGACTCGTATAGCCATTGTATTTTGAAAACCAACATAATTTATTTAATCATTATTGCGTAGTTGCACACTGCACAATTGATGATGTTATCGTTTAAGACAATGTCACCTATAAAGAGCGATTGTTGACATAAACTTATATATTATTAGTACATAAATACTATACAATACTAAAAACAATTCACCATTTAAATTTAATTATATACAACCATCATTTAAAAATATCCGACTTTTTTAAAGGCGTTTTACTAAAAACAATATTGTCTAATGAAATTTATTTTTGGATCAATTCGCTTTTATTTTAAAAAACAGGGATCAAAAATGAAATTGACGATTCTGTCCATTATTTCAGATATACTATTAAAACATTTTGAAACCTCGTGATTGATAGATTTCAGAATACTAAGAACTCCGCCGATATTTTAAATACTCATGCAAATAATTTCTTGAACAACACTCTATAGACATTATTATTGGAGACTTGTATCGAGTTTGTTCTGATATGTACCAACCTTTTATAATAACAGCGTATAGTTTCAATTTACGGTTTCTCCGTTGTGAACACTTAGGACTGCTGATGGTAGTTGATGCTATGACTGCAGATGGTTCTTGTCGGTCTTTTCTGCCTAGTTCATATTTCTATTCCATTCGTGTCAATTTTAATAAGTGTTAAACTAAATCCTTTTTGTAAATTGGTTTGCAGGGAACCAAATAATATATGCAATATATTACCAGATAAGTATGAATTATGTAATACATAAAAAATAAATAGTGCTCCTATTGTTCTCAATATATATTCTTATATTGTCATTTAATAACACTGAACAATAGGATTTTTAGAATTACGTGTATTGTATTATAACACTTTATTACGAAAACGTATAGATATGTGGTTTATCAATTAGTCGGAGGGTGTCGGTGTGTTATCAGTTCATTTCTACAAATCAATCGGTATATATAAACTCGTAGGTATCCATGCATACTGCGTGGATAAGTTTGCATGACCCGGTTTGCCGTTAATTGTTTGCGCGCTTTACGTGTGTTTCAGTATGTACCTATTAGAAACACGTTTTACAGTGCAAACTTAAACAGCGAGAAGCCCCTGCCCTGTGTGACTCCTGGTACAGGTCACATCGTACATATATTGTTTATTCGAAACATTTATTCATTTAAATTAAACATACAAGGGTTTTAGAAACATATATTTAATTTTTTTGTCTGTATTGTTGGGTTTTCTGAATCGGTGTACACCAAACTCTTGGAAAACAGAATTATTACTCGCTTACTACTCCACAGTTACCCTTTACTGACTTGTTTCTCTTTCCTTAATTTAACTTCAAATATTTCAAGGTTAGAACAAACACTGGAACTATCTAATTCGTTGTTCTTCTGGTATATATTTAGAAAGGTACCGATGCTATGCAATATTAACAATGCAAACCATCCTGTGTATTATTCTTAATTCTATTTAAAAAAAAATATTTCTTTATCCGTTATTGGGGCATGTTACATAATAACTAAACAATCCTTAAAACAGTACAACCTTCATTTTAGTGAGAAATATAAAATACTTTTATATTGACCTTAGTACGCAGCAAGAATACCTTGCAGAGATTTTCAATGTTACGGAGTCGCAATCCTACTTTTAAATCTCGCTATAGGGCGGAAATTCGATAAGACACCTTATTTCTTGAGTTAACGAGTTTCTATTAAGTAGTTCTGAATTTTAGAGCATTCTAATACGTAGAGTAGATAGAATATTAACATATAACATTCATTTCGGCTCAGTTGGTATTTGAAGTTTACAATTCTGCATCCGTAGTCAGCCTAGTCAGGCTGACTCAATCAGTCGATTGAGTTTCTGTGACTAATGAAATGAACGATTTCGTTCATCATCATCATCTCAGCGATGAATCCCGGTTGCAGCCCAAACTCTCGCTTCGGCGCCCGGGGTCCGCTTTCCGACTTTTACTTCTCCACTTCGCACGGTCTTCAGCATCCCTGGTAGTGAGACCATTGGCACGCATATCACCCTTTACGACGTCAAGCCAGCACTTTTTGGGTCTACCCCTCCTGCCGGGGCCCGGCGGAAGCGGCATGGCCAGACATTTGTTTCCCACGTAAGCATCCGGTTGCCGTAAAACGTGGCCGTACCATCGGAGCCGACACTCCTGCAATTTATCCGCAATGTCACGGACATGAAGGCTGCCGCGAATGCGGGAGTTCCTAACGCGGTCCTTCCGCGTCACTCCACACATCCACCGCAGCATATTCATCTCTGTGACACGCAGTTCTTGCTTGTGTCGCTCTAACACCGGCCACGCTTCACAGCCGTATAAAAGGACAGGCCTAATGATGGTCTTATAAACCTGTCCCTTCAACTTTACCGGCATCTTGGGGTCACAAATGACACCAGTTACCTCACGCCATTTCGCCCACGCGGCAGCAATGCGTGCCTTGACCCGGTGAAACCCGGTGAAACCAAATGACCTTTAAGAACCACGCAGGACTTCGGGAGAAGTCGCTATTTCTGCATCACGTTTCTAACCCTATGGCGACCGCCTTTGTGCTGCGGGTCGAAATGTGATGGACAGCAGCAACCGCAACGATTTACCGACTAAAACACCTGCCGCCACACATAGCCCTATGTGGAGGGGTCACAAGATCAATTTTTGGTTAATGTACGTATCTCCCTAGGCTCGCGCATTACCTGAGAGACTACTCTCAGGCAATGCGCGAGGAAGCACGCAGTAGAAGCAATAAAAAGGTCTTTTTACTTTATAGTAATGTATAATATTAGATATTATTATTTAACAAAATAACAAATGAATGGATTAGCAGAGTGAGACAATATTTATATCCCTAAAAGTCATTCTTTGTCAATTACAAATTCAATCTTTATTCTTTTAATATTTTAACTATACATAAAACTCTAACATCAAATGTTGAAATCGGCACAAACGGGGACATCTTTCATTTTGATAAAGCTGTTGTTTAACAGCTTCGGTACACTGGAAGTATACGAACATAAATGAACGATCCGTTTGCGTATTCAATAGAATTTATTAGAGCGTCTGTGTTATCGTGGAAAAAACATGTCTGCCATGACATGAATGACTTACCCCTGAAAGACTTTCCCTCCTTACTCTAAGATACTCTACCCTCCGCCTTACAGGGTTTCTGCACAGCTAATTCGTCGTTGCGTTTCTGAGCATATATAATCATCTCCTGAGTCAATAATCTTTTCCGTTGCTGATAATGATGCTGCTAATACAGCAGTATCTGCATACTGATCACGAGTGAGCTCTTGTACAGTGATGTTTTTTGATGACTATCTAAAATCTTGCTCCCCTTATAGGATTGAACTGCCCATAGCACATCTAAGTTCTTTGCTTATGAAAAAATCAAATTGGTTACCAAGCTGCATTCATTGTCCTTTTATCACTGCCTGGGAATAATTTTCTAGCCAGTGGTTTAAGCGATTGGTCTGGATTGAGGGCGGTATATTCTACAAAAAGATATATTCTTGTTATTATCAATACTTGGTATATTTCATCTCACATTGCCTCTTTGTTTTTAATTTAGCAGGATTTCGAATCAGAAAATACGAAAATCAAATAGGTTGTTATAAATTGATCTCAGATGTCATTGATCGATGGTACAATTAATCTGCAAAGCCGATAATTGAATGAGATAGGTGATTTGTAACTGCATATATAACGTGAATCAATTAGTATCCACTGATGCATTGTTATGCATCAGGCTGAAATACGAGGTAAAACACACATAAATTAATATTATTCCGACCCTAAATAAGGAATTCACATTTTGCAGTTTGTCTAAGCGTTGATCACTTCTTAAACTAATTTTGCTAAATAGCTTCTAATAATTCACAGCTTTTATGCTTAACGTTTTTGAGATATTATTATGATATACCATAAGAGTGTTTGAATTAACGTCAAAACGTTAGATAGATAAAATATTGGATAGGTTCTGTATTTCATTTGTTGATTATTTGATTAGTTACTAATAATAACAAATAATAATAAATAATAAATCTTTATTGTAACACCTTATTATAATAACTCAATGAACCCTAGTCTAAGAATAACAGATCTACCTTGTGGACATTTACTCCATTGTTTGGTAAGGGAAGTTTTGATAAATTGATTGCAAACAGCTATATTAATTGATGGAGTAGTAATGTTATTGATTTGTAATCAACTAGGTCTAAACGATCTGCACACATGTATAAAGGACATTTTATTTTCCTACGTATTACTTGGAACAGTCGACTGACACTCCCATAAAATGCAACACAATAAAATAGCGCTTTACGCAATAATCAATACCCACAGCTTCGGATAGCCCTCACCATTAGAAGTGGACAGATTCGGAATATTAATAAGGGTCGCAAGTTAAATTTTATTTAGTACAAGCAATTTATGAGTGGGATCGTTTATTCTGCAATGTCTTGTCATATGAATGCGCTTATATCGCCATGCACTCTTATTAAAATGCTTTTGTAACTTTAATATGACAAAAGTCAAGAGTTATATTAGACGTTTATGAGCATTATTATTTTCATACTCATATTGTTTTCCCAGATTTAATATTGTCTGAACGGAAGATTGTAAAAGGTCTAAGACAAGTGTATGTTTCTTACCATCTGCTTTTTTCTTGTTCCGGAATCTGTTACTCTGATATGTACGAGTATATACAAACATGATAATGCGGCGGGGTGACTATATAGTTTTCTTTTAAAGTTTTCCGTATTCGGGAATTTTTATGTGGCTAGAACGGGAAAGGTAATTTTACTGAAATGTCGTTAGATGCAGTCATTTAGGTTAATTGAAAAAAAAAACTTGGAAACAGAGATTCTGTTCTCATTGAAGTTATGTTCTCATTTTATATTTATTTATTTATTGTTAGAACTGTGTACATACATTTTAATGTTGTTAAGTACATTTTGTATTAACAGTTTGCCTTTTTAAGGCGTACAATATTTATAAATGTATTTTTATGCTTCAAATTATTACAAAATAATAGTAACATATTCATTTATTTGCAATTATAATTTTATTATAACTAATTTTTTTATTAATTTGAAACACAAAAAGTATAGAATTAGAATTTTAACAAATAAGAAAAAAAATTATCATATTTAATTATATTACATTATATTTATAATTTATCAAATTAATAAAATAGTATGTATAAATTTTTTTATGTCAATTCCATAATAATTTGCCCTTAATTTAGAAACTTGTCCTTCAGATATTCGTCTAAGTTATAATACGACTTCTCAATTCACATTTGTTTCAATTTGTTTTTAAAAGAATGTTCAGAATTAGTATCTTGTAGCAATTTGGGCAAGTGATTATATATTCTGGGGGCTACAGAAAATAAGCTTTTGTTCAGGTAAGTCGTATTACTAGGTGGGCAACAAATTTTGTTTTGATGGCGATTCATCATAAATTTATTAAATAGATGCATATTATTTGTTACAAACATTATTACTTCATAGATATATATACACGGTAGAGTAAAAGCATTTATTTTAAGAAAGTAAGGCTTACAACTTTCAATTTGCTTTAGATTAAATATGGACCTTGAATGAATACATCTTTTTTGTGACTTAAATACAATATCTTTATCTGTTGAATTACCCCAAAATAATATACCATATCGTAATAAAGATGTCACATTACCATTATATGCAGTAATAACAGTAGACAAGTTGGTTTTTTTAGACAACATGCGTAAAGCGTATGAGTATTGATTGATTTTTGCACTAAGGTTTTCAACATGTAATTTCCAATTTAATCCACTGTCTAAATATATTCCTAGAAATTTTGTTTCTTGAACAGTTTGTAATGATTGTCCTTTGTAATTTATTAGAATGTTGGTCATTTTAGGTATTCTATTTTTAAATGTTAGTAAATTAGTTTTTGTCAGGTTTATTTTTAAATTACTACATTTAAGCCAGTCAATAATTACGTCCAAAGTTTGATTAATATCAGTTTGAATTTTTATGTCATCCTTACCACTGAAAACAACAGTGCTGTCATCTGCAAATAATATCATTTTATGGTCACTTACATTAGGCAGATCGTTTATGTAAATAATAAAAAGTAATGGACCTAATACACTGCCTTGGGGCACTCCGGTATTAATTTCTCTAAATTTAGATACATATCTAACTTCCTTATTTAGCTTTGTACAGTTTTTTGTAATCACAGTACATTGTGTACGATTACTTAAGTATGATTCGATCAACTTTAAAGCATTGCCTCTAATACCATATGCATTCAATTTTTCTAATAATAACTTGTGATTTACATGATCAAACGCCTTTGTCAAATCCATAAACAATGATGCTGTTGAAATTCCTTTGTCTACATTCTGCATAACCGTTTTAAGGAAGTCGTAAATCGCCATATTAATATTTTTATTTTTTCGAAATTCATATTGCTCTTCTGCAAAATCATTTTTCCTTTCTAAGAATTTGTAGAGATTATTATATATAACTTTTTCATAAAATTTTGATAGTATAGGGATGAGCGCGATTGGCCTATAACAACTCATATCTTTTTTATCCTTTTTTTTGAACAAAGGCTTAATTATGGTTTTTTTCAGTTTGTCAGGAAATATACCTTGACTAATACTTAAGTTAATCAGGTGGCTTAAAATTGGAGATATTGAAGGACATATAATTAAAAATCTTTTGTACACGTCTCTTGTGTGATGGCCGTTACTAGGTGCACGTTTGTTGTGTTGAATTACGTGGAACTGAATATGATAATTATTGCATATCACAAAGTGTTCTCTTCAAATCGCACCCAATCGCCAATATTCGAACAATTTGGTAAAGCAATAATTCCAGGAAAGCAATATTTAACTTGCCGAAATGTCTAGTGGAAAGAATACCACGCGACGAAGTACTTTGCAGTCAAGCTTTTCAAGCGACTACCTCAGTCTAGATCAATTTTGTTTATTATTCCAGGCGTGTAGTGTGATTGACATTAACGTATCTGAAACGTGATGATCCCTGTCAAAGCTTTATAATCTACCTTGACTAGATATTGGTAGTTTCCTTTACACCTACTCTCAGTTCTATTTACAGTCAATTGATGATCTAGACAAGCTTTTATATAAGCAATGTATGTATATAACTGTTTCATATCATACATATAATTAAACACTAAAAATACCAAACAGAAACGCCCCCTTAAGGCTAGCTGCATTGACTTTCTGGATAATAATTATACACGTATCTAGGTATAGGTTAGCTCTCTGGCAAAGTGAGACTAATCAAACGCTTCAGGATTCGATAAACTTTGATGAGTTTTGGGACCCCACGGAATAAGAAACTCCTAAACGCCGCAAATATGTAACCATTTCCAACGGTAATATGTTTGCGGGAACAAGGTGAATTAGAGAATCAATTTAATTCTGTTAAAACCCGCAGCTGAGGTAATTTCCATTAATTGTCTGTTCAATTCTTTTGTCAGTGACTGGGGGAAACCTTTGAGCAGGAACTATTAACTAATTAACCGAACGGAATAGTCTGTATCTCAGATTATTTGTAGCAATTTTAACGTACATTTATATAAGGTTATTGTGGAGCTTAAATTTATTTACGTTGATATTCAACAAATGTCTGAAAGTATATACCTATGAAAAATGATTGGATCATTTTTATACCTAAATATAGCTTTAATAAGCAGCATATTAAATTATTTACGAGTTAGTGGTTTACATTATTATCAATATTGCAAAAACATAAATATAATAAAAATATATAAACTACTCAATTGAACGTATTTCGTTCCCGCTAACTCCTTCAGATCGGATTAGGGCCCGAACTCGGATAAGTTGTTGCATATAGGTTATCAGGTGGTTTATTGGAATTGAATGTCGAAGGCTTTTTTTGGTATCGGGAAAAACCCTATTTTTGGCGGGTTCTCCGGCCCAGAGGGACCGAGGGATATGTGGAACTCCGGGAAAGATCGGGCCATCCGACTATGCACTAAAAACCCCGCTGTTCTCCTATTGACTACGCCCGGGACCACAGATATGTGGCCTGCCGATCTCGTGGCTCAGGCCGGCGAAGGCTAACCCATTGTGTCGCGGTGGGCTTCTTTCATAATGTCGCCAGAGGGCCAGGATTTCGTCTCTCCGATGCTCTCCTCTATCTAATCTAGGAGTTGAAGAGGGCCGCGGGAAAGCACACAGTCTCACGGCAATGTTGTGAACGGCAGATCCTCCCCCGAGGGGCTGCCCGCCGTGGCTTTCTAGGGCGGCCGGAGGTCGTTGGATGCCCTTGGGCGCCGGCGACGTGGCCCGCGTTGTTGGGAGGAATATTGTATATATATACACTATATATACAGACTTGCCAACTCCTGCTCCAGCGCCGACGCCTCCTTTGCGGACATAACTGCTTCGCAAAAAGAGGCGACGGCGGTCCACCTCGGTTAGAATATCGAAGTCTAACTGAGCTTTTGTTTAGTATTCAAGAGGTTTATGTTTGTGTTTATGTCATCTCGCCATTCCTCCTAGTTATTTATTGTTTGTTTATTTAAATATATTACCAACATGACATACTCGTACATTACACAAATATAGATTAGTCAGGCGTAGTAACATTTAAAGTGTGTCACAATTATTGTTGACTACTGCACCTACTGCAACTGTTGGCGATGACTGCAAGAAGTAAATTGCGAAAACAGAAAAATAAACATATAAATACAAATTATCTTTATAAAATACATGTTTTCCAAAATAAGCTAGTTATTTAGTAAATAAGATAAAAACAAAAAATATGAATTTAAAATTGTATCATTAAATATATCAAATTGTAAGTTAAAAGTGAATTATACAATTTAGTCAATTTTATTCGAGAGCATAAACGAAGATTTGATAATGCAGTACTTTAATGAAACAGTCTAAAATTACATTGTCTCGGTAAATGTCTCGTCACTGATCAATTTATTACATTATTGTTAAAAATAAGGGCCAGTTTATTCGAAGATTAGTAGTGTCTCACAGTGAATAGGGCTGGTCTTATTAAAACTATACTTTCAGTAGATACATCTTATTAATGTATTGTTAGCAATAATAGTAGCCGAGACTAGTCTCGA
Organism: Malacosoma neustria; assembly: GCA_963693495.1. Lineage (NCBI taxonomy): Eukaryota > Metazoa > Arthropoda > Insecta > Lepidoptera > Lasiocampidae > Malacosoma > Malacosoma neustria. The sequence continues at coordinate 23,027,001 of OY856371.1, read as the reverse complement.
TATGAAATAACGACAGAAACTGTTTTGGAGTGGAAACGGAAATTATGTTGATTATCATATTCAAATAGACAACTGTATATTCAAAAGAATAAAGATTTGGGGACATCTTCAGAATAACGACAACTCAGTTCCAAATTGAATGAGTGACATGTATACATATCATTGATCGATGTAGCAAAACAAAATCAATTATTTTGCATGTACTAAATTTTACTTATCAATTATATAAAAAAACATGATAATGACAATTATATGAATTATGTAATTGTAAGAATACCTCATTGTGTTTTACATGAAATTTGCAATAGAACTTCGAATTCGCGAGGTGAATGCATGGTCTGTCCAATATTTCCACATTGATTGACAAATTTAATGGATATGATAGCATTCATTGGTCTAATCGGATTAATCCATATCTAATTTCACTATAACGCCTATTGACTTTAATCTCATATATTAATATTCAACAGTTATTAAAACTTCCGAGAAGTAAAAGAGAAGAAGTTAAAATCTAAATACTTAAACTTCAATCTTAAGCATCTAAGAATATTTGGCGTATCTCAAAGTCAATTACGAACAAATCCACACTTGGCAGAAATCTCGTGTTTTGAAACCCCCACAAGCTTCTGTGATTGAAGATGTACACCTACTTTTATATATATTCTTGATTGTTCATAGTAAATGTATATTCTTGGTCGTTATAATCTCTTTGGAGCAACAAACTTACCTTGCGTTCCAATTGATTACTACAGACTATTAATATTATGACGTAACTGAGTTAACGGAGGGTATAGTTGTCTAAAATACATTAGTTTTGTCACTGTTATGAGTTCTAGTTCTGCTAGATAAGTTCTATTTTATTCATATATTCCGTATTCATAAATTCAGAAAACGAAGCTGTGATATATATTGAATGAAATGAAAAAATCCTTTATTTTCTCCCAAAAGTTACAAAAGAGTACGTACGAGTACATATAAAAGTGCAACAGGTAGAAAGTATATTATAAAAGTACTATCAGTAGCTCAATGAAGTAGAGAGAGACAGGAGTCCAAACTGAGCAGAAGCCCGTCCTATGGATTTCCTAGACTCTTCTCTCTTTCTGGAGATAAGGAGAGCCAGTAAAAATCAAAAGAATTGTGTAATTGTGGGAGTGCGCGCGTGCATGCGTGTGTGTGTGTGTTTGTAGGGATGGGAGCACGCACGTGTGTTTATGTTTGTATGAAAGGATTTGTGTAAAAATAAATAAATAAAATAAAAAATGCGTTGCGTGATTAAAAATTAACTTATTACAGATTGTAATAACATATAATAATAGGAAGTTTACTATTTCTTCGTTTTTCAAATTTTTAATAAGAGATTCCGTTTCATTATAGTTCAGTGATAATAGCCATTCTGTTAACACTTTTTTAATGTCTATTCATAGTGTGTACTTTGAAATATTCATTTACTTTATCATACAAGTTACTGCTCAGAAAATTAAAAAACTCTTTGAGCAAAGCATGTGTTTTTAGATGGCTGTTTGCAAACCATATAATTCCTACGTGTTTCCTTTATCGTAATCTTTTCTATATTTCATAAGTGAGTATTTTTTAACAACACATTTAATATAAACAGTTTTCTCACTGTCAAAACCTGTAGGAAACAAGTGTGGTTTATTAAAGCTTATCTCAAGAATTAACCTTTGAGCTTTTTCAAGTTGCATAAAGTTAGTTTTAGATACGCCACCCCAGGAAGAGGTGCAATATGTCAAAATGGATTACCCTAAAGCAAGGTAAACAGTTTTAGTAAAATCTTTATCGGCAACATTTCGAAGTTGCTTGAATACAAAAGCTAATTTTTTTACATTTTGTGTTAGAGTTTGTACATGATCATGGAAGTTTAAATATTTATCAATAGTGATCCCTAAATATTTGCAGCTATGAGCCAAAGCTAGAGATGGACATGCACAATTTAAAAAGTTGCAGGAATGGGCTATAATTTTATGATTTTCAATATTATTGTCACCTGTTTTACGTATTGTAAATGGTATATATTTGGTCTTAGTTTGATTGAGAGACAATGAGTTTGCCGACAGCCAACCACATACACTATTAAAACCGTTTGCATAATTAAAAACCTCGTCCTAAGTATCTTTATAAAAAGTTAAGGTCACCTGCGTATGATTGAAACCTGCAATTGGCCAACTAAAGCCTATATAAATATAGAAAAGAAAGAGCGACGAGTCGAAAAAACTACTCTGTGGCACACCATATGTAATATCACATTCTTGGATTATCACCTCGTCTATTCACAGTTTGTCTACGACAGGAAATATAATCTTTAAAAAGTGATAGCTGATTACCGCGTATGCCAATATTTTCAAATTTTGTAAATAGCTTAGAAAATTCAACCGTATCGAATGTTTTTGTTAGATCCAGATATATAGTTAAACATTTCTTTTTATTATCGAGCAAATAAACCAAAAAATCAATGTAGTGAAGTAAAGCATGATTTTTTAAAGCCAAATTGGTTACTTGCCAAAATTTGTTTTCTTTCTAGGTAGTTCATTAATCTCTTATTGATAATCTTTTCAAGAACTTTTGATAGAGCAGTGAGAATATTATCAATAGTATCTTTTTTACCAGCTTTGTGTATTGATATAACAATAGCTTTCTTAAACGTATTAGGAAAAACTCCTTCATTTAAACACCGGTTATAAAGATATGTCCAAATCAGAACAATATATTTTCTAAGCGACTTAAGGACTTGTGAGGATATACCATCATTATCAGTTTCTAGAAGTACAAATGATTCTTTTACATTATAATGGACAGCATCTATAGGCAAAGAGACATTTAACTTTATTTTAATAACTAAAATGGAACCAACACTGGAAAAGAAGAAATTTGTATCATCAACAGTGGCCTGGGCAGAATCAGATAAGCTAATAAGCGCTTGAAAAGAGTTGGTGTTAAAATTTGCGATTGTCCTAGTTTTCCATAATTGCTTCGTATTATTTTTCGATTTACTGATTTGTTCTTTTTCATATGCTTCCTTGGATTTCTTTATTACATTTTTAAGAAAATTACGATATCTTTTGTAAGTAGTAGAAAGAATTTCACTTGGATCTTTTGTCTCTATTACGCATACGCCTAAGAAGACCTGGAGTAATCCAAGCCTTATATATAGTTTTGCTTCGTGGATTTTTTGATATTGTGGTATTTGACTAAATTTCGTATATAACCTTGTAAACATAGCTTCGTTTAAAATTTGTATATAGTATATAGGAATGAAATCAAATAGCTTCCCTGAATTCTCTAGTGCTTCAAAATTAATTACAGTTTTTGTCATGTGTTTATTATGGAGTTTGTATTCTTTAGTTTATACAACACTGATAAGCTACACAGTACTGATTCATGGTCCGTTATATCAGAGTGCAATATAAAAGTTTGTGTGATATATGGGTTATATGATCTAAGCAGCTAGAACCTCTTGTTTCAACATAATGAGCGGGTATTAAACCATTAATTGATCTAATTACAAGACTGATGACTTGTCTCTTTAATATTTATATTAATGTCTCCTAGCAAAATAACATTTTTAACACCATAAAAATATGATAATAGATTTGCAGATTTTGAGTTGGTTCTGTTTGTTTGTTGATCTTTCTATTAAAGTTTCAAACAAGTTTTGTTTAGATAAAGTTCAAGTTCCTTCTGTGAAGTGATTTAACCGGGCGAATGGAGCACTTGATTACAAACGTGTAGGTGTGTTGGGAAAGTTGGTCTATTGCCTGTACTGTGTTTGCCTGATTAATAATTACTAGATTAAAAATGCGCTATTTGGTGAATCACTATCACATTTCTGGATCAGATTGACAGGGTGTGGCAAGCATTCTCATGCAACAAGTATTCATACAAAATACATATGTTGCCTGCGATTATCGGGAGAGAGGAAAACAAGATAAGCGCAGTGGTTGCTTCCTACTTATAAACGTTTCATTCAACATTTCATCCAGATTGCTTCGGAAGCTTTCAGAGTTCTTATCTTCGCTAAGTAGCATCGCAAGGAAAGACTGGCACACGACGAAATTTTAAAGCAAACGAATAGTTGTAAGTTGTCCAGGAAGCTGATAAGTGAATGACTTTATGTCCTTTTTCATATATGATATGAATTGCATGAGTAAGTGTAAAATAACTTGTTAATAAGAATTTATTTGCGTAAGAAATACTTAGGAAACTGCTCTGTAGTATTTAACTCAGATTTTGCTATTTATCCTCTCCTTGCTCCTCTGTCATATGAAGTTGCATATGGTTAAGCAACATGTAGATTTAAAGTACTCGAAAATGTTCTACGACCCATAAAGACTTTCACTGCTTTGTATCTAATGAATTAATTATCAAAGAATATGTCTATTTAAGTTGACATAATCATATATACAGTTAAAAGATGAAAGTAGAAAATCTAGTATATTTAGAAGATTTAATATATTATTACTCATTATTCAAAGACCCAAAAGACTATGTTAAAAATATTGTATTAATTAATGATGCAGTCTATTGTCTATTATTATCAGGTCATCGTTTTAACAATTCTACAATATTTTATGTTTGCATTATTATTGTTAACATACTTTTATTGCGAAGACATCAATTAAAGAATTGACAGTGCTTACCTCTATTTCAATCCGGAATTCAAAATGCACTTAAATTTTTAATTAAATTAACTAATAAGTACGTGTGTAAGCACACGGATCAGTACACGTGGCACCTTCGTGTTTGTATAAGAACAAGTTGTGTGGAACCGCGGACGGAGGACGTCGGGCGGCCGCGTCTGTTCCTAACCGTAGGCGGGAACCGTCTGCCGCGCGCAGTGTTGCTGAAAGCTTGTTTACGTTTAGACAGTTATTTTCTACGATTTTTCTTTTTGTCACCATGTTTTACAGTTTTAATGGGTTTTTTTTATTAGAGTTTGGTGTCGATAGGATCTTTGTACGAAATAATACACAGAAATACTATTTTTATTATCAACACGTATAAATTATATTTACTAGTATGAGTACTAGTATTAGTAGAAATTGCGACGGATACATTCAGCAACACGACTTGTCTGTGCTATAGAATGTCCTGGAAGATTATTTTAATTTTATTCAGCTTTGTTTGTTGTTTTACATGTTCATCGATATCAATTATTATATATTAACGATTTGAATTTGCTTGTACGAAGTCAGAATAGTCATGAAACATACTTTTGACGGAAAATGTTTGCAAGAAATATATCTAATTGACCTATTTTATCTCGAGGTTTGCAAGACAAAGCGTATATGTATAGAATTTACATTAACAAAGTCAGTGCGCTATGTTTTTTGAAAAGGGAAATGTGTATTATCACAATTAACTGGCGCTAAAGAAGACAACTCTAAATTAAACCCTTTTTTTGGTCTCAGGCAAAAACCTCTCTTGACGGGTTCCCCCGGCCCGGGGGCACCGAGGTATATATGGGACTACGGGAAAAATGTGCGACCATCCGACTACCCACTAAAAAACCCCGCTGTTCTATCGCCTACGCCCGGGCCCACGGATAAATGGCTTGCCGATCTCGTGCCCCGGGCCGGCGCCGGCCCGCCCTTTGTCTTAAGGCGGGCCCCTTCTAAATTGTTGGCGCCGGGGGTCACGATTTCGTCCTCCGGCGCTCTCCTGGATCAACAGTTGAGGGGGGCCGCAGAACAGCACGCGGCCCTCTCCCTCGCGGTAATAGTGCGGGTGGCGGGTCCTCCCCCGAGGGGCCGCCCGCGGCCGCGCCGCCGGCGTGGCCTGCGTTGGGGGGAGGGGAGTGCGGTGGTCGACTCCCGCTCCCGCCCTGCCACCTCCTTTGCGGACATGACTGCCGCGCAGAAGGAGGCGACAGCCGTCCATCCAGGATCACCCCCGACCATGGACAGAACCAGGGCCGGTAGCGACAGGTCCGCGCTGATTTGGGCGACGAGGGCGCGGCGGTCCTCGCGCCACGCAGGGCACACGGCGACACTGTGGTCCACTGTGTCCTCCTCGTCGCCCGCGCCACAATGGTGGCACCCCGACGTCATCTCCCGTCCTATGCGACAGGTACCTCCCGAAGCAACCGTACCCCGAGAGGACCTGCGTCAGGCGGAAGGTCAGGGCGCCGTGGCGCTTTTCCAACCATTAACTCTAAATTAAACCCTGAATTAACTTGAGATATTCTATAGGTGTCCTCAAGCTTTAGACAGTAAATATCTAAAAAGTCGAAATCAGTTTTAAATATTGATTTGCTAACTTCTAATGCATATGCGTGGTTATCGTGGTTATCATATCGTGGTGGTGGAAAATATAATTGGTCATTTATTGTTTGATGTTACGCTGCCTTTTTGGTTGGTTTTCGCTGTATGTAATAAAAATGTGCATATTACTGTTTGAACGATTTATATGGTAGCGCAAGGCGTTTATCTCCACAAAAAATAGCCGAAACTCGAGTTGCGATGCAGAATGAGGATTAGATGACTGGAGAGAGATATGTAGTCTCTTTCGAGGCTGTCGTGTGCTTTTACTGTGGTCCGTAGGCCATGAGTTGAACTCCGACGATATAAAGTAACTGAAGCTATCGACACTGCATAATTGGTTATCGTATATGCGGATCGCATTGTATGCTAAAACTTTCTTCAGGATCAGTAAAATAGTCTCAAGTAACGCCGCTCACGCCACATATTGCGTCAATTCCTTTTTGATGAATCTATCGATGTAAAATTGTAAATGAAGGCTCAATCTTCTATTTCTGTGTTCCCATTGTCCAGTACCGGTAGACAGATTTCTTGCCTAGCTTCGTAGTGTTTCGTGAATTTAGCTTCAAGATAGGCGACTGTTCCAGAAATAAGCTGCATGTTACTCCTACTACCCAATCATAGATGCGTTCTCCTTTTATGCGTTCTTTGGCCCGGGTATCTCTTGGGAGTTTTCGGGTTGCTTTACGCTATCCAAATCTCGTAATTTGTTAATAGATCCATCGGTTCCTTAGGTAGTACCGTTAAAATATTAAAAATCTCGACTCCCAGTAGAGTTGCGAACTGGAAGACTGAGAACCGCTGTTAACCGGTGTGAGCTGCGCCATCTGTAACAAGCATTGGCAATATATCTTTCAAATTAAAAAAAAAAGCTATTGCATACCATTTTAATCAACTTATGCAATTATAATTATTCATTTATTTTTTATTTATGCAGTAATTTTTTAAATTTTGGTGGTAGTATGGTTGATTCGGAGGCCCATTTCCATGCTGATTTGTTCCATTCTGCCAAGGAGGTTCGCCATTTCAGCCTCATTCGTCGCTAAGAGAGTTGTGTCGTCTGCGTAACGGAGATTTGTGATCCTAGCGTCTTCCACGGTGACGCCACCTTCCCAGTTTTCCAGAGTTCGCCTGATGATGTATTCTCCGTAGACGTTAAATAGGATAGGGGACAGAATCCAGCCCTGCCTTACACCTTTTTCAAACTTGAAGGGCTCAGATGTTGTCCTTTCAACTCTCACGGCACCCCTGTTGTTCTAGTAGAGTGACTGGATCAGCGCAATTAGGTAATTAGGTACTCCAAGTTCCTCCAATACCTTCCAGAGAGTGGACCAGATGACACAGTCGAAAACCTTACTATAGTCAATAAAACACAAGATGATAGGAGTGTTGAATTCGTAGGATTTTTCGATCAGCTGGCGGATGTTCAAGATTTGTTCACGAGTTCCTTTGCCCTTAAAGAAGCCAGCCTGCTCCTGTGGTATCTGGCAATCCAAGAAGTAGCGAATTCTGTTATTTGTGATGTGTAACAAGACTTTACTGGCATGTGATATGAGGGCCAGAGTTCTATAGTTGTCACGTTTAGACGTTGAGCCTTTCTTGTGCAGAGGCAGGACGACCGACTCCGTCCAGTCACTGGGCCATTCACCCGTACGCCAAATATTATCACATATTTTGTGTATTGCGCTCGCCCCCGCAATGCCCATTGCCTTTATGATCTCGGCTGTAAGTTGGTCCGGTCCAGGTGCCTTTCTATTTTTGAGAGCGGCAATCGCAGCTGTGACCTCAGACAGCAGTATAGGAGGTTCAAGGGCTATTTTATCCCATGGCGTTAAGTTATGCGTTAGTATGAGATGATGAGGGTCACCGTAGAGTTTCTCGCAATATTTACGCCATCTTTCCATTACTGCATCCAGATCTTGAAGTCGGGTTCCATCCTCATCTTCAATCACCCAAGTTCTGGATTTGAACTGCTTCGAAAGAAGCTAGACTTTCTTAAAGAGATCTGAAGTTTGAACTTTGAGTGCGTGATCTTCAATATCTTGACATATATTTCAGACGTAGTTGTTTTTGTCCTGCCGACATAGTTGCTGTATTATTCTGTTCAGCTCCGAGTAACTATAACGATCCTCCTGGCTAGCTAACCCTGTCATTTTTAGAACCTTCCTCTCCTGGATTTAGCCCAGGTGTCATCAGAGAGCCACGACTGTCTGCGAATGGGTGGCGAGCGTTGTTTGGTGATCCCATCTACTGTCCTCCATATCAGGTCCTTTAGGTGATTCCACTGGTCGTTTGTACAGGTATTTACAGGCAGTGGATGCTCCATTATGGCGTTGTTGATGCCCTCATAGAATATTGGTTTCTCTGATGGTTCCAGAGTGCGCGGCCTTACTGGAGGTCCTTTTTTAACTGCTTTCAGACGCAGAGCAAATTTGGCTACTAGAAGACAGTGATCGTATCCACAATCCGCTCCAGGGAAAGTTTTCACATTTGAAATGGAACTCCTCCAGCGGCTGTTGATTATAACGTAATCGATTTGATTGCGATAACGACCACCTGGCGATTTCCAAGTATAAAGACGCCTTGGGTGGTGCTGAAAGCAGGTGTTCATAATCGTCATATTTCTGGCGATGCAGTATTCCAGCAATCTCTCCTCTCTGGTTCCTTTCACCCAGTCCAAACCTTCCAACCGTGCTCCTTATGTGATCATCCAGTATCGTATTGCGCACTTTTGCGTTCCAATCGCCAATCATTAAGGTTATCTCACGGTTTGGAATTTTAGACAACGCCAATTCCAACGTAATATAAAAGTCATCGATGACATCATCTTTTGCAGTCGCCGTTGGGGCATACACCACCACAATGTTCAAAGTACAGTGGTTCGTGCTCAGTCTGAGGGTGATTTATCCTATCACCGATCGGGTTGTAGCCTAGAACATGGCTGTTCAGGTGACGTGGCACCCATATAGCAATTCCGTTGCTGCTGGAGTTGGCAGCACCTGAGAAATACAGGGTGTTTCCGTTACAGGTTTTTTGATGTCCCTGCCCTCTCATGTGAGTCTCAGTTATCCCCAGCACCGCCAGTTTGTGCATTTAATTGCATAAGTTGATTAAAATGTTTTTCAATATCGCCCATCCCTCCGTACAGTCGTACCATATACATACACGTTAAGCGAACGCTCGGCCGAGCTACATGGTAGGCGGAGTGGGGGGGGGGGTTGGGTTTTATTTTCGTTACGGAATTTCTTGATTCGGTCGCCGCGCTCAAAGCTCGCGATAAAAGCTATGCAATAGCTTAATAAATAGTTCTTATTAGTTTATAATATTATACTACCACTCCAAACTCGTCTCGCGGCTGCCCTGTGCCTAGATTACTCAGCAATACTGTCATCAAATTAAGAAAAATACCAGAAGTAAAAACACCAAATTTCACCTATTGATATACTAAAGTCATTTGGTATTATTTAGTTGAAGTATCAATATCAGTTCTCAGACAAGCTATCATAGTTTCAAGTTCTTCATTAATATTTGATTCAATTATGTTACTATTCTTTGTTGTAGCGTTTCCAAATTTTATATTTTCCAAACTGCTCTGTGCTTTGGGTTGTGAAATTCCATCATTTCACCAATGAACTCGTACAGCTTTTGCATATGGATTACAAAGTGGCGTCTCATGGCCCGCATTTAAATTTCTTCTTCCGGAGGGGTATATAGTACGTAAGAAAGTAATGATGAAAAGCCCGCAATCGCACTGTTGCATATAATTAAAATGCTTTGAATAGAAGTAACAGTGGTGTTGCCTTTTTGTACTGGATCACATTATTGTACACACTCAGGGCAGATTCTGGTTTTATATACTGTCACACTATCCGTAATTTCTAAGCAACCCTTAAGGAATAACAATAGGAATATATCAACACATTTTCATAATTTTTTTAATATTAACCTGTGGCATAGCACTATCGAGTCAACAACAAACCAAAAAGGTTGTGACACCTATGACCACACTGGTAATGACAAATGTAATATATAATTTTATCTCTTTTCTGAAAAATCTTACATGCTAACTCAATAAAATGGAATTGGAATATAAAATAACTGATTGTTCTGTGCACTTATACACACTACACTATATTAGTCTAATGTCTAACAATAATTATGGATGTGGTTCCTTCAAAGAGCTCTCAGTCTTTCCCAAAAACATTCTAGCTCTGCCTTCAATAACAACGTCTAGTGGATCTCCAGGAACTCCCAGCCCCAATCCTTAAATAGATGTCCACGATGTGGTGCCCATTGCAATTCTTCCGGATTTCCTCAGCATTTCATGTAAGTTCTCGAGCTCAGTTGTTAAGATGTTTATAAGTTGAGGTAATTTTTTCCCCACATTGCTACAACCTACCCCACAACTATTCTCTTCTCAATATGTTCGAAGAACTTGGCGTCAAAGAGATGTCTTCAAGTATAGCTGAAGCATGGAACTGTTGCCACCTGGTTGTACACTCCGGACAGAAGACCCGTTTGATTTGCGCACGACATTTTGGAGTAGTAATGGAGAACAGGCAACGTCACTTTTGTAGTCTGTATCGAACTTCTTTGTGTACGGAAGCAACTTCCCAATGCTTCTCTGGTGGACCACCTGTGTGTCATTGATCTCTGGTAGAACAGAAAGGTTCTCCTTGAAGGTTCCAAATATACTGTGGAATATTATTTGATAAGCCTTTTCTTCTTCCAATGCTCCATTCACAGTGAAGTACCTTACCTTCTCTCCTCAGCTGCTTTCTTGTAGGTGTACCAGCCGCCAGCTCATGTTGTGCTGAAAAACTCACTGAATCTCCTAGAGTCATGTTCTTTGGCCCAAACATGAGCAAAAATGGTGATTGGGAAAAACATGCGAGTTATGTATGTAGTATGCGAGTGGTTATTAGCAAAATTTCGGCGTTCAATGTGGTTAGCTTGGCGATGCTTTCGCAGGCCCGAGACTCTGTACAAATGATGATCTTCTCTCAGGAGGGAGTGAAGCACTTTCCATTAGAACATGGTGGGCTCCAGAGAGACCGTATTTGGACTCCGGGAAGCTCTTGTGTACACCGTTTGCGTTTGTAATAGGCATGTTGGCGTGTCCAAGCCGAAGCTCATTAGTTCGTAGGGCATAGGCGGAGAACATGTACAAATACGGACCCATCGTGCCATACCAGTTTGAAGTATCGCTGGGGCCGAAATCTTTGTATACCAGCCCATTCAAAAAAACCACTTTTACCTAGATCTTCTTCAGAGGTTCTGTGGCTATCAGATGGTCCTTCTCCTTGAAGTGTACCTTAAAAGACGTTGTCTTCGTCTTTATCATCATATTAGTTTCAACACCCTTGATTTCTTGTCTACAGACATTGTGGAGGGTAAATATGATACTGATAATGTGGTTAGCCACTGTTATGCAAATTGCTGCTTCAGCATGCAACAATTCTGCCGCAGGATCAGGGTCAGTAGTGCCACAAACCGTAGAGTTGCACGTATATAATGTATAATGGAAATGTTTATTTTATTATAGTCCCACAAAAAAACCGCGATATCTATATTTTATGTGTAAGCCACTATTGATAGTTGTTGAAAATAGTGAACCATAAATACAACAAAAATTGATTATTTCTAATGCACATTTGGTAGTTACAGTTCTTCTAACTATACCTATCTCCTACTAATCTAAAACTGGAAAACTTACTCCATCCGAGATTGATGAAGTAACTAATTTCCGTTTTGATGTTAACTTAAGTTTGTATGTAAGTGATATGAAGTTCACCGGGTCCTCTATTATAAATATGAACGTAACTCTCTCTGTTACGTTTCCATTTTGATGAATTTCGGTAATACAGACAGATTGCACCTTGGAGAAGAACATGGGTTTTGTTTGTTAAATTTATATGACAGAACAACGTTTGCCGGGTCAGCTAGTTACCTATAATATGATCAATATTTACTAAAAATCAAACCACTGTTATATTATTATATATTCTTTTCGCATACAGTCAAATTCAGGGTTCAAATTATTTAACGTTAAATTTGGAAACTATAAAAAAGTTTTTTAAGAAGTCTATGACTTCAGTTTCTATGAATTTATAGCATTTAGATTTATCAAGTAGTTGTATATTTATTGGTGTAGCCATGACTAGAACCGCGTCTAGGCGTGTTTAATATACCTTCTGGTATGGTGGAAAACGGGTGTGTTTCGTTTTTGATAGTTGAAACCCGATCTTTTCCCGAGAAAGCCCGTTTGCTGTCGTCCAGACTGTCGGCTACAAGAGGACTCATCCCGACGAGAGTTGTGGCGAATTTTTCCACTGGGCTTTGCATCCGTTGTCTTTTGAGACTATCGTCTCATGGCGATTACCGCTGCGACTGCTCCAGTGGATGCCCCTCTGGTCGCTGCAGCTAAGCAGTCGCTAAGCAGCGGATGTCAGACTATACTCGAGTTGGGCGCTAAGGTTCATTTTAAGGTCGATTTCACTCTTGTTTTCTGAAATACGTACACACATCGTAAATCTGCTACGATGAGACCTACTCCCATACTGTTTGGACATAATGGCCGACTTTTTATGCCTTTCAATAGTATTTTTGATAGCAGCACGCCTTGCTGCGGAGCATATTAACAAGGAGACGTACATTATTACTCTCCTTTGGGGCACCCATGCGGCGCACTCCAACACCGTATGTTCCACGTTGAAGATTAAGATGCTGGATTCCCGTTAGCTCAGGCCAGAATCAAGGACACCGCTTGAGTTATTACTCAAGGGGCTATTGCCCCTTTGATTAGTACCCAACACACCTCTATATCAATATGATTATTGAAGGGGCGGCGTAGGCGTGGGTGGCGGAAGCTCCTCCGAGGGGCTGGCCGCAACGGTTGTCTATGACTGGATTTTGGCAGACTCCACTCAGCGGCGTGGTCGTTTCATACGTTGGCGGGATGTGCATTAGCTGGTTGAACTTAAATAACATTGAACTTAAAATTCTTCTGGGTTAACTAACATAATCTAATTTACTCATAAGTAATCAGTTAAAAAACTTAGGCAACTAAACAATTCTGTAAAAATAAGTTCTGTAAAAATAGACTGGCTTCTACATTAAGTAAAACATATTTTATCATTTTTACATGAAGAACTATTGTAGTGCACATGAGTTTTGAAGTGCATAAAATCTTACTTTTAAGACATGAACACTTTTTAGTATTACAGAGATTTTTACGTGTACATTTGACAAATCCCTGGCCTGTCCCCGTAGATTGCCGATTTACAACTGTACGGAGCGTCGTTTCTTCATTAGGACATCTTCTTTCTTAAGTAATTCTTAATGACAAACTGTAAACTGCTATCTTGAATACAACGTCTTTATAACACCTTGCTTTGTTCCAATTTTGTAAAGTTTGTCATCCGTTTTTACTACAGCCAATGTTTTGCCGCGACCTCTGTCGACTTCCGGAACATGGATTCTAACAGTAGTACCTATTGGCACAGGAGGAAATTTTCTTTAAAAGTGATGCGGTTCCCTACAGCTAAGGTGTTTTTTACAAATAAAGGACAAAAAACTTTAGAACCATAGCCTTCTGCAATATCTTTCTCCGGAGCAGCACAAATAGCATGGATGGTTTTATTGCATTTTCTACACGAATGAGCACCCGTAGTCTCCTCTGCTATCGTCTTCTACACACATTGCCGGCAGCGCCTTCGGTATTGTATAGAATGCCTAGGCAAATTATAAAATGAAAAATATTTCATAAATTACCTTAACGTTTTAGGTATTCTTTACATTGCCTAGGTATTGTATAGAATACCGTATTATACAGATTGCCGGTAACATATATAATTTTTCATTTTGAAATTTTTTTTAAATACCCGTGCGAAGCTGGGGCGGGCCGCTAGTAGTCAATAAAACACAAGATGATAGGAGTGTTGAATTCGTAGGATTTTTCGATCAGCTGGCGGACGTTCAAGATTTTTTCACGAGTTCCTTTGCCCTTAAAGAAGCCAGCCTGCTTCTGTGGTATCTGGCAATCCAAGAAGTAGCGAATTCTGTTAATTATGATGTGTAACAAGACTTTACTGGCATGTGATATGAGGGCCAGAGTTCTATAGTTGTCACGTTTAGTCGTTGAGCCTTTCTTGTGCAGAGGCAGGACGACCGACTCCGTCCAGTCACTGAGCCATTCACCCGTACGCCAAATATTATCACATATTTTGTGTATTGCGCTCGCCCCCGCAATGCCCATTGTCTTTATGATCTCGGCTGTAAGTTGGTCCGGTCCAGGTGCCTTTCTATTTTTGAGAGCGGCAATCGCAGCTGTGACCTCAGACAGCAGTATAGGAGGTTCAAGGGCTATTTTATCCCATGGCGTTAAGTTATGCGTTAGTATGAGATGATGAGGGTCACCGTAGAGTTTCTCGCAATATTTACGCCATCTTTCCATTACTGCATCCAGATCTTGAAGTCGGGTTCCATCCTCATCTTCAATCACCCAAGTTCTGGATTTGAACTGCTTCGAAAGAAGCTTGACTTTCTTAAAGAGATCTGAAGTTTGAACTTTGAGTGCGTGATCTTCAATATCTTGACATATATTTCCGACGTAGTTGTTTTTGTCCTGCCGACATAGTTGCTGTATTATTCTGTTCAGCTCCGAGTAACTATCACGATCCTCCTGGCTAGCTAACCCTGTCATTTTTAGAACCTTCCTCTCCTGAATCTTAGCCCAGGTGTCATCAGAGAGCCACGACTGTCTGCGAATGGGTGGCGAGCGTTGTTTGGTGATCCAATCTACTGTCCTCCATATCAGGTCCTTTAGGTGATTCCACTGGTCGTTTGTACAGGTATTTACAGGCAGTGGATGCTCCATTATGGCGTTGTTGATGCCCTCATAGAATATTGGTTTCTCTGATGGTTCCAGAGTGCGCGGCCTTACTGGAGGTCCTTTTTTAACTGCTTTCAGACGCAGAGCAAATTTGGCTACTAGAAGACAGTGATCGGATCCACAATCCCCTCCAGGGAAAGTTTTCACATTTGAAATGGAACTCCTCCAGCGGCTGTTGATTATAACGTAATCGATTTGATTGCGATAACGACCACCTGGCGATTTCCAAGTATAAAGACGCCTTGGGTGGTGCTGAAAGCAAGTGTTCATAATCGTCATATTTCTGGCGATGCAGTATTCCAGCAATCTCTCCTCTCTGGTTCCTTTCACCCAGTCCAAACCTTCCAACCGTGCTCCTTGTGTGATCATCCAGTATCGTATTGCCCACTTTTGCGTTCCAATCGCCAATCATTAAGGTTATCTCACGGTTTGGAATTTTAGACAACGCCAATTCCAACGTAATATAAAAGTCATCGATGACATCATCTTTTGCAGTCGCCGTTGGGGCATACACCACCACAATGTTCAAAGTACAGTGGTTCGTGCTCAGTCCGAGGGTGATTTATCCTATCACCGATCGGGTTGTAGCCTAGAACATGACTGTTCAGGTGACGTGGCACCCATATAGCAACTCCGTTGCTGCTGGAGTTGGCAGCACCTGAGAAATACAGGGTGTTTCCGTTACAGGTTTTTTGATGTCCCTGCCCTCATGTGAGTCTCAGTTATCCCCAGCACCGCCAGTTTGTGCATTTAATTGCATAAGTTGATTAAAATGTTTTTCAATATCGCCCATCCCTCCGTACAGTCGTACCATATACATACACGTTAAGCGAACGCTCGGCCGAGCTACATGGTAGGCGGAGTGGGGGTGTTAGGTTTTATTTTCGTTACGGAATTTCTTGATTCGGTCGCCGCGCTCAAAGCTCGCGATAAAAGCTATGCAATAGCTTAATAAATAGTTCTTATTAGTTTATAATATTATACTACCACTCCAAACTCGTCTCGCGGCTGCCCTGTGCCTAGATTACTCAGCAATACTGTCATCAAATTAAGAAAAATGCCAGAAGTAAAAACACCAAATTTCAGCTATTGATATACTAAAGTCATTTGGTATTATTTAGTTGAAGTATCAATATCAGTTCTCAGACAAGCTATCATAGTTTCAAGTTCTTCATTAATATTTGATTCAATTATGTTACTATTCTTCGTTGTAGCGTTTCCAAACTTTATATTTTCCAAACTGCTCTGTGCTTTGGGTTGTGAAATTCCATCATTTCACCAATGAACTCGTACAGCTTTTGCATATGGATTACAAAGTGGCGTCTCATGGCCCGCATTTAAATTTCTTCTTCCGGAGGGGTATATAGTAAGTAAGAAAGTAATGATGAAAAGCCCGCAATCGCACTGTTGCATATAATTAAAATGCTTTGAATAGAAGTAACAGTGGTGTTGCCTTTTTGTACTGGATCACATTATTGTACACACTCAGGGCAGATTCTGGTTTTATATACTGTCACACTATCCGTAATTTCTAAGCAACCCTTAAGGAATAACAATAGGAATATATCAACACATTTTCATAATTTTTTTAATATTAACCTGTGGCATAGCACTACCGAGTCAACAACAGACCAAAAAGGTTGTGACACCTATGACCACACTGGTAATGACAAATGTAATATATAATTTTATCTCTTTTCTGAAAAATCTTACATGCTAACTCAATAAAATGGAATTGGAATATAAAATAACTGATTGTTCTGTGCACTTATACACACTACACTATATTAGTCTAATGTCTAACAATAATTATGGATGTGGTTCCTTCAAAGAGCTCTCAGTCTTTCCCAAAAACATTCTAGCTCTGCCTTCAATAACAACGTCTAGTGGATCTCCAGGAACTCCCAGCCCCAATCCTTAAATAGATGTCCACGATGTGGTGCCCATTGCAATTCTTCCGGATTTCCTCAGCATTTCATGCAAGTTCTCGAGCTCAGTTGTTAAGATGTTTATAAGTTGAGGTAATTTTTTCCCCACATTGCTTATAACTATTCTCTTCTCAATATGTTCGAAGAACTTGGCGTCAAAGAGATGTCTTCAAGTATAGCTGAAGCATGGAACTGTTGCCACCTGGTTGTACACTCCGGACAGAAGACCCGTTTGATTTGCGCACGACATTTTGGAGTAGTAATGGAGAACAGGCAACGTCACTTTTGTAGTCTGTATCGAACTTCTTTGTGTACGGAAGCAACTTCCCAATGCTTCTCTGGTGGACCACCTGTGAGTGTCATTGATCTCTGGTAGAACAGAAAGGTTCTCCTTGAAGGTTCCAAATATACTGTGGAATATTATTTGATAAGCATTTTCTTCTTCCAATGCTCCATTCACAGTGAAGTACCTTACCTTCTCTCCTCAGCTGCTTTCTTGTAGGTGTACCAGCCGCCAGCTCATGTTGTGCTGAAAAACTCACTGAATCTCCTAGAGTCATGTTCTTTGGCCCAAACATGAGCAAAAATGGTGATTGGGAAAAACATGCGAGTTATGTATGTAGTATGCGAGTGGTTATTAGCAAAATTTCGGCGTTCAATGTGGTTAGCTTGGCGATGCTTTCGCAGGCCCGAGACTCTGTACAAATGATGATCTTCTCTCAGGAGGGAGTGAAGCACTTTCCATTAGAACATGGTGGGCTCCAGAGAGACCGTATTTGGACTCCGGGAAGCTCTTGTGTACACCGTCTGCCTTTGTAATAGGCATGTTGGCGTGTCCAAGCCGAAGCTCATTAGTTCGTAGGGCATAGGCGGAGAACATGTACAAATACGGACCCATCGTGCCATACCAGTTTGAAGTATCGCTGGGGCCGAAATCTTTGTATACCAGCCCATTCAAAAAAAACCACTTTTACCTAGATCTTCTTCAGAGGTTCTGTGGCTATCAGATGGTCCTTCTCCTTGAAGTGTACCTTAAAAGACGTTGTCTTTATCATCATATTAGTTTCAACACCCTTGATTTCTTGTCTACAGACATTGTGGAGGGTAAATATGATACTGATAATGTGGTTAGCCACTGTTATGCAAATTGCTGCTTCAGCATGCAACAACTCTGCCGCAGGATCAGGGTCAGTAGTGCCACAAACCGTAGAGTTGCACGTATATAATGTATAATGGAAATGTTTATTTTATTATAGTCCCACAAAAAAACCGCGATATCTATATTTTATGTGTAAGCCACTATTGATAGTTGTTGAAAATAGTGAACCATAAGTACAACAAAAATTGATAACTTATTTCTAATGCACATTTGGTAGTTACAGTTCTTCTAACTATACCTATCTCCTACTAATCTAAAACTGGAAAACTTACTCCATCCGAGATTGATGAAGTAACTAATTTCCGTTTTGATGTTAACTTAAGTTTGTATGTAAGTGATATGAAGTTCACCGGGTCCTCTATTATAAATATGAATGTAACTCTCTCTGTTACGTTTCCATTTTGATGAATTTCGATAATACAGACAGATTGCACCTTGGAGAAGAACATGGGTTTTGTTTGTTAAATTTATATGACAGAACAACGTTTGCCGGGTCAGCTAGTTACCTATAATATGATCAATATTTACTAAAAATCAAACCGACTGTTATATTATTATATATTCTTTTCGCATACAGTCAAATTCAGGGTTTAAATTATTTAACGTTAAATTTGGAAACTATAAAAAAGTTTTTAAAGAAGTCTATGACTTCAGTTTCTATGAATTTATAGCATTTAGATTTATCAAGTAGTTGTATATTTATTGGTGTAGCCATGACTAGAACCGCGTCTAGGCGTGTTTAATATACCTTCTGGTATGGTGGAAAACGGGTGTGTTTCGTTTTTGATAGTTGAAACCCGATCTTTTCCCGAGAAAGCCCGTTTGCTGTCGTCCAGACTGTCGGCTACAAGAGGACTCATCCCGACGAGAGTTGTGGCGAATTTTTCCACTGGGCTTTGCATCCGTTGTCTTTTGAGACTATCGTCTCATGGCGATTACCGCTGCGACTGCTCCAGTGGATGCCCCTCTGGTCGCTGCAGCTAAGCAGTCGCTAAGCTGCGGATGTCAGACTATACTCGAGTTGGGCGCTAACGTTCATTTTAAGGTCAATTTCACTCTTGTTTCCTGGAATACGTACACACATCGTAAATCTGCTACGATGAGACCTACTCCCATACTGTTTGGACATCATCATCATCATCATTTCAGTCGGAAGACGCCCACTGCTGGACAAAGGCCTCCCCCAAAGATCTCCACGATGATCGGTCCTGCGCTGCCCTCATCCAACCTATTCCGGCGATATTGACCAGATCATCGGTCCATCTTGTAGGGGGCCTACCAACACTGCGTCTTCCGGTACGCGGTCGCCATTCGAGGACTTTTCTGCCCCAACGGCCATCAGTCCTTCGAGCTATGTGCCCAGCCCACTGCCACTTCAGTTTTGCAATCATCCGGGCTATGTCGGTTACTTTGGTTCTCCTGCGAATCTCCTCATTTCTGATTCGATCTCGCAGGGAAACTCCGAGCATAGCCCTCTCCATTGCCCTCTGAGCGACCATGAGCTTTCTCATAAGGCCCATAGTTAGCGTCCACGTCTGCGTTCCGTATGTCATCACTGGCAACACACATTGGTTAAAAACCTTCGTCTTGAGACACTGCGGTATTCGGGACGAAAAGATTTTACGGAGCTTCCCGAACGCTGCCCACCCGAGTTGGATTCGACGAGTGACCTCTTTCGCGAAATTGGACCTGCCTAACTGGATCGTTTGACCCAAGTAGACGTATTCGTCAACAATTTCGACAGTACAGTTCCCAACTGTTACGGGGGTAGGTGCGACATGGACATTAGACATGATCTTCGTCTTGTCCATGTTCATTTTGAGACCTAATCCTTGGGAAGCTGTATTGAGGCCATCAAGCATATGGCTTAAGTCTTCCATGGTTTCAGCCATGATTACGATATCATCTGCGAATCTAAGGTGAGTGATGTACTCACCGTTAATGTTGATGCCCAGTCCGTTCCAGTCCAGAAGCTTGAAGACATCTTCCAACGCAGCGGTGAACAGCATCGGCGATATGACATCGCCTTGTCTGACTCCCCGCTGCAGTCGGATAGGCTTCGAGTTCTGATCCTGGAGACGGACTGACATGGTGGCGTTTTCATACAAACACTTCAACGCTTTGATGTATCGATAATCAATGTGGCACCTCTGGAGAGACTGAAGCACCGCCCAGGTCTCGATCGAATCAAAGGCTTTCTCATAGTCCACGACCGCCAAGCATAGTGGCTGGTTATACTCCTCCGTCTTCTGTATAACCTGCTGCAGCGTATGTATGTGGTCTATGGTGCTAAAACCTTTTCGGAATCCGGCTTTTTCGGGAGGCTGGAAGTCTTCAAATCTGCGCGCGAGACGATTCGTGATGACCCTTGAAAACAGCTTGTAAACATGGCTCAGAAGTGATATCGGTCTAAAGTTCTTCAAAAGGGTTTTGTCGCCCTTTTTGAAGAACAGCACCACTATACTTCCGTGCCAGGCCTGCGGCGTTTTGCCCTCGAGGATGACGGAATTAAATAGCTTCTGGAGGATTTTAAGCACAGGAGTACCACCAGCTCTCAGAAGCTCGGCTGTAATTCCATCATCACCCGGCGCCTTGTTGTTTTTAAGCTGTTTAAGGGCCACACTAATCTCGTACAGACTGACGTCTGGGATATCTACGGTGTAGTGTCGGGTTAATTTGGCTCTTGGGTCTTTAGCCTTGTTGTTAACAGGTGCCCGTGTGGTCGTGTATAGCTGTCCGTAAAACTTCTCGACTTCCCTCAAAAGTTCGGGTTTAGACGAAACTACCCTGCCGTCGTCGGTCTTCAGCTTCGTCAGTTGGCTCTGCCCAATAGACAAGTCTCGTGCGAATACTTTAGAGCCCTTGTTACGCTCTATAGCCGCCTTTACAGAGTCTGTATTATGGCGGCGGATATCGCGAGTCAAGGACTTGGAGATCTGTCTATTTAGCTGCCTATACTGGGAAGCATCGTCCGGAGACTGAAGGGTCATTTGACGTCTCCATCAATTTAAGAGTAGAATCTGAGATTTTTCCGGTTCTTTTTGAACGGCTGGCCTTGAAGAATTTAGACCCGGCCGTTTGAACAGCTTCCACGAACCTGTTATTATACTCGTCTACGTCAACGCAGTCACCGAGGCATTCGAAGCGGTTTTGCAATTCGAGTTGAAAGTTTACCGGGTTTTGGATCTGTATGGGTGCAGGTCGGAGCGTAGACTTCACCAATCGAGACCTCTCCAATTTTGGATTGATATTCAATGTTCCTCTTACTATGCGGTGATCACTCCCAGTTTTCAGCGAATTGATCACAGAGACATCATTGAATATCTGTCTTTTGGTCGACATAATGAAGTCAATCTCATTTTTGGTGGCACCATCGGGACTAATCCAAGTCCATTTGCGTTGTTCTGGCTTCATGAAGAAGGAGTTCATCATATACAGGTCCTCCTTCTCCATGAAGTCGGCCAGCATCTGGCCTCGGGTGTTCCGATTTCCGAACCCTAAATTGTCCCACTCTCAACTCATCGCCGCTACGTTTCCCCAATTTTGCGTTGAAGTCTCCCATGACATCGTTAAAGTGGGTTTTAGAAGTGTGGATGGCTGTTGAGATGTCCTCATACATGGCTTCCACCTCCTCGTCAGGATGTGTCGAAGTCGGAGCGTAAACCTGAATGACCTTCAACGAATACCGTTTGGTAATTTTGAGTATTAGGTACGCTACCCTAGTCGAAACACTCCCCACCTCAGTAACGTTGTTCACAAGAGACTTGTGAACGAGAAACCCGACAGACACCACCTTGGGACAGTTGGTCGCCCTCCCGGAAGTAGAGCAGATTTCCGGAATTTAGGATTATCGAGTCCTCTCCCTGTCTTCGGACTTCAGATAACCCCACAACATCCCATCGCTGTCTGCTCAAAACTTCCTCCAGTTCCTCCAACTTCTCGTCGGTCCGCAGTGTCTTGACATTGTATGTTGCCAGGGCCAAAGGTCGGCGTTCTTGGTAGCGAATCCGAACCCGGGGATTCTTTGCACCCCCTGCCCCGTCGCTTATGTGGCTGCTACCGTGACCACCACGAACGGGGCCGCCAGGGACTAGGGGCCGGGGCCTGTGTGTATCTGTCATTTTAGGGGGGGTTTTTGCCATAATCGCCACGCTTGGCAGGCGGGTTGGCGATCGCAGTATTCGCAGTTGGTGATGCTCTCACGGAAAGATGCTGCTGCCCATCCTCCGTTCTTTCTGTCCCTTAGTCGTCTCTTACGACACCCACGGGAGGAGATGGGGTGGATGTAATAATGTTAGTCTTAATGAATTACAAAAATTGTTATCTACTCGTGCTAGAACTTTCTTGGTCATTCACGATTTACTTCAACTCAAAGTCCTGGACAACTTGGAATATTTTACTCTTCGCTTGATTCAGGTAGTATGGATTTAACTTCTTCAAAGTGCTCCCTATAGTCATCAGGAATACGTCCACAGAATCTGCGTTGAGACTTAAAGGATTATTAAAAGATAAATCTTGATTCGGTTCAACGAGTTCTTGCACGTCGATCCTAGAGTGTACGACAGCTTTATCTTCGTTTTCTATATCTGCTTCACTAACATACACTTCTTGGATGGGGCACTCTTCTTGATTGTATGAGGAATCTTCTTCTGGTTTTGGAATATCTTTAAAATATGGTAGCATGAATTTCAGTTCGTCCTCGTATTTGTACTTATATACGCTCTGCTTGGTGCTGTTCTGGCGTTCGCGGAGACGTCGCCTCATCATGTCGCGGATGTTTATCCAACGGTTCTTGCAATACCGCGCATGTCTACCGAGAGTATCGCCAATTTTCTGCCAAGCCACTTCTCTAGAATCATTATCTAAATAATGGGGATGAGATGGATCGTAAAGTATCGGTTGTTCTTTTACCAATTTCATCAACATAAGGTCTAAAGTTCTCGTGAATAGAAGAGGCATTTTTATTCAATTATTATTGTGAAATGAGTTTAATAAAGACATAATGGCCGACTTTTTATGCCTTTCAATAGTATTTTTGATAGCAGCACGCCTTGCTGCGGAGCATATTAACAAGGAGACGTACATTATTACTCTCCTTTGGGGCACCCATGCGGCGCACTCCAACACCGTATGTTCCACGTTGAAGATTAAGATGCTGGATTCCCATTAGCTCAGGCCAGAATCAAGGACACCGCTTGAGTTATTACTCAAGGGGCTATTGCCCCTTTGATTAGTACCCAACTCACCTCTATATCAATATGATTATTGAAGGGGCTGAACTCTGGCGGCGTAGGCGTGGGTGGCGGAAGCTCCTCCGAGGGGCTGGCCGCAACGGTTGTCTATGACTGGATTTTGGCAGACTCCACTCAGCGGCGTGGTCGTTTCATACGTTGGCGGGATGTGCATTAGCTGGTTGAACTTAAATAACATTGAACTTAAAATTCTTCTGGGTTAACTAACATAATCTAATTTACTCATAAGTAATCAGTTAAAAAACTTAGGCAACCAAACAATTCTGTAAAAATAAGTTCTGTAAAAATAGACTGGCTTCTCAGATACATTAAGTGAAACATATTTTATAATTTTTACATGAAGAACTATTGTAGTGCACATGAGTTTTGAAGTGCATAAAATCTTACTTTTAAGACATGAACACTTTTTAGTATTACAGAGATTTTTACGTGTACATTTGACAAATCCCTGGCCTGTCCCCGTAGATTGCCGATTTACAACTGTACGGAGCGTCGTTTCTTCATTAGGACATCTTCTTTCTTAAGTAATTCTTAATGACAAACTGTAAACTGCTATCTTGAATACAACGTCTTTATAACACCTTGCTTTGTTCCAATTTTGTAAAGTTTGTCATTCGTTTTTACTACAGCCAATGTTTTGCCGCGACCTCTGTCGACTTCCGGAACATGGATTCTAACAGTAGTACCTATTGGCACAGGAGGAAATTTTCTTTAAAAGTGATGCGGTTCCCTACAGCTAAGGTGTTTTTTACAAATAAAGGACAAAAAACTTTAGAACCAGAGCCTTCTGCAATATCTTTCGTGTTTTTTACAAATAAAGGACAAAAAACTTTAGAACCATAGCCTTCTGCAATATCTTTCTCCGGAGCAGCACAAATAGCATGGATGGTTTTATTGCATTTTCTACACGAATGAGCACCCGTAGTCTCCTCTGCTATCGTCTTCTACACACATTGCCGGCAGCGCCTTCGGTATTGTATAGAATGCCTAGGCAAATTATAAAATGAAAAATATTTCATACATTACCTTAACGTTTTAGGTATTCTTTACATTGCCTAGGTATTGTATAGAATACCGTATTATACAGCTTGCCGGTAACATATATAATTTTTCATTTTGAAATTTTTGTTAAATACCCGTGCGAAGCTGGGGCGGGCCGCTAGTAGTCAATAAAACACAAGATGATAGGAGTGTTGAATTCGTAGGATTTTTCGATCAGCTGGCAGGTAAAAATGATAAAATATGTTTTACTTAATGTAGAAGCCAGTCTATTTTTACAGAATTGTTTGGTTGCCTAAGTTTTTTATCTGATTATTTATGAGTAAATTAGATTATGTTAGTTAACCCAGAAGAATTTAAGTTCAATGTTATTTAAGTTCAACCAGCTAATGCACATCCCGCCAACGTATGAAACGATCACGCCGCTGAGTGGAGTCTGCCAAAATCCAGTCATAGAAAACCGTTGCGGCCAGCCCCTCGGAGTGATTTGGCACGGTCTACCACCATAATTTTGGTTTTAGTATGGTTGATTTGGAGGCCCATTTCCATGCTGATTTGTTCCATTCTGCCAAGGAGGTTCGCCATTTCAGCCTCATTCGTCGCTAAGAGAGTTGTGTCGTCTGCGTAACGGAGATTTGTGATCCTAGCGTCTCCCACGGTGACGCCACCTTCCCAGTTTTCCAGAGTTCGCCTAATGATGTTTTGGAGGATTAACCGGACCTCCTATGGGGTAGATTCTCTAAACGAGACATTTAATCAAACACGTATATCCACTGGCTCACTATTTTTAATGGTGGTGTGTATCATGTTATTGAGTGATATAAATAATTAATAATTACAAAACTTATATAATATAAAATAATTTAGTGACAGCTCCGAATAATATTCTTACATTTTTGTATTGACATAACATAACTCTCGAAAATATCTAAAAAGTATACATATAACTAGAAAGAAGAATATATATGAAAGTATACAATTATTCGATTTTAGCAGTGTAAGAAATCAGGTGGCGAGTGAGGCGCCACACCACCCCCCTACGAAGAAAATTAGGCTAATCTAGAACTCTAAATTTAACGCGTCTCCCTGAACGCGTAACATATGGTTGCGTTTGAGGTAATGGCGTAGCAGGAGGTGGAAAGCTCGGCTGAGGCGCCACTGCAGGTGGAGTTGGCGTTATTATTCCAGATGCTGGTATCCCGGCATCATGCGTGTCGAGCTGCTCCATGAAAGCTGGTTTCACTCGGTCCATGCTTACTACTGCAGGTTTTCCTTTTAAATTGATGGTAATGGTCTTCCCATCGCTGGACCTCTCGATTACAGGATATGGACCTGTATAAGGAGGTTGAAGGGGACGACGGATGGCGTCCTCTCGCAGAAACACGTGAGAACAAGTAGCGAGCTCTTTAAAAATAAAATGCTCAGGCTTAGAATGACGCGATGCAGGAACCGGTCGGATTGAAGCCATGTGCTGACGCAACTTGACAACGAAATCCGACGGGTCTTGAAAAACTGTTGAACTAGGTTTCTTGACTATAAGTTCACTAGGGAGGCGTAGGGTTTGACCGAACAGCATTTCAGCAGAAGAGGCTTTGATGTCTTCCTTGTAAGCTGAGCGCATGCCTAAAAGCACCAAAGGTAGAGCTTTCGTCCAGGAATTACCATGACACATCAGAGAAGCTTTTAATTGTCGGTGAACACGTTCGATCATTCCGTTTGCTGAAGGATGGTATGCTGTTGTTCGGATGCGATTTGTGGCGAAGCTACACATCAATCTTCGAAACAGGTCGGATTCAAACTGAGTACCTCTGTCTGTCGTCACGATTGAAGGAACGCCGAAGCGAGATATCCACTCCCGTGTAAAAGTTTCGGCTACTTCCTCGGTCGTAATTGTGCGCATCGGCCAAACTTCAGGCCATCTGGTCACCCTGTCGATGGCTGTAAGACAATAGCGATATTCATCGCAGACGGGCAGTGGTCCAATGATGTCCATATGGACATGGAGGAAACGACCAGACGGTGTGTCAAACGTCCCCAAAGGAGCCACATTGTGTCTAGTCATGATGTTCTTAGAAAATAATGCCGATGCCTAATAAAAAATTTAGATGCAGGGGAGAGATGTGGGACCGTTCACTATTTGACAAACAGAAACTTATAATAATTGTTAAAAAAATTACAAGTAACTTATAAATACTAGAGATAAAAACTAAATTATTTTTAAATACAGGAAAATAAATTTAAATATTGCCTTATATCACATACAATAACCAAAAATAACACGCACAAGCACACACCGAGACGCCGAACTGGAATTGGCAGCTATGGTGACGGCGTCGGCGTAATCGCACGACGCCCGTGGTATAATGCCCAGGGTCTTCCGTCCGTGGCGATCTTGAGCTTGTTATCGGGGCGATTTGTATGTACGCGCCCGCGTATAACGAATCCGCGGCGATGTCGACAGAATAGTGGTAGGCGAAAAAGCCGTACTAGTTACTGTGACTTGCAAGGGCCTGTGATGATCGTGAGCACAAAGATTCCGTGTGGTTATCACGTCGGGGTCACCAATTTGGAGGATTAACCGGACCTCCTATGGGGTAGATTCTCTAAGCGAGACATTTAATCAAACACGTATATCCACTGGCTCACTATTTTTAATGGTGGTGTGTATCATGTTATTGAGTGATATAAATAATTAATAATTACAAAACTTATATAATATAAAATAATTTAGTGACAGCTCCGAATAATATTCTTACATTTTTGTATTGACATAACATAACTCTCGAAAATATCTAAAAAGTATACATATAACTAGAAAGAAGAATATATATGAAAGTATACAATTATTCGATTTTAGCAGTGTAAGAAATCAGGTGGCGAGTGAGGCGCCACACCGTATTCTCCGTAGACGTTAAATAGGATAGGGGACAGAATCCAGCCCTGCCTTACACCTTTTTCAAACTTGAAGGGCTCAGATGTTGTCCTTTCAACTCTCACGGCACCCCTGTTGTTCTAGTAGAGTGACTGGATCAGCGCAATTAGGTAATTAGGTACTCCAAGTTCCTCCAATACCTTCCAGAGAGTGGACCAGATGACACAGTCGAAAACCTTACTATAGTCAATAAAACACAAGATGATAGGAGTGTTGAATTCGTAGGATTTTTCGATCAGCTGGCGGATGTTCAAGATTTGTTCACGAGTTCCTTTGCCCTTAAAGAAGCCAGCCTGCTCCTGTGGTATCTGGCAATCCAAGAAGTAGCGAATTCTGTTATTTGTGATGTGTAACAAGACTTTACTGGCATGTGATATGAGGGCCAGAGTTCTATAGTTGTCACATTTAGTAGTTGAGCCTTTCTTGTGCAGAGGCAGGACGACCGACTCCGTCCAGTCACTGAGCCATTCACCCGTACGCCAAATATTATCACATATTTTGTGTATTGCGCTCGCCCCCGCAATACCCATTGCCTTTATGATCTCGGCTGTAAGTTGGTCCGGTCCAAGTGCCTTTCTATTTTTGAGAGCGGCAATCGCAGCTGTGACCTCAGACAGCAGTATAGGAGGTTCAAGGGCTATTTTATCCCATGGCGTTAAGTTATGCGTTAGTATGAGATGATGAGGGTCACCGTAGAGTTTCTCGCAATATTTACGCCATCTTTCCATTACTGCATCCAGATCTTCAAGTCGGGTTCCATCCTCATCTTCAATCACCCAAGTTCTGGATTTGAACTGCTTCGAAAGAAGCTTGACTTTCTTAAAGAGATCTGAAGTTTGAACTTTGAGTGCGTGATCTTCAATATCTTGACATATATTTCCGACGTAGTTGTTTTTGTCCTGCCGACATAGTTGCTGTATTATTCTGTTCAGCTCCGAGTAACTATCACGATCCTCCTGGCTAGCTAACCCTGTCATTTTTAGAACCTTCCTCTCCTGAATCTTAGCCCAGGTGTCATCAGAGAGCCACGACTGTCTGCGAATGGGTGGCGAGCGTTGTTTGGTGATCCAAATCTACTGTCCTCCATATCAGGTCCTTTAGGTGATTCCACTGGTCGTTTGTACAGGTATTTACAGGCAGTGGATGCTCCATTATGGCGTTGTTGATGCCCTCATAGAATACTGGTTTCTCTGATGGTTCCAGAGTGCGCGGCCTTACTGGAGGTCCTTTTTTAACTGCTTTCAGACGCAGAGCAAATTTGGCTACTAGAAGACAGTGATCGGATCCACAATCCGCTCCAGGGAAAGTTTTCACATTTGAAATGGAACTCCTCCAGCGGCTGTTGATTATAACGTAATCGATTTGATTGCGATAACGACCACCTGGCGATTTCCAAGTATAAAGACGCCTTGGGTGGTGCTGAAAGCAGGTGTTCATAATCGTCATATTTCTGGCGATGCAGTATTCCAGCAATCTCTCCTCTCTGGTTCCTTTCACCCAGTCCAAACCTTCCAACCGTGCTCCTTATGTGATCATCCAGTATCGTATGACCCACTTTTGCGTTCCAATCGCTAATCATTAAGGTTATCTCACGGTTTGGAATTTTAGACAACGCCAATTCCAACGTAATATAAAAGTCATCGATGACATCATCTTTTGCAGTCGCCGTTGGGGCATACACCACCACAATGTTCAAAGTACAGTGGTTCGTGCTCAGTCTGAGGGTGATTTATCCTATCACCGGTCGGGTTGTAGCCTAGAACATGGCTGTTCAGGTGACGTGTCACCCATATAGCAACTCCGTTGCTGCTGGAGTTGGCAGCACCTGAGAAATACAGGGTGTTTCCGTTACAGGTTTTTTGATGTCCCTGCCCTCTCATGTGAGTCTCAGTTATCCCCAGCACCGCCAGTTTGTGCATTTAATTGCATAAGTTGATTAAAATGTTTTTCAATATCTCCCATCCCTCCGTACAGTCGTACCATATACATACACGTTAAGCGAACGCTCGGCCGAGCTACATGGTAGGCGGAGTGGAGGGTGTTGGGTTTTATTTTCGTTACGGAATTTCTTGATTCGGTCGCCGCGCTCAAAGCTCGCGATAAAAGCTATGCAATAGCTTAATAAATAGTTCTTATTAGTTTATAATATTATACTACCACTCCAAACTCGTCTCGCGGCTGCCCTGTGCCTAGATTACTCAGCAATACTGTCATCAAATTAAGAAAAATACCAGAAGTAAAAACACCAAATTTCACCTATTGATATACTAAAGTCATTTGGTATTATTTAGTTGAAGTATCAATATCAGTTCTCAGACAAGCTATCATAGTTTCAAGTTCTTCATTAATATTTGATTCAATTATGTTACTATTCTTCGTTGTAGCGTTTCCAAATTTTATATTTTCCAAACTGCTCTGTGCTTTGGGTTGTGAAATTCCATCATTTCACCAATGAACTCGTACAGCTTTTGCATATGGATTACAAAGTGGCGTCTCATGGCCCGCATTTAAATTTCTTCTTCCGGAGGGGTATATAGTACGTAAGAAAGTAATGATGAAAAGCCCGCAATCGCACTGTTGCATATAATTAAAATGCTTTGAATAGAAGTAACAGTGGTGTTGCCTTTTTGTACTGGATCACATTATTGTACACACTCAGGGCAGATTCTGGTTTTATATACTGTCACACTATCCGTAATTTCTAAGCAACCCTTAAGGAATAACAATAGGAATATATCAACACATTTTCATAATTTTTTTAATATTAACCTGTGGCATAGCACTATCGAGTCAACAACAAACCAAAAAGGTTGTGACACCTATGACCACACTGGTAATGACAAATGTAATATATAATTTTATCTCTTTTCTGAAAAATCTTACATGCTAACTCAATAAAATGGAATTGGAATATAAAATAACTGATTGTTCTGTGCACTTATACACACTACACTATATTAGTCTAATGTCTAACAATAATTATGGATGTGGTTCCTTCAAAGAGCTCTCAGTCTTTCCCAAAAACATTCTAGCTCTGCCTTCAATAACAACGTCTAGTGGATCTCCAGGAACTCCCAGCCCCAATCCTTAAATAGATGTCCACGATGTGGTGCCCATTGCAATTCTTCCGGATTTCCTCAGCATTTCATGTAAGTTCTCGAGCTCAGTTGTTAAGATGTTTATAAGTTGAGGTAATTTTTTCCCCACATTGCTACAACCTACCCCACAACTATTCTCTTCTCAATATGTTCGAAGAACTTGGCGTCAAAGAGATGTCTTCAAGTATAGCTGAAGCATGGAACTGTTGCCACCTGGTTGTACACTCCGGACAGAAGACCCGTTTGATTTGCGCACGACATTTTGGAGTAGTAATGGAGAACAGGCAACGTCACTTTTGTAGTCTGTATCGAACTTCTTTGTGTACGGAAGCAACTTCCCAATGCTTCTCTGGTGGACCACCTGTGAGTGTCATTGATCTCTGGTAGAACAGAAAGGTTCTCCTTGAAGGTTCCAAATATACTGTGGAATATTATTTGATAAGCCTTTTCTTCTTCCAATGCTCCATTCACTGTGAAGTACCTTACCTTCTCTCCTCAGCTGCTTTCTTGTAGGTGTACCAGCCGCCAGCTCATGTTGTGCTGAAAAACTCACTGAATCTCCTAGAGTCATGTTCTTTGGCCCAAACATGAGCAAAAATGGTGATTGGGAAAAACATGCGAGTTATGTGTGTAACATGGTGGGCTCCAGAGAGACCGTATTTGGACTCCGGGAAGCTCTTGTGTACACCGTCTGCCTTTGTAATAGGCATGTTGGCGTGTCCAAGCCGAAGCTCATTAGTTCGTAGGGCATAGGCGGAGAACATGTACAAATACGGACCCATCGTGCCATACCAGTTTGAAGTATCGCTGGGGCCGAAATCTTTGTATACCAGCCCATTCAAAAAAACCACTTTTACCTAGATCTTCTTCAGAGGTTCTGTGGCTATCAGATGGTCCTTCTCCTTGAAGTGTACCTTAAAAGACGTTGTCTTCGTCTTTATCATCATATTAGTTTCAACACCCTTGATTTCTTGTCTACAGACATTGTGGATGGTAAATATGATACTGATAATGTGGTTAGCCACTGTTATGCAAATTGCTGCTTCAGCATGCAACAATTCTGCCTCAGGATCAGGGTCAGTAGTGCCACAAACCGTAGAGTTGCACGTATATAATGTATAATGGAAATGTTTATTTTATTATAGTCCCACAAAAAAAACCGCGATATCTATATTTTATGTGTAAGCCACTATTGATAGTTGTTGAAAATAGTGAACCATAAATACAACAAAAATTGATAACTTATTTCTAATGCACATTTGGTAGTTACAGTTCTTCTAACTATACCTATCTCCTACTAATCTAAAACTGGAAAACTTACTCCATCCGAGATTGATGAAGTAACTAATTTCCGTTTTGATGTTAACTTAAGTTTGTATGTAAGTGATATGAAGTTCACCGGGTCCTCTATTATAAATATGAATGTAACTCTCTCTGTTACGTTTCCATTTTGATGAATTTCGATAATACAGGCAGATTGCACCTTGGAGAAGAATATGGGTTTTGTTTGTAAAATTTATATGACAGAACAACGTTTGCCGGGTCAGCTAGTTACCTATAATATGATCAATATTTACTAAAAATCAAACCGACTGTTATATTATTATATATTCTTTTCGCATACAGTCAAATTCAGTGTTTAAATTATTTAACGTTAAATTTGGAAACTATAAAAAAGTTTTTAAAGAAGTCTATGACTTCAGTTTCTATGAATTTATAGCATTTAGATTTATCAAGTAGTTGTATATTTATTGGTGTAGCCATGACTAGAACCGCGTCTAGGCGTGTTTAATATACCTTCTGGTATGGTGGAAAACGGGTGTGTTTCGTTTTTGATAGTTGAAACCCGATCTTTTCCCGAGAAAGCCCGTTTGCTGTCGTCCAGACTGTCGGCTACAAGAGGACTCATCCCGACGAGAGTTGTGGCGAATTTTTCCACTGGGCTTTGCATCCGTTGTCTTTTGAGACTATCGTCTCATGGCGATTACCGCTGCGACTGCTCCAGTGGATGCCCCTCTGGTCGCTGCAGCTAAGCAGTCGCTAAGCAGCGGATGTCAGACTATACTCGAGTTGGGCGCTAAGGTTCATTTTAAGGTCGATTTCACTCTTGTTTCCTGAAATACGTACACACATCGTAAATCTGCTACGATGAGACCTACTCCCATACTGTTTGGACATAATGGCCGACTTTTTATGCCTTTCAATAGTATTTTTGATAGCAGCACGCCTTGCTGCGGAGCATATTAACAAGGAGACGTACATTATTACTCTCCTTTGGGGCACCCATGCGGCGCACTCCAACACCGTATGTTCCACGTTGAAGATTAAGATGCTGGATTCCCGTTAGCTCAGGCCAGAATCAAGGACACCGCTTGAGTTATTACTCAAGGGGCTATTGCCCCTTTGATTAGTACCCAACACACCTCTATATCAATATGATTATTGAAGGGGCGGCGTAGGCGTGGGTGGCGGAAGCTCCTCCGAGGGGCTGGCCGCAACGGTTGTCTATGACTGGATTTTGGCAGACTCCACTCAGCGGCGTGGTCGTTTCATACGTTGGCGGGATGTGCATTAGCTGGTTGAACTTAAATAACATTGAACTTAAAATTCTTCTGGGTTAACTAACATAATATAATTTACTCATAAGTAATCAGTTAAAAAACTTAGGCAACCAAACAATTCTGTAAAAATAAGTTCTGTAAAAATAGACTGGCTTCTACATTAAGTAAAATATATTTTATCATTTTTACATGAAGAACTATTGTAGTGCACATGAGTTTTGAAGTGCATAAAATCTTACTTTTAAGACATGAACACTTTTTAGTATTACAGAGATTTTTACGTGTACATTTGACAAATCCCTGGCCTGTCCCCGTAGATTGCCGATTTACAACTGTACGGAGCGTCGTTTCTTCATTAGGACATCTTCTTTCTTAAGTAATTCTTAATGACAAACTGTAAACTGCTATCTTGAATACAACGTCTTTATAACACCTTGCTTTGTTCCAATTTTGTAAAGTTTGTCATCCGTTTTTACTACAGCCAATGTTTTGCCGCGACCTCTGTCGACTTCCGGAACATGGATTCTAACAGTAGTACCTATTGGCACAGGAGGAAATTTTCTTTAAAAGTGATGCGGTTCGCTACAGCTAAGGTGTTTTTTACAAATAAAGGACAAAAAACTTTAGAACCATAGCCTTCTGCAATATATTTCTCCGGAGCAGCACAAATAGCATGGATGGTTTTATTGCATTTTCTACACGAATGAGCACCCGTAGTCTCCTCTGCTATCGTCTTCTACACACATTGCCGGCAGCGCCTTCGGTATTGTATAGAATGCCTAGGCAAATTATAAAATGAAAAATATTTCATAAATTACCTTAACGTTTTAGGTATTCTTTACATTGCCTAGGTATTGTATAGAATACCGTATTATATAGATTGCCGGTAACATATATAATTTTTCATTTTGAAATTTTTTTTAAATACCCGTGCGAAGCTGGGGCGGGCCGCTAGTAGTCAATAAAACACAAGATGATAGGAGTGTTGAATTCGTAGGATTTTTCGATCAGCTGGCGGACGTTCAAGATTTTTTCACGAGTTCCTTTGCCCTTAAAGAAGCCAGCCTGCTTCTGTGGTATCTGGCAATCCAAGAAGTAGCGAATTCTGTTATTTATGATGTGTAACAAGACTTTACTGGCATGTGATATGAGGGCCAGAGTTCTATAGTTGTCACGTTTAGTCGTTGAGCCTTTCTTGTGCAGAGGCAGGACGACCGACTCCGTCCAGTCACTGAGCCATACACCCGTACGCCAAATATTATCACATATTTTGTGTATTGCGCTCGCCCCCGCAATGCCCATTGCCTTTATGATCTCGGCTGTAAGTTGGTCCGGTCCAGGTGCCTTTCTATTTTTGAGAGCGGCAATCGCAGCTGTGACCTCAGACAGCAGTATAGGAGGTTCAAGGGCTATTTTATCCCATGGCGTTAAGTTATGCGTTAGTATGAGATGATGAGGGTCACCGTAGAATTTCTCGCAATATTTACGCCATCTTTCCATTACTGCATCCAGATCTTGAAGTCGGGTTCCATCCTCATCTTCAATCACCCAAGTTCTGGATTTGAACTGCTTCGAAAGAAGCTTGACTTTCTTAAAGAGATCTGAAGTTTGAACTTTGAGTGCGTGATCTTCAATATCTTGACATATATTTCCGACGTAGTTGTTTTTGTCCTGCCGACATAGTTGCTGTATTATTCTGTTCAGCTCCGAGTAACTATCACGATCCTCCTGGCTAGCTAACCCTGTCATTTTTAGAACCTTCCTCTCCTGAATCTTAGCCCAGGTGTCATCAGAGAGCCACGACTGTCTGCGAATGGGTGGCGAGCGTTGTTTGGTGATCCAATCTACTGTCCTCCATATCAGGTCCTTTAGGTGATTCCACTGGTCGTTTGTACAGGTATTTACAGGCAGTGGATGCTCCATTATGGCGTTGTTGATGCCCTCATAGAATATTGGTTTCTCTGATGGTTCCAGAGTGCGCGGCCTTACTGGAGGTCCTTTTTTAACTGCTTTCAGACGCAGAGCAAATTTGGCTACTA
This sequence comes from Malacosoma neustria, assembly GCA_963693495.1. Lineage (NCBI taxonomy): Eukaryota > Metazoa > Arthropoda > Insecta > Lepidoptera > Lasiocampidae > Malacosoma > Malacosoma neustria. The sequence continues at coordinate 22,991,865 of OY856371.1, read as the reverse complement.
GAAGACAGTGATCGGATCCACAATCCCCTCCAGGGAAAGTTTTCACATTTGAAATGGAACTCCTCCAGCGGCTGTTGATTATAACGTAATCGATTTGATTGCGATAACGACCACCTGGCGATTTCCAAGTATAAAGACGCCTTGGGTGGTGCTGAAAGCAAGTGTTCATAATCGTCATATTTCTGGCGATGCAGTATTCCAGCAATCTCTCCTCTCTGGTTCCTTTCACCCAGTCCAAACCTTCCAACCGTGCTCCTTGTGTGATCATCCAGTATCGTATTGCCCACTTTTGCGTTCCAATCGCCAATCATTAAGGTTATCTCACGGTTTGGAATTTTAGACAACGCCAATTCCAACGTAATATAAAAGTCATCGATGACATCATCTTTTGCAGTCGCCGTTGGGGCATACACCACCACAATGTTCAAAGTACAGTGGTTCGTGCTCAGTCTGAGGGTGATTTATCCTATCACCGATCGGGTTGTAGCCTAGAACATGACTGTTCAGGTGACGTGGCACCCATATAGCAACTCCGTTGCTGCTGGAGTTGGCAGCACCTGAGAAATACAGGGTGTTTCCGTTACAGGTTTTTTGATGTCCCTGCCCTCTCATGTGAGTGTCAGTTATCCCCAGCACCGCCAGTTTGTGCATTTAATTGCATAAGTTGATTAAAATGTTTTTCAATATCGCCCATCCCTCCGTACAGTCGTACCATATACATACACGTTAAGCGAACGCTCGGCCGAGCTACATGGTAGGCGGAGTGGGGGGTGTTGGGTTTTATTTTCGTTACGGAATTTCTTGATTCGGTCGCCGCGCTCAAAGCTCGCGATAAAAGCTATGCAATAGCTTAATAAATAGTTCTTATTAGTTTATAATATTATACTACCACTCCAAACTCGTCTCGCGGCTGCCCTGTGCCTAGATTACTCAGCAATACTGTCATCAAATTAAGAAAAATGCCAGAAGTAAAAACACCAAATTTCAGCTATTGATATACTAAAGTCATTTGGTATTATTTAGTTGAAGTATCAATATCAGTTCTCAGACAAGCTATCATAGTTTCAAGTTCTTCATTAATATTTGATTCAATTATGTTACTATTCTTTGTTGTAGCGTTTCCAAACTTTATATTTTCCAAACTGCTCTGTGCTTTGGGTTGTGAAATTCCATCATTTCACCAATGAACTCGTACAGCTTTTGCATATGGATTACAAAGTGGCGTCTCATGGCCCGCATTTAAATTTCTTCTTCCGGAGGGGTATATAGTAAGTAAGAAAGTAATGATGAAAAGCCCGCAATCGCACTGTTGCATATAATTAAAATGCTTTGAATAGAAGTAACAGTGGTGTTGCCTTTTTGTACTGGATCACATTATTGTACACACTCAGGGCAGATTCTGGTTTTATATACTGTCACACTATCCGTAATTTCTAAGCAACCCTTAAGGAATAACAATAGGAATATATCAACACATTTTCATAATTTTTTTAATATTAACCTGTGGCATAGCACTACCGAGTCAACAACAGACCAAAAAGGTTGTGACACCTATGACCACACTGGTAATGACAAATGTAATATATAATTTTATCTCTTCTGAAAAATCTTACATGCTAACTCAATAAAATGGAATTGGAATATAAAATAACTGATTGTTCTGTGCACTTATACACACTACACTATATTAGTCTAATGTCTAACAATAATTATGGATGTGGTTCCTTCAAAGAGCTCTCAGTCTTTCCCAAAAACATTCTAGCTCTGCCTTCAATAACAACGTCTAGTGGATCTCCAGGAACTCCCAGCCCCAATCCTTAAATAGATGTCCACGATGTGGTGCCCATTGCAATTCTTCCGGATTTCCTCAGCATTTCATGCAAGTTCTCGAGCTCAGTTGTTAAGATGTTTATAAGTTGAGGTAATTTTTTCCCCACATTGCTTATAACTATTCTCTTCTCAATATGTTCGAAGAACTTGGCGTCAAAGAGATGTCTTCAAGTATAGCTGAAGCATGGAACTGTTGCCACCTGGTTGTACACTCCGGACAGAAGACCCGTTTGATTTGCGCACGACATTTTGGAGTAGTAATGGAGAACAGGCAACGTCACTTTTGTAGTCTGTATCGAACTTCTTTGTGTACGGAAGCAACTTCCCAATGCTTCTCTGGTGGACCACCTGTGAGTGTCATTGATCTCTGGTAGAACAGAAAGGTTCTCCTTGAAGGTTCCAAATAAGGAATATTATTTGATAAGCATTTTCTTCTTCCAATGCTCCATTCACAGTGAAGTACCTTACCTTCTCTCCTCAGCTGCTTTCTTGTAGGTGTACCAGCCGCCAGCTCATGTTGTGCTGAAAAACTCACTGAATCTCCTAGAGTCATGTTCTTTGGCCCAAACATGAGCAAAAATGGTGATTGGGAAAAACATGCGAGTTATGTATGTAGTATGCGAGTGGTTATTAGCAAAATTTCGGCGTTCAATGTGGTTAGCTTGGCGATGCTTTCGCAGGCCCGAGACTCTGTACAAATGATGATCTTCTCTCAGGAGGGAGTGAAGCACTTTCCATTAGAACATGGTGGGCTCCAGAGAGACCGTATTTGGACTCCGGGAAGCTCTTGTGTACACCGTCTGCCTTTGTAATAGGCATGTTGGCGTGTCCAAGCCGAAGCTCATTAGTTCGTAAGGCATAGGCGGAGAACATGTACAAATACGGACCCATCGTGCCATACCAGTTTGAAGTATCGCTGGGGCCGAAATCTTTGTATACCAGCCCATTCAAAAAAACCACTTTTACCTAGATCTTCTTCAGAGGTTCTGTGGCTATCAGATGGTCCTTCTCCTTGAAGTGTACCTTAAAAGACGTTGTCTTCGTCTTTATCATCATATTAGTTTCAACACCCTTGATTTCTTGTCTACAGACATTGTGGATGGTAAATATGATACTGATAATGTGGTTAGCCACTGTTATGCAAATTGCTGCTTCAGCATGCAACAATTCTGCCTCAGGATCAGGGTCAGTAGTGCCACAAACCGTAGAGTTGCACGTATATAATGTATAATGGAAATGTTTATTTTATTATAGTCCCACAAAAAAAACCGCGATATCTATATTTTATGTGTAAGCCACTATTGATAGTTGTTGAAAATAGTGAACCATAAATACAACAAAAATTGATAACTTATTTCTAATGCACATTTGGTAGTTACAGTTCTTCTAACTATACCTATCTCCTACTAATCTAAAACTGGAAAACTTACTCCATCCGAGATTGATGAAGTAACTAATTTCCGTTTTGATGTTAACTTAAGTTTGTATGTAAGTGATATGAAGTTTACCGGGTCCTCTATTATAAATATGAATGTAACTCTCTCTGTTACGTTTCCATTTTGATGAATTTCGATAATACAGGCAGATTGCACCTTGGAGAAGAATATGGGTTTTGTTTGTAAAATTTATATGACAGAACAACGTTTGCCGGGTCAGCTAGTTACCTATAATATGATCAATATTTACTAAAAATCAAACCGACTGTTATATTATTATATATTCTTTTCGCATACAGTCAAATTCAGGGTTTAAATTATTTAACGTTAAATTTGAAAACTATAAAAAAGTTTTTAAAGAAGTCTATGACTTCAGTTTCTATGAATTTATAGCATTTAGATTTATCAAGTAGTTGTATATTTATTGGTGTAGCCATGACTAGAACCGCGTCTAGGCGTGTTTAATATACCTTCTGGTATGGTGGAAAACGGGTGTGTTTCGTTTTTGATAGTTGAAACCCGATCTTTTCCCGAGAAAGCCCGTTTGCTGTCGTCCAGACTGTCGGCTACAAGAGGACTCATCCCGACGAGAGTTGTGGCGAATTTTTCCACTGGGCTTTGCATCCGTTGTCTTTTGAGACTATCGTCTCATGGCGATTACCGCTGCGACTGCTCCAGTGGATGCCCCTCTGGTCGCTGCAGCTAAGCAGTCGCTAAGCAGCGGATGTCAGACTATACTCGAGTTGGGCGCTAAGGTTCATTTTAAGGTCGATTTCACTCTTGTTTCCTGAAATACGTACACACATCGTAAATCTGCTACGATGAGACTTACTCCCATACTGTTTGGACATAATGGCCGACTTTTTATGCCTTTCAATAGTATTTTTGATAGCAGCACGCCTTGCTGCGGAGCATATTAACAAGGAGACGTACATTATTACTCTCCTTTGGGGCACCCATGCGGCGCACTCCAACACCGTATGTTCCACGTTGAAGATTAAGATGCTGGATTCCCGTTAGCTCAGGCCAGAATCAAGGACACCGCTTGAGTTATTACTCAAGGGGCTATTGCCCCTTTGATTAGTACCCAACACACCTCTATATCAATATGATTATTGAAGGGGCGGCGTAGGCGTGGGTGGCGGAAGCTCCTCCGAGGGGCTGGCCGCAACGGTTGTCTATGACTGGATTTTGGCAGACTCCACTCAGCGGCGTGGTCGTTTCATACGTTGGCGGGATGTGCATTAGCTGGTTGAACTTAAATAACATTGAACTTAAAATTCTTCTGGGTTAACTAACATAATCTAATTTACTCATAAGTAATCAGTTAAAAAACTTAGGCAACCAAACAATTCTGTAAAAATAAGTTCTGTAAAAATAGACTGGCTTCTACATTAAGTAAAATATATTTTATCATTTTTACATGAAGAACTATTGTAGTGCACATGGGTTTTGAAGTGCATAAAATCTTACTTTTAAGACATGAACACTTTTTAGTATTACAGAGATTTTTACGTGTACATTTGACAAATCCCTGGCCTGTCCCCGTAGATTGCCGATTTACAACTGTACGGAGCGTCGTTTCTTCATTAGGACATCTTCTTTCTTAAGTAATTCTTAATGACAAACTGTAAACTGCTATCTTGAATACAACGTCTTTATAACACCTTGCTTTGTTCCAATTTTGTAAAGTTTGTCATCCGTTTTTACTACAGCCAATGTTTTGCCGCGACCTCTGTCGACTTCCGGAACATGGATTCTAACAGTAGTACCTATTGGCACAGGAGGAAATTTTCTTTAAAAGTGATGCGGTTCCCTACAGCTAAGGTGTTTTTTACAAATAAAGGACAAAAAACTTTAGAACCATAGCCTTCTGCAATATATTTCTCCGGAGCAGCACAAATAGCATGGATGGTTTTATTGCATTTTCTACACGAATGAGCACCCGTAGTCTCCTCTGCTATCGTCTTCTACACACATTGCCGGCAGCGCCTTCGGTATTGTATAGAATGCCTAGGCAAATTATAAAATGAAAAATATTTCATAAATTACCTTAACGTTTTAGGTATTCTTTACATTGCCTAGGTATTGTATAGAATACCGTATTATATAGATTGCCGGTAACATATATAATTTTTCATTTTGAAATTTTTTTTAAATACCCGTGCGAAGCTGGGGCGGGCCGCTAGTAGTCAATAAAACACAAGATGATAGGAGTGTTGAATTCGTAGGATTTTTCGATCAGCTGGCGGACGTTCAAGATTTTTTCACGAGTTCCTTTGCCCTTAAAGAAGCCAGCCTGCTTCTGTGGTATCTGGCAATCCAAGAAGTAGCGAATTCTGTTATTTATGATGTGTAACAAGACTTTACTGGCATGTGATATGAGGGCCAGAGTTCTATAGTTGTCACGTTTAGTCGTTGAGCCTTTCTTGTGCAGAGGCAGGACGACCGACTCCGTCCAGTCACTGAGCCATTCACCCGTACGCCAAATATTATCACATATTTTGTGTATTGCGCTCGCCCCCGCAATGCCCATTGCCTTTATGATCTCGGCTGTAAGTTGGTCCGGTCCAGGTGCCTTTCTATTTTTGAGAGCGGCAATCGCAGCTGTGACCTCAGACAGCAGTATAGGAGGTTCAAGGGCTATTTTATCCCATGGCGTTAAGTTATGCGTTAGTATGAGATGATGAGGGTCACCGTAGAATTTCTCGCAATATTTACGCCATCTTTCCATTACTGCATCCAGATCTTGAAGTCGGGTTCCATCCTCATCTTCAATCACCCAAGTTCTGGATTTGAACTGCTTCGAAAGAAGCTTGACTTTCTTAAAGAGATCTGAAGTTTGAACTTTGAGTGCGTGATCTTCAATATCTTGACATATATTTCCGACGTAGTTGTTTTTGTCCTGCCGACATAGTTGCTGTATTATTCTGTTCAGCTCCGAGTAACTATCACGATCCTCCTGGCTAGCTAACCCTGTCATTTTTAGAACCTTCCTCTCCTGAATCTTAGCCCAGGTGTCATCAGAGAGCCACGACTGTCTGCGAATGGGTGGCGAGCGTTGTTTGGTGATCCAATCTACTGTCCTCCATATCAGGTCCTTTAGGTGATTCCACTGGTCGTTTGTACAGGTATTTACAGGCAGTGGATGCTCCATTATGGCGTTGTTGATGCCCTCATAGAATATTGGTTTCTCTGATGGTTCCAGAGTGCGCGGCCTTACTGGAGGTCCTTTTTTAACTGCTTTCAGACGCAGAGCAAATTTGGCTACTAGAAGACAGTGATCGGATCCACAATCCCCTCCAGGGAAAGTTTTCACATTTGAAATGGAACTCCTCCAGCGGCTGTTGATTATAACGTAATCGATTTGATTGCGATAACGACCACCTGGCGATTTCCAAGTATAAAGACGCCTTGGGTGGTGCTGAAAGCAAGTGTTCATAATCGTCATATTTCTGGCGATGCAGTATTCCAGCAATCTCTCCTCTCTGGTTCCTTTCACCCAGTCCAAACCTTCCAACCGTGCTCCTTGTGTGATCATCCAGTATCGTATTGCCCACTTTTGCGTTCCAATCGCCAATCATTAAGGTTATCTCACGGTTTGGAATTTTAGACAACGCCAATTCCAACGTAATATAAAAGTCATCGATGACATCATCTTTTGCAGTCGCCGTTGGGGCATACACCACCACAATGTTCAAAGTACAGTGGTTCGTGCTCAGTCTGAGGGTGATTTATCCTATCACCGATCGGGTTGTAGCCTAGAACATGACTGTTCAGGTGACGTGGCACCCATATAGCAACTCCGTTGCTGCTGGAGTTGGCAGCACCTGAGAAATACAGGGTGTTTCCGTTACAGGTTTTTTGATGTCCCTGCCCTCTCATGTGAGTGTCAGTTATCCCCAGCACCGCCAGTTTGTGCATTTAATTGCATAAGTTGATTAAAATGTTTTTCAATATCGCCCATCCCTCCGTACAGTCGTACCATATACATACACGTTAAGCGAACGCTCGGCCGAGCTACATGGTAGGCGGAGTGGGGGGTGTTGGGTTTTATTTTCGTTACGGAATTTCTTGATTCGGTCGCCGCGCTCAAAGCTCGCGATAAAAGCTATGCAATAGCTTAATAAATAGTTCTTATTAGTTTATAATATTATACTACCACTCCAAACTCGTCTCGCGGCTGCCCTGTGCCTAGATTACTCAGCAATACTGTCATCAAATTAAGAAAAATGCCAGAAGTAAAAACACCAAATTTCAGCTATTGATATACTAAAGTCATTTGGTATTATTTAGTTGAAGTATCAATATCAGTTCTCAGACAAGCTATCATAGTTTCAAGTTCTTCATTAATATTTGATTCAATTATGTTACTATTCTTTGTTGTAGCGTTTCCAAACTTTATATTTTCCAAACTGCTCTGTGCTTTGGGTTGTGAAATTCCATCATTTCACCAATGAACTCGTACAGCTTTTGCATATGGATTACAAAGTGGCGTCTCATGGCCCGCATTTAAATTTCTTCTTCCGGAGGGGTATATAGTAAGTAAGAAAGTAATGATGAAAAGCCCGCAATCGCACTGTTGCATATAATTAAAATGCTTTGAATAGAAGTAACAGTGGTGTTGCCTTTTTGTACTGGATCACATTATTGTACACACTCAGGGCAGATTCTGGTTTTATATACTGTCACACTATCCGTAATTTCTAAGCAACCCTTAAGGAATAACAATAGGAATATATCAACACATTTTCATAATTTTTTTAATATTAACCTGTGGCATAGCACTACCGAGTCAACAACAGACCAAAAAGGTTGTGACACCTATGACCACACTGGTAATGACAAATGTAATATATAATTTTATCTCTTTTCTGAAAAATCTTACATGCTAACTCAATAAAATGGAATTGGAATATAAAATAACTGATTGTTCTGTGCACTTATACACACTACACTATATTAGTCTAATGTCTAACAATAATTATGGATGTGGTTCCTTCAAAGAGCTCTCAGTCTTTCCCAAAAACATTCTAGCTCTGCCTTCAATAACAACGTCTAGTGGATCTCCAGGAACTCCCAGCCCCAATCCTTAAATAGATGTCCACGATGTGGTGCCCATTGCAATTCTTCCGGATTTCCTCAGCATTTCATGCAAGTTCTCGAGCTCAGTTGTTAAGATGTTTATAAGTTGAGGTAATTTTTTCCCCACATTGCTTATAACTATTCTCTTCTCAATATGTTCGAAGAACTTGGCGTCAAAGAGATGTCTTCAAGTATAGCTGAAGCATGGAACTGTTGCCACCTGGTTGTACACTCCGGACAGAAGACCCGTTTGATTTGCGCACGACATTTTGGAGTAGTAATGGAGAACAGGCAACGTCACTTTTGTAGTCTGTATCGAACTTCTTTGTGTACGGAAGCAACTTCCCAATGCTTCTCTGGTGGACCACCTGTGAGTGTCATTGATCTCTGGTAGAACAGAAAGGTTCTCCTTGAAGGTTCCAAATATACTGTGGAATATTATTTGATAAGCATTTTCTTCTTCCAATGCTCCATTCACAGTGAAGTACCTTACCTTCTCTCCTCAGCTGCTTTCTTGTAGGTGTACCAGCCGCCAGCTCATGTTGTGCTGAAAAACTCACTGAATCTCCTAGAGTCATGTTCTTTGGCCCAAACATGAGCAAAAATGGTGATTGGGAAAAACATGCGAGTTATGTATGTAGTATGCGAGTGGTTATTAGCAAAATTTCGGCGTTCAATGTGGTTAGCTTGGCGATGCTTTCGCAGGCCCGAGACTCTGTACAAATGATGATCTTCTCTCAGGAGGGAGTGAAGCACTTTCCATTAGAACATGGTGGGCTCCAGAGAGACCGTATTTGGACTCCGGGAAGCTCTTGTGTACACCGTCTGCCTTTGTAATAGGCATGTTGGCGTGTCCAAGCCGAAGCTCATTAGTTCGTAAGGCATAGGCGGAGAACATGTACAAATACGGACCCATCGTGCCATACCAGTTTGAAGTATCGCTGGGGCCGAAATCTTTGTATACCAGCCCATTCAAAAAAACCACTTTTACCTAGATCTTCTTCAGAGGTTCTGTGGCTATCAGATGGTCCTTCTCCTTGAAGTGTACCTTAAAAGACGTTGTCTTCGTCTTTATCATCATATTAGTTTCAACACCCTTGATTTCTTGTCTACAGACATTGTGGATGGTAAATATGATACTGATAATGTGGTTAGCCACTGTTATGCAAATTGCTGCTTCAGCATGCAACAATTCTGCCTCAGGATCAGGGTCAGTAGTGCCACAAACCGTAGAGTTGCACGTATATAATGTATAATGGAAATGTTTATTTTATTATAGTCCCACAAAAAAAACCGCGATATCTATATTTTATGTGTAAGCCACTATTGATAGTTGTTGAAAATAGTGAACCATAAATACAACAAAAATTGATAACTTATTTCTAATGCACATTTGGTAGTTACAGTTCTTCTAACTATACCTATCTCCTACTAATCTAAAACTGGAAAACTTACTCCATCCGAGATTGATGAAGTAACTAATTTCCGTTTTGATGTTAACTTAAGTTTGTATGTAAGTGATATGAAGTTCACCGGGTCCTCTATTATAAATATGAATGTAACTCTCTCTGTTACGTTTCCATTTTGATGAATTTCGATAATACAGGCAGATTGCACCTTGGAGAAGAATATGGGTTTTGTTTGTAAAATTTATATGACAGAACAACGTTTGCCGGGTCAGCTAGTTACCTATAATATGATCAATATTTACTAAAAATCAAACCGACTGTTATATTATTATATATTCTTTTCGCATACAGTCAAATTCAGGGTTTAAATTATTTAACGTTAAATTTGGAAACTATAAAAAAGTTTTTAAAGAAGTCTATGACTTCAGTTTCTATGAATTTATAGCATTTAGATTTATCAAGTAGTTGTATATTTATTGGTGTAGCCATGACTAGAACCGCGTCTAGGCGTGTTTAATATACCTTCTGGTATGGTGGAAAACGGGTGTGTTTCGTTTTTGATAGTTGAAACCCGATCTTTTCCCGAGAAAGCCCGTTTGCTGTCGTCCAGACTGTCGGCTACAAGAGGACTCATCCCGACGAGAGTTGTGGCGAATTTTTCCACTGGGCTTTGCATCCGTTGTCTTTTGAGACTATCGTCTCATGGCGATTACCGCTGCGACTGCTCCAGTGGATGCCCCTCTGGTCGCTGCAGCTAAGCAGTCGCTAAGCAGCGGATGTCATACTATACTCGAGTTGGGCGCTAAGGTTCATTTTAAGGTCGATTTCACTCTTGTTTCCTGAAATACGTACACACATCGTAAATCTGCTACGATGAGACCTACTCCCATACTGTTTGGACATAATGGCCGACTTTTTATGCCTTTCAATAGTATTTTTGATAGCAGCACGCCTTGCTGCGGAGCATATTAACAAGGAGACGTACATTATTACTCTCCTTTGGGGCACCCATGCGGCGCACTCCAACACCGTATGTTCCACGTTGAAGATTAAGATGCTGGATTCCCGTTAGCTCAGGCCAGAATCAAGGACACCGCTTGAGTTATTACTCAAGGGGCTATTGCCCCTTTGATTAGTACCCAACACACCTCTATATCAATATGATTATTGAAGGGGCGGCGTAGGCGTGGGTGGCGGAAGCTCCTCCGAGGGGCTGGCCGCAACGGTTGTCTATGACTGGATTTTGGCAGACTCCACTCAGCGGCGTGGTCGTTTCATACGTTGGCGGGATGTGCATTAGCTGGTTGAACTTAAATAACATTGAACTTAAAATTCTTCTGGGTTAACTAACATAATCTAATTTACTCATAAGTAATCAGTTAAAAAACTTAGGCAACCAAACAATTCTGTAAAAATAAGTTCTGTAAAAATAGACTGGCTTCTACATTAAGTAAAATATATTTTATCATTTTTACATGAAGAACTATTGTAGTGCACATGAGTTTTGAAGTGCATAAAATCTTACTTTTAAGACATGAACACTTTTTAGTATTACAGAGATTTTTACGTGTAAATTTGACAAATCCCTGGCCTGTCCCCGTAGATTGCCGATTTACAACTGTACGGAGCGTCGTTTCTTCATTAGGACATCTTCTTTCTTAAGTAATTCTTAATGACAAACTGTAAACTGCTATCTTGAATACAACGTCTTTATAACACCTTGCTTTGTTCCAATTTTGTAAAGTTTGTCATCCGTTTTTACTACAGCCAATGTTTTGCCGCGACCTCTGTCGACTTCCGGAACATGGATTCTAACAGTAGTACCTATTGGCACAGGAGGAAATTTTCTTTAAAAGTGATGCGGTTCCCTACAGCTAAGGTGTTTTTTACAAATAAAGGACAAAAAACTTTAGAACCATAGCCTTCTGCAATATATTTCTCCGGAGCAGCACAAATAGCATGGATGGTTTTATTGCATTTTCTACACGAATGAGCACCCGTAGTCTCCTCTGCTATCGTCTTCTACACACATTGCCGGCAGCGCCTTCGGTATTGTATAGAATGCCTAGGCAAATTATAAAATGAAAAATATTTCATAAATTACCTTAACGTTTTAGGTATTCTTTACATTGCCTAGGTATTGTATAGAATACCGTATTATATAGATTGCCGGTAACATATATAATTTTTCATTTTGAAATTTTTTTTAAATACCCGTGCGAAGCTGGGGCGGGCCGCTAGTAGTCAATAAAACACAAGATGATAGGAGTGTTGAATTCGTAGGATTTTTCGATCAGCTGGCGGACGTTCAAGATTTTTTCACGAGTTCCTTTGCCCTTAAAGAAGCCAGCCTGCTTCTGTGGTATCTGGCAATCCAAGAAGTAGCGAATTCTGTTATTTATGATGTGTAACAAGACTTTACTGGCATGTGATATGAGGGCCAGAGTTCTATAGTTGTCACGTTTAGTCGTTGAGCCTTTCTTGTGCAGAGGCAGGACGACCGACTCCGTCCAGTCACTGAGCCATTCACCCGTACGCCAAATATTATCACATATTTTGTGTATTGCGCTCGCCCCCGCAATGCCCATTGCCTTTATGATCTCGGCTGTAAGTTGGTCCGGTCCAGGTGCCTTTCTATTTTTGAGAGCGGCAATCGCAGCTGTGACCTCAGACAGCAGTATAGGAGGTTCAAGGGCTATTTTATCCCATGGCGTTAAGTTATGCGTTAGTATGAGATGATGAGGGTCACCGTAGAATTTCTCGCAATATTTACGCCATCTTTCCATTACTGCATCCAGATCTTGAAGTCGGGTTCCATCCTCATCTTCAATCACCCAAGTTCTGGATTTGAACTGCTTCGAAAGAAGCTTGACTTTCTTAAAGAGATCTGAAGTTTGAACTTTGAGTGCGTGATCTTCAATATCTTGACATATATTTCCGACGTAGTTGTTTTTGTCCTGCCGACATAGTTGCTGTATTATTCTGTTCAGCTCCGAGTAACTATCACGATCCTCCTGGCTAGCTAACCCTGTCATTTTTAGAACCTTCCTCTCCTGAATCTTAGCCCAGGTGTCATCAGAGAGCCACGACTGTCTGCGAATGGGTGGCGAGCGTTGTTTGGTGATCCAATCTACTGTCCTCCATATCAGGTCCTTTAGGTGATTCCACTGGTCGTTTGTACAGGTATTTACAGGCAGTGGATGCTCCATTATGGCGTTGTTGATGCCCTCATAGAATATTGGTTTCTCTGATGGTTCCAGAGTGCGCGGCCTTACTGGAGGTCCTTTTTTAACTGCTTTCAGACGCAGAGCAAATTTGGCTACTAGAAGACAGTGATCGGATCCACAATCCCCTCCAGGGAAAGTTTTCACATTTGAAATGGAACTCCTCCAGCGGCTGTTGATTATAACGTAATCGATTTGATTGCGATAACGACCACCTGGCGATTTCCAAGTATAAAGACGCCTTGGGTGGTGCTGAAAGCAAGTGTTCATAATCGTCATATTTCTGGCGATGCAGTATTCCAGCAATCTCTCCTCTCTGGTTCCTTTCACCCAGTCCAAACCTTCCAACCGTGCTCCTTGTGTGATCATCCAGTATCGTATTGCCCACTTTTGCGTTCCAATCGCCAATCATTAAGGTTATCTCACGGTTTGGAATTTTAGACAACGCCAATTCCAACGTAATATAAAAGTCATCGATGACATCATCTTTTGCAGTCGCCGTTGGGGCATACACCACCACAATGTTCAAAGTACAGTGGTTCGTGCTCAGTCTGAGGGTGATTTATCCTATCACCGGTCGGGTTGTAGCCTAGAACATGGCTGTTCAGGTGACGTGTCACCCATATAGCAACTCCGTTGCTGCTGGAGTTGGCAGCACCTGAGAAATACAGGGTGTTTCCGTTACAGGTTTTTTGATGTCCCTGCCCTCTCATGTGAGTCTCAGTTATCCCCAGCACCGCCAGTTTGTGCATTTAATTGCATAAGTTGATTAAAATGTTTTTCAATATCGCCCATCCCTCCGTACAGTCGTACCATATACATACACGTTAAGCGAACGCTCGGCCGAGCTACATGGTAGGCGGAGTGGAGGGTGTTGGGTTTTATTTTCGTTACGGAATTTCTTGATTCGGTCGCCGCGCTCAAAGCTCGCGATAAAAGCTATGCAATAGCTTAATAAATAGTTCTTATTAGTTTATAATATTATACTACCACTCCAAACTCGTCTCGCGGCTGCCCTGTGCCTAGATTACTCAGCAATACTGTCATCAAATTAAGAAAAATGCCAGAAGTAAAAACACCAAATTTCAGCTATTGATATACTAAAGTCATTTGGTATTATTTAGTTGAAGTATCAATATCAGTTCTCAGACAAGCTATCATAGTTTCAAGTTCTTCATTAATATTTGATTCAATTATGTTACTATTCTTCGTTGTAGCGTTTCCAAATTTTATATTTTCCAAACTGCTCTGTGCTTTGGGTTGTGAAATTCCATCATTTCACCAATGAACTCGTACAGCTTTTGCATATGGATTACAAAGTGGCGTCTCATGGCCCGCATTTAAATTTCTTCTTCCGGAGGGGTATATAGTACGTAAGAAAGTAATGATGAAAAGCCCGCAATCGCACTGTTGCATATAATTAAAATGCTTTGAATAGAAGTAACAGTGGTGTTGCCTTTTTGTACTGGATCACATTATTGTACACACTCAGGGCAGATTCTGGTTTTATATACTGTCACACTATCCGTAATTTCTAAGCAACCCTTAAGGAATAACAATAGGAATATATCAACACATTTTCATAATTTTTTTAATATTAACCTGTGGCATAGCACTATCGAGTTAACAACAGACCAAAAAGGTTGTGACACCTATGACCACACTGGTAATGACAAATGTAATATATAATTTTATTTCTTTTCTGAAAAATCTTACATGCTAACTCAATAAAATGGAATTGGAATATAAAATAACTGATTGTTCTGTGCACTTATACACACTACACTATATTAGTCTAATGTCTAACAATAATTATGGATGTGGTTCCTTCAAAGAGCTCTCAGTCTTTCCCAAAAACATTCTAGCTCTGCCTTCAATAACAACGTCTAGTGGATCTCCAGGAACTCCCAGCCCCAATCCTTAAATAGATGTCCACGATGTGGTGCCCATTGCAATTCTTCCGGATTTCCTCAGCATTTCATGCAAGTTCTCGAGCTCAGTTGTTAAGATGTTTATAAGTTGAGGTAATTTTTTCCCCACATTGCTTATAACTATTCTCTTCTCAATATGTTCGAAGAACTTGGCGTCAAAGAGATGTCTTCAAGTATAGCTGAAGCATGGAACTGTTGCCACCTGGTTGTACACTCCGGACAGAAGACCCGTTTGATTTGCGCACGACATTTTGGAGTAGTAATGGAGAACAGGCAACGTCACTTTTGTAGTCTGTATCGAACTTCTTTGTGTACGGAAGCAACTTCCCAATGCTTCTCTGGTGGACCACCTGTGAGTGTCATTGATCTCTGGTAGAACAGAAAGGTTCTCCTTGAAGGTTCCAAATATACTGTGGAATATTATTTGATAAGCATTTTCTTCTTCCAATGCTCCATTCACAGTGAAGTACCTTACCTTCTCTCCTCAGCTGCTTTCTTGTAGGTGTACCAGCCGCCAGCTCATGTTGTGCTGAAAAACTCACTGAATCTCCTAGAGTCATGTTCTTTGGCCCAAACATGAGCAAAAATGGTGATTGGGAAAAACATGCGAGTTATGTATGTAGTATGCGAGTGGTTATTAGCAAAATTTCGGCGTTCAATGTGGTTAGCTTGGCGATGCTTTCGCAGGCCCGAGACTCTGTACAAATGATGATCTTCTCTCAGGAGGGAGTGAAGCACTTTCCATTAGAACATGGTGGGCTCCAGAGAGACCGTATTTGGACTCCGGGAAGCTCTTGTGTACACCGTCTGCCTTTGTAATAGGCATGTTGGCGTGTCCAAGCCGAAGCTCATTAGTTCGTAAGGCATAGGCGGAGAACATGTACAAATACGGACCCATCGTGCCATACCAGTTTGAAGTATCGCTGGGGCCGAAATCTTTGTATACCAGCCCATTCAAAAAAACCACTTTTACCTAGATCTTCTTCAGAGGTTCTGTGGCTATCAGATGGTCCTTCTCCTTGAAGTGTACCTTAAAAGACGTTGTCTTCGTCTTTATCATCATATTAGTTTCAACACCCTTGATTTCTTGTCTACAGACATTGTGGATGGTAAATATGATACTGATAATGTGGTTAGCCACTGTTATGCAAATTGCTGCTTCAGCATGCAACAATTCTGCCTCAGGATCAGGGTCAGTAGTGCCACAAACCGTAGAGTTGCACGTATATAATGTATAATGGAAATGTTTATTTTATTATAGTCCCACAAAAAAAACCGCGATATCTATATTTTATGTGTAAGCCACTATTGATAGTTGTTGAAAATAGTGAACCATAAATACAACAAAAATTGATAACTTATTTCTAATGCACATTTGGTAGTTACAGTTCTTCTAACTATACCTATCTCCTACTAATCTAAAACTGGAAAACTTACTCCATCCGAGATTGATGAAGTAACTAATTTCCGTTTTGATGTTAACTTAAGTTTGTATGTAAGTGATATGAAGTTTACCGGGTCCTCTATTATAAATATGAATGTAACTCTCTCTGTTACGTTTCCATTTTGATGAATTTCGATAATACAGGCAGATTGCACCTTGGAGAAGAATATGGGTTTTGTTTGTAAAATTTATATGACAGAACAACGTTTGCCGGGTCAGCTAGTTACCTATAATATGATCAATATTTACTAAAAATCAAACCGACTGTTATATTATTATATATTCTTTTCGCATACAGTCAAATTCAGGGTTTAAATTATTTAACGTTAAATTTGGAAACTATAAAAAAGTTTTTAAAGAAGTCTATGACTTCAGTTTCTATGAATTTATAGCATTTAGATTTATCAAGTAGTTGTATATTTATTGGTGTAGCCATGACTAAAACCGCGTCTAGGCGTGTTTAATATACCTTCTGGTATGGTGGAAAACGGGTGTGTTTCGTTTTTGATAGTTGAAACCCGATCTTTTCCCGAGAAAGCCCGTTTGCTGTCGTCCAGACTGTCGGCTACAAGAGGACTCATCCCGACGAGAGTTGTGGCGAATTTTTCCACTGGGCTTTGCATCCGTTGTCTTTTGAGACTATCGTCTCATGGCGATTACCGCTGCGACTGCTCCAGTGGATGCCCCTCTGGTCGCTGCAGCTAAGCAGTCGCTAAGCAGCGGATGTCAGACTATACTCGAGTTGGGCGCTAAGGTTCATTTTAAGGTCGATTTCACTCTTGTTTCCTGAAATACGTACACACATCGTAAATCTGCTACGATGAGACCTACTCCCATACTGTTTGGACATAATGGCCGACTTTTTATGCCTTTCAATAGTATTTTTGATAGCAGCACGCCTTGCTGCGGAGCATATTAACAAGGAGACGTACATTATTACTCTCCTTTGGGGCACCCATGCGGCGCACTCCAACACCGTATGTTCCACGTTGAAGATTAAGATGCTGGATTCCCGTTAGCTCAGGCCAGAATCAAGGACACCGCTTGAGTTATTACTCAAGGGGCTATTGCCCCTTTGATTAGTACCCAACACACCTCTATATCAATATGATTATTGAAGGGGCGGCGTAGGCGTGGGTGGCGGAAGCTCCTCCGAGGGGCTGGCCGCAACGGTTGTCTATGACTGGATTTTGGCAGACTCCACTCAGCGGCGTGGTCGTTTCATACGTTGGCGGGATGTGCATTAGCTGGTTGAACTTAAATAACATTGAACTTAAAATTCTTCTGGGTTAACTAACATAATCTAATTTACTCATAAGTAATCAGTTAAAAAACTTAGGCAACCAAACAATTCTGTAAAAATAAGTTCTGTAAAAATATACTGGCTTCTACATTAAGTAAAATATATTTTATCATTTTTACATGAAGAACTATTGTAGTGCACATGAGTTTTGAAGTGCATAAAATCTTACTTTTAAGACATGAACACTTTTTAGTATTACAGAGATTTTTACGTGTACATTTGACAAATCCCTGGCCTGTCCCCGTAGATTGCCGATTTACAACTGTACGGAGCGTCGTTTCTTCATTAGGACATCTTCTTTCTTAAGTAATTCTTAATGACAAACTGTAAACTGCTATCTTGAATACAACGTCTTTATAACACCTTGCTTTGTTCCAATTTTGTAAAGTTTGTCATCCGTTTTTACTACAGCCAATGTTTTGCCGCGACCTCTGTCGACTTCCGGAACATGGATTCTAACAGTAGTACCTATTGGCACAGGAGGAAATTTTCTTTAAAAGTGATGCGGTTCCCTACAGCTAAGGTGTTTTTTACAAATAAAGGACAAAAAACTTTAGAACCATAGCCTTCTGCAATATATTTCTCCGGAGCAGCACAAATAGCATGGATGGTTTTATTGCATTTTCTACACGAATGAGCACCCGTAGTCTCCTCTGCTATCGTCTTCTACACACATTGCCGGCAGCGCCTTCGGTATTGTATAGAATGCCTAGGCAAATTATAAAATGAAAAATATTTCATAAATTACCTTAACGTTTTAGGTATTCTTTACATTGCCTAGGTATTGTATAGAATACCGTATTATATAGATTGCCGGTAACATATATAATTTTTCATTTTGAAATTTTTTTTAAATACCCGTGCGAAGCTGGGGCGGGCCGCTAGTAGTCAATAAAATACAAGATGATAGGAGTGTTGAATTCGTAGGATTTTTCGATCAGCTGGCGGACGTTCAAGATTTTTTCACGAGTTCCTTTGCCCTTAAAGAAGCCAGCCTGCTTCTGTGGTATCTGGCAATCCAAGAAGTAGCGAATTCTGTTATTTATGATGTGTAACAAGACTTTACTGGCATGTGATATGAGGGCCAGAGTTCTATAGTTGTCACGTTTAGTCGTTGAGCCTTTCTTGTGCAGAGGCAGGACGACCGACTCCGTCCAGTCACTGAGCCATTCACCCGTACGCCAAATATTATCACATATTTTGTGTATTGCGCTCGCCCCCGCAATGCCCATTGCCTTTATGATCTCGGCTGTAAGTTGGTCCGGTCCAGGTGCCTTTCTATTTTTGAGAGCGGCAATCGCAGCTGTGACCTCAGACAGCAGTATAGGAGGTTCAAGGGCTATTTTATCCCATGGCGTTAAGTTATGCGTTAGTATGAGATGATGAGGGTCACCGTAGAGTTTCTCGCAATATTTACGCCATCTTTCCATTACTGCATCCAGATCTTGAAGTCGGGTTCCATCCTCATCTTCAATCACAACAAGTTCTGGATTTGAACTGCTTCGAAAGAAGCTTGACTTTCTTAAAGAGATCTGAAGTTTGAACGTTGAGTGCGTGATCTTCAATATCTTGACATATATTTCCGACGTAGTTGTTTTTGTCCTGCCGACATAGTTGCTGTATTATTCTGTTCAGCTCCGAGTAACTATCACGATCCTCCTGGCTAGCTAACCCTGTCATTTTTAGAACCTTCCTCTCCTGAATCTTAGCCCAGGTGTCATCAGAGAGCCACGACTGTCTGCGAATGGGTGGCGAGCGTTGTTTGGTGATCCCATCTACTGTCCTCCATATCAGGTCCTTTAGGTGATTCCACTGGTCGTTTGTACAGGTATTTACAGGCAGTGGATGCTCCATTATGGCGTTGTTGATGCCCTCATAGAATATTGGTTTCTCTGATGGTTCCAGAGTGCGCGGCCTTACTGGAGGTCCTTTTTTAACTGCTTTCAGACGCAGAGCAAATTTGGCTACTAGAAGACAGTGATCGGATCCACAATCCGCTCCAGGGAAAGTTTTCACATTTGAAATGGAACTCCTCCAGCGGCTGTTGATTATAACGTAATCGATTTGATTGCGATAACGACCACCTGGCGATTTCCAAGTATAAAGACGCCTTGGGTGGTGCTGAAAGCAGGTGTTCATAATCGTCATATTTCTGGCGATGCAGTATTCCAGCAATCTCTCCTCTCTGGTTCCTTTCACCCAGTCCAAACCTTCCAACCGTGCTCCTTGTGTGATCATCCAGTATCGTATTGCCCACTTTTGCGTTCCAATCGCCAATCATTAAGGTTATCTCACGGTTTGGAATTTTAGACAACGCCAATTCCAACGTAATATAAAAGTCATCGATGACATCATCTTTTGCAGTCGCCGTTGGGGCATACACCACCACAATGTTCAAAGTACAGTGGTTCGTGCTCAGTCTGAGGGTGATTTATCCTATCACCGATCGGGTTGTAGCCTAGAACATGACTGTTCAGGTGACGTGGCACCCATATAGCAACTCCGTTGCTGCTGGAGTTGGCAGCACCTGAGAAATACAGGGTGTTTCCGTTACAGGTTTTTTGATGTCCCTGCCCTCTCATGTGAGTGTCAGTTATCCCCAGCACCGCCAGTTTGTGCATTTAATTGCATAAGTTGATTAAAATGTTTTTCAATATCGCCCATCCCTCCGTACAGTCGTACCATATACATACACGTTAAGCGAACGCTCGGCCGAGCTACATGGTAGGCGGAGTGGGGGGTGTTGGGTTTTATTTTCGTTACGGAATTTCTTGATTCGGTCGCCGCGCTCAAAGCTCGCGATAAAAGCTATGCAATAGCTTAATAAATAGTTCTTATTAGTTTATAATATTATACTACCACTCCAAACTCGTCTCGCGGCTGCCCTGTGCCTAGATTACTCAGCAATACTGTCATCAAATTAAGAAAAATGCCAGAAGTAAAAACACCAAATTTCAGCTATTGATATACTAAAGTCATTTGGTATTATTTAGTTGAAGTATCAATATCAGTTCTCAGACAAGCTATCATAGTTTCAAGTTCTTCATTAATATTTGATTCAATTATGTTACTATTCTTTGTTGTAGCGTTTCCAAACTTTATATTTTCCAAACTGCTCTGTGCTTTGGGTTGTGAAATTCCATCATTTCACCAATGAACTCGTACAGCTTTTGCATATGGATTACAAAGTGGCGTCTCATGGCCCGCATTTAAATTTCTTCTTCCGGAGGGGTATATAGTAAGTAAGAAAGTAATGATGAAAAGCCCGCAATCGCACTGTTGCATATAATTAAAATGCTTTGAATAGAAGTAACAGTGGTGTTGCCTTTTTGTACTGGATCACATTATTGTACACACTCAGGGCAGATTCTGGTTTTATATACTGTCACACTATCCGTAATTTCTAAGCAACCCTTAAGGAATAACAATAGGAATATATCAACACATTTTCATAATTTTTTTAATATTAACCTGTGGCATAGCACTACCGAGTCAACAACAGACCAAAAAGGTTGTGACACCTATGACCACACTGGTAATGACAAATGTAATATATAATTTTATCTCTTTTCTGAAAAATCTTACATGCTAACTCAATAAAATGGAATTGGAATATAAAATAACTGATTGTTCTGTGCACTTATACACACTACACTATATTAGTCTAATGTCTAACAATAATTATGGATGTGGTTCCTTCAAAGAGCTCTCAGTCTTTCCCAAAAACATTCTAGCTCTGCCTTCAATAACAACGTCTAGTGGATCTCCAGGAACTCCCAGCCCCAATCCTTAAATAGATGTCCACGATGTGGTGCCCATTGCAATTCTTCCGGATTTCCTCAGCATTTCATGCAAGTTCTCGAGCTCAGTTGTTAAGATGTTTATAAGTTGAGGTAATTTTTTCCCCACATTGCTTATAACTATTCTCTTCTCAATATGTTCGAAGAACTTGGCGTCAAAGAGATGTCTTCAAGTATAGCTGAAGCATGGAACTGTTGCCACCTGGTTGTACACTCCGGACAGAAGACCCGTTTGATTTGCGCACGACATTTTGGAGTAGTAATGGAGAACAGGCAACGTCACTTTTGTAGTCTGTATCGAACTTCTTTGTGTACGGAAGCAACTTCCCAATGCTTCTCTGGTGGACCACCTGTGAGTGTCATTGATCTCTGGTAGAACAGAAAGGTTCTCCTTGAAGGTTCCAAATAAGGAATATTATTTGATAAGCATTTTCTTCTTCCAATGCTCCATTCACAGTGAAGTACCTTACCTTCTCTCCTCAGCTGCTTTCTTGTAGGTGTACCAGCCGCCAGCTCATGTTGTGCTGAAAAACTCACTGAATCTCCTAGAGTCATGTTCTTTGGCCCAAACATGAGCAAAAATGGTGATTGGGAAAAACATGCGAGTTATGTATGTAGTATGCGAGTGGTTATTAGCAAAATTTCGGCGTTCAATGTGGTTAGCTTGGCGATGCTTTCGCAGGCCCGAGACTCTGTACAAATGATGATCTTCTCTCAGGAGGGAGTGAAGCACTTTCCATTAGAACATGGTGGGCTCCAGAGAGACCGTATTTGGACTCCGGGAAGCTCTTGTGTACACCGTCTGCCTTTGTAATAGGCATGTTGGCGTGTCCAAGCCGAAGCTCATTAGTTCGTAAGGCATAGGCGGAGAACATGTACAAATACGGACCCATCGTGCCATACCAGTTTGAAGTATCGCTGGGGCCGAAATCTTTGTATACCAGCCCATTCAAAAAAACCACTTTTACCTAGATCTTCTTCAGAGGTTCTGTGGCTATCAGATGGTCCTTCTCCTTGAAGTGTACCTTAAAAGACGTTGTCTTCGTCTTTATCATCATATTAGTTTCAACACCCTTGATTTCTTGTCTACAGACATTGTGGATGGTAAATATGATACTGATAATGTGGTTAGCCACTGTTATGCAAATTGCTGCTTCAGCATGCAACAATTCTGCCTCAGGATCAGGGTCAGTAGTGCCACAAACCGTAGAGTTGCACGTATATAATGTATAATGGAAATGTTTATTTTATTATAGTCCCACAAAAAAAACCGCGATATCTATATTTTATGTGTAAGCCACTATTGATAGTTGTTGAAAATAGTGAACCATAAATACAACAAAAATTGATAACTTATTTCTAATGCACATTTGGTAGTTACAGTTCTTCTAACTATACCTATCTCCTACTAATCTAAAACTGGAAAACTTACTCCATCCGAGATTGATGAAGTAACTAATTTCCGTTTTGATGTTAACTTAAGTTTGTATGTAAGTGATATGAAGTTCACCGGGTCCTCTATTATAAATATGAATGTAACTCTCTCTGTTACGTTTCCATTTTGATGAATTTCGATAATACAGGCAGATTGCACCTTGGAGAAGAATATGGGTTTTGTTTGTAAAATTTATATGACAGAACAACGTTTGCCGGGTCAGCTAGTTACCTATAATATGATCAATATTTACTAAAAATCAAACCGACTGTTATATTATTATATATTCTTTTCGCATACAGTCAAATTCAGGGTTTAAATTATTTAACGTTAAATTTGGAAACTATAAAAAAGTTTTTAAAGAAGTCTATGACTTCAGTTTCTATGAATTTATAGCATTTAGATTTATCAAGTAGTTGTATATTTATTGGTGTAGCCATGACTAGAACCGCGTCTAGGCGTGTTTAATATACCTTCTGGTATGGTGGAAAACGGGTGTGTTTCGTTTTTGATAGTTGAAACCCGATCTTTTCCCGAGAAAGCCCGTTTGCTGTCGTCCAGACTGTCGGCTACAAGAGGACTCATCCCGACGAGAGTTGTGGCGAATTTTTCCACTGGGCTTTGCATCCGTTGTCTTTTGAGACTATCGTCTCATGGCGATTACCGCTGCGACTGCTCCAGTGGATGCCCCTCTGGTCGCTGCAGCTAAGCAGTCGCTAAGCAGCGGATGTCATACTATACTCGAGTTGGGCGCTAAGGTTCATTTTAAGGTCGATTTCACTCTTGTTTCCTGAAATACGTACACACATCGTAAATCTGCTACGATGAGACCTACTCCCATACTGTTTGGACATAATGGCCGACTTTTTATGCCTTTCAATAGTATTTTTGATAGCAGCACGCCTTGCTGCGGAGCATATTAACAAGGAGACGTACATTATTACTCTCCTTTGGGGCACCCATGCGGCGCACTCCAACACCGTATGTTCCACGTTGAAGATTAAGATGCTGGATTCCCGTTAGCTCAGGCCAGAATCAAGGACACCGCTTGAGTTATTACTCAAGGGGCTATTGCCCCTTTGATTAGTACCCAACACACCTCTATATCAATATGATTATTGAAGGGGCGGCGTAGGCGTGGGTGGCGGAAGCTCCTCCAAGGGGCTGGCCGCAACGGTTGTCTATGACTGGATTTTGGCAGACTCCACTCAGCGGCGTGGTCGTTTCATACGTTGGCGGGATGTGCATTAGCTGGTTGAACTTAAATAACATTGAACTTAAAATTCTTCTGGGTTAACTAACATAATCTAATTTACTCATAAGTAATCAGTTAAAAAACTTAGGCAACCAAACAATTCTGTAAAAATAAGTTCTGTAAAAATAGACTGGCTTCTACATTAAGTAAAATATATTTTATCATTTTTACATGAAGAACTATTGTAGTGCACATGAGTTTTGAAGTGCATAAAATCTTACTTTTAAGACATGAACACTTTTTAGTATTACAGAGATTTTTACGTGTACATTTGACAAATCCCTGGCCTGTCCCCGTAGATTGCCGATTTACAACTGTACGGAGCGTCGTTTCTTCATTAGGACATCTTCTTTCTTAAGTAATTCTTAATGACAAACTGTAAACTGCTATCTTGAATACAACGTCTTTATAACACCTTGCTTTGTTCCAATTTTGTAAAGTTTGTCATCCGTTTTTACTACAGCCAATGTTTTGCCGCGACCTCTGTCGACTTCCGGAACATGGATTCTAACAGTAGTACCTATTGGCACAGGAGGAAATTTTCTTTAAAAGTGATGCGGTTCCCTACAGCTAAGGTGTTTTTTACAAATAAAGGACAAAAAACTTTAGAACCATAGCCTTCTGCAATATATTTCTCCGGAGCAGCACAAATAGCATGGATGGTTTTATTGCATTTTCTACACGAATGAGCACCCGTAGTCTCCTCTGCTATCGTCTTCTACACACATTGCCGGCAGCGCCTTCGGTATTGTATAGAATGCCTAGGCAAATTATAAAATGAAAAATATTTCATAAATTACCTTAACGTTTTAGGTATTCTTTACATTGCCTAGGTATTGTATAGAATACCGTATTATATAGATTGCCGGTAACATATATAATTTTTCATTTTGAAATTTTTTTTAAATACCCGTGCGAAGCTGGGGCGGGCCGCTAGTAGTCAATAAAACACAAGATGATAGGAGTGTTGAATTCGTAGGATTTTTCGATCAGCTGGCGGACGTTCAAGATTTTTTCACGAGTTCCTTTGCCCTTAAAGAAGCCAGCCTGCTTCTGTGGTATCTGGCAATCCAAGAAGTAGCGAATTCTGTTATTTATGATGTGTAACAAGACTTTACTGGCATGTGATATGAGGGCCAGAGTTCTATAGTTGTCACGTTTAGTCGTTGAGCCTTTCTTGTGCAGAGGCAGGACGACCGACTCCGTCCAGTCACTGAGCCATTCACCCGTACGCCAAATATTATCACATATTTTGTGTATTGCGCTCGCCCCCGCAATGCCCATTGCCTTTATGATCTCGGCTGTAAGTTGGTCCGGTCCAGGTGCCTTTCTATTTTTGAGAGCGGCAATCGCAGCTGTGACCTCAGACAGCAGTATAGGAGGTTCAAGGGCTATTTTATCCCATGGCGTTAAGTTATGCGTTAGTATGAGATGATGAGGGTCACCGTAGAATTTCTCGCAATATTTACGCCATCTTTCCATTACTGCATCCAGATCTTGAAGTCGGGTTCCATCCTCATCTTCAATCACCCAAGTTCTGGATTTGAACTGCTTCGAAAGAAGCTTGACTTTCTTAAAGAGATCTGAAGTTTGAACTTTGAGTGCGTGATCTTCAATATCTTGACATATATTTCCGACGTAGTTGTTTTTGTCCTGCCGACATAGTTGCTGTATTATTCTGTTCAGCTCCGAGTAACTATCACGATCCTCCTGGCTAGCTAACCCTGTCATTTTTAGAACCTTCCTCTCCTGAATCTTAGCCCAGGTGTCATCAGAGAGCCACGACTGTCTGCGAATGGGTGGCGAGCGTTGTTTGGTGATCCAATCTACTGTCCTCCATATCAGGTCCTTTAGGTGATTCCACTGGTCGTTTGTACAGGTATTTACAGGCAGTGGATGCTCCATTATGGCGTTGTTGATGCCCTCATAGAATATTGGTTTCTCTGATGGTTCCAGAGTGCGCGGCCTTACTGGAGGTCCTTTTTTAACTGCTTTCAGACGCAGAGCAAATTTGGCTACTAGAAGACAGTGATCGGATCCACAATCCCCTCCAGGGAAAGTTTTCACATTTGAAATGGAACTCCTCCAGCGGCTGTTGATTATAACGTAATCGATTTGATTGCGATAACGACCACCTGGCGATTTCCAAGTATAAAGACGCCTTGGGTGGTGCTGAAAGCAAGTGTTCATAATCGTCATATTTCTGGCGATGCAGTATTCCAGCAATCTCTCCTCTCTGGTTCCTTTCACCCAGTCCAAACCTTCCAACCGTGCTCCTTGTGTGATCATCCAGTATCGTATTGCCCACTTTTGCGTTCCAATCGCCAATCATTAAGGTTATCTCACGGTTTGGAATTTTAGACAACGCCAATTCCAACGTAATATAAAAGTCATCGATGACATCATCTTTTGCAGTCGCCGTTGGGGCATACACCACCACAATGTTCAAAGTACAGTGGTTCGTGCTCAGTCTGAGGGTGATTTATCCTATCACCGGTCGGGTTGTAGCCTAGAACATGGCTGTTCAGGTGACGTGTCACCCATATAGCAACTCCGTTGCTGCTGGAGTTGGCAGCACCTGAGAAATACAGGGTGTTTCCGTTACAGGTTTTTTGATGTCCCTGCCCTCTCATGTGAGTCTCAGTTATCCCCAGCACCGCCAGTTTGTGCATTTAATTGCATAAGTTGATTAAAATGTTTTTCAATATCGCCCATCCCTCCGTACAGTCGTACCATATACATACACGTTAAGCGAACGCTCGGCCGAGCTACATGGTAGGCGGAGTGGAGGGTGTTGGGTTTTATTTTCGTTACGGAATTTCTTGATTCGGTCGCCGCGCTCAAAGCTCGCGATAAAAGCTATGCAATAGCTTAATAAATAGTTCTTATTAGTTTATAATATTATACTACCACTCCAAACTCGTCTCGCGGCTGCCCTGTGCCTAGATTACTCAGCAATACTGTCATCAAATTAAGAAAAATGCCAGAAGTAAAAACACCAAATTTCAGCTATTGATATACTAAAGTCATTTGGTATTATTTAGTTGAAGTATCAATATCAGTTCTCAGACAAGCTATCATAGTTTCAAGTTCTTCATTAATATTTGATTCAATTATGTTACTATTCTTTGTTGTAGCGTTTCCAAACTTTATATTTTCCAAACTGCTCTGTGCTTTGGGTTGTGAAATTCCATCATTTCACCAATGAACTCGTACAGCTTTTGCATATGGATTACAAAGTGGCGTCTCATGGCCCGCATTTAAATTTCTTCTTCCGGAGGGGTATATAGTACGTAAGAAAGTAATGATGAAAAGCCCGCAATCGCACTGTTGCATATAATTAAAATGCTTTGAATAGAAGTAACAGTGGTGTTGCCTTTTTGTACTGGATCACATTATTGTACACACTCAGGGCAGATTCTGGTTTTATATACTGTCACACTATCCGTAATTTCTAAGCAACCCTTAAGGAATAACAATAGGAATATATCAACACATTTTCATAATTTTTTTAATATTAACCTGTGGCATAGCACTATCGAGTTAACAACAGACCAAAAAGGTTGTGACACCTATGACCACACTGGTAATGACAAATGTAATATATAATTTTATCTCTTTTCTGAAAAATCTTACATGCTAACTCAATAAAATGGAATTGGAATATAAAATAACTGATTGTTCTGTGCACTTATACACACTACACTATATTAGTCTAATGTCTAACAATAATTATGGATGTGGTTCCTTCAAAGAGCTCTCAGTCTTTCCCAAAAACATTCTAGCTCTGCCTTCAATAACAACGTCTAGTGGATCTCCAGGAACTCCCAGCCCCAATCCTTAAATAGATGTCCACGATGTGGTGCCCATTGCAATTCTTCCGGATTTCCTCAGCATTTCATGCAAGTTCTCGAGCTCAGTTGTTAAGATGTTTATAAGTTGAGGTAATTTTTTCCCCACATTGCTTATAACTATTCTCTTCTCAATATGTTCGAAGAACTTGGCGTCAAAGAGATGTCTTCAAGTATAGCTGAAGCATGGAACTGTTGCCACCTGGTTGTACACTCCGGACAGAAGACCCGTTTGATTTGCGCACGACATTTTGGAGTAGTAATGGAGAACAGGCAACGTCACTTTTGTAGTCTGTATCGAACTTCTTTGTGTACGGAAGCAACTTCCCAATGCTTCTCTGGTGGACCACCTGTGAGTGTCATTGATCTCTGGTAGAACAGAAAGGTTCTCCTTGAAGGTTCCAAATAAGGAATATTATTTGATAAGCATTTTCTTCTTCCAATGCTCCATTCACAGTGAAGTACCTTACCTTCTCTCCTCAGCTGCTTTCTTGTAGGTGTACCAGCCGCCAGCTCATGTTGTGCTGAAAAACTCACTGAATCTCCTAGAGTCATGTTCTTTGGCCCAAACATGAGCAAAAATGGTGATTGGGAAAAACATGCGAGTTATGTATGTAGTATGCGAGTGGTTATTAGCAAAATTTCGGCGTTCAATGTGGTTAGCTTGGCGATGCTTTCGCAGGCCCGAGACTCTGTACAAATGATGATCTTCTCTCAGGAGGGAGTGAAGCACTTTCCATTAGAACATGGTGGGCTCCAGAGAGACCGTATTTGGACTCCGGGAAGCTCTTGTGTACACCGTCTGCCTTTGTAATAGGCATGTTGGCGTGTCCAAGCCGAAGCTCATTAGTTCGTAGGGCATAGGCGGAGAACATGTACAAATACGGACCCATCGTGCCATACCAGTTTGAAGTATCGCTGGGGCCGAAATCTTTGTATACCAGCCCATTCAAAAAAAACCACTTTTACCTAGATCTTCTTCAGAGGTTCTGTGGCTATCAGATGGTCCTTCTCCTTGAAGTGTACTTTAAAAGACGTTGTCTTTATCATCATATTAGTTTCAACACCCTTGATTTCTTGTCTACAGACATTGTGGAGGGTAAATATGATACTGATAATGTGGTTAGCCACTGTTATGCAAATTGCTGCTTCAGCATGCAACAACTCTGCCGCAGGATCAGGGTCAGTAGTGCCACAAACCGTAGAGTTGCACGTATATAATGTATAATGGAAATGTTTATTTTATTATAGTCCCACAAAAAAACCGCGATATCTATATTTTATGTGTAAGCCACTATTGATAGTTGTTGAAAATAGTGAACCATAAATACAACAAAAATTGATAACTTATTTCTAATGCACATTTGGTAGTTACAGTTCTTCTAACTATACCTATCTCCTACTAATCTAAAACTGGAAAACTTACTCCATCCGAGATTGATGAAGTAACTAATTTCCGTTTTGATGTTAACTTAAGTTTGTATGTAAGTGATATGAAGTTCACCGGGTCCTCTATTATAAATATGAATGTAACTCTCTCTGTTACGTTTCCATTTTGATGAATTTCGATAATACAGACAGATTGCACCTTGGAGAAGAACATGGGTTTTGTTTGTTAAATTTATATGACAGAACAACGTTTGCCGGGTCAGCTAGTTACCTATAATATGATCAATATTTACTAAAAATCAAACCGACTGTTATATTATTATATATTCTTTTCGCATACAGTCAAATTCAGGGTTTAAATTATTTAACGTTAAATTTGGAAACTATAAAAAAGTTTTTAAAGAAGTCTATGACTTCAGTTTCTATGAATTTATAGCATTTAGATTTATCAAGTAGTTGTATATTTATTGGTGTAGCCATGACTAGAACCGCGTCTAGGCATGTTTAATATACCTTCTGGTATGGTGGAAAACGGGTGTGTTTCGTTTTTGATAGTTGAAACCCGATCTTTTCCCGAGAAAGCCCGTTTGCTGTCGTCCAGACTGTCGGCTACAAGAGGACTCATCCCGACGAGAGTTGTGGCGAATTTTTCCACTGGGCTTTGCATCCGTTGTCTTTTGAGACTATCGTCTCATGGCGATTACCGCTGCGACTGCTCCAGTGGATGCCCCTCTGGTCGCTGCAGCTAAGCAGTCGCTAAGCTGCGGATGTCAGACTATACTCGAGTTGGGCGCTAACGTTCATTTTAAGGTCAATTTCACTCTTGTTTCCTGGAATACGTACACACATCGTAAATCTGCTACGATGAGACCTACTCCCATACTGTTTGGACATCATCATCATCATCATTTCAGTCGGAAGACGCCCACTGCTGGACAAAGGCCTCCCCCAAAGATCTCCACGATGATCGGTCCTGCGCTGCCCTCATCCAACCTATTCCGGCGATATTGACCAGATCATCGGTCCATCTTGTAGGGGGCCTACCAACACTGCGTCTTCCGGTACGCGGTCGCCATTCGAGGACTTTTCTGCCCCAACGGCCATCAGTCCTTCGAGCTATGTGCCCAGCCCACTGCCACTTCAGTTTTGCAATCATCCGGGCTATGTCGGTTACTTTGGTTCTCCTGCGAATCTCCTCATTTCTGATTCGATCTCGCAGGGAAACTCCGAGCATAGCCCTCTCCATTGCCCTCTGAGCGACCATGAGCTTTCTCATAAGGCCCATAGTTAGCGACCACGTCTGCGTTCCGTATGTCATCACTGGCAACACACATTGGTTAAAAACCTTCGTCTTGAGACACTGCGGTATTCGGGACGAAAAGATTTTACGGAGCTTCCCGAACGCTGCCCACCCGAGTTGGATTCGACGAGTGACCTCTTTCGCGAAATTGGACCTGCCTAACTGGATCGTTTGACCCAAGTAGACGTATTCGTCAACAATTTCGACAGTACAGTTCCCAACTGTTACGGGGGTAGGTACGACATGGACATTAGACATGATCTTCGTCTTGTCCATGTTCATTTTGAGACCTAATCCTTGGGAAGCTGTATTGAGGCCATCAAGCATATGGCTTAAGTCTTCCATGGTTTCAGCCATGATTACGATATCATCTGCGAATCTAAGGTGAGTGATGTACTCACCGTTAATGTTGATGCCCAGTCCGTTCCAGTCCAGAAGCTTGAAGACATCTTCCAACGCAGCGGTGAACA
The DNA here is from genome assembly GCA_963693495.1 of Malacosoma neustria. Taxonomy (NCBI): domain Eukaryota; kingdom Metazoa; phylum Arthropoda; class Insecta; order Lepidoptera; family Lasiocampidae; genus Malacosoma; species Malacosoma neustria. The sequence goes on along the minus strand of OY856371.1, from coordinate 22,960,703 downwards.
GCATCGGCGATATGACATCGCCTTGTCTGACTCCCCGCTGCAGTCGGATAGGCTTCGAGTTCTGATCCTGGAGACGGACTGACATGGTGGCGTTTTCATACAAACACTTCAACGCTTTGATGTATCGATAATCAATGTGGCACCTCTGGAGAGACTGAAGCACCGCCCAGGTCTCGATCGAATCAAAGGCTTTCTCATAGTCCACGACCGCCAAGCATAGTGGCTGGTTATACTCCTCCGTCTTCTGTATAACCTGCTGCAGCGTATGTATGTGGTCTATGGTGCTAAAACCTTTTCGGAATCCGGCTTTTTCGGGAGGCTGGAAGTCTTCAAATCTGCGCGCGAGACGATTCGTGATGACCCTTGAAAACAGCTTGTAAACATGGCTCAGAAGTGATATCGGTCTAAAGTTCTTCAAAAGGGTTTTGTCGCCCTTTTTGAAGAACAGCACCACTATACTTCCGTGCCAGGCCTGCGGCGTTTTGCCCTCGAGGATGACGGAATTAAATAGCTTCTGGAGGATTTTAAGCACAGGAGTACCACCAGCTCTCAGAAGCTCGGCTGTAATTCCATCATCACCCGGCGCCTTGTTGTTTTTAAGCTGTTTAAGGGCCACACTAATCTCGTACAGACTGACGTCTGGGATATCTACGGTGTAGTGTCGGGTTAATTTGGCTCTTGGGTCTTTAGCCTTGTTGTTAACAGGTGCCCGTGTGGTCGTGTATAGCTGTCCGTAAAACTTCTCGACTTCCCTCAAAAGTTCGGGTTTAGACGAAACTACCCTGCCGTCGTCGGTCTTCAGCTTCGTCAGTTGGCTCTGCCCAATAGACAAGTCTCGTGCGAATACTTTAGAGCCCTTGTTACGCTCTATAGCCGCCTTTACAGAGTCTGTATTATGGCGGCGGATATCGCGAGTCAAGGACTTGGAGATCTGTCTATTTAGCTGCCTATACTGGGAAGCATCGTCCGGAGACTGAAGGGTCATTTGACGTCTCCATCAATTTAAGAGTAGAATCTGAGATTTTTCCGGTTCTTTTTGAACGGCTGGCCTTGAAGAATTTAGACCCGGCCGTTTGAACAGCTTCCACGAACCTGTTATTATACTCGTCCACGTCAACGCAGTCACCGAGGCATTCGAAGCGGTTTTGCAATTCGAGTTGAAAGTTTACCGGGTTTTGGATCTGTATGGGTGCAGGTCGGAGCGTAGACTTCACCAATCGAGACCTCTCCAATTTTGGATTGATATTCAATGTGCCTCTTACTATGCGGTGATCACTCCCAGTTTTCAGCGAATTGATCACAGAGACATCATTGAATATCTGTCTTTTGGTCGACATAATGAAGTCAATCTCATTTTTGGTGGCACCATCGGGACTAATCCAAGTCCATTTGCGTTGTTCTGGCTTCATGAAGAAGGAGTTCATCATATACAGGTCCTCCTTCTCCATGAAGTCGGCCAGCATCTGGCCTCGGGTGTTCCGATTTCCGAACCCTAAATTGTCCCACTCTCAACTCATCGCCGCTACGTTTCCCCAATTTTGCGTTGAAGTCTCCCATGACATCGTTAAAGTGGGTTTTAGAAGTGTGGATGGCTGTTGAGATGTCCTCATACATGGCTTCCACCTCCTCGTCAGGATGTGTCGAAGTCGGAGCGTAAACCTGAATGACCTTCAACGAATACCGTTTGGTAATTTTGAGTATTAGGTACGCTACCCTAGTCGAAACACTCCCCACCTCAGTAACGTTGTTCACAAGAGACTTGTGAACGAGAAACCCGACAGACACCACCTTGGGACAGTTGGTCGCCCTCCCGGAAGTAGAGCAGATTTCCGGAATTTAGGATTATCGAGTCCTCTCCCTGTCTTCGGACTTCAGATAACCCCACAACATCCCATCGCTGTCTGCTCAAAACTTCCTCCAGTTCCTCCAACTTCTCGTCGGTCCGCAGTGTCTTGACATTGTATGTTGCCAGGGCCAAAGGTCGGCGTTCTTGGTAGCGAATCCGAACCCGGGGATTCTTTGCACCCCCTGCCCCGTCGCTTATGTGGCTGCTACCGTGACCACCACGAACGGGGCCGCCAGGGACTAGGGGCCGGGGCCTGTGTGTATCTGTCATTTTAGGGGGGGTTTTTGCCATAATCGCCACGCTTGGCAGGCGGGTTGGCGATCGCAGTATTCGCAGTTGGTGATGCTCTCACGGAAAGATGCTGCTGCCCATCCTCCGTTCTTTTTGTCCCTTAGTCGTCTCTTACGACACCCACGGGAGGAGATGGGGTGGATGTAATAATGTTAGTCTTAATGAATTACAAAAATTGTTATCTACTCGTGCTAGAACTTTCTTGGTCATTCACGATTTACTTCAACTCAAAGTCCTGGACAACTTGGAATATTTTACTCTTCGCTTGATTCAGGTAGTATGGATTTAACTTCTTCAAAGTGCTCCCTATAGTCATCAGGAATACGTCCACAGAATCTGCGTTGAGACTTAAAGGATTATTAAAAGATAAATCTTGATTCGGTTCAACGAGTTCTTGCACGTCGATCCTAGAGTGTACGACAGCTTTATCTTCGTTTTCTATATCTGCTTCACTAACATACTCTTCTTGGATGGGGCACTCTTCTTGATTGTATGAGGAATCTTCTTCTGGTTTTGGAATATCTTTAAAATATGGTAGCATGAATTTCAGTTCGTCCTCGTATTTGTACTTATATACGCTCTGCTTGGTGCTGTTCTGGCGTTCGCGGAGACGTCGCCTCATCATGTCGCGGATGTTTATCCAGCGGTTCTTGCAATACCGCGCATGTCTACCGAGAGTATCGCCAATTTTCTGCCAAGCCACTTCTCTAGAATCATTATCTAAATAATGGGGATGAGATGGATCGTAAAGTATCGGTTGTTCTTTTACCAATTTCATCAACATAAGGTCTAAAGTTCTCGTGAATAGAAGAGGCATTTTTATTCAATTATTATTGTGAAATGAGTTTAATACGTTTATTGTACATAAACTAATTGTGTTTGGACATAATGGCCGACTTTTTATGCCTTTCAATAGTATTTTTGATAGCAGCACGCCTTGCTGCGGAGCATATTAACAAGGAGACGTACATTATTACTCTCCTTTGGGGCACCCATGCGGCGCACTCCAACACCGTATGTTCCACGTTGAAGATTAAGATGCTGGATTCCCATTAGCTCAGGCCAGAATCAAGGACACCGCTTGAGTTATTACTCAAGGGGCTATTGCCCCTTTGATTAGTACCCAACACACCTCTATATCAATATGATTATTGAAGGGGCTGAACTATGGCGGCGTAGGCGTGGGTGGCGGAAGCTCCTCCGAGGGGCTGGCCGCAACGGTTGTCTATGACTGGATTTTGGCAGACACCACTCAGCGGCGTGGTCGTTTCATACGTTGGCGGGATGTGCATTAGCTGGTTGAACTTAAATAACATTGAACTTAAAATTCTTCTGGGTTAACTAACATAATCTAATTTACTCATAAGTAATCAGCGATATTCATCGCAGACGGGCAGTGGTCCAATGATGTCCATATGGACATGGAGGAAACGACCAGACGGTGTGTCAAACGTCCCCAAAGGAGCCACATTGTGTCTAGTCATGATGTTCTTAGAAAATAATGCCGATGCCTAATAAAAAATTTAGATGCAGGGGAGAGATGTGGGACCGTTCACTATTTGACAAACAGAAACTTATAATAATAGTTAAAAAAATTACAAGTAACTTATAAATACTAGAGATAAAAACTAAATTATTTTTAAATACAGGAAAATAAATTTAAATATTGCCTTATATCACATACAATAACCAAAAATAACTGATACACACACGCACAAGCACACACCGAGACGCTGAACTGGAATTGGCAGCTATGGTGACGGCGTCGGCGTAATCGCACGACGCCCGTGGTAGAATGCCCAGGGTCTTCCGTCCGTGGCGATCTTGAGCTTGTTATCGGGGCGATTTGTATGTACGCGCCCGCGTATAACGAATCCGCGGCGATGTCGACAGAATAGTGGTAGGCGAAAAAGCCGTACTAGTTACTGTGACTTGCAAGGGCCTGTGATGATCGTGAGCACAAAGATTCCGTGTGGTTATCACGTCGGGGTCACCAATTTGGAGGATTAACCGGACCTCCTATGGGGTAGATTCTCTAAGCGAGACATTTAATCAAACACGTATATCCACTGGCTCACTATTTTTAATGGTGGTGTGTATCATGTTATTGAGTGATATAAATAATAATTACAAAACTTATATAATATAAAATAATTTAGTGACAGCTCCGAATAATATTCTTACATTTTTGTATTGACATAACATAACTCTCGAAAATATCTAAAAAGTATACATATAACTAGAAAGAAGAATATATATGAAAGTATACAATTATTCGATTTTAGCAGTGTAAGAAATCAGGTGGCGAGTGAGGCGCCACACCGTATTCTCCGTAGACGTTAAATAGGATAGGGGACAGAATCCAGCCCTGCCTTACACCTTTTTCAAACTTGAAGGGCTCAGATGTTGTCCTTTCAACTCTCACGGCACCCCTGTTGTTCTAGTAGAGCGACTGGATCAGCGCAATTAGGTAATTAGGTACTCCAAGTTCCTCCAGTACCTTCCAGAGAGTGGACCAGATGACACAGTCGAAAACCTTACTATAGTCAATAAAACACAAGATGATAGGAGTGTTGAATTCGTAGGATTTTTCGATCAGCTGGCGGATGTTCAAGATTTGTTCACGAGTTCCTTTGCCCTTAAAGAAGCCAGCCTGCTCCTGTGGTATCTGGCAATCCAAGAAGTAGCGAATTCTGTTATTTGTGATGTGTAACAAGACTTTACTGGCATGTGATATGAGGGCCAGAGTTCTATAGTTGTCACATTTAGTAGTTGAGCCTTTCTTGTGCAGAGGCAGGACGACCGACTCCGTCCAGTCACTGAGCCATTCACCCGTACGCCAAATATTATCACATATTTTGTGTATTGCGCTCGCCCCCGCAATGCCCATTGCCTTTATGATCTCGGCTGTAAGTTGGTCCGGTCCAGGTGCCTTTCTATTTTTGAGAGCGGCAATCGCAGCTGTGACCTCAGACAGCAGTATAGGAGGTTCAAGGGCTATTTTATCCCATGGCGTTAAGTTATGCGTTAGTATGAGATGATGAGGGTCACCGTAGAGTTTCTCGCAATATTTACGCCATCTTTCCATTACTGCATCCAGATCTTGAAGTCGGGTTCCATCCTCATCTTCAATCACAACAAGTTCTGGATTTGAACTGCTTCGAAAGAAGCTTGACTTTCTTAAAGAGATCTGAAGTTTGAACGTTGAGTGCGTGATCTTCAATATCTTGACATATATTTCCGACGTAGTTGTTTTTGTCCTGCCGACATAGTTGCTGTATTATTCTGTTCAGCTCCGAGTAACTATCACGATCCTCCTGGCTAGCTAACCCTGTCATTTTTAGAACCTTCCTCTCCTGAATCTTAGCCCAGGTGTCATCAGAGAGCCACGACTGTCTGCGAATGGGTGGCGAGCGTTATTTGGTGATCCCATCTACTGTCCTCCATATCAGGTCCTTTAGGTGATTCCACTGGTCGTTTGTACAGGTATTTACAGGCAGTGGATGCTCCATTATGGCGTTGTTGATGCCCTCATAGAATATTGGTTTCTCTGATGGTTCCAGAGTGCGCGGCCTTACTGGAGGTCCTTTTTTAACTGCTTTCAGACGCAGAGCAAATTTGGCTACTAGAAGACAGTGATCGGATCCACAATCCGCTCCAGGGAAAGTTTTCACATTTGAAATGGAACTCCTCCAGCGGCTGTTGATTATAACGTAATCGATTTGATTGCGATAACGACCACCTGGCGATTTCCAAGTATAAAGACGCCTTGGGTGGTGCTGAAAGCAGGTGTTCATAATCGTCATATTTCTGGCGATGCAGTATTCCAGCAATCTCTCCTCTCTGGTTCCTTTCACCCAGTCCAAACCTTCCAACCGTGCTCCTTGTGTGATCATCCAGTATCGTATTGCCCACTTTTGCGTTCCAATCGCCAATCATTAAGGTTATCTCACGGTTTGGAATTTTAGACAACGCCAATTCCAACGTAATATAAAAGTCATCGATGACATCATCTTTTGCAGTCGCCGTTGGGGCATACACCACCACAATGTTCAAAGTACAGTGGTTCGTGCTCAGTCTGAGGGTGATTTATCCTATCACCGATCGGGTTGTAGCCTAGAACATGACTGTTCAGGTGACGTGGCACCCATATAGCAACTCCGTTGCTGCTGGAGTTGGCAGCACCTGAGAAATACAGGGTGTTTCCGTTACAGGTTTTTTGATGTCCCTGCCCTCTCATGTGAGTCTCAGTTATCCCCAGCACCGCCAGTTTGTGCATTTAATTGCATAAGTTGATTAAAATGTTTTTCAATATCGCCCATCCCTCCGTACAGTCGTACCATATACATACACGTTAAGCGAACGCTCGGCCGAGCTACATGGTAGGCGGAGTGGGGGGTGTTGGGTTTTATTTTCGTTACGGAATTTCTTGATTCGGTCGCCGCGCTCAAAGCTCGCGATAAAAGCTATGCAATAGCTTAATAAATAGTTCTTATTAGTTTATAATATTATACTACCACTCCAAACTCGTCTCGCGGCTGCCCTGTGCCTAGATTACTCAGCAATACTGTCATCAAATTAAGAAAAATGCCAGAAGTAAAAACACCAAATTTCAGCTATTGATATACTAAAGTCATTTGGTATTATTTAGTTGAAGTATCAATATCAGTTCTCAGACAAGCTATCATAGTTTCAAGTTCTTCATTAATATTTGATTCAATTATGTTACTATTCTTTGTTGTAGCGTTTCCAAACTTTATATTTTCCAAACTGCTCTGTGCTTTGGGTTGTGAAATTCCATCATTTCACCAATGAACTCGTACAGCTTTTGCATATGGATTACAAAGTGGCGTCTCATGGCCCGCATTTAAATTTCTTCTTCCGGAGGGGTATATAGTAAGTAAGAAAGTAATGATGAAAAGCCCGCAATCGCACTGTTGCATATAATTGAAATGCTTTGAATAGAAGTAACAGTGGTGTTGCCTTTTTGTACTGGATCACATTATTGTACACACTCAGGGCAGATTCTGGTTTTAGATACTGTCACACTATCCGTAATTTCTAAGCAACCCTTAAGGAATAACAATAGGAATATAGCAACACATTTTCATAATTTTTTTAATATTAACCTGTGGCATAGCACTATCGAGTCAACAACAGACCAAAAAGGTTGTGACACCTATGACCACACTGGTAATGACAAATGTAATATATAATTTTATTTCTTTTCTGAAAAATCTTACATGCTAACTCAATAAAATGGAATTGGAATATAAAATAACTGATTGTTCTGTGCACTTATACACACTACACTATATTAGTCTAATGTCTAACAATAATTATGGATGTGGTTCCTTCAAAGAGCTCTCAGTCTTTCCCAAAAACATTCTAGCTCTGCCTTCAATAACAACGTCTAGTGGATCTCCAGGAACTCCCAGCCCCAATCCTTAAATAGATGTCCACGATGTGGTGCCCATTGCAATTCTTCCGGATTTCCTCAGCATTTCATGCAAGTTCTCGAGCTCAGTTGTTAAGATGTTTATAAGTTGAGGTAATTTTTTCCCCACATTGCTTATAACTATTCTCTTCTCAATATGTTCGAAGAACTTGGCGTCAAAGAGATGTCTTCAAGTATAGCTGAAGCATGGAACTGTTGCCACCTGGTTGTACAATCCGGACAGAAGACCCGTTTGATTTGCGCACGACATTTTGGAGTAGTAATGGAGAACAGGCAACGTCACTTTTGTAGTCTGTATCGAACTTCTTTGTGTACGGAAGCAACTTCCCAATGCTTCTCTGGTGGACCACCTGTGAGTGTCATTGATCTCTGGTAGAACAGAAAGGTTCTCCTTGAAGGTTCCAAATATACTGTGGAATATTATTTGATAAGCCTTTTCTTCTTCCAATGCTCCATTCACTGTGAAGTACCTTACCTTCTCTCCTCAGCTGCTTTCTTGTAGGTGTACCAGCCGCCAGCTCATGTTGTGCTGAAAAACTCACTGAATCTCCTAGAGTCATGTTCTTTGGCCCAAACATGAGCAAAAATGGTGATTGGGAAAAACATGCGAGTTATGTATGTAGTATGCGAGTGGTTATTAGCAAAATTTCGGCGTTCAATGTGGTTAGCTTGGCGATGCTTTCGCAGGCCCGAGACTCTGTACAAATGATGATCTTCTCTCAGGAGGGAGTGAAGCACTTTCCATTAGAACATGGTGGGCTCCAGAGAGACCGTATTTGGACTCCGGGAAGCTCTTGTGTACACCGTCTGCCTTTGTAATAGGCATGTTGGCGTGTCCAAGCCGAAGCTCATTAGTTCGTAGGGCATAGGCGGAGAACATGTACAAATACGGACCCATCGTGCCATACCAGTTTGAAGTATCGCTGGGGCCGAAATCTTTGTATACCAGCCCATTAAAAAAAACCACTTTTACCTAGATCTTCTTCAGAGGTTCTGTGGTCTCCTTGAAGTGTACCTTAAAAGACGTTGTCTTCGTCTTTATCATCATATCAGTTTCAACACCCTTGATTTCTTGTCTACAGACATTGTGGAGGGTAAATATGATACTGATAATGTGGTTAGCCACTGTTATGCAAATTGCTGCTTCAGCATGCAACAATTCTGCCGCAGGATCAGGGTCAGTAGTGTCACAAACCGTAGAGTTGCACGTATATAATGTATAATGGAAATGTTTATTTTATTATAGTCCCACAAAAAAACCGCGATATCTATATTTTATGTGTAAGCCACTATTGATAGTTGTTGAAAATAGTGAACCATAAATACAACAAAAATTGATAACTTATTTCTAATGCACATTTGGTAGTTACAGTTCTTCTAACTATACCTATCTCCTACTAATCTAAAACTGGAAAACTTACTCCATCCGAGATTGATGAAGTAACTAATTTCCGTTTCGATGTTAACTTAAGTTTGTATGTAAGTGATATGAAGTTCACCGGGTCCTCTATTATAAATATGAATGTAACTCTCTCTGTTACGTTTCCATTTTGATGAATTTCGATAATACAGACAGATTGCACCTTGGAGAAGAACATGGGTTTTGTTTGTTAAATTTATATGACAGAACAACGTTTGCCGGGTCAGCTAGTTACCTATAATATGATCAATATTTACTAAAAATCAAACCGACTGTTATATTATTATATATTCTTTTCGCATACAGTCAAATTCAGGGTTCAAATTATTTAACGTTAAATTTGGAAACTATAAAAAAGTTTTTAAAGAAGTCTATGACTTCAGTTTCTATGAATTTATAGCATTTAGATTTATCAAGTAGTTGTATATTTATTGGTGTAGCCATGACTAGAACCGCGTCTAGGCGTGTTTAATATACCTTCTGGTATGGTGGAAAACGGGTGTGTTTCGTTTTTGATGTTGAAACCCGATCTTTTGCCGAGAAAGCCCGTTTGCTGTCGTCCAGACTGTCGGCTACAAGAGGACTCATCCCGACGAGAGTTGTGGCGAATTTTTCCACTGGGCTTTGCATCCGTTGTCTTTTGAGACTATCGTCTCATGGCGATTACCGCTGCGACTGCTCCAGTGGATGCCCCTCTGGTCGCTGCAGCTAAGCAGTCGCTAAGCAGCGGATGTCAGACTATACTCGAGTTGGGCGCTAACGTTCATTTTAAGGTCGATTTCACTCTTGTTTCCTGGAATACGTACACACATCGTAAATCTGCTACGATGAGACCTACTCCCATACTGTTTGGACATAATGGCCGACTTTTTATGCCTTTCAATAGTATTTTTGATAGCAGCACGCCTTGCTGCGGAGCATATTAACAAGGAGACGTACACTATTACTCTCCTTTGGGGCACCCATGCGGCGCACTCCAACACCGTATGTTCCACGTTGAAGATTAAGATGCTGGATTCCCATTAGCTCAGGCCAGAATCAAGGACACCGCTTGAGTTATTACTCAAGGGGCTATTGCCCCTTTGATTAGTACCCAACACACCTCTATATCAATATGATTATTGAAGGGGCTGAACTATGGCGGCGTAGGCGTGGCTGGCGGAAGCTCCTCCGAGGGGCTGGCCGCAACGGTTTTCTATGACTGGATTTTGGCAGACTCCACTCAGCGGCGTGGTCGTTTCATACGTTGGCGGGATGTGCATTAGCTGGTTGAACTTAATTAACATTGAACTTAAAATTCTTCTGGGTTAACTAACATAATCTAATTTACTCATAAGTAATCAGTTAAAAAACTTAGGCAACCAAACAATTCTGTAAAAATAAGTTCTGTAAAAATAGACTGGCTTCTCAGATACATTAAGTGAAACATATTTTATAATTTTTACATGAAGAACTATTGTAGTGCACATGAGTTTTGTAGTGCATAAAATCTTACTTTTAAGACATGAACACTTTTTAGTATTACAGAGATTTTTACGTGTACATTTGACAAATCCCAGGCCTGTCCCCGTAGATTGCCGATTTACAACTGTACGGAGCGTCGTTTCTTCATTAGGACATCTTCTTTCTTAAGTAATTCTTAATGACAAAAAGTGTAAACTGCTATCTTTAATACAACGTCTTTATAACACCTTGCTTTGTTCCAATTTTGTAAAGTTTGTCATCCGTTTTTACTACAGCCAATGTTTTGCCGCGACCTCTGTCGACTTCCGGAACATGGATTCTAACAGTAGTACCTATTGGCACAGGAGGAAATTTTCTTTAAAACTGATGCGGTTCCCTACAGCTAAGGACAAGGACATTTTACAAATAAAGGACAAAAAACTTTAGAACCATAGCCTTCTGCAATATCTTTCGTGTTTTTTAGAAATAAAGGACAAAAAACTTTAGAACCATAGCCTTCTGCAATATCTTTCTCCGGAGCAGCACAAATAGCATGGATGGTTTTATTGCATTTTCTACACGAATGAGCACCCGTAGTCTCCTCTGCTATCGTCTTCTACACACATTGCCGGCAGCGCCTTCGGTATTGTATAGAATGCCTAGGCAAATTATAAAATGAAAAATATTTCATACATTACCTTAACGTTTTAGGTATTCTTTACATTGCCTAGGTATTGTATAGAATACCGTATTATACAGCTTGCCGGTAACATATATAATTTTTCATTTAGAATTTTTTTTTAAATACCCGTGCGAAGCTGGGGCGGGCCGCTAGTAGTCAATAAAACACAAGATGATAGGAGTGTTGAATTCGTAGGATTTTTCGATCAGCTGGCAGGTAAAAATGATAAAATATGTTTTACTTAATGTAGAAGCCCAGTCTATTTTTACAGAATAACAATTCTCTAAAAATAGACCCAAAGTTCAACTTAGGCAACCAAACATGGTTGCCTAAGTTTTTTAACTGATTACTTATGAGTAAATTAGATTATGTTAGTTAACCCAGAAGAATTTTAAGTTCAATGTTATTTAAGTTCAACCAGCTAATGCACATCCCGCCAACGTATGAAACGATCACGCCGCTGAGTGAAGTCTGCCAAAATCCAGTCATAGAAAACCGTTGCGGCCAGCCCCTCGGAGTGATTTGGCACGGTCTACCACCATAATTTTGGTTTTAGTATGGTTGATTTGGAGGCCCATTTCCATGCTGATTTGTTCCATTCTACCAAGGAGGTTCGCCATTTCAGACTCATTCGTCGCTAAGAGAGTTGTGTCGTCTGCGTAACGGAGATTTGTGATCCTAGCGTCTCCCACGGTGACGCCACCTTCCCAGTTTTCCAGAGTTCGCCTGATGATGTTTTGGAGGATTAACCGGACCTCCTATGGGGTAGATTCTCTAAACGAGACATTTAATCAAACACGTATATCCACTGGCTCACTATTTTTAATGGTGGTGTGTATCATGTTATTGAGTGATATAAATAATAATTACAAAACTTATATAATATAAAATAATTTAGTGACAGCTCCGAATAATATTCTTACATTTTTGTATTGACATAACATAACTCTCGAAAATATCTAAAAAGTATACATATAACTAGAAAGAAGAATATATATGAAAGTATACAATTATTCGATTTTAGCAGTGTAAGAAATCAGGTGGCGAGTGAGGCGCCACACCGTATTCTCCGTAGACGTTAAATAGGATAGGGGACAGAATCCAGCCCTGCCTTACACCTTTTTCAAACTTGAAGGGCTCAGATGTTGTCCTTTCAACTCTCACGGCACCCCTGTTGTTCTAGTAGAGTGACTGGATCAGCGCAATTAGGTAATTAGGTACTCCAAGTTCCTCCAGTACCTTCCAGAGAGTGGACCAGATGACACAGTCGAAAACCTTACTATAGTCAATAAAACACAAGATGATAGGAGTGTTGAATTCGTAGGATTTTTCGATCAGCTGGCGGATGTTCAAGATTTGTTCACGAGTTCCTTTGCCCTTAAAGAAGCCAGCCTGCTCCTGTGGTATCTGGCAATCCAAGAAGTAGCGAATTCTGTTATTTGTGATGTGTAACAAGACTTTACTGGCATGTGATATGAGGGCCAGAGTTCTATAGTTGTCACATTTAGTAGTTGAGCCTTTCTTGTGCAGAGGCAGGACGACCGACTCCGTCCAGTCACTGAGCCATTCACCCGTACGCCAAATATTATCACATATTTTGTGTATTGCGCTCGCCCCCGCAATGCCCATTGCCTTTATGATCTCGGCTGTAAGTTGGTCCGGTCCAGGTGCCTTTCTATTTTTGAGAGCGGCAATCGCAGCTGTGACCTCAGACAGCAGTATAGGAGGTTCAAGGGCTATTTTATCCCATGGCGTTAAGTTATGCGTTAGTATGAGATGATGAGGGTCACCGTAGAGTTTCTCGCAATATTTACGCCATCTTTCCATTACTGCATCCAGATCTTGAAGTCGGGTTCCATCCTCATCTTCAATCACAACAAGTTCTGGATTTGAACTGCTTCGAAAGAAGCTTGACTTTCTTAAAGAGATCTGAAGTTTGAACGTTGAGTGCGTGATCTTCAATATCTTGACATATATTTCCGACGTAGTTGTTTTTGTCCTGCCGACATAGTTGCTGTATTATTCTGTTCAGCTCCGAGTAACTATCACGATCCTCCTGGCTAGCTAACCCTGTCATTTTTAGAACCTTCCTCTCCTGAATCTTAGCCCAGGTGTCATCAGAGAGCCACGACTGTCTGCGAATGGGTGGCGAGCGTTGTTTGGTGATCCCATCTACTGTCCTCCATATCAGGTCCTTTAGGTGATTCCACTGGTCGTTTGTACAGGTATTTACAGGCAGTGGATGCTCCATTATGGCGTTGTTGATGCCCTCATAGAATATTGGTTTCTCTGATGGTTCCAGAGTGCGCGGCCTTACTGGAGGTCCTTTTTTAACTGCTTTCAGACGCAGAGCAAATTTGGCTACTAGAAGACAGTGATCGGATCCACAATCCGCTCCAGGGAAAGTTTTCACATTTGAAATGGAACTCCTCCAGCGGCTGTTGATTATAACGTAATCGATTTGATTGCGATAACGACCACCTGGCGATTTCCAAGTATAAAGACGCCTTGGGTGGTGCTGAAAGCAGGTGTTCATAATCGTCATATTTCTGGCGATGCAGTATTCCAGCAATCTCTCCTCTCTGGTTCCTTTCACCCAGTCCAAACCTTCCAACCGTGCTCCTTGTGTGATCATCCAGTATCGTATTGCCCACTTTTGCGTTCCAATCGCCAATCATTAAGGTTATCTCACGGTTTGGAATTTTAGACAACGCCAATTCCAACGTAATATAAAAGTCATCGATGACATCATCTTTTGCAGTCGCCGTTGGGGCATACACCACCACAATGTTCAAAGTACAGTAGTTCGTGCTCAGTCTGAGGGTGATTTATCCTATCACCGATCGGGTTGTAGCCTAGAACATGACTGTTCAGGTGACGTGGCACCCATATAGCAACTCCGTTGCTGCTGGAGTTGGCAGCACCTGAGAAATACAGGGTGTTTCCGTTACAGGTTTTTTGATGTCCCTGCCCTCTCATGTGAGTCTCAGTTATCCCCAGCACCGCCAGTTTGTGCATTTAATTGCATAAGTTGATTAAAATGTTTTTCAATATCGCCCATCCCTCCGTACAGTCGTACCATATACATACACGTTAAGCGAACGCTCGGCCGAGCTACATGGTAGGCGGAGTGGGGGGTGTTGGGTTTTATTTTCGTTACGGAATTTCTTGATTCGGTCGCCGCGCTCAAAGCTCGCGATAAAAGCTATGCAATAGCTTAATAAATAGTTCTTATTAGTTTATAATATTATACTACCACTCCAAACTCGTCTCGCGGCTGCCCTGTGCCTAGATTACTCAGCAATACTGTCATCAAATTAAGAAAAATGCCAGAAGTAAAAACACCAAATTTCAGCTATTGATATACTAAAGTCATTTGGTATTATTTAGTTGAAATATCAATATCAGTTCTCAGACAAGTTATCATAGTTTCCAGTTCTTCATTAATATTTGATTCAATTATGTTACTATTCTTTGTTGTAGCGTTTCCAAACTTTATATTTTCCAAACTGCTCTGTGCTTTGGGTTGTGAAATTCCATCATTTCACCAATGAACTCGTACAGCTTTTGCATATGGATTACAAAGTGGCGTCTCATGGCCCGCATTTAAATTTCTTCTTCCGGAGGGGTATATAGTAAGTAAGAAAGTAATGATGAAAAGCCCGCAATCGCACTGTTGCATATAATTGAAATGCTTTGAATAGAAGTAACAGTGGTGTTGCCTTTTTGTACTGGATCACATTATTGTACACACTCAGGGCAGATTCTGGTTTTAGATACTGTCACACTATCCGTAATTTCTAAGCAACCCTTAAGGAATAACAATAGGAATATAGCAACACATTTTCATAATTTTTTTAATATTAACCTGTGGCATAGCACTATCGAGTCAACAACAGACCAAAAAGGTTGTGACACCTATGACCACACTGGTAATGACAAATGTAATATATAATTTTATTTCTTTTCTGAAAAATCTTACATGCTAACTCAATAAAATGGAATTGGAATATAAAATAACTGATTGTTCTGTGCACTTATACACACTACACTATATTAGTCTAATGTCTAACAATAATTATGGATGTGGTTCCTTCAAAGAGCTCTCAGTCTTTCCCAAAAACATTCTAGCTCTGCCTTCAATAACAACGTCTAGTGGATCTCCAGGAACTCCCAGCCCCAATCCTTAAATAGATGTCCACGATGTGGTGCCCATTGCAATTCTTCCGGATTTCCTCAGCATTTCATGCAAGTTCTCGAGCTCAGTTGTTAAGATGTTTATAAGTTGAGGTAATTTTTTCCCCACATTGCTTATAACTATTCTCTTCTCAATATGTTCGAAGAACTTGGCGTCAAAGAGATGTCTTCAAGTATAGCTGAAGCATGGAACTGTTGCCACCTGGTTGTACACTCCGGACAGAAGACCCGTTTGATTTGCGCACGACATTTTGGAGTAGTAATCGAGAACAGGCAACGTCACTTTTGTAGTCTATATCGAACTTCTTTGTGTACGGAAGCAACTTCCCAATGCTTCTCTGGTGGACCACCTGTGAGTGTCATTGATCTCTGGTAGAACAGAAAGGTTCTCCTTGAAGGTTCCAAATATACTGTGGAATATTATTTGATAAGCCTTTTCTTCTTCCAATGCTCCATTCACTGTGATGTACCTTACCTTCTCTCCTCAGCTGCTTTCTTGTAGGTGTACCAGCCGCCAGCTCATGTTGTGCTGAAAAACTCACTGAATCTCCTAGAGTCATGTTCTTTGGCCCAAACATGAGCAAAAATGGTGATTGGGAAAAACATGCGAGTTATGTATGTAGTATGCGAGTGGTTATTAGCAAAATTTCGGCGTTCAATGTGGTTAGCTTGGCGATGCTTTCGCAGGCCCGAGACTCTGTACAAATGATGATCTTCTCAGGAGGGAGTGAAGCACTTTCCATTAGAACATGGTGGGCTCCAGAGAGACCGTATTTGGACTCCGGGAAGCTCTTGTGTACACCGTCTGCCTTTGTAATAGGCATGTTGGCGTGTCCAAGCCGAAGCTCATTAGTTCGTAGGGCATAGGCGGAGAACATGTACAAATACGGACCCATCGTGCCATACCAGTTTGAAGTATCGCTGGGGCCGAAATCTTTGTATACCAGCCCATTAAAAAAAACCACTTTTACCTAGATCTTCTTCAGAGGTTCTGTGGTCTCCTTGAAGTGTACCTTAAAAGACGTTGTCTTCGTCTTTATCATCATATTAGTTTCAACACCCTTGATTTCTTGTCTACAGACATTGTGGAGGGTAAATATGATACTGATAATGTGGTTAGCCACTGTTATGCAAATTGCTGCTTCAGCACGCAACAATTCTGCCTCAGGATCAGGGTCAGTAGTGCCACAAACCGTAGAGTTGCACGTATATAATGTATAATGGAAATGTTTATTTTATTATAGTCCCACAAAAAAACCGCGATATCTATATTTTATGTGTAAGCCACTATTGATAGTTGTTGAAAATAGTGAACCATAAATACAACAAAAATTGATAACTTATTTCTAATGCACATTTGGTAGTTACAGTTCTTCTAACTATACCTATCTCCTACTAATCTAAAACTGGAAAACTTACTCCATCCGAGATTGATGAAGTAACTAATTTCCGTTTCGATGTTAACTTAAGTTTGTATGTAAGTGATATGAAGTTCACCGGGTCCTCTATTATAAATATGAATGTAACTCTCTCTGTTACGTTTCCATTTTGATGAATTTCGATAATACAGACAGATTGCACCTTGGAGAAGAACATGGGTTTTGTTTGTTAAATTTATATGACAGAACAACGTTTGCCGGGTCAGCTAGTTACCTATAATATGATCAATGTAGGCGCTGGTTCAGGTAACTTTTGAACTTTGTAGTCATACGAAAACCCCCTATTGATAGAGGACGGGAATTTGAAAGGACTCACCGAACTCGAGGGTCTTCTTTCCGTACTGCCGCTGTCCACCTTTATCTTCTTATTATTAGCGTGGCACACAATAATATTACCGTAATAATACGGATCCCAAATAACTTGAAACTGTTTTAATTAAAGGAAAAGGCGCGCGTGCACAGACACAATCGATCCTTTACGGTTTTTCACACACACTGAATAGACGCCACGGCAGCACGCCATCTCTTGGTGAGAAATGGGTACTAGGGTAGTGTCATAGGATATACAGGTGTGAGGAAGATGGCGCATAAGGCGTTCTCGCATGACTACTTAATATTAGTATATTATTATTAGTATTAACGGCCTAAACATCCCCCCCAGCTTGACAGGACCCAGTCCTTCAAATATGAAGAAATAACTAAGTACCTCCTGTAATCTGTGACCTATCCCATTTCCGTGATATTTATACTATATATAATCGCATTGAGCAAATAAGCTTATTACGCATTAAAATTATTTATTTACAACTTACATCTTACAAAGGAAATTTATAGATTTACAACTATCGCAGTGCTAATAAGCCAAATTACGAAACAACTATACAATATTGAAAAATATAAGTAATTTAGTAAATTAATTAATTAATAAATAATAATGTTTAAGTTTATAAATGTAAGTGGATGTTTAATTATCATTATTATTGCATATGCAAGAGGTCAATATTGACTCCAGGCATACAGTAAATATCAGTTTTACAGCGAACCTTTGCCATCCTACTAATTCTGTATTTTCTGGATAAAATGTTCGTAATAATATCGACAGACCAATATAGTAAGGCATTATTGTCGAAATTTAAAATAATAACTTTATCTTTATTGATAAGTTCATTAGAATTTGACACCTTTAGTCGAAAAGGCAAACAGTTAAAATATTCGTTCTTCCGCCTTATCATAACTACTTAGTTGAATGAGATGGACGATTTTCACGAGAAAGTTCAGGCATCGGGCGTTAAGGTTTAAATCGCAATTTGGAAATTGACCGCTAACCCAAATTACCCATTTACATCGAAATTTGAGTT
Source organism: Malacosoma neustria (assembly GCA_963693495.1). NCBI lineage: Eukaryota > Metazoa > Arthropoda > Insecta > Lepidoptera > Lasiocampidae > Malacosoma > Malacosoma neustria. Next base: position 22,942,569 of record OY856371.1, on the reverse strand, counting down.
GAAAGGCAGGAGATAATTTTTTACCCGCTTTCAATCTCTTATATTCATTCGCAAAATAAATATACTGCAAGTCTCTATTAATGAATATTTCAACTAATGCGATTCGTTTAATTTTATATTTAGTTTTTATTTTATTAATTAATATAAAAGCATATTTAATTATTTTCAATTGCTTTAACGTTAAAGTTACCACTAACTGTGAGCGTATCTCATGTGCATCGCGAAATACATGGAAATCAAACTGGCCTGAAGGCCACATATTTCTACGCCAGTGTGCAAAGGCACTACTGTTAAACAATAAGTAATGATTGAACAACTCTCTAGGCTTCAGACTCTGAGATAGAGAGTCAACAGGATTATCACCACTAGGTATGTGGAAGAAGTACCGAGGCTCAATCAAGTCCAGTATTGTCGTAACTCGATTGGCCACGAACGCTTGCCACCTAGAAGGGGGCGAATGAATACATGCCAAAGTGACAGAACTGTTAGTAAAACCAATTAAGTTATAAATTCGACATCGTCGAAAATAGGTATCGAATACTACGTTAACGCGCATGAGACCCGCTAGTGTTGAATTAGCACACCATTCTAGTCGCGGCAACAATACATTTCGAAGTGGGGCTACCCTTGACTTAGAGCATACAAGATTTATGATATAATTATTATCAGCCAGTAAAACATGAGTGTAGATTACGCCTCCATATGCCTGCTCAGATGCGTCCGCGAATCCTAAAATAGTTATTATGGAATTTTGAGTGACTCCCAAATGACGAGGCAATTTAATGTTTCCTAATAAAGGTAACTCAGATTTATATTGTTGCCAGAGTTCCACTATGGTTTTAGGAGGAATCTCACCCAGGAATCTCACCCCAATCAAGTTTTACTTGCCAAAGCGACTTGACAAACAATTTATCGTACAATGTCACAGGACTTGCGAACCCTATTAAATCCCAGAAACGAGCGATTGTTGATAAGATATTGCGCTTTGTACATTCACGTACTTGTTGATTTACCGAAAAAGTAAATGCATCCTCAGTCGGCAGCCAGTGTATACCTAGTATTTTCAGGTGGCTTTCGGGATTTATTTCCACGACATCGGAGATCCGATGTGAGGCAGGAATTGCATTCATAACCTCAGGAAAGTTGCTGGAGAATTTGAGAAACATGGCAATGGCTTCTTCGGCCAACTTAATGCTCTCCGAAGGCGTAGAACATGAAGTGGCTAGGTCGTCCATGTAAATATCCCTACACACTAAGGTCGCGGCTAGAGGGTAACGATCCCATTCATCATTTGCAAGTTGACGTACGGTCTGCATTGCAAGAAAAGGACTGCAACAACGTCCGAATGGCACTCTGGTTAACTGATAAACTTGTATTTTATCATTAGGATCAAATCGATATAAAACTCTTTGAAAGTTACGATAATTCTCATCAACAATAATTTGCAAATACATTTGACATAATATGTCCGCACTCAACGCAACTCTAAAAAGGCGAAAGTTCAAAATAATTTTAAATAAATCGGTTTGTAAGTTTGGTCCAGTATGTAACAGATCGTTAAGTAAAACGCCAGATGACTTCATACTGGCATCCATCACAACACGAATTTTGGTCGTTGATTTGTCTTGACGGATGACAGCATGATGCGGTATTATATATTCAAGTCCTGATCTGGTACTCGTAGTATCCCCAACCGGTTCCAAAAATCCCTTACTCAAATAATCCCGAAATATATTATCATACCGCTGTTTCAATGAGGCACTCGACAGCAATTTTTGGTTTAAAGATAAATATCTACGAAGTGACAAATGCATCGAATCTCCTAATGAGCATTTGTTACCCTTGATCGGTAGGGCTACAGTGCACCGACTGTTCGAATCGCGAGATGTGCTATTATTGCAGATATCTTCGCATTGTTGATCAATAGGATCTAGAGGTATTTTAATATTAGGAACACCTTTAATCTCGAAAAACTCAGTCAAAGTATTTTCAAGTTCATAATTATGAAAAGTATGCACCAAATGCTTATTTTTATAATTTACAACCGGAGCCTGGCCCATAATCAAATAACCTAATGAAGTTTCAATAGCCACAGGTTCATTTTCCAAACGAGATATCTTATGAGACTTTAAAATACGCGCGAATACGTTTGCCGAAACAATAAGATCAATTTTTGACGGTTTATAATAATAGCAATCCGCCAAAACAATACTTTCATTGCGTAAGTAATCTAACTTCTGAACGTCGATCGTAGTTGTAGGCAAATCAGTCGTTATACTGTTTACCACATAAGGTTGTAATGTAAATTGAACGTTTTTATTTATTCGCGAGCGTATAGTAAGACGAGTCACACCTTCAATCGCATTTGTGACGTCCCCAACCCCAGAGACATATTTCGTCTGGGATGGTTGTATCGGTAAATTCAATAATTTGCAACAATCTATCGCAATTAAATCCCTTTGCGCGCCGCTGTCTACCAATATTCGTACAGTATTGATGACAGTACCCGAATCGTCGATAACGTAGCACAGCGCTGTGCCAAGCAACACAGTCGAGCACTGTACTAAGTCGGCATACATAGGAGCATTCCCATCGAGAGCGCACAGCGACACAGCGGTCTGCGATTGTGTAGTAGGAACGGACTGCAACGATGCAACCGTATGCGCGGGAGCGCTGCGACTGGCAGTCTCGCTTAGAGACGCGTGCGCAAGCGGGACACCACTACCTGTAGGAAAATGCAATAGAGAGTGATGGCTACGCGAGCACATCGCGCATCTTGTTTTTATATTACAATTTTTAATTGAATGCTTATTACTTAGGCAATTGACGCAAAATTTATTTAATTTAATATAATTATAACGCTCACGAGGTGATTTTTCTAAAAACTTGGAACATCGGCATAAAGAATGTGTAGTAATATCACACAAGTTGCATTTATTATTATGTTCTTGAACGGTTAATATTTTTATGTTATTATTTGTACGATAAGTCGACGGTTTCAGTGAATCATTAGCCGGCCGCGAGGTATTCTTTCGGGACAGACTGAAACTACCCGGTTTTTTGACTGAAATATCACTGGCTCGCTGCATAATGTGAGCTTGATTACGGACAAATTTTATGAAATCTGAGCAGGACGGCGCATTATTGGGATCGTCGAAGGACATAAGAAACAATTTATTGGTTTCCGGACCTATTTTCTTCGATCCAATATGTATAAATATTAGATCTTCTAAATTACCCGTATGCAATTGCTTCAAGGCCGAAATTAATGATGAAAATTTATCGATAAAATTTTCTAAACTGGCTGGAGCTGACTCTTCTACACAGGGAATGTTGAATAATTTATCTAAATACATAGACGCTAATACCCGCTGATCATTATATTTACTGATCAATACGTTCCATAAAACCTTGTAATTATCCGAAGTAGGTAATATCCCTTGGCATAATTCCTTTGCCTTCCCGGTTAATTTACTAATTAAATAGTGAATCCTTTCACCGTCGGTAAGAGTGGTGTTTTCGTGGATTACCGTCCGAAATGTTTCATAAAATAACGGCCACGATTCTAAGTCGCCATTAAAGGAATGAAGTTCTAGTGGCGGTAATTTGGCACTGTAATTATTATTTTTATTGTCCATTACCGTCACGGGTCGATTATTTGACATAATTTGATTGTACTTAAATTTAATCTGGGAAAAAACTTCATCAAATGCAATAATTGCGTCGTAACTGGGCTTACCCGCACTGGGATTGCATACTAGCAATTTATTACGTTCCTCTATTGTGGCATTAAAATTATCACGAATTGTATCAACTATGCACGCGCTAGCCAAGAATTTATCAATACTAATTTGATCATTTAAGGATGCACTATTGTCATATACCCGTTGAATGTAAGAAAACAATGAATTTAATTTTAATTGTAACCTATTGGCTTCCCGATCAATCTCAGTTTCAATAGATTCACTTTCATCTCCCTTATTAGAATGTAATTTAGGCATTTTAATATATTTAAATTTAAATTATTAACGGACCACGAACAAAGGCTAAGTCACAGATTAAAGATGGTGGACGCGACGTGTACGAATAAATGTTAATAATACACGTAATCCGCGGTTAGAAGTGACCAAAAAAATATGTAGGCGCTGGTTCAGGTAACTTTTGAACTTTGTAGTCATACGAAAACCCCCTATTGATAGAGGACGGGAATTTGAAAGGACTCACCGAACTCGAGGGTCTTCTTTCCGTACTGCCGCTGTCCACCTTTATCTTCTTATTATTAGCGTGGCACACAATAATATTACCGTAATAATACGGATCCCAAATAACTTGAAACTGTTTTAATTAAAGGAAAAGGCGCGCGTGCACAGACACAATCGATCCTTTACGGTTTTTCACACACACTGAATAGACGCCACGGCAGCACGCCATCTCTTGGTGAGAAATGGGTACTAGGGTAGTGTCATAGGATATACAGGTGTGAGGAAGATGGCGCATAAGGCGTTCTCGCATGACTACTTAATATTAGTATATTATTATTAGTATTAACGGCCTAAACAATCAATATTTACTAAAAATCAAACCGACTGTTATATTATTATATATTCTTTTCGCATACAGTCAAATTCAGGGTTTAAATTATTTAACGTTAAATTTGGAAACTATAAAAAAGTTTTTAAAGAAGTCTATGACTTCAGTTTCTATGAATTTATAGCATTTAGATTTATCAAGTAGTTGTATATTTATTGGTGTAGCCATGACTAGAACCGCGTCTAGGCGTGTTTAATATACCTTCTGGTATGGTGGAAAACGGGTGTGTTTCGTTTTTGATAGTTGAAACCCGATCTTTTCCCTAGAAAGCCCGTTTGCTGTCGTCCAGACTGTCGGCTACAAGAGGACTCATCCCGACGAGAGTTGTGGCGAATTTTTCCACTGGGCTTTGCATCCGTTGTCTTTTGAGACTATCGTCTCATGGCGATTACCGCTGCGACTGCTCCAGTGGATGCCCCTCTGGTCGCTGCAGCTAAGCAGTCGCTAAGCAGCGGATGTCAGACTATACTCGAGTTGGGCGCTAAGGTTCATTTTAAGGTCGATTTCACTCTTGTTTCCTGGAATACGTACACACATCGTAAATCTGCTACGATGAGACCTACTCCCATACTGTTTGGACATAATGGCCGACTTTTTATGCCTTTCAATAGTATTTTTGATAGCAGCACGCCTTGCTGCGGAGCATATTAACAAGGAGACGTACACTATTACTCTCCTTTGGGGCACCCATGCGGCGCACTCCAACACCGTATGTTCCACGTTGAAGATTAAGATGCTGGATTCCCATTAGCTCAGGCCAGAATCAAGGACACCGCTTGAGTTATTACTCAAGGGGCTATTGCCCCTTTGATTAGTACCCAACACACCTCTATATCAATATGATTATTGAAGGGGCTGAACTATGGCGGCGTAGGCGTGGGTGGCGGAAGCTCCTCCGAGGGGCTGGCCGCAACGGTTGTCTATGACTGGATTTTGGCAGACTCCACTCAGCGGCGTGGTCGTTTCATACGTTGGCGGGATGTGCATTAGCTGGTTGAACTTAAATAACATTGAACTTAAAATTCTTCTGGGTTAACTAACATAATCTAATTTACTCATAAGTAATCAGTTAAAAAACTTAGGCAACCAAACAATTCTGTAAAAATAAGTTCTGTAAAAATAGACTGGCTTCTACATTAAGTAAAACATATTTTATCATTTTTACATGAAGAACTATTGTAGTGCACATGAGTTTTGAAGTGCATAAAATCTTACTTTTAAGACATGAACACTTTTTAGTATTACAGAGATTTTTACGTCTACATTTGACAAATCCCTGGCCTGTCCCCGTAGATTGCCGATTTACAACTGTACGGAGCGTCGTTTCTTCATTAGGACATCTTCTTTCTTAAGTAATTCTTAATGACAAAAAGTGTTAACTGCTATCTTGAATACAACGTCTTTATAACACCTTGCTTTGTTCCAATTTTGTAAAGTTTGTCATCCGTTTTTACTACAGCCAATGTTTTGCAGCGACCTCTGTCGACTTCCGGAACATGGATTCTAACAGTAGTACCTATTGGCACAGGAGGAAATTTTCTTTAAAACTGATGCGGTTCCCTACAGCTAAGGTGTTTTTTACAAATAAAGGACAAAAAACTTTAGAACCATAGCCTTCTGCAATATCTTTCGTGTTTTTTAGAAATAAAGGACAAAAAACTTTAGAACCATAGCCTTCTGCAATATCTTTCTCCGGAGCAGCACAAATAGCATGGATGGTTTTATTGCATTTTCTACACGAATGAGCACCCGTAGTCTCCTCTGCTATCGTCTTCTACACACATTGCCGGCAGCGCCTTCGGTATTGTATAGAATGCCTAGGCAAATTATAAAATGAAAAATATTTCGTACATTACCTTAACGTTTTAGGTATTCTTTACATTGCCTAGGTATTGTATAGAATACCGTATTATACAGATTGCCGGTAACATATATAATTTTTCATTTTGAAATTTTTTTTAAATACCCGTGCGAAGCTGGGGCGGGCCGCTAGTAGTCAATAAAACACAAGATGATAGGAGTGTTGAATTCGTAGGATTTTTCGATCAGCTGGCGGACGTTCAAGATTTTTCACGAGTTCCTTTGCCCTTAAAGAAGCCAGCCTGCTCCTGTGGTATCTGGCAATCCAAGAAGTAGCGAATTCTGTTATTTATGATGTGTAACAAGACTTTGCTGGCATGTGATATGAGGGCCAGAGTTCTATAGTTGTCACGTTTAGTCGTTGAGCCTTTCTTGTGCAGAGGCAGGACGACCGACTCCGTCCAGTCACTGGGCCATTCACCCGTACGCCAAATATTATCACATATTTTGTGTATTGCGCTCGCCCCCGCAATGCCCATTGCCTTTATGATTTCGGCTGTAAGTTGGTCCGGTCCAGGTGCCTTTCTGTTTTTGAGAGCGGCAGTCGCAGCTGTGACCTCCGACAGCAGTATAGGAGGTTCAAGGGCTATTTTATCCCATGGCGTTAAGTTATGCGGTAGTATGAGATGATGAGGGTCACCGTAGAGATTCTCGCAATATTTACGCCATCTTTCCATTACTGCATCCAGATCCTCTCAGCGTCCATGTTTCCGAGCCGTAACTAAAGATTGAGAACACCAGAGATCTCACCAGTCTCATCTTTGTCTTCCGAGATATGTTACGGTCCCTCCATATACGCTGCAGCTGAGTCATTGCGCTCTTGGCCATACCGATACGCCTCCTGATTTCTTTCTCACATGAGCCTGTGTTGCTGATGGTTGCCCCTAAGTAGATAAAGTCATCTACGCTTTCAAGGGCTAGGGCACCTGTAAACTGGAGTGATTTGGCACGGTCTACCACCATAATTTTGGTTTTAGTATGGTTGATTTGGAGGCCCATTTCCATGCTGATTTGTTCCATTCTGCCAAGGAGGTTCGCCATTTCAGCCTCATTCGTCGCTAAGAGAGTTGTGTCGTCTGCGTAACGGAGATTTGTGATCCTAGCGTCTCCCACGGTGACGCCACCTTCCCAGTTTTCCAGAGTTCGCCTGATGATGTATTCTCCGTAGACGTTAAATAGGATAGGGGATCGCTGAATCGAAGTATCGCTGGGGCCGAAATCTTTGTATACCAGCCCATTCAAAAAAACCACTTTTACCTAGATCTTCTTCAGAGGTTCTGTGGCTATCAGATGGTCCTTCTCCTTGAAGTGTACCTTAAAAGACGTTGTCTTCGTCTTTTTCATCATATTAGTTTCAACAGCCTTGATTTCTTGTCTACAGACATTGTGGAGGGTAAATATGATACTGATAATGTGGTTAGCCACTGTTATGCAAATTGCTGCTTCAGCATGCAACAATTCTGCCGCAGGATCAGGGTCAGTAGTGCCCCAAACCGTAGAGTTGCACGTATATAATGTATAATGGAAATGTTTATTTTATTATAGTCCCACAAAAAAACCGCGATATCTATATTTTATGTGTAAGCCACTATTGATAGTTGTTGAAAATAGTGAACCATAAATACAACAAAAATTGATAACTTATTTCTAATGCACATTTGGTAGTTACAGTTCTTCTAACTATACCTATCTCCTACTAATCTAAAACTGGAAAACTTACTCCATCCGAGATTGATGAAGTAACTAATTTCCGTTTTGATGTTAACTTAAGTTTGTATGTAAGTGATATGAAGTTCACCGGGTCCTCTATTATAAATATGAATGTAACTCTCTCTGTTACGTTTCCATTTTGATGAATTTCGATAATACAGGCAGATTGCACCTTGGAGAAGAATATGGGTTTTGTTTGTAAAATTTATATGACAGAACAACGTTTGCCGGGTCAGCTAGTTACCTATAATATGATCAATATTTACTAGAAATCAAACCGACTGTTATATTATTATATATTCTTTTCGCATACAGTCAAATTCAGGGTTTAAATTATTTAACGTTAAATTTGGAAACTATAAAAAAGTTTTTAAAGAAGTCTATGACTTCAGTTTCTATGAATTTATAGCATTTAGATTTATCAAGTAGTTGTATATTTATTGGTACAGCCATGACTAGAACCGCGTCTAGGCGTGTTTAATATACCTTCTGGTATGGTGGAAAACGGGTGTGTTTCGTTTTTGATAGTTGAAACCCGATCTTTTCCTGAGAAAGCCCGTTTGCTGTCGTCCAGACTGTCGGCTACAAGAGGACTCATCCCGACGAGAGTTGTGGCGAATTTTTCCACTGGGCTTTGCATCCGTTGTCTTTTGAGACTATTGTCTCATGGCGATTACCGCTGCGACTGCTCCAGTGGATGCCCCTCTGGTCGCTGCAGCTAAGCAGTCGCTAAGCAGCGGATGTCAGACTATACTCGAGTTGGGCGCTAAGGTTCATTTTAAGGTCGATTTCACTCTTGTTTCCTGAAATACGTACACACATCGTAAATCTGCTACGATGAGACCTACTCCCATACTGTTTGGACATAATGGCCGACTTTTTATGCCTTTCAATAGTATTTTTGATAGCAGCACGCCTTGCTGCGGAGCATATTAACAAGGAGACGTACATTATTACTCTCCTTTGGGGCACCCATGCGGCGCACTCCAACACCGTATGTTCCACGTTGAAGATTAAGATGCTGGATTCCCGTTAGCTCAGGCCAGAATCAAGGACACCGCTTGAGTTATTACTCAAGGGGCTATTGCCCCTTTGATTAGTACCCAACACACCTCTATATCAATATGATTATTGAAGGGGCGGCGTAGGCGTGGGTGGCGGAAGCTCCTCCGAGGGGCTGGCCGCAACGGTTGTCTATGACTGGATTTTGGCAGACTCCACTCAGCGGCGTGGTCGTTTCATACGTTGGCGGGATGTGCATTAGCTGGTTGAACTTAAATAACATTGAACTTAAAATTCTTCTGGGTTAACTAACATAATCTAATTTACTCATAAGTAATCAGTTAAAAAACTTAGGCAACTAAACAATTCTGTAAAAATAAGTTCTGTAAAAATAGACTGGCTTCTACATTAAGTAAAACATATTTTATCATTTTTACATGAAGAACTATTGTAGTGCACATGAGTTTTGAAGTGCATAAAATCTTACTTTTAAGACATGAACACTTTTTAGTATTACAGAGATTTTTACGTGTACATTTGACAAATCCCTGGCCTGTCCCCGTAGATTGCCGATTTAAAACTGTACGGAGCGTCGTTTCTTCATTAGGACATCTTCTTTCTTAAGTAATTCTTAATGACAAACTGTAAACTGCTATCTTGAATACAACGTCTTTATAACACCTTGCTTTGTTCCAATTTTGTAAAGTTTGTCATCCGTTTTTACTACAGCCAATGTTTTGCCGCGAACTCTGTCGACTTCCGGAACATGGATTCTAACAGTAGTACCTATTGGCACAGGAGGAAATTTTCTTTAAAAGTGATGCGGTTCCCTACAGCTAAGGTGTTTTTTACAAATAAAGGACAAAAAACTTTAGAACCATAGCCTTCTGCAATATCTTTCTCCGGAGCAGCACAAATAGCATGGATGGTTTTATTGCATTTTCTACACGAATGAGCACCCGTAGTCTCCTCTGCTATCGTCTTCTACACACATTGCCGGCAGCGCCTTCGGTATTGTATAGAATGCCTAGGCAAATTATAAAATGAAAAATATTTCATAAATTACCTTAACGTTTTAGGTATTCTTTACATTGCCTAGGTATTGTATAGAATACCGTATTATACAGATTGCCGGTAACATATATAATTTTTCATTTTGAAATTTTTTTTAAATACCCGTGCGAAGCTGGGGCGGGCCGCTAGTAGTCAATAAAACACAAGATGATAGGAGTGTTGAATTCGTAGGATTTTTCGATTAGCTGGCGGACGTTCAAGATTTTTTCACGAGTTCCTTTGCCCTTAAAGAAGCCAGCCTGCTCCTGTGGTATCTGGCAATCCAAGAAGTAGCGAATTCTGTTAATTATGATGTGTAACAAGACTTTACTGGCATGTGATATGAGGGCCAGAGTTCTATAGTTGTCACGTTTAGTCGTTGAGCCTTTCTTGTGCAGAGGCAGGACGACCGACTCCGTCCAGTCACTGAGCCATTCACCCGTACGCCAAATATTATCACATATTTTGTGTATTGCGCTCGCCCCCGCAATGCCCATTGTCTTTACGATCTCGGCTGTAAGTTGGTCCGGTCCAGGTGCCTTTCTATTTTTGAGAGCGGCAATCGCAGCTGTGACCTCAGACAGCAGTATAGGAGGTTCAAGGGCTATTTTATCCCATGGCGTTAAGTTATGCGTTAGTATGAGATGATGAGGGTCACCGTAGAGTTTCTCGCAATATTTACGCCATCTTTCCATTACTGCATCCAGATCTTGAAGTCGGGTTCCATCCTCATCTTCAATCACCCAAGTTCTGGATTTGAACTGCTTCGAAAGAAGCTTGACTTTCTTAAAGAGATCTGAAGTTTGAACTTTGAGTGCGTGATCTTCAATATCTTGACATATATTTCAGACGTAGTTGTTTCTGTCCTGCCGACATAGCTGCTGTATTATTCTGTTCAGCTCCGAGTAACTATCACGATCCTCCTGGCTAGCTAACCCTGTCATTTTTAGAACCTTCCTCTCCTGAATCTTAGCCCAAGTGTCATCAGAGAGCCACGACTGTCTGCGAATGGGTGGCGAGCGTTGTTTGGTGATCCCATCTACTGTCCTCCATATCAGGTCCTTTAGGTGATTCCACTGGTCGTTTGTACAGGTATTTACAGGCAGTGGATGCTCCATTATGGCGTTGTTGATGCCCTCATAGAATATTGGTTTCTCTGATGGTTCCAGAGTGCGCGGCCTTACTGGAGGTCCTTTTTTAACTGCTTTCAGACGCAGAGCAAATTTGGCTACTAGAAGACAGTGATCGGATCCACAATCCGCTCCAGGGAAAGTTTTCACATTTGAAATGGAACTCCTCCAGCGGCTGTTGATTATAACGTAATCGATTTGATTGCGATAACGACCACCTGGCGATTTCCAAGTATAAAGACGCCTTGGGTGGTGCTGAAAGCAGGTGTTCATAATCGTCATATTTCTGGCGATGCAGTATTCCAGCAATCTCTCCTCTCTGGTTCCTTTCACCCAGTCCAAACCTTCCAACCGTGCTCCTTATGTGATCATCCAGTATCGTATGGCCCACTTTTGCGTTCCAATCGCCAATCATTAAGGTTATCTCACGGTTTGGAATTTTAGACAACGCCAATTCCAACGTAATATAAAAGTCATCGATGACATCATCTTTTGCAGTCGCCGTTGGGGCATACACCACCACAATGTTCAAAGTACAGTGGTTCGTGCTCAGTCTGAGGGTGATTTATCCTATCACCGATCGGGTTGTAGCCTAGAACATGGCTGTTCAGGTGACGTGGCACCCATATAGCAACTCCGTTGCTGCTGGAGTTGGCAGCACCTGAGAAATACAGGGTGTTTCCGTTACAGGTTTTTTGATGTCCCTGCCCTCTCATGTGAGTCTCAGTTATCCCCAGCACCGCCAGTTTGTGCATTTAATTGCATAAGTTGATTAAAATGTTTTTCAATATCGCCCATCCCTCCGTACAGTCGTACCATATACATACACGTTAAGCGAACGCTCGGCCGAGCTACATGGTAGGCAGAGTGGGGGGTGTTGGGTTTTATTTTCGTTACGGAATTTCTTGATTCGGTCGCCGCGCTCAAAGCTCGCGATAAAAGCTATGCAATAGCTTAATAAATAGTTCTTATTAGTTTATAATATTATACTACCACTCCAAACTCGTCTCGCGGCTGCCCTGTGCCTAGATTACTCAGCAATACTGTCATCAAATTAAGAAAAATGCCAGAAGTAAAAACACCAAATTTCACCTATTGATATACTAAAGTCATTTGGTATTATTTAGTTGAAATATCAATATCAGTTCTCAGACAAGCTATCATAGTTTCAAGTTCTTCATTAATATTTGATTCAATTATGTTACTATTCTTTGTTGTAGCGTTTCCAAACTTTATATTTTCCAAACTGCTCTGTGCTTTGGGTTGTGAAATTCCATCATTTCACCAATGAACTCGTACAGCTTTTGCATATGGATTACAAAGTGGCGTCTCATGGCCCGCATTTAAATTTCTTCTTCCGGAGGGGTATATAGTAAGTAAGAAAGTAATGATGAAAAGCCCGCAATCGCACTGTTGCATATAATTGAAATGCTTTGAATAGAAGTAACAGTGGTGTTGCCTTTTTGTACTGGATCACATTATTGTACACACTCAGGGCAGATTCTGGTTTTAGATACTGTCACACTATCCGTAATTTCTAAGCAACCCTTAAGGAATAACAATAGGAATATAGCAACACATTTTCATAATTTTTTTAATATTAACCTGTGGCATAGCACTATCGAGTCAACAACAGACCAAAAAGGTTGTGACACCTATGACCACACTGGTAATGACAAATGTAATATATAATTTTATTTCTTTTCTGAAAAATCTTACATGCTAACTCAATAAAATGGAATTGGAATATAAAATAACTGATTGTTCTGTGCACTTATACACACTACACTATATTAGTCTAATGTCTAACAATAATTATGGATGTGGTTCCTTCAAAGAGCTCTCAGTCTTTCCCAAAAACATTCTAGCTCTGCCTTCAATAACAACGTCTAGTGGATCTCCAGGAACTCCCAGCCCCAATCCTTAAATAGATGTCCACGATGTGGTGCCCATTGCAATTCTTCCGGATTTCCTCAGCATTTCATGCAAGTTCTCGAGCTCAGAGTCATGTTCTTTGGCCCAAACATGAGCAAAAATGGTGATTGGGAAAAACATGCGAGTTATGTATGTAGTATGCGAGTGGTTATTAGCAAAATTTCGGCGTTCAATGTGGTTAGCTTGGCGATGCTTTCGCAGGCCCGAGACTCTGTACAAATGATGATCTTCTCTCAGGAGGGAGTGAAGCACTTTCCATTAGAACATGGTGGGCTCCAGAGAGACCGTATTTGGACTCCGGGAAGCTCTTGTGTACACCGTCTGCCTTTGTAATAGGCATGTTGGCGTGTCCAAGCCGAAGCTCATTAGTTCGTAGGGCATAGGCGGAGAACATGTACAAATACGGACCCATCGTGCCATACCAGTTTGAAGTATCGCTGGGGCCGAAATCTTTGTATACCAGCCCATTCAAAAAAACCACTTTTACCTAGATCTTCTTCAGAGGTTCTGTGGTCTCCTTGAAGTGTACCTTAAAAGACGTTGTCTTCGTCTTTATCATCATATTAGTTTCAACACCCTTGATTTCTTGTCTACAGACATTGTGGAGGGTAAATATGATACTGATAATGTGGTTAGCCACTGTTATGCAAATTGCTGCTTCAGCATGCAACAATTCTGCCGCAGGATCAGGGTCAGTAGTGTCACAAACCGTAGAGTTGCACGTATATAATGTATAATGGAAATGTTTATTTTATTATAGTCCCACAAAAAAACCGCGATATCTATATTTTATGTGTAAGCCACTATTGATAGTTGTTGAAAATAGTGAACCATAAATACAACAAAAATTGATAACTTATTTCTAATGCACATTTGGTAGTTACAGTTCTTCTAACTATACCTATCTCCTACTAATCTAAAACTGGAAAACTTACTCCATCCGAGATTGATGAAGTAACTAATTTCCGTTTCGATGTTAACTTAAGTTTGTATGTAAGTGATATGAAGTTCACCGGGTCCTCTATTATAAATATGAATGTAACTCTCTCTGTTACGTTTCCATTTTGATGAATTTCGATAATACAGACAGATTGCACCTTGGAGAAGAACATGGGTTTTGTTTGTTAAATTTATATGACAGAACAACGTTTGCCGGGTCAGCTAGTTACCTATAATATGATCAATATTTACTAAAAATCAAACCGACTGTTATATTATTATATATTCTTTTCGCATACAGTCAAATTCAGGGTTCAAATTATTTAACGTTAAATTTGGAAACTATAAAAAAGTTTTTAAAGAAGTCTATGACTTCAGTTTCTATGAATTTATAGCATTTAGATTTATCAAGTAGTTGTATATTTATTGGTGTAGCCATGACTAGAACCGCGTCTAGGCGTGTTTAATATACCTTCTGGTATGGTGGAAAACGGGTGTGTTTCGTTTTTGATGTTGAAACCCGATCTTTTGCCGAGAAAGCCCGTTTGCTGTCGTCCAGACTGTCGGCTACAAGAGGACTCATCCCGACGAGAGTTGTGGCGAATTTTTCCACTGGGCTTTGCATCCGTTGTCTTTTGAGACTATCGTCTCATGGCGATTACCGCTGCGACTGCTCCAGTGGATGCCCCTCTGGTCGCTGCAGCTAAGCAGTCGCTAAGCAGCGGATGTCAGACTATACTCGAGTTGGGCGCTAACGTTCATTTTAAGGTCGATTTCACTCTTGTTTCCTGGAATACGTACACACATCGTAAATCTGCTACGATGAGACCTACTCCCATACTGTTTGGACATAATGGCCGACTTTTTATGCCTTTCAATAGTATTTTTGATAGCAGCACGCCTTGCTGCGGAGCATATTAACAAGGAGACGTACACTATTACTCTCCTTTGGGGCACCCATGCGGCGCACTCCAACACCGTATGTTCCACGTTGAAGATTAAGATGCTGGATTCCCATTAGCTCAGGCCAGAATCAAGGACACCGCTTGAGTTATTACTCAAGGGGCTATTGCCCCTTTGATTAGTACCCAACACACCTCTATATCAATATGATTATTGAAGGGGCTGAACTATGGCGGCGTAGGCGTGGGTGGCGGAAGCTCCTCCGAGGGGCTGGCCGCAACGGTTTTCTATGACTGGATTTTGGCAGACTCCACTCAGCGGCGTGGTCGTTTCATACGTTGGCGGGATGTGCATTAGCTGGTTGAACTTAAAATTCTTCTGGGTTAACTAACATAATCTAATTTACTCATAAGTAATCAGTTAAAAAACTTAGGCAACCAAACAATTCTGTAAAAATAAGTTCTGTAAAAATAGACTGGCTTCTCAGATACATTAAGTGAAACATATTTTATAATTTTTACATGAAGAACTATTGTAGTGCACATGAGTTTTGTAGTGCATAAAATCTTACTTTTAAGACATGAACACTTTTTAGTATTACAGAGATTTTTACGTGTACATTTGACAAATCCCAGGCCTGTCCCCGTAGATTGCCGATTTACAACTGTACGGAGCGTCGTTTCTTCATTAAGACATCTTCTTTCTTAAGTAATTCTTAATGACAAAAAGTGTAAACTGCTATCTTGAATACAACGTCTTTATAACACCTTGCTTTGTTCCAATTTTGTAAAGTTTGTCATCCGTTTTTACTACAGCCAATGTTTTGCCGCGACCTCTGTCGACTTCCGGAACATGGATTCTAACAGTAGTACCTATTGGCACAGGAGGAAATTTTCTTTAAAACTGATGCGGTTCCCTACAGCTAAGGACAAGGACATTTTACAAATAAAGGACAAAAAACTTTAGAACCATAGCCTTCTGCAATATCTTTCGTGTTTTTTAGAAATAAAGGACAAAAAACTTTAGAACCATAGCCTTCTGCAATATCTTTCTCCGGAGCAGCACAAATAGCATGGATGGTTTTATTGCATTTTCTACACGAATGAGCACCCGTAGTCTCCTCTGCTATCGTCTTCTACACACATTGCCGGCAGCGCCTTCGGTATTGTATAGAATGCCTAGGCAAATTATAAAATGAAAAATATTTCATACATTACCTTAACGTTTTAGGTATTCTTTACATTGCCTAGGTATTGTATAGAATACCGTATTATACAGCTTGCCGGTAACATATATAATTTTTCATTTTGAAATTTTTTTTAAATACCCGTGCGAAGCTGGGGCGGGCCGCTAGTAGTCAATAAAACACAAGATGATAGGAGTGTTGAATTCGTAGGATTTTTCGATCAGCTGGCAGGTAAAAATGATAAAATATGTTTTACTTAATGTAGAAGCCCAGTCTATTTTTACAGAATAACAATTCTCTAAAAATAGACCCAAAGTTCAACTTAGGCAACCAAACATGGTTGCCTAAGTTTTTTAACTGATTACTTATGAGTAAATTAGATTATGTTAGTTAACCCAGAAGAATTTTAAGTTCAATGTTATTTAAGTTCAACCAGCTAATGCACATCCCGCCAACGTATGAAACGATCACGCCGCTGAGTGGAGTCTGCCAAAATCCAGTCATAGAAAACCGTTGCGGCCAGCCCCTCGGAGTGATTTGGCACGGTCTACCACCATAATTTTGGTTTTAGTATGGTTGATTTGGAGGCCCATTTCCATGCTGATTTGTTCCATTCTACCAAGGAGGTTCGCCATTTCAGACTCATTCGTCGCTAAGAGAGTTGTGTCGTCTGCGTAACGGAGATTTGTGATCCTAGCGTCTCCCACGGTGACGCCACCTTCCCAGTTTTCCAGAGTTCGCCTGATGATGTTTTGGAGGATTAACCGGACCTCCTATGGGGTAGATTCTCTAAACGAGACATTTAATCAAACACGTATATCCACTGGCTCACTATTTTTAATGGTGGTGTGTATCATGTTATTGAGTGATATAAATAATAATTACAAAACTTATATAATATAAAATAATTTAGTGACAGCTCCGAATAATATTCTTACATTTTTGTATTGACATAACATAACTCTCGAAAATATCTAAAAAGTATACATATAACTAGAAAGAAGAATATATATGAAAGTATACAATTATTCGATTTTAGCAGTGTAAGAAATCAGGTGGCGAGTGAGGCGCCACACCGTATTCTCCGTAGACGTTAAATAGGATAGGGGACAGAATCCAGCCCTGCCTTACACCTTTTTCAAACTTGAAGGGCTCAGATGTTATCCTTTCAACTCTCACGGCACCCCTGTTGTTCTAGTAGAGTGACTGGATCAGCGCAATTAGGTAATTAGGTACTCCAAGTTCCTCCAGTACCTTCCAGAGAGTGGACCAGATGACACAGTCGAAAACCTTACTATAGTCAATAAAACACAAGATGATAGGAGTGTTGAATTCGTAGGATTTTTCGATCAGCTGGCGGATGTTCAAGATTTGTTCACGAGTTCCATTGCCCTTAAAGAAGCCAGCCTGCTCCTGTGGTATCTGGCAATCCAAGAAGTAGCGAATTCTGTTATTTGTGATGTGTAACAAGACTTTACTGGCATGTGATATGAGGGCCAGAGTTCTATAGTTGTCACATTTAGTAGTTGAGCCTTTCTTGTGCAGAGGCAGGACGACCGACTCCGTCCAGTCACTGAGCCATTCACCCGTACGCCAAATATTATCACATATTTTGTGTATTGCGCTCGCCCCCGCAATGCCCATTGCCTTTATGATCTCGGCTGTAAGTTGGTCCGGTCCAGGTGCCTTTCTATTTTTGAGAGCGGCAATCGCAGCTGTGACCTCAGACAGCAGTATAGGAGGTTCAAGGGCTATTTTATACCATGGCGTTAAGTTATGCGTTAGTATGAGATGATGAGGGTCACCGTAGAGTTTCTCGCAATATTTACGCCATCTTTCCATTACTGCATCCAGATCTTGAAGTCGGGTTCCATCCTCATCTTCAATCACAACAAGTTCTGGATTTGAACTGCTTCGAAAGAAGCTTGACTTTCTTAAAGAGATCTGAAGTTTGAACGTTGAGTGCGTGATCTTCAATATCTTGACATATATTTCCGACGTAGTTGTTTTTGTCCTGCCGACATAGTTGCTGTATTATTCTGTTCAGCTCCGAGTAACTATCACGATCCTCCTGGCTAGCTAACCCTGTCATTTTTAGAACCTTCCTCTCCTGAATCTTAGCCCAGGTGTCATCAGAGAGCCACGACTGTCTGCGAATGGGTGGCGAGCGTTGTTTGGTGATCCCATCTACTGTCCTCCATATCAGGTCCTTTAGGTGATTCCACTGGTCGTTTGTACAGGTATTTACAGACAGTGGATGCTCCATTATGGCGTTGTTGATGCCCTCATAGAATATTGGTTTCTCTGATGGTTCCAGAGTGCGCGGCCTTACTGGAGGTCCTTTTTTAACTGCTTTCAGACGCAGAGCAAATTTGGCTACTAGAAGACAGTGATCGGATCCACAATCCGCTCCAGGGAAAGTTTTCACATTTGAAATGGAACTCCTCCAGCGGCTGTTGATTATAACGTAATCGATTTGATTGCGATAACGACCACCTGGCGATTTCCAAGTATAAAGACGCCTTGGGTGGTGCTGAAAGCAGGTGTTCATAATCGTCATATTTCTGGCGATGCAGTATTCCAGCAATCTCTCCTCTCTGGTTCCTTTCACCCAGTCCAAACCTTCCAACCGTGCTCCTTGTGTGATCATCCAGTATCGTATTGCCCACTTTTGCGTTCCAATCGCCAATCATTAAGGTTATCTCACGGTTTGGAATTTTAGACAACGCCAATTCCAACGTAATATAAAAGTCATCGATGACATCATCTTTTGCAGTCGCCGTTGGGGCATACACCACCACAATGTTCAAAGTACAGTGGTTCGTGCTCAGTCTGAGGGTGATTTATCCTATCACCGATCGGGTTGTAGCCTAGAACATGACTGTTCAGGTGACGTGGCACCCATATAGCAACTCCGTTGCTGCTGGAGTTGGCAGCACCTGAGAAATACAGGGTGTTTCCGTTACAGGTTTTTTGATGTCCCTGCCCTCTCATGTGAGTCTCAGTTATCCCCAGCACCGCCAGTTTGTGCATTTAATTGCATAAGTTGATTAAAATGTTTTTCAATATCGCCCATCCCTCCGTACAGTCGTACCATATACATACACGTTAAGCGAACGCTCGGCCGAGCTACATGGTAGGCGGAGTGGGGGGTGTTGGGTTTTATTTTCGTTACGGAATTTCTTGATTCGGTCGCCGCGCTCAAAGCTCGCGATAAAAGCTATGCAATAGCTTAATAAATAGTTCTTATTAGTTTATAATATTATACTACCACTCCAAACTCGTCTCGCGGCTGCCCTGTGCCTAGATTACTCAGCAATACTGTCATCAAATTAAGAAAAATGCCAGAAGTAAAAACACCAAATTTCAGCTATTGATATACTAAAGTCATTTGGTATTATTTAGTTGAAATATCAATATCAGTTCTCAGACAAGTTATCATAGTTTCCAGTTCTTCATTAATATTTGATTCAATTATGTTACTATTCTTTGTTGTAGCGTTTCCAAACTTTATATTTTCCAAACTGCTCTGTGCTTTGGGTTGTGAAATTCCATCATTTCACCAATGAACTCGTACAGCTTTTGCATATGGATTACAAAGTGGCGTCTCATGGCCCGCATTTAAATTTCTTCTTCCGGAGGGGTATATAGTAAGTAAGAAAGTAATGATGAAAAGCCCGCAATCGCACTGTTGCATATAATTGAAATGCTTTGAATAGAAGTAACAGTGGTGTTGCCTTTTTGTACTGGATCACATTATTGTACACACTCAGGGCAGATTCTGGTTTTAGATACTGTCACACTATCCGTAATTTCTAAGCAACCCTTAAGGAATAACAATAGGAATATAGCAACACATTTTCATAATTTTTTTAATATTAACCTGTGGCATAGCACTATCGAGTCAACAACAGACCAAAAAGGTTGTGACACCTATGACCACACTGGTAATGACAAATGTAATATATAATTTTATTTCTTTTCTGAAAAATCTTACATGCTAACTCAATAAAATGGAATTGGAATATAAAATAACTGATTGTTCTGTGCACTTATACACACTACACTATATTAGTCTAATGTCTAACAATAATTATGGATGTGGTTCCTTCAAAGAGCTCTCAGTCTTTCCCAAAAACATTCTAGCTCTGCCTTCAATAACAACGTCTAGTGGATCTCCAGGAACTCCCAGCCCCAATCCTTAAATAGATGTCCACGATGTGGTGCCCATTGCAATTCTTCCGGATTTCCTCAGCATTTCATGCAAGTTCTCGAGCTCAGTTGTTAAGATGTTTATAAGTTGAGGTAATTTTTTCCCCACATTGCTTATAACTATTCTCTTCTCAATATGTTCGAAGAACTTGGCGTCAAAGAGATGTCTTCAAGTATAGCTGAAGCATGGAACTGTTGCCACCTGGTTGTACACTCCGGACAGAAGACCCGTTTGATTTGCGCACGACATTTTGGAGTAGTAATGGAGAACAGGCAACGTCACTTTTGTAGTCTGTATCGAACTTCTTTGTGTACGGAAGCAACTTCCCAATGCTTCTCTGGTGGACCACCTGTGAGTGTCATTGATCTCTGGTAGAACAGAAAGGTTCTCCTTGAAGGTTCCAAATATACTGTGGAATATTATTTGATAAGCCTTTTCTTCTTCCAATGCTCCATTCACTGTGAAGTACCTTACCTTCTCTCCTCAGCTGCTTTCTTGTAGGTGTACCAGCCGCCAGCTCATGTTGTGCTGAAAAACTCACTGAATCTCCTAGAGTCATGTTCTTTGGCCCAAACATGAGCAAAAATGGTGATTGGGAAAAACATGCGAGTTATGTGTGTAGTATGCGAGTGGTTATTAGCAAAATTTCGGCGTTCAATGTGGTTAGCTTGGCGATGCTTTCGCAGGCCCGAGACTCTGTACAAATGATGATCTTCTCTCAGGAGGGAGTGAAGCACTTTCCATTAGAACATGGTGGGCTCCAGAGAGACCGTATTTGGACTCCGGGAAGCTCTTGTGTACACCGTCTGCCTTTGTAATAGGCATGTTGGCGTGTCCAAGCCGAAGCTCATTAGTTCGTAGGGCATAGGCGGAGAACATGTACAAATACGGACCCATCGTGCCATACCAGTTTGAAGTATCGCTGGGGCCGAAATCTTTGTATACCAGCCCATTAAAAAAAACCACTTTTACCTAGATCTTCTTCAGAGGTTCTGTGGTCTCCTTGAAGTGTACCTTAAAAGACGTTGTCTTCGTCTTTATCATCATATTAGTTTCAACACCCTTGATTTCTTGTCTACAGACATTGTGGAGGGTAAATATGATACTGATAATGTGGTTAGCCACTGTTATGCAAATTGCTGCTTCAGCATGTAACAATTCTGCCGCAGGATCAGGGTCAGTAGTGTCACAAACCGTAGAGTTGCACGTATATAATGTATAATGGAAATGTTTATTTTATTATAGTCCCACAAAAAAACCGCGATATCTATATTTTATGTGTAAGCCACTATTGATAGTTGTTGAAAATAGTGAACCATAAATACAACAAAAATTGATAACTTATTTCTAATGCACATTTGGTAGTTACAGTTCTTCTAACTATACCTATCTCCTACTAATCTAAAACTGGAAAACTTACTCCATCCGAGATTGATGAAGTAACTAATTTCCGTTTCGATGTTAACTTAAGTTTGTATGTAAGTGATATGAAGTTCACCGGGTCCTCTATTATAAATATGAATGTAACTCTCTCTGTTACGTTTCCATTTTGATGAATTTCGATAATACAGACAGATTGCACCTTGGAGAAGAACATGGGTTTTGTTTGTTAAATTTATATGACAGAACAACGTTTGCCGGGTCAGCTAGTTACCTATAATATGATCAATATTTACTAAAAATCAAACCGACTGTTATATTATTATATATTCTTTTCGCATACAGTCAAATTCAGGGTTCAAATTATTTAACGTTAAATTTGGAAACTATAAAAAAGTTTTTAAAGAAGTCTATGACTTCAGTTTCTATGAATTTATAGCATTTAGATTTATCAAGTAGTTGTATATTTATTGGTGTAGCCATGACTAGAACCGCGTCTAGGCGTGTTTAATATACCTTCTGGTATGGTGGAAAACGGGTGTGTTTCGTTTTTGATGTTGAAACCCGATCTTTTGCCGAGAAAGCCCGTTTGCTGTCGTCCAGACTGTCGGCTACAAGAGGACTCATCCCGACGAGAGTTGTGGCGAATTTTTCCACTGGGCTTTGCATCCGTTGTCTTTTGAGACTATCGTCTCATGGCGATTACCGCTGCGACTGCTCCAGTGGATGCCCCTCTGGTCGCTGCAGCTAAGCAGTCGCTAAGCAGCGGATGTCAGACTATACTCGAGTTGGGCGCTAACGTTCATTTTAAGGTCGATTTCACTCTTGTTTCCTGGAATACGTACACACATCGTAAATCTGCTACGATGAGACCTACTCCCATACTTTTTGGACATAATGGCCGACTTTTTATGCCTTTCAATAGTATTTTTGATAGCAGCACGCCTTGCTGCGGAGCATATTAACAAGGAGACGTACACTATTACTCTCCTTTGGGGCACCCATGCGGCGCACTCCAACACCGTATGTTCCACGTTGAAGATTAAGATGCTGGATTCCCATTAGCTCAGGCCAGAATCAAGGACACCGCTTGAGTTATTACTCAAGGGGCTATTGCCCCTTTGATTAGTACCCAACACACCTCTATATCAATATGATTATTGAAGGGGCTGAACTATGGCGGCGTAGGCGTGGGTGGCGGAAGCTCCTCCGAGGGGCTGGCCGCAACGGTTTTCTATGACTGGATTTTGGCAGACTCCACTCAGCGGCGTGGTCGTTTCATACGTTGGCGGGATGTGCATTAGCTGGTTGAACTTAAATAACATTGAACTTAAAATTCTTCTGGGTTAACTAACATAATCTAATTTACTCATAAGTAATCAGTTAAAAAACTTAGGCAACCAAACAATTCTGTAAAAATAAGTTCTGTAAAAATAGACTGGCTTCTCAGATACATTAAGTGAAACATATTTTATAATTTTTACATGAAGAACTATTGTAGTGCACATGAGTTTTGTAGTGCATAAAATCTTACTTTTAAGACATGAACACTTTTTAGTATTACAGAGATTTTTACGTGTACATTTGACAAATCCCAGGCCTGTCCCCGTAGATTGCCGATTTACAACTGTACGGAGCGTCGTTTCTTCATTAAGACATCTTCTTTCTTAAGTAATTCTTAATGACAAAAAGTGTAAACTGCTATCTTGAATACAACGTCTTTATAACACCTTGCTTTGTTCCAATTTTGTAAAGTTTGTCATCCGTTTTTACTACAGCCAATGTTTTGCCGCGACCTCTGTCGACTTCCGGAACATGGATTCTAACAGTAGTACCTATTGGCACAGGAGGAAATTTTCTTTAAAACTGATGCGGTTCCCTACAGCTAAGGACAAGGACATTTTACAAATAAAGGACAAAAAACTTTAGAACCATAGCCTTCTGCAATATCTTTCTCCGGAGCAGCACAAATAGCATGGATGGTTTTATTGCATTTTCTACACGAATGAGCACCCGTAGTCTCCTCTGCTATCGTCTTCTACACACATTGCCGGCAGCGCCTTCGGTATTGTATAGAATGCCTAGGCAAATTATGAAATGAAAAATATTTCATACATTACCTTAACGTTTTAGGTATTCTTTACATTGCCTAGGTATTGTATAGAATACCGTATTATACAGCTTGCCGGTAACATATATAATTTTTCATTTTGAAATTTTTTTTAAATACCCGTGCGAAGCTGGGGCGGGCCGCTAGTAGTCAATAAAACACAAGATGATAGGAGTGTTGAATTCGTAGGATTTTTCGATCAGCTGGCAGGTAAAAATGATAAAATATGTTTTACTTAATGTAGAAGCCCAGTCTATTTTTACAGAATAACAATTCTCTAAAAATAGACCCAAAGTTCAACTTAGGCAACCAAACATGGTTGCCTAAGTTTTTTAACTGATTACTTATGAGTAAATTAGATTATGTTAGTTAACCCAGAAGAATTTTAAGTTCAATGTTATTTAAGTTCAACCAGCTAATGCACATCCCGCCAACGTATGAAACGATCACGCCGCTGAGTGGAGTCTGCCAAAATCCAGTCATAGAAAACCGTTGCGGCCAGCCCCTCGGAGTGATTTGGCACGGTCTACCACCATAATTTTGGTTTTAGTATGGTTGATTTGGAGGCCCATTTCCATGCTGATTTGTTCCATTCTACCAAGGAGGTTCGCCATTTCAGACTCATTCGTCGCTAAGAGAGTTGTGTCGTCTGCGTAACGGAGATTTGTGATCCTAGCGTCTCCCACGGTGACGCCACCTTCCCAGTTTTCCAGAGTTCGCCTGATGATGTTTTGGAGGATTAACCGGACCTCCTATGGGGTAGATTCTCTAAACGAGACATTTAATCAAACACGTATATCCACTGGCTCACTATTTTTAATGGTGGTGTGTATCATGTTATTGAGTGATATAAATAATAATTACAAAACTTATATAATATAAAATAATTTAGTGACAGCTCCGAATAATATTCTTACATTTTTGTATTGACATAACATAACTCTCGAAAATATCTAAAAAGTATACATATAACTAGAAAGAAGAATATATATGAAAGTATACAATTATTCGATTTTAGCAGTGTAAGAAATCAGGTGGCGAGTGAGGCGCCACACCGTATTCTCCGTAGACGTTAAATAGGATAGGGGACAGAATCCAGCCCTGCCTTACACCTTTTTCAAACTTGAAGGGCTCAGATGTTATCCTTTCAACTCTCACGGCACCCCTGTTGTTCTAGTAGAGTGACTGGATCAGCGCAATTAGGTAATTAGGTACTCCAAGTTCCTCCAGTACCTTCCAGAGAGTGGACCAGATGACACAGTCGAAAACCTTACTATAGTCAATAAAACACAAGATGATAGGAGTGTTGAATTCGTAGGATTTTTCGATCAGCTGGCGGATGTTCAAGATTTGTTCACGAGTTCCTTTGCCCTTAAAGAAGCCAGCCTGCTCCTGTGGTATCTGGCAATCCAAGAAGTAGCGAATTCTGTTATTTGTGATGTGTAACAAGACTTTACTGGCATGTGATATGAGGGCCAGAGTTCTATAGTTGTCACATTTAGTAGTTGAGCCTTTCTTGTGCAGAGGCAGGACGACCGACTCCGTCCAGTCACTGAGCCATTCACCCGTACGCCAAATATTATCACATATTTTGTGTATTGCGCTCGCCCCCGCAATACCCATTGCCTTTATGATCTCGGCTGTAAGTTGGTCCGGTCCAGGTGCCTTTCTATTTTTGAGAGCGGCAATCGCAGCTGTGACCTCAGACAGCAGTATAGGAGGTTCAAGGGCTATTTTATCCCATGGCGTTAAGTTATGCGTTAGTATGAGATGATGAGGGTCACCGTAGAGTTTCTCGCAATATTTACGCCATCTTTCCATTACTGCATCCAGATCTTGAAGTCGGGTTCCATCCTCATCTTCAATCACAACAAGTTCTGGATTTGAACTGCTTCGAAAGAAGCTTGACTTTCTTAAAGAGATCTGAAGTTTGAACGTTGAGTGCGTGATCTTCAATATCTTGACATATATTTCCGACGTAGTTGTTTTTGTCCTGCCGACATAGTTGCTGTATTATTCTGTTCAGCTCCGAGTAACTATCACGATCCTCCTGGCTAGCTAACCCTGTCATTTTTAGAACCTTCCTCTCCTGAATCTTAGCCCAGGTGTCATCAGAGAGCCACGACTGTCTGCGAATGGGTGGCGAGCGTTGTTTGGTGATCCCATCTACTGTCCTCCATATCAGGTCCTTTAGGTGATTCCACTGGTCGTTTGTACAGGTATTTACAGGCAGTGGATGCTCCATTATGGCGTTGTTGATGCCCTCATAGAATATTGGTTTCTCTGATGGTTCCAGAGTGCGCGGCCTTACTGGAGGTCCTTTTTTAACTGCTTTCAGACGCAGAGCAAATTTGGCTACTAGAAGACAGTGATCGGATCCACAATCCGCTCCAGGGAAAGTTTTCACATTTGAAATGGAACTCCTCCAGCGGCTGTTGATTATAACGTAATCGATTTGATTGCGATAACGACCACCTGGCGATTTCCAAGTATAAAGACGCCTTGGGTGGTGCTGAAAGCAGGTGTTCATAATCGTCATATTTCTGGCGATGCAGTATTCCAGCAATCTCTCCTCTCTGGTTCCTTTCACCCAGTCCAAACCTTCCAACCGTGCTCCTTGTGTGATCATCCAGTATCGTATTGCCCACTTTTGCGTTCCAATCGCCAATCATTAAGGTTATCTAACGGTTTGGAATTTTAGACAACGCCAATTCCAACGTAATATAAAAGTCATCGATGACATCATCTTTTGCAGTCGCCGTTGGGGCATACACCACCACAATGTTCAAAGTACAGTGGTTCGTGCTCAGTCTGAGGGTGATTTATCCTATCACCGATCGGGTTGTAGCCTAGAACATGACTGTTCAGGTGACGTGGCACCCATATAGCAACTCCGTTGCTGCTGGAGTTGGCAGCACCTGAGAAATACAGGGTGTTTCCGTTACAGGTTTTTTGATGTCCCTGCCCTCTCATGTGAGTCTCAGTTATCCCCAGCACCGCCAGTTTGTGCATTTAATTGCATAAGTTGATTAAAATGTTTTTCAATATCGCCCATCCCTCCGTACAGTCGTACCATATACATACACGTTAAGCGAACGCTCGGCCGAGCTACATGGTAGGCGGAGTGGGGGGTGTTGGGTTTTATTTTCGTTACGAAATTTCTTGATTCGGTCGCCGCGCTCAAAGCTCGCGATAAAAGCTATGCAATAGCTTAATAAATAGTTCTTATTAGTTTATAATATTATACTACCACTCCAAACTCGTCTCGCGGCTGCCCTGTGCCTAGATTACTCAGCAATACTGTCATCAAATTAAGAAAAATGCCAGAAGTAAAAACACCAAATTTCAGCTATTGATATACTAAAGTCATTTGGTATTATTTAGTTGAAATATCAATATCAGTTCTCAGACAAGTTATCATAGTTTCCAGTTCTTCATTAATATTTGATTCAATTATGTTACTATTCTTTGTTGTAGCGTTTCCAAACTTTATATTTTCCAAACTGCTCTGTGCTTTGGGTTGTGAAATTCCATCATTTCACCAATGAACTCGTACAGCTTTTGCATATGGATTACAAAGTGGCGTCTCATGGCCCGCATTTAAATTTCTTCTTCCGGAGGGGTATATAGTAAGTAAGAAAGTAATGATGAAAAGCCCGCAATCGCACTGTTGCATATAATTGAAATGCTTTGAATAGAAGTAACAGTGGTGTTGCCTTTTTGTACTGGATCACATTATTGTACACACTCAGGGCAGATTCTGGTTTTAGATACTGTCACACTATCCGTAATTTCTAAGCAACCCTTAAGGAATAACAATAGGAATATAGCAACACATTTTCATAATTTTTTTAATATTAACCTGTGGCATAGCACTATCGAGTCAACAACAGACCAAAAAGGTTGTGACACCTATGACCACACTGGTAATGACAAATGTAATATATAATTTTATTTCTTTTCTGAAAAATCTTACATGCTAACTCAATAAAATGGAATTGGAATATAAAATAACTGATTGTTCTGTGCACTTATACACACTACACTATATTAGTCTAATGTCTAACAATAATTATGGATGTGGTTCCTTCAAAGAGCTCTCAGTCTTTCCCAAAAACATTCTAGCTCTGCCTTCAATAACAACGTCTAGTGGATCTCCAGGAACTCCCAGCCCCAATCCTTAAATAGATGTCCACGATGTGGTGCCCATTGCAATTCTTCCGGATTTCCTCAGCATTTCATGCAAGTTCTCGAGCTCAGTTGTTAAGATGTTTATAAGTTGAGGTAATTTTTTCCCCACATTGCTTATAACTATTCTCTTCTCAATATGTTCGAAGAACTTGGCGTCAAAGAGATGTCTTCAAGTATAGCTGAAGCATGGAACTGTTGCCACCTGGTTGTACACTCCGGACAGAAGACCCGTTTGATTTGCGCACGACATTTTGGAGTAGTAATGGAGAACAGGCAACGTCACTTTTGTAGTCTGTATCGAACTTCTTTGTGTACGGAAGCAACTTCCCAATGCTTCTCTGGTGGACCACCTGTGAGTGTCATTGATCTCTGGTAGAACAGAAAGGTTCTCCTTGAAGGTTCCAAATATACTGTGGAATATTATTTGATAAGCCTTTTCTTCTTCCAATGCTCCATTCACTGTGAAGTACCTTACCTTCTCTCCTCAGCTGCTTTCTTGTAGGTGTACCAGCCGCCAGCTCATGTTGTGCTGAAAAACTCACTGAATCTCCTAGAGTCATGTTCTTTGGCCCAAACATGAGCAAAAATGGTGATTGGGAAAAACATGCGAGTTATTTATGTAGTATGCGAGTGGTTATTAGCAAAATTTCGGCGTTCAATGTGGTTAGCTTGGCGATGCTTTCGCAGGCCCGAGACTCTGTACAAATGATGATCTTCTCAGGAGGGAGTGAAGCACTTTCCATTAGAACATGGTGGGCTCCAGAGAGACCGTATTTGGACTCCGGGAAGCTCTTGTGTACACCGTCTGCCTTTGTAATAGGCATGTTGGCGTGTCCAAGCCGAAGCTCATTAGTTCGTAGGGCATAGGCGGAGAACATGTACAAATACGGACCCATCGTGCCATACCAGTTTGAAGTATCGCTGGGGCCGAAATCTTTGTATACCAGCCCATTCAAAAAAACCACTTTTACCTAGATCTTCTTCAGAGGTTCTGTGGTCTCCTTGAAGTGTACCTTAAAAGACGTTGTCTTCGTCTTTATCATCATATTAGTTTCAACACCCTTGATTTCTTGTCTACAGACATTGTGGAGGGTAAATATGATACTGATAATGTGGTTAGCCACTGTTATGCAAATTGCTGCTTCAGCATGCAACAATTCTGCCTCAGGATCAGGGTCAGTAGTGCCACAAACCGTAGAGTTGCACGTATATAATGTATAATGGAAATGTTTATTTTATTATAGTCCCACAAAAAAACCGCGATATCTATATTTTATGTGTAAGCCACTATTGATAGTTGTTGAAAATAGTGAACCATAAATACAACAAAAATTGATTATTTCTAATGCACATTTGGTAGTTACAGTTCTTCTAACTATACCTATCTCCTACTAATCTAAAACTGGAAAACTTACTCCATCCGAGATTGATGAAGTAACTAATTTCCGTTTTGATGTTAACTTAAGTTTGTATGTAAGTGATATGAAGTTCACCGGGTCCTCTATTATAAATATGAACGTAACTCTCTCTGTTACGTTTCCATTTTGATGAATTTCGGTAATACAGACAGATTGCACCTTGGAGAAGAACATGGGTTTTGTTTGTTAAATTTATATGACAGAACAACGTTTGCCGGGTCAGCTAGTTACCTATAATATGATCAATATTTACTAAAAATCAAACCACTGTTATATTATTATATATTCTTTTCGCATACAGTCAAATTCAGGGTTCAAATTATTTAACGTTAAATTTGGAAACTATAAAAAAGTTTTTTAAGAAGTCTATGACTTCAGTTTCTATGAATTTATAGCATTTAGATTTATCAAGTAGTTGTATATTTATTGGTGTAGCCATGACTAGAACCGCGTCTAGGCGTGTTTAATATACCTTCTGGTATGGTGGAAAACGGGTGTGTTTCGTTTTTGATAGTTGAAACCCGATCTTTTCCCGAGAAAGCCCGTTTGCTGTCGTCCAGACTGTCGGCTACAAGAGGACTCATCCCGACGAGAGTTGTGGCGAATTTTTCCACTGGGCTTTGCATCCGTTGTCTTTTGAGACTATCGTCTCATGGCGATTACCGCTGCGACTGCTCCAGTGGATGCCCCTCTGGTCGCTGCAGCTAAGCAGTCGCTAAGCAGCGGATGTCAGACTATACTCGAGTTGGGCGCTAAGGTTCATTTTAAGGTCGATTTCACTCTTGTTTTCTGAAATACGTACACACATCGTAAATCTGCTACGATGAGACCTACTCCCATACTGTTTGGACATAATGGCCGACTTTTTATGCCTTTCAATAGTATTTTTGATAGCAGCACGCCTTGCTGCGGAGCATATTAACAAGGAGACGTACATTATTACTCTCCTTTGGGGCACCCATGCGGCGCACTCCAACACCGTATGTTCCACGTTGAAGATTAAGATGCTGGATTCCCGTTAGCTCAGGCCAGAATCAAGGACACCGCTTGAGTTATTACTCAAGGGGCTATTGCCCCTTTGATTAGTACCCAACACACCTCTATATCAATATGATTATTGAAGGGGCGGCGTAGGCGTGGGTGGCGGAAGCTCCTCCGAGGGGCTGGCCGCAACGGTTGTCTATGACTGGATTTTGGCAGACTCCACTCAGCGGCGTGGTCGTTTCATACGTTGGCGGGATGTGCATTAGCTGGTTGAACTTAAATAACATTGAACTTAAAATTCTTCTGGGTTAACTAACATAATCTAATTTACTCATAAGTAATCAGTTAAAAAACTTAGGCAACTAAACAATTCTGTAAAAATAAGTTCTGTAAAAATAGACTGGCTTCTACATTAAGTAAAACATATTTTATCATTTTTACATGAAGAACTATTGTAGTGCACATGAGTTTTGAAGTGCATAAAATCTTACTTTTAAGACATGAACACTTTTTAGTATTACAGAGATTTTTACGTGTACATTTGACAAATCCCTGGCCTGTCCCCGTAGATTGCCGATTTACAACTGTACGGAGCGTCGTTTCTTCATTAGGACATCTTCTTTCTTAAGTAATTCTTAATGACAAACTGTAAACTGCTATCTTGAATACAACGTCTTTATAACACCTTGCTTTGTTCCAATTTTGTAAAGTTTGTCATCCGTTTTTACTACAGCCAATGTTTTGCCGCGACCTCTGTCGACTTCCGGAACATGGATTCTAACAGTAGTACCTATTGGCACAGGAGGAAATTTTCTTTAAAAGTGATGCGGTTCCCTACAGCTAAGGTGTTTTTTACAAATAAAGGACAAAAAACTTTAGAACCATAGCCTTCTGCAATATCTTTCTCCGGAGCAGCACAAATAGCATGGATGGTTTTATTGCATTTTCTACACGAATGAGCACCCGTAGTCTCCTCTGCTATCGTCTTCTACACACATTGCCGGCAGCGCCTTCGGTATTGTATAGAATGCCTAGGCAAATTATAAAATGAAAAATATTTCATAAATTACCTTAACGTTTTAGGTATTCTTTACATTGCCTAGGTATTGTATAGAATACCGTATTATACAGATTGCCGGTAACATATATAATTTTTCATTTTGAAATTTTTTTTAAATACCCGTGCGAAGCTGGGGCGGGCCGCTAGTAGTCAATAAAACACAAGATGATAGGAGTGTTGAATTCGTAGGATTTTTCGATCAGCTGGCGGACGTTCAAGATTTTTTCACGAGTTCCTTTGCCCTTAAAGAAGCCAGCCTGCTTCTGTGGTATCTGGCAATCCAAGAAGTAGCGAATTCTGTTAATTATGATGTGTAACAAGACTTTACTGGCATGTGATATGAGGGCCAGAGTTCTATAGTTGTCACGTTTAGTCGTTGAGCCTTTCTTGTGCAGAGGCAGGACGACCGACTCCGTCCAGTCACTGAGCCATTCACCCGTACGCCAAATATTATCACATATTTTGTGTATTGCGCTCGCCCCTGCAATGCCCATTGTCTTTATGATCTCGGCTGTAAGTTGGTCCGGTCCAGGTGCCTTTCTATTTTTGAGAGCGGCAATCGCAGCTGTGACCTCAGACAGCAGTATAGGAGGTTCAAGGGCTATTTTATCCCATGGCGTTAAGTTATGCGTTAGTATGAGATGATGAGGGTCACCGTAGAGTTTCTCGCAATATTTACGCCATCTTTCCATTACTGCATCCAGATCTTGAAGTCGGGTTCCATCCTCATCTTCAATCACCCAAGTTCTGGATTTGAACTGCTTCGAAAGAAGCTTGACTTTCTTAAAGAGATCTGAAGTTTGAACTTTGAGTGCGTGATCTTCAATATCTTGACATATATTTCAGACGTAGTTGTTTCTGTCCTGCCGACATAGCTGCTGTATTATTCCGTTCAGCTCCGAGTAACTATCACGATCCTCCTGGCTAGCTAACCCTGTCATTTTTAGAACCTTCCTCTCCTGAATCTTAGCCCAAGTGTCATCAGAGAGCCACGACTGTCTGCGAATGGGTGGCGAGCGTTGTTTGGTGATCCCATCTACTGTCCTCCATATCAGGTCCTTTAGGTGATTCCACTGGTCGTTTGTACAGGTATTTACAGGCAGTGGATGCTCCATTATGGCGTTGTTGATGCCCTCATAGAATATTGGTTTCTCTGATGGTTCCAGAGTGCGCGGCCTTACTGGAGGTCCTTTTTTAACTGCTTTCAGACGCAGAGCAAATTTGGCTACTAGAAGACAGTGATCGGATCCACAATCCGCTCCAGGGAAAGTTTTCACATTTGAAATGGAACTCCTCCAGCGGCTGTTGATTATAACGTAATCGATTTGATTGCGATAACGACCACCTGGCGATTTCCAAGTATAAAGACGCCTTGGGTGGTGCTGAAAGCAGGTGTTCATAATCGTCATATTTCTGGCGATGCAGTATTCCAGCAATCTCTCCTCTCTGGTTCCTTTCACCCAGTCCAAACCTTCCAACCGTGCTCCTTATGTGATCATCCAGTATCGTATGGCCCACTTTTGCGTTCCAATCGCCAATCATTAAGGTTATCTCACGGTTTGGAATTTTAGACAACGCCAATTCCAACGTAATATAAAAGTCATCGATGACATCATCTTTTGCAGTCGCCGTTGGGGCATACACCACCACAATGTTCAAAGTACAGTGGTTCGTGCTCAGTCTGAGGGTGATTTATCCTATCACCGATCGGGTTGTAGCCTAGAACATGACTGTTCAGGTGACGTGGCACCCATATAGCAACTCCGTTGCTGCTGGAGTTGGCAGCACCTGAGAAATACAGGGTGTTTCCGTTACAGGTTTTTTGATGTCCCTGCCCTCTCATGTGAGTCTCAGTTATCCCCAGCACCGCCAGTTTGTGCATTTAATTGCATAAGTTGATTAAAATGTTTTTCAATATCGCCCATCCCTCCGTACAGTCGTACCATATACATACACGTTAAGCGAACGCTCGGCCGAGCTACATGGTAGGCGGAGTGGGGGGTGTTGGGTTTTATTTTCGTTACGGAATTTCTTGATTCGGTCGCCGCGCTCAAAGCTCGCGATAAAAGCTATGCAATAGCTTAATAAATAGTTCTTATTAGTTTATAATATTATACTACCACTCCAAACTCGTCTCGCGGCTGCCCTGTGCCTAGATTACTCAGCAATACTGTCATCAAATTAAGAAAAATGCCAGAAGTAAAAACACCAAATTTCACCTATTGATATACTAAAGTCATTTGGTATTATTTAGTTGAAATATCAATATCAGTTCTCAGACAAGCTATCATAGTTTCAAGTTCTTCATTAATATTTGATTCAATTATGTTACTATTCTTTGTTGTAGCGTTTCCAAACTTTATATTTTCCAAACTGCTCTGTGCTTTGGGTTGTGAAATTCCATCATTTCACCAATGAACTCGTACAGCTTTTGCATATGGATTACAAAGTGGCGTCTCATGGCCCGCATTTAAATTTCTTCTTCCGGAGGGGTATATAGTAAGTAAGAAAGTAATGATGAAAAGCCCGCAATCGCACTGTTGCATATAATTGAAATGCTTTGAATAGAAGTAACAGTGGTGTTGCCTTTTTGTACTGGATCACATTATTGTACACACTCAGGGCAGATTCTGGTTTTAGATACTGTCACACTATCCGTAATTTCTAAGCAACCCTTAAGGAATAACAATAGGAATATAGCAACACATTTTCATAATTTTTTTAATATTAACCTGTGGCATAGCACTATCGAGTCAACAACAGACCAAAAAGGTTGTGACACCTATGACCACACTGGTAATGACAAATGTAATATATAATTTTATCTCTTTTCTGAAAAATCTTACATGCTAACTCAATAAAATGGAATTGGAATAATAATAACTGATTGTTCTGTGCACTTATACACACTACACTATTTAGTCTAATGTCTAACAATAATTATGGATGTGGTTCCTTCAAAGAGCTCTCAGTCTTTCCCAAAAACATTCTAGCTCTGCCTTCAATAACAACGTCTAGTGGATCTCCAGGAACTCCCAGCCCCAATCCTTAAATAGATGTCCACGATGTGGTGCCCATTGCAATTCTTTCGGATTTCCTCAGCATTTCATGCAAGTTCTCGAGCTCAGTTGTTAAGATGTTTATAAGTTGAGGTAATTTTTTCCCCACATTGCTTATAACTATTCTCTTCTCAATATGTTCGAAGAACTTGGCGTCAAAGAGATGTCTTCAAGTATAGCTGAAGCATGGAACTGTTGCCACCTGGTTGTACACTCCGGACAGAAGACCCGTTTGATTTGCGCACGACATTTTGGAGTAGTAATGGAGAACAGGCAACGTCACTTTTGTAGTCTGTATCGAACTTCTTTGTGTACGGAAGCAACTTCCCAATGCTTCTCTGGTGGACCACCTGTGAGTGTCATTGATCTCTGGTAGAACAGAAAGGTTCTCCTTGAAGGTTCCAAATATACTGTGGAATATTATTTGATAAGCCTTTTCTTCTTCCAATGCTCCATTCACTGTGAAGTACCTTACCTTCTCTCCTCAGCTGCTTTCTTGTAGGTGTACCAGCCGCCAGCTCATGTTGTGCTGAAAAACTCACTGAATCTCCTAGAGTCATGTTCTTTGGCCCAAACATGAGCAAAAATGGTGATTGGGAAAAACATGCGAGTTATGTATGTAGTATGCGAGTGGTTATTAGCAAAATTTCGGCGTTCAATGTGGTTAGCTTGGCGATGCTTTCGCAGGCCCGAGACTCTGTACAAATGATGATCTTCTCTCAGGAGGGAGTGAAGCACTTTCCATTAGAACATGGTGGGCTCCAGAGAGACCGTATTTGGACTCCGGGAAGCTCTTGTGTACACCGTCTGCCTTTGTAATAGGCATGTTGGCGTGTCCAAGCCGAAGCTCATTAGTTCGTAGGGCATAGGCGGAGAACATGTACAAATACGGACCCATCGTGCCATACCAGTTTGAAATATCGCTGGGGCCGAAATCTTTGTATACCAGCCCATTCAAAAAAACCACTTTTACCTAGATCTTCTTCAGAGGTTCTGTGGCTATCAGATGGTCCTTCTCCTTGAAGTGTACCTTAAAAGACGTTGTCTTCGTCTTTATCATCATATTAGTTTCAACACCCTTGATTTCTTGTCTACAGACATTGTGGAGGGTAAATATGATACTGATAATGTGGTTAGCCACTGTTATGCAAATTGCTGCTTCAGCATGCAACAATTCTGCCTCAGGATCAGGGTCAGTAGTGCCACAAACCGTAGAGTTGCACGTATATAATGTATAATGGAAATGTTTATTTTATTATAGTCCCACAAAAAAACCGCGATATCTATATTTTATGTGTAAGCCACTATTGATAGTTGTTGAAAATAGTGAACCATAAATACAACAAAAATTGATAACTTATTTCTAATGCACATTTGGTAGTTACAGTTCTTCTAACTATACCTATCTCCTACTAATCTAAAACTGGAAAACTTACTCCATCCGAGATTGATGAAGTAACTAATTTCCGTTTTGATGTTAACTTAAGTTTGTATGTAAGTGATATGAAGTTCACCGGGTCCTCTATTATAAATATGAACGTAACTCTCTCTGTTACGTTTCCATTTTGATGAATTTCGATAATACAGACAGATTGCACCTTGGAGAAGAACATGGGTTTTGTTTGTTAAATTTATATGACAGAACAACGTTTGCCGGGTCAGCTAGTTACCTATAATATGATCAATATTTACTAAAAATCAAACCGACTGTTATATTATTATATATTCTTTTCGCATACAGTCAAATTCAGGGTTCAAATTATTTAACGTTAAATTTGGAAACTATAAAAAAGTTTTTAAAGAAGTCTATGACTTCAGTTTCTATGAATTTATAGCATTTAGATTTATCAAGTAGTTGTATATTTATTGGTGTAGCCATGACTAGAACCGCGTCTAGGCGTGTTTAATTTACCTTCTGGTATGGTGGAAAACGGGTGTGTTTCGTTTTTGATAGTTGAAACCCGATCTTTTCCCGAGAAAGCCCGTTTGCTGTCGTCCAGACTGTCGGCTACAAGAGGACTCATCCCGACGAGAGTTGTGGCGAATTTTTCCACTGGGCTTTGCATCCGTTGTCTTTTGAGACTATCGTCTCGTGGCGATTACCGCTGCGACTGCTCCAGTGGATGCCCCTCTGGTCGCTGAAGCTAAGCAGTCGCTAAGCAGCGGATGTCAGACTATACTCGAGTTGGGCGCTAACGTTCATTTTAAGGTCGATTTCACTCTTGTTTCCTGGAATAGTACACACATCGTAAATCTGCTACGATGAGACCTACTCCCATACTGTTTGGACATAATGGCTGACTTTTTATGCCTTTCAATAGTATTTTTGATAACAGAACGCCTTGCTGCGGAGCATATCAACAAGGAGACGTACATTACTCTCCTTTGGGGCACCCATGCGGCGCACTCCGACACCGTATGTTCCACATTGAAGATTAAGATTCTGCATTCCCATTAGCTCAGGCCAAAGTCAAGGACACCGCTTGAGTAATAGCCCCTTTGATTAGTACCCAGCACACCTCTATATCAATATGGTTATTGAAGGGGCTGATCTATGGCGGCGTAGGTGTGGGTGGCGGAAGCTCCTCCGAAGGGCTGGCCGCAACGGTTGTCTATGACTGGATTTTGGCAGACTCCACCCAGCGGCGTGGTCTTTTCATACGTTGGCGGGATGTGCAATAGCTGGTTAAGTATTTATATCTGACTTGTGAACTAGTGAGCAAATCCTATTAAGATTTGATTAGTTCGTCCAGCTCAGGTTTTTAATTAGGCTTCTGAAGCAGATTTTGTTTCACCTGCTTTAAGGTTTTTTTCCGTTGTTACCCGTAGGCTGTTATCTAGACGGGGCTTTGTCCTTCCTCGATATCTTTCCCGCGAAGGATTTTTTCGTTTCAAAATTTGTTTAGCATAACTGGCCGCGAGAAAGGGCCGCGTGCTCCCTTAACTCCTCGAGTTGACAGAGGTGAGCGTCGACGGAGTGGGAGGCTAAACCTGATATATCTGGCGCCCAACACATCAAGGCGGGTTGACCACGAGATCGGCTAGTCATATTCCGTGGGCCCAGACATGCATAGGCGATAGAACAACTGAATTGTTCAGTGGGTGTTTTGAGGCTACCCATCTGTTTCGGAGCTACATAATATCCTAATGGGAGTTTCTTCTACAAAATAAAATAAAAGTCTTACAAAATTAACAGTTTTATTTAGTTATAATACAGGTATTTGTAATTTAAGATACATTTCCAACGAATTCCATAAGTTTGAATACTCCTGATTATTAAAAACTCAATTTTAAAAGCCTATTTAAAATTACATTAGAAATTCTCAGTAAATTGAAATAAAATTACACGTAGTTAAAACTTCGAAATCAATTCAGAGATATTAAAATTTTAAGCAGTATATAGATTTGTATAATTTCGATAAAATGTTTATGTTGATTAATAATAATCGATATAACATTAAAATCGATAAAATTTCCTACCTCATAGGCACGTTTCACATTCATCAAGAGCAGTAAACATCAATTCCAAAGAAAATACTAAATAACGAGATCATTTAACACAAAATCAAATTTATAGTATGAATTTATGATTCAGTATTTAATTTTGATATTATTATAAACATTTATTTATTATCCTGCGATTAGGCTCACTGATCAATAAAATAATGACAATTATATAATCATTTATATAGTCTATACTTATCTAATTTTATACTTTTATAACAATCAGTGTCAAATTCCCGCATATTGCGTTGCCTTAGCTGATTTATTCACCATAGTTTAGTGAAAACTTAAAAACTATTAAACTAAAGATCACTAGTTTCCTGGATCGAGCGATTTCACTCGATTGAAATGAAATCGATAAATTATATATAATCAACAATTGATAAGTACACAAAAGCGTGGCGAGTCAACCTTAAGCTAAACGTTGGCAATGCGCAGCTAATGGGAGGGGCTAGCGCGGATTCCACGAGGCCTCGGTGGGGTCACCGAGGGTGCTCGCCTCGCTACCCTGTGAGGTGCCGCTTGTCGATGGAATCGGAGTCGCACCTGCAGAGGGTCCACAATTTGAATCAAACATCCGATTACTTAAG
This sequence comes from Malacosoma neustria, assembly GCA_963693495.1. Classification (NCBI taxonomy): domain Eukaryota; kingdom Metazoa; phylum Arthropoda; class Insecta; order Lepidoptera; family Lasiocampidae; genus Malacosoma; species Malacosoma neustria. Next base: position 22,903,752 of record OY856371.1, on the reverse strand, counting down.
TCTTAAATAAATGACCTGAGCCCCGGGTTAATTTAGATTCCCTAAACCAGAAGTTGCAATATTTTGACATCTTTACAACCAATTTTTCCTCTCTTCCCAAAGGTAGAAAAATGTATCTTTTATATCGCTGTGAAACAGCAGCCAGGCTGATGGCCCACTTAACCGCAGTTATATATAGCTTATGATTTGCGACGCCAAGGGCATCGTTTACGCGTTGCCATCCAAGTACACGAAACAACCACCTTATGACGGAACAACATTTAATAACGTGGCGGGTATAAATATACCGAGACCAAGGGTGGTTTGTTTGGTCGAACAATCTTCTATTTGATAAAAGACATACCTTCATTAGGTCCATTTGTATACTGTATTGAATCCTGACTTTGTCTCGGTCCGTTTCCGTTGGGGGATGAGAAGGGTGCCGGCTGAGCGGACTTCGAGTTCGCATCAAGGGCTTGTGCGGCTCTGTGCTGTGTTGCCAGTTCCAACAATTACGGCACAAGTAACTGGAATATTACCATAATATCAACTCTTAATATTTTATTTCTTACACTTGAGTCACAAACTTTTCCCTTATTCGTTAATTTGGATTGATGGTATGCATACAAAGCTTCCTTTTTTTAACGATTCTAGGATATAAGTCTTCCGGTTGATAGATTACAATTTTCTGAAATTGGTGTATGGCATTTATCAAGAAATATACAAAGAGACCTTGTTTTGTGCTGCTCTCGGTAGGCACTTAACAGATGCACGTGTAGGAGGCCCTTCACCACTATTCGAATTAGAAGGCACAACTTACGTATGGACAGATTAACCAACCAATTAAGGATAGATTTCGATGGTTGGCCTAGTAGTAGGAAACGTAGTTTATTCGTATTAACATACTATTTAAGTTAATATTTATAATATACAAAATGTTTTGAAGTGACAGGTGATAACATATTATTATAAATAATACTAAAATGTACTCAATATAATATAAATACTCAATATAAATGATAATCAAAGATTTGTATCCATTTTTAAGGGACAATTAATACAATTTTTTCGTACCATTTGGACACGCAAATATACGACCTTTTCTGGTCCAAACGTAACGCCGATTGTGTTTCTTGCATTCATTGCGAACTTGAACATTGTTAAATAAATGGCGGTGAGATCGACTCCGTCGCTCACTTAAGTAAATACCTACTAAACCCAAGTCTAAGTGTTGCAAGTAGGCTGCTCGCAATAGAGCTGTAGTGGTTGTACCAGTAAACTGGTAAGGTAATAATAACAATGATACAAATTACTAATTGTTTGTCCAATTTTATTAAAGCAATCAGAAGAATGTTAATATTTAAATATATAATGTCACATAGATATAACACACACAGACTTGTGCTAATTACAAGGACTCTAACCAAACTCAATAACTTGAATGCAACCACCACAACCAATTGCTGAACATTATCAAAACGACCACCAGATAATGATTACAACAATTACAATTATTACAACGACCTCTGAAAATATTTCCAAAACGAGCACACGACACACAACCACAACGACCCACGACACACCAACGACACCCTCGCGTTAAATTCCCATATGGGTTTGTAAAAATTAGCGTAAGCCACAGGCGCCATCTAGTGGTGGCGGATTTGTTTTCCTACACCTACGTCGCGCAAATGGCGACGCGCAGGACTAACAAAGACGCGAAGACAGCGTTCCAGCAGTAAGTAAGCATAAGAACTATGAGCATACGGCATTATTAATTCTAGCAATACTCTTCGCGAAGACAATGTCTCCACCTTCATAGACCGACCTCTGATTTTCAAACATAACAATAACGGTCTGGCGTACATTTTCGTCCACGTTTTCGGGAAGGCAGTCAATGTTGGAATTGCATTATAATGCAACCTGGTCGTGGTATTTTGCAATAAAATTTTTTATTATGATTTTAAAATTGGATTACGCCGATCATTCAAGTGGAGATTTATTGTAGCTGTTTCTAAGGGTGCAAAATAGGTGCAGATTTCCTCAAATTTTACAACTTGTTGATTTGAGGAACCACCGACTAGTTGATGGAACAACTCTACTTTCCACGACTGCAACACCCGCTGGGCAGACGACAACTGACATCGAGTCTATTAAGCCAATTACAGGCGACAGCATATACCACCGACTATTATGTGAGTATTCTGACATAACAAAGCCGTCAGGTACTCAGCGTGACGTAAAGCACGGGACGGTACATCACATTAAGACGACGCTTGGCCCACCTGTAGCATGTCGCTCAAGACGCCTACCTTCGGATAAGCTAAAGAAAGCACAAAAGGAATTCGAAGGTATGTTAGCGAATGGCACTGCACGCAGATCGAAGAGCCCTTGGGCGTCTCCCTTGCACCTGGCACCTAAGAAGGATAACGGATGGGTTCCCTGCGGCGATTACATAGCTTTGAATGCGCGAACTTTACCAGACAAATACCCAATCCGGCAGATATAGGATTTTTCACATCTTCTGGTGGGGAGTATTTTCGAAAGTCGACCTAGTTAAGGCGTACGACCAGATCGACCTGTACATGCAGATGTTTCCAAAACAGCCATTACTACACCCTTCGGCCAATTTGAATTCCAATACATAACGTTTGGGTTGCGTAATGCGGCCCAAACCTTTCAGAGGTTCATATACGAAATTCTACGTGGCTTACCATTTTGTTATCAATTTTTGGACGATATTCGCATAAAAATAACATTTTTAGGACACGAGGTCACAGCAGAAGGCACTCGTTCACTTGCAGGCAAGGTACAAGCACCAACAGGATTTTCTAGTACCTACCACTATTAGAGCAATACGGAGATTTCTAGGAATGTACAATTTTTACCGAAGATTTGTACCAAATGCAGCTAATACAATCGCTTCTGAACATTGTTCTCTCAGGCCCGAAGGTAAAAGATTTGCAAAGCATAACTCCTGAAATAATGGAAGCATTCAACTTATGCAAACCAGCCTATCTAGAGCAGTAATACTGTCACATCCTGATCCGTATGCAGATCTTGCAGTATTCACCGACGCTTCAGATACAGCCAGTGGCGCCGCACTGCAAGTGAAGGTTAATAACAGCTGGAAACCACTGGCATTCTTTTCGCGACATCTCACATCAGCTCAGAATAAGTATAGTCCATATGATCGAGGGCTTCTGGCTATATACGAGGCCATCAAACATATCCGCCACATGGTAGAAGCCAGAATCTTCACAATTTACACCGATCATAAGCCACTTTCCTACATTTTTGCCAACAACCGAGAAAATTGTTTTCCAAGACAATTCCGTTATCTCGATTACATAGCGCAATTTACTACTAAGACTCGCTATGCAAGAGAAGAGAATGTAGTTGCAGATGCTTTCTTCTCGCACAAATTCAGGAACAAGACCTTGACTGCGAGAGATACCTCAGAAAAGCACAAGTTCTCTCAAACTACAAAAGGTCTAAATCTTAGACTCGGGCAAGAAATTTACTGCAACGTTGTTAAGAATCCTCGTCCATACATCACACCAGATTTCAGGAAAGTAGTATTTGATGCAGTTCATGGATTAAGTCATCCTGGAATCAAAGCTACACGAGAATTGATAACTCGCAGATTTATACGGCCTGATATAAAAAATGATTGCCGGAATTAGACCAGAGAATGCACAAGTAATCTTATTTCTATTTTATCCGTGCAGGATACTCACATAATAGTCGGTGGTATATGCTGTCGCCTGTAATTGCCTTAATAGACTCGATGTCAGTTGTCGTCTGCCCTGCGGGTGTTGCAGTCGTGGAAAGTAGAGTTGTTCCATCAACAAGTCGGTGGTTCCTCAAATCAACAAGTTGTAAAATTTGAGGAAATCTGCACCTATTTTGCACCCTTAGAAACAGCTACAATAAATCTCCACTTGAATGATCGGCGTAATCCAATTTTAAAATCCAAATAAAAAAATTTATTGTAAAATACCACGACCAGGTTGCATTATAATGCAATTCCAACATTGACTGCCTTCCCGAAAACGTGGACAAAAATGTACGCCAGACCGTTATTCTTCTGTTTGAAAATCAGAGGTCGGTCTATGAAGGTGGAGACATTGTCTTCGCGAAGACTATTGGTAGAATTAATAATTCCGTATGCTCATAAGAACTGCTGGAACGCTGTCTTCGCGTCTTTGTTAGTCCTGCGCGTCGCCATTTGCGCGACGTAGGTGTAGGAAAACAAATCCGCCACCACTAGATGGCGCCTGTGGCAATATTAGCTTACGCTAACTTTTACAAACCCATATGGGAATTTAACGCGAGGGTGTCGTTGGTGTGTCGTGGAGGTCGTGGGTCGTGTGTCGTGTGCTCGTTTTGGTAGATAGGTAATATTAGGTAATGGTAGGTAATATTTTCAGAGATCGTTGTCGTCGTTGTAATAATTGTAATTGTTGTAATCATTATTTGGTGGTCGTTTTGATAATGTTCAGCAATTGGTTGTGGTGGTTGCATTCAAGTTATTGAGTTTGGTTAGAGTCCTTGTAATTCGCACAAGTCTGTGTGTGTTATATCTATGTGACATTATATATTTAAATATTAACATTCTTCTGATTGCTTTAATAAAAATTGGACAAACAATTAGTAATTTGTATCATTGTTATTATTACCTTACCAGTTTACTGGTACAACCACTACAGCTCTATTGCGAGCAGCCTACTTGCAACACTTAGACTTGGGTTTAGTAGGTGTTTACTTAAGTGAGCGACGGAGTCGATCTCACCATTTATTTAATAGTGTTCGCAATGCATGCAAGAAACACAATCGGCGTTACATTTGGACCAAAAAAGGTCGTATATTTGCGTGTCCAAATGGTGCGAAAAATTTGTATTAATTGTCCCTTAAAAATGGATACAAATCTTTGATTATCATAAATATTGAGTATATTTTAGTATTATTTATAATAATATGTTATCACCTGTCACTTCAAACATTTTGTATATTATAAATATTAACTTAAATAGTATGTTAATACGAATAAACTACGTTTCCTACTAGGCCAACCATCGAAATCTACCCTTAATTGGTTGGTTAATCTGTCCATAAGTAAGTTGTCCCTTCTAATTCGAATAGTGTGAAGAGCCTCCTACACGTGCATCTGTTAAGTGCCTACCGAGAGCAGCACAAAACAAGGTCTCTTTGTATATTTCTTGATAAATTTCTTGATTAATTTTGTAAGACTTTTATTTTATTTTGTAGAAGAAACTCCCATTAGGTTTATTCCGACTCGTCGCGGACTGTTTACTTATTTGGTAAGAAAGAATTCTGGGTACAGCAAAGATCGAAAAGCTTTAGAAGTTCCTAACAAGTTTACGAAACTAAATATTTTAAATTGCTAGCCCTCTCTTTACGGATCTCCAGGCCCGAAAGACCGAGTGATATTGTGTAGCTCCGAAACAGATGGGTAGCCTCAAAACACCCACTGAACAATTCAGTTGTTCTATCGCCTATGCATGTCTGGGCCCACGGAATATGGCTAGCCGATCTCGTGGTCAACCCGCCTTGATGTGTTGGGCGCCAGATGTATCAGGTTTAGCCTCCCACTCCGTCGGCGCTCACCTCTGACAACTCGAGGAGTTAAGGGAGCACGCGGCCCTTTCTCGCGGCCAGTTATGCTAAACAAATTTTGAAACGAAAAAATCCTTCGCGGGAAAGATATCGAGGAAGGACAAAGCCCCGTCTAGATAACAGCCTACGGGTAACAACGGAAAAAAACCTTAAAGCAGGTGAAACAAAATCTGCTTCAGAAGCCTAATTAAAAACCTGAGCTGGACGAACTAATCAAATCTTAATAGGATTTGCTCACTAGTTCACAAGTCAGATATAAATACTTAACCAGCTATTGCACATCCCGCCAACGTATGAAAAGACCACGCCGCTGGGTGGAGTCTGCCAAAATCCAGTCATAGACAACCGTTGCGGCCAGCCCTTCGGAGGAGCTTCCGCCACCCACACCTACGCCGCCATAGATCAGCCCCTTCAATAACCATATTGATATAGAGGTGTGCTGGGTACTAATCAAAGGGGCTATTACTCAAGCGGTGTCCTTGACTTTGGCCTGAGCTAATGGGAATGCAGAATCTTAATCTTCAATGTGGAACATACGGTGTCGGAGTGCGCCGCATGGGTGCCCCAAAGGAGAGTAATGTACGTCTCCTTGTTGATATGCTCCGCAGCAAGGCGTTCTGTTATCAAAAATACTATTGAAAGGCATAAAAAGTCAGCCATTATGTCCAAACAGTATGGGAGTAGGTCTCATCGTAGCAGATTTACGATGTGTGTACTATTCCAGGAAACAAGAGTGAAATCGACCTTAAAATGAACGTTAGCGCCCAACTCGAGTATAGTCTGACATCCGCTGCTTAGCGACTGCTTAGCTTCAGCGACCAGAGGGGCATCCACTGGAGCAGTCGCAGCGGGAGACGATAGTCTCAAAAGACAACGGATGCAAAGCCCAGTGGAAAAATTCGCCACAACTCTCGTCGGGATGAGTCCTCTTGTAGCCGACAGTCTGGACGACAGCAAACGGGCTTTCTCGGGAAAAGATTGGGTTTCAACTATCAAAAACGAAACACACCCGTTTTCCACCATACCAGAAGGTATATTAAACACGCCTAGACGCGGTTCTAGTCATGGCTACACCAATAAATATACAACTACTTGATAAATCTAAATGCTATAAATTCATAGAAACTGAAGTCACTTCTTTAAAAACTTTTAAAATATGAAAATATCCAAAGGCGTCTTAAATAGTTTCCAAATTTATTTATTTATTTATTTAAGTTTTAGAGAGACTTACGACTAATAATAACATTTAATAACTTAAAAATAAATACAGAGAAAGTCTTTACAAGTCTCCACTGATAGTGACAGATTAGAATACAAATAGTACAAAAACAAATAGTACAAACTTGTTGTCATTAATCGATTCAATGATTGAGAATCAATCCAATGAGTAAATTCAGTAAGTTTATTAGTAAGATACTCAGCATTATCAAATGTATTTCGCAAAAAAGTTAAGTGTAAGCTGCCTTTTAATACTAGAATGAAACAGGTCTAAGTCGGAATTGCTGTCATTAATTAATTCGTTAAAGGAATTAGACGCGCGATAAACAAAACTATTTTGACGGTAATTGGTGGACACGGATTGCAGCGAGAATAAAGGTCTGTTACGGAGTATTCGAGGAGGTATATAAAGGTTAAATTTAGAAAGTAAACCTGGACAATCAATAACAGATGTCATAATTTTTTTAAAAGTAATTTGATCTGCAATCAGTCTTCGTTCAAAGGGAGAAAGTGATGAGCTGCACATAAAGATAAGTAGTCCTGGTTGTTATGTGAGTACGATTTAAAGGTGAGAAAACGTAAAAATTTTCGTTGGATGCGTTCGATACGATCGATATAGACTTTATAACGGGGGTTCCAAATGGGTGATCTATATTCCAAGTGGCAGCGCACATAAGTACTATAGAGAATCTTAAGCGTTTTGATATTTTTGATGTCTCTAGTAGACCGCAATATGAATCCAAGCGATTTAGATGCTTTACTGACTATTGAAGATATTTTTTTTTTTTCTCAAAATCAAAAATCATTTATTTCGGCACTATACAAATTAAATACAGTATCGTTTACAATTTAAATACAGGGATATCGTTGCTACGCAAAAGTAAAAACATACTGTGCTGCAGTAGCAACGTTCACCTCCGTTCATCACAACTACATTGGTTTTATAGCACGTATAGAAAATAGGAGATTTTGTGTGTGTGTTTGTGTGTGTGTGTGTGTGTGTGCGTGCGTGCGCATGCATGCGTGCGTGCATGTGTGTGTATATGTTTATGGATGTTAATTATATATTAACCATTACAATGGACTCGGTTTCCTTGTAGTCAAGGGAGTGTAACCATGTTATAATTTTAACTCTGCACTGATACAAAGTGACCGGATAAATATTTAAGATTTTATTACATTTATTATATATTTTGGAACTAATGTGATGGTAGTGCCGGGATGCTTTAGCTGTGCGCCTAGGTTCAAATTTACATACACGGTCGGATCTCCGTTTAAAATAAGAAGGATCATATGGCAGTTCTTTATGTTTTTTTAGTACTACTGCCAGTATGAATAACTGTCTGACAGTTAGTACTTCGTGATCTTTATACAATTGAGTAGTGGGATAACGTCGCGGATTACCACCAAGGACTTTGAGCACCGCACGCAGAGCTTTTTCTAGTCTAAGCATGTGACTAGGCACGGAAGATCCCCAAGCTATAATGCAATAAGATAGTACAGACTGTACGAGAGCTAAGTAGATTAGTTTTAAGGTTTTTTTGTCAGCAATATCTCTAATTTTTCTGAATATGTATGACGGGTGCTCGGTGATAATAATGTTTTAAAAATGCGTGGCACCAGCAGAGCTGGCGCCACTATCTTCGACAACATCGTTGGTATTCATGGTGAGTGAAGCAAAACACAAACTTGGTTACTAGTATGTAGTTTATTCACAATATTTACCAGAGCCGATTCTTTGAGGCGCGTATAGGTGACGATTCGTATCGGCGGTTAGTACTTGACTGACTTGTGTACTGCCAGAGATCTCGTATTTATACGAAATTCTGAGGTAAACAATATGTGCTCGGGATTTTCCAGTCGGTATTCTCAAAGATGGGTTTATTCCCCTAAATAATATTTATGTAAACATGTTTTTGTGTTTGTTAAATAATTATACTATTTGATCTTGGTGCCGCCGTATTTCGCTATTACGCCGACAAAGAGTTGTTTACGTTTCGTGAGACTTTATTTTGATACCGGTGTCCTTTGATAACGCGCCGACATGTCAGCAGACAAAGAGATTTTTAACGTAAACATATTTTTTTGCTAACAGCTGCTTTGTTTTCGTGTTTGGTTTGTTTACATTTCGCGCGTCTCTATTTTGATACCCACCTCCTTTGGTTTGGCGCCGACACGGCCATACTGACAGGCGGTGCGTGCTCTGCACCAGCCTCGTTGTGTTTGTCTGTAATGAAAGTTATTTGCCCTGAGTTTGGTATATGTAAGCAATAGATATTGCTTGATAATAACTAGAAAATAGACACATCTCACATGTGTGGTTTATTGAGATGTTAAATAAAATTGAGGCTTAACAAAAGCTCAATAATTTTGTAGTAAGAAGTTTTTGATTTTCTCGAAGGATCTCGGAGTATCTCGAAGGATCTCGGGGATTCTCGAAGGATCTCGGAGTATCTCGGGGATTCTCGGAGTTTCTCGAAGGATTCTCGGAGGTTCTCGAAGGATCTCGGAGATTCTCGGCGAATGATTATTTTGTGTGTTATGTGTTTTTGTTGCGTGATATTTGTTATAAATATGTTTATTAATTAAGATACTCACATGTTAATTATATGAAGTAATATTTGCATTATCATTCGATGGTGGTGGCTCTGCAGATGGTGTAGAAGGCTTGAAACAGGATGGTACTGTAGTGATTTCTTGTGGAGTTGGTGAGCAATCTCGCGCCGACTCGGTTTCCTGATCACCGGGTTGTGGGGCACGATGGAGTTGATCGTGAGCAACTTTCCTAGGACGTCCTCTGCCGACGACTATCTTTACCAAGTAGCAGTCATTTTCCAATATCTTGGAAACTTCATAAGGTTCGCTGAAATTCAGATCTAAAGTATTTTGATTACGTGGATTATTTTTAATTAAAACATAGTCTCCTTTCTCAAAGGGACGTATCTTAGCTTTTCGTAAGTTAAAGCGTAGTCTGTTCTGTTCATTAGCTTGAGACATCTTCTGTTGTACATGCTGAGTGAGTGCTTCCATCTTGATACTTTGGCTGTCAACATTTACTAGATTCAGAAGTTCAGGGGGTGCGCAATGTTTTCTCTGAGTGATGAGTGTGAGCGGCGCTACTTTGGTAATGCGATGAGGTGTACAATTCATAGCTAACTGGAGTTCTTCGAGAGTAGTGTACCACGGTTCTGTCTCGTAATTCTTGATCATATTCAATGCGTTCTTCGTAGTTACTACCACTTTTTCCACTTGTCCGTTCGCTCGGCTAATTCCTGGTGCTATTGCGTGAATATTAAACTCACCAAGAAATTCTCTTCCTCCGTCAACAATGATTTGTGTTGGAGTTCCAAACAGGTACACTGTGCGTTTCGAAGCGGCAAGTGTGCTATGTGGGTTTTTTGTTGATGGTGAAATAAAATAAAACATATTTTGTGAAGGCGTTAATAGTAACGATGACATATCGTTATAAGTTCCTAGTTTTCCTGTTATATCCATATGAATCACTTGGAAAGCGGCAGAAGGTTTCTGTATTGGATGTAGTTGTGCTTGAACTATTCCTGGCGTTCCTTTTGATGTCCTGCATATCACACAGTTGTCGACAAATCTTCGGACTGTAGAACTCATTTTATTGAACTAGTAGGTATCTTTGATTTTCTGCAGTGTTTTCTCCCAACCAGGGTGTTTCAATGCAGTGTGAAAAGAATTAATGATGCTCCATTGAAAGCTTTTTGGTACCACTGTGCAAAGCTGAAGTCCAGTGATAGGGTCATTAACTTTTTTTTTTCTTTAGGACGTCTTTTTCTAAGGTGTAGCCTTCAACTAGGTTGTCTTCTCTTAAAGTGTCCATTATTGGTCTTAGTTCTTCGTCCCTTCGTTGTTCAACTTTTAGCCAGTTAAAATCCTTTGCCATGACGTTAATGGCTAGTTCACTTAGGTTTTCGACTGAAGAAATCAGCATGTTGTAGCCGCTCGCCCTTATGGTATTCTACTTCGAAATCATAGTTTTGTAAGAATGCCCACCAGCGGTGAATTCCTGGTAGTAGATCCTTTTTATGTATCGATGCCTTAAGTGCGTTATAGTTAGTTATCACGGTGAATTTACGACCATAAAGATATTGATGTAAGTGCTTTATAGCGCGTACTACCGCTAAGGTCTCTAGTTCATATGAATGATAACGGGTTTGCGCTTCAGTGGTCCTCATGCTCATAAATGCCACTGCGTGTTGACGTCCATTAATTAATTGAACTAGCACTGCGCCAAATCCAAGGCTACTTGCGTCAGTATATAGTTGTATAGGTGCAGTTTCTTGGGACATAGTACTGGAGTAGGTGTCAGACATTCTATGATCATGTTTCGTGCTTTATCGTGCTTGTCTTCCCATTTCCATTTGACACCTTGCTTTGTCAACTCATATAAAGGCGCCATAATTCTGGAGAAGTCTGGAATATATTTTCTGAAATATCCCGCCAAACCATTGAACTGTCGTACTTATTTGACGGTTTTAGGTAATGGTTCCTTGACGAGAGCTTCACCATTTCGTGAACTTGGTCTTACTTGTCCGTCAGATATTATGTGTCTTGTAGAGTAATGAGAATTTCCTCGAGATTTGACAATCCTTGGTAAAAATCTGCATATTTGCTTAATACGTCATCAACATATACCTGCGCCATGGTTCCAAGGATTGGTGATGTGCCCGGTTGATACATCGTTGATAAACAGAGCATGCATTGCAGTATCTAAATCGTTGAACACTGGGTTGTTGTTGCTCACATGATTGACTGGTTTCTGATGGATAAGTTTTGTTCTACTTGATGTGATAATGCTGAGGTTTGTTTCATACATTAAATCCATGTTGACCAAAACGTTAGTGGACTTTTGATTATCTGGCAGTTTGTAAAAGTGTAGTTCTTCTACTCGGATGTCGTCGATGGTGGTAATAGCCACCAGTTGGTCAAAGATAATGCAGGAAATTGACCGATTCCCTTCAAGTAGTTAATGGAAGAAGTTAAGAACCCAAAGGTTCTTTTTCCAGGTAAAGCAGATGTAATGGATTCTTGTAATTTGTTGAGGATCCTCGCAGATTCATGTAGGTTCTCGTAGATTATCATTGACCTGCAAAAATAGAAAGAAGTTCCTCTGAGTAGAGCATCTGTAAGCAACTTGCGTTGCTTTGTCTTAGTTATTACACAAACAGAACTATCATGTAAGTTTGAGATAGCCATTCTAGTAAGGTAACTAAAGGTTGAAAAGGTTCTCGTAGAGTTTTTGGAGATTCTCGTAGAATACTCGAAAGTTCTCGTAGAATACTCGAAGGTTCTCGTAGAATACTCGAAGGTTCTCGTAGAATACTCGAAGATTCTCGTTGATTTATTTGTATAAGAGGCTCTCGTGGTGTTATTTACAATTATCAAATTTACTTACACTTTATTGTGATGAATTATCTTCATCCAGTAGATCGTGGTTTGGCTGTATTTGCAATCCTTATCGCGAGTTTGGTGTAATATCATCGGTTGATTTTGCGGTAGGATCCTGATGCATAGGTGATTCTTTTTCCGCCAGTACAGTCAACTGATCACCTTGATTACGGTGGTGATTGCTTTTTTTTTTGCATCTCTTCATGTTGTAGTAGTGACCATCAATTCACATTTGTATCATCAAAATTATTCAGTTTGTATACTTCAATCACTTGATCTATATGCTAGCAGTATTTTCGTATACCGATGTGGGTGTCCGGATCAAATTATGGTAAATAGACCTCCTTGATCCTTATTTTTGTTTTGGTAGATGAAGCACGTAAGTGCTCTGCCATTTTCTGCATAGTCTCCATCAATTGCATCAAATATTGTGGTAGTATTTCACTCACAGTTGAATTAGGTACGGCATGCTCAATTGCAATCGGGAACTTGTAATTTGTTCTGCTGCTGGTCCCGCCGTCGAGGAGCTTGATGACACGTCTAGCGGTATTCGTCCAGCCAGTTGTATCTGCTGATCTCCAGAAGATGGATGAACCGATGAGGCAATGGTTGGGATTGAAAGTGGTCTCAATCCCACTTCTGATGACGGGTGCTCGGTGATAATAATGTTTTAAAAATGCGTGGCACCAGCAGAGCTGGCGCCACTATCTTCGACAACATCGTTGGTATTCATGGTGAGTGAAGCAAAACACAAACTTGGTTACTAGTATGTAGTTTATTCACAATATTTACCAGAGCCGATTCTTTGAGGCGCGTATAGGTGACGATTCGTATCGGCGGTTAGTACTTGACTGACTTGTGTACTGCCAGAGACCTCGTATTTATACGAAATTCTGAGGTAAACAATATGTGCTCGGGATTTTCCAGTCGGTATTCTCAAAGATGGGCCTATTCCCCTAAATAATATTTATGTAAACATGTTTTTGTGTTTGTTAAATAATTATACTATTTGATCTTGGTGCCGCCGTATTTCGCTATTACGCCGACAAAGAGTTGTTTACGTTTCGGGAGACTTTATTTTGATACCGGTGTCCTTTGATAACGCGCCGACATGTCAGCCGACAAAGAGATTTTTAACGTAAACATATTTTTTTGCTAACAGCTGCTTTGTTTTCGTGTTTGGTTTGTTTACATTTCACGCGTCTCTATTTTGATACCGGCCTCCTTTGGTTTGGCGCCGACATATACATTAGTTTGCGAATTTTGGAAACTGTACAGTCGATATGATATTTCCACGAAAGAAAAGAATCTAACCATGTGCCCAAATATTTCAAACTCTGAACCTGCTCGATTCCTAAACAAGAACACAGGCGTTTTTCACATTTTTCATTATGTACCTGGAGGGCAAATGATACAGGCGGCTTTGTTAGAGAGTTAGGAGAAAATGCTATAAATTTAGATTTTGTGATGTTAAGAGTAAGGAGATTTTGATGTAACCATGTAGAAACCGTTGACAGTGCAGATTGTGAATTTGATATTACTTCATTCCAGCTACTGCCTGATATAAGAAGAGCAGTATCGTCTGCATAGGTTATTACTTCACACTTACTTAAGCGGAGCTCGCAAAGGTCATTAATATAAATGAGAAATAAGGTCGGTCCGAGGACACTACCTTAGGTACTCCAACGGTGACATCAATTTCTGTACTCAAACAATTGTTAATTATGACCTGTTGTTTGCGATTTGTGAGATAGCTTCTAAACAAATCCAAGACAATACCTCGGACACCAATGTGCTCAAGCTTATCTAAAAGAATCGGGATTGATACCGTGTCAAATGCCTTGGAGAGATCCAGAAATAGGCCAATGGTTTTGAGCTTTAGATCAAAGTTATGAATAATACCATTAGTCAACTTTAACAACGCGTCCTCAGTAGATTTTTTACTTCTAAAGCCAAACTGATTATTAGAAAGGAGATTGTTAGAGTCTAAAAAGTTAATAAGCTTATTATTAATTATCTTTTCAAATATTTTAGAAAGAGATGTCAAAACTGAAATAGGGCGGTAATTTGAAACGTTTTGGGTATTACCTGACTTATTAGATATATGACTTATTAGATAGATTAGATGCAGCAGTGCTCTTTTGAATACTGTGGGGAATACACCAGAAGACAAGCATGAATTAAAAAGTGAACACAGGATAGGTATCAAAACATGCTTAGCTGCTACGAGAACGAGGGTATTTTATCCCAACCTACAGAACATTTTTTTTTAAGATTTAGAATGACATTATCTATTTCAGTTTGAGTAATACTAAATAAGGCCATAGAGTTTGAGATGTTATTTTTATTACTAAAGTTCCTTAGCGTTATATTACCTGTACTGTTCGGGCGGTGTGATTTGAGAATATTTGATGCTAATTGGTTGCCAACGTTATCAAAATAATTATTAACATTATTTATTGCAATGTTTTTATCAGTTGCTGAATTTAATAGATCTAGAGAGGAATCTTTTTTAGAGTTAAGGTTTGCCACACTTTTTAAAACTTTCCACGTCGCTTTAGTATTGTATTTAGCCTTTTTAAATTCATTACATTCGTATTCTCTTTTTAGTTTTTTTAATAAATTATTGCAGAAATTTCGATATCGTGTAAATATTAATTTAAGGGATTCGTTATTTTTGTTTTTCTTAAATTTATTATACAATTTGTCCCGATGGCGTATGCACCGTAGAAGTCCTGAGGTTATCCAAGGTTTAACTGTTTTATACTTACACGAAGATATCGATAGCTCGCTATTTTTTCCAATGATAGAGACTAGAATATCTACTAGCGATTCAGCTGCAAGTTCCGGATTAAGGTTATAAACTCGAGAGAAATCAGCCTCTTCAATATCTGTGACTATTGCTGGTATATTTAATTTAGACTTATGATAGAATTTAACAGAGTTTTTATTACGTGTAATAGTGGTGTTGTAGGAAAATAAGATAGGGGCATGATCTGTTATTGCCATATCCATGATGAATTTAGTTGCTGGTTTTGGCGAGCGAAATATGACGTGATCAATGCAATTATCTAGACGAGTGGGGTTTATATACGCTGGAAGCATACTGTGGGAGGCCAAGAGATTCAAGTAATCTTCTGCAGAGGGGTCATTACTAACTACCATTAGCAATATTGATATTTATATCTCCTATGAGAATCAATGTTGCCGATTTATGGTCGTTAAAAGTTAATTTAGAATCGAGATTAATCCCTAAGTCTCTCATAGTTGAGACACGTTCCAAGAGTAGCTCCTTTAGAGTATAATTTGTGTGGATATTATTAACTTTTCTAGAAAAGGTCATAACGTGGCATTTGGATACATTCAGGTCTAATTTGTTGATTTTACAATACAAATCTAATGCATTTAGGTCTTCCTGCAGAGCCAATGCATCCGATAAAGAATTTATTGTTTTGAAGATTTTCATATCGTCTGCGAAATTAAGTATACTAGAATTTTGAAAACAATGGTCAATGTCAGAAATGAATATCAATGAACAAATAGAAGAGGACCCAAGAGTGACCCCTGTGGGACTCCACTTGGAACTTGCAGCCACTTGGACATATAGTTCCCTAGTACAACTGCTTGGAAACGATTATTTATGTATGAGGAAAACCATCTTAGCAAATCACCCGTAATACCTAAATACACCAAAACCTAAATAATTGTAAATAACACCACGAGAGCCTCTTATACAAATAAATCTACGAGAATCTTCGAGTATTCTACGAGAACCTTCGAGTATTCTACGAGAACCTTCGAGTGTTCTATGAGAACTTTCGAGTATTCTACGAGAATCTCCAAAAACTCTACGAGAACCTTTTCAACCTTTAGTTACCTTACTAGCATGGCTATCTCAAACTTACATGACAGTTCTGTTCGTGTAATAAAATATGTTTTATTTTATTTCACCATCAACAAAAAACCCACATAGCACACTTGCCGCTTCGAAACGCACAGTGTACCTGTTTGGAACTCCAACACAAATCATTGTTGACGGAGGAAGAGAATTTCTTGGTGAGTTTAATATTCACGCAATAGCACCAGGAATTAGCCGAGCGAACGGACAAGTGGAAAAAGTGGTAGTAACTACGAAGAACGCATTGAATATGATCAAGAATTACGAGACAGAACCGTGGTACACTACTCTCGAAGAACTCCAGTTAGCTATGAATTGTACACCTCATCGCATTACCAAAGTAGCGCCGCTCACACTCATCACTCAGAGAAAACATTGCGCACCCCCTGAACTTCTGAATCTAGTAAATGTTGACAGCCAAAGTATCAAGATGGAAGCACTCACTCAGCATGTACAACAGAAGATGTCTCAAGCTAATGAACAGAACAGACTACGCTTTAACTTACGAAAAGCTAAGATACGTCCCTTTGAGAAAGGAGACTATGTTTTAATTAAAAATAATCCACGTAATCAAAATACTTTAGATCTGAATTTCAGCGAACCTTATGAAGTTTCCAAGATATTGGAAAATGACTGCTACTTGGTAAAGATAGTCGTCGGCAGAGGACGTCCTAGGAAAGTTGCTCACGATCAACTCCATCGTGCCCCACAACCCGGTGATCAGGAAACCGAGTCGGCGCGAGATTGCTCACCAACTCCACAAGAAATCACTACAGTACCATCCTGTTTCAAGCCTTCTACACCATCTGCAGAGCCACCACCATCGAATGATAATGCAAATATTACTTCATATAATTAACATGTGAGTATCTTAATTAATAAACATATTTATAACAAATATCACGCAACAAAAACACATAACACACAAAATAATCATTCGCCGAGAATCTCCGAGATCCTTCGAGAACCTCCGAGAATCCTTCGAGAAACTCCGAGAATCCCCGAGATACTCCGAGATCCTTCGAGAATCCCCGAGATCCTTCGAGATACTCCGAGATCCTTCGAGAAAATCAAAAACTTCTTACTACAAAATTATTGAGCTTTTGTTAAGCCTCAATTTTATTTAACATCTCAATAAACCACACATGTGAGATGTGTCTATTTTCTAGTTATTATCAAGCAATATCTATTGCTTACATATACCAAACTCAGGGCAAATAACTTTCATTACAGACAAACACAACGAGGCTGGTGCAGAGCACGCACCGCCTGTCAGTATGGCCGTGTCGGCGCCAAACCAAAGGAGGCGGGTATCAAAATAGAGACGCGCGAAATGTAAACAAACCAAACACGAAAACAAAGCAGCTGTTAGCAAAAAAATATGTTTACGTTAAAAATCTCTTTGTCGGCTGACATGTCGGCGCGTTATCAAAGGACACCGGTATCAAAATAAAGTCTCACGAAACGTATACAACTCTTTGTCGGCGTAATAGCGAAATACGGCGGCACCAAGATCAAATAGTATAATTATTTAACAAACACAAAAACATGTTTACATAAATATTATTTAGGGGAATAAGCCCATCTTTGAGAATACCGACTGGAAAATCCCGAGCACATATTGTTTACCTCAGAATTTCGTATAAATACGAGGTCTCTGGCAGTACACAAGTCACCAAGTCAGTCAAGTACTAACCGCCGATACAAATCGTCACCTATACGCGCCTCAAAGAATCGGCTCTGGTAAATATTGTGAATAAACTACATACTAGTAACCAAGTTTGTGTTTTGCTTCATTCACCATGAATACTAACGATGTTGTCGAAGATAGTGGCGCCAGCTCTGCTGGTGCCACGCATTTTTAAAACATTATTATCACCGAGCACCCGTTATACATATTCACGAATTAAATAAATTACAATGTAAAAGGAAAGTAAATAATAGGTGTTTAAGCTTAAATTAAAGATAATAGTTTAGAAGAACAGACCGTCAGGATAGATGGACGGAATAAGTAAAAGGGTTTTGTACTCACAATTGTTTCTCCACATTAGACATCACTTCACCAATTTTATGTTCTATTTTAAACCTTATTTTGCCCGCGGGACTTGCTATGCACAGTTTTAATATTATTTAGGATATTTTTTTGTGGCAAACGCTCGCACCGCCGCACACGCTGTTGAGATTCTTTTTGTGTCGCGTCGATCGATCAGTTTGTCTTGCCGCGAAGATTCAAAGGTAGGAAAGTGGAAGGATTTAGGAATGACAAGCCTGTTCAATAGGCTACTCAACTTAGACTATGAGGAAACAGAAAGATTTTTGAGTGTATGAATTATTAACACACGAACGCGCGTGTACACACACACTCTCTCACACATGCATGCACCTTTAGAATAAGAACATAGATATAAGAAATAAGCTTAGTTTTACGTAAATTCATAGATTATATTGTATCAATCGGAATCGGGTCCCCAAGATACAGGTCAACCTAGTTTGGGGACCAATGATTTAATTGTTATGGATTTTTATATATGTCAATAAACAATTTATTATTATTATTATTTATTTATTTTGAAAGTCCTCCGAGAGCATTATGGCAACCCCATTCTCCCCACCTTGGACCTGGGTAGATCAGCTTGTAGCCATTCCCAATGAACTGGGATCTGCTGGCCTTCCACCGAGTCTCCTGCAGAAACACCACAGCCACCCTCCCCCTGGAGAGCACATTGGCCAACTCCCTCGCGCGTCCAGTTAGCATGCCTATGTTAGATAGATAGATAGATAACACTTTATTGTAAACCAATTATATAAACACAATGAAACTTATTTACACAATCAATGAGTACTTGACTTACAATGGGCGGCCTTATCGCTACAGAGCGATCTCTTCCAGGCAACCCGGGCTATAGAACATTATTGGTGTTACATTGATGTGGAAGGGAGGTATGGTAATAAATAATAATTATATTTTATTTACATAATAAATAGATAATATACATAAAATTCAATAATATATATGTCGGGTTAGGCCCATACATCAGAGGGGCAACTCTGATATGGCAATATACAATTTATTTCATTCGAACAATCAGTTAGATCTAGAAATATAGAAATACAGAAATGGAATACATCTAATTAAATAACTAGTCATGTGACAGTGAGGGCGGTCACCTAGGGCTGTACTGACTGTCAGAGACAGGGTTCCACGCACCCACCGCAATAAGGACAGTACTAATTGTCAGACAACGTTCCACGTCCAGTAACTGGGCAGTACTGCCTGTCAGAGACAGGGTTCCACGCACCCACCGCAATAAGGACAGTACTAATTGCCTGAGACAACGTTCCATATCCAATAACTGGGCAGTACTGACTGTCGAGAGACAGTGGTCCGTGCACCAAGACGCATTCGTATGAAATGCGTGCCGGCTCAACAGCGCGGCTCCTTATATAGGCGGAGGTGGGGCGAACTCGGTGCACGTTCCACTAGCGCCCTCTAGACGCCGTCTCGTCAAATAATATGGCTGTCGTTACATCCGGTGTAGTTTTTAAATAATATGACTTCCGTCAATGGCCGCTGCCACATCCGGTGCAGCGTTTAAATAATACGACTTCCATTACAATACGGCCGCCGCCACATCCGGCGCAGCCGTTAAATATATGACTTCCGTCATATATAAAATATAATAAATAAATAGATAAACATACTTAAATATCTATATTTGTAGAATACATAAATAAATATATGTTTTGTTGTTACACTAAAGATAGATAGTGATTTTTAACCAATTTTTTAAAAGTTGGTAGTGACTTAGCTTGTCTTATAGCAATAGGCAGTGCATTCCAGAGTTTGATAGCATGAACAATGAAGGAGTTATTATAAAAAGAAGAAGTATGAACAGGAGTTTTAAGCGATAGTTCAGTAGATGTACGCAAATTTCGGAGGCCAGACGAGTTAAGAAACTCGAATTGATTCCTGAGGTAAATAGGGGCGTTTGGATAAAAGATAAATTTGTAAACGAGTGAAAGGATATGAGTTTTCCGGCGAAGATGGATAGGTAACCACTTGAGTTTTGTACGAAATTCTGAAACATGGTCATATTTACGCAAACCAAATATGAACCTGATACAAAGATTTTGGAGGCGCTCAAGTTTATTAAGTTGTTCTTGCGTTATATCTAGATAGCTGGCATCGGCATAATCCAAAATGGGCATGAGCAAAGATTCTGCAAGCCTAACTTTAGTGGCAATCGGTAGGAAATTTCTGAGTCTATTAAGAGACTTAAAAGAGAAGTAAACTCGTCGGCTTAGTTCAGCGATTTGAGGTCGCCAAGACAGCTCCCTGTCAATAATAATACCAAGGTCTTTAACCTTATCACCAATCTGAATATATAATCCATCAAAATTAATTTTCGGCAACTTTTCCCATTCAACTTTAGCTAGCATTCTGGAACTACCGATGACAATAAGCTGCGTTTTTTGTGGATTGACTTTTAACCCAAATGAATCACTCCACAGCATTATTCTGTTTAAATCTGAGTTTATTGTGTGAAATGCTTTAAATAACTCAAACACAGAAGCTTGTGTGTATATCTGCAAGTCGTCTGCATAGAGGTGAAAGGATGAAGTTAACTGGTTGGAGATGGAGTTAATAAAAATTGAGAACAATAATGGAGACAAAACGCCACCCTGAGGAACACCAGCAATCAAGTCACGCCAAGACGAATAAGTTTCATCAAGCCGGACTCGCTGCCGACGACCATAGAGGTAACTTTGAAACCAGCCGATCACTTCAGGAGATATGTTAAGAGTAGAAAGAATCCCTAATAATACATCGAAATCGACGGTATTAAACGCGGTACTAAAGTCAAGTAACGAGAGCACTGTTAGCAGACCATTATCCATACCATACCGGATATCATCAGTTATTTTTACTAATGCTGTAGTTGTGCTATGACCTGGGCGAAAGCCTGATTGAAAAGGGTTCATTAGTAAATTTTTATTTAGGAATGCGCTCAGTTGCTTGTGTACTAATCGCTCCAAGACTTTAGATAAGAACGGTAAAATAGATATAGGTCTAAAATGGGATAAAGAAGTAGGGTTCGATTTTTTAGGTAGCGGGATTACTTGGGCTTCCCTCCAAGCTGAAGGGAATGTACCGGAAGACACAGAGTAATTTAATATGTGAGTAAGAACAGGAGTAATAACATCCAGTATGGGAAGGATCATATTACGACTAACACCATCAATACCAACAGCATTAGAAGCAATAGACCTAACTGCACTCTTAACATCACTATCAGAAAATCGACTTAGAAAGAAAGGAGGATGATTGGGAGTAGGTAGTGAAGATAGTATGTTCAAAGTATTTGATTTTGTCAAAGGATCAAAATCGGAAACAGATGAAAAATGCCGGTTGAGATCATCAACACTGAAATTTTTACACACAGGATGTTCAGGTTGTCGGCCTACTCCCAAAGAACGAAGAAATTTCCAAACTTTTGCTGGATTTTCATTTTGGACTGACTCGTGTATATATCGGCGTTGTGCGTCCCTACACACTCTATTGCAGCGATTACGAGCATTCACATAGGCTAACTTATTGTTATCATTTGGATTTGTCTTAAATTTAGTCCTGGCTTTACATTTTTTATGCATTAAAACTTTGATATCTTCAGTGAGCCACGGCGCTGGTAGATGCTTTATTTTAATTTGACGCAAAGGTGCATGCAAATCATACAACTTCAATATGGCTGTATTAAATGCACACACCTTCTCATCGATAGATTCTGCCTTGACTACCCTGGTCCAATCAACCTCACGAGCATCTTTTAACAGATCATTTAAATTTATACCACTAAAGTTACGCTGCAATATAATCTTAGGCTTGGCTTTTGGTGGACGAAGCCTGTAAGAAAGATAGATAAGGTCGTGGAAAGAGAAAGCATCAGCAGGACATTGACCATGTTTACTTACGTGAGAAAGTGAAGAGACTAGAATAAGATCCAAAAGGGAAGGTGTAGAATTTGGGAAATGGTGAGTTGCTTTTAGTGGAAGTATAGTGAGATTGGTAGATAGAGCCAGGTCTTCTAAAGAGGTAGCACGATTGTCACGTTTTAATAGACAGGTATTGAAGTCACCCATTATAATTGTGTGAGCATAAGACGGAATCAGTTTATGTAGGATAGTTTCAAAATTTGAGAAATAATTAACGTGAAGAGATGGACTATAGAAAACACCAAGTAATACCTTTGTATGCCCTATTAGAACCTCAATAAATAAATGCTCACCTGCGTCAGTATTTGGTGGTTGTGAGGACAAGCTTATAACTGTGTAAGGGAAATGTGACCTCAAATATATCGCAACACCTCCACCCCCTGAGCCGACACGGTCATTCCTTATCAGGTGGAAACCTGGTAAGGAGTATGATATGGAAGGTAAGGACGGTTTAAGCCAAGATTCAGACACGAGTACCGCGTGAACCATTTTCTGATCAAATGATGCCAGCATATCCGGGAAATGAGCCGGAATACTTTGCGCATTTATGTGAACTATGTTGAAATTAGAAGAAAAACCTGAGAATTGGGTCTCAAGTTCTTCCCTGAGTTGAGGTGTACTGCAGCTACTACCGGTTGAACTATGAGACGAGCAAGACAGAAATTCGGTTTCACTAGAACTGTCTTCGCAAGACATAATATATACTATAAATTAAATTATATGCCAAATAATATTATAATATATAAATATATATGTATAAAATAATTTTTATTATGTTATGTATAAAAATAAAAACTTTTACTACTAAATAAATGTCCATCTGCCTCTGTGTGGATGAGATTGCTATGTAATAACATAACACAGTAAGTAAACAAACAGCTGAGTAATAATATTAACAATAAAACAAAAAATAAAATTGATAAATAACAAATTGCTAATTCATATTTTCAAGAATATGTTTTATCTTTAATTACTAATGTAGGATATATTTGTATAGGAAAGAGGAATTCTAACCTTGCGTGTTCCTTCGATGCGATTGCGTCTTGAAGTCGTTTGTTGCTTCGGTTATATCACAACACTTATTACACAGATTATGTATTAGCTACTACGTAAACTTAATAACACTGTATTTTTTATAACAGTTTATCGTTTAAATTGTTTTAGTTAGAGAGCATTTTTTAAGCGGCGCGATGGTTAGAGAGTAGAAGGAAGAGAGTGAGGGAAGGGATGCGAGTAGGGAAGGGAAATAGGTAGTCGATTATAGAGGTGGGAATAGATGGCGTTAACAACCCCCCCGGCCTAGAGGTTTTCCCTCTAGAATAGTTGAGAGAGTGAATGAGTGAATTAATAAGTGAGTGAGTGAGTTGATAAATGAGTGAGTGAGTTGATAAATGAGTGAGTGAGTTAATAAGTGAGTAAGTATTATATAATAACAAGAGTGTGCGTTAATTAAATAGAGATAAAAATAACGAGTCAAAAAAAGAGTTTATTGAGACGGTAAAGGGCAAACCCGAACTACAGGCCGAATGTACGTACCAGACTTTGTTCGTACCTTTATAGTTCTGGTTATATTGTCTTTTCCAGGATATACATTCTCTACAATACCCAATGGCCAACAAAGCGGATGTGAACTAGAATCTTTTAAAACTACTATATTACCTATTTCTATAGGATTTGAGGGCGTATTCCACTTCTGCCGTTGTTGCAGAGAAGTTAAATATTCTTGGTTCCAACGTTGCCAAAATGAATGAGTGAGTTTTGTTAATAATTGATAACGCGTTAAGCGGTTGTCAGGTATTTGTAATAAGTCTTCAGCGGGTAAATACTTCATCGGAGTTACATTGAGAAAGTGATTGGGGGTTAAAGCGGAAATGTCTGAGGGATCTGAACTTAAAATACATAAAGGTCTGCTATTCAGCAATCCTTCTATTTGAACAATAACAGTAGAGAATTCTTCGTATGTTAAGATTTGTGTACCAATAATTTTAAATAAATGAGTTTTGACACAGCGGACATTTACTTCACAGAGACCATTAAAATGAGGGCCATATGGCGGACTATGTTTAAATTGAATACGAGATTCTGCTAAGTGATGAGCTATGTAATTATTATGAGATGTGGACTGTATTAAAGTATAAATTTCATCTAATTTGTTTTTTGCGCCAATGAAATTAGTGCCTCTGTCACTATAAATCATAGAAACTGGTCCTCTTCTAGAGATAAATCGTTTAAAGGCGTCAAGAAACAAATCAGAACTTAGATCTGAGACTAGCTCTAAGTGAACTGCTTTTGTGGTTAAGCATACAAAAAGAGATATATATGCCTTTTGACTTTTAATACCTCTGCGGCGAGCATGTGTTATAAAAAATGGTCCTATATAATCGACAGATGTGAAAACAAAAGCTTTCACCTGCGAAACTCTAAATTCGGGAAGATCTCCCATTTGTGGTGAGTGAAACTTGGGATTTAATCTAAAACATAAATTGCACTTATGGACTCTTTGACGAACTAGATTTCTAGCTGCAATAATCCAGAACTTCTGTCTTAGTAGCGCGAGTAACAATGAGGGTCCAGTGTGGAGATTATTTATATGGTAATGTTCGACTATGAGTTGCGTTACGCGCTCTTTAGCGGGAAGAATAATAGGGTGTTTTTGACCGTAGTCTAATTGCGAGTTACTTAAACGTCCACCGACTCTTAATATGTCATTATCTAAAAAAGGGTGGAGTTTAATTAAAGTTTTAGAACAAAGTTTATTATTTTTTAGTGCTATTATATCTTGCAAGTAGTGTTTATTTTGAACATAGCGAATAATATAACGTTCTGCGAAATCAAGATCTGACGCGGTAATTAAATCTTTAGAGTTTATAAGTTTACAAAATCGTAGTACATATACCATAATGCGAAGTAACTTTGACCATCTAGAAATGCGATCAGAAAGGATTTGAATGGGATGTAGAGTGTCAGAGGTAACTTTACTTACTGTTAATGTAACAGGTTTAAATTCAAAAAATTGACTATTTGTATTTACTTGGAAATGTTGAATAGGCCATTGAGAAATAGGAGATGAAACCCATGGAGGGGCATGAAACCAGTGATTACGAGTTAATAGTTCTTTAGAAGTTATAGGACGAGAAATTATATCTGCGGGATTTTCCATGCCATTAATATGGAACCAATGTTTGGCGGGAAGTTTTAAATTTATATCTGTAATTCTATTTGCGACAAAAGTATGAAATTTATAAGCAGGCGAATGAATCCAAGTAAGAGCTACTGTGGAATCTGAGAAAGCGTAAATATTATTTATTTCACAACGTTTAATAAATACATCATATACAGCGTTGAGAACATTTGCTAACAAAAGTGCGGCGCAGAGTTCGAGGCGAGCAATTGACATTTTCTTAAGTGGGGAGACCCTAGACTTTGAAGTAAGTAAGTAAACAGAAGCGTTGTGGTCTGTCGTATCCGAAACACGAATATAAACTACGGCACCATAACAGTGTTCGCTTGAGTCTGCGAAGCCTACTAGAGTGATTTGAGATGAAGAGTATATTCCTACATGACGAGGGATTTTAATGTGTTCGAGATATGAGAGTTCGTTTATAAATTGTTTAAATTTTTGAGAGAGCGATTTGGGTATTGGGGTGTCCCAGTCGAGACCTAACTTCCAACATTCTTGAACAAGAAGTTTCATGAATGTGGTTACAGGTCCTATCAGACCTAGAGGGTCGAATAGGCGAGCGGTGACTGATAAGATGGAGCGTTTCGTATATTCACGAGTATCAGAGTTAATTTTAAAAGTAAAAATATCCGATTTCGGATGCCATTGTATTCCTATTATTTTTGTATTTTCCATTGAGTCAAAATTAATAATTTGAGGACTTTTTTGAGAAGAGGGAATTTTATTTAAGAGATTTTCATCATTAGATATCCATTTAACTAAATTAAAACCACCTAATTTGAACATGCTTACCATTTCTCGGTAAGTGGATTCGGCCTTTTCTATACCATCTACAGAGTTAATATAGTCATCCATGTACATGTTATTTTTCGCGTCATAGGCGGCGAGCGGGTATTTGTCAATGTTATCATTCGCGAGCTGATGAATTACTCTCATAGCGAGGTATGGTGAGCTTGAAATGCCAAATGAAACACGAGAAAATTCATAAGTATCTATTTTCATTGTAGAATTAAATCTATATAGAATGCGTTGAAAAGCGTGATGCGATGGTGTGAGTTTAATTTGAAAATAATGTTTTTCAATGTCTGCGGACAAGGCGGTGGAAAACATTCTTAAATTAAGTAAAAGATCAAAAATATGAGATTGTAAATTGGGGCCGATATATAGCAAATCATTAAGAGACTTTTTAGTCGTAGTTTGACAACTAGCGTTTAAAACGATACGCGTCCGAGAGGTTGGTTTATCAGGCCTATATACAGCTCTGTGCGGTATATAGTAACAATTAGCATTATGAGCAGCATTTGATATTTTATTTAAATAACCATTATCTATATATGATTGAAGAGTATTATTATAATCTTCGCGAAGCTGAATATTAGAATCTAACTTCTTTTCTAATTGAAAAAGTCGACGTTTTGCGTTAGAGTATGAGTCACCGAGATTAGACGGATCTTTCTTAAAGGGTAAATGTACGATATATCTACCCGTCTCGTCGCGGGAGTGAGTATTTTGAAATAAGTGTTCGCAAGCCTCATCATCAGGACTTACGTGAGTTTTGTTTGGGACGCTTTCAATCTCCCAGAAGCGTTGCGTGAGCGTTTCGAGCGACAGCTCCTCTGTTGTACAACAGAAGACCTCAGGAGTTGAGTCGCGTTGAGGATACTGACGGCAGTCTGCTTTACCCATCGTAATGTATCCTAACGTAGATTTTATAGCCACAACCGAAGAGTGCGGCGATACGACTTTATCACACCCAAGCATGAAGGGAAACAGTTCGTTGCCTATCAAACAATCGACTGCTGCGGGCGTGTCAAAGCAATCATCTGCCATAGGTAGATAGCGTAAATGCGAAAGTTGCGAAGTGTCAATATGCGTATGTGGCAAGCGGTCCGTAATTGTTTCTATTACCCTAGCGTTAATAGTGTAAAAACAACGAGAATCAAAGCGAGAGAAGATTTGAAAAGTAGTAAAACCAAGACAAGTGGTTTGCGATTCGCCAATACCTTTTATAGCCGAAGGCGCGAGAGTTATATTTAAATTTAATCGTTCACAACAATTTTTCGTAATAAAATTGCTCATGGAACCTGAGTCTAAGAAAACTCGAATTTGCTGGGGTATAGAATTATTATAAACGTAAACTAATGCAGTGGGTAACAATACGGTATTATTTTGCGATTTATTTTGCGTATAAGTAGTAGTTGATAAAGCTAAGTCATTCATATTTTCGCGCGCTAGCGGAATCGAAGCAAGCTCTGTTGTATTCGGGTGGTTGGAGTTTGAAACGATGTTGTGCGGAACACGAGCGAAGTTCGTGGAAGCATGAGGGGCGAGGTGGTGCGCGGCGGGCGAGTCTGAGGTACGCGCGGCGGGATGCGCGGGCGCGCGGGTCCGGTGGGGCGAAGATGCGATCGGAAGAGCTGCGGCGCGGGGATGATTCATAGTGGTTGAAACATTATTGTTCCTATGGTTAAGTGAGTTATACGACTGCGAGGTGCAGGGTTCATTAATGGGCTGAGATAATGTATTATCAAAATGTAACAGACTATGATGCTTACGTTGGCACTGTGAGCATCTGTTTACAGATTTGCATATATCAATACTATGAAAGCCTAAGCAATTTTTACAAAAACCATATTTATTAACTAGATTGCTTCTAGTATAAGGGTTTTGATTGAGAAAATGTTCACATTTATAAAGAGGATGAGATTGTTGAATTTTACAAATAACACAATAGCGGCTACCTGTACTTTGATAATTATTGGTGTTAATTACAAAAGCATGAGTGCGAGAAGATTTTCTATTAAAAGTTATATTAGTTTTAGATATTTGACTTGAGGATGGAGTGCGAAGAGTTTGAATTTTAATTTGCTCTTTTAAAAATTTGGTTAAATTTTCAAAAGAAGGAAAACTAATATCTTTGTGTGATTGTTCAAATTGTGTAACAATTTCTTTGTCTAGTTTGCTAAGGGCTATATGAGTAATAATAAAATCAGATAAATTGTTCACATTCAAACGTCTAAGTGCGGCTTCAGCTGTACAAAAATGATCAATAAATGATTCAAGACATTTAAATTGTTTACTTTGTATCATGGTATCCAAATACATTGATGCTTGGATCCTAGTATCCTGATATCTTTCAATAAGAGAGTCCCATATTATAGTGTAATTGTCAGCGGTGGGAGTCAGACCTGCACAGACTGTTAGCGCTTTGCCTGAAATACATCCTATTAAGTATTGAACTTTTTCAGCGTTTGAGAGATGCTTGTTATTATGTATTAAAGTTTTAAAGTTTTCATAAAATGTTTGCCAATTTAAAGGATTGCCATCAAATGATGCGAGATTGAGTGGAGGTAATTTTCTATTTAAGAAATCAGCTTGTTGTCCATTGAGCATTTCTGTTTTTTCTTGTTTTAATAAGTTAGCGGTTTCTTTTATGCAACAATATAACTGATCAAATGCATGGAATGGCATATAGTTCGGTTTTGAGTGTGGATTACATGCTAACTGTGCAGCAATGAGTGAATCCAATATTTCAATAAAATCGGAACGCGTTTTATCAATGGAGTTTAAACGGGAAAGAAACTGTGCCCTTGAATCTGGGTCTGTTTTGAGGCTTAGGTCATAGACCTCTTGTATAATTTCAAAAAAACTATCTTTTTTTGCTTCTAATAATAAAACTGTGGTATCAATGGGAGTTTCATAATGTTGTTTTGCTTTTGCCATTTTAATGAATTAAATGAGTAATATAAAAAATAAGTTGTAATATAAATGTGTTTGGTTTTAAGAAACACAATTTGCGGGTTGCGAGTTGAGCGGGAATATTAACAAAAAAACTATAAATATGTAGCGTAATTTATGTAAAATGCGTTGTGAAGTGAAAATAAATGAGCGTTTGTGAGCTGCGTATGAGTATTGTGTGAATTTGAGTGAATTTGAGTGGCGTACCTACAATATGGCGTCAGGTACACAGCGTGGCGATGCGGTTGAAAAGTTGAGAAATATGCGTGAATATTATAAAATACGATAATATGTGGTGTGATACGTGTTTTATGCGTTTTATCCGGGTCGTGGGGACCAAAAAAGGGGGTTGTAGGATATATTTGTATAGGAAAGAGGAATTCTAACCTTGCGTGTTCCTTCGATGCGATTGCGTCTTGAAGTCGTTTGTTGCTTCGGTTATATCACAACACTTATTACACAGATTATGTATTAGCTACTACGTAAACTTAATAACACTGTATTTTTTATAACAGTTTATCGTTTAAATTGTTTTAGTTAGAGAGCATTTTTTAAGCGGCGCGATGGTTAGAGAGTAGAAGGAAGAGAGTGAGGGAAGGGATGCGAGTAGGGAAGGGAAATAGGTAGTCGATTATAGAGGTGGGAATAGATGGCGTTAACAACTAATTTGTTTATAATTTAATGAAAATTTGATACATTTAAAAGCTAAAATGAACAATAACTAATCTACTATGTATTATATAAATTTATATTAAAATTAGAATAAAATAGGTGTATTTATTTGCAACAATGAAGTACATAGAATAACATTGTTCAAATACACAACAATTTCCCTTGCAAGGTTATCATTCATATTATATCATATATATCATTCACATATCTTAAGTTTAGTTGTGCAAATACTAGAAAATACAATATACATATCTCAGATTACAGAATAAAATTATTCTGTAATCTGAGATACATACATATAGGTCTAAAAGTAAGTGGTAATTATAGGATTAGTTAAGTCTATTAGCAAAACACAAAAAGCATACTTTCAAGTAATTGAACTTAATACAAAATGCTTAGCCGCACACACATAAAACAAATATGTTACATAAAGTTTTATTGCATAATTTTGTCATTTTATCAATATACGCAGTACCAGCTTATTAATAAAATAATTAACAAAGATACTTTATTCTGTATATAACATTAGATATTAGATTCTGTATATAAAATTATTATAAAACAACAGTAGTGATAGGTATATATATCCTATATAATATACAATAAAACGCAATAGGTAATCATAATAATAATACATCATACCTATATATAAACAATGTAATATGTGTGTAAAAGGAAATCTAATTTTACTCATAATCAAAATTAATAAAAAGAAAAAAATAGTAGAATAATAACATCAGTAAAAACAGAAGTAAATATGAGAATTTAGCATTTTTATGTCTTATAAACATAGTTTAAAGTTAAACATATGATTATCATCTAGAATAAAATGATTATAATTCTAACTGGAATTTGTTTATTTCCGTGCCGTTGAGGTCGCACGGCGTGATTTACTAGGGGCACTGCGTTCTTTAGTTGATGGCTTAGTATTCACCTGTTGTTCTGAGCGAGAGGCAGGTACATTCTCCATGTCCGAAAGACGGGTGATGCGATGCCGCTTGCCGTCACTGTCAATCACAAATATGTTGCCGTCTCGGGTCCAGGTCCCTGTCACACCAAATCTTTGCCTGGCCATTATAAAAAGACTGTGTCGTTTCCTAGTCATAAATTCAGATAAAGTTATCCCAGTTCCTTTCAGCTGTGTCTTAGCAAACCACACCTTATTACGTAAAGCGGTGTCGCAGAACTTGATTAAAATGGGTCTGGGACGGGTGGATATCGACGACAGAGCCTTACCCATTCTGTGTGAACGCCGTATACTCATGCTGTTGAAATCGGTAAATTTCAGTTTATCTTTGAGAACCTTAGTCACTAGGGCATTGGAATCTTCTTGCTTCTGTTCTGGTATTCCATGAAGGAGTAATATTTTTCTTCTAGTGCGCATCTCAATTTGATCAGTAGCTATTTGAATCAACTCGATTTGCTCTTGAAGGGTTTTCAGCGATTCAAAAACAAAGCTCTTGAAATTAACGAATTCGGTCGCTAGTGAAGAAATGGAAGTAGACGGAAGTGAGCTTTTACCAAGTTCACTTTCGAAGGTGTCCATGCGTTCAGCAAAAACTTTTAACAAATTAGCTTGGGCCTCTTGAACGGCTTCCATGTTTGAACAAAGAAATGATCAGATTGTAAATAAAAATCTGTGTTGCGGATGGAAAAATAAAAACACAAGGCAGATGTCTCGTTACACTGGGAATGTGAACATATTACTATCACTTGATATCAATAACTTAATTAATTAATAACTTTAAAATAGCTGAGCAAAAATTTTCAACAATGTTGACAATAGTTGACAATGATGTGTTCCATGTTGCGAAGCGCATCTTTCGAGATGTTTGGGCTGCGTGAGTTGGGGCTAACGTCGTTAGCCGATGGTCTGAATGATGGTCTGTCTCGTTCATTCTTTTACACCTATGTATCGTTTTTATATTATATGCTCTATTTATACACCGTATTTACAAATATAAACAGCCTATATTTCCCAAACAAGATGGAATCCTGGAACTGAGTTTTACTACAAACACTATTACCAAGAAGCCCTCCGAAGAAGAACTCTACCTCAACAAGAAACCTATTGGAGGCCAGGAACCCTTGAACCTCCAAATACCCGAAAGGGATCCATCGTTAACCTATCTTACAGCAATTTAGAGTCTCAATAGAGTATACTTTGTCTTATACTAATTAAAACTAATTCTAAGTTACCCTCTGTTTCAGGTACCCGATGAGAGCTGGAACCTCGCCGCGCGTAGGAGCTGCCTGAACGTCGGATCCCAGCGGGTCTGAGGCTCGAGCCACTGCACAGCGTAGTGGCTAGCGATATGCCAGGCCACTGACCTGGTTATCCGAGCAAACCTGCTAAAGACGGTCAAGAACCCGGACACGCACCATCCCTTCGCTATCTATATACAACTGAATATTATGGAGTTAGAAGGGAGGGGCCAAACCTTCGGCTTTTCTGGGTTAGGGCTTACGTAAGCATCCCCGGCAACGAGTGCGTCGTTGAATTGCCGAGCCTCGAGGCTAGGCAAAATGAGCGCTCCGACCTACGACTGATGTCCAGTCGCCCACGTCAAGCGGAGACTGAGGGAATGTCCAGAAATAGAACCAACGATATACCTCAATATCTGAGTCTACGGCGAAGGTAACCAGAATGTTTTCCCGCACCTCACAGGGGCCTACAAGTTCATTAAAAGCCTGTAAATTACGAACTGCATGTGGTGATATGGGCATGGTGGCTTCACACCACCGGGAAAGGTGTGGTCTAGAGATTGCTACGTACACTAAGTTCAAGGAAAAATTTAACTTCAGAGCTAATAGTAGACAAGCACTTCAGACCCGACCTAGAACGGTTTTGCCTCAAAGTGGCCAACTGACATTTAACGCAGCGGATAATCCGCTGAGAAAGCTCATGGTCGCTCAGAGAGCAATGGAGAGGGCTATGCTCGGAGTTTCCCTGCGAGATCGAATCAGAAATGAGGAGATTCGCAGGAGAACCAAAGTAACCGACATAGCCCGGATGATTGCAAAACTGAAGTGGCAGTGGGCTGGGCACATAGCTCGAAGGACTGATGGCCGTTGGGGCAGAAAAGTCCTCGAATGGCGACCGCGTACCGGAAGACGCAGTGTTGGTAGGCCCCCCACAAGATGGACCGATGATCTGGTCAAGATCGCCGGGATAGGTTGGATGAGGGCAGCGCAGGACCGATCATCGTGGAGATCTTTGGGGGAGGCCTTTGTCCAGCAGTGGGCGTCTTCCGGCTGAAATGATGATGATGATAATCCGCTATGTCCGGGTTGTAACGAAAAGCCTTTTTTATTGTTGAGGAACAGCAGACAAGCTAACGGCCGACTTAATAATAAGCATATATAATAATAAGCAATAACCTATGAATGTATGCGACGCTAGGGGCACCGCGAACACGCTGCTGCCCTATAGGGGCACAGGAACCTGGATCACTAATGTCGGAACACAACACAAATTTATTATCGTGGAATACTTATAGATCAAGGGTGGGTGCTATTCAGACTTGGGGGGGGGGCCCTATCACGTTGTTTTGTCGCCTTTACGAAAGGACACCCCGGCCGCTGTTATTCTTACCCCGCTCTCCTGCACGGAGAAAAAGCCTTGGCAGAATTAAAACAGTGTAAGCACATACTACTTGCGAATCATCAAACAGCGATGTGTGTGTGGATTTTATATGCCACGCTCCTCCAATATAATTGATTCATCTGCACCTTGAACAATTTCGTCGCCGTTCGACGTTAATAAATGAGTAATTCTCATTCTACATTGTATAATAACTAAACTTAGTTAACAAGGACACCAGCCAAGTTCATCTATATTTTATACTAACTGTACCCGCGACTCCGTCCGCGTGGAATAGTGACTTTGGGCAGCATTTTTTGGATAAATCTTATGGTTTATTTTGGATTACAAATCCTATAAACCCTAAAATATAAATAAATGAAATATGCACAGTCAGTGTTATCGAATGCAACTGGTACGCCATGCGTCTCCGGAATACGTGCTTTCGAACCTACAAAGTCCAGCCTAAGCTAAACCCTATTTCATATGATTGATGATATAAATCTGAGGTCAACTTAAATTAGAAATAAAACCTACAATGTCCAGCTTAAGCTGAACCATATTTCATACGATTGTTGATATAAATCTGAGGTCAACTTAAATTGTAATAAAAATTTTCGAAACATCATTTTTAACAAAAAACTATATTTTTTTTCTAAAACAAAAATAGTATAAGTTACTTCTTGTTACATCAACTATCTGCCAGTGAATGTCCCGTCAAAATCGGTGCTGCCATTTCAGGGATTAGCCGGAACAAACAGCCAGACAGACAAAAATTGTAAAAAATGTTGTTTTGGTATATGAACCGTGTATACGTCCGAATGCACTTAGTAAAAAGCGGTTATTTTAATATTACAAACAGACATTTCAAATTTATTTACTTGTATAGATTACATTTTGAGCAAGTGAGGTTCTAGGGTACGAAAACCCTAATAAGCCAGTCGTTATGACGTATCCCCTCCAAGATGTCGTTCTGTAGTTCCTCCAAGAGCATTATGGCAACTCCATTCTCCCCACCAGGTACACCTGTGTAAATCTCTGTGTGCCTGTGTGTGTAATAATGGGTAATAAAAGTCCTTTTAGATCTATAAATCGTTTATCTAAATAATTTTAATAATTAATACATTATTAAGTTTCATGTTTTAGTTTTCTAAATATCACTCAAAATTTTCAATTAATTCAAATACAAACACTTAAATATGTCGATACATGAATTTTATTATTGTAGATTATAAAATTCATGTATCAATATATACATATGCTATAAAACTAAACATTTAATGTTGAGCTGTATGTGAATAATTTTATAATAAAGAAATAAAAACGATATAATATTTTCATACCTACTTTTTACATTTTGTATTTTTGGCCTCTAAGGCAACATACTAAAAATACAACTTAAAGCCTTATTTCTAATGTAACATATAACAATTAATAGTAATAAATGGAATGGAATGTTAAATAAATGGTTTCATTAACATCATGATGTAGGAAAAGTATAAAAGTCGTGAAACTCGAACAAGTAAGCGTGAGGGTGGTTGGTTCCCGTGAAGTGGAATACGAAAAAAAGTTCATATTGGGCATATTTTTACTTTTAAGAGATAAAAGTTCAGTTTTATTGTAAAAATAGGTGCTTCTTTCTGGTACATTTATTTTAGAACATCTTTATTAACTTGAATATATGTAAAAGGAATTTTAAATAAAATTATTGTAGCCACCGTATAACAGATATAATAAACAAAAAAAAAAACACATTTTCTTAAAACTTTAATAATATTAAATGAAGATATCGCAATATTTTTTTTTCAGTAAAGGCTGTGTCTAAGGAATAAAACTTATTTGAAATCTATCCAGTAGTTTTGCCATGATGCGCGCACAACTGCAGACCTATCATTTTATACATATAGACAAAAAAAAAGCTTGAAAATAGAACTTAATATGTTTTTTTTGTAAACGACGATTGTTTAATTAATCTAAGATCACGTAAAATATCGGTTCATATTAATACTATTTGTTCTTAAAAAGGTCACTTAAACATAAAACTGAAATCTCATATTAAGCTCTTATAAAATTTAAATCTCTAATAATACTATTGATGTTGCCAATTTTTTTTTAATACTATAAGAGTTAAACAAAATATAATAAAATAGATTTAAAAACTGATTTAGTTCTTCTTGTATGTAAAAACAAATTAAGTAAAAATACCAATTATCACACTACTTATTTCTAGTAATACCTTAACATATCATAAGAAAGCATATCACTCATTTGCGATAAGGTCGACATATCTCAAAAAGTATAATTTTTCAGGAGAACAATTTTAAAGTTCCATCTCAAATTACGCCATAATGCTTGACCATTCAAGTAATATAAAAAAAAGTGAAACTGTCATAGTTTAATGCAAACATATTAAATCTTGCGTATAAATAGCACACAATACTAGCACACTCTAAAAGAAAACCAAACGGTTCCCTCTATTTACTGGTTGTCAACTAATAATAAGAGTATTCAATTTACTAGTTTCTACAGCTTCATAAGAAAACAATAAAGTTACCTAGCCGGGATGACACGGCCGACTTTTAATTTCCTCTGCTCTCCTATAACGGCACACTAAGATAGAGTCACATATAACTTGGTGTATAAATTAAATACATTAATATTTGTAATACGAGATTCTACGCATGACTACTTTTGCGGGACAATTCGCGAAGAAAGTGTCACGAGCAGCTGTTTTGAATGTGAAAGTACCGCTCGTTTCTTAATGAATAGAGGTTCTCAATTCGATTGGTATTATTTTATGTATAATTAAACGGATTACGCGAGATTTATGATCTGATTTACGTGCTTCTTCTTTAGTTTGATGTGGAATAGTTGCCATTTAGTCCCATAAAAATTCAAAAGTTTGGCCCAATTGTTAAATTTATTTAAACATTTTATGAAGATTTTTGTATTTTGAAATTATTAGCATGCGCGCACTTGGATTATTTGGATTGGCTATTGAATTGAATCAGGCGCTTTACAATTTCATGAACACGGATAGTAATTGTTTTACTAAAGGCGTTTTGAAGTTATTATTAACATCCGATTGGTATTTTTTTTTCGTCATCGACGTCTCTTTGGCAAGACTAAAAAAACTACGTTTAAAAAAACCGACTTCAAAGACTAAAAAGTATAAAATAATAATAAAATACTATTATTTGTATGTGCTATCTATTGATAGGTGTGAAGTCGGTGCCAAGCCAAATGTAATAGTAGGTACTACTCGCGCGAATAAAGAATGGCGTCGCCGCTATTTACTTCTCGCTCACACACTATCGCCGTCTATACTCAGACCTGTCGGTATAGACTGCACAAAAAGTAACGGCATTCATGTTGCGTGAATTCGTTACTCGCCAGTCCGGTTTCGTTAATCTGTGAGCTAGACGCGATCTGAGTTTTTTTTCGCGGTTTTTGTAGTTGGTTGTGTTATTCGTAGATTTTTGTTGTTATTTGCTTGTTTTTTACTTATTTTGCGTTTTCGTTGACTGTTTTGTTATTTTGGTGATTTTCTGTAATTACAATGGATCATAAACGCGGGAAAGTACTGCATAGTGATACACGTAAAATTGTGTACAATGTTATAAAGTACTTTGAGGAGGCGAAAAATTTGGGTTGTTATCATCCACTGCAATACAGTAACGCGAGAGCGTGCATGGCATTAGGATTGTCAAAGAATACCATCACTCGAATCAAGAAAGAAGGCCCATTCCTAGTTTAGCTGTTATTAGTATTGTTATTGTTACTAGATTTGTTTTTGCTATTAGAAATGTCACTGTTATTCAAAATTAAGTGCATAGGTAGTACCTATTAGAAATCAAAACTTAATAGCGTTGTTAAATAACGTTAAAAGCGTAATTTTTATTAATGATATTATTACTGAAATGGTTTCCAAGCAAGGAATTTACGTATCTGTTCATTTTTTTTTGGGTGTATGTTGAAAGCCTCTTCGCGGCGCACCCTGGGCAACGGTAACCCTCTATGCTCATCGCTTAAGGTGAACATTTGGGGTTGACGGCTAATTTCAACCAATGGGGAAGGGTCCGGTTCTAGTCTTTGAGCATCTTGGATGGTCGATGAATGGAACTGGGCTGGGGGGAATTAAACGGTCCTTTTCAGGACCACCCTATTATGTTTATGTATATGTTATATTTCTTTATGTATCTATATCACTATAAACTATATATTTATTTATTATATATTAACTGAATGTACCTACTATGATGTGGTTGGTACGTGCGGCCTCATCATCAATCAAGACTGATGGTGAAGAGGTGAGGAGGAGGGCGCAACCACCCGCGTGTTTGTGCCGTGCGTGGGGACCCGTAAGGGTGAAAGGTGAAGGAGTCCTGGTGGTTGAGCCGATGAGCGTAGGCGGTTTAACGTCTCTGAGGCAACACACTAATTTGGTCTGGCTTTCCTCTTACACGGGAGGCTCTGGCTGAGCCGGTTACGGTCAATCGGCTGCGGGGTACGGTCAGACGGCCCCAGGCTAGCTCATTTCAATCAGGGACCCGCAAACAGCAGTGCTCGCTCACATTGCTAGTGGTAGCGGTGGGGGTTGGTGCTGTGCGGTCTCGTGGGCTACTGATAGAGGGGGCTATATCTCTCCATGGAATCTTGGTGCTACCGTAGCATCGCCGTTTGAGCAGTCCATGGCAGATGGGGCAGTTGAGAGACGAAAAAAAAACTAATCGGGATTATTTATGGACAAAATAAATAATTCCAACCACAAGGCGGGACCGGTGAAAGCTGGGACCGCACAACGTGAGGTGGAACCAGCGAACGCTGGGCCCGCACCCGGTGGAGGCGGTACCTCTTGATGATCTGGGGCGCAGAAGAAGCGCCGGAAGCTCAGACAGCAGGTTGCCTTGGATGGGACTCCAATGATAGGACCATCCAAAAAGCCGCGGGCTGCTCTCAGTGGCGACGGTGAGGAAACGACTGCCAAGAGGGTGAAGGCCCAAGGGCCATCACCCTCAACCGGATCCTTTAAGGACACGGTGGCGGCTGTGAAACTTGCCATCGTTACCATCAAGTACCCGAAAGAGTACCTGACGGTGGAGGATCTGGTGCCGATCCAGGAGCTCATAATTGAGAAACTGGAAGCCCCAGATCCTCTACCTGTTCTAAAGGTTGCTCTCGGAGTTGTTGCGGGTGCAGTACATGTCTCCTGCAGCAATTGTGATGCAGCTCAGTGGCTTCGGGAAATATTTTCTGCATTAGTGACACATCTATATTAAAGACATCATTGATTACAAAAAACAATTTAATAAAATGCACTGAACTTACCGACAAGAGAGTAAAAAAAATGTAATCCTTGTCGCTAGTCATCAAAATGAAAGAGACAAACAATACTATAACGTCACAATAGTCAGTATGTGCTGCCTCTTTCTAATACTTTACGTTTTAGAGAAATGGCGTTTCTATACTAGATCTAGCATTAATTTTTCTAAAGATTTGCATAATAAACTCAAAAATCATAAGTTTTGAGATGTCGACCTTGTTACAAATGAGCGAAATGTGGAATGTATTATTTACTTAAAAACTATGTTATATTCGATGACCTCCCCAGGTCGTTTTAATAGGAATGTAACAGTCACATGATAAAATATTGACGCGTGCGCAGTTATATTTATAGAACAGCGCATACGTAATAATGGCCTAAAATGTTACTTGTAAAGAACTATAAGAAATTCGAATGAAGGTCCAAAAAGTTTAAATTAAAGTAAATAATATAGTTAACTACATATTTGTAATCGAAGCAAAGGACTGTGTTTTATGAGAAGACATATGCAGCCCATGATCGCACAACACTGAGACTTTATTATTTAATTAGACTGAAGAAAACGTTTGGATTGTACTGTAACTGTAGAATAAAGAATTCAAATCACATAAATTTCAGTGTACTCATGCAATTCACTTATTTTGATAAACAGAGGTGCATTGGCTATCATTTTGAGGGCTTTATTCTGGAATCGTTGTAAGATTTCCAAGTTACTATTTTTTGTTGACCCCATAACTCAATTCCATAACAGTCAAACAAGAAATGAAGAAGTTCAGTGGAACACAGAGTAATGGCATACCAAAGCCGAATAAAAACACACACCAACACCCTATCAACCATGTTATGTGAACCGCTATGTGACAGAAGACTCAAAAGGCAACATATAGAACTTTGTTACCAAACAGAGCCGGAGTTAAAATAAAAGGCAACTTCCTCACAGAAAGAACAGCTCTTACCTGACAAGAACCCTCACAACAAATCTGCTAAGGGCCTGTAAAGCCGATCGCAAGATATATATAACAAAAAAAAATCACTTAAATATTTAAAGAATATGTAAAATGTCTCTTAAGCTCTCGGAGCAAGATCGAGCGAGGCGACTGGCCTGCGTACTTTTCTCAGTTACAGACCATATGAGTCTAAAGTAGTTCTTCAAAAGTGACTTTTTAAACCAAAAATAAATAAATAAGGCCACTTATTAATGGATGATACCTAAAATTGTAGATGTATGTAAAGGTGAGGTGTTCATGTGCAGTGTGAGGCTCGCTGCTGACGCCAGGCTGAGTGAAAGCCGGCCGCCGAATCCGAGTCTGAATCACCTTCTTCGGCCTCGCCAATTTGAGCTCTCGGCTGTAAAAAAATACAGCACAATGAACATTAAAGCAATCTAGTTTAAATGTGAGATCCATAGTAGCTTCATAGTATCACACTGAACCAAATTCATAGGTCACTTTTTCGCATGGCATGCATAGATTTCTATTAGAACTGTTGAACATTAGCAATAGACTGCCTTATATTTTAAAAGAACAATGGTCGAATGACTATGTAATATTCTCATGTTAGTTTACATTTTTACCCACTAGATAGAATACGTCTCCTTAAACAACTGGCAGATTCAGGTTAAATCTCCTGTTTATTTGTTATAATTAGATATGTATGTATGTATGTGTAAGTATGTGTATAAATCTATGTATATGTGTATGTATTTATGTGTATGTAAGTTTAAATGTAAGTATTTGTAGTATATTGCTTTTATGTGTGATCTTGTTTGATTAACATACTCCTATTCAATTGTGCACCTACCATGTAAACTATCTCTGCATCACCCCAAGGTAGACTGGCAGAGAATGCCTTAAGGCATTAAGTCCGCCTTGTACTTTAAGTGCTAAAGTTTAAATAAATAAATAAATAATAGCAACACTAGAGGTGTGACACAAAATATTAATTTAATTTTGATAAAATAAATAAAATAAAAAGCCTTTGTTACAGGAGTCAGTTTCTAGACAAAGTTATTTTAAAGTTTACATAAGATCTCTGATTTCTGTGTGCTTCTTGGTAAAGGCCTCCTCCAACTGTCTCCATTGGGCTCTATCAAAGGCAATTCGTGTCCACAAAGGTCCCAGAATTAAATTGATCTCATCCTCCCATCTTATATGGCGTCTTCTGCCATCTCTGGGGTACCAGACTGTTACCCGTTTGCTCCACTTATCCAGGTGGCTTCTTAGTAGGTGCCCAGTTCATCTCCATTTTAGCTGATTGACTTGAGTGAGTATATTGGTAACTATTGATTTGTGTCTGATATTATCATACTCCGCTTCATTGTACGCTGACACTTGAAAGCTTTTCCCTGTGAAGTTTTGTTAGGGATCAAGGGACCAGGTCGCACAGTCGTAGGACAAACAAGATAGGACATATGTATCGAAGGTCTTCCTTTTGAGGTGGATTCCCAGCAGTTTGCTGTTCATCACTTTCTTCAAAGATCAATTTTTACCTTTGAGATTATTTATCCTAAATATGTAGATATATGTATTACATAGCTGAAAATATTTCCTTTTATTGTTATGTCTACCTGTTTGAAGTTGGTCATCACCTTAGATTTGCCTTCATTGATCTCGTCCTACTTCCTTGCTTTTCACAACCAGGTCTTTGATCATGAGTTCTAGTTTCTTGGGAACTTCTTCAAACAAAACAATATTATCAGCGAATCGCAGGTGATTAAGGCGACAGCCATTATATTTAGACCAAAGCCAACCCAGTCTACACTTCTGAATGTTTTTTAAAACTGCTGAGAAGGGCTTTGGGGATAGTGGGTCCCCTTGCCTAACTCCTCTGTTAATAGGCAATGGGCGACCAGTTCTTTCTAGCTTTATACTACTTTTACTTATACCATAGATGTTTTTAATCATATTTACATAGACTTCGTCCTGCTGTCTTAAGTTTGACCATATGTGGTTGAGTGTATCAAATGCCTTTGAGTAATTAATGAATGCCACATATAAGTTTTACTGGTATGTATTAGTTGTACTTTTGAAAAATCTGTTTCACAGTATGGATATTATCAATAGTGCTGAAATTCTTTCTAAACCCTGCTTGTTTCACCGGTTGGTTCTCGTCCAGCGTTTTTGATAGTCTCTCCAGTAGGACCTTAGCTAATACCTTATATACAAGGTGACTTTAACAACACCGTCCAAATTTTTTTACGCACTAAACATCATTTAATGAACCCATTTTTGCAAAAAAAATTGTATGTAAAATTTTCACCATCAAATATTTCATCCCAAGGAAAATATTTAGCAGCGTGGTCACTAATTCAATCGTACAAAATAAAATAGTCGTATGCTGCAAATTTCGTACGTTAACCTGTTATTACCTGTCTCTGTCACTCCCGCGTAAATATAATGAGTACTCGCTCGCACAGATGCAATGACCGCTGTCCTTAGGGATTGTAAACCTTTTACCTGAGACTGTAAGTTATTATAATGTGAATTGATATGTAAGTTATTGTAATTATTTTGTAATAAATGTGACAGACGAGACGTCGTCGCAAAGCAGTAACTCCGATACAGAGGAATCGGATTCTGATTTTTGAATTTTCATTTTTTATTTCTGACGAGTTAGTAATTGTAACTCGACTTTTATAACTGTTATAATATAAAATCTAAATAAATAATTTATTACAATAACATTAATTTATACTAAAAAGTTAGTAAATTTTTTCTCCTTCAAACATTTTATGTAAAGCGCACTTAATACAAAATTGTTTGTGACCACTGTCAGTAGATAAAGAGATCATTGTACGAAATTCTTCAGTTTTTTGCGGTACCGATGGAGAGGTCATTGACACTTGCGCGCCGTAGTATGTATAAATTGCGAGTTCTTGGGATAACTTTGTGATGCTGATTACTCGACATTTTTGTACTATGTGATACTAAACTAAAATACATGTTTCTCATAACTTTTACTAAAGATTATTCTGTGTGAATCTGGACGGTGTTGTCAAAGTCACCCTGTATGTTTGACACGATGCTGCTTATTAGCCGATAGTTGTCGATCTCGTCATTAGCACCTTTCTTATGGATATGGATGTGGGATTCACCCCATTTGTTTGCTGCTAATATTGGACTTAAAACTCCTCAATTGTTCCTTTCATTAGTTTGTTAGAACGCGTAATTCAAAACAACCCCTTCCGCCCCTGTAACGCATCGTATCGTTTTACAAGACCCACTCCTCCCCCAAATTCGTTACGTAATACTTGAACGCTCCCTTAGTGACCCAGGTTCCTGTACCTCTATGGGACAGCTGCGTGTTCGAGGTGACCCTAGCGTCGTACCCATCCGTAAGCGACGGTAACTGCTTATTGTTAAGTGGGCTGACAGCCTGTCTGCTGTTCCTCAGCAATAAAAAAATTCTCCAAATACTCAAAGGTGACAATTATTACCTGATCAGGTGTGGAAGGAGTGCTGCGACTGTGCGTGGCCGCCACGCCTCTCCTGCCCGTCGCTCCCCGGCGTCTAACTTTACTGCTCATTGGAGGTGGCATCAACTTGTCATCCTTCTAAGAGAAACATTCAATATTTTAAATGACGACCTTGTGGCGTAAGTGCTAACGCACCTCGGTATGCTTGCGCAGATCACGGGTTCGATTCCCATCCCGCGTCTTATGTATCCAATATGTATTTATTAACAAAAGTATATACAACAAAAGTATAAAACAAAAGTATAATACAACAAAAGTAACAAA
This sequence comes from Malacosoma neustria, assembly GCA_963693495.1. NCBI lineage: Eukaryota > Metazoa > Arthropoda > Insecta > Lepidoptera > Lasiocampidae > Malacosoma > Malacosoma neustria. Next base: position 22,860,376 of record OY856371.1, on the reverse strand, counting down.
AGTATAAAAGAGACAGTATTAAAATCAAATAGTCATTAACAAAGAATATTAATTGAAAGGGGCAATATTTTTTTCCTCCTTTCCATTAATGCCTTCACTGTTTGTACATGAGAATTTTTATATCTAAATACAAGCAAAATACCAGTCATCATAAGATCTCAAAAATTATACCCAATTAACTCGAAATTTAACAGTTGATCATTTTGGGATGTAGACGCTCACTAAGAACGGATGGTACGGAAATTTTGTCCAAAATTATTCTTTCAAATTTGATATGCCACAAAATGTTTACCGTGTTAATTATATTGGACGAGAAAAACTGCCTTAGCAGTGCACGTAATCGTGGGATTTGAACCAAGGACTTCTAAATTGCTCTCCAAATTTAATACCACTGAGCTACCAGGTACCTTAGCTTTAAATGTAATAAAAAATATTTGGTGATGATAATTACTTGTATGTTATCTGCGGATCCCCAGGTCTTGTGGAGCTGATCACCGTCTTCGGAGAATCGCCTGTCGTCTCTATCACGCGCAGATTTGGGCACGTAAGCCGAAGACCGCGTCGCTCCAACACCGAGGAAATTGCTAAAGGCTTCAGTGGTTTTTTTCACGCGAACATTCAGCGAACCAATGCGTAGAAAACTTTCTTTTTCTAAAAAAAAAATAACATTAATATCTCTCATTTGTATGAATATATGGCTTTTATTTTGCAAATTTTTGGTGCATGATTTAGTTGTAAGGTTAAAATTCTATAGTACTTAGCACACACTTTTTTTGGTACAGGCACATAGGATCAAGAGAAGTGACAAATCTACCTGTCAAAAATAGCAGAATAAAAACTATATTTCATTTTTAAACATTAATTAGTGCTGCATTCACTTCCAACACCCTCTCCTGGACGCAGACAGTTTTGTGAATGTCATTAACAAGATTGTGAATTTCTCATGCTTTGTACGCTGTAGTCCTTTTGTGAGAACATCAGCAATCCAATACAAATACACTATTTTATATTACACTATGAAATACTTGCTATTCCCAAATATTTCATAGTGAATTTTTCTTTCAGCCCTCTCAATTAATTCTGCTGTTTTTTCATAATTGTAAAAATAAAGACATGCACATCTTATTTTCTTCCTGCCCTTATGCTAAACCCCCACGTAATCAGCATAACATGTTCTTTTCTTTCACTCTCCTCTATCGGTCCTCATCTGAACATCCACATATACTGCTATAAAAATATATAATTTTTGTTCAATCTATACAAATAAATAAAATTGGAGTGTCTGTTTGTAATGTTATAATAACAGCTTTTTATTGAGTGCATTCAGATATATACACGGTGCATATATCAAAACAACATTTTATACAATTTTCGTCTGTCTGTCTGTTTATTCCGGCTAATCTCTGAAATGGTTGGACCTATCTTAACGGGATTTTCACTGGCAGATAACTGATGTAAGAAGTACTTTCAAGTTATTGGACTATATAAACATGTTTATTTTCAAACACTGACTTTGCTTTTGTTTCCCAATGGTCAATAATTAGGATTATTTAGCATCTAAAAACATGTGTTTCCGACTTATTGTTACCTAAGTTTACATGGGTTTGTTCACATACATTCTCAATTAGTCTAAACTTGTGGTTTCGACAGTGAAGATGTCTTAAAATGGGAAAAGCACGCGAAATTTGCAGTGAAGTGCGTTCTGCAATCGTTGTTTTACATAATGAAGGCAAATCGGAACATGAAATTGCTTTACAATTGAAATTATCAAAGACTTGTGTTCATGGCACAATAACTCGAGACGGGCAGTATTCAAGATCGTCCACGCTTAGGAAGGCCGAGAGCTACCACGTCAAGTGAAGATCATTTTATTGTTGTTACCAGCAAGCGAAATACACTTAACAGCACCTGACATCAGCATTGAAGTAAACAAAACACGAGTTAAACCTTTATCATTGACTACAGTAAAATGGCGACTGAGATGCGAAGTTATATCGTCACATCACCATTTGAAAACCTCTGCTAAGGCCACAAAACAAGAAAAAACAGATGCAGTGGGCCCTTGCCCATCGATATTGGACTGAAGAAGATTTAAAAAAAGATGATGCCAAACTGTGCAGTCCCAACAATCAAGCATGGTGGTGGTTCAATTTAGGTCTGGGGTTGCTTTTCTAGCCAAGGAACTGGCGATTTGATCAAAATTGACGGAATTATGAAAAAGGAACAGTACAAAAAAATTTTTAGAACAAAATCCCGTTCCTTTGGGGTTACGATTAATTGGAGATGAATTCATTTTTCAACAGGACAATGATCCTAAGCATAGCTCAAAATTATGCAGATGATATTTAGAAGAGAAAGAGGCACAAGGGATGGTAAAAACATGGTTTAGCCTCAATTTCTAAAGAAAATGAATTTATTGTGAAAGAATAGGATAATTTAATACAAAGTATGGCCTCCTCTGCTATTCAGAACTTGTCGGCAACGATTATTCATTGAATTAATGAGACTGTTTATGTCATCTTGCGGTATTCGCTCCCAATGGAATTGTAGCAAATCCGTCAGCTGTTGGGTTGTTGTCACTCCGTCCAAGTCCTTCAAAACACGTCTCTGGAGCACATGCTCCATGCGCATGGGACATCCCATGCGTGCTCGATGGGGTTGAGGTCTGGCGATTGTGCAGGCCAGTATACCTAGTCAGGTCATAAATTCTGTCACATGTTTAATGTAAAATAATTGTAACAAGTTTATTCATTATGTAACCATTTATATACCAAAATGAACTTAACAAAACATAGATTCTTATGACATTAAAGTTTATTCAAAATGACCTCCGTGATTTTGAATACAAGCCTTCAATCTGCGCGGCCAGTCCTCTATGGCAGCACGAACGAGGTCCATGTCAATATCGGCGGCTGCCTTAATCAAGGATGTCTTGAGTGACTCCAAATTGGGATGAGGCTTTGAACACGCCTTTTCCTCCAAGTGTTGCCATATCTTGTAATCTAACGGATTCAAATCTGGACTGGAGGAGGGCCAGTCTTCGTGCCGGATGAAGTCGATTTCACGCGCCGCCAGCCAGTCTTGTGTGCTCTTCGCTCTATGAGCTGGCGCCGAATCTTGTTGGAATACCCAGTGCCTGTTATTGAACATGGTATGAGAAACAGGTTCCACAAGGTTCATCAGGACTGTATTTTGATACACAACAGCATTCGTTTTTACACCTTTCTCACAAAAATGTACCTCTGTTAAGCCCCAATAAGAAACTCCCAACCATACCATGAGCGAGGATGGAAAATGACCTCGTTGGACACGCGGAATACGGTTGCTCGCTTCTTCACTACTGTGTGCGTACACCTTATCATTTTGTTTGTTGTAGCTCTCTTCTACGGTAAACATTTTTTCATCCGAAAAAAGAATTTCCCGATATTTTTTTCCCGCGTACCGCTTCAACAAAGCGCGGCATCTCTTCAGTCTCAGGTCCATTAGACGAGCATTCAAACGATGTCCTGTTTTTCTTCGATATGCCCGAAGCCCTAAGTCTTCATTTAACACCCTTTTCACCGTGGTTCTGCTTAACCCCATCTGAAGGGCCAACAGTTTCTGCTTACGTTTGGGATTTCTTTGAATTCGTGCCTTCACAGCTTTTATCACTGCTGGAGTCCTAACAGACCGAGGGCGACCACTTCTTGACCTGTCATCTACACTAGAGTCTTCATTGTATCGTTTGATGGTACGATAAATGAATCTTTTGGTTATATTCAAATTTTTCAGTATGTTAAAAATTTGAATTGGCGCGTAACCGCAACGATGCAACGCAATAACTGCAACACGGTCTTCTTTAAGCGTCCACTCCATATTTAAAAAATGAGTAAAATTCTAAAAGTATACATTTTTATTTTCATGAACAATTCGAGATTCGAATTCAATAAACTTTTTTGTGGCCAGCATTCTAAAAGAAAAGTTTTTACTGTGTGACATGACTAGGTATATATATATATATATATATATATATATTGCAAATTAAAACCACACTAGCGCCTCTAGCGGTGAATTCAAATACGATAGCCATGTTCGCCTGTTATACGTAAGTCGGACTTTATTCTTCTTCCTGCCCTTATCCCAAACTATGTGGGGTCGGCATAACATATTCTCTCCTTCCACTGTACTCTGTTAGCCGTCATCTCAACATTCACACCCTTTTTCGCAATATCATCTTTTACACAATACATCCATTTTTTTTGGTCTACCTCTCCTTCAGTATCCATCCACTCGCATTTCCATCATCTTTCTAGTTATATGGCATTCGTTCCTTCTCATTACACGGTCAAACCAGGTCAGTCTGATACTTCGGACTAATAACTTTAATTACTATTTTTATTATAGATAATAGTTTTATACAAACGTTGATTGTGTAATGTATATATTTTAAATGCAGTTAATTTTTGGACGACAACAAAATGCACAAATGTCCAACAGCATAACGGAAAGTGACATAGGTAAACTAGAGCCGTAATGAAGTGTATCGCACAGTGTGAACAAAAAGTACAATATGAGGCTGTAAATAATTCACATCGGGCAAAAGAGGCAGAAGTTGGATATACCACTTTATAAAGCTTTATCCTCTGACTTACACGTAACTTTGTGCTTTGTACAACAAAGACAATGAGCCGGAAAGCTAGCCAATCTCTCTACAGCCCAAGTGAGTTTTTATAGCCAATCACTGTAAATATGTGATCACATGAATGTTATGATATCATGATAAACGTGTGTAAGTACAAACAGTGAGATTGCCAAGAATGCCAAGCATTTGTATGCAATTACCGTGAGACATAATAGAATTCTTACTTGAATACGGATATGTGTTATTCAGGTTGTCTCTTAATGTTGGGGAGGTATCTTTGCGATTCAAATCATATGTTTCGGCCTCTGGAACATTCAGTCTAAGTAACTATATAAAATAATACACTAAGCACTGCAATACAGTTCATTAAAAAAAAATTAAATACTGTAAGGTAATAAAGTAAATTCCAAATTTCACTAAAAATATTCATAAAAAAAATCACTAGCTATATATACATATAATATATAGGGTACATACATACATATTATACATATAATATATAGGGTACATACATATTATATAATATATAGGGTGACTGACAATACCGTCCAAATTTTTTACGCACTAAACATCATTCAAGGAACCTATTTTTGCAAAAAAAAAATTGTATGTCAAATTTTCACCATAAAATATTTCATTTTAAGGAAAATATGCTCACTAATTCAATCGTACAAAATAGTCATATGGTGTAAATTTCGTACGTTAACCTGTTATTACCTGTCTCGTCACTCCCGCGTAAATGAGTAGTGCGTATTCGCTCGCCCGGTGCAATGCCGCCGTCCTCGGCCTTTTACTAGATCAGATGTTATTGACACTCTAGCGCCGTATTATGTAAATTGCGAGTTCTTTGAATGACTTTGTGATGCTGATTACTCAACATAATATATAACTACGAAGTATAGTACGAAGGTTGCACCATAGCACTATTCTGTACGATTGAATTAATGATCATATTTATTAATGATCACTGAAAATCAGCGTTGTATCGGATATAATTTCGACACAGCAATAAGCTGAGTGCAATCCTTGTTTGTTGAAAATGCGGCGCACAAATTCTCTAATCATGTTGTTATTTTTTTTTGTGAGTAATGTAAGTACGTCGCTATTTTTGCAAATAATATTTTATGGTGAAAATTTGACATACAATTTTTTTTGCAAAAATGGGTTTCTTAAATGATGTTTAGTGCGTAAATATATATATATATATATATATATATATATATATATATATATATATATATATATATATATATATATATATATATATATATATATATATTAATTATTTTCATGATAGGCAAAGAGAGTTTGATCTTCAAAATAATAAAATATAAATCATAATACAAGGATATACTTCGGTAAGAGCCTGGGGACAAGGATGTGTCCATATGGACTAAGTACTGCCGCGGTTTCCTTCCAGACCAGTCACGAATGTTGGGGTCTGCATCTGAAAAAGTTAAATTTTATTTTATAATAAGCAATCAAAATTCTCAGCCATGTCTAATTTTATGACCTCCATGATGCAACCCCTGAAGTATCTATGTATAATTATTGCCTGTAAATTGTATTTATTTACAAAAGTAAGGGGCGTGGTATAGCACTATCGAGTCAACAATAGACCAAAAAGGTTGTGACAGCTATGACTGAAACAATCCACCCGAACCAAGCAAATATGAGTATGCCTGGAACGTTCCGTCTTCTGTTAAGCAATTTTAATGCACAATGCAACTATTATGCTTTGCGTTAGAGACAATTGGTTTATTAAATTTTTATTTCTCGCTCGCATGACTAATGACTCCTACTGAGATAGTTACGCGAACATCTTTCCCGGATATGGTTCGGATAGGGAAGTGAATCGTTCCATGTTCAATTCACACGAGGATATGATTTGAACATGTCTACTGTAAACTAGTCTTGTGTAGTTCATGAATTAAGAAAGAAAAAAAAAAGAAAATTCCTAACACTGAACTAGAACGAACTACTCGTGAGCTGTTTCTTAATGTAATCTCCGTTTTCGAAATATGAATATTTTCACTCTAACTAGTCTATATTTATATGAGGTAGCGTTATTTGTAAAATGTGATCCAAACAGCTTTCCAAAATTTCGAGATCAACAAAAATATAGTGGAAGACATAAAAATAAACAAAAAATAACTGCCATCTATGATCTACTGTTCGTAACTCAGTGTCATGAAGTTTGTAAACGTACTTTCATCACGATTAAACGTTTGAACAGAGGATGGCGCTGTTTTATGTATTTACTCATATCGTCACATTCTACTTCACACCAACTATGTAAATCGTGAACTATGTTTTTTTTTTTAATTCTTAAAATAAAAAACTCGAAATGTTTTATGTAATAAAATTAAAATAATTCAATACATTAAAATTCTCCAGACTTATAAACCGATCAAATAGCAAAGTATACTCTTTCATGTATTACATATGTAATTAAATTTTTTACACACGGGATCGATACATTTCCATAAATTTAATTCAATAATTATTATAATAATAAATAATAATAATTTATGCTTAATACGTGCAGAATAGTTCGTTTTTTTATTATCTGAAAGCGAAAATTCATACCATGGTAGTCACTTGGCTTAAACCAGTGAATCAATAAACCGGTTAAAACAAATAGAAAATAGATAAAAAAAGTTGTTTGGTTTAAAATAAAGTGTTATCTATCTATCTTTATAAAAGTAATAAACAGAAACAATATGTGTAAATAAAAACTAAAACAATAATCAGAAGAAAATGAAAATTGTGTCATACAATGTTAAAACATTTGAGACGCAAAAAATATGCAGGTTCAATTGCAACCATAGGAGAAGCGTAACAATGCCTACTTGACATTTGTAAACTAGACATCGTTGCATCGGAGGTAACTCTTATAACCCTCACTCAAAAATAAGTTCGCCGAGTAATCTTCTATATAAATAAAAATGGATCTTCGAAATGTATGTACGCTCATCACTTTCGAATGACTGCACCAAATTGGATGATTCTTTGTTTTATGTATTCGTTATTGTTAGGACAAGGTTTGTATAAAATGAAAATTGGAAAATTTAGTTTATATTAATTATTTTAATGTTATTTTAGAACATAGTCGCACTTAGGATAGCAGATTAATTGACAGTTGACTTCAAACTGTGACAAGTGACAGTTGCCTTCAAACTTCACACTGACACATCAATTCTTCGAAGTGTTTTGTGTATTCAGAGTGTTATTATAATAATATTTATTATTATGGATAAGAAAATGCCACCAGCGAGGCGTCAAAATATTGGCCGTAGCACACACGACGCAAGACGCGTTCAGAATCTTCGAAGCAATGAAACTGAAGAAGAGCTGTGTTATGGGTATTACATCACTGATACACTACATATATAGTTTTTTTAGTAAACTAGCTGACTCGGCAAACGTTGTTCTGCCATATAAATAGAAAGTAGCCGATGTCCTTCCCCGAGGTCAAAACTATCTCTATACCGAAATTCATCGAAATTGGTTCAGCGGTTGAAACGTAACAGATCGACCGATTTCTCGGATACGGGTGTTATTAATAACATCACAAAACTGTGAAAACTATTACGGCGTGTCTGTAGGGATACCATGGGGGATGGATATAAGAGGGATGCGTGGATGAGTGAGTATAGTGTATTTTTTAAAATCTACCCTCTATTTAGACATTTATCCGTGCAGGGCTGGAGAAAGAATACTTACCTCGGCAACCAGGGTCGACCTGTCGTTAAAGGCGACAAAACAACCCACCCCAGCTACGTGGCAGGGCCTCAAGTCCGCCGGGATGGCGACCACCTTTGGTCTTAATAACCTTGTGTTGTGTTCCGGCATTACTGGCCCAAGTCCCTGTATCCTTATGGGATAACAGCATGTTATCTTATAACCTTTCATGAACTCTTATAACCCTCACTCAAAAATAAATTCGCCGAGTAATATAAAATAATTGTCAAACAATGAAAGCGAAGAAAAACATTGTGAAGATAGCTGAATAGGTAGTCTGAATCTAGCAGTGTACTGTGTGTACAATGTGTATTTAATTCCATTTATGGATTTTTTAAAGAAATATAATTTTAATCTTTAATATAAATTAGTAAAATTAACAAAACTTACCGTATACTTCAACTAGAAGCCTGTACACATTTTCGTGTCGAAATTGCATTGCTATGTGAAGCGGCGTGTAACCCTAGAAAATAAATGGATTTAATATTTACGATGTTCGTTAAACGTAAAATAAAAACCCAATTGTTTCACAATAAAAGTAAAATAATAAAGTTTAGACCTCGTGCGATTGATATTCTAAAATGTTAATTCGGACTACATTTAGGGTAATTTTTCAGTCATTATCTATTTTGAGATCGGTCGTAGATTTTCTGCTATATGTTACAACTATCTGATTAATTTAGAAATATAAAATATTGTAATCATAAAGTATATTTTAGAATATTGGTGAATGGATAGACCATCCGTACTGCTGAATAGACAGTAAAATTATTTACAACGGAGTCCGGGTCTCCATAAAGCGAAATTGTAACACTTTCTTTTCTCGGTATAGTTATATACAGCATAAAAAAAACTTGAAACCCATTTAGATTTTTTCCCCAAAGGCAAAACTCGTCAGAATTTATTATGGAAGGCTTTTTACTCCTTACAATTTACCTAATAATTACTCAATATTGTGTCGACATTATTTTGTTCGATTCAAGAAATAAAATGTAATTTAAAAAATCAATACTATTTCAATCCTGTGTTGAAGACTTTGTCGTGAAGGCAGTGCGTCGGATGTGCGGCCGCGCTGTCAATGGGACCACACAGACTGCTACGGCATTTGACTTAATATTACGCTCGTTGGACTTAGGAGATCAAATCACCAACAAACAGGCAAGCCAACAGAAGCCACTATGGCCAATATAAGCTAAGATTGGTCCACCAAGCCTATGTGCACTCCCGTGGCTCCAGTCACGTCACCGCACGTCATTCTCGCCTGAATCCAGGCCGGGTTAGAGTATAATTTGAGGCCCCAAATCTCTCGAAGAAAACGTTGAGTAAAAAGACCCTTTAGCACATTTTAACACTGCAACGGCGATAGCACCGAATTAAATAAGCAGACCCTACATATCTTAATGACCCTTGTACTTTTATTATTTTAACTTGTTTGTTTATAAATAATTTTAAAGTACTCATAAAACGTTTTTAATTCGTCACACCTTTATCCGTGCAGGGGCGGAGAAAGAATACTAACCTCTATGGCCGGGGTCGGCCTGTTGTAAAGGCGACAAAACAACCCACCCTAGCTATGTGGTAGGGCCTCAAGCCCGTCCGGATGGCGAGCACCTTTGGTCTTATGTATGCCGCCATAATAATCTTGTATTGTGTTCCGGCATTAGTGACCCAAATTCCTGTACCCTTATGGGACAGCAGCGTGTTCGCGATGCCACTGGCGTTGCAAACACCTATAGGCGACGGTAACTGACCTACAGCAATAAAAAAAAATTAAATCGTCCCTAGTTGCTGATTCGCACAATCGAAAAACGTCTCAAATGCAAAGGGTTAATATTATTAAAAAATATATTCAAACTACGCGAGGTTCATTTCACTGTTTTGTGATGCAAGGGAAACTTCGCATCTGCTTCGAACCACTTCATATATCGCTCTCGATTCGAGTGCCCCAATCCACTGATATTGAACTCGATTCAATATTACGGAATATAATATAACGACAGCTGTAATGTAAACTAGGTGAATATTCGACGGAGAATATCGTTGGAACTCATTTCTAAAATATAATATCACATCTTTCTGCGATTTACTTGCAACTATAAATGTATAGGTTAAGTAGTATCACCGGAGAACAACCTAAAATCATCGCTTAGGCACTTTTTCTAGTTGAAGGTGCATATTATAACACAATTGCCATGTACCAACGGCTAATGAAAACATCGCTAGGAAACCTCCATATCAAGAATTTACTGTCCAATCCCGTCAACAGTAGGACGTTATGAGCTATATATTTAAATAAAATATAACATATATTTTTTATAAGAGTATAACAATTACGAATAACGCAAACAGTTTTAACAAACGCTTATGTTCTATTTCTCTTTATATCCTGATTTATTATTCCTTTCACTTTTGCAGGTTATTTCGTAGAATAATTATATTATGGTTTCAATAGAAAACTGTTCCTTACTTTTTGCTACTAGATGATGTTTGATGCACCAAAGACAGAAGCATGGATCAAGAAACTTACTTTTACACTTAATACTATTTTTAGGAATAAACAATAAAGCGCAAAAAGCTTACCCCATTCTGTTTTCATCGCCGTTGATGGCACCACATGAAAAATATTGAAACGACTCTTTAACGATACACTTAAACAGGCAAACTAAGCTCCTGGAGCAACTAAATTTGATTGAACGTTAAACATTCCAAGTAATGGGACATTTGTACGCTATTTGTGACATGTTAAATTGTCCCTCAGACACATTCTCTTGATGGTGATTCAAGCATTAAACGAAAACACGAAACGTTTAACTTCTCTTTAGGTCTTAAGTACTTTACCTATACTTAAATTAAGCGTCATTATTTTTTGCCTGCTTTTCGTTCACCATTATTATTATTCTTACAGCATCATATGTCAATTGAAGGACCGCTGGTCGAATGTAGAGGATTGTTTGTCGATTCATTCCACGGTCGACTTATATAACCGGATTGATTTCGGTTATGATATTTCCGGTATCGTTATTGGTGTGGATATTCTATTGGTTGAACCAAAAGACGTAATGTAACATATAACCTATCACACAAGTATAACTTTCATTTTAAGATATATGGAGTCGTCATTTAGGACTAACTCCCAGTAACAATCGAAACACATCCGATCCAATTAGGGTTCTAATATTTACTTTTCCTTCTCCATTTCACACGGTCTTTTGAATCACTTGTAACGAATAAATTGATATATATATATATATATATATATATATATATATATATATATATATATATATATATATATATATATATATATATATATATATATATATATATAACATGAATTTCGGTAAAAGTGGCATTAATGCATTGTGGCAGATTGTTGTGTTTAGTGAAAATATTCATAACCAGTAATCTATTATTTTCATGAATGCTCTAAAATGTAAATGTCATAATGATAAATTAAGGATTTTATAACATAAAAACTAAATATGTATATGTGAACTTATATCTACATGAAGTGATTATATGTCATAACTCACGGAGCGTTCGTTGACGACCTGTCGAGCAACACCGCCTAAGAGCTTGACCAAGTTTTCATCTCCCCTCTTACAGGCCCAGTGCATCGCAGTCTATCAAATAGTATATATAGTATTATTCCAACCTGCACGCATTTACAGTCACATACCGTTTCAAAATTGTTGCTAAAATTCAAGGTTTTAATCACGTTATCAGCTTAAGCGAACAACGTTATTTACTTTAATAGGTCAATCATATTTTGCATTCTTAAAAAAGAACTAGCGCCGGGAATTAATTCAGAAACACAAAAGCAGACTATCATAATCAACTGGCCGGTGTGGATAATTATATTATCGATTGTCTTGGTGTAGTCTCTTACGCTCTAAGAACTGGTGCCAGAATTATGAATTCAAATATTCAAAACCTAAACCCGATTCCATCACGAAAAGAGTTTAGTAGGTCGAGAAACAAATTACTTGATTGCCATCCTTTTATTTTTATATATGTAAAACACTTTGATGGACAATATAATGCCGAAATTATAGCTCTTTATAATCGGAACGTATTAGGATGATTTGCATCCAGATTAAAGATTATATTTTGTTCAAGGTAGGTGTTATTAGCATAGTTATAGGAATTAGCTGGCGATTATCTGTGGTCATTTTAATATTTAAAACGTTATAGAAACTTAAGTATAATTTTGGGAGCCGTGTTTTTAGATTATGGTTGATTTAACCATCATTAATATTCGTCAATTTTGTCTTGTTCTACTAGATGTTTCGATTATAATTTATAATCAGTTTGAAATTGAGACACTACCCACTTATTCTTGTATCTTTTTTAATTAAATTTAAATTGAGGCCACCGTAATGTTTTGATTTCAAATAATATATTCAAGAAACTGAGTTCTAATAAACAAGGGTTAACAGCCTTTTTATATAAAAATAATAATAAAACCGTTTTGCCAGCATTGAGAATATTTATTTTTTATCATGGCGCCAAATCAGCAATGAGGGAAAGAAACATTAATATAAAACTCTTTGTTTTGTCTGTTAATAAATTAATTTGCTGGAATCACTGATTACGAGTCATCATAGCTATCGATACGATCAAAGTTATTAATTTATAAATAACGCAAAATTAAGCGTTCAGGATGCTTGAAATTTTTTAATACTTCTATCATATATAATTTAAAATCCATTTCTATATAATCTACAATATAATTTCTAAAATTATCACTGAATTTTGGCATTAACAACAATAATGATCCAAGCTACAAAATTAGCTTAATAAATTCTACTAAACTTTTCATGTCATTCGATTTATTTGAAAAAGAAATCTTTTATGTCCTTATCCTACAAGTCCATAAAACGTGTTCGAAGGCGATTCAAGATTTTCAGTGAACATTTAATTCATCCGAATAAATACTGGATCCGAGGCGAGGGTACGAGTTAGGTACCAATCGGCATTTGTACAAGATGTAGGCGTGATCGGAGCTGATTCAGTGGGGTACTTAGTGGCGGGCGGAGAAATATTGGCCCCGGGGGATACGTTGTTAATTTGCAGCGCGTCGCACACCGGCCACGATTTTCCACGTATCTATCCACAAACCAGACTACATTCACAAACGCACTAATACTTTTGCACATTATTTTCATCAATTACCCTCGATATATGTTTGGACCAACAATAATATAAATATTATAATATAAGCAAGTATGTTCAAAGATTATTGTCATCGTCACCGAAGTGCTTAATCCAGGTTGATTTGATTCTATGATGCTTTCGGGGGCGTCGCAGAGCAATGACCAAAAGTCGATCTTATGACTCCCCACATGTGGCAATGGGTGTCGACTGGGGTTTTAGTCTGTATGCCGTTGCAGCCGCCACTGGCTATTACATCTCGGTCAGCAGCAACATATGGCCGCGAACGGTGAGGCCGACATAGCCACGTCGGTTTCTCCGGGATGAAAATATGTATGTTTTGATTCCACTATTCGAGTAATCACAAATTTCAATACAAGATTTGCATCGAAATCCGTCGGTCTTGCTCCAATTCTTAATAAAGACGACACGACAATAAAGTTGGAACAGACCTAACTAAATCTGGTTTTTATAGCGCTTGCCGTCATTCCTACAATAATCTGAACAACGCCCTACTTTTGCTAATAAAAATTAGTAAAATGAATACTAATAAGCCTAAGGAGTATTGATCTATTAATCACCTTTTAGAAATATCATTTAACAATATAAGTAAAACTCACTAATAAATAAAAAATATTATTCACAAACCTAACGTATGATTTTAGTAGTAAATAAATATCAAATAAAAGAATAGGTACTTACATACTGTATACCCGTGTGATCCCCATGAAGTCGTCCATTGAGATTCATGTAAAAAAAACATAACCTTGAAATAGTTTTCTTAGAACATGACTGACATAACATTAGTTTAATAACGTTAAAAGGGACGCTTGAAGTCTTAAAAAAAACTCATTAAAAATACGACGTTTCCGGGTCAGCGGGCTACAGAATTTACGAATTTATTGTCGGCTAACCTAATAAATTTAAAACGGGATTATGTGGTGGCGCACAAAGCGTGGCTTTATAATTTGTCCGATATAAATCTCTTGTCTGTGTCAAACGAGTGAGTTTGTCATTGAAGACGAGGGGCTTAAGCCACGATCTGTCCGGAAGAGGGCGCTACCCCGCAAAATATATAATAGAATGAATATACGCGCTAGTGAAATGATCCCTTAAGGTCATTGAATTTTGAAACATTCTTATAACAGTGTCATCAGTGAGCAGGTGAGTCTCGGTGACATCTAAAGCTTTCGCTGTAGAGCGTGTCTCTTTTGGATTCTGTGGGTAGATAATCATTATACAAAAAGAGATGGTATCAACTCTGTGAAATATTACTTTTGTCTACTGTTGTCTGAAACCTTCCGTTACAGCTTAAATAAAGTGCAGAGTGCGTGTGAGATTGACTTTCTGAAAATCCTATTGAGACCTCTTACACTTTATTAGAATAGCGTAACATACAAAATATTTCATAAATACGTTATTTATTTGAATTTTATTTTCTACCAAAAATCCACTTAGAAGTTCACGACGCATGTGTACTTGTCAAAATTTAAATATCTAGACCGTTAAAACTCTAGCCAATTAGATCTAAGCGCCCAAAGATTCCTATACGTTTTCATATGTATGTAAATAATAATAATAATAAAAGTGTACTAAAAACGTTAAATTCAATCTTGATACTGAAAATGATACTTCTTAGTTCCATATTCAGTCGAAACCAATGTCACATTGAATCAGTCTACTAGTCTAGCAGTAATATAAAATACATCAACACTAAACCTTGTTTGAAGTCCTAAATAGCTACAATTAGTATAAAAATGTTCACTTAGTCCCTGTATCAAAAACACTCAAGAGTTCTTCGAGGCTAATAAAATTATTCGACTTCCGTTCCTTTCAAAGTGTAAATTGTTTTAGTCCATTTTATTTTGAGCGTTTAAAGAGCATAGTTGTGTTTCGTAGCCGGGTGTCCGGAGACGGTATGTGTTAACTTCATTTCATTTTTGGCTAACTGAATTATACCGTCAGACGGACAATACTTTTATTATTTTCCCCTATCTATTATACTTATTTCCTTTTTATAAACTTTAATTCCGGTTACGGCCGCTGGTATGACTTCATAGGCCGACGCAGGTTTCTGCAAGTGTTTACATCTATGCCATTCTATGACATTTTTCTTTCATGACCGTCTTCGACACCTCCCTCTGACCATAAACCCAGGAAAGGTAACGTTTGTCACCTATTAGAAAATAATAATCTATTTGTCTATTGGGTTTACTACTAGTACCCGAGGACCGAGTAATCCTATTTTTCTCAACGACCAAAAATACGGTAAAATTTACTGAATATTCATTCTTAATAATGCAAAAACTATTAAGATAACCTTCTGAACTCGTATAATGAATGAGTTGCTTTAAAACCTTTTTAGAAGGCGAATACATGGATACAATACCAGCCAATTGTGTAACAGCGATATTTGTTCTCATTGTTTTAATAGCGAATATATATTTTTAACCGTTGTTTTCATATGATAATTATTTACAGTATAATATAAAGTAACGTTTTCTAATATAATGTATATGAACTGACACTTTGACCTTAATCCTAAAGTAGTTCATAAAAGTAGAATTTTATTGAAACTTATCTAAAGACGACATAAGTGTTGGTGGTGTCATACAGTGACCACAAACCATTTCATGTTGAATAGTTTGAAACTTGAACACAATTACACTAGAAGTTCATTTGTGTAAGTAAGCTTTGACAAATAGGGTTGCCGTAAAACTATATATTTATTACTGCATCTGATTTCTTGTTTACTATAATCGGATTAGATTTTTTATATAAAAATTCACATGATAGCAAACATTGTTAATTATTATTGATAACGCTCCCTGACCTAATTTGGGTGGAAAACAATTATTATTACAGCATATACTACTAAATAAAATAAATACAAAAGCTTTTACTATTATAGTAAAAAAAACACAATTTAGTGTGTTTATACAAAACAAACAAATCTTTATATTTTGATATTATCGCTCTATTTTATAACAATAAATGTATTCGAGTATAAAACAACGCGAAAGACATCTAATAGCTCAGATAATAATTGTTTTCCTAAATAGATTACATGTTTTTAGACGTGATAACCATTTTATCTCTAACTTCTTGACGTCCAATGGGAGATGGAAAACCGTAGACCCCGTGCACGGACCTATACTTTAAATCGATTAAATCAAATTTGCTATGCAGGCTGACCTCCAATAATTAAATGGCGAGCCATCGTGAAGCAAAACATACCTGGCTTTACACGAGACATATGACGACCACGACTGTTTTCTCAGGAGCGTAACGAATGATAAGAAACGCATGAACAGGATTATTTAGATGTACAATAGTAAAGGATGATAATTCGTATTTTTTATAAAGCACTATTCTTTCATACACCAAAAACCAAAGTGGCTGATATTCTAAATCCAATAGACCAATTGAAGTGGAGATGGACTGGACAAACATGAAAAAAGGAGCACAACTGTGTCGGACTGGTATCCCAGGGATGGCAAACGAAACAGAGGACGCCAACAAACAATATGGAAAGATGACCTGAAACTCACGGCTGGTGTCCACTGGAGAAGAGTAGCACGCGACAGAACCCAATGGAAAATGCTAGAGGAGGCCTATGCCAAGAGGCACTCTGAGATATTAGACATCCTATAGAAAAAAACTGCAATGTACGCGAAACCACATAACTCAGAATAAAAAGGCTTTTTATTATTATTATTCTTTCACACAGCAGGTCAAATGCTAAGGACCTTTGAACCGCAAGAGATAGGTACGAACTCTTGATATATCCTCATACCAACCCTGCACGGGTGTCCGCGCCGCTGTACGGTGAGCCTCGATGTAGGCAACATACACCGCTGCGTCATATTGATTGCGTTTGCATGTACATCAATTAGGATCCGTGGAACGATGCGTCTTCCACGCCACTAATTATCGTCTTGTCAACCTGCTTACGTGCGCAATTACCCGTATACACGTACGACAAATGAATAATAAATGGCGAAATCATGCTATTATTGAAGTAAAAGGCTACCTCCGTTAAGAATTTCTATCGACAATACGTATCCACGTAGAATGCTGAGATTTCTGATCACGTCAGCTACCCGCTAAGCTGAAACAAAATCAATTTCTTGATTTAGTTTCAGCCAAAATTACTCGTAAATTAGCAGCCCACTGCCATGGAAATAAATAGTATTTAAATAATGAAAATATTTAAATATTTAATTGAAATAAGCAAGTATGTACAGTAGAACCTAGATTGTCCCTTCTCCTCAAAATTTTTAATATTTTTACTATCCAAAACCGCAACCCTATTAATCGTAATAATCAGCGAGTAATTTTTCCCTCTATAACTCGAAAAAATAAAAGATTTATGACAAAAAATTTACGATAATTTCTTGATCCGCCTTCAAAAATTCCCTAACAGTTCATTAATTTATTTCATTTTAACTTAAGTAAAGCAGACATAGTCGTCAAGTCATGGGTATTTATTCATTGAAAATTTATCAAAAATATTAAATTTCTACCAGGATACACATTAATTTTACAATCGTTTGCGAATACGTTTCTGCGTTGATTCGACGTGTCAATCATGTCAATCATGATATGCCTAAAACAAAATATTCCATTAGACGGCACCTCTATAATCCGAATTTTTGGCGTTTCATTTATGTTTGACTTATAGCGGTATGATTCTGACCGACGAATAGAATGAGTCTACTCCAATGCTTCGTAGAATAGAATAGGTATTTATTGCGTTGCGTGTATGTACCATACATAAGTTGTTACAATAAAAATCTTCACATTTCACCGACATTCGGCATGCAATATTGTCTTAAAACTAAAAATCCAATAAATTATGTCAAAATACTGATATCAATTGTTACTAATACCATATTCTATTTACTGTTACCAGTACAACTTACTATCTTTCCCTAAATTATTATTATTATACGGTGTTTATTTAACAAATAAATAAATATATTGGGACAATACACACAACGCCATCTAGTCCCAAACTAAGTAGCATAGCACTTGTGTTATGGGTACTAGAAAACTAATATAATACATATATACTTTTCTTTTGTAAATAAATAAATATTATAAATAAATATTAAAAAAAATATTATATATAGACGTGGGACGGGAATCGAACCCGTGCCTTCTGCAAGCGTATCAATATATGTCAGCCGGTAGGTCACGGAGGTCGTCAAAATTATTTTTGACGTATATATTAGTTATTATTGAGTTCCTTTATTTTTTAATATGTTATTTATTTATTTATATCTACTAATATTTATTACTTATTAAATGTATATTATTAGTGCACTATTATTAATTAATTATTATACTCAAATTTTTTAGTGTTCTTCTGTCGTGAATTTACTTTTGGGTTTAACAGAAGATCAACGTTAGTCAATATTGACTAACATCCATGCTGATCTAGATCCTTTTTTTGGACATATACTTCAAGTTCAACGTTATTTAATTACTTTTTGTGTTTCTGTTTTGTTTGTTTTATAAGTAATTTTTGTGTGTATTGTTCTAAAATAAACATATTTCTAACATTCTTTTCTTTCTTTACCCACTGTGGACAGAAACTGTTTATATGTTATATTTAATGACACTAGTAATGGGATATTGAGGTCCTATTATTTCTGTATGCCATGTCCATACGATCCATGTATCAATCAATATAATATCATATCGCGTACACAACACAACGAAGAAATGCCAATATTAGTTTCATGACTATATTAATAATTGAATAATAGCAATACTTACGCCCTGTATATGTTGACCATGCGGTGGCGAAGATCGAAAATGTAACAAATAAAACATACATTAAAATTATACATGTATTATTTCCCAGGCTCTAAGTAAATATTTATGGAAAACAACTAGTTAAAAGTCAAAGTATTTAATCTCAATCTCACATCGTAACCTTTCATAGGGTCAACAGGGTCCACACATGAGTTATTGTTATAGAGCGAAATGATTGCGTGTCGTTTCGCATCGGTGCTTTTCCGTTAGGTCCTTTTTGAACCTATATATTTACACCGTGAAAATAAAAGAGGCAACTGCTGAAACTGTTTTTTATATGGACTCTGTTGAGCGAGCTCTAATTTCGAAAGGAAAACTGAGAGATAATAATAACCTCTTTCCTTACAGCCTGTGACGTGATGAGAATCGTTGATAAAAAATAACAATATCTTTTAGTATAGAAATGGTGTGAACCCCTTTTAGTAGGGTAGTCGGACTGGTCGAAAATTACAAGAATTAAAATTGGTGGGAATGGAATATAATCAGGAAAATAACCAATAATAATAACAATCCATAAAATATGGTTGATCTCCGTTATTACCCAAGATGGAATGGATAGTATATCCGTTACGATTTTCCAACGCGGATTACACATACTAATGACTTCGATATGTTCCTCCTCACGATGTTTTCGCTCGCCATCGATACGTAGCAATTATACTATAACACGAAAATTGGACACGAAAAACTGCCCAAAATTCAAACTTAAGACCTCCAAGGTTAGTCCCAAAGAGTGAAACCACTGGGATACCACGTAATTTAACAAACATAGAACTTATTAAATTATTATTCCAGAAATTATTCTGAACTTTTGATGTTTTACCATCAACAAATACTTATATTATAATTCTATACATATATAAGGAAAATGGGGTTTCTTTGGCGCACCATCTAATTATAAGCTATTTATTTTTTGGATTCCATCGATGCTTTCTTATTTTTTATTCGAATTACTTTTGTCTGTTATTCGCCCAGCGGAGCGGGCGTGATCAGCTAGTATATAATAAAATGAATTCAATACATTCACTCACTTACCGTAAAAGGATCCTGAAACAAAAGAAAATAAATATTAGTCGAAAGTATACATTCAGTTGCAATATCTGATTTGTCTATTTCTTGCGTTATATAAAATAGAAATATCACATCGTTTGTACAACATGTTATTTTAGCAAAATAACGACTAGATTCAATACAAACAAGACAAATTAATTACAGAACTAGTCTATATATTCGTAAGTAATTGAATAAATACCCACATAAAAAAAGTCTAAGCAACATGTACTAATTTAAATTTTAGGATGGTGGATGAGCCGCTGTGTGGATGAACTTCCTGAATGCACCTGAGCCTTTCAGTATTTCCGGGACGGCGGTGCACTCGCACCCTTCTTGTATCAGGCCTAAACCCGAATCGCGACTCATCGGAAAACATAATTTTATCCCATTGTTCCTGGATCCATGTTCTGCGTTCTCTACACCATTCATTTCGACGAGCGCGATTCCCGTGACGTATCGGTGGGCACCTAATTGGGCGTCGAGGTCGCAGGCTGTACTCATGCAGTCGATTTCGCACAGTTTGGGGACTTACATCAACACCACTTGAATTTTGTAGCCTCAAACTTATCTCTCGAGCGGTTAACATCGGCTGGCGTCTTGCAGTCAGTTGTATGTACCGGTCTTGCCGAGTGGTTGTACTCCTTTTACGGCCTGGATTCTGTTCAGCGGGTTCCCTTGTATTATTGTGGCGCTGCCAAAGACGACAAATAACACTTCTATGAATACCAAAATGCCGAGATACCTGAGATTGATTATTTCTCGCTTGCAACATCCCTACAGCTCATTGCATTTCATTTGCCGTCAAATGACGTAAAGAATATCTAACAATTCAACTTTGTCGCTAACTTTATTTAAATGGTTGGTAAAATTATAAAATCAAGACTAAACGTAGCAATAAAAACGCACTTAAATTCAAACGAATTCCCTTTCATTTAATTTTATGAAAAAAACAAAACATAATCGATTTTTTTTTTTACAACCCGCCAATATGTCATCAATAACAAAAAAGTTTACATACCTACGCACTTTGAGCGAGTAAAGACTTAGAAATTAATTAGTATATATGGTAAATTTGTAATATGATGCATGTTGCTTAGACCTTTTTGATGTGTATAGTTGTAAAAACGAGGCATAAGACGAAGTAATAGCGTGACAGGTTGAACCCCTAACCGGCAATGTTGCGCAAGGCGATGACGAATACCGCCGAAGAATACAAATATTCAATGATTATATTTCTTTAAACAACTGATGAGTATAAATTAATGTAAAGAACGAAATTATGTTATTCTGCAATATATTTAACGATTCCCATGGTCACGTAAAACGATCTCCTGGAATTTAGATTAAACATTAACTTTCGGTGTAAGCATAATGTACTCTCGGCCACTTTCAAGAGCACCGAATTACCTACTGCGCTGTAAAAAAACGTAGATAAAGCAAGAGCTGTGCATATTCCCATGATCTGGAGACGTTCGGCCGGCGTTTTAATGCACCCATAATCATCGGCCGAATGCGGATCATATGTAATGCCGCTAATAGGCCTCGGTGAGCAGCTTCCTCAGCGGTCGCTCGGCCAATTTCACCTTTGGTAATAACCTTAATATCCCATCAATACTGGGCCCCGTGCGTGTACAAAGATGAAGACCAGTAATGATCATTTTTATCGTCCGCTGTTTATAATTTACCTTTATCCGATGAATATTCAACACTGACAATTTAGTTCATTCATGTATTAAGAAATGAAACCAAAATGTGTTAACAGTTTATCATCAAACAATAATTACACTTTGAAATTACTTAATAATGTTAAACAAATTTTGACATCCTGTCCATTTTTAAATCAAAAATAATCCGTCAGACGAAACATAATAACGATAATACGAACGAGGCGGCAATAAATTGACAAGCAATTAAAAAGTGCATCAATAAATCACTGGCACGTCTCCGTGGAGATACACAATCAGTCGTCGAATGTCATTTTGGAGAAATGTTTGCCGCCGTTGTAGACGATACGTTCGCATGGATGTGTGTGGTGAATGAGAATTTCTAAAATAAGAGGCAATTTATTATCATAAGCATTGCAGACACAGTGACGCAAACATTCGTCGACAGTTATTAAGCGTTAGACACCGTACCCGACCCGGACGATAGAACACGCTCCTTACTGGAGTAGATGTCGCAATTGCTTGTATGTTTTCCAGTACTGTTATTAAAACTGACTAAAATCATAAAATTGATGTTATTTCGTGTATATAGGAAATGTAGCAATATTAAATTTTGATAAAAATCTATATACGAATGTAATTGAGGACTCAACACATGACCGGCTCATTACGAAGCATGTATACAATGGGGATGGTTAATTTTGGATGTGAATTTAGCCAGTACATTGTGAAAGCTCATAATTGTGGCGCTGTTAGCGGTTGCACCCCGAGGATATGTCGTTAATAGAGCGTTGTGTCGCTTCATTTTGTTTGGACGTTCGGTGGCTCTGTTATTTCGGAGCGGCTAATAAATTGCGTGATGACAGGTGTCAGCTGCTCCGCCGCCTCTGCGCTCTTGCGTCGATGTCTCATTCCTCACGTTCTGCTCCCATATTCTCTTATTTTATCAACGCTACGTTCAATTTTCGTTGCGTTCCTTCGTCATTCCATTTGTTTATGTTGCCATTCGCTTTATTTGTGCTAATAAGTTTTACAATATGTACACATCGTGTTGTATATGTGTTTTTATGTTTGTCTCATCCAATTTGTTGCTTGTTTAAATCAACGTTATTTAGAAAAATTACGCCAGACATTTTATTTTGCCGGAGATCGCTCATAATGTTATCGGTTTTTATAAACAGTGTTAAATAAATGTTTGTAATATGTTTACAATTTTGTTAAGAAGAAATGCGAAAATTTTAAGGCAAATGCGATAAGGAAATATATTTTTATAAATAATTACCTACCTACTGTCGTTTACATGTGATGTATAGTGTCGTTTATAAATGACATCGCTAATAAACAAGTAAATTTTGAAATGAAGGGTAACCAAAGAGAATGGAAGGAGAAGATTTTTGTATCGTAGAATAAAGGCAAAAATGAATTGATAATTTGCTTCTTGAAAATGCAAAGGGTGTACAATTGTTTTGTGGTCAAATAAAACAATAGGTTTCATTTATGTAAAAAATAGACATTCGGTAAATGATCTAATGTTTTTGCAATAATAAGAACATAAATAATAGGGATTAAAGTTGTCCTTGTATAATAATATATACTTTGAATTGCATAAAACCTTCACGGTGTGATAGTTTCGAGTGAAACTTTTTTCACAAGATACCTATGAGTTTCTTCTTTTAAAAAACGTTACTTATATTCGATTATATAAGTCATATTTATATTCGAAACGATATTAGATTTTTGACGTTCAATTGTGTTTGTTTTTATTCAGCTTAGACTTGAAAGATGGATACTTCGAAAATCCAAGTCATTTTTGAAAACGAACTCCGACGTGGAACTAACACAGCAGCAATGGATCGCATTATCATTAGCAGTTACCGTCGCATATAGGTTTTTGCAACGCGAACACGCTGCTGTCCCGTAAGGGTAAAAGGGCGTTTTTGATTTAAACGCTTTCGTAATGGAAACTTCGACTTCAAGAACGAACCACGTGGAAGACCACCCACACAGGTGAATAACGCTGAATTGGAGGAGATGGTGGAAGCTGATCAGAGTCAAATTACCCAGGAATTAGTGGCATTTTTTAACGTTGCCCTCCTACAATATTGACTCATTTGTATCAAATCAATAAGATAAAAAATATGAAAAATGAATGCTTCATGATTTGACTGATCTGCAGAAAGAAATGCGTGTTGAAACTTGTGTTGTCTTGTTGAATCGGTACAGTAATGAAAGAACATTAGATCGAATTGTGACATCTGACGAAATGTGGATTCTTTACGAGAACCATAAGCGAAAAATGCAATGGCTGACCCCGGGGTCAGCCATTGCCAAATGCCGCAACAGTGCCATAAAGCAAAGTTTATCAATAAAGTGATAATGGTAACCGTTTGGTGATCTCGTCATAGTGTTATTCACTATAGCTTTCCCAGGTCTGGTCAAGCAATAACAGCAAATATTTACTGTACCAAACTTCGAACAATGATGGCGAAACTGGCAGTACAACAGTCTCGATAACACAAGACCTCACATTGCACGAGAAGCCGTTGTGACTCTACAGGAGCTGCAGTTAGAAACCATACTTCACCCACTGTACTTGCCAGACCTTGCTCCAACGGACTACAATTTTTTCATGATTTGGACTATTTTCTACGTGATAAAAAAACGTGTGCGTCTCGGGACGCCCGACAGAAGTGATACTGATAATTTGAACTAATCTAAGTTGAACTATTTAATATTGAAATTGTTTAACTTGAGAAAAGCTTAGGTTAATACTTTTAATTTGTATGTATATTATTAATATGATAATGTAAGGAAAGGTTATTTATTAATAAAACCAAAAAATATTTCAAAAACAACTAAATTTTACGAATTTCCAATTTTTCCAAAAACTGTTTCAAAATTATAGTAAATTAATTATAATATTTTATTTAAATAAATATGTTCAATTTTAGGAAAAAACAAGTTTCATTTTTAGTACACTCGACCTCACTATTATGTCGCAAAAGTCAAGTTCTATCTGTTAGGAAAATATTTGCACAGTACTAAAAATCACACTGAGACAGTACATAATCCCTTATTATTTAATTAGATATATCGAGTAGAAGGAGACTCATAACCTATAATACACTTATAACTAGTACATCATTTGCTAGTAAACAATACTCCAGTATTCAGCTCATATTTATACAACAAAGTTGATAAAGAAATTCACATAGCAACACTAATACATTTGAAATTAAAATATATTAAAATAATGGCTATTAGAAATGGACTATTTCGACACAGAAAATTTTATTCATATTGGAGAATAATACATATTTATTTTAGCTAGAAAAATCTATACCTTCACACACGCACGCGCACAAACGCTCGCTCGCACTCACGCATAATCAACCACTTACACTGTAAAATATATATTATTCATTTTTGCAGAAACTTAAATAACAATAACCACTACATAAACTTCCAATACATGATAATTAGGTAATTAAAAATGGGACAGGAAACTTAGTCGAGAGATACAGTTAGATTTAATTATGTAGCAAGTGGAATCAATTGTTTTATCTACTTTTAGTAATTTAAGTTTGTAGTATTTACGTTTCACCCTTGTAATTTTTGGTTCAATAAAGAAATTTCATTTAATTTCAAACTTTAACCCTTAATACGTTCTATACGGAAATTATTATATACAAGAGAAATATTTTTTTTTTATTGCTATAGGACAGCAAACAGGCTGACGGCCAACTTAGAATTTAGCAGTTATACCGTCGCCTATGGGTGTTTGCACCGCCAGTGGCCTCACGAAAACGCTGTTGTCTCATAAGGATACAGGAACTTGGGTCACTAATGTCGGAACACAACACAAAGTTATTATGGCGGCATACTTAAGACCAAAGGTGGTCGCCATCCAGACGGGCATGGGGCCCTACCACGTAGCTTGTTGTTTTGTCGCCTTTTACAACACGCCGACCCCAACCGCAGAGGTCAGTATTCTGTCTCCGCCACTGCACGGATAAAAATTGGTATATTAACCATAGAACGACAACCTTATTTTTTAACTCGCATACTACAAACTGGGGTATATATTTACCTCAAAGGATTTTTAATCCTAAAACTGGTCTAATAGCCAATAATCAAACTTTAGAGTATATACCAAGATATTTTTTCATGCCAAAGAGAATGGTGAAGAGCAAGTTCAATTTTACTACAGTTTTAACCAGCGAAAAGTCAAATTGAATTAAAGTGCTGAAATACAATAAAATTTTCATTAAACGAAACACTAACTGGGGCAGATATCTGGGTAGATATTTTTATAGTAAAGTACAAATAGGAATAACGAAAATATTCTGGAAATTAAATTACGAGTTATGAACGTCAATTAATATTCATGTGGAATTTATTTCAACTATCATAAAATATAGGATGGCGTATATAAATAAATAAAGGCGCGCCTGCATCGAGGACGGTGTGCCGAGGCCGGACGACGGGCGGCGATCACTGCTGCGCGCCATGTCACTACAAGCAAATGCACTTATATCTTACCGGGACGTGAAAAACTATGCCCGCTGTCGTAGCTTAGTTGCACCAGCACACCCGAAACGACCGGTGTCAATGCCTCCAAAGGTTAAGTTCGAACAGGATTTGAAAACCCCAAACGAATAAAAGTCACAAATCAGAATGAATCACGAAAACAATACACACTTGAGTTTATTTTGTCCCATTGTATTCACCTCTGCACCGAACGTCTGTATGAATGATATCTGTAAAGCAGGTAAGGGATATTGGTCCAAATAATAACATATTAACATTTGTAGCAAGATGTTTATTTACTAGTTATATAATGATTATTAAGTATTATTAGAATAAATCATAATAAATTGTAGAATAAAGAACCATCGTAAAGCCATCAACGAAACCGCGTGAAAAATAAACAGAAGTCTGATGCATTATCGATTTAAATAAATTAACCGAAGGAGGATGAATATCAATAAATTGAAAATGTAACTCGTAAAAACGTATCATCGATTATTGTAAACAGCTGGCGGGCATTTTTATGCAAAACGAGCGGCTCATTGGATCAATTCAACAGCGGTAGCGAATGTATAATTTTCATAAGTTTACAACGCTTGTAGTTTTGTTATTAAAACATTCTCGATATAATTAGATGCTTAAAGAAGCTGTAACTACAGACAAATTAATTAACACTGTCAACAACTTGCTTTAAACTTATCAATCTACACGAAATTAAAACTTTTGCTCGACAAAGGCCTTATTAAAATCTCGAAGAGAACTTTCATTTGCGATGACAGCGAGTTCATTAATCTTATCACGGTTCACACACAACCGCCCTGATTTCTGTTATAGGAAGAAAAATTTTACTTTGTTAAGTATAATTATTAAGTTTTACTGGTGCAAACGTTGGGCAATTTGAGTTTATAACTTGACTCAAAACTTGAGTGAAAGAGATGGGATTGTTAGAAAATAGTGTGGGAGTGAGAAAGAAAGATATTTTTTTGGACAGCGCTTCGACTTAAACAATATAAAAAAATAGATTAAATCTATATTACCCAACGACGAAAGTAAATGAAGTTATTTTTGTTTAAACAGATTGAGATGAAAAGTTCTCTCACTGGCACAGAGATGGCGTTCTAATCAACAAATTATGTTTCCTGGCTAGGTGCACGTGTCATAAATGAAGAAGCCCCGACCATCCTTTTTTTGTAGAATACCATTTCTAGGTAGAAATTTTCCCGAGATATATTAATAACAACTATATTATTAATTTAACTATTAAATATTAATTTTAAATTATTTAACTATATTAATAGAATTAATTTAATTCTTACTGAACGTACAACCAAAAAATCAGCGAGTTTGAAAGTTATTTATTATAACGGTCGGTTTACGATCTATGTTTTCGTAAATATGTTCTGAAATTTATATTTAAACAACAAATACGGTCAGAATAAGTAGTTTAATTTCTTTTAAAAAAAATCTAACATTCCTTTCCCTTTTTAACACGCTTTTATTAGTTCCAGCTGTATGTTTATTTGTTGGTAACCAACTTTAATGAACACGATTTTGATTTTGAACCACTTTAAACGGTCAGATTTCATTTATACGTAGACTTATCAACGACCGATTACAATACAATAATTCGATAAGATTATCGCATTATCTTGATTAGGGTCGTCAGGATTGAAAAATTGTGCCCTACGCTTTTTTGACAATACTAATATTTTTCGTTCATTATTTTATTCCTATATTAAGAATTATTTTTATTTTTTAGTACGATTCATCGTTGAATCGTGGTTTTTAGTTTTTTGACCTATAGTTGAAATTTTATGTATTTATGCGTATTATTTGAATCAGCACTATTAATAGTTATTGTGTATGTAGATTTGGATTTGTTTGATGAAGATTATGTTGTAGACAAATATTGTCATTTAAATTAAATATTCTACATTTAGGACTCAGTTTATTTTATCGCGGTTTTAATTGAATGCTCTATATTCGTTTGTGTTCTTTTATATTTATGTATGTGAGGAGATCTAAACGTTTACTTATTCGATATGTTTACGATCTATAAGATTATGACATTGTATAATTAAGTAAAATTTTACTGTAATTTCCCACTGTCCGTGCGCCTAGGGGCGGTCTATTGTGGAGGGTGACAAAACAACTCTAACTAGGTGTATCTCTAAATTTGGCGCCCTATAATACCTTCGTCTAGTGTTCTGGCATAAGTAACCAAGGCTTCAGATGCCACACGAGAACAACAGCGTGTTAGCGTGTTGGCGTCGCAAATATCCATAGGCGACGGTAACTGCTTACTACTGTTTCACGGCAATAAAAAAAATGCCTTCGAATCTGACTGAAAAACATGAATCTGAACTAAACAAGACGGGAAGATATATTCATTATCTTGAAGGAAACGTCTAGAGTAGTCCAAGAGTAGCATCACAATGGATTTTTTTCACAAATAAAACAAGCCAAGCGCTCCTGATAACACTTATCGGCTCGTTCCCATCTTGTTCACTTTCCTTTTGTAGTTAGTTAAACAAATACGATCAGACGAGATGAGTCTCCCAAGGCGTAGTTAAATGCAAATTTTTGTTTTAATAATAAAACTCGAATTAACTTCAGAAAATAAGGTTACTATTTTAAAAAAATCCACAAAATTTATTCTTTATTTATTTCTAATTCAAATGCTTATTTGAATAGCTGTAAGTTGTTTTAATAAAAACTGAATATCTGGCCAGGTCAGGCCTCCCCTTAAGGCAACGAACAGTATATATACCCTTCCACGCTTATCTAAGGCGAGTTACAAACATCGATAATTTTGTGTGCCGTTTTCATTGCGATATTTTTCATCATTGACAATACGGTGGGAATTATGGTATAATATGCACCGGATATGCACCTTCGTACGAATCGAACTCAAAAATCTAACTTCGAGTGGTACTACTAGGCTGCTGCGTACCAATATATACCCTATCCAATCTATGTTCATTATACATGTAGAATTTTCAGTAAGAATTAATTTCAAAATAATTATATTATAACAAAAAAACATTGCCAAACAACAATGGATACCACAAAATAAATCACACGCAAGTTAAAATGCATTTGAATAATTTTCTAATAAAATAAGTCGGTTTAACTTTATAAATTAAATAAAATGAACAACAAAAAATCTTAATTGGTTATGTTAACAATCGCATAACAAAACAATGTTAATAAATAATAATAAAAAAAACTTTCTTAATCATGATTCATTCAAAAATAACACACACGAATAACCAACCGCCATAGAACGCCATTCAGAGCACAACTTCGACCACTTTATAATCAGAAGCCAATTAAATAACAAATTACAAATAAAAGCAAACATCTCGAGATAATTACAAACAATATAGAATTGAATGTTTGATCAAACTATAATTAGAAACAATTGTAAATAGAGAACGTATTCCGAGAGAGGCGAGACGGACGCGAACCACTGGAAGCAGCCCGGCCCCGGCCCCGGTCCGACTCTCGTTTATAACACGGCCAGCCCACATCGTCTCAACTAAAAATTTGATCTTATCGGCCATATTTTAATAAGTTCCCGTAGCGGCACCTTCGCGCTGTCCTATAATTGTATAAAATATAACTGGAGAAATGAATTGAATTTAGTTATGGGTTTTGAATTAATACCGGCGCAGTAAAGGCTAAGTCAAAATAATAATTCCAGTCCTGCTACACTCGGACCACTCGGATTTACTATTACCGCCTTTGGTTTTGCACCGTTTGAGCGCGGGCTATGACATCCCCTGCCTTGAATTAGGATAGAGGACCGAGATTAGGTTTGAGCATATTTAAATGGATGGTACGTAGTAAACACGAATAGTCTAAAGGGGTTCATTAATTTGAATTTAGATTAATGTCATCGATATCTTTTTATTTTACTTTTTCGCGTCACTAGTTTCATAGTTGTATTTATCTTAGTACCCGAACCCTTTGTTTTTAAAATATTACAACCAGTAAATCACAAACATAAAACAATACTAGGAACGTGGTGGCATAGGGGTCGAAATTCGACCATAATTAATTTAAGTTTGACCCGTATAATCCAAAGTTTCACCATACTTACTCAGTTAATTAGCCATTTTTCTACATCAGTTTGAACAGCATCACTGTAAAACTTCAAAATGTTTTGCATTGCAAAACCTGCATTGTAGATCCGTTTCATAACCATATAAATAGGCAAGAGTAAATCAATTTAGTTTACACCATTTTCTTTATGCTTGAGCAATTTGTATTTCACAAAATAAAATTAAAAACAATTTCAGTTTCATTCCTTGTTATTTATTATATCAAATGTCAATTTTTACATTCTATATGATCAAAGAAAATATAATCACTAAAGATAATTAATGTTAATTTATTAAATATATATTAATAGTAATTGTTTAATTATTAATATTATATTTAAATATTATACTATTATAAATTAACATTAATGGTCTTCACCAGGCCATAAACTCTTATTAAAAAAAACATTAGTATTGTATGCATTTATGTGTTGCATGTTGTGTATAATTCGGGCAGTAGTGTGCGTAATGTTTATTTTAATTAATTTAATGAATTTCTAATGGATTTTAGGCAATAAAATAGCTTTCTACAATTCTCTTCCATATAAACTTTAACTGTGCCAAATTTCATGCTTTTACGTCCGTGCAAGTTTCGTAAAAAGGGGTACAAACTTTTTGCCTCACGTATTAATATATAGATTTCACGGTCGTTTTCATATAAGCTCATAAAGTCAGGATAGAGCTTAAGACGATATTCCACTGATAAGAAAACGCGAAGATTCGGGCGGCAATAAAATACACCTAAATAAATCACTCAAAATGTTTAAATGCGATTTAAATTTAATTATCAATGTATTTTAGAAATAAATACTTGGGGAACAAGCAAGTTCTATTCAAGAGGGCACGATTAAAATATCTGATGACCCTTTAAATTTTGATTAATTAAAAGTTTTACTTAAAGAACAATCTCGACGCAAGGGTTGTACTCAGTGAAGTTCTTTTGTATTTTATCCTATAAAGAGAAGTTTTTCAGTAAAACAACGCTCAATCTGCAGCACAACATAAAAGTTTCACAATAATGTACACGCCTCGGGCAGGGGATCATCAAAGACGAAAAATAAATTCAATCTTTTTTAACTTATTATTTACCCTAAAAAAAAATTAAAAATTCATACGACTCCGTTGCACTAGCTCGGACTAAAAACGAAAACTATCTCTGTATTATATATACCAAGTAGGAAGGGTTATTGTTAGAAAATATGGTATATGGCAGATTGTATTATTTCGCTCGGAGTCAAAAAACACGCTCTTTTATCACAATTTTTTTTTTTAAATTTTGATTCAAAATAACTTCCTATCTAGAACATTTTTTGAAAGTCAAATGAGTATTTTATAACTATTAATTGCAATATGAACTAATGTTACCACCGCTTCACAGCGTGTTTTGCTGTTACAAGAAGAAGCGGCAAGAAACTCCCCAACACGTTAAATTTTAAGTCTCAGAATACATAAAAAAAATTAGATTGTTATACGAAGAAATCAAGACGGTCAAATCAGCTTTATATTCAATAAATTTGTTAATCGAGTAAATAGCCCTTCTTTAATAAAAATGTTTTGACTAAGGGCTTGAATTTGGTGAAGGGCAGGTCAATAATGTCTCTCGGAATTTTATTATAATGACGTATACCTACGCCTATAAAGGAGGATGATAACTTTTTAGGCCTAAAAGATGTTAGAATTAGTCTATGATTAAATCTGGCGTTTACCTCATGAACATCTTTGAATTTCAAATAATTATTAATATGATTACGAATATTCACAATGTTATATATTGCGATGCCATAATTCCTATTACCCTAAAAAGATTTCTCTTGATAAATGGAATAGATTTGGTTAAATACAGGTTTCATACAGCTCACTCCTGTCAGACTTCCTAACTCAACCCAAGAAAAATGACTTCAATGTTGATACATGTTTCTAAATTAAAATTTTTGAGATCGTCACAAGTACCATGTCATATTTACGATGTAATGCGTATTGCGAGTTAATGCAGAAACAGTGTATATACGCACATTGGCATTTATAACATAACGAGGCGGTTACAGAGCGCTCGAATTGGGTAGGTACTGCCGTGGGCGGGCGGCGGGCCCGCACCTACATAGCTGCAAGCCTCTCCCAATTAGCCTTAAAATAATGAACATGTTTTATATTTTCACGGGAGAGCGGCGTACACTCATCCCCACTTGCCCCGGGAGGTCACAAGGCCGGGACTCTCGACACACTAGTCTTCGAGCTCCCTAATAAAGGGACCGGCCGAGTTCACGAGCTTCGAGTGTGGTAACGTTTTGTGCGTATAATTTATGCCTATATTATCGTTGCTACGTTCGTCGCACCTCAAAATTAGTATTAGTTTTTCTGCTTCCAACATTTCTGATTGTAGTATATTAATTAATTTGAGAGGAATTTTCTTTCTTATTTTGAATATAAAGTAAAACACTGATTAAATAAAAATTAAAAAAAAATAACAACCAAAGAAGGATCAGACAGTATACCATACTCATTCAAAGCCGATCTGTCAGTAATAAATACCGGTGATGTCGGGCTGCAGGTTTTATCACGATATTTTCGTTCACCGTCTGTACGTAGCAGTATAATATGCATACCGAGTAATTTATTTCTAAATTTGAAACCTGTAAAGTAGGTCTCCGGTTGCTAGATCCGCTTATTGTTCTGTATTTTCTGCTTACTGTTCTATTATTGAACTAATTAACATTGTACTCGTATGTACGTCTTCTTAGCGTTGGTCTTTGCTTGTATCCAAATCATCACTCAAATATGCCAGGATTCCGCTGTCGAGTCACACAGCGAAGTTAAGTTGGATCACAACTCTTTCGTAATACTTTCTAAAGGACGAACCGCGTAATATATTTCTTCTACTGTTTGTAAACTAACAAAATGTGTAATTCTACCGTCCTCTTTTACAACCCTTTAAGAAGTGGTGAGGCAATTTTATTACTGACCATCTTACGGGCAAATATTAAATATAAGATCGCTAACGAGTTAATTTTTAGATATTATTAATAAGAAAATTTGAAAATTAAATGCGAAAGGAAGCGGACTCTTTTGTTTGAAAGATCGTACTTTTACACGCTTTATATTAACTGTATGTATATATCTATATATCCATGTATCTATGTAATGGAATTTCCGGACTCAATTTATACCTACTTTGAATTTTTTTATAAGGATCATCAGGATTAACGCTTTCTTTTCCTTCTGCCATCTAGCTTTAAAGAATAAAACTACCGGAAGATGGCGTTAAATTATTAAAAACATTTACCAATTGAGATTTGACAACAAATAAATTATGTTTTATAGTTAATCAAACTAAATAGTTAAAAATAAATTATAGTTTATAAAAAAAAATAGACGCTTTCATAATTAATCAAACTAAAAAGTAAAAAATAATTCTTAACATAAGAATAATATTACTGACGAGAAAATTAATGTCACTGTTCTAAAAGCGTGGGGTGCTTTGTACAACATTTTTAAACTAACTCGGCATTTCGGAATGAAACTAATAAAAAAAATATAAATTATAATTATTGATATCGAACACCCCACGCTTTTTAGAATAGTGACATTAATTTTTTCGTCAGTAATTTTATTCTTATGTTAAGAACTATTTTTTACTTTTTAGTTTGATTAATTATAAAAGATAATCATATAATATCGTCGTTGTCAAACCTATATCTGCTATATGCAAAAAGTTAAACTGATATATGGTGTAAAAACATTCTCATATTAAATTTTATAACCAACAATTCCTATTAAAGTAATATAACGATTAGAATCACATAGTGGTTTTTATATACCAATGTATGTGTGGCAAACTAATCATAAAAGAAGAAATGTTGATTTTTTTTTATTCCTGTAGGACAGCAGACAGGCTGACGGCCCGCTTAGAATTTAGCAGTTACCGTCGCCTATGGGAGTTTGCAACGCCAGTGACATCGCGAACATACTGCTGTCCCATAATTTGTCGAAACACAACACAAGGTTATTATGGCAGCATACTTAAGACCAAAGGTGGTCGCCATCCAGATGGGCTTGAGGCCCTACCACGTAGCTAGGGTGGTTTGTTTTGTCGGCTTTTACGACATGCCGACCCCGGCCGCAGAGATTAGTATTCTTTCTCCGCCCCTGCACGGATGAAAAAAATATACAAATTATAAATTACTAAAAACAACTAAATTAAGTCATTATTAAATATTGACACGTAGTTCAGTGTGTTTTATATTTATGTCAAAACAAACTACGTATAAAGGATGTAATAAAAGATAATATTTAATACAGTGAACCAATATGTAATAAATTGCCAGGATGACAAACGAGCAGCGTCGGCAAATCACACTTACTATTTATTTAAATAGGCATTTAACCGTTTCCTGTCTGTTTAGACTACAAATAACGCGGCCGCTTAAAGATTTAACTAAGCCAGAATAAATATTCAATTTAGCCGGCCCCGGGCGGCTTCTGATCGATGGCCAGAATACAAGCTGGATGATATAGACAACGAGCCGCTGCGATAAATATTCCGAGACAAATGTTTCGAGCGTCTCCGGGGACTTGCGGTGACACTAAATTTAAAAGCTTCAATTGTACAAAAATAACCAAAACACGGTTAAGATCTTTAGAAAACAAATCGTGGATCGGCCGGTTGACGACAATCGTGATTGACTGCGCAAGTGAATAGTCTCTAATATAAACAAATTAATAGGGGACCCGTCTCGGCGGGTTGGAGCACGACGTTCGTGATTTAGACTCAAACTCAAAGACGCACACGCACTTGCGTCAGCGCCGTCTCGCGGACTAAATACTTTTTAGCGATTCACACTCATACTCATGTCCTATCCTATTAATATAATATCATTTAAATCACAATACAGTATTGCACACACTATAAGAATGACGATCTGTATAACTGACTTGCAAATATTTAAAACGTTCCTAATATAAAAACATAACTAAGTTTTAATTTAAAGAATTATAATATAAAAACAACAAAGGATCAAACAAATACACATTGAGAGTTCGAAATCCAACCTATAACTACTTATCTTCACCCATTAACATGTTACATGTGTTAATCACATCCTCTTAGGACCGCCTTATCAAAACGGGAGCAATTTTAAGAATGACTGCACCTATAAATAAAGGAGTCTTTACATTAATTATGAGCTTAATTATGTAGAATCCCTTTGATTTACAAGCCGCTCATTGCCGCCGCAAACGAATTGTAGTGGCTTAGCGGAGTGCCGCTGGCTTTGCCTGCCGCTCCTTGGTTTATAATTATTTTTGTCAAGTGATAGGAGCGCTTAGATCGAGATGAAAGTGAATATAGACAAATAAACGCCCGCTGTTAT
Organism: Malacosoma neustria; assembly: GCA_963693495.1. Lineage (NCBI taxonomy): Eukaryota > Metazoa > Arthropoda > Insecta > Lepidoptera > Lasiocampidae > Malacosoma > Malacosoma neustria. The sequence continues at coordinate 22,824,315 of OY856371.1, read as the reverse complement.
AGTAGCGAAGATTAATGCTGATTGGACTACATCAATTTATAATATATTGGTGTTGATTGACTGATATTATTAAACTTTTGGTTTACCAAAATTACTTCCTAAACGACTGTAACTTAAAATATTTCTATAATCTAAAATCAATCTATCGATTGACAAAATATGTGCATCGACAAAGCTGAATAAAATAGTGAATGCCAGCGGCGCCGAGTGCGCGCAGCATGTTCGCCGCCGGCGGTGGATATGCGCCCTGTCTCAGAGAAAGCACTACGCTTGTTTCAAATACATAATATAATATACAATACCATACACATATATAAATTAGCAATTCAAATCATAGATACACTTGCATTAATTTATGTTAATATTGATTTTAATGAAGTGTTCCTGATTACGTTTAGTAATTTAACCGCTTAACATACATACGTTTATATGTCGTGTTAACGTGACATCTAACACGAGAAGTAAATGTCAGAAGGTGTAAATTATATTTAATAATCATAAAGAAAGAAGGTACTCAAATTTCGACGACGATAATATATGCCTATAACCCACTCGCCGCTATATTAACTGATAATATCATTGAAATCGCAAACACCGTTGAGTATTCAAACAGCACAATCGCATAATTGTTCATGGTTTACAATCAATGTTTGGAGGCCATTGATCGGACGGTAGGGTCCATTTCTACTGCACCGAAGCTAGTGTTTAGAAACAATAGCTCGGCACTGCAATTAGTTTATCCGATAGATGGTGGTCGAGCGAGTCGTAAATCTACGCTCTTACCACCAGAGCGGGTTCCGTGCGTAGTTGTGGCGCCGTATGTAGATTTTGCTCGGTTAATTAATGTGGCATGGTAAACTGCGAGGCCTCTCCCTCGCATAGCATCCCCAGCCATACCCCGTAAATTGCGCACCCATGTACAATAGCTCCAATTTTATCAAATTAAAATTCGACGCCCAAAAGAGATTGTCGGTTTATTAATACGCTCTTTTTGTACATCTGTGTTTATACTGTTATCTATTGTTATTAATTTAACAAACGCTGGAGTTTATATTACAGCCTGTAGCTGTCGCCCTCTGAAAAGATATTCGCGAGTGCGTGAATAAATTTTCAACAAGTATAAAGTGGCGTCATTTGTCACGCGAACCGTAGAGTGGTGAAGCGCGAGCGTACACGAACTCGGAGTTTTAAAACATTTTAACTCGAATACATGTGACCGCACTATCAAGAAATCTATTAGTCACATGTAATGAGCCTCATTTTGATTCCTTATGAAATTCCCGTATATTGTTTATTTATAAACTAATAAAATTTACGAGGCACCACTTACTTAATTTAAGTTTTGTGCGCGCTTGTGTATCATCCGACAAGCACTTTATCACTTTCTTCACTATTTCTAATTACTAATTAGAAGCCATTATAATTGAATCCGTTAATACGGAATTAACTTAGTAATTTAAATTAGCTACTGATGTTTTCTTTTCTATTTAATTACTTACGGAAACCTTAAAATAATTGCTTTAATATTATTTTGCTCTTAATTGTTTAATTATAATTTTTTGTAACTGAACACGGTTTTTGCAATCATCATCATCCTTGCGTTAAGACCCGGTTGCAGCCCAAACTCTCGTTTCGTCGCCCGCGGTCCGCTTTCCGACTTTTTCTTCTCCACTTCGCACTGTCTTCCGCATCCCTGGTAGTGAGCCCATTGGCACGCATATCACCCTTTACGACGTCAAGCCAGCACTTTTTGGGTCTACCCCTCCTGCCGGGGCCCGGCGGAGGTGGCATGGCCAGCCAGACATTTGTTACCTACGTAAGCATTCGGTTGCCGTAAAACGTGGCCGTACCAACGGAGCCGACACTCTTGTAACTTATCCACAATGTCACGGACATGAAGACTGTCGCGAATGCCGGAGTTCCTATCGGTTTTTGCAATGAGTCAATGATATTACTGAGATAGGCGGTGAACGGGTGATCGGAATTTCGCCTGGTGACAGATTGCCAGCGGAGGGTAACAAGCCTCCTCTCATTATCCTTTTCATACTGAATTTGAATCGTGCTTATGTATTTTGTAATAACATAGCGCACCCGGGTGTGCAATACAACCTACTTGTTCGAGAGCATATATTCGTGGTTAAATCAACATAAATACACCATAGAACAATAGATTTATGGTCCACCACACAATTTTACGCATAGTAAAAAAATATATGTCAAATAAAATAACATAGTGAACAAAGGGCGGCCTTATCACTAAACAGCGATCTGTTCCAGACAACCTTATCAGAAATATTTAAAGTTATTGTACAATGCAGTGCACAACATATAATAAAAATCAAGTACTATACTTACTATAAATATTGGACCATAATAACGTTTTGTTGATACATTCACTATGGAAGGATATTAAAATGTACTTCATACAAACATTATCAGTTAGGCAAAAAATAAAACTAGCAGTCATAAATAACATACCTTATAAAATCGAGCTCTATTTAGGAATACTTTTTGTTGACATAAAAATAAGAGCAGTTTTAAGGGAGCACTAAAATTTTATAATACCATTTATTTTATGTTATACTGTATCTGCCGATAAATGTAAATATCAATACAACATCAAAGGGAAGCGTTAGTAGCATTTTACAGCTGTTTGGTATTTGAGGAAAACATATTTTACGATTTAGTAACTACTCCGAATCCAAGGGTTAAAGTAATTTTAAAATTTATAGCCTGTCCAAATACCCACTGAAAAAATCTTGAATATACAATACAATGTAAACTCTATATAACGAAACTTAGCGGACTGAAAATTTCGGCGTTATAGAGAGGGGCTGTTGAACGAAGAGAAATATTGTTTTACTATTTTATAATAATATGTATATTAGGGTGGGTCAAAAAAATCGTTTATTTTTATTTTTGATCCGACACACGAAAACTTGTTGCTAGGTATCTCTAGAAAGTACTCACCAAATATGAGCTCTTAATATTACTGGGAAGATTATGCTCATCATAGATTTGCATTTTCAATTTAGTCTCATCTACAAATGGTCATATCTCATCACCAACATGCTATTTAACCTGCACCATCAATAATCTTTATAGAAAATTAAATGCTCTACAAAAATGGTCTCTTATGATTTTTTGATAAATCTAGCCCAGTGGTTCTCAACCACTGTGCCGCGGCACTTTTGTGTGCCGCCAAATTTCAAAAGTGTGCCGCCAAATTTTGCAAATATATAAAATATAATATTTGCAACGCGGTTTTTCTTAGTGCCAAATTATGATGAAGCGGCGTGCATAGCAATAGGAATATGTCTCAAGTCGGCGCACACTTGCCACTTCTGCGTACAAAACGTGTTGTTTTAGTGATAGTTGGGATTCACAAGGTGTTGCATATTAGTTACTGCACCTTTTCTTTCGTTAAAATTGGCAAATGTATGTGATTCGGTTTAATATTAATTTATTTGCATGTAGTGTCAATTTATAAATTTGTAAACTTATTAACTTTGCAGTACACATATCCAATGATTTACACGGTACTTGTTTTACACGTTTTCGCTTTTACACTTTTTAATAAGTTTTTTTTTTGTTTTTATCGCACTCTACTAAATGCTACTGTGATTGAACACGTGCGTGCGCTGTGTACACATCTCACGGGGAATCCCGAGCTTATGTGCTGACTTGCTGCACACGCACACTGTCTGCATTTCTTCGCATAAAATTTAAGTTTTATCTACGGAAAATTGTATTTGAGTGAAAGTTTCACAATTTCAGAAAGGTTTAATTTTCCATATTCATAAATTACAAGTGAGTGCATAATTTAGATTATTATAAATTCAAAGGTAATATTTGAACCATTTTTTTTAAATATTTCTACAATATTATTTTTATTTTATCAGATCCTTCTGAAAATGGATAAATGGTTAAAAATAAAAAAGTTTAATGATGATAATAGTGATAATGATAACGTTAGGGACCAAGTTAATGAGCCAACCCCCGGCACAAGTAAAAATACTTCTTGCTCAAAAAAATACGTTGTCAATCGGAAATATAATGATGATTTTTTGAAATTTGGATTTACCTCTACAATGGAAAATGACATAGTTGTTCCCGAGTGTGTGATATGTGGTTTTAAATTATCAAATAGTGCTATGGTTCCTAGCAAACTCCAACGTCACTTGGTGATTAATCATCCTTCGCTTTCAACAAAAGATAAAAGCTACTTTGAAAGGCTTTATCATCAAAAATTAAGCAAGTAAAAGTTTTTGAAAAACAAGTATGTGTGTCTGAAAAGGCTCAAGTAGCTTCTTACGAAATAGCTGAATTGATTGCTGTTAACTTAAAACCTGCTTACTAACTACACTTACAGATCCTTCTGAAAATGGATAAATGGTTAAAAAGAAAAAAGTTTAATGATGATAATAGTGATAATGATAACGTTAGGGACCAAGTTAATGAGCCTACCCCCGGCACAAGTAAAAATACTTCTTGCTCAAAAAAATACGTTGTCCATCGGAAATATAATGATGATTTTTTGAAATTTGGATTTACCTCTACAATGGAAAATGACATAGTTGTTCCCGAGTGTGTGATATGTGGTTTTAAATTATCAAATAGTGATATGGTTCCTAGCAAACTCCAACGTCACTTGGTGATTAATCATCCTTCGCTTTCAACAAAAGATAAAAGCTACTTTGAAAGGCTTTATCATCAAAAATTAAGCAAGTAAAAGTTTTTGAAGAACAAGTATGTGTGTCTGAAAAGGCTCAAGTAGCTTCTTACGAAATAGCTGAATTGATTGCTGTTAACTTAAAACCTGCTTACTAACTACACTTACAGATCCTTCTGAAAATGGATAAATGGTTAAAAAGAAAAAAGTTTAATGATGATAATAGTGATAATGATAACGTTAGGGACCAAGTTAATGAGCCAACCCCCGGCACAAGTAAAAATACTCCTTGCTCAAAAAAATACGTTGTCCATCGGAAATATAATGATGATTTTTTGAAATTTGGAATTACCTCTACAATGGAAAATGACATAGTTGTTCCCGAGTGTGTGATATGTGGTTTTAAATTATCAAATAGTGCTATGGTTCCTAGCAAACTCCAACGTCACTTGGTGATTAATCATCCTTCGCTTTCAACAAAAGATAAAAGCTACTTTGAAAGGCTTTATCATCAAAAATTAAGCAAGTAAAAGTTTTTGAAAAACAAGTATGTGTGTCTGAAAAGGCTCAAGTAGCTTCTTACGAAATAGCTGAATTGATTGCTGTTAACTTAAAACCTGCTTACTAACTACACTTACAGATCCTTCTGAAAATGGATAAATGGTTAAAAATAAAAAAGTTTAATGATGATAATAGTGATAATGATAACGTTAGGGACCAAGTTAATGAGCCAACCCCCGGCACAAGTAAAAATACTTCTTGCTCAAAAAAATACGTTGTCCATCGGAAATATAATGATGATTTTTTGAAATTTGGATTTACCTCTACAATGGAAAATGACATAGTTGTTCCCGAGTGTGTGATATGTGGTTTTAAATTATCAAATAGTGCTATGGTTCCTAGCAAACTCCAACGTCACTTGGTGATTAATCATCCTTCGCTTTCAACAAAAGATAAAAGCTACTTTGAAAGGCTTTATCATCAAAAATTAAGCAAGTAAAAGTTTTTGAAGAACAAGTATGTGTGTCTGAAAAGGCTCAAGTAGCTTCTTACGAAATAGCTGAATTGATTGCTGTTAACTTAAAACCTGCTTACTAACTACACTTACAGATCCTTCTGAAAATGGATAAATGGTTAAAAAGAAAAAAGTTTAATGATGATAATAGTGATAATGATAACGTTAGGGACCAAGTTAATGAGCCTACCCCCGGCACAAGTAAAAATACTTCTTGCTCAAAAAAATACGTTGTCCATCGGAAATATAATGATGATTTTTTGAAATTTGGATTTACCTCTACAATGGAAAATGACATAGTTGTTCCCGAGTGTGTGATATGTGGTTTTAAATTATCAAATAGTGCTATGGTTCCTAGCAAACTCCAACGTCACTTGGTGATTAATCATCCTTCGCTTTCAACAAAAGATAAAAGCTACTTTGAAAGGCTTTATCATCAAAAATTAAGCAAGTAAAAGTTTTTGAAAAACAAGTATGTGTGTCTGAAAAGGCTCAAGTAGCTTCTTACGAAATAGCTGAATTGATTGCTGTTAACTTAAAACCTGCTTACTAACTACACTTATAGATCCTTCTGAAAATGGATAAATGGTTAAAAAGAAAAAAGTTTAATGATGATAATAGTGATAATGATAACGTTAGGGACCAAGTTAATGAGCCAACCCCCGGCACAAGTAAAAATACTTCTTGCTCAAAAAAATACGTTGTCCATCGGAAATATAATGATGATTTTTTGAAATTTGGATTTACCTCTACAATGGAAAATGACATAGTTGTTCCCGAGTGTGTGATATGCGGTTTAAAATTATCAAATAGTGCTACGGTTCCTAGCAAACTCCAACGTCACTTGGTGATTAATCATCCTTCGCTTTCAACAAAAGATAAAAGCTACTTTGAAAGGCTTTATCATCAAAAATTAAGCAAGTAAAAGTTTTTGAAAAACAAGTATGTGTGTCTGAAAAGGCTCAAGTAGCTTCTTACGAAATAGCTGAATTGATTGCTGTTAACTTAAAACCTGCTTACTAACTACACTTACAGATCCTTCTGAAAATGGATAAATGGTTAAAAAGAAAAAAGTTTAATGATGATAATAGTGATAATGATAACGTTAGGGACCAAGTTAATGAGCCAACCCCCGGCACAAGTAAAAATACTTCTTGCTCAAAAAAATATGTTGTCCATCGGAAATATAATGATGATTTTTTGAAATTTGGATTTACCTCTACAATGGAAAATGACATAGTTGTTCCCGAGTGTGTGATATGTGGTTTTAAATTATCAAAAAGTGCTATGGTTCCTAGCAAACTCCAACGTCACTTGGTGATTAATCATCCTTCGCTTTCAACAAAAGATAAAAGCTACTTTGAAAGGTTTTATCATCAAAAATTAAGCAAGTAAAAGTTTTTGAAAAACAAGTATGTGTGTCTGAAAAGGCTCAAGTAGCTTCTTACGAAATAGCTGAATTGATTGCTGTTAACTTAAAACCTGCTTACTAACTACACTTATAGATCCTTCTGAAAATGGATAAATGGTTAAAAAGAAAAAAGTTTAATGATGATAATAGTGATAATGATAACGTTAGGGACCAAGTTAATGAGCCAACCCCCGGCACAAGTAAAAATACTCCTTGCTCAAAAAAATACGTTGTCCATCGGAAATATAATGATGATTTTTTGAAATTTGGATTTACCTCTACAATGGAAAATGACATAGTTGTTCCCGAGTGTGTGATATGTGGTTTTAAATTATCAAATAGTGCTATGGTTCCTAGCAAATTCCAACGTCACTTGGTGATTAATCATCCTTCGCTTTCAACAAAAGATAAAAAAAAAGCTACTTTGAAAGGTCTTTATCATCAAAAATTAAGCAAGTAAAAGTTTTTGAAAAACAAGTATGTGTGTCTGAAAAAGCTCAAGTAGCTTCTTACGAAATAGCTGAATTGATTGCTGCTAACTTAAAACTTATTACCTGCTTGTCGCAAAATTGTAAAAACAATGATTGGTGGATCAGCTGATATTGATATTTGCAAAATACCACTTTCAAATGATACAATCCATCGCAGAATTAAAGATATGTCAGAAAATATTCAGCAAAATACTGCAAAAACTCTTGCAAATTCGAATTTTGCTCTACAAGTTGACGAAACAACAGATATTACAGGAAATGCTCAATTAATTGCATTCGTTAGATTTATTCACGAAAATGATATAATTAATCAATTTTTATGTTGTCGAGAGTTACCTGATTTTACAACTGGTAAACATATTTTTCAAGTAATTAGTTCATATTTAGAAGAAATTAAAGTTTCTTGGAAGTCATGTATTGGCATTTGCACAGATGGTGCTCCAGCTATGACTGGACATCTAAAAGGATTTGTAGCACATGTTAAAGAACTGAATGAGGATATATTAGTTACCCATTGTTTTTTGCATCGAGAAGCACTTGTTACAAAATTTTTGCCATCAGATTTGAAAATAGTTCTGGGACAATGTGTTAAAATGGTTAATTATATCAAATCAAGACCATTAAGAAGTAGATTATTTAGTAAATTATGCCAAGCTATGGAAGCCAAGTACGAATCTTTGTTACTCCATACAGAAGTAAGATGGTTGTCCAGAGGAAAAGTTATATCTCGTGTGCTGAAATTAAAAGACGAAATGAAAATATTTTTTGAACAAAATAAAAATTATGAATTTGTTGATTTGTTGGAAAATAAAATATGGTGTACTAAACTGGCTTACTTATCAGACATTTTGTTATTTTTAACAACATCAATTCAAGTATGCAAGGGCCTAATGAAAATATCTTAAACTCAACCGATAAGCTGGTGGGATTCAAAAAACAAATAACTTTATGGAAAAATAAAGCTCAGGAAGGCAATTTAGAAAAGTTTGAGTCAGTTCCTAAAGACAGTTATAAAACTATTAAATTAATTGTTGTTGATCATTTGACAACATTAGAGGAAAGAATTATTCATTATTTCCCAAAATTAGATATTAAGAAATTTGATTGGGTTCGTAATCCATTTCTCATAACGGATACTTCTGTATTTGACTTAACTTTGAATGAAGAGGAAGAACTCATTTTGCTTTCCAATAATCCAGATTAATTTCCAATAATCGAGATTTAATTTTAAAACATTCAGAAGAATCAATTAATTCATTTTGGAGTAACATCAGATGCGATTATCCAATGATAGCCAAAAAAGCTTTAAACATATTATTACAATTTTCCACATCTTATTTGTGTGAATTCGGATTTTCAGCCAACATTAAAACTAAAAAAAGATCAAGATTGTTAAATGTAGAAGACGATATGAGAGTAGCATTGTCATTTTTACGACCAAATATAAATGAAATGATCAAAAAACATCAAGCTCAAATTTCGCATTAAAAATATTTTTATTATTAGCTTGTAATTAATCCCTTAATAAACGTTTAGTTATTATTGTAGTAAATATTAGTTTATTTCGTATATTTAAAATTTTTGTCATAAACTATTTATGCAGTGTGTTGTAGTAAGTAAATAATTTTTATCTTTTTCTTTGTGTGCCGCCAAATTTTGAAATCGTTAAATATGTGCCGCCACAAAAAAAAGGTTGAGAATCACTGATCTAGCCATTCAAAAGATATTCAAGGTTAAAAATTGAAAAATTTTATAAAAAAAACTTATAGTTTGGAATTTTATAACTTACTAAAAAATAATTATTAACAATTGAACTTCTATTATTTCTATAGGAAATTAAACGCTCTACAAAAAAGGCCTGTTGTAGTTTATCGATTACTCTAACCGTTTAACAACACTTATTGCTTATAGCCTTATTATTAACTTCGTTTGATTTCTATGCTGCTTCAATATTTTTATTTATATTTACTCATAAGTATATTGATATACTGCCGGATCAACTTGATTATATAAAAAAAGTGTTTTTCTAATAGTATCGCTGTATCAAGTGCTTGTTTGATGCTTGGTGGAGAGACAGGATTGACTGTTTCATTTTCTTCATCCACTTGTTGTTCATCAGTCTTTCTCACCGAATCAAGAATTCCATTTTAAAGAGTTTTTCGTTAAATCTAGTGACGTTATAAAGATTTTACATTGTATTTATAAATGCTTTAATGGTGAGCACTATAATGACATAGAAATCAATGATTTAATAGGTGACGCGTGATAAAATAATAGGGCGAATACTGACACATTCACCACCCAGCGTTTGACGATCTACGTGGTGTAGCGGCTAACGCACTGTACAAATTCCCAGGACTCTCAAAAAACTTGAATCCAATGACAAAGAACAAACAAGGCATGAATACGACCAAAAGACCGTTATGGACCTAACAATGACTACAACCACCGAAAAGTTCCGGCATTACTTACCCAAGTTCCTGTACCCTTATGGGACAGCAGCATGTATGCGATGCCACTGTTGTTGTAAACATCTATAGGCGATGGTAACTGCTAAATTCTAAGTGGGCCGTCAGCCTGTCTGATGTCCTACAGCAATAAAAAAAACAGAACTCGCAACTATACAATTCGTATTGCAAAATATTATACCTCGATGTAAAATGATAGTGGCACCATCTACCGATATTTTGTATCTCCTAAAAGTAAATTAAACACGCACTTCCGTAGGCTTACGGAGGCTACGGGTTCGGTTCCAGTCTCGCATGTGCGTGTTTATTTATATAATATGTATTTGTGTACAAAATAATATATTTAGTGTATTAGTAATTTAGTACCCACACAAGTGCTGAGCTATTTAATTTAGGACTAGATGGGGCTGTGTGAATTATCCTAGTATATTTATTAAAAAAAAAAATTTAAAACCAGTCCAACATCGTAAGAATGCGAGAAAGGATGAGTAAAAGACTAAAGCGGAAGTAACTAACTAGAATCTATGAACGTAGATCAATGATTCGGATAGTAAATTAACATTTGTTTAAACAATAAGAGCATAAATGAATAGCAGGGGTATATTGAATGACGAAGCCTCGATTGAGGCAGTGCCAACACCTCTTGGCGCCAGAATCAAATTATCAAACTGGCATGGACGAACGCTAACCCTGTCTCCTTTCAAATTTAATTGCGCTCGACATCACACGCCCATGAACTCTATAATGAAACGGCCGTATAAAAACAAAACTATGGGCATATATGATTAGGCCGATACACGAGTAAGGTAGAACCACTAAACAAACAACCATTACAATATTGCAGCGTCACCGTGTTGGAAATCACTTATTGTGGGAGTGACTTGCACTCGTGCGCAAGTGCCTTATGCTGCGCGCCTAGCTCATGCTGCTCCCCTCCATTCTTAACACTTGCTTACCTACCAACCCACATACATATTTTACGACAAATCCGAGGCTCAGTTCTGTTACCATTTTTGTATTTAATACAAATAAATATACAATCTGGCAACAAAATAGTACTGTAACACCTAAGCTAGGTAAGTACGTGTATTTTTAGCGTTAACGTCCACATAGGTGAGCTTGCGTGTGTGTGTGTGTGTGTGTTTTTGCGTGCTTGTTATAGAATATAAAATATAATAATAACAGTTACTTAATGGTACGCAATAAATCTCAAATTTATCAAAAAGAAATGAAATTATTTCAAACATCCTACCAAGAAAAATCTTACGCTTGATAATATGTATCTAATGTGTATTATTAGTAACCGCAAAAAATGTATTATCTAATATTTTGACAAAGGTTATATTTGGATTTTATATGAGCGACTTCTGTCTGATTATCTAAGTTGCGTAATGAAAATAAAATGTCCTTCGTTCCATAAAATGCACGCATCTCTCTGTCGCTTCAAGTGATTCCATAGAAAAGTATTGAGTAATAGTTTAGAGTTTATATTATAGTCGGGGTTACTGAATTCACATATTATAAATGAAGACATAATATTGGTAACTATGGTTAGTGTTATTCTTAATATATGCATACTATAATTGCGAAAATAACGACGGCATATTTAAAAAAAAATAAAACTCATTCAGAATTTTAATAACTCTACAGTGATTATTGTGCAGATATATTTTAAAACTAATAACTAAGACACGAATATCACTTTCCAGTGACAATAAAATATAGAATAGAAAATGTTCCAGTCAACACGACGTGTGTTCGACATGCATAACTAAACAATGGCGCGCGCCTCGGCGGACGGGTCAAACGAGGCGCGGCGCGACGTCAAATCTCGGGTTGCACTGACTTGGCGCCGCCTGCCACATCCGAGGAGGTTAGCACACTCATTCAAACGGCCAAAAAATAATATTACACATCCAAAACCCATGATATCGTGCTTCACTTCACAAAGTAATAAGCGACCGTGGCAAACAACTCCACACTAGTAGAACTGATTCCCTCCATTAACGAAAATGTAATGCGGCGAACATTTTAGAAATAAATAAAATACCTTTATATAAGACCTTCAATATTTACAATAACTTACAATAATACCTTACGTTCTAAATAGATAAAAATCGATATCGAATTGGATTATAAGCCCTTTGGCTAAATTTAAACCAAAAAAATTCCTATTTTATAAAAAGAATATTATATGACAATTTGTATTTAAAGTTATAAAAATGAGAATGCAAACAGACTATTAAAATGTGATTTTACACAAAAAATGAATGATTTGAAGCCGAATTGATAAAGGTGCATTATTTACAATTGCATTACTCGATAAGCTGTTGATAAACTGCAGTTTAGGGGTTTTGTTTACAGTTATTGTTGAGTATTGGTTAATAGCGCACATAAATGAAAAATGGAAAATAGTTTTCTGGAAATGATGACGCCATCAAGAAACAATATAACATTTAGAAAGAAGTCGAAAGCAAAAGCTCGGTCTCTTGAGGACATTACTCAATTGGATTCATCAGTATACTTGAAAATACAATTTTTAGCCTACCTAACTCATCTATAGAAGAAAATAATGAAAACAAAGAACTTTTGAGTAGAATAGAGGAGTTAGAAACAAAACTAAGAATTGCCAACCAGGAAATTGAAAATTTAAACACTAAAAACAATCTTCTTAAGTTGGAACTATGTAAAGCAAACAAAAGCTTACAATTATATAAAGAAAAGAAGAGTAGCTATCGAGATAGAATTTACTACATATAGTACACCACAATCAGGAAGTAAAAATAAAGCAGATATAAATACTAGAGAAATTGTAAGTAAAATAAATAATTCAAAAGAAATGTCATTGTCGAATCCAGTAACAGCTACTCAGACGTGTACAGGACTAACATTGGAAAAACACATCAAAGAAAATATGGTAGAATCGTACATTCCATCAAGATTCTCAGAAAGAAAGCTGAGTAATTCTACCCTCTCTAAAAAAAAGAAAGTTATAATCTATGCAGACCAACAGGGTCTAAATCTGCAAAAGAATCTTCAAAAGCTAATTGGAAGTGATTATCACGTAACCTGCACGTGGAAGTCGGGGGCTAAACTTTGTAATATCCTACCAAATTCGGACAAAGATCTTCACAATTTGAATAAAGATGATTATATTGTAATATTAGGGGGCTCTAACGACAAAAACCCACATGAAATCCAATCGGGTCTTAGTTTATGGCTTAGCAAGTTTGTAAATACTAATGTTATTATTTGTGAAGTACCTAACAATAAGTTTTTAATTGAAAAAAAGCTAAATTACCAATTGAAATTTTTATGTAGTAGATTTAATTATGTAAGCTATTTAAATTTTAGTAGATTCATGCCCATACTTAGATACTTTTCCCTGTATGTTAGTGGTATGCTTTTGAAAGACATTCTGAGAATGGGGTACGCACTAAACTATCAGCGGTATACGAGTACTTATGCCTTGGAAAATAAACAGGGAGCTATAACTAGTAAATGCAATGCAAGTACTCAAACTGACAATAATCAACCGTATTATAGTGAAAACAACCCGCCTAACCAAATCAGCGATTTAGATAAATGCATTAACCCAAACAATAGTTTATTTCGTGTATAATAATTTATATGTATTGCATCAAAACGTAAATGGACTTATAAGTAAAAAAGATGAGCTGATAGTAAGTATAGATAATTATATAAATACAAAAAATGTTTTATTGGATATAATTTGTATCACCGAACATAATATGACACAAAACGACATAAAAAATTTAAAAATACCGAATTATAGACTTGGTGCATATTTCTCTAGAAACAATAGAAATGGTGGATCCTGCATTCTCGTTCATAATTCTCACAAATACAAAATTCTAAAAGACGCTAAAATCCACAGCGTAACCAATATCATTGAATGCTCTAGTGTTGAAATCTTAGAACATAAAATTATTATTATCTGTATATATCAGGGGTGGCCAACCGGTCGATCGCGACTATAGTCCAGTCGATCGTAGCTAGATACAAAATATAAATACGTAGAACAAACTGCGCAACGTATTCACCAACTGCTGCATGCATCATCTTGTATCATTTTTTAATCGTCATTCCGTCACGTTATTTATCCTCTCTTCTACGCAGTTTAGCCCTCTTGTTTTCGGACTCGATGAACAATCAAGCGGGAAGCATATGGAAGGCGGGAAGCATATGGAAGGCGGGACGGGTGTCAAACCGTCAGTCAGTCAGTTGACAACAGAGACTAGCGGAATTACGACGTCGACGATTACCGATTATAATTACGATTAGTCTGCATCGCGCCTCATATATACATACGTTATGGATAAGTGGTTGAAAAGAAACGCTGAAGGAACATCAAATAAAGAAAGAAATGCTTCTGAAGGTTCCTTAAATAAAGTAAGATAATATTTTTGATATTGTTACTATTGCAAACGAACCCCTCAATAATCCTGCCTAATTTTCCACATCTTATTTGTGTGAATTCGGATTTTAACTCTTTGGAACAAAATAAAATATTCCAAAGACCGCCAAACCACATAAGGAAGATAATTATAGCGACAAATATAGCAGAAACGTCTATAACTGTAGACGATGTCGTGTACGTTGTCGATTGTGGACGTATTAAGTATAACGGGCTTAGTGTAGAAGAAAATATATCGACTTTGAAGACTGAATGGATTTCTAAAGCTAATTTGACACAAAGACGTGGACGCGCTGGTCGATGTCAACCAGGGATCTGCTATCATCTAGTCACGTCGCACCAAGCCCAACTACTCGAGGAACGTCTTTTGCCCGAAATGCAAAGGAGCGATTTACTGGAGACGGTATTGAGTATTAAAAAGTTGAGGCTAGGCTTAGCTTTGGAAGCTATGAGAATATTACCAGCGGTTCCTGCTGAGAAAACTATTGAAAATGCTGTGAAGAAGTTGCAACAGTGTGGTGCATTAGATAGCAAGGAATCTCTGACCCCTTCGGGATGGCACCTAGCACGGCTGCCGGTGCCGCCGTGCGCAGGCAAGTTGCTGATACTCGGCGCATTGTTCGGTTGCCTCGACCGTGCCGCCAGTGTTGCCGCTGCGTGGGGCTTCAAGGAACCCTTTCAATTAGTAATAGGCAAAGAAAAAGAGGTTGATAAGTGCAAACTTGGGTTTGCATTAAATGAACCGAGCGACCACGTTGCCATATCAGAAGCAATAATCCAATGGGAAAATTGCTCCAATCAACGCAAACGTTCATTTGCATATGAAAATTTCTTGTCAAACAACACCCTGCAATTATTGTCGGACATGAAAAACCAGTTTGGTGATAATATTTATCCAATGGGCTTTCTTAGCTCGCGAAATGTGAGGTCGCAGTGGGAGAACCGCAATTCGAGCAACTTGAGCCTTTTTAAAGCTATTGTTGCCGCGTCATTGTATCCAAACATCGGTACTGTGAGGTGGAATACTAGAGGGCGTAAGGCGTTGTATCCCACATTTAAAGTAAGGACTCCTGAAGAAGATGGTGGTGTGTCCATACACACGAGCAGCGTATTAGGTAAATTTCACCAAGGGGTATATATAAATCCTGGAGCAAAGTGGCTAATTTATACACTGAAGCAAAAATCCTCGGCAGTCTTTCTCTTTGATGTTACATTTGTGCACACTCTGCCTCTTTTATTCTTTGGCGAGTTGAATATCTCTAAAGCGGAAAAACCGTCAGATTGTTTAATAACAATAAAAACAATAAACGTGAGTTGTAACAGAGAAACAACGGCACTATT
This sequence comes from Malacosoma neustria, assembly GCA_963693495.1. NCBI lineage: Eukaryota > Metazoa > Arthropoda > Insecta > Lepidoptera > Lasiocampidae > Malacosoma > Malacosoma neustria. Next base: position 22,808,479 of record OY856371.1, on the reverse strand, counting down.
CTTTCGATTGCGGGCATTACTTGATCAAGTGTTGGCATCGAAAATTGCAAAGTCAAAAAATAGTGCAGCAACGCAAAGTGAATTTGAGACGGAGGTATTAGAAACGGTAATAAAATTAATAACTGCTGAAGATGAAGGTATGGATTTTCTGGATGATGAAGACTACTAAAATACAAGCATTAAATGCTTTCTACATATTCAAATAAATTAAATATAATAGAATGTATATAGAAAAACAAAGACTGCAATCTGACACGTCATTATATTAAAAAAACAATTTATCTTTAGAGTAAAACAAATGTGCAGATTTATATTTCTCATTTAAAAAGAAATTAATTTATGAAAACATAGACATGGACCATAAATAAATGAGGATCACATATCTAAAACAAACAAAGCCAAATTATATTTTTTTTGTTACCTAATAAATGTCTGAGTGTCGTCATAAATGTAGTGTGAATGTAAAATTCAGTATTAAAATACTTGATGCGTGTTTTGAACACTTCCAGTAATTTTCTCTAATTATATAATTATGACGAGATTATAAACTATTATTCGTAAACGTAGTTTTAAGGAATCTCAAAATTTTGATTAAATGTATATGTCTCAAAAAAAAAACCTTTCTGCAGTTAAGTTGTGCTAATTTGTATAAAAGTTTTAAATAAATATAATTAGTCTCCTGACCACTTGTTTTTAATTATACATGTCAATTGTGGTGGACTTCCGGTGGAGAGCGAATACAGTTGCGTGTGTGTTGATATTAATAATTAAAATTTAACAAAGTGTAGTAGATAATTAGTGAAATTAGACTAAATCAAGATCTTGGAAGCCGAATCTGTAATATCACATAATTGGAATCACTACAAATTGAGGCTAATGACTTCAAAACACTTAGTCGGTGAGGCCTTTTACAGTTATCGCAGCACATTTTGAATTTTTAACTGAAATAACTGAGAAATTTCTTTTGTTATGGAAAAAACAGCTGTTTGTTATTGGTCAATAAGATTTTGACGTAATAATAACCGGATGTGCCAACCAACACTGACAGCAGTGGTCAACTCTCAGAAATTAGTTTCGGATACACTGCTCACTGTCTTTAATCGATAAAAATCGATATCGAATTGGATTATAAGCCCTTTGGCGAAATTTAAACCAAAAAAATTCCTATTTTATAAAAAGAATATTATATGACAATTTGTATTTAAAGTTATAAAAATGAGAATGCAAACAGACTATTAAAATGTGATTTTACACAAAAAATGAATGATTTGAAGCCGAATTGATAAAGGTGCATTATTTACAATTGCATAACTCGATAAGCTGTTGATAAACTGCAGTTTAGGGGTTTTGTTTACAGTTATTGTTGAGTATTGGTTAATAGCGCACATAAATGAAAAATGGAAAATAGTTTTCTGGAAATGATGACGCCATCAAGAAACAATATAACATTTAGAAAGAAGTCGAAAGCAAAAGCTCGGTCTCTTGAGGACATTACTCAATTGGATTCATCAGTAATACTTGAAAATACAATTTTTAGCCTACCTAACTCATCTATAGAAGAAAATAATGAAAACAAAGAACTTTTGAGTAGAATAGAGGAGTTAGAAACAAAACTAAGAATTGCCAACCAGGAAATTGAAAATTTAAACACTAAAAACAATCTTCTTAAGTTGGAACTATGTAAAGCAAACAAAAGCTTACAATTATATAAAGAAAAGAAGAGTAGCTATCGAGATAGAATATGTAGTACACCACAATCAGGAAGTAAAAATAAAGCAGATATAAATACTAGAGAAATTGTAAGTAAAATAAATAATTCAAAAGAAATGTCATTGTCGAATCCAGTAACAGCTACTCAGACGTGTACAGGACTAACATTGGAAAAACACATCAAAGAAAATATGGTAGAATCGTACATTCCATCAAGATTCTCAGAAAGAAAGCTGAGTAATTCTACCCTCTCTAAAAAAAAGAAAGTTATAATCTATGCAGACCAACAGGGTCTAAATCTGCAAAAGAATCTTCAAAAGCTAATTGGAAGTGATTATCACGTAACCTGCACGTGGAAGTCGGGGGCTAAACTTTGTAATATCCTACCAAATTCGGACAAAGATCTTCACAATTTGAATAAAGATGATTATATTGTAATATTAGGGGGCTCTAACGACAAAAACCCACATGAAATCCAATCGGGTCTTAGTTTATGGCTTAGCAAGTTTGTAAATACTAATGTTATTATTTGTGAAGTACCTAACAATAAGTTTTTAATTGAAAAAAAGCTAAATTACCAATTGAAATTTTTATGTAGTAGATTTAATTATGTAAGCTATTTAAATTTTAGTAGATTCATGCCCATACTTAGATACTTTTCCCTGTATGTTAGTGGTATGCTTTTGAAAGACATTCTGAGAATGGGGTACGCACTAAACTATCAGCGGTATACGAGTACTTATGCCTTGGAAAATAAACAGGGAGCTATAACTAGTAAATGCAATGCAAGTACTCAAACTGACAATAATCAACCGTATTATAGTGAAATCAACCCGCCTAACCAAATCAGCGATTTAGATAAATGCATTAACCCAAACAATAGTTTATTTCGTGTATAATAATTTATATGTATTGCATCAAAACGTAAATGGACTTATAAGTAAAAAAGATGAGCTGATAGTAAGTATAGATAATTATATAAATACAAAAAATGTTTTATTGGATATAATTTGTATCACCGAACATAATATGACACAAAACGACATAAAAATTTTAAAAATACCGAATTATAGACTTGGTGCATATTTCTCTAGAAACAATAGAAATGGTGGATCCTGCATTCTCGTTCATAATTCTCACAAATACAAAATTCTAAAAGACGCTATAATCCACAGCGTAACCAATATCATTGAATGCTCTAGTGTTGAAATCTTAGAACATAGAATTATTATTATCTGTATATATCAGGGGTGGCCAACCGGTCGATCGCGATCGACCGGTCGATCGCGACTATAGTCCAGTCGATCGTAGCTAGATACAAAATATAAATACGTAGAACAAACTGCGCAACGTATTCACCAACTGCTGCATGCATCATCTTGTATCATTTTTTAATCGTCATTCCGTCACGTTATTTATCCTCTCTTCTACGCAGTTTAGCCCTCTTGTTTTCGGACTCGATGAACAATCAAGCGGGAAGCATATGGAAGGCGGGAAGCATATGGAAGGCGGGACGGGTGTCAAACCGTCAGTCAGTCAGTTGACAACAGAGACTAGCGGAATTACGACGTCGACGATTACCGATTATAATTACGATTAGTCTGCATCGCGCCTCATATATACATACGTTATGGATAAGTGGTTGAAAAGAAACGCTGAAGGAACATCAAATAAAGAAAGAAATGCTTCTGAAGGTTCCTTAAATAAAGTAAGATAATATTTTTGATATTGTTACTATTGCAAACGAACCCCTCAATAATCCTGCCTAATTTTCCACATCTTATTTGTGTGAATTCGGATTTTAACTCTTTGGAACAAAATAAAATATTCCAAAGACCGCCAAACCACATAAGGAAGATAATTATAGCGACAAATATAGCAGAAACGTCTATAACTGTAGACGATGTCGTGTACGTTGTCGATTGTGGACGTATTAAGTATAACGGGCTTAGTGTAGAAGAAAATATATCGACTTTGAAGACTGAATGGATTTCTAAAGCTAATTTGACACAAAGACGTGGACGCGCTGGTCGATGTCAACCAGGGATCTGCTATCATCTAGTCACGTCGCACCAAGCCCAACTACTCGAGGAACGTCTTTTGCCCGAAATGCAAAGGAGCGATTTACTGGAGACGGTATTGAGTATTAAAAAGTTGAGGCTAGGCTTAGCTTTGGAAGCTATGAGAATATTACCAGCGGTTCCTGCTGAGAAAACTATTGAAAATGCTGTGAAGAAGTTGCAACAGTGTGGTGCATTAGATAGCAAGGAATCTCTGACCCCTTCGGGATGGCACCTAGCACGGCTGCCGGTGCCGCCGTGCGCAGGCAAGTTGCTGATACTCGGCGCATTGTTCGGTTGCCTCGACCGTGCCGCCAGTGTTGCCGCTGCGTGGGGCTTCAAGGAACCCTTTCAATTAGTAATAGGCAAAGAAAAAGAGGTTGATAAGTGCAAACTTGGGTTTGCATTAAATGAACCGAGCGACCACGTTGCCATATCAGAAGCAATAATCCAATGGGAAAATTGCTCCAATCAACGCAAACGTTCATTTGCATATGAAAATTTCTTGTCAAACAACACCCTGCAATTATTGTCGGACATGAAAAACCAGTTTGGTGATAATATTTATCCAATGGGCTTTCTTAGCTCGCGAAATGTGAGGTCGCAGTGGGAGAACCGCAATTCGAGCAACTTGAGCCTTTTTAAAGCTATTGTTGCCGCGTCATTGTATCCAAACATCGGTACTGTGAGGTGGAATACTAGAGGGCGTAAGGCGTTGTATCCCACATTTAAAGTAAGGACTCCTGAAGAAGATGGTGGTGTGTCCATACACACGAGCAGCGTATTAGGTAAATTTCACCAAGGGGTATATATAAATCCTGGAGCAAAGTGGCTAATTTATACACTGAAGCAAAAATCCTCGGCAGTCTTTCTCTTTGATGTTACATTTGTGCACACTCTGCCTCTTTTATTCTTTGGCGAGTTGAATATCTCTAAAGCGGAAAAACCGTCAGATTGTTTAATAACAATAAAAACAATAAACGTGAGTTGTAACAGAGAAACAACGGCACTATTCTTTCGATTGCGGGCATTACTTGATCAAGTGTTGGCATCGAAAATTGCAAAGTCAAAAAATAGTGCAGCAACGCAAAGTGAATTTGAGACGGAGGTATTAGAAACGGTAATAAAATTAATAACTGCTGAAGATGAAGGTATGGATTTTCTGGATGATGAAGACTACTAAAATACAAGCATTAAATGCTTTCTACATATTCAAATAAATTAAATATAATAGAATGTATATAGAAAAACAAAGACTGCAATCTGACACGTCATTATATTAAAAAAACAATTTATCTTTAGAGTAAAACAAATGTGCAGATTTATATTTCTCATTTAAAAAGAAATTAATTTATGAAAACATAGACATGGACCATAAATAAATGAGGATCACATATCTAAAACAAACAAAGCCAAATTATATTTTTTTTGTTACCTAATAAATGTCTGAGTGTCGTCATAAATGTAGTGTGAATGTAAAATTCAGTATTAAAATACTTGATGCGTGTTTTGAACACTTCCAGTAATTTTCTCTAATTATATAATTATGACGAGATTATAAACTATTATTCGTAAACGTAGTTTTAAGGAATCTCAAAATTTTGATTAAATGTATATGTCTCAAAAAAAAAACCTTTCTGCAGTTAAGTTGTGCTAATTTGTATAAAAGTTTTAAATAAATATAATTAGTCTCCTGACCACTTGTTTTTAATTATACATGTCAATTGTGGTGGACTTCCGGTGGAGAGCGAATACAGTTGCGTGTGTGTTGATATTAATAATTAAAATTTAACAAAGTGTAGTAGATAATTAGTGAAATTAGACTAAATCAAGATCTTGGAAGCCGAATCTGTAATATCACATAATTGGAATCACTACAAATTGAGGCTAATGACTTCAAAACACTTAGTCGGTGAGGCCTTTTACAGTTATCGCAGCACATTTTGAATTTTTAACTGAAATAACTGAGAAATTTCTTTTGTTATGGAAAAAACAGCTGTTTGTTATTGGTCAATAAGATTTTGACGTAATAATAACCGGATGTGCCAACCAACACTGACAGCAGTGGTCAACTCTCAGAAATTAGTTTCGGATACACTGCTCACTGTCTTTAATCGATAAAAATCGATATCGAATTGGATTATAAGCCCTTTGGCGAAATTTAAACCAAAAAAATTCCTATTTTATAAAAAGAATATTATATGACAATTTGTATTTAAAGTTATAAAAATGAGAATGCAAACAGACTATTAAAATGTGATTTTACACAAAAAATGAATGATTTGAAGCCGAATTGATAAAGGTGCATTATTTACAATTGCATAACTCGATAAGCTGTTGATAAACTGCAGTTTAGGGGTTTTGTTTACAGTTATTGTTGAGTATTGGTTAATAGCGCACATAAATGAAAAATGGAAAATAGTTTTCTGGAAATGATGACGCCATCAAGAAACAATATAACATTTAGAAAGAAGTCGAAAGCAAAAGCTCGGTCTCTTGAGGACATTACTCAATTGGATTCATCAGTAATACTTGAAAATACAATTTTTAGCCTACCTAACTCATCTATAGAAGAAAATAATGAAAACAAAGAACTTTTGAGTAGAATAGAGGAGTTAGAAACAAAACTAAGAATTGCCAACCAGGAAATTGAAAATTTAAACACTAAAAACAATCTTCTTAAGTTGGAACTATGTAAAGCAAACAAAAGCTTACAATTATATAAAGAAAAGAAGAGTAGCTATCGAGATAGAATATGTAGTACACCACAATCAGGAAGTAAAAATAAAGCAGATATAAATACTAGAGAAATTGTAAGTAAAATAAATAATTCAAAAGAAATGTCATTGTCGAATCCAGTAACAGCTACTCAGACGTGTACAGGACTAACATTGGAAAAACACATCAAAGAAAATATGGTAGAATCGTACATTCCATCAAGATTCTCAGAAAGAAAGCTGAGTAATTCTACCCTCTCTAAAAAAAAGAAAGTTATAATCTATGCAGACCAACAGGGTCTAAATCTGCAAAAGAATCTTCAAAAGCTAATTGGAAGTGATTATCACGTAACCTGCACGTGGAAGTCGGGGGCTAAACTTTGTAATATCCTACCAAATTCGGACAAAGATCTTCACAATTTGAATAAAGATGATTATATTGTAATATTAGGGGGCTCTAACGACAAAAACCCACATGAAATCCAATCGGGTCTTAGTTTATGGCTTAGCAAGTTTGTAAATACTAATGTTATTATTTGTGAAGTACCTAACAATAAGTTTTTAATTGAAAAAAAGCTAAATTACCAATTGAAATTTTTATGTAGTAGATTTAATTATGTAAGCTATTTAAATTTTAGTAGATTCATGCCCATACTTAGATACTTTTCCCTGTATGTTAGTGGTATGCTTTTGAAAGACATTCTGAGAATGGGGTACGCACTAAACTATCAGCGGTATACGAGTACTTATGCCTTGGAAAATAAACAGGGAGCTATAACTAGTAAATGCAATGCAAGTACTCAAACTGACAATAATCAACCGTATTATAGTGAAATCAACCCGCCTAACCAAATCAGCGATTTAGATAAATGCATTAACCCAAACAATAGTTTATTTCGTGTATAATAATTTATATGTATTGCATCAAAACGTAAATGGACTTATAAGTAAAAAAGATGAGCTGATAGTAAGTATAGATAATTATATAAATACAAAAAATGTTTTATTGGATATAATTTGTATCACCGAACATAATATGACACAAAACGACATAAAAATTTTAAAAATACCGAATTATAGACTTGGTGCATATTTCTCTAGAAACAATAGAAATGGTGGATCCTGCATTCTCGTTCATAATTCTCACAAATACAAAATTCTAAAAGACGCTATAATCCACAGCGTAACCAATATCATTGAATGCTCTAGTGTTGAAATCTTAGAACATAGAATTATTATTATCTGTATATATCAGGGGTGGCCAACCGGTCGATCGCGATCGACCGGTCGATCGCGACTATAGTCCAGTCGATCGTAGCTAGATACAAAATATAAATACGTAGAACAAACTGCGCAACGTATTCACCAACTGCTGCATGCATCATCTTGTATCATTTTTTAATCGTCATTCCGTCACGTTATTTATCCTCTCTTCTACGCAGTTTAGCCCTCTTGTTTTCGGACTCGATGAACAATCAAGCGGGAAGCATATGGAAGGCGGGAAGCATATGGAAGGCGGGACGGGTGTCAAACCGTCAGTCAGTCAGTTGACAACAGAGACTAGCGGAATTACGACGTCGACGATTACCGATTATAATTACGATTAGTCTGCATCGCGCCTCATATATACATACGTTATGGATAAGTGGTTGAAAAGAAACGCTGAAGGAACATCAAATAAAGAAAGAAATGCTTCTGAAGGTTCCTTAAATAAAGTAAGATAATATTTTTGATATTGTTACTATTGCAAACGAACCCCTCAATAATCCTGCCTAATTTTCCACATCTTATTTGTGTGAATTCGGATTTTAACTCTTTGGAACAAAATAAAATATTCCAAAGACCGCCAAACCACATAAGGAAGATAATTATAGCGACAAATATAGCAGAAACGTCTATAACTGTAGACGATGTCGTGTACGTTGTCGATTGTGGACGTATTAAGTATAACGGGCTTAGTGTAGAAGAAAATATATCGACTTTGAAGACTGAATGGATTTCTAAAGCTAATTTGACACAAAGACGTGGACGCGCTGGTCGATGTCAACCAGGGATCTGCTATCATCTAGTCACGTCGCACCAAGCCCAACTACTCGAGGAACGTCTTTTACCCGAAATGCAAAGGAGCGATTTACTGGAGACGGTATTGAGTATTAAAAAGTTGAGGCTAGGCTTAGCTTTGGAAGCTATGAGAATATTACCAGCGGTTCCTGCTGAGAAAACTATTGAAAATGCTGTGAAGAAGTTGCAACAGTGTGGTGCATTAGATAGCAAGGAATCTCTGACCCCTTCGGGATGGCACCTAGCACGGCTGCCGGTGCCGCCGTGCGCAGGCAAGTTGCTGATACTCGGCGCATTGTTCGGTTGCCTCGACCGTGCCGCCAGTGTTGCCGCTGCGTGGGGCTTCAAGGAACCCTTTCAATTAGTAATAGGCAAAGAAAAAGAGGTTGATAAGTGCAAACTTGGGTTTGCATTAAATGAACCGAGCGACCACGTTGCCATATCAGAAGCAATAATCCAATGGGAAAATTGCTCCAATCAACGCAAACGTTCATTTGCATATGAAAATTTCTTGTCAAACAACACCCTGCAATTATTGTCGGACATGAAAAACCAGTTTGGTGATAATATTTATCCAATGGGCTTTCTTAGCTCGCGAAATGTGAGGTCGCAGTGGGAGAACCGCAATTCGAGCAACTTGAGCCTTTTTAAAGCTATTGTTGCCGCGTCATTGTATCCAAACATCGGTACTGTGAGGTGGAATACTAGAGGGCGTAAGGCGTTGTATCCCACATTTAAAGTAAGGACTCCTGAAGAAGATGGTGGTGTGTCCATACACACGAGCAGCGTATTAGGTAAATTTCACCAAGGGGTATATATAAATCCTGGAGCAAAGTGGCTAATTTATACACTGAAGCAAAAATCCTCGGCAGTCTTTCTCTTTGATGTTACATTTGTGCACACTCTGCCTCTTTTATTCTTTGGCGAGTTGAATATCTCTAAAGCGGAAAAACCGTCAGATTGTTTAATAACAATAAAAACAATAAACGTGAGTTGTAACAGAGAAACAACGGCACTATTCTTTCGATTGCGGGCATTACTTGATCAAGTGTTGGCATCGAAAATTGCAAAGTCAAAAAATAGTGCAGCAACGCAAAGTGAATTTGAGACGGAGGTATTAGAAACGGTAATAAAATTAATAACTGCTGAAGATGAAGGTATGGATTTTCTGGATGATGAAGACTACTAAAATACAAGCATTAAATGCTTTCTACATATTCAAATAAATTAAATATAATAGAATGTATATAGAAAAACAAAGACTGCAATCTGACACGTCATTATATTAAAAAAACAATTTATCTTTAGAGTAAAACAAATGTGCAGATTTATATTTCTCATTTAAAAAGAAATTAATTTATGAAAACATAGACATGGACCATAAATAAATGAGGATCACATATCTAAAACAAACAAAGCCAAATTATATTTTTTTTGTTACCTAATAAATGTCTGAGTGTCGTCATAAATGTAGTGTGAATGTAAAATTCAGTATTAAAATACTTGATGCGTGTTTTGAACACCTCCAGTAATTTTCTCTAATTATATAATTATGACGAGATTATAAACTATTATTCGTAAACGTAGTTTTAAGGAATCTCAAAATTTTGATTAAATGTATATGTCTCAAAAAAAAAAACCTTTCTGCAGTTAAGTTGTGCTAATTTGTATAAAAGTTTTAAATAAATATAATTAGTCTCCTGACCACTTGTTTTTAATTATACATGTCAATTGTGGTGGACTTCCGGTGGAGAGCGAATACAGTTGCGTGTGTGTTGATATTAATAATTAAAATTTAACAAAGTGTAGTAGATAATTAGTGAAATTAGACTAAATCAAGATCTTGGAAGCCGAATCTGTAATATCACATAATTGGAATCACTACAAATTGAGGCTAATGACTTCAAAACACTTAGTCGGTGAGGCCTTTTACAGTTATCGCAGCACATTTTGAATTTTTAACTGAAATAACTGAGAAATTTCTTTTGTTATGGAAAAAACAGCTGTTTGTTATTGGTCAATAAGATTTTGACGTAATAATAACCGGATGTGCCAACCAACACTGACAGCAGTGGTCAACTCTCAGAAATTAGTTTCGGATACACTGCTCACTGTCTTTAATCGATAAAAATCGATATCGAATTGGATTATAAGCCCTTTGGCGAAATTTAAACCAAAAAAATTCCTATTTTATAAAAAGAATATTATATGACAATTTGTATTTAAAGTTATAAAAATGAGAATGCAAACAGACTATTAAAATGTGATTTTACACAAAAAATTAATGATTTGAAGCCGAATTGATAAAGGTGCATTATTTACAATTGCATAACTCGATAAGCTGTTGATAAACTGCAGTTTAGGGGTTTTGTTTACAGTTATTGTTGAGTATTGGTTAATAGCGCACATAAATGAAAAATGGAAAATAGTTTTCTGGAAATGATGACGCCATCAAGAAACAATATAACATTTAGAAAGAAGTCGAAAGCAAAAGCTCGGTCTCTTGAGGACATTACTCAATTGGATTCATCAGTAATACTTGAAAATACAATTTTTAGCCTACCTAACTCATCTATAGAAGAAAATAATGAAAACAAAGAACTTTTGAGTAGAATAGAGGAGTTAGAAACAAAACTAAGAATTGCCAACCAGGAAATTGAAAATTTAAACACTAAAAACAATCTTCTTAAGTTGGAACTATGTAAAGCAAACAAAAGCTTACAATTATATAAAGAAAAGAAGAGTAGCTATCGAGATAGAATATGTAGTACACCACAATCAGGAAGTAAAAATAAAGCAGATATAAATACTAGAGAAATTGTAAGTAAAATAAATAATTCAAAAGAAATGTCATTGTCGAATCCAGTAACAGCTACTCAGACGTGTACAGGACTAACATTGGAAAAACACATCAAAGAAAATATGGTAGAATCGTACATTCCATCAAGATTCTCAGAAAGAAAGCTGAGTAATTCTACCCTCTCTAAAAAAAAGAAAGTTATAATCTATGCAGACCAACAGGGTCTAAATCTGCAAAAGAATCTTCAAAAGCTAATTGGAAGTGATTATCACGTAACCTGCACGTGGAAGTCGGGGGCTAAACTTTGTAATATCCTACCAAATTCGGACAAAGATCTTCACAATTTGAATAAAGATGATTATATTGTAATATTAGGGGGCTCTAACGACAAAAACCCACATGAAATCCAATCGGGTCTTAGTTTATGGCTTAGCAAGTTTGTAAATACTAATGTTATTATTTGTGAAGTACCTAACAATAAGTTTTTAATTGAAAAAAAGCTAAATTACCAATTGAAATTTTTATGTAGTAGATTTAATTATGTAAGCTATTTAAATTTTAGTAGATTCATGCCCATACTTAGATACTTTTCCCTGTATGTTAGTGGTATGCTTTTGAAAGACATTCTGAGAATGGGGTACGCACTAAACTATCAGCGGTATACGAGTACTTATGCCTTGGAAAATAAACAGGGAGCTATAACTAGTAAATGCAATGCAAGTACTCAAACTGACAATAATCAACCGTATTATAGTGAAATCAACCCGCCTAACCAAATCAGCGATTTAGATAAATGCATTAACCCAAACAATAGTTTATTTCGTGTATAATAATTTATATGTATTGCATCAAAACGTAAATGGACTTATAAGTAAAAAAGATGAGCTGATAGTAAGTATAGATAATTATATAAATACAAAAAATGTTTTATTGGATATAATTTGTATCACCGAACATAATATGACACAAAACGACATAAAAATTTTAAAAATACCGAATTATAGACTTGGTGCATATTTCTCTAGAAACAATAGAAATGGTGGATCCTGCATTCTCGTTCATAATTCTCACAAATACAAAATTCTAAAAGACGCTATAATCCACAGCGTAACCAATATCATTGAATGCTCTAGTGTTGAAATCTTAGAACATAGAATTATTATTATCTGTATATATCAGGGGTGGCCAACCGGTCGATCGCGATCGACCGGTCGATCGCGACTATAGTCCAGTCGATCGTAGCTAGATACAAAATATAAATACGTAGAACAAACTGCGCAACGTATTCACCAACTGCTGCATGCATCATCTTGTATCATTTTTTAATCGTCATTCTGTCACGTTATTTATCCTCTCTTCTACGCAGTTTAGCCCTCTTGTTTTCGGACTCGATGAACAATCAAGCGGGAAGCATATGGAAGGCGGGACGGGTGTCAAACCGTCAGTCAGTCAGTTGACAACAGAGACTAGCGGAATTACGACATCGACGATTACCGATTATAATTACGATTAGTCTGCATCGCGCCTCATATATACATACGTTATGGATAAGTGGTTGAAAAGAAACGCTGAAGGAACATCAAATAAAGAAAGAAATGCTTCTGAAGGTTCCTTAAATAAAGTAAGATAATATTTTTGATATTGTTACTATTGCAAACGAACCCCTCAATAATCCTGCCTATACTGCAAGAATTACGAAATTCGTTATTTCTTTTAACCATAATGGGGAAGCTTATACTCATTACACCGATTAATCAACTCATATATTAAAAATAATTAAGTATAATTAAGAAAGCTGATCATTCCCGAACACTGAGAAATATGTGTCGCGTTTATATCATTACTATATTTTTTTGTAGATCCTTGATAAATGTGCTCCAAAGAAATCAAAAACTTATCACTTTCACCAAGAATGGGAACTGGACTACTTAGTGTCTTTCCAAGTAAGCTACAGAATTGCACAAAAGTGTAAACCTTTTTCCGATGGAGAATACATCAAGGAAATCGTCAAAGCAGTGTCAGATTCGCTGTTCGTGAATTTAAAAAAATAAAATCGAAATTATAAAAGCTATTCATGGTTTACAGCTGTCTCGAAATACTGTGATGCGCCGTATAGAAACGATAAGTAAAAACATAAACGAACAACTACAAAAAGATATTGTCTGCTGTATTGCTTTTTCGCTACAACTTGAGTCGACAGATATCACTGATACTGCACAATTACTTATTTTTATTCGTATGATCTTTGAAGATTTCTCGACGAAAGAAGAACTGCTAAGTATGATTTCCTTAAAAGGAAAAAACTCGTGGCCTGATATGTTCACGGAATTCAAAGCATATATTAGCCAGATTAAGCTACCTTTGTATAAACTTGTATCAATGACAACTGATGGGGCTCCTGCAATGACAGGTATTCATAATGGTTTTATTGCTCTATGTCACAAAGACGAAGATTTTCCAGACTTCATTAGCTACCACTGCATAATTCATCAACACGTACTAGCTAGTAAAAGACTAAACACAAAACATGTGATGGATATTTCTTTCAAGATTGTAAATTCCATAAAAGGCAAATCTCTCCAATGGCGGCTCTTTAAACAGCAATTAGATGAGAAGGAACCAGATTTGGCATTGCACACTGACGTAAGGTGGTTGAGTCGAAGTAAGTTTTTGCAAAGATTTCGAGATCTATTGGACGAAATAATAAAATTTCTTGAAGAGAGGGGTGATGATTATCAGCAATTGCGTGATTTAGACTAGCAATGTGATTTAGCATTTTTAGCAGATTTTACTGGAAAACTGAGCACATTAAATCTGGAACAACAAGGCAACAATAAAACAGTAACAGAAATGATGAGTTCTGTTGCAACATTTCAAAGTCAAATAGCGTATATGATAGTTGACATCGAAAAGAAAAGATTTCAACAATTTGTAAACATCAAGGATCATTATGGAAAAACACACTATACCTACAATTTCATTCCTGACAAGTACACGGCAGAAATTAAGGCAGTGGTATTAGACTTCGAAATTAACTTTAGTGATTAAAAAAAAAATTGAGAAGTTGGTAGAATTCATCAGTTTTCCGTTTAATAATTCCACTGACCATAGTGATATTTTTGAATTGGGTACTTAATTTGCAGATACATTTCAAATGGACCACATGATAATTCAAAACGAAATTATTACTCTGCGCTGCGACATATTTTTAAAAGCAAGGTCATCCTCAGGTCTTGATTTCTGGGCATTGGTTTCCAAGGAGAAATATCCAAATTTGAAGAAATGTGTTGAGCAACTACATTCGTGTTTTGGTTCAACATATTTATGTGAGTCAGCAATTTTCTACTTTTTACCAAACAAAAAATAAACACCGTTCTCGCTTGACAGACGCTCATACATTGGATTCTTTAAGGATGCCAATTTCCAACTACAAACCTGATTTTGCTAATTTATCGGAAGATGCTCAGACGCAATGCTCACACTAATAAAAATAAATAGTTACTAAGAATAATTTTCAGTTTTATGTTTACCCTCTTAATAAAATAAAAAATACCACATCATTGTGTATTGAACTATGCTGTTTCATTTAAGATTTCCAGAAGTATGGTATTAATTGGTCGATCGCCCGATGGTTTCGTCTGTAAACAGTAGATCTTGGGTCTAACCAAGTCGGCCACCCCTGGTATATATCAACCACCTAAATTAAAAATAAAAGAAATTGAGACCTTTCAAGATAATAGATAAAATTAGGTATGGTAACGATACAGTTACTGACCCTTTTAAAATTACTCAAATATTTAATAATTACTTCGCTGATATTGTAACATGTACTGACAGTAACATAATTAATTATTCTAAAATTATGACATACAATAAATCTAATTCGTGTTTCGTGAAACCAACACTTCCACAAGACATAACAGAAATAATTAAAAATTTAAAGAATAAAGAAAGTACAGGTCACGATGGTATTAGTACAAAAATTATAAAGTCTGTATCTACAGTTATAGCACCTGTTCTTAGCCACATTGTCAATAAATGTATTGAAACTGGAGTCTTTCCTGAGTCACTTAAGCTCTCTATCATCAAACCAGTATTTAAAAAAGAAAATAGAGAAGATGTTACCTTCTATAGACCCATTGCGTTAATCCCGGTGTTTGCAAAAATTTTTGAACGAGTAATATATAACAATCTTAACGATTATTTTGAATCCAATAAAATTATAAATCAAAACCAGTTTGGTTTTCAAAAAGGAAAGTCTGTAAATGATGCTTTACATAAGTTTTTATACGAAGTGCTAACAGCTCTTGACAAAAAAAAGCAAATTGAGGCTCTTTATATGGACATGTCTAAAGCGTTTGACTATGTAAATCACGATTTGTTGCTCAAAAAGTTAGACATATATGGGGTACGAGGAAAAGTACTAGAATTAGTAAAATCATATTTGCTATGTAGAAAACAGCAAACAGAAATTACTAAATTTTGCCCAAACACAAAAACTTTAAAAAAGTATAAATCAGATGAAAGAACAATAAATGGTGGTGTGCCACAGGGGAGTATACTAGGTTCTTTTTTATTCCTGGTTTACATTAACGACATGCCGTTATCAATAGACTACCCAATAGTGTTGTTTGCTGACGATAGTACTGCTCTAATAAGAAATAATGTAAATATTGACTACGAAAATGAAATAAATAAAACTTTAAGTGACATAATTAATTGGCTAAATATAAATAAACTTAAAATAAATATAGAAAAAAACGTGTTGTATGACTTTTAAAAATAAAAATTGTAAATGTATTCCGTTAGCAATAAACTATAAGGGAACATATATTAATCAGGTGGAAACCACAATGTTTCTTGGTATAAATATAGACTCAAATATGACATGGAGATCACATTCTGATCAAATTTGTATTAGGCTGAACCAATTCGCATATGCGTTATATATGCTTAGAAAAGTCGCAAGTATACACGTATTACTCAGTGCATATCATGCTTTTGCGGGTTCCACACTTAGATACGGTGTACTCTATTGGGGAAACTCTGCGAATAGAGAAAGTGTGTTTAAAGCCCAAAAGAAATGCGTTCGTTCCATATGTGGACTTCAAGCAAAAGATACGTGTAAACCACATTTCCTTAATCTCGGAATATTAACATTTCCTTCAATGTATATTTATGAAGCGGCAATATTTGTTAGGAAAAATATAAATAGCTTTTCAACTTTAAAAGGCATTCGACACAACACAAAATTATGCAGTGCTACATGTCAGACTACTAAATTCAGCAAGAGTATTTTTGGTATGGGCATTAGAATATATAACCATCTTCCAACTTATATAAAGTCGGCTCAGTCTTTGAATGCCTTCAAAATGAAGTTAAATATATTTTTAATTTATAAGACTTATTATACAATTGATGATTATTTTAATGACAATTTTGATAATGTAACTAATGACTGACGTAAAAATGATTATATATTCAATAAATTGTATTCCGAAAAATAAGTGGTAATTGTGAAATATGTTATAAAAGTAAAAATTGACAATGTATATATGCTATACCTCAAAAGGGTCTATGTATAATGTATTGTTATATATAAGCATGAATAAATGGAATTGGAATAGAAGACTTCATACAAGTTTGGGGCAATAACATAATAATTAACTGTCTGCGACAAACATCACCTGACAAAAAAAATATCTGGCAAAAGCTGGATCGACGAACCAAACTCTGTGGCAAACTTTGGGAGAAGCCTATGGTCTTCAATAGGATGATTATGAAATCTTTAGATACCATCGTCACCGAAGTTATTAATCTAGGTTCCAATCAAAGTTTCCACTTGGAGACTGGATTTCATTTATCAATGCAATAACAGGGTGTGACTTTTATTCATAAACTCGGTGACCCTTTCTTGTCTTGAACAATAACTCACAAGTAAAAATTTAGAATAGCTTTAGTTAGAATTTAATTTCACAGCCATTGCAGTCTGACCAACCCCGAAAGAAGAAAGTGAACTGTGTCAGTTGTTTGCGGTTTAAAAAACATAGAAAGGTAAAGTGTATTAGTTGCCTTTTCGGACTACATAGGAAAGTAATCGGCTGGCCCTATTTATATTTATAGTCGTAACTATCCGGCCTTTAGCTAATATTTGTCTTGAGTTTATTTTATAATGTCATTATAATAAATCATGATAATAAATATAAATAAAATACAGCGACAATTCACACAGCGCCAGTAGCAAAGTAATCAGAAGAGCGCTTGTCTTATAGTCAATATACTACTTATATAATTTATTTTTGTAAATAAATACATATTATATATAAATTCTACTCTTTAATTTCCTCAGGCGTTCTCTAACGCGTGTTATCCGTCTACTTAATAAACACAATACTTAAAATGCAAATATCTAAATAAATAATTCCTTGTAACTATCATTTTAAAACAGATGAATCTTGCAAATCACTGTCTTAATTAGAGTGAGAAGTGTCAACGGAGACGATGGTTCGGCAAAATGAATAAATCGCGACTTAATATATCTTCCGTAACGGCACCACTCCCATCGTCGAATGAGAGTTAATAGCGCGTGCAAACGTTATTAGCGCCAAAAATGTTACGAGTGTTTGGAAATATTTTTTACAGTGAAATAGTACACTCGGTCTGCGAGCAGGCGCCACGAACAAAAAACACCGTTGTAATTGCACCCGAGTTTAAACTCCTAATTAGAGAATGCCAATTCCGTATTTATTGTGGAACCTCTTTTAATATGAAATAACTAATTATTTTTACATTTTTATTATTGAATGGACGAACAACAGACGCCAATATCTGAACATATTTAGTCTTTATCCCAATTGTTTGACAACATCACGAAAAAGCATAGAAACAAAAAAAGGGCGTATAGATATTTCTGTGACATACTTAAAAGCTGAGCTTAAAGAAAATGTATTAAGAATCAAACGGCATAAATAAAAGGTACTTAAATTAAAAAAAAGACTGCATAAATCTACATAAATTAGCCAATATAAAGGTTATTAACAATAATATTATCCGTCATAGCAATATAATTGTTGGTTCGGCCTATAAATTCGTATGATTCGGATTTAATTACTCAGATCAGGGCTTGGCCCGCCCGAAAGCAACCAGTCGTAAATCAACAATAAAAACACTGAGATTACGTATTTTTATTGGCTAAACAAACCTATATCCACACAATTACAAGACCGTTTGCAGAGCGTTAAATTATAATGAATTGATTTGAGATCACCAACAGTACCACCAACAAAGCTTTCTTGTTACGGCGTATAATTTGGATTGTATTTGATAAATAATCGAAATTTAAAATTAGATTAATTAATCGAGGTATCGCAATGGAATTGACAGAGGGCATAAGAGCAAGCTTGTGTATCGCCGTGAAATTAAATTTTTTTGACAAAACAGAATACAGCTATATTTGATATTAACAGAATCAACCTTCAGAGCCTTCAGATTCCTAATTCAAGAGGAATATTAGCAAAAGGAGTTATAAACAATAACCCAATTCTTTACGACTCCCAAGAAACGAGTGGACATGGTCACATCTTTGCGGTCAACTAAGCTTTGTGTAATAAATAAATATATATAACATATTGTTTGCCTATCCGCGACCAAACAAAAGCTTTAAAGATTATTGGCAAGTCTAACAAAGCCGTCTGTATAAAAACAATATTATCTCGTATCACGTTATCTGAGTTTGTAATACGAGAAGGACAGTTTGTTACATTTAAAGTAATAGCCCTCAGGGAACCAGCACAAAAAATATAACAAAGATCACATCCCAGATATGGTTGGTTTGGTTAACCAGAGATCACCGTGGCCAAGAAATGTATGCGTTGTGTTTAATCATCAATTGCCACAGAAATGCTTCATTATTTTTAGTATTTCAATATGCTTTTTTATTTACATTGATTTAGAATTCATTTTATTATTAATTAAAAAATCAATGTTACATATTAAGAATGTTTTTTTTTTTGAATTTACATGTTTTTTCAATAACTTTTACTTACTAACATCAAGTAATTTAATATAAATTATTATTAAATAATAGACGCAAACCTCTTAAAACTAAATACAATTCCGCCTTATGAACGTATTTGATTCGAATTATTAATTCCAACTAACTAAACGGCTGAGTTAGTATTTTCTTGATAATATTATTTCATAATAATAATTTTAAACTTCACAAACTGTTTACATTTAAAATATCTTCAGCAGATAATTACTCAAGATTAATATAGTGTAAACGGGAACTTCATGGAGTGTTAAGAAATCCACTAATTTATCACAACTAATCATCATCGAGATTATTAATGGAAGCTGTTTACGCACTTCTTAAGATAGGAAGCTATGATGATATTTAAATATCCCATTTCAAAGGGATACATGCATTTCAATAAAAAAAATCATATGAACCCACACACAAAGATATTTCCACAAATCTATAATTCTATCAGCGAGACAGACACACACGAAAATAAGCATCAAAGTGTTTTTTAGATGGAAGACGGCAAATGTCGAGTAGCGTGCTACAGTGGTGAACACGTGTTACATATTGTCTAACAATATTTACCGCGGCTTTATTAGCTCGGGAAGCGGACTGAACAAAATGAAAATAGTCGTTCTACATTTTGAAGCATATGTCATGGCATAGCTCGACGGCTGGGATTAACGGAAAAAACTACAAGATGTACACAAAAACAACAAGACAAATTACAAAAGAAAATTATTAACGCTATAATGGAAAAGTCTAATTATATTCTGTTAACAGCTATTAACATACCTTACGAAAGGATACCAATAAAATTCAAATGAAATTGAGTCGACTCTTGATTTACAACGAATCAATAAAAAGGAGGCTATCATTACCCCTTTTATGGCGTATTCAATAAAAGTAATGTACTCGGTAATCAATGTGATGACAGAATGGGCTTTCGGGTTAAATGATGATGAACTTTGTATTCTTATTATTTGAACATTGTATTTGTTCTATCCACTCCAAGTTTATAGGACTGATATAATTTACCAATCGTGTATATTCGTTGAGAACACATCAAAATTAGCGGATCTTTGATTATATGACGTCTATATATCAAGTGCGGGCGTGGAAAAACCGTAAACACAATAGTAGGATTGAAAAAATAGGGGCTTGAGAGATTGCTCGTAAAATAAAACAAGAGACCACGTCCGGAGATACGTCAAGATAGCAATGCGGCGGGGGGGCGCAGGCCGGCGCCGACTGCGCTCCCCGAGACCCAATTAGAAGCACACCTTTTGGACATGTGCTCTCACTTGGCGCTAACTAACGCAACGCCCAAAAACCGAGGATACGGGACAACTACATCCGTTACCGTTTATCACTTTTTTTTATACACAATTATAAATTCCTTGTAACAAGACAAGGTTTGCAAACAATTCGACCTTAAGATTTATGAGGTCGCCTTTTGTTTTTAGCCCAGGCGCCAGAGGTAGTTGAGTATGCAAAATATGAGGACCGGCAACCTTGCTCAAATTCTTTTACCTGAGACCCTAAATAATAGAAAATCACATGTTGCCAGCAGCTGTACTGGTCCCTTTCCCTTTCCCCTACCCTTCTCTCTGCTCGGCACATTGCTGAATCATAGCGCTTGGAGTAGTCAGTAAAAAAGAATTCATAGCCCATAACGGCTCATTTTTGCGTATCTAAGTAATATTGCAAGTGTTGCATGATCGCCTTATAGTGATTTTAAACGATATTGGACTGGACGGTAAAGACGTACGTATTGTTCGGAACTTGTATTGGAATCAGCAGGCAGCGGTGCGCATTGATGGCGAGTGTACTGAACAGATTGAGATCAAGAGAGGAGTGCGGCAAGGCTGCATTTTATCGCCTACCTTGTTCAACTTGTATTCGGAGACGATTATAGCAGAAGCTCTTGAAGACCTAGATTGTGGAGTTAGGATTAATGGGCGTGTTATCAATAACATTAGATACGCAGATGATACAGTTCTTATTGCATCTACAGCAGCAGATTTGCAGGTGATCGTCGACAGAGTTAACGAGTGTAGTGAAAGGGCTGGCCTTCGGATGAATGTCAGCAAGACTAAGTTTATGGTGATTTCCAGGAATCTCAATATTGACCCGATTATCACAGTGTCAGGGCGATCTCTCGAGCGGGTGCATAAGTATAAATACTTAGGCACATGGCTCACGGAAAACTGGGATAGTGAGTTGGAAATAAGAACCCGCGTGGAGATTGCTCGTAGTGCCTTCAATACCATCAGATCCGTACTGTGCTGCCGAAGTTTAAAGATCGACTTGCGTACACGACTGTTGCACTGTCACATTTGGCCTATGCTTCTGTACGGATGCGAGTCTTGGACTATTAAAGAAGACCTCAGGAAGCGAATTGAAGCTTTTGAAATGTGGGCATACAGGCGTATGTTGAGGATAAGTTGGACGCATAAAGTCACAAATGAGGAGGTTCTGCGGCGAGCTGGACGGAAAAGGGAACTTTTGTCTATCATCAAGAGACGAAAAACTGCATATCTCGGTCACGTGCTCAGGCACGATAGATATAGCCTCTTGCAACTCATAATGATGGGCAAGGTTGCCGGTAAACGTCGAGTTGGTCGAAGAAAGAAGTCGTGGCTCCGTAACATCCGAGAGTGGACTGGAATAGCGAGCGTATCCAAATTATTTCGACTCGCTAAGGACAGACAGCAATTCCAGAAGTTGGTAGCCGACCTTCACTAGTTGGAGAGGCACTTGAAGAAGAAGAAGAAGTAATATTATTTAAGTATTTTTGCAGTCGAATGTTTTATTAATGTGTTTTATTTAAATAAAAAGTGCGGACAATGTCACTACAAGTGGCAAATGTAAAGAAGCGAAAACTAAACGAATTGTCATGTTTGTTTTGTGATAAAACGGGTGATTTAGTGAAAAACCCAAAATCACAAACGTTTGTTAGTATTCAAAGAGCAGCAGATCGCAGAAAAGATGCCATTAGTAAGCAAATAGAAAGTAATACAGACTTTAGTGCACACAGTTATTCCTGGCATCGAACTTGTATTGCAACTTATATTAGTGAAGAGAAAATAAGGCGTCGAGAATTAGCATTACTAAATCAGGAGAATGTCTCTATTTCCACCTCCTCTACAGAAGCAAATGTTTCAGGTAGCCAACGTGTTCGTCGGTTATTAAGAAGTGAAATAAAACTTGATACAAATCAGAAATGTTTAATTTGTGGTAAACAAACAAGAAATAAGAACAAAACTCTTTTTTTATGTTCTGAAATTTCAGCAGCGGAACAAATTTTAAATACTGCCCGGAAAAAACAAGATGAGGTTTTCACTAAAATTAGTACTTGCGAACATCCAGCCGATTTATTTGCAATGGAAGTGAGGTATCATAAACATTGTTATCGTGATTATCTGCGACTATCAAGAAATTCTGAAAATCCAGCAGGCAGACCTTCAACTAAAATACCATATGACATACTTATGGAGGCATTTGAAAAGCTGATTAATGAAATGAAACATCAATTAACATCTCACTCTTTTGAAGTGTCATTCTTGGCCAAGCGACTAGCTGAACTCACTGAAATAGAAGATGCAATTGTAGATAATCGCGTTATGAAATCACTGCTCATTGATAAGTATGGTGAAAATGTTCTATTTTCATATCCGAATGATAGATCAAAATCATCATTGGTGTTTATGGGCAATATATCACTGGATGAAGTCATTGAACATATTCGTACCGTAAATTCAACAAACTACACTGTTCAAGTAGCTAAACAACTTCGAAAAGAAATATTAAATACCAAAGTAATACCAGATGGGTATTTATGTGATGAAATTTTAATTGAACAGTTTTTACAAAAAGGTCAATTACCAAATAATTGGCAAATGTTTATGCAAGCATTGTTCAGTTCAAAGAATAACAAATTAAGTGAAAATTATAATCGACGAGCGTTATCAGTGTTTTATGATATATATTTCACGATTACTCAGAAAAAGACTCCAAAGCATATAGCTTTAGCTATATGCACAAGTAAATGAAGATTGCGAGTTATATATTTGTGGAGGATTTGCAGATCCAACAAAATGTTTCAAACTACAAGCTTCTTCATTTTTTGAAGTACCTGACTTGAACTCAAACCATTTAGAAGAAGATTCAAGGATGTTTGGTCATATATTTCACGCAGTGAAAATCAAACTTGGTCATATCATAATCATTAGCGTTGATACAGACATTTTTATTTTCGGAATTTACTTCTGGAACAAGCTTGCACGTCTGGGCTGTTTAGATCTATGGTTCGACGGTTCCTATAAGAAAAAATACATTTCAGGATGTCATCTGGCTGCTCAATCCCTTGGAGAAAATATTTGTAGTATTTTGCCAGCATTACATGCTCTGAGTGGTTGCAATTGGACTAGCAGATTGGGCTCGAAAAAAAAAATGCTTTAAAAGCTGCATCGTTGGATTTTGTACAAGAAGCTCTAAAACATTTGGGAAATCCATACCTAAGTGTCGAACAGCTAAAAGAATTGGAAAACATTTGCACCTATCTTTTTTCAAAAAAAAACTCAACAGCTGATGAACTTTAGTATAAGTTAATTTCCCAAAATATCGGTTTCGGATTAAATTTATTAAAAGTTATTTGCACATCAGATGCTCTACATTTACATCTATAAAGAGCTTCAGCCCAAACATATGTATGGGTGAATGCTGACCAAACTCTACTACAGCCTATTGATTAGACTATGAAAAGAAAGATGGTAAATTATACCCATGACAAATGACTAAGCAACCACTGCCGGAATTGTTGATTCAACCTTGTAAATGTACATCTAATTGTAAAACAATGGCTTTCTCTTGTAAAAAATTATATATTAATTGTAGTTCCGCGGACCCACTCAACTCCTTAAGCTGATACAGGAGAGCACCGTGGGGACGAAATCTTGATCCCCTGGCGCTAACACTATAGAAGAAGCTCGCCCCGACACAATATGCGCGCCGGCGCCAGCCCGGGCCACGAGATTGGCTGGCCACATATCCGTGGGCCCGGGCGTAGGCGATTAGAAGGGGTTTTGGTGGGTAGTCGCATGACCAAACATCTTTCCCGGAGTCCCACATATCCCTCGGTCCACCCGGGCCGGGGGAACCCGTCAAAAGAGGGTTTTTTCCCCGAGACAAAAAAATATATTCTTCTCCAAATACTGTATTTAATTTTTAAAGGTTTTAATAAAAAGTAATATTAGAATAATTTCAGCAGTAATCGCATAATGATTGATTTAAAAAAATTTAAACATATATATGTTGATGTTTGCTACTTGTTTTGATGTAGAATGAAGCGGAAGGGTCACGTTAGGAATGACCGTGACAAAGCAGATCTTCCTTATCGTTCTCTCACTGCTGAGGATCGCGACCACGTGATTTTCCTCCATAGTAAGTAGTAATTTATATCAAAAATAACCTTAACTTCAAAGTGAGCAGGCCAATTTTTTCTGAGGCGAACTGTTTACTCTGTACTAAAAGTAACTTAGCAATAATAGTAATTTATCGATCACCCTGTTTTAGAAATATAGATATCTTCCTGAATGATTTGAATCGGTTACTGGATTCTTTAAAGAAATTTGAAAATATCTTCCTTACCGGAGATATTAATATTAACATTTCTAGTGATAATGATGAAACCATTCGGGATAATTATTTGACGCTAATGGCATCCCACGGTTTACTCCCAGCATATGATACACCTACTAGATTAGAAAGTTGTCTGGATCATGTTTTCATTAGAGGCCGTGACAAGGCTACTATTTTGCAATTGGAGTCTTATATTACTGACCATATGCCAATAGTTGCACTTCTAAAATGCTATAAATATAATGTACCAATTAGACAAAGAACTATCATCGACTATGAACAAATTGCGGTGGATATACAACAATTGAAATTTAATGAAATACTATACTCTAAAGATGTTGATTATGCGGCCGACGAATTGATATATAAACTTCAAACCATTATCCGCAAAAACTCTAAACAAGTCACAATTTCTAGGAAAAAGTCAATTTTAAAGCCATGGATAACTCCTGGTTTGCTAAGATGTATAAAACATAGAGATAGACTTCATAAGAAAACTAAAATGAACCCTACTGATGACAGTTCTTGAATTATTTATACACGTTATAGAAATTATTGCAACAAATTACTAAGAAGGTTAAAAAAAGACTATGAACAAAACGAATTTAATAAAGCTAAAAACAACATAAAGCGAACTTGGGACTTGATAAAAACTGTAACAGATTTACACAATAAACCGAGTACCTCCACTTGTCTCACTCCATTCTTAAATAACCCTGTTACAACAGTGAATGCCCTCAATCAATACTTTGTTAACATAGGCAATCAGCTGGCACAAAAATTATCACCTCATATAACTTTATCCCCTAAAATGACACAAAATAAAAATAATTACAATTCATATAAATCGTTCGTCTTGCTCGAGGTCGACGACGCTGAAGTCGAATCTATAATATTAGAATTGCGAAACGATTGTGCTACTGGATATGATAACATATCTACCGGATTTGTTAAACATTTTCGAAACTATCTCATTCCTTCAATTGTCCATATTTGTAACTTATCAATTAGTTCTGGTATTTTCCCTACTGCATTCAAAACTGCCTTAATTCACCCTATCCCGAAGGTCGGTCCTTCTGATACCTTTAACAATTTTAGACCTATTGCTGTGCTATCAACGTTATCAAAGATTCTTGAAAAAGTAATTAAAAAACGCTTACAAAACTATTTGGAAAAATTCAAATGTATTGCAATGAACCAATTTGGCTTTCAACCTGGCTTATCAACCGAGGATGCTGTAATAAATTTAACAAACTGTATCGTAAATAACTTGGATAAACAAAATAAATGTATTGCAGTTTTCCTTGATCTCTCTAAGGCTTTTGATACCGTCTCCATACCCATACTTTTATCAAAGTTACAAGCTATCGGAATCAGAGGCAATTGTCTTAACCTTTTTCGCAGTTATCTCAATAGTAGACTTCAAAAAGTTAAAATAGACACTTACGAAAGCACTGAGCTCTCAATTAATTATGGAGTGCCTCAGGGCAGTGTCTTAGACCCACCTTCTTTAAAATATACGTAAATGAACTTTGCCTACTTCAAATTCCTCAATGTGAAATATACTGTTACGCTGACGACACCGAATTAGTCATCTCGGGCGATAGCTGGGACGAATTTAAAAATAGTGCTCAACAAGCTTTGTCTATAATCATGAGATGGTTAAATAATAATTTACTTACACTAAATATCGAAAAATCCAAATATATAGCTTTTTACTTATCTGACTGTAACAGACCACCCGTAACTTTTGACATAAAAGCGCACTCCTGCTTGTCACTATCAAAGACTTGCTCTTGTTTGAAAATTAGTAGAACCAACAGTATACAATATCTAGGGATAACTATCGATGAAAGGCTCAACTGGAAAAAACACATAGATAGCGTATGTGCCCGAGTCCGTAAACTAATTTTCATAATGAAAAAGCTTCGTAGCTCAGCAAATCCCGATGTCCTTAGGATGACATATGATGCCTTGTGTCACTCTATAATTAGATATTGCATTCCTGTATGGGGGGAACTCATAAATCATCTCTTTTAAAACTTGAGAGAGCCCAAAGAGCAGTGCTGAAAGTTATGCATTTTAAACCATTTCTATACCCGACTATACAACTATATAACGAGTGTCAAGTACTCACTGTCCGTCAATTATATATTTTGTGTACTATTCTTCGTAAACACTCTGAATTACCCAACCACTTACCCAAGCGAGATTCATTGAGAAGAAGACTAAAACCATACACAGAAATCGCTTCAAGAACCTCATTTGCCAGCAAACATTATGTTGTTACAAGTTCGTATTTGTATAATAAAATTGATAATATCCTTCATATCGTAAGCCTAAACAAATTTGAAATAAAACAGAAATTAAGAGATTGGTTATTAAAGATGGACTACCATGAAACAGAAAAATTAATACATATAGGTGAGTAAACCGATAAATTATTTATATCTGATACACATGCATAACACGCACGCACACTCACACCCACACACCACACTCACACATTCGCACGTACACACACATACACACGCGCGCACACACATTTATTCTACTGCGCTTCGCTACGTTCTAACTCGTATCATCCCCATCACATACATATCAGAGAGAGAAAACTAGTTCCAGAGATACAGTTAAAACTAGTTGTGGGACTAGTGGAATCAATCATGATATTATACAAAGAATAATGTTTTAATCCGAATCACCTTGGTATATGTTTTAAAAATTGGTAATAGTAACTTATCGAGGAAATTTTATAACCAGTTATTCCGAAAATGTATTACTAATGAATATTCTAAATTCTTGCATGTTTTAGATTTTAAGTAGGTAGTTTACAAATTTTATTTTGATCATTTTATTTTAAAATTTAATTACTTAAATTTAATATATTGTAATAATATAATAAAGTTAAAGTTAATATTAGATTATTTATATAATATTGTAATTGTGGTGTTCATTATGAAAATAAAATTATTATTATTATAGTAGTGTAATAGTGGCATGGACCGCGTGGTATAGACTACCACCAACCGCTTACTTTATCAGATCTGACCATCTGGCTGGCGTTCTGCCTATGGCAGGCTTGCCTTCTATGCGACCCAAAATTATGAGCTTCTCTAATTCATGTCTCGGAGACCGCATGATATGTCCGAAGAAGCTCATGACACGTTCTAGGCAGATTGCAGATCCATTTTCGGATGTTTAGCTCTATTAAAATGGACTCGTTAATTCTCATGGCAGTCCATGGTATTCGGAACATCTTTCGCCACACCCACATTTCAAAGGTATCGATCTTGCTGCTATCGCAGCTTTTCATGCACCATGTTTCCGCTCCGTAGAGGTATATGGAAAAGACCAGTGCCCGCACCAAGCACACTTGGTTTTATAGCGAATGCTGTGGTTTTTCAAGATCTTCTCAAGGTTGGCCATCGCACTTTTAGTCTTAACGGATCATCAGCGTATTTCTCCCGTGCAGCTACCCTCGGATGTTATTTGCGACTTTATCTACTACCATTATTTTGGTCTTTGAATGGTTGATCTTAAGACCAGGCTTAGCACTTTCTTCTTCTACACGTTTCAGCAAATTTGTCATTTCCTCTTAACTTGATGCAAGTATGGTAGTATCGTCAGCGTATATGAGGTTCGTGAGTGTTTCACCGCCCACCGAAATACCTCCTTCCGTTCGAAACACCATCCAGTGTGGACGTGTACATGTTAAAATTAAATAAATTTAAATTATATTTTAATTAAACTAAACCTTAATGCAAAGAGTCAAAGTGTAAAACCGTTAAACAATTTTATTTGTAAATGTGCCATTCTGTTGCCGGAGATTTCACATTGTTCATGCTGACCGTTTTAAATTGATACCTCACATCCTCCATTAGAGTGTGTAGAGTAAGCTCATTGTATCGTGGTCGCTGCTACCTATACGCATATACCGGCCGGCGTAACAGAGTTTCAACTACGTAGACTGCGGACCTCACAAAAAAGTATATCAAGACTTTCAAGAACACCACCCGGAATGAATATCAAACATACTTTATCCGATTCAGATATTAATAAAATAGCAGTTAATTCCGTTGCTCCACCACTCGGCCCAAAACGGCAGAAAAAGCCAAAGACCAATAATGAGGAGGAATTCTCAATTTTCAAGGAAGAAATAAAAATCATGCTAGATGAGTGGCGAGATTCACAAAAGTCTTTATTAAATAAATTAATAAATGAAGTAGCTGATATTAAAGATCAGAATAACCAGATAAAGCAAACAAACAAAGATATAGAAAAATCACTGGAATTCTTGAACTGCCACTACGAGGAAATGAAAACCAGAGTGGAAAGATTAGAAAATGATCGCAAAGAATATCTACAAAAAATTTCATTTTTGGAAGCAAAGGTAGAGGGAATGGAAAGAAACGAAAAATGTACGTCTATTGAAATCAGGAACGTTCTAATAACAAAAAAGACCGAAACCAAAAAAGATTTATATAATATTGTTCAAAATACTTGTAAAGTCCTAGATGTTTCTGTTTCACGTGCTGACATAAGAGATGTTTACCGTATAAATAAGAAGAATGGCAAGAATAGTACTGTTATTACTGATTTCACATCAATATTAACAAAGAATGAGGTAATTCAAGGTATTAGAACATATAATAATGAACATCCTAGCCAACGACTGAGCTCATCTAAAATTGGATTCACCGGAGAGGATTCTCCAATCTACATTTCCGAAGCACTGGCTGTCAAAGGACGAAGACTATTCTATCTCTCCAGAGATTTTGCGAAAAAGGGTAACTATAAGTTCTGTTGGACCACCAAAGGTAGAATATTTATCCGCAAATCCGCTGACTCTCCCCATATTGAAATAAAATCTGAGAATCAGCTCGCGTCGCTGCAACTCGCAGACTGACTAGTCTTATTGCTCTTATATTTAGTTTAAGTTATTGCATGTGTGTAAGTTTAGATTCTGTTTATTTTGGTGTGTTCTTATATGTAACGAATTTGACTCTTAATAATTTCAATATGTCTACCACGTCAGGTACAACATTATCAAGCTATTTTATTGTGATTAATCTTATAATTCTTTTGTTGTTCGAAATTGGTATTATTCTGTTGAGGAAGTCAAATTTTTTTATCAGTAAAATTCGATTTAATTAATAATAATAATGTACTAAACAGTTTAGAGTCAATAAAGGCTGGCTCATCTTTCCTCTGCACGCCTGAATCGTGTAAATCAATTTTGAATAGATATAAGTATAGACATGCCCAACCGACCTTAAAAGTATTAACACAAAATATTAGAAGCGTGAATAAAAATTTCAATAATTTTGAGGCATTGATAACAAGGATAAATGTAACTTGTGATATATATCTGCTCACGGAATCTTGGAACAAAAATGCTCTTAATACACCTCTGCTTAACAATTACAATTCATATGTTACAAAAAATAATTGCAATCAAAATGATGGCCTAGTTGCATATGTGCGTCGAGGTCTTATATGTAATGTGAGAGAGATAAATCTTACAGACGCTTCATGCTTAGTAATAGAAATAAGCAAAGACACTGTGATAATCGGTATATACAGGCCAACGTCTAATAAAAATCTGGTATCTTTTATTGATTCTCTAAATACCCTATTATCTGATTACAAAATGTGCAATAACATAGTTTTAACCGGCGATTTAAACATTGACATTAAGCGAAAATGTTTCTTCTCCCACACAAATGATTATCTGAACTTACTTGCTAGCTATGGACTATTGCCTGGACATGAAGTTGTATAGACCACGCCATGATTAAATCTGGTAGTCCTGTCCTTACTTTAGTTTTAGAGGCACCTTTAACGGATCATTCTGCAGTTATTTCAATAATTAATTTAAAATCAAAATCAGACGTTACAAAAAAAGTCACCTCACTAAAAATTAACTATGACGCTGTGTTAGATGAAATTAAATGTAAAAATTTTGACAACATATTAAAATCTGATGACCCCAACTGGTGTTCTGAAGAACTGACCAAACATATTAAAGAATCTATTGATAACAACTCGCACAATATAGCCATTTCTAATAAAAATCGATGTCTAAAACCATGGATCACTACGGGATTAATTCGTTGCATGAGGAATCGCGATCGGATGCATCTGAAATGCAAAAAAGATCCTAATAACCTGATATTAAATGTAACTTACAATAGATACAAAAACTTTTGCAATAACTTAATCAAACGACTAAAGCAAAATTATGAAAAAAACGAACTTGAAAAATATGCTAAGAATCCTAAATTACATTGGAAAATAATTGACAAAATTACAAATAGAAATAACAAACTAAAATCATCACCTGTAGTACATCTTTTAAAATTAAATGATAGTCCTAAACAATCTTTAGATCAAATAAATACCTACTTCAGTAATATAGCCAAAGAATTAGCTGAAAAATTACCTACAAACAAAATCAATATAGAATCTTTTGATCCCAATATTTCATCAACACACTCCATGACCGTCTTGGGAACATCAGAAGAAGAAATTAAATCTATAATCGCAAATATAAAATCAGATAGTGCAACAGGATGTGATGGAATTTCAACTAGAATTTTAAAACTTACAAAAGATGTTATTGCACCGTCTCTTACACATATAGTGAATATTTGCCTGGAAAAAGGTATATTTCCTGATGTTTTTAAGACGGCTATTGTGCACCGTATTTTTAAGTCTGGTGATAGAGATGTGATCACCAATTACCGTCCGATATCTGTTCTTCCTGCTCTTTCTGAAGTCTTAGAAAAAGTGATCAACAAACGTCTTTTGTCTTATTTAGAAAATAATGAACTTTTATCTAATAACCAATTTGGTTTTAGAACAGGTCGATCTACGTCACATGCAGTTTTAGAACTTACCAACTTTGTAGCTAATAATGTTAATAAGAAGTATAAAACTATTGGAGTGTTCTTGGATTTAGCAAAGGCATTTGATACCGTCTCTATCCCAATTCTTTTGCAAAAAATGGAAAGTCTAGGAGTAAGAGGTGCAGTTTTGAAATTGTTTGAAAACTACCTTACAAATAGAAAACAGAGAGTCAACTTGGATGGAATATTTAGCAGTGACGCTTCTGTAACATATGGCATTCTACAAGGAAGTGTCCTTGGCTCAACTCTGTTTCTCATTTATATTAACAGACTTTGCAACCTTAAACTAAATAATTGTAAAATATTTTCATACGCAGACGATACATCTCTGATTTTCTATGGTAAAACATGGAATGAAGTCAAGTTACAAACCGAATTAGGTTTAAAAACTACATCTGACTGGCTATGTTTAAATCAACTAAGTCTTAACAAAACAAAAACACAATATATTCTTTTCACAAACACATCGCATACTTTACCCCAAAACGATTTAAATATTAAAATTCATTCTTGCCCCGATGTGTCTACATGTTTCTGCTATAGTCTTCATGCCAGTGATACTATAAAATATTTGGGAGTTACGTTAGATGGTAGACTGACCTGGCAACCGCATATTAATCAACTCGCTTTAAGAACTCGTAAATTAATTTATGTATTTAAAAAGTTACGAAATGTAGCCAACAAATCTTTATTAAAATCAATTTACTTTGCCCTGGTCCAGTCTATCTTATCATACTGCATTACGTCATGGGGAGGATGCAGGAAGACTCACTTAATTATTTTAGAAAGAGCCCAACGTGCCTTAATCAAAGTAATGTTATTTAAACCCTTTAGATACCCTACAAATAATCTCTACTCTTAATGCGAAGTTTTGTCCATCCGAAAAATATTTGTATTGAACGCCGTAATGTTACAGCACCACTCACTTATTTTCGATTCAACCAAAATCACTCGAAAAAAACATCCAGTTTGTACTTTAAATATATTCAAAACAAATTATATTAGTAAATTTCAATGCTTTCTTGGTCCATTATTATACAACAAATTGAATAAAGTTCTTGACATATATTCACTAAACACATACCACTGTAAGAAAATACTAACAAGCTGGCTCATAAAACAAAGTTACAATGATGTTGAAAATCTGTTCGTTACATTAAAATAAAATCAAATTGAAATTATTAAAAAAAACCTTAATAACACAACTAATTACAAAATACACTAAAAACTAACTTTAAAATTTATAAATATACTAAAAAAAATATTAAAAAAAAATAACTGAAAATTTTAACATGTCCGCATATTATTGTGTCTAACCAGTTTGAGTCCGTAAAAACGCTCAACTACCCTGACACAAAAAAAAAATTTCTTCGTCACATAAGGAAGGTAGTACCTACGATACAGGCTCGGCCTAGTTTAGGTGATAGTATTTTTATAGATGATAATGTTGTACATGCATACATTTTTATATGCTCAATCTGTATTTGTAGTGTAGTGCTAAAACACATAAATTAAAAAGTATTCTTTACTTCATGTAATATGTTGTGTGTATGTAAATAATGTTGTTTGAAGAAATAAATAAATAAATAGTCAATCTGGTTCCTATGTCCAGATGGAGAAGTCCAAGTATATAACCTTCTCGGGTGGTCTTCAAACCAGGTGTTCATGATATCCAGCTGATTTTCTACGCAAAATTAAAGAAAATTTTCAACTCTATCATTACTCGCCCCAAGACCATAGTTTCCGACTGCTGTTCCGAGTAATACGTCACCTCTAGTGGTACCACCTTTAGCGTTCCAATCGCCGTAAACAATAATCACCTCCTTAGATCCATCTAAGGACCAACCAGTCACCTCCTTAGATCCAACTATTCCAACAGTGCGCAACAAGTCGTCCAAATCAAAATAGAACCGGTCAGATATGATTTCCTCAGATTAGAAGGTCGGTACAAACACCTGAATAATGTTGATAGGTACTGGGCGCGCATCAAGTTTAATGGCAATAATACGATCATTTGGTGTTTTGTATCCTAACAACTTTTTTTAAGTTTTTATGTGACCGCAGCCTCTTTTATGAACTTCATCGATATACTGGGGCTAACCCCAGTGTATCGATTTTGTACCTTAACACCTCCTTCTCAATGACCTCTTGCTTACCTGGTTTTAGCATTCCTCTCGAATTCCAAGTTCCCATACGTAAATAAATGTTTTCTCAGTTGGGTTTTACTCTTACCAGTACCATTCCAGTTGCATAGGTTCCGCTACATACCTGGTAGTCTACTGTGCAGTGGCCGGTAACATACTTCCTGCCATGTGACCCAGGATCACTTTGGCACCGGGGATCAGTCGGATTGTATGATATAACACTCTCATTAACCAAACCATTCATTCATGTGGTTTTCTTGGGAACATGGTGCTGTGGTTTCCTCTTGCCTTCTGCACCAGGCCTTTTAAGAGCTATTTGGGCTCCTAGGTTGCTGTAACCTTATCTAACTGGTTTCCCAGTTAGGTATGTTTGGTTATACCGCCATTGCTCGGTCGCCAGAGAAGAAATCAGCAAGAAAGTCACTCCCACAGTCCTAGCTGTGGTAGATGTCATATTTCATGTCCAGCCGTGCTGGTTCCGAGGGGATAGAACCAAGAAGTGAAAACTGGCGTATTAAAAGGCTCCAAATTCAACGGTTTCACAATTAACGTTGACGAAGAGGTAGAAGGAAAAAAAATCAGAAAAAACGATGACGATGACGTAAAATTTAAAAGCATACACATGAAAATAATTATCGCTTTATATTTCTATTACAGTCGATTATTTTTCTTATCGATGGCTACTTGCTCCAATGCCAACGATAATGCTATAGGTTGTGTCTGATACATCCAAATTTATCAGTTTCCAATGCAAATGATATTTCATATTTGTCACAAGTAACTTATTTGTAAAGGTTGCTGAGCTGTCGCCATGATATAGAGATTTAGGTATCGGTGTCTACACCGATTTTCTAAAATACGTAGAGAATATGAGATAGCCTGAATGGATTTTCATTAGAACAGTTTAGCGGCGGCCGGAGTTGAGACAATGTTAAACTAGATTGAAAATTTGGTTCAAAGGCCAAATTCCAGCGCCAAGTCAAAAAATATTTACAATAATAAAAGTTTCACAGAGGAATGTCACTAGTATGAGTTTAATAAAGACAACCTTACCTTAGTCCTGACAAGCTTAGAGTTTTCTTTACACATTTTGGCGAGTGCGTGGTACTCTCCTTTAGCTGCACACAATATCCATTGCTTTTGTTTAGAATCCAAGGGATCCGTTTC
Source organism: Malacosoma neustria (assembly GCA_963693495.1). Taxonomy (NCBI): domain Eukaryota; kingdom Metazoa; phylum Arthropoda; class Insecta; order Lepidoptera; family Lasiocampidae; genus Malacosoma; species Malacosoma neustria. The sequence continues at coordinate 22,773,243 of OY856371.1, read as the reverse complement.
GCTCTTCTGATCCAACTGCAATACACAATAAATCTTAGATCATGGTAACTATTTATTATACAACTAATTTTGAAACGGTTATACTTACCGAAACACGATCTTCTTCATCGACGCCCTGAAAGAAATGAGTGATTAGTTCCATAATATAATTATACATATAAAACAGCTTACATATATTAAAGTTTGGAGAGTATTAATTAAATGCTATTATTGATTCCATTCATAGTGAACAATTCATAATACGATATGCTTAATGTCTTTGAAACAAAATATTAGGATTATAAATTAAGACGATATTCACATACATAATAAATATCTTAACGACACATATAAATTAATCGGAACCTAATATTTCAAAATTAATAAATGAGTACTTATATTGTGAAAATAATATTTTGAATTAATGGTCAATAAATTCGAATTCTCCCGTCTTCAGGCTTGCGCTGCGATTGTTAGTCAACATCAAGTCTTATGGAAGTTTGACGATTGGGAATATATTCGAGCCCTGTGTGACGCACAATACGGTTGATATTTGTGAGGAGATGTGATTGAGATAGGTTGTTTGCTGTGCGGAGTCGGGGCGTGCGCTGCTCAGCATGACCACTTTACCACCTGTCGTTACATATTTATGTCTACACTATTGGCCTCACTGTTAGGGACTTCGATATTGACAAGATAACATCCTTAATGTGATGTGTTTGATTTAATAATAAGATTAAGTTTGTACGTAGCTGGTTTTTTATTCTATGGTAATAACAATTAAAAGTAGATCTAATATGGACTTGGGCACTTAGTGTCGTTAATTGCTGGACTTGACAATAAATTCTTGATGTTACTGCTAGAAAAACACAAGTGTCTCATTAAAATTACAGAACATAAAATGTTTCACATAACCAGTGGAAGTGTCGACTAATGAGAGAAATCGAAGTACTAGAATTACTTGAGAACATGACTTTACTTTTTATATCAAATCTATTAAATAAATTTATGCTAATGGGCGATTTTCCATTGGGCGGTACGGCGCCAGTACTGTACTAGAACCGACCAGGCCTTCAAGGATATACATTTTTATGAAATAGATGACGTATTTTTGCACTTCCTCATTCTCATTGGGACGGACAGTATTAAATATTTTGCTTCGTCAACTTCCTAGCCGGTGTCATGTTTATCTATTGAGATGAGCCTATTATTAAATACATCGACACTTAGTTTTGGATTAGTTTCACTAAGAACTCATCATTAATGTTTAACCCAGTAGGGCAAAAATATCTAGACAATGGTTGGAAAATGTTTTTCTGATTATGATCAAGTCTTGAAGCATTCTTTATTTTGGTTCAAAAATTATTTGCCTAATTTTTTTTATTTGAAAGTATGTATTAAAACTAATATTAATTAATGAACACTAATTATAACGAATATAATGTTGTTGAATTAAACAAGTATCAAGTAGTTCACGACATGTATATTGTACATTTTACTTCTCCATATATTTAATTCTTCTATATATCAAGTTCGCATTCATTGTATAAATATTAAAAACATATATTTACATATATTTTATAAATCATATATTCAAATTTGGAAGGAATATAGGTTTCCTTGTTAATTAACACATGTTAATTAATTATACGAAACAATATGTTCTTGTTCTTATTGACTGTTTTAACAGACAAAGAATTAGCAGTTTAAAAAGCCTATTGTACAGATAGTAGATAAGATTTTATCTCATGTCTGGCGCCTACAATCGACCGCGTTTAGTTTGTTTCTGAACATAGCTGCAACGATATATACATTTATTGAAAACATACTAAGCGCGAACAATTTTAAAGAATTGTTGTATATTTTCATATCAGTTTATTTCACATTTTATCTTTAACTAATAGAACTAAAACAAAAGAAGCGTGGAAAGTATCTTGCGTTGTTACTTATAGATTTCTTAAGAAATTACAAAACAAGCGTTTGAACACAATCAACATTTTAACAATAGGCGTTTGTACCGAGAACAAAATCCAGATCGAATACCAGTATGTGTTGTTACAGCAGCGATTTTCTAGATAGCAAAAATACCACTTCAATAACACAATCATTGCTATTTTCCGTCACTCGGACAGGGCTCATTAAATATGGCAGCACGTTGTTGATGGCTGCAAGTGATTCTCAGGCTCGAATAGCACGGGGAGAACAATGAAATCGGTCATATTTTCCTGCAAACCGGCACCGGACCGTATCAACTTATCTTCCATCGTGCATAAGAACCGTTCGTTTATTCAAAACGATGATTACGTATCTATACTTAAACTGAAGCTTATTTTCGCTACCTCTTTGAAGGATTTATTGCGGCTCAGAGAAGAACAATAAAACAATAGCCTGCCGCCAGACGTCATAAAAATCGGCGAGTGTAAAATGCAGTTGATTGATAAAATAATTACATCTGCACAAAACAATAAATAGCTAATTTGTCTAGAAGTCAATGAAAGCAATTTACGCAAAGCTTTGAGCTTTTAATGATGTGAGTTAGTACTAGTAACTTAACAGAGCAGCCGTCAGTCGCAATAAAATATTTTACACACTGTTTAATTATTGAAAAGTAATTGAATTTCGGTTTTATTACTAGCGGTATTCTCTTGGACCGATACGAGTATTTTATGATTCTTTATTTTGATTTGCAAATACTCAACTCTGTATTTAAATCAATCATCATATCGTATACGTGTTCAATCTACGCTTTAGATATACCCTGTCATATGTTAATATCTTTAAACGAGCAATTCTTGTATATATATACATATATAATTGGAATCTCGGAATCAGCTCCAACAATTTTCATGAAATTTAGTATACGGGGGGTTTCGGGGGCGATAAATCGATCTAGCTAGGAATCATTTCTAAAAAATGTCATTTTATTCGCTTTTTTTATTGGAAGAAAAATAACAAAAATGTGACTCTTCCTGACATCTATCGGCGAATAATAATACTATTTTTTTTAAATTGCTTTAACGACACAACACTAAAGCTATTCCAGCAGATGGTGTTGTTAAGTAACAAGAAGTCAATGAGTGTTTGCTTTGAGGTTAGACTAAGAAAATCAATTGTTAATTTCCAAAAAACACAATTTTTAAAAATAAAATACCGAGCAAAGCTCGGTCATCCGGATATTGTTATATACACTGAGAGAAACTTCGCCATTATGCTCGTTGATGACATTTGCTTTCTTAGTATCCACTCAAAAACTTCTACAACTCTCTTGCAGTTTGAAGCCTGACATGAAGCCTGCCTAGGATGCAAGAGTTACTAATGAGGTCCTTCCAAGCCACTCCAGACATCCACTTTAGCAATATGCCTCATATGTCGTAGTATGCCTGCTTGTGACGCTTCACCACCGGCCACGCTTCACAGCCACACAAAAGTACAGCCCAACGGTGGTAACAATCACCAGTCCCTTAAACTTAACAAGCATTATACATTATGTGGCAGAAAAGCGTACCTCGACGTGGCAATCGATGTCACCAGACGCGGGAAATATAGATCTCACGTATTTAATCTGATACGTGCGCTTGACCGTGTTGTCGCCTATGTAGACAGGTGTGGGACCTGTAGTTTTACAGGCCAAGTACTAGGTCTATCCAGATTGTATTGTCATCAGCCAATCGTAGTCCAGTGCTGGTCGTAGGCCTCCCCAAGTTGTATAAACAATGAAATAGATTTTATATATTTGGTTTCTACAAGAACAACAGCCGACGGACCCTCTAACCCTGAAATGATATCCCTGTGCCAGGATCCCGTAAATTATTTAACAGGGATCGCCATTATCGTGTTGAGTTGTCTCGGGTTCCGTAGATCGTGATGGAGCCCCTTGCACCATTGCCGAATATAAAGTATAAAGGTAGTAAATAATAATTAGCAGGCAGGTCATATCGACGCAAGCAAAACACACTGACAACGTGGTCAACGCGAAGCACGAACGACCTTTTTTAAAGTTAACGGCGCACGTGTACGTTGGGTCTACACGATTCTAATTGTTACTGCGACACTCGACCACAAGTCACGCGGAACTCTATGATATGCGATATGAATTTAAAACAATTGTGGATATACAAATACTTTATTGAGGAAAAGAACAAAATGGAGTTATTAATAGTACAATGCCGTTACGGGGACTAAATGGAGCGTGTGCGATACTAGATCCTACTAATAATAATTGTAACTTTCATTTTCAGAAATAAAAACTAATATGCTGGAGAATAGCAGCGGGAGTAAATACTGCCGCTGCTATTCTCGGCAATAGGTAAATACCTATAGCCGGTAAGTTTCTAAAGTACTTCGAAGATTAACCAGACAAAACATACCGACCGAAAGACAAAAACATTTGTTATATTTGTTATTCAAATAAAGTAAATGTATTCTATTTATTTGTATAGACTAAAGATATTCTGAAAAGCTGAATCTATATAATCATCAATAGTTTCTATAAATAGATTACTTGAGGACAAGATACTATAAAATTTTGTTAGTTTTTTTTAATTGACGAGCGGAAGCGTACGGATACATCGTCGGTCTATTTCAGTGTTGATTTATGCGTTGGGATCTTACTCGAACGAGTGGCAATGTGGCATATTAGTTAGAAACGGATTGTTCATTTAATATTTATTAGCTTCCGCAACGCCAGTAAATGGATTCCGATACATTAGAAACTGGTGTCAATCTTGAGTGCACAGCTAATTGCTGTAGTGGACGTTTGAAATATTTATATGTATTAAGTGACAATACGTATTCCAATAAATTTAAAACTAAAATGTATTGTGCTAATGTATTAATATAAGATGGAGTAAAGATAAATATCCTGCTAGCCGGATCCCCACCATGGGACCTCGCCGTCGCGTCCTTTTACGAGGCAGTCATGTCCGCAAAGGAGTCGACAGAGCGGGAGCGGGAATCAACCACCACACTCCCCTCCCGCCAACGCAGGCCACGTCGGGGGCGCCGGAGGGCAAGTAACAACCTCCGGCCGCCGTAGAATGTGGCCCCTCGGGGGAGGATCCGCCGCTCGCACCATTGCCGTGAGGGTGAGGGCTGCGTGCTGTTCCGCGGCCCCCCTCAACTCCTAGTTATTACAAGAGAGCGCCGGGGGGACGAAACCCTGACCCCCTGGCGCCAACACTTAGAAGAGGCCTGCCTTGAGACAAAGGGCGGGCCGGCGCCTGCCCGGGCCACGAGATCGGCAGGCCACATATCCGTAGGCCCGGGCGTAGGCGATAGGAGAACAGCGGGATTTTTTAGTGGGTAGTCGGATGGCCGAACATCTTTACCGGAGTCCCACATATCCCTCGGTCCCCCCGGGCCGAGGGAACCCGTCAAGAGAGGGTTTTTCCCCGAGACTAAAAAAAATAAATATAGATATAAGTAGAGCATGTATAAATAATTTTTTATAAGGCAGTGAAGTATGTCGTGTTTTGTGTAGATTATTAATTTACAACGTGGAGTGCGCGTCTAAAGCAATTGTAAAGTCCATTAGACGCGCGAAGGCGTACGCAGCATGGGCTAATATTTGTCATTAGGCGCTTTTGTTGTTTGTGCCGTGTTATGAGCGCTTCGCCCGCGAAGGGGTGGTCCCGATGAGCGCAAATTATTATTATATAAATTTTTGCACTCGCAATAAACATCCCTCTCTGGTTGTTTCGAAATGTGCCCTTTGGGTACAGTGATGTTGTCCGTGTACCGCGTCAAAGACTGGTGCACGATGAAATGTTGTTTTGCATTGAGGGCGAATGCTCTGCAATTTTATTTCTAATTATGTATACAAAACAAAGCTTCGGGATATGCATTTGCGCTTCCGATATCCTGGCGTGATCAATGAGAATTATTATCGATAAAATCGTATTCGACATCATTTTAACCGCCAAAGGGCCATGACGAAGGTTTTACAATTCAATTAGCTACACCAGGTGTCGACGGACAGGAAACTTTTGCCCCGTAATCCACTATTCTACAACAATTTAGTATTCAAAAGGTGATATAAATAGAATAGATAACGAATTCATAGTTTGAAAGTTTGTCCGCTTGTCATTTATAAAAGGTTTATTATGTATTTTGTTTAATAAAATATTATTAGGGCTGTGTATAAATCAAATTCTGATATCTACTGCAGCATATATGTATATACATTTTTATTATAAATAATGTGAAAACAACAATATGAGAGCGAATAAAAATATGTGTTAAGCTGGTGTACACTATGATGAAGTAAATTTTCTATTATTATTTGTCAGTAAAATTTTTGAGATTATGAAAAACGTACCTAACCCTAAAACCTTTTTAAAATCAAGAAGGTGACAAAACATTCAAATTTGCAATTCCTGTTTCGGAAACATCTATAAATACGACCTTAAACCAAGATAAATAATCATCAGTCATGATTAAATTAGGAAATATTTAAAGATCCATCATCATGCAGGGTCGGAGTTAGAACACTGACCCCTGCGGCCATCGTTGGCCTGTCGTAAAAGGCGACTAAACAACCCTAGCTACGTTGCCTACCACGTAGCCAAGCACCAAGCTCGTTTCGATGGCAAAATAACCCTAGTTTCTAAATATGCAGGCATAATAACCTTGTGTTGCTCCGGCGGCATAACTGAGCATGTTCCAGTACCCCTATGCGACACCTCTGCTGTCGCAAACGCCCATAGACGACGGTAACTGCTAACTATTGTATAGTGTGCCGTCAAACTGTCTGTTGTCCCACAGCAATTAATTAACAATTAATTAATTGCTTGTTAATTTACAAACTCAAATTAGAAACAAATGCATTTGTAAAACACAATCAACATAACGAATATAATAACAATAATATATACGTGTACACGAATTAAAGCGACAGCGATTATCTGCTGCAAGGAATGAAGACCCTTAGTAACTAAATTAGGTGGAATTTGTCGACTGCTCCGAAATCGGACCTGCATCGCATTGTTACAAGTCAAAATATTTGTTAATGATTGTCAGACGACAGGTGGATGGAGCGCAGGCGGCGTGAAACGTACCCCCTTACTCTGTTTAAGGTAATAATTAAGTTTCTAAGTAAACAGCACGTTGTTTGTACCTACAAAATGAAACTCCCCTTACTAGCATATTATTAAAACACAATTAGTATCTAGGTTGATGAATTCGAAAATGTGTTACGTTGGTGGTATAATCTATTGTTAAAAATTGGTTGACGGTTACTTAAAATCAAATAATGGTGTGATGACGCTTGAATAGATTAGAACGACTGATAAGTGACATAATATACATACATGACTGCCGGCGTTGTATTGTAATATAGTCAACCCATTGGGACAATGGCAGCTAAGGCCAAAGGGCTATTTTAGAACTAGAGTATGAAGTATGTTAAGCAGGATCTACATATCCCTTTTCTTTCGCATAGGAATTCTGGTCTAAGGTATGGCAAAAATGGGCTTACATCAGCAGCAGCAACTTTTTCAGCAAACAAGGTTTACACTCAGCATGTTGCTGTGTCGGAGTTATATCCGACACAACGCTGATTGTCAACATGAACGATCGTGAACATCACACTTTTAAATAGATTATAAAATTGAATATACTTTAACATTTGCTTTTCATCCGTGCAGGGCCGGTGAAAGAATACTGACCTCTGCAGCCAGGGTCGGCTTGTCGTAAAAGGCTACAAAACAACCCATCCTAGCTACGTGGTAGGGCCTCAATCCAGTCTAGATGGTGGTCAGCTTTGGTCTTAAGTATGCCATCTTAATAACTTTGTGTTGTCTTCCGGTATTAGTGACCCAAGTTCCTGTACCCTTTATTATGGGACAGCAGCATGTTCGCGATGTTAATGCCGGAAAAATACAAGGAACTAGCCTTCGTTGTCTTCGAGTCCTTAATATAAGATATTATATATATATATATATATATATATATATATATATATATATATATATATATATATATATATATATATATATATATATATATATATATATATATATATATATATATATATATATATATATATATATATATATATATATTTATATATATACCTAGTCAGGTCATAAATTCTGTCACATGTTTAATGTAAAATAATTGTAACAAGTTTATTCATTATGTAACCATTCATATACCAAAATGAACTTAACAAAACATAGATTCTTATGACATTAAAGTTTATTCAAAATGACCTCCGTGATTTTGAATACAAGCCTTCAATCTGCGCGGCCAGTCGTCTATCGCAGCACGAACGAGGTCCATGTCAATATCGGCGGCTGCCTTAATCAAGGATGTCTTGAGTGACTCCAAATTGGGATGAGGCTTTGAGCACGCCTTTTCCTCCAAGTGTTGCCATATCTTGTAATCTAACGGATTCAAATCTGGACTGGAGGAGGGCCAGTCTTCGTGCCGGATGAAGTCGATTTCACGCGCCGCCAGCCAGTCTTGTGTGCTCTTCGCTCTATGAGCTGGCGCCGAATCTTGTTGGAATACCCAGTGTCTGTTATTGAACATGGTATGAGAAACAGGTTCCACAAGGTTCGTCAGGACTGTATTTTGATACACAACAACATTCGTTTTTACACCTTTCTCACAAAAATGTACCTCTGTTAAGCCCCAATAAGAAACTCCCAACCATACCATGAGCGAGGATGGAAAATGACCTCGTTGGACACGCGGAATACGGTTGCTCGCTTCTTCACTACTGTGTGCGTACACCTTATCATTTTGTTTGTTGTAGCTCTCTTCTACGGTAAACATTTTTTCATCCGAAAAAAGAATTTCCCGATATTTTTTTCCCGCGTACCGCTTCAACAAAGCGCGGCATCTCTTCAGTCTCAGATCCATTAGACGAGCATTCAAACGATGTCCTGTTTTTCTTCGATATGCCCGAAGCCCTAAGTCTTCATTTAACACCCTTTTCACCGTGGTTCTGCTTAACCCCATCTGAAGGGCCAACAGTTTCTGCTTACGTTTGGGATTTCTTTGAATTCGTGCCTTCACAGCTTTTATCACTGCTGGAGTCCTAACAGACCGAGGGCGACCACTTCTTGACCTGTCATCTACACTAGAGTCTTCATTGTATCGTTTGATGGTACGATAAAACGAATCTTTTGGTAATATTCAAATTTTTCAGTATGTTAAAAATTTGAATTGGCGCGTAACCGCAACGATGCAACGCAATAACTGCAACACGGTCTTCTTTAAGCGTCCACTCCATATTTAAAAATGAGTAAAATTCTAAAAGTTATGCATTTTTATTTTCATGAACAATTCGAAATTCTAATTCAATAAACTTTTTTGTGGCCAGCATTCTAAAAGAAAAGTTTTTACTGTGTGACAATACTTATGACCTGACTAGGTATATATATATATATATATATATATATATATATATATATATATATATATATATATATATATATATATATATATATATATATATATATATATATATATATATATATATATATATATATATATATATATATATATATATATATATATATATATATATATATAACATCGGTCCGAACTACGGAATCGGAATCACGGTACATGTCTTGGATGATGTCAATATAGGTCCCTGGAATCCTTTTGGATCGCAATGCCCACCAGATTACCACGCGAGGAATACAGTCGAAGGCCTTCTGCAAGTCGAGAAACAGGCAATGCAGAGGCGTATTCTTCGCCCTGTATTTCTCCGCGACAGTCCTTAGGGCAAAAACAGGATCCATGATCCCATGACCAGGGCGAAACCCATACTGACATCCCGAGACAGTGCACTCTTGCCGAATCCAAGTCGATAACCCTCTCGAAGAGCTTCATAGTGTGGGACATGACCTTAATACCTCGGTAATTACCGCACTCCTGCACCGACCCCTTGCTTTTTAAGACTGGAGTAGTGATAGTCAGTCTCCATTGGCTCCGAATCGTACCGGTAAGGAGTGGCCGGTTAAAAAGGTCGGTTAAGATGCTCACACCACGAGAGCTCATCGCCTTCCAGGCTTCAATGGGGACTCCATCGGATCCAACAGCTTTCGGATTTTTCATGCGGCGAAGACAATTCTGGACCTCTGCAGGCGTTTCCAGTGGCACTAGTCCTTGAGTCGGAGGAAGATCTGGCGGCAGCACCTCTTTGTGCTTCGTGTTCAGCAGCTCGTGGAAATACGAGCGCCATCTTTCCTTCACCGCGAGGTCCTCGCATAGCAAGTTGCCCACAGGGTCTTTTACACAGCGGCATTTGGAAATATCTTGTGCCGCTTTGACCCTGGAGCGCGCCAACTTATAGATAAGCTTCTGCCCCTTAGACGATTCCGACTTATCGTAAAGTGGTTGTAAGTGGTCTCGTCTGGCGCTGGCAACAGCTCTCTTAGTATGCGTCGCGATCTTAAGATCTGAACGATTACCACATCTTAAAGAGGGATTTTTTCACCTTGGTCTCTCTCTCTGGACTGAGTCGTTCCATCGCCAAGTCTCCTTGTCACAATTGCGTCCGCCCTTAGACTCGCCAAGCACCTCCCTCGCCGACCCAAGGATAGCCGCCTGAATCCTGTCCAGTAAGCTTGAACCGGTTCACCCTCACCACCGGCGCACTTGTCGCCGATGGCAGAGGCGAACTCCTGGGACTTGACTTCATCAAATAGCCACCACCTGATACGGCGTTGAAGGCGGTTGATACATTTGCCTTTGGGCTTCACACAGAGGTCCATGGCAGTGAGACTCTCACCGGGTATGACCTTGCAGTTGGCAACTTTGCTGATCCTAGTGAGTAGGAAGTCGGTTTGGGTAGCATTCCTCCCGCTCTTGTAGGCAATGATATGGTCGGGTTTCTTTTTGAAATACATGTTCACGATGGCTAGGTCGGCAGCCGCACACGCATTGTGGATGTCCTTTCCCACCAAACACGACAAGAGTTTTACAACCAATGAATCAGAGCGTGATTAAATCACAAGTCACTGTAGAAGAAAATTCTTGATGTAACTGTTCTAATCTGAGGGTACAACTTCTATTAATATGTGGCAAGTCATAAATTTTTATCAAAAGCCTGGAATAAAGTGTCAGCAATAACTATTCAACACTCTTTTCACCATGTCTTGCATGATGTATCTTCGTATCTGTTCTACAAGTGGCGAAGTAGAAAAAAACAAGAGTTTGAAAGTGAAGATGATCTTCCATTAAGTGAGTGGGTTAAGTAGTTCAACGTACCTAAATAATTTAACTGAAAATCAACAAACTTATATACGAGAGTGGTCTGAAAAGTTTCCGACCTCAACAAGAAGATAGCAGCACTCGTAAAAAACTTTTTAACAAAAAAATTAAACCGCCGTAAACAATGAAAAACAAAAGATAACTAACCTTATTTTTATTAAACTTAATAACTAAGTTATTAAACTAATGTAAGTATACCTAAACAATTTTGAGTCGGCGCGAGTGCTCTCACGTGTGTGCACGTTCGAGACATTAACTTGTAAACGTTCGGCGAAGGAGCGTGTCACGCTGGGCCGCCACCGCGCATCATGCTTTACGTAAATAATTAATTTGCTTGTTTGACGCCAACTCAAAATTACTTAGATATACTTACATTAGTTTAGGAACTTAATTATTAAGGTTAATAAAAAGAAGGTTTATTATTTTTTGCTTTTCAGTTTTTTCGGCAGTTTAATTTTTTTACGGCTTTAATCTACTAATTACTACATGCTTAAATAAAACAATTCTGTTAAAAATTATGCGTGTTCATAGATATAATCAGTGAGTGAACAATCATTCTCTGTTTTCGTACCCTTAGGGTTGGAATTTTTTTCTCAAATTTATATGGGATTTTGTTATATATGCGTGAAGAAAATGAAACAGTCGATCCAGTCTCTCCACCAAGCATCAAACAAGCACTTGATGCAGAGAAACTATTAGAAAACACTTTTTATACAATCAAGTTCATCCGGCAGTATCTCAATATATGAGTAAAATACAATTAAAATGTTGGAGCAGCAAAAAACATAAAAGGAAGATAACAGACTATACGCAATAAGTGTTATAATATGTATGAATGTTGTTCGTGTATAAAATGTGTACTATATTAGTAAATACATACATATTATTATTATTATTATAGAATACCAAAATATCTTTTATTTTTCTCCATTTAACAACCGCCGAAAAACGCTCAGTCAGTTAAGTGTCATATATAGAGTTTACATTGTATTTATGCTATGAGTATATTATGTAGCTGATTTGTGCATCGCCAGCCACAGGCAAATTTTAATCAATGTATTTTCCACTCCATTATAACGTTGCCTGGATGAGATCGCTTTATGCGATGGGGCCGTTCATTGTATCGGTGTAGCTTAACCCCATGTTTACTGTATGCCCCAATGCTTAATAGTTCGTCTAGTATCAAATAAAGAGCGAGTTTGTCTTTAATACTTTTTTTATTGCAGAAATGTGAGATATTGGGTAGCCTTAGGTTACATGTTGAACAACTGTTATTTAATTTAAATCTGAACATATTTAACATTTATTTTTAATTTGTAATTTTGAACTTAAAGTATAAATAAAATAATTCGTCAGTCTGATATTTAAATATGTTTTTATTTTAATAGTGTTTGATTAATAAGCAAGGACTTATGTCATTTGAAATCCTAAAGGGTATAAAGTTCGAAAATTTAATCATTTTACTTATAAATATGGGGTGCGGTATATCAATTTAAGAAAAAGTCCGTAAAAGACTAATTTTCGCAACTCCGCAGATCTACTGTAATCTACTATACAACACTATACAGGGTGACTTTGACAAACCCGTCCAAATTTTTTTTACGCACTAAACATCATTTAAGGAACCCATTTTTGCAAAAAAAATTGTATGTAAAATTTTCAAAATAAAATATTTCATTTCAAGGAAAATATGATCACTAATTCAATCGTACAGAATAGTCATATGGTGCAAACTCCGTGCGTTACCTGTTATTACCTCTCTGTCACTCCCGCGTAAATGAGTAGTGCGTATTCGCTCGCCCAGTGCAATGACCGCCGTCCTCGACTGCTTACTAGGTCATTGCCAGTTTTTTGCTGTACCGATGGAGAGGTTATTGACACTCTCGCGCCGTATTATGTAAATTGCGAGTTCTTTGAATGACTTTGTTATGCTGATTACTCAACATTTTGTACTATGCGATACTAAACTAAAATATATGTTTCTCATAACTTTTACTAAAGATTTTTCTGTGTGAATTTGGACGGGTTTGTCAAAGTCATCCTGTATAAAGAACAGAACAATTTCGTGTTTTAAGAATATTGGCAGACGTTGATAATGCAAGGTATGCAGATGCAGATAACAAGTCCCTGAAGAAAGTGATCAGACATCATCGTTGTGCTAAAGCTGGAGAGCTCAGTATAATGGAAAGACATAATTAATTATGGTATTGTAAAGTATGGGATATGGCTTTTACACCGTTAAATAGAAGCCAATACTGATGGCATCTCAAAAGCAAAAGAGGCTAAAGTTTACTCTTGACCACCATAATTAGACTTCTGACCACTGATGCAGTCATATGATGATATCGAAATTCGAAAAACGAAAGAAAATAAGTGATCCGGAGCAAAAATTAGGTATTTGATACTAGTTGTCTTATACGAGACATTAAATTCAGTGTCTTTAATTACATGGATGCACAGGGTGTCAATAGAACGCAATTTGCGGATGGCTCAGTCAATAGCCAATAATGAGCTACCAACATATTTCATAAAATAGTCTTCAGTTCTTCAGTAGTTCATAATCTACTACCTTTTATTCCAACGCTGAAACATCAAGATGCCTTTGTATTTTAACAAGACGGTGCTGCATGCCATACTGCAAGGGCATCAAAGACTTCGTGAGAAGAGCATTCCTACACTGTAATGGCCACCAAACACCCTAGATTTATCCCCAATTGATACCTTATGATGAAATATGAAAAAAATGCTTCGCAAGAATTCTTCAAAGTACAAGAGCAACCTTGAAAGCTAAACTCATGGCTATCTGGGTGTCATGTCATAGCAGAGTACCATGGCTCATGGGTGTCAATCACATCTAAAGAGAGTGCAGGGTTGGTTGCAAGCAGAAAAATGCAGAAATGCAGCATGTGCATGCTATGCACAATGCGGAAAAGCTATGATTAAAACCAAGAGATGCAACAAAGTGGTGGTATATGAACTATTTTACTTGTACTGTTTGAGTTGACATGAAACATTTTTGCTTATATTTTTAAAAATAAATGTAGTAAATTACTGTAATAATGTAGTAGTAGTAAATAAAATGTAGTAATGAATGTGGCGCATGCTTCCACTGATGACTACCTGATAAGATTAAAGGTGCATTTATATTTGTCTGACGTGTCGTGTCGTGACGCGTCAGAAGCATTATGGTGTCATACATTTAGGAAAGACGACAGAACGCATCACGACATACAAATGTGTCCCTAACCACATTAAATGTATGAAACCGATATGCTTCTGATGCGTCACGACACGACACGTCATACAAATATAAATCCACCTTAAGATATTGTATAAAACTCTTTTCAATATGAGCTTTATTTTATTTTTGATGAACATTTATTTCTTGTGCCAGTGTCTGAGTAAGTCTCTGTCAGTGTCTAAGTACATTCTTTATTGCATTGATACATCTTGGTGACTTTTTCAATTCTTGACCAAAAAGACAAAAAAAGCTAGAATAGATGAGGTAAAAATTAGTTTTAACAGAAGAATAGTCTTCTGGGTCCATAGGGATACTGAATGGTCTTCCACCCCAAACTGACGGGTGGCCTTCATTAGTAGTTGAATGTTATTAAACAAAGCTATATAAATGTCAACATTTCTCATCATTAATAACAATATCTTTAACCAAATTCGATAAGACCATAATGTCCAAAACTTTAATTAAATGAATATACACCATCGGGCAAGGGAAAATTTAGAAGCCCTCGTGACTCATAGTTGTCCAATGTGAATTGTGCTTGTACCCCGTAAAGATTGGCAACCCAGCAAAAGTGCCACCCTGCACACCAAAATTGACACTTGGATGTTGTTTACTCAAGAAGAAACCAATAAAAGTGTAGCTTGAGGATATATTAGATGATTGACAAGGAAATTTCGTGACCCTACTTTCAATGTGAAAGGGCAAAAATAATTTAAATAAAAAGGATGACAGATTTTCCCCAAACGGAATAATGTCAGGCAGGTGGCCAGTTGTAAAAACTAAGCCACAACTATTACATGTAACATGTTTTGCCGACTCCATATAAAGTGGGATAAGGGCAGAAGGAAGAAGAAGATTCTAGTTCATTTTATGTATTTTTATGGATTGATGCTAATTTAAATTAGATATGATGAAACCTACTGTACCCGTTTTTACTAATATCTTAATTTAAATTGTGATCATAATAAAGTTATTACTCATAAAACATGTCCTGGGAAGTTCCTTATAAATAAATAACTCCATCATTAAGTGACTAATGTACAATTATTTAGTGTGGAAAAAGTCTGTCATCCACTTATCACAGGCACAATCTTAAAATATCAACAAATGATAAGAGATAATGGAACTGATTGTGATATAACTGGTAAACAATATTTTTGTAATAAAATAAATGAATGTTTAGCTCTATGCAACATTCTTCACATTAAGCATGAGTGGGGGTCACTTTTTTATTAAGGAAAATGTACTGTTGCAGAAATAGGATAGGAATAGAAATAGTTAAGACCGTGCTGAGCAACATATGTTGAGTCACAAAGTATGCTTTTAGTTCAACTGAAACAATTGTAATTAAGGCATTAACAAGAATATGATGACCATTTCTCATTTTTAAAGTGTCTGAGAAAGAAGAGATGAATTTAGTCAGACTGCATTAATTTACAATATGATTCAAATAAGAATTTCAATGACCTCTATCTGTAAAATGTCACTAGAAAAGTAAGTTTGAAAAGAAACCTTCTTTGCATATCAATAATGGTGAGTGGAATTGAAGTCATAAATACAGGTAACATACCTAATTTTATTTTAAGTATTTTACAGTTAGTGGAGTAAAAATTAAAAACCTGTGCTATGAAGTCACAACATGGCGCAAAGTCGATCCTATTTTTATTTGAAACACATTATACGAGGCATTATTCAGGTTTTTTGTGGTACCCTTCTTGTGATATCTTCTCATACCTCTTTTGTTAAGAAGATGGGTTTTAGGAAAACATTAAAACACCTCTGGCTTCAAAGCTTTGCATCCGCTACACCATTCCATACCCTAACCTAATAACCTAACCTAACACTAAACCTAATTAGTCTAGTGTGTACAATATAAAGACTGTTTTTTTATAGCCGAGATCAGCAGACAGAATAAATGGTACCCCGATAGGTTGTCACTGTCACCTATAGAAGTTTGCAATTCCAAAGGGATTGCTAAAGCGCTGCCAGGCTAGAAGAATTGGATCCTGGTTTACTAGTGTCAAAACACAATACAAGATTATGGCAGCATGTTTAAAAAACAGGAGTGACACGATGGTAACAAATTGGGCTTGGTGCACAACCACCTAGCTAGTTGTTTTATCGCCTTCTATGATAGGCTGCACCCTTATGCAGGGGGTTGTACTCTGACTTGTTGTTAGTTCACTATTGACGACCTCGGTGACATAACGGATAACGCACTTCGGTATGCTTGCGGAGGTCAAGGGTTCGATTCCCATCTTGCTTCTGGGTGTTTATGTATAATATGTATTTATTTACAAAAAAAAAGTATATAAGTAGTATATCAGCTGTCAGTTAACAGTAGTATAACTGTTGTGTAGTACCCATAACACAAGTGCTATGCTACTTAGTTTGGGACTAGATGGCACTGTGTGAATTGTCACAAAATATTATTATTATTATTAACTTGAATGGAGAGTACTTATTCCTGATTAATCAATCTAAATCATCATCCATAATAACTATCTCAGATTGTACCCTAAATCTTCCTGAATACAGATATCAAAATAAATGAGAACACACATGTTACACTTTTATAGGTTGTCATGGGGATCTGATGTCTCGGTGGGACAAATACAAAAGTGATAGTAAAATGTCTTGACATAGTCTAACAATAAAAGCTGTTAAAAAACACTTACTTGTGAATTGAAGATGCCACCCACTTTATTTGACTTCAACACATCACTCTCAGAAGCCATCCTGTTGAACATCTGCTTCCTTTCCTTAACTGATATCTTTTGCTCATCATCCACAAGGCCTTCAGACTTGACCTCATCAACTTCAATGATTTCCTGGTTAGGATTTGATGTTCTTTCCGATTTTCCAGTGATACTTGGCCTTTTCTCAATACCTTTGTCAGCTGATCTTCTCCGTGGAACTTTAGGGGGGACATCATCATTTGGCACAGATGACAAACTCTCCTTAGACTCACTTAATGTGTCCTCAATAGTGTTAGATGTGACAGGAGAAACATTTTCTTGAATCAAATTATTCAATATACTAAAATCTTGATTGAGTTGTAAAGGTGGAGGGTGCGGCGCTGGAGTTACCTCCGGCTCTGGCTGGACCTCAGACTCGTTCACAGATGACTCAAGCTTGGTCTCTATAACATCATCACTCTCTTTACCGTTATTTGGCATGTATTTCTTCTTAAGTATCAGCCATTTCTCGTTGTTCTGGTTTTTTATTATGGCCAAAGCATTAACGTGCTTCTTAAAAGTACTTCGTGCTTCATCTAAAAAGGATTTATATGTTAAAAACGGCCTCAGAAATAATAATAACATGAACAAAACAGAACTTACTTCTCATATCTGGATTCATTAGAAACACTTTGAAATGCTTGACCAACTCGTGATTCGTAACCTTACCATTATGAGCTAACATAAACTTTAATATTTCTTCAAAACTTAATTCACTAGGTGGTGACATGTTGTAAAATATTACATGAATTTTTAAGTAAAAAGTTGTTAGCCACACCGATCACTTGTATTTAGGAGGAACCCGTATAGTAAAAGCGAATAATAAAATGCTAAAATGTCAATGTCAAAAACAGTCAACCAACGTAGGTAACGTTTCGTTTCATGTAGCACATAAATTCACGTAATAAGAGTGAATACGACAAAAACAAATTAGTTTTAGAAAGCAGACTTACCTTGTTTTCCAATTACAGAGCATAATGCGACTCAGTGGCGCACAATGCCGAATTATATTTATTTTTCTAACACAATTTGAATTAACTTGATTATTTCCAAAAAAACTACGACGAAACGAAAGCTTTAAAAATTTTTTCAACAATAAAAAATATTATACTAACGATAATCTATACAAATAAATAAAATTGGAGGGTCTGTTTGTAATATTAAAATAACCGCTTTTTACTCAGTGCATTAGGACGTATACACGATACATAAACCAAAACTACATTTTTTGTCTGTTTATCTGTCGGTCTGTCTGTCTGTTTGTTCCGGCTAATCTCTGAAATGGCTGCACCGATTTTGACGAGACTTTCACTGGCAGATAGCTGATGTATCAAGGGCTGGACACATAGCTCGAAGGACTGATGGCCGTTGGGGTAGAAAAGTCCTCGAATGGCGACCGCGTACTGGAAGACGCAATGTTTGTAGGCCCCCCACAAGATGGACCGATGATCTGGTCAAGATCGCCAGAATAGGTTGGATGAGGGCAGCGCAGGACCGATCATCGTGGAGATCTTTGGGGGAGGCCTTTGTCCAGCAGTGGGCGTCTTCCGGCTGAAATGATGATGATGATGAATTATTAAACTTACTATTAGTACGTATACACTAAACTTGAAATCAAGAATATCCGGGTTCAATGACTACGGAGAATAGATTTGGGCCAATTTTCTATGCATAATAATTTTCACGTTCAAACGTTGACTGAAAACATCGTGAGAAACCTAACATTCAATCCGCCAATCCTCGACTAGATGGCTATATATAGGTAGGTACATATATATTCGAACCGAAGATAAAGGTTAATGGTAATATGTTAGTTGGACTTGAAATACGATATTTAACTGGAAAGGATAACTCAGACTGAGTTGAAATTCTCAAATAGAGCATGTAATGTTCTAATGTTCTGTAGTTGGAATGTTTGTGGTCGATACCTAGGTTCCGCATTTGAGACCTGGCTATAATATTCTAAACTTTTTATTTTAAAACTAATTCAACTTGCTAATTTATTTATAAATCTGCTACGGTTGACAGGAATCCGCCAGCATTTATAGCACATCGAGTTAGTGTACACATTCTAGGAAATGTTGCTTGCAACTAGGACATGTCGCTGAATTTAACACAATGTATATTTGTTAAATTTATATTTTTGAAGTGAAAACTTTTTTAGCGGCGTTGTGTACTTTTTTGTGATTTAAACTCGCGTCAGGTCATGTGTCCTGATCGAAAATTCGTAAGATTCGTAAGAAGGAGTTTTGCTCCAGTAATACCAACCTTATTAATAATGACCTAAGGTTTATTTTGTAATGTAACTTTTAAATGATTGCATTGCATTACTTATACATTGATCTGTGGTGTTCTCAATCTTTGGTTACGGCTCGGAAACATGGACGCTGTGAAAGTCTGACCGTGATCACATTGACGCTTTCGAAATGTGGTGTTGGCGGAAGATGCTTCAGATTCCGTGGACGGCATTCCGTACAAACGTGTCTATCCTGCAGGAACTCGACATCAAAACCAGGCTCTCCACTACCTGCCTGCGACGGGTCCTGGAGTTCTTTGGCCACATTGCTCGGAAGGAAGGACATAACCTTGAGCAACTGATTGTTACCGGCATAGTGGATGGCAGGAGGCCGAGGGGTCGCAGCCCGGTGAGATGGTCTGACCAAATCCACTCAACGCTGAACACCAAGCTGCATGATGCACTCCTCCACGCTAAGAACAGGCGCAGGTGGAGGAACATTATAAAAGACAAACTGGTTTCTCAGAAGGGGAATCACGACCCTCAGTAATGAGGTACATGACTCAAGGAGAAGGACTTATACATATCTATTTGAATTGCGACTTTATCACAATGAAATACAGTTGAGTTTTTGAAGTGAAAACTTCTCTATGCGCGTAGAGCACTTTTTGGGTGAACAGTTTTTGGTTTGTAAAGAAGTGTTAACGACTAATTTAAACTTTAGTCCTTGATCATAAATACTTCTTTAAAAACAAAAAATAATAATCTAGCTCTCTAATAACTCGACGATACAATTCACAAGTTATTTAGTTTTCACTTCTATCGACAGTCTCCAAAGACTGCCCCGCATGCTTTTCAAACTATGTATTTTCTTATTCCTGAGGAACAGCAGATAGACTGATTGTTTACTTAATAATACAGTTTCCATTGCTTATATATGTTTGCGACGCTAGGAGCATCGCGAACATGCTGCTGTCCGCATAGGGTTACTGGCACCTGGGTCACTAATGAACACAACATAAGGTTATTATAGTAGCATTTTTATAGAACAGGGGTGGTTGCCATCCATACAGGCTTGGGCACCTATTTAGGGTTGTTTTGTTGCCCTTTAGGACAGGTCGTCCCTTGATAACTTTTTGAGACTTTAATTAATAAATGTAAAATTAATTTTCACGTACAGAATGTTTAATAAGTCAGAATAAGTATGGGTTTTCCACACTTTAGACCATGGAGAACAAATCACTATAACGTCCAATTTTCAGTCTCCTCCTCCGGGCAGGTACAGGCGAATGCTTCTTCCTCCTCCTCCTGTCCCGGTCTTCCTGGGATAGAGAAAGATGGTTCTAGTACCCACTATCATCGATGAGCGTCCTTTTTTTTAATACTGGGGTGTAAATGCATTACAATTCCACACTAACCCGCTGCGAGCTTTCTGAAGGAGAGGAGTGCCTCAAGCATTTCTACAAAAAACAACGAAAAGGACTCATGCAGTCTTTCATGCCCATTAGTAGATGCATGAAACGAAAGCTAACAATAAGTGCCACGTAACCCTTGCCCTACTAACTTTTGTCCTCCGATAATTGCTAGTAATGAAACGTTGATTCCATATTTTAATATTGACCAAAGAATGGCGTAAATCCGAAGAAGGTCAAACCTCGTGTATTAATGGCTCGTGCTATCTGTAGAGGAAATAACTATATATATAACTATATATATATATATATATATATATATATATATATATATATATATATATATATATACATATATATATATATATATATATATATATATATATATATATATATATATATATATATATATATATATATATATATATATATATATATATATATATATATATATATATATATATATATATATATATATATATATATATTGGGACACGATTATTATTTCATTTTTATTGCTGTAGGACAGCAGACAGGATAACGGACCATTTAGAATTTAGCAGTAACACATTATATGGAGTCGACACGTGTTCTCTCCTTCCACTCTCCTCTATCTCAACATATCATCTTTTATACAACCGATCCATCTTATCTTTGGTCTGCACATAATTGGAATGTTATTTTAATACATTATGAAATTTCAAATTTAAAGATTTGATTATAAGGACGCTGAAGAAAAACATCGTAACGAGATACTGATATCACTGATGTGCGTAAACCGGCAAGCCATTTTGGACAAGCATAGTGGGGATTCTCTCCGTTCACTCTGGGGGCAGGAGCGAGTTGTGTTCGTATAAATAATACAGCTTTAAATAGGAATCTTTATAATTTTGCCTTCCCTGGAAATAGCTAAAACACCTTATTTAACTTTAAATTTAGCGGCATGCTCACTAGTTGTGGACTTCCCGCGTCTAACAAGAATTAGACATTTAACTTTTAATTGGCAGCTTGTACGGTCTTCAGAACTTTGGTCGCCGTAAGTGTTTAACTATGTTATAGATACTCTGCTTTTAATAATGACCCCGCTTCACTTCCGCGTGGAAACTGTTGGGTTTCCTCATTTCCTATTGCATTAATTGATGTATTCTTGTCGGAATTTCTTAATTAGTCTTTGCGTTAATGTGGGTTTCGTTATTTCGAACCCACATTTTACAGGTATGTATACATTTTTGGTAGAGACTAATTTAATTCCCTTTCAGTAAGAACTAGCCGCAAAACGAGAATAGTGGGACTGTTCCTTCTTACCTCATCAGTCTCGTCTGTAGATTATGAGGGTGCACCAGATAGGTGACGTTGCCAGGCAAAAAGTCTTTGTTACGCTAAAAACGTCTCTTACAACCAATTATATCATTAAATATAATAAGTAAATATACTAGGACATTTTAAACAACACCATCTAGTCCCAAATTTAGTTGCCTAACACTTGTGTTGTGGGTACTAGACAAATGAGACTATTTTTTGTAAATAAAAATTGTCATATTATACATAAACACCAAGACGCTAGATGGGAAAAAGTATTTGCTCAAATGATGGGTCGTAATATATATATTTTTTGTTCTTTGTGCACAAGATATATAGTGCATCCATTAAAGCTAAAAATAAAACACACGAGCGTGTTAACCTTAAAGGAGTTTTCTTCAAGCGTAGGTACGTTGAAAAATGAGAACAAATAAAAAAGTTGATTTGTGCATACAAATTCTGACAAAAAATATTCATAGCATAAATTATTTGTTCTAAAATACAAGTAAAAATGTTTCAGTGATTTCTGAGTTATACGAAATAAACAAACAAATATTTTTATAAGTATAAAAGTCTAGGGAGGTAAAATTATGTGTGAAGTAGAGACAAAACGCATTCGGGATGACTTGAATTATTGTAATTAACCGGCCAATATCCGTTACGTTTCATTTCAGTAGGAGTGTACCTATTAGATGGCTTATGTAATTTTTCCATCTAGAATATTAACGTTGCAATTTTTTATGGAATAATATAAATTTGTAGTTCTAGGTTATCACTAACCCAAAATACTCTACTGTCCTTAAGACTAAAGACGAATGACCGATGGTTATGATTCAAATGCGTGCGAATACACCGTAGTTATTGTAAAAAGGAAACGTATATAATCATACTTTATTAATATTATAAATGTGAAAGTAATTTTGTTTGTTACGCTTTCACGCGATAACTACTAAACCGATCATCATGAAATTTTGTACACATATTCTTGGAGGTATTTGATGTAACATGGGATACTTTTTGTTGAATTTTTTTACGAAGTAGTCTATATCTATTTTTCGATTTAATTTTGTCTGTTAATCGCCCAGCGGAGCGGGCGTGATCGGCTATTATCTATTATATTAAGATAGGTATATTTTTAATATTATGGAATAGCAGACAGGCTGACGACCCTCTGAAGAGGTACTGAAGTAAGCAGTTACCGTTGCCTAGATGTTTGCGACGCTAGGAGCATAACTCGCCGTCTGCGTAGGTAAGCTGAAACTTAGGTCCCTTATACCGATACACAGCACAGGGTTCTAATGGCGACATGTTTAAAGACCAGGGATCGGTGCCATTCAGACGGGTTTGGAAGCTAGCTAGCTTATTTTGTCGCCTTTTACGACAAGCCGCTTCCACCTGCAGAGGTCAGTAATCTTACTCCGCCCCTTCACGGAGATGTCTCAATGATACTACTATAAGTTTTTTTTTTATTGCTGTAGGACAGCAGACAGGCTTACAGCCCGCTTAGAATTTAGCAGTTACCGTCGCCTATGGGTATTTGTAACGCCAATAACATCGCGAACACGCTGCTGTCGCATTAGGGTACAGGAACTTGGGTCACTAATGCCGGAACACAACATAAGGTTTTTATGGCGGCATACTTCAGACCAAAGGTGGTCGCCATCCAGACGGGCTTGGGGCCCTACCACGTGGCTAGGGTGGATTGTTTTGTCACCTATTACGACAGGCCGACCCCGGGCGCAGAGGTTAGTATTCTTTCTTCGCCTCTGCACGGATAACGTGATTTCCACCGCGATTTAATTTTCTTTAATAATGTATTTGAAAATTACCGTTTCCTTCTTTATTAGCCTAATCATTCCCCAAAACTCTTCTTCCACGCACACATGTCTAAGACTACCTTAACTTATCTATATTGACCCACGTGCAATTCGAAAATACCTGCTTGAATTTTATATGAACCATTTAAGTATTTTCGAGACAAAGAATATATATTCTACCTAAAGGTTACCACCGCCCACACACCAAAGTAATTTAACGCAACTGTCTTTTGTATTTATTACTGTGTAATTCAGAATAAATATGTTGTACATTATGTAAAATAAATATAACTAAATGAAAAAAAATGCTTAGTAATTAGGAAGAATAATTTTTATTATAATAATGTTTAACATAATAAAAATTATCTACTAGAGTTTTTATCTAAACAGGGTGAATCCAGGATGGATGATATGGTGACAGATATTATACATGAACACCCAGACGCGAGACGGGAATCGAGCCCATGACCTCGGCAAGCGTACCGAAGTGTGTTGGCCGCTACGCCACAGAAGTTGTTGATACTATACACAATAAATAATTTATGTGTATCGAAAATTAGATACATCTATTATATATTTAGGAATGTTAATACACACATCAAAAAAATCTAAGCAACATGTACTAATTTAAATTTTAGGATGGTGGATGAGCCGCTGTATGAATAAACTTCCTGAATGCACCTGAGGCTTTCAGTATTTCCGGGCCGACGGTACACTCGCACCCTTCTTGTATCAGGCCTAAACCCGAATCGCGACTCATCGGAAAACATAATTTTATCCCATTGTTCCTGGGTCCATGTTCTGCGTTCTCTACACCATTCATTTTAACAAGCGCGATTCCCGTGACGTATCAGTGGGCACCTAATTGGGCGTCGAGCTCGTAGGCCGTACGTACTCATGCAGTCGATTTCGCACAGCTTGGGGACTTACATCAACACCACTTGAATTTTGTAGCCTCAAACTTATCTCTCGAGCGGTTAACATCGGATGGCGTCTTGCAGTCAGTTGTATGTACCGGTCTTGCCGAGTGTTTGTACTCCTTTTACGGCCTGGATGCTGTTCAGCGGGTTCCCTTGTATTATTGTAGCGCTGCCAAAGACGACAAATAACACTTCTGTGAATACCAAAATGCCGAGATACCTGAGATTGATTACTTCCCGCTTGCAACATCCCTACAGCTTTTTGCATTTCATTTTCCGTCAAATGACGTCGCTCCATGACGTAAAGAATATCTAACAATTCAATTTTGTCGCAACTTTATTTAAATGGCTGGTAAAATTATAAAATCAAGACTAAACGTAGCAATAAAAACGCACTTAAATTCAAACGAATTCCCTTTCATTTAATTTTATGAAAAAAAACAAAACATAATCGAAATTTTTTTTTTACAACCAACCAGTATGTCATCAATAACAAAAAAGTTTACATACCTACGCACTTTGAGTGAATAAAGACTTAGAAATTAATTAGTATAAATGGTAAATTTGTAATATCATGCATGTTGCTTAGACTTTTTTGATGTGTATATTATTATAGTATTAATTACGAACACATTTGAGTGTCATTTACCAAACCACTCATCCCCTACCCAGATGAAACAATACCACTTTCTCAGGTAATAAAAGAAAGGGCGGAGTTCAAATTGTCCTTTTGTTTTGGAGATTCACCCATCGTTGCTCCTTTGAAAACTTGAGCCTTCTTAGTCACGAAAAGGACGTGTCACACAAAAAGCGCTTTGAACTTTTCTTTCTGATCGTGAAAGTGCAAGTTTTGGAAGGAGACATTGCCAAGCACTTGCAATAATGCCATTTCAGATAGTCCTGTCCATAATTAGCGATTTTGGTAAGAACAGTTGACTGAATATTCAATTTTGTGTTCTTGTCGGGATCACTCCACTATAACTGCTGTATAGTTTAATTAAAGCTGAAGTATTAAAATATCTTAAATGATCTAATATAATACAATATACTTGTCTATATAAATAAAATGATAGAGGTCTGCAGTTGTTTGCGTATCACGGCAAAACCACTGAATAGATTTCAATAAAATTTTCTAAGTTTTATTTCATAAACATTTGTGCCTTATCTAAAAAAATAAATTATATATCACTTACTCTTTTTTAAAATCAACGCTTGCTAATAATACAAATAAGAAAATAATATTAATGTTTTTTTAGGAACTCTAAGGATCAAATTTCAGAAATAACACAAAATAACTTGACGTATTGAATGCAGATCGAAAAATTCGTGTGTCATTTGACCTCGTTTAACATTTTTGTACTAGATTTTTTTATTACTTACATGTATTTAAGTCGCTAATTGCTTAAGAAAATCGTAAAAAATAATGATTCGTTTACTTTACCATACTTTAGTTATTAGAGGCTTTCAAGCTTTTTATTTTTATTACTGTAATATTGTAATAAAAACTGAAATAAGAAACAACTACGTCATTAAGATTAGTGTTCCTCCCTTAATTTCATTCGTTGTTATAATGTTTTACGGCAACAGGCTACTTATGTGGGTAACAAATGTCTAGACATTCAAGGTGTCCAAGTGCTAGCTTAGTGTCGCAAAGGGCCGCAAATGCGAGTTAACAACTTACGGTCAGGGATTTTGAAAGCCGTCTAATGTGCAGCTGAAAAAGTTAGATGGATCGTAAGTAACGCAATTCTAATCGAATTTTAATGGAATATAACAAAAACAAACTGATTAGTTAATTTCTCAACGCGTCTTTCGTATGGCAAAAAGTAGTTCCGCTACTATTTGTTTGGTCAAGATCTGCCTTATATATATTGTGATAAATATTGGAATAATTAAAAGATTAATTAGTGTATGGATTAATTCTCGCATATATATGTTTTAAATTGTCCGTTTTAAACACATTAATTCTGAATGAGTTTAGTTCCCTCTTATCTACTACCTCCATCCGCTGTCAGCGTGTCAGTTAGTGGCAGTCCATACGTAGTTCAAACTTGCTCTGTTATTCTAGAAGTCATTAGATCGGCTTATACGTAGAATATATAAAAGGAACCTGGAAAGAAGTAATCAAGCTGCTGGTGGTGTTTAAGAGGGAATATATTTGTAATGTGAGCAGGAATAATCTTGAACCGCCTCCTCGGGGGAATAACGCGGTCTCGCGATTTTTTACTGTACGGGATTTTTATGCGAAAGCGGCTTGACTTGAGCGTACTTCCCCTGAGACGTTTTGCGTGGTGAGAACACACGAGTGCTGAAATTGATTGAGCTCGAGTACAAAAAACAAGACACTCTTAGTTACAAACTACTTTATAGATTTAAATCCTCATTCTGAAATTCTGATGACAGAAATATGTAAGTAAATTTTAAAGTAGGAGAACTTATATTCAAGAAAAAAACGCATTGGGTTTAAATAAGAATGAATGATAAGAAGATGAAGCTAAAATACAAAGGAAATTTCAACTTCTGGAATTAGGACTACATAGGTACATTCTAGATTTTGGTTTTACATTCTAGGTGTTACCCTTGAAGGAACTTTTAAAGTAATTCTGGGTCAGCAAATAAAATGTAAGTCAGATTTCAGTTACGCATAGGTGTTCAACATGAGTTGTGCCAGTGACTGGGTGATCTATAAGTCATTGGAGTTTCATAGCATGAGGTGGTAAGTGATGGTCTCCAGAGGTACGGCCATGTTGCGGCTTCGGCCGGACGGCGGGAAATCGCGGCCGCCCATGGGAGGCGTGCGGCGCCGGGCCGTGGAAGAGGGACGGCGCGAGCCACTGCGGCGACGCTCGAGTGAGAGCGGCCCGCAAGGCGGCGCGACGCAGAGGGCGTGCGGCCTCGCGGACCGCCACGCACTCCTGTTCCGGTCGTGTTGACGGGCGGCCGGGAACCCGCGCTTCGCCACACTGACTCTGCACGCTGCTCACACCGACTTTTCTCCTAGTACGTTTTTTGAATGCGCGTCGGTAACAGCGGGCACGTGATACGCCCGCGGCCGCACCTGTTTTTTCCCTCTCACTCAAGTTTGTAACAGTCGAGTGTCGCGTGCGATCTCGCCTATTTCCCGCCACCGGTAGTATCTGACGGAAAACTAAGTGGGCCCAAGAAGTTTTTGGCGCGAAATGTACATATCAGCGTAGCACTCGCGAAAAATGCAAGACATTTTGTGAAAAAAAGCTGAAATGACTTCGCGGTTGATAGTTTGTGTAGATTGTTAGGAAGTGAATGACGGTTGCCTTTATAAGCAAACTTTAGGGAAAGTTTTTAATAATGGATGACTGGGAGCGTCACGTGACGCCCTTGCTGCAAGATATGGGGTGTGCTAACGAGGACGCCCAAGACGACTTCTTTAGCCAACAAGATGTAAGTGAACCTATAAAACGTATACATATGATTTAGACGTAGACCTAGACGTGAACAAGCAATCAAATAATAAAAATTATATTGTAAGACATGAAAATTTTTAATGTACTTACTTATTTCTACAGGTTTCTTGGAATTTTATTGGTACTTACCGGTTTATTACTTCTAATGCTATTATCAGATCGTATTGATCAGTTCAACTGATAACGGTTAATTGCTTCGAATAGTACTTTAGTTAACTATTAATTGTTAATATAAATACTGTAATATTTCTCGAAACTGCTAAGTACTTTGGTAAAATATTAAGATACCTACATATCAGAATTTATTACAGATCAAGATAAAGTTTATTTTACAGAATTTGCAAATAGATAAAGTCACTAATTAAAATAAATAATAGCGAATTCATAATTAACGATGAAATAAATTGCAAAAATATTGCTTGAAAAAAAAATTGTGCAAGTGTTATTATGCCTATTTAAAACACTACCTTAATTTACTTTTTAAATGGATACAACTATTTTGGTATGATAGTGTAGTAAGTAACAATTGCGGAGCTCACAATTGTTTGAAGTAAGACTGTAACTGAATATTTTTACGTAGTCAGAATCCAATAATGATCAACTATAACTGCACTAACTAAGGACAGTCCAAAAACTTCATCAGACTATATAGCGCTATTAGACTGAACAATCTAAAGACACATGGATCAACTCAGAGTGTTTACATAAGAGATGCACTGAATACTGATTTAAACCGAACACCTACCAAATATCCAATACCACTTTCAGACCAAGAGTCAGAAATTTTCGACTTAGTATTCAGCGAATATATGTCATTAATGGGGCGCATATTTCGCTAGTAGAAAATATAAGACAAAAAGTTGGTGGAAAATAAAACTGATTGATACTATAACAATCCTCGTTAATTGATTACTTAAGTTAAAATATTATAAAAATAGAAAAAGTAAACATAATGCAACGTTTTGCTTATTTTTATTTTGATATGTTTTGATATGTTGTTTATGGATTTACGTATTTCTTCTCTATGATTAATCATTCGTCTTCCATCAGCAGCCAAAACCTTACAGCTCCAAACTATTAGTTATGAAGGCCACAAAATGCCTAACCTCGTTACAATATGTGCCGTATCCAAAAGAACCATCTTCTACATTCCCCTTTAGTCGGAGACCAAGCGAAAACATTTCGATATGTTGATCGATGCTCTTTGCTACCGAACTATTCATCGACGCTCTACGGGAATGATGACTATCAAAATTTCACATGGTGACAAACACTTATGAGAAATTGTTTTTTTTTCGACACTAACAATATTACAATGACGTGAAACACTGACATCTATAACCATAGCAAGTCTCGCAGATCCAGCTACTATCACAATGTCAGGTTTATTGGCAGCATTACACCTGTCCGTGATAATTGACCGATTCTAATTGTGCAGATATAAGCCAACATCAAGAGCTGGCACAGAGCTCTTCTGGTGATATAGCATCCGAGGTTACAAGAATATATTTTAAAGTCTAATAAAAACTATTTATTAAACATTGCAACAGCTACAAGATGCAAAAATACCACTCGAATTGAAATCTAGAAATGTTGTAGTTTCAATAAAAAACAAAGTTACAGGAGGTCTTGTACTGATACAAATAATTTTTAATATAGAAACAATTTAAAAATTGCAATTCTATGATTCAAAAATTTATTTTAGGGAAAAATTTAACAATATGTTATGCTAGCATTTTTCGTTCGTTTACGTGTGGTTTGAAACAAAGAATGATTACATTGTCCATTGGTATATTTTTTCTTACACGATTTCCAGGTAATATAGAATTAGATTATAACAACATAAGCATTATAGATACATTTATTAAAAAACGCTGAATTAGCTATACAATTCTACCTATTATCCGCAATTTAATTCGCATGAAAATTTTGAGTTTACTTCTCTTGTGACGACCCGGCAAAAGTGCCATCCTGCACACCCAAACCGGCACTCGGATAGTATTTACTCAAGAAGAAACCAATAAAAGTGTTGCTTGAGGATATATTAGACGATTGACAACGAAATTTCGTGTACTACTTTCAATGTGAATCCAGAAAAAAAATTTAAATAACAAGGATGACATATTTTACCCCAAAAAGGGGTTAATGTCAGACAGGCTAGGCGGCCGGTTGTGGGGGGCCGCGGAACAGCACGCAGCCCTCACCCTCGCGGCAATAGTGCGGGCGGCGGGTCCTCCCCCGAGGGGCCGCCCGCAGCCGCTTTTTACGGCGGCCGGAGGTCGTTACTGACCCTCCGGCGCCGCCGGCGTGGCCTGCGTTGGCGGGAGAGGAGTGTGGTGGTCGACTCCCGCTCCCGCTCCGCCGCCTCCTTTGCGGACATGACTGCCTCGCAGAAGGAGGCGACGGCCGTCCATCCAGGATCGCCCCCGACCATGGACAGAACCAGGGCCGGGAGCGACAGGTCCACGCCGATTTGGGCGACGAGGGCGCGGCGCTCCTCGCGCCACGCAGGGCACACGGCGACAGTGTGGTTCACCGTGTCCTCCTCGTCGCCCGCGCCACAGTGGTGGCACCCCGACGTCATCTCCCGCCCTATGCGACACAGGTACCTCCCGAAGCAACCGTGCCCCGAGAGGACCTGCGTCAGGCGGAAGGTCAGGGCGCCGTGGCGCCTTTCCAGCCATTCGGCCAGGACGGGCCTCACCGCTTCGATGGTGGCGAAGCCCGCGCTGGGGTGCGCGAGGCGCTCCTTCCACTCCACCATGAGCACCTCGTCGCGCAGCTCCGCCCGCTTTACCTCAACTTCGCGAGGCGCGGGGCGAGAGCCACGCTCGGCCGCGTCCCGGCGCCACCGGTATAATAGCGCCAAGACCCGGGCCTCGAGGTCCCATGGTGGGGATCCGGCCAGCAGGGAGGCCGCTTCGAAGGACACCGTGCGGTATCCCCTTATCGCCCTGACGGCCAGGACGCGCTGCGGCCTGCGTAGCAGCGCCGTCGTTTTGGCCGTCAGGCGATCCGCCCAGATTGGGGCCCCGTAAAGGGCCATCGACCGCACGGTTCCCTCGAAGAGTCTGCGGCACACTGCGCCCGGCCCGCCAACGTTCGGCAGCAAACGGGAGAGTCCCGCCGCCGCCCGAACTAGCCTCGGCGCCAGGCGCTCGAAGTGCGCCGCAAAGTTCCACCGCCCGTCGAGCACCAGTCCGAGGTAATTCATGGACGGCCCGACGGCGATGCGGACGCCTCCCACCGTTATGCTCAGGCCCGGTGGCGGCCTCTGGCGGGGCCCGTAGAATATCAGGGCCTCCGTCTTGTTCAAGGCCACCTCCAGGCCGAGTCGCCGGATTCTAGCCACCATTTGCGCCACCCCAGCCGTGCCCAGAAGGCACGCCTGGCGAGGGTTCCTCCCGCGCGCTGTGACAAGCGTGTCGTCGGCGTAGCAAATGACGCCGACACCGGGGAGGAGCACCCCCCTCAGGACCCAGTCGTATGCGATGTTCCACAGCAGAGGGCCCAAGACCGACCCCTGCGGAACACCGCACACGACGTCTCGCCGACTTTGCCCACCCTGGACCGGATAGACGACGGCACGATCGTCCAAATATGCCCCGACTATGCGACGGAGGTAGGGAGGCACACGATGGTACTTGAGCGCCTCCCGCACGCAGCTCCACGGCAGGGTGTTGAAGGCGTTGGCGATGTCGAGTGACACCGCCAATAGCACCCCGCCTCGAGCAACCACGTCCTCCGCCTGGCTCCTCAGACGCGAGATCGCGTCAATAGTGGAGCGCCCCCGGCGGAACCCGAACTGTTCGTCCGCCAGGTTTGGCCCCTCCGTCTCTAGGTGCCGGACGAGGCGGTCTGCGAGGATCCTTTCGAAGATCTTCCCCACCTCGTCCAGCAGCACGATGGGCCGATAGGCGGACGGTGAGTCCGCCGGGCGCCCCTCCTTTGCGATCAGGACCAGCCTCCCCGTCTTCCATCTGCGGGGAAACCGGCCCGACCGCAGACACGCGTCGAAGAGCCTCAATAGACGGGGCTCCAGGACGTCGTGGGATAGAACCCACGCACGCCCCGGTATGCCGTCCAGGCCGGGGGCGGTGGTCTTGGCCTTCAGCCGCAACATCGCTGCCCCCAGCTCTGCCCGGTCCACGTCGGGCACGGGGTCGTCGTCCACGCTGGGGTCCCTCTCATCCCATTGAGGCGGGACCATGGCGGGAGGCGAGTGCTCAGCTCTCGTGGGGAACAGAGCGCCGACAAAACCATCCACCTGGCGCGGGGGGAGACTCTCGGTCAGCGGGGGCGCCCACGGGTGGGGGCGCCCACGCGGCGGGGGCGCCCACGAGGGGGGCCCCCCTCAACTCCTAGAGTTGTTAGGAGAGCGCCGGGGGGACGAAACCCTGACCCCCTGGCGCCAACACTTTAGAAGGGGCCCGCCTCAAGACAAAGGGCGGGCCGGCGCCGGCCCGGGCCACGAGATCGGCAGGCCATATATCCGTGGGCCCGGGCGTAGGCGATAGGAGAACAGCGGGGTTTTTTAGTGGGTAGTCGGATGGCCAATCATCTTTCCCGGAGTCCCACATATCCCTCGGTCCCCCCGGGCCGGGGGAACCCGTCAAGAGAGGTTTTTCCCCGAGACCAAAAAAAAAAAAAGGCGGCCGGTTGTAAAAACTAAGCCACAACTATTACAATATGTAACATATTGTGCCGACCCCATATAATGTGGGATAAGGGCAGGAGGAAGAAGAAGATTGTATAAGTATACATATTAAAAGCAAAAAGTATATACTTGACATTTTTGGTGGCATAACGACTTAAGCAAGTCGGAATGCCGACAGGAGTCACTGGTTTGATCCTATTTATTATTATTTATTTATAAAACTAAATTAATATCAGTTATCTAGTACTCTTACAAGCTAATGCTTACTATGGGATAGATATTTTTCTTCTTCTTTGTTTTCTTTGTTCTCTCCTTCCACTCTGCTTTGTTAGTCCTCATGTCAACTTTCACAATCTTTTTCACCATATTATATCTTCTTATATATCTTATCTTGTGTCACGATGTATGTTGCCAATAAACTCCAAAACTACTGAACTGATTTCAATCAAATTTCACATGTACCCGTATTTTGATCTAACTTACTGGATAGGATAGTTATCATCTCAATTATTCGCTTATGTCGTGAATGTAAACGAATAAAATGTATCAATTAATTGTTCCTTAAGCAAGTGTTTATTTACTGTTTAGTTTTATGAAGTTCTCATAGATGGCGGTATACGTTGATTCATCGATAAAATTCTTCAATATTGTTTGACATCTAGGTTGCAAATACACCCAATAGATGGCGCTGTTCGATTTTACCGGAAGGGTTTTATTTCCTCAGTTGCGATTAGAGAAATAAAATATGGCCGTACGAAGTTCGCCGGGTCAGCTAGTTTTACTGTAGAACTAAATGACACTGTATAAATTGTCACAGAATATTTTTTTTATTGCTGAGGAACAGCAGATAGGCTGAGAGCCCACGGGACACCGCGAACACGCTGCTGTCCGCACATAGGTACAGTAACCTGAGTTATTAATGCCAGAACACAACGCAAGGATATTATGGCGGCATACTTTAGACCAAGGGTGGCGGCCATTCCGGCGGGCTTGGGGCTCTACCAAGTAGCTAAGGTTGTTTTGTCGCCTCTTACGACAGGCCAACCTCGGCCGCAGGGGTTAGTATAATATTCATTCTTACTCCGCCCCTGCACGGAGAATAATACCTAGTCAGGTCATAAGTATTGTCACACAGTAAAAACTTTTCTTTTAGAATGCTGGCCACAAAAAAGTTTATTGAATTAGAATTTCGAATTGTTCATGAAAATAAAAATGTATAACTTTTAGAATTTTACTCATTTTTAAATATGGAGTGGACGCTTAAAGAAGACCGTGTTGCAGTTATTGCGTTGCATCGTTGCGGTTACGCGCCAATTCAAATTTTTAACATACTGAAAAATTTGAATATTACCAAAAGATTCGTTTATCGTACCATCAAACGATACAATGAAGACTCTGGTGTAGATGACAGGTCAAGAAGTGGTCGCCCTCGGTCTGTTAGGACTCCAGCAGTGATAAAAGCTGTGAAGGCACGAATTCAAAGAAATCCCAAACGTAAGCAGAAACTGTTGGCCCTTCAGATGGGGTTAAGCAGAACCACGGTGAAAAGGGTGTTAAATGAAGACTTAGGGCTTCGGGCATATCGAAGAAAAACAGGACATCGTTTGAATGCTCGTCTAATGGACCTGAGACTGAAGAGATGCCGCGCTTTGTTGAAGCGGTACGCGGGAAAAAAATATCGGGAAATTCTTTTTTCGGATGAAAAAATGTTTACCGTAGAAGAGAGCTACAACAAACAAAATGATAAGGTGTACGCACACAGTAGTGAAGAAGCGAGCAACCGTATTCCGCGTGTCCAACGAGGTCATTTTCCATCCTCGCTCATGGTATGGTTGGGAGTTTCTTATTGGGGCTTAACCGAGGTACATTTTTGTGAGAAAGGTGTAAAAACGAATGCTGTTGTGTATCAAAATACAGTCCTGACGAACCTTGTGGAACCTGTTTCTCATACCATGTTCAATAACAGGCACTGGGTATTCCAACAAGATTCGGCGCCAGCTCATAGAGCGAAGAGCACACAAGACTGGCTGGCGGCGCGTGAAATCGACTTCATCCGGCACGAAGACTGGCCCTCCTCCAGTCCAGATTTGAATCCGTTAGATTACAAGATATGGCAACACTTGGAGGAAAAGGCGTGCTCAAAGCCTCGTCCCAATTTGGAGTCACTCAAGACATCCTTGATTAAGGCAGCCGCCGATATTGACATGGACCTCGTTCGTGCTGCGATAGACAACTGGCCGCGCAGATTGAAGGCTTGTATTCAAAATCACGGAGGTCATTTTGAATAAACTTTAATGTCATAAGAATCTATGTTTTGTTAAGTTCATTTTGGTATATGAATGGTAACATAATTAATAAACTTGTTACAATTATTTTACATTAAACATGTGACAGAATTTATGACCTGACTAGGTATATATTTATTTTATTAATACAATATTTTTTTATGTCATAGGTATACATATAATATTATATTATTTCCCGGCTATATCTCTGTGACAAATTTCAATACATCCATTTAAATTTTTACATATGTAATATTTGTGTAGGTACATAATGAGGATACTTTAGAATAAAAAATAACAAAATTAAAACTCCTTGGAAAAATGTTCTTTAAATCGAAGAACAGTTAGAAAAAGATTACAAACAAATCGTATTCGTGTGATTTGCGCACTAAAAGCTTTTCCATCCTCTAGCACACACGCAAGTCTGCAGTCTAGTTATAGACACGTCACTTGCCGTCTCGCTTTAATATGCCACACACCACGTTAATGACACCACTATGAATGTTATTTATGACCGAAATTCAATTCCAACATTCAATTAAAATAAGTAATAATAATAATATTCCTAGTTATTGGTAGAAGATTAATAAACTCTTTGGACTATACGCCCGAGATGGTAAACAGCAACTTTGATGCTTACATTTTTGATAATGGAGGCGTAATCTACAGTCACAGAATCTCGTTGTACAGTGGCATCCTTCGACCTGGCTGATTCATTGGTAGAGATCGAATCGAGAATAAAATTTTTATATAATAGGTGTAGTAAGAAGAAATCCATTATGTTTCGTTAGATGGCTTTAATAATTTGTATTTCACGCTGTAGAAGACTGATCGGGTTACATTAGATGGCGTTAGAAAGATGAAATATTAAACTAAAAAATGACATTGTTGATTGGTTGATTCAGTTTTGTTTGAGAGCGCTTCAAACATGGACACCAGTAAAGAGAAAATATGTTTTACATCTATATTTTACAGTTTTTCATTGATAAACGTGAAATCACAAGCCGCAGGTTGAAAATATGAATAGTGTTTATGATTCTAATACTGATATAGCCAATCGTGCGCAATTTTGGCTTCGTAGATTCTGCGGGTAATTTCGACATCAAAGATGCTCATGCCCTGGAAGGTCAATTGTCGAAAATGACGGTAAAATTATGGAAATTATACTGACAGTGCTTGCATGAGTAAGCATTTTTTTATTTGGCCAAGAGCTTAAGATTACATAAAAAAATCGTTGAGATCCATTTAATTCAAATAGTTAACCGTATGGCCAGCCTAATTCAGGCTGGATACATACAAAAGCTGTATGGATTCGACTCGTGGTTCGAATTTGTATTGGCGAGTCGCTACTGTATGAATCGAGCCACTTCTGAAGCGTAACTGGTGACGAAAAATGGATCACTTACACCAATGTTAAGCAAAAACGATCATGGTAAAAGCTCGACGAAACGGCTCAATCCGTGGCGAAATCAGGATTGACGACCAGGAAGTTTTTGCTGTGTGAATCGAGAGATTAGCGAGGAATAATTCACGATGAGCTGCTCCTCTACAGCAAACCTCTGGGTGCACACTTGTCCTGGTAAAAATTGAACCGCACGAAGGAAGTAATCGCCCAAAAGCGGCCAGCTTTAGCCTGTAGGAGAGGGATTATGATCTATCAGGACAATGCAAAGCCACATATATCGACAGTGACTCCTCATAAGGTCCGAGAGCTTGGTTGGGAGGTTTTTATGTATTCATCTTATAGTCTGGACCTGGTTTCAAGTGATTATCACCTGTTCTTCTCCATTGTAAACAATATTGCTGATAAAAAAAATTCGCCTCAAGAGAGAATTGTAAAAATCGACTGTCTCAGTTTTTTGCCAATAGTGACGAAGGCCTTTCTGATAAATAATAGAATTACTGTCAAAATAGCAACAAATTATTGAACAAAACAGCGCATATTTCACTTAAATAGGATTATTTTAACTATGCTAAATACATATTTTGATTTCATCCAAAAATAATAGATTTCTATTTATTACGCCCGGGTCAGCTAATATGTATGTAATTCATAAGTATTTTGTTGTGTTCTGGGTGTACACATGACTGTCATTTGTATGTTTATAAAAATATTAACAGATTTTGACCTAGTTACATTTTAAAAACAATTGTATAACTCAATTATCACGTACTGTCAGTAAAATAAATCATGAGACCTTGTACCTCGAGACAACTGATGTGTGTAATCTGAGTTAGTCAAGTCAAAAACCATGTTATCACCCGCCATTATAACATTCACCCAAGTATTAGAATGAACCCACAAAAAAATAATAAAATAGCATGAAAAACGTACTACACCATAATACACAAAATACTGGCCGCATTGCTTTTTTGAATATACTCGTAAAATATAGTTATTTAAAACTATGCTCTACATATTACAATTGTATGCGTAGTACTGATTATGGTGGTGTAACAAGGTACGAAGAGTACCTCGGTAACTACACGTCAATCATTTAAGTAGAAGTGCTTGATTTGATTGTGTTCTCTTCCTACATTTTCGTAGCAATTAATTTGAATACTTTATAGACGTTGGAAAGAATGGACAGTATAATTCATACAGTCACTTAGCTCATCTCTCACTCATTAGAGTCACAAAGCAATTGTAATATGTTTACTAGATAATGGATATACTTAAATACTTTTCTTTTGGAAATAAATACATAAACACACAGGTTGTGTTAATAGACTTTTGATACAAATCTAAACTTTATGCAATTTAAATTTCGGACTCTCTTTGGTTGTATGATTTTTTAATTTATAATTGTGGAAAAATTCTAGTAGATAACTCTGTATGAAATGTTTGCATTCACATTAAAATCATTGTTATACTAATCGTCACCAAACCTTCTAATTTTAGGACACGTTTGGGATTTTTAAATATCGGCATTTCGTTCTTGAATCTTGTATATCAATCTAGTTTCAATTACTAATAAAAATAAATTACCTATCTTATAAATGTTTTAACGAATAATAAGTAGATATGACTGATTAATATAAGATATACCTATATAATAATCACAAATAAAAACACGTACAAATTCTGAAATAAACCGAAATTATATTTCAAAGTCATTTAAAAATTAATTTATGTTTATGAAATACATAATTTTTCTCATAAATTGAATCTCAGGAAATGATAAAGAAATTATACTCGAAGTTTCGCTTTGATACAGGCCTTCAAATGTTCTAGTCGTTAATCATACATACTTATATTAAATATACATTTGGGTATTATATAAGAAGGAATATGAAGTAATTGTTGCAGATGTTACTTAGTATTTTATTTTTCAAGACGTTTTGTGACCTAAGTAGCTTTTGAATGGTCATGTGGGCGTACACTTTGCCATTTAGCTCATTGTAGACTATTCTGTCAGTTCAATCTGGGTCAAAATATGTTACAAATCGAACTTAAAACTTATTTTGGTAAATAACAAATAGTTCATGCAGTTTTTTTCTTGATAAGATTGAGGAACTTCCTTTTATAGTTTTGATTTAATAAAAAATATCCACAAAAGCCAATAAAATGTGTATATGGTACGATGTTGTTTCAATGTTTCGAATTCAGATACCTTAATTTCATAGAACAGAGCGATGGAGACATAGGGCACACACAATACATAAGAAGTAGAATCAATGATGGACAGCTAAAGTGAATACAAATAACATGCTGAACGTGTGACAACGTCACTTGATTAAAACACTAAATATATAAATCTTATTATACGGTGATGCGAGTAAAGTGAGAAAAAACTAACTAACTTGAGCGCCTAAAGTGAAAGATATAAAGAAAAAGATATAAAGTGAGAGATATAGTAAATAATTACAAGAACGGCGAAGATAAGAAAAGGTAACTGGCATCGCCGAAGGTATTAACAGCCAAATTGAGAAGAATGATACTAGTATGAAAACTTGTAATGAAAAGAGATAAGAAAGACAAGAGAATAACTAAAATGTTAGTAGCAGTAAATAGGCATTGAGTCATGTATGATGCATGAGGGTTTGGAAAGTGACAGATGAAACGTGTCAAGTTCGAATCTAATGCTAAAATATTCGGTAAACTGTTACTCAAAAAATGATAAGCTTTTGAAGTGTTTTGAAAAAGGATACTCGTAAAAGTATATAATCCTACTTTGTATTAAGACGTAACTTTTTTCGAACACATTGCGTATAAGGTCACGGTATTAAAAAGGTCACGGTAAAAATGATTGAATTTCGGAAAGTTGATTAAGTCAGTATACAATTGGAATTTAAAATATTTTTTCATTGTCTTCGTTTTATGATATAACATTTGCGTACAAAGAGTCGGTGCTTTTCCATGGAAAGCTATCACAACTATCATGGTAGTTGTTTATTGAGCCAAGAGCAACAAACAAACAAAGATGTGGTTAAACAAGAAAGAAAAAAATCAAGATATTCCCCTCATGGGTGCACAAAAGGTTCATTTGACCTTAACTCTACTTGTCGGGAGGGGA
The DNA here is from genome assembly GCA_963693495.1 of Malacosoma neustria. Classification (NCBI taxonomy): domain Eukaryota; kingdom Metazoa; phylum Arthropoda; class Insecta; order Lepidoptera; family Lasiocampidae; genus Malacosoma; species Malacosoma neustria. The sequence goes on along the minus strand of OY856371.1, from coordinate 22,733,470 downwards.
TAGCTCCAGTTCATAATATTTCTAAGAATACTAATTGCATAAATAACAATATAATGTTCTAAAATTATTTTTACTTTATCTAAAGACTTGTATAAACTGTTTGTGTAAACTTGTAGTTATTTTTTGAGCAAACTAAAAACAAGGTTAACGACCTCGTTGAATGTGTTCGTTGTTTTCACTAACATTCAAAATAAAATATGAACGTAAAGTTTCATTGCTTATTGTTTTGTACAAAATAATATGTTCATGTCTGGTATTAAAATATTTTAAATTAAAAATATTTTTTTTATTGCAGACAGGCAAACATAATAGTAAGTTGTTTGCGATGCTAGGGGCACCGTGAATACGCTGTTGTCCCATAGTGGTTGGTTCTTTTTTCGCCCCTGCACAGAGAAAATGATAAAACATATCTTAAGTATTATCATTATCACCAGGAATGATAATAGCAGACAAATGATGAAAACTTGCTCAGGAAACGAGGCTGTGATTATGATTTAATTGATTTCATATCTCGGCTCTGATTAGGGATAAGTTTTCACATCTGAGGAATTTTGTGTAAGGAAGTCGCGCATTAATATTGTTCGATACTTGCATAATGGATATTTGAAGTCCCGCCTCCTCATTTTTGTTACCTACCCTCACTCTCGGTGAGGTAAATGGTGAAAGCAAGGGTGGTACTGAAATAATATGACAGTAACGTGTGACCTCCCTGACCGAATAATACGCAAGCTTCTAAACGCGCGGGATGGTCGACGTTCGACCTCCCTTCAGTGACTCCAAACTCTAATTGGCCGTACTATTAAATTGTGTGTTCAGTATTTGTGACTTAGCTGGTGCCGTGCAACAGTTCCTCTACGACCTGAACCGACCGGGAAGGGGTGGAATCAAGGTCAGTGCGAATTTGTTTGCCCACTGCAAGGTATCGCGTCTCTCTAGCCACCGCTCCTATCCCATCCTCTCTCATACAGTCCACTGCTCTCGAGCTATCCTTCTAATTCCTGTACGGTGCAATCTCGGTCCGTGACCGGCATCGTACAAATATATTTAAAAAGTCGTCTGCTTTGAAGAAAATTAAGGCTAATTAAGCTTAACCATTCTAATGTAATTATCCCAAACGTCCCACTGCTGGAATTGGACATCTGCCTAGAAGGAACGGCTAGTTATAAAAAGCGTGACAGATACCGCTGATCTCTTTATACAAGTTTTATCGCGTTGTTACCCTTCTCCGAGGGTTCCTTTCAATTATGTTTGATATGAATATTAGTCGAAAAAACTGTCTAAGCGATGCGTGTCACCTTAGATCTCTCACATTGTCTCCGAGTCTGATACCACTTAGCTGCCACGTACCTAAAATACTTTACATTACTTAAAATAAATAAATAAATAATGTGACATTTACTTTCAGCATAGACATGAAAATAGGACTGACCTCAGAACCTTTTGTTCGGTTTTCTCCAGTTATTAACATTGTAGTTAGACATCAGTTTGTCTATAAATTTCAGATTGTACCACGCTATTTCATACTTTTGTTCTAATTTGTTATTTAGTCAAAATATTAAGGCCTTGAGAGTGAAATCTCATAAAGTACGCTTGATTACTTCTTCTTGATTAAAGGCTGAAATGGCAGGCTATCATTAGGTCGTTCCTTTCAGGGTTGGGAGCTTAGTAAGCAATGGCCTCTCTAATGGAGTTAATTTAACCAATTTTATTCGATTTATAAGCTAATGACTCTTTGCGTAATTATTTCACAATTAATTTCATTAAAGAAAGTAGTAGCACCGGAGTTTATATGAACAAGAAGAATAAGAAAGAGATTGTCACAATTGACATTTACTCAATACAAATGGTGACATCTATATAAATTTTATAGAAACTGTCTGAATGACGATGATCCTATTCAAGTGCCGTGTGCACCTAAATTTAAAATCTAAAGGACTGTATATTTTATTTGTTGTGGTAAAAGTTTAAGATTATATGGACGACTGTAAAGTAAACGTATAAGATTAGTTCTTAACTGAACGTAATATTTCTGAGTTCAGAAATCAGTTCATACTACCAAAGTGTATGTAAGAGATTTTTAATTTAAAACATAGTAATCGTATTTATTTCCTTAGTTTTAACCTGATGATGTATTAAAGTATATATAACTCACTAGACACAGTGTATACTCATGTAGTCTGGTATGATTGTTGATGTTGAAATTTCGTCCCCGTTGAAGATAAATAAATTGTATGATAGTTTCTTTATGTCTGAGGACATATATAGCGTATGTCCGTCAATTGCATATTTCTGAAAAAAATCTTTATGATAGATAGATACCTTCACCTAGTGCAAGGGCATGTTTAAAAAAGTAGCCAGTTTCAATAACATTCACGAGGACTATATTATTTTTAAGAAAAGCTACATATTACTGCTGATTTAGCATAGGATATTGTGCTGCTATTTAATATTTATTAAGATTAATATATGTTTTTATGAATGCTAGTAATAAAATATATAAATGCACAAATATTAAATTTCCCAGAAACGAACGAGAATTACTACAGCGAACATAAGTGAGTGATGATTTTTATCCGTGCAGAAGCGGAGAAAGAATACTGACCTCTGCGGCTGCGGTCGGCCTGATGTAAAAGGCGACAAAACAACTCACCCTAGCTACGTGGTAGTGCCCCAAGCCCGTCTGGGTGGCGACCACCTCTGGTCTTGAATATGCCGCCATAATAAATTTGTGTTGTGTTCCGGCAATAGTGACCCAAGCCTCTGTGATATGATAAGCAGTGTGTTCGCGATGTCACTGGCGTTGCAAATATCCATAGGCAACGGTAACTGCTAAATTCTAAGCGGGCTGTCAGCCTGTCTGCTCTCCTACAGCCATAAAAAAGTGAACAACAATAAGGATATCAATTAATTTAAGAATAGAGACATCCCATCTGTCTTCTCTACTATCGTACGTAGGTAATTTTTATTTATAACTAGTTGTGCCCGCGACTCCGTCCGCGTGGAATAGTGACTTTAGGCAGCATTTTTTGGATATATGAGGTCAACTTAAATTGGAAATTCAACCTATTAAGTCCAGCCTAAGCTGAACCCTATTTCATATGATTGATGATATAAATCTGAGGTCAACTTAAATTGGAATATAAAATTTCCAAAACTTATCATTTTTAACAAAAACTATTTTTTTTTTCTAAAATAAAAATAGCTTAAGTTACTCCTTGGTACATCAGCTATCTGCCAGTGAAAGTCCCGTCAAAATCGGTGTAGCCATTTCGGAGATTAGCCGGAACAAACAGACAGAAAAAATTGTAAAAATGTTGTTTTGGTATATGTACCGTGTATACGTCCGAATGCACTTAGTAAAAAGCGGTTATTTTAATATTACAAACAGACCCTCCAATTTTATTTATTTGTGTAGATACCAATACCTACGTAACATAGGCAAATAAATTTAATTCTGGATAGGAACTAGCTATAGAATATTGGGGTGCACCCGATGTTTCAATAAAGACAACGCAGTGGAGAGGCGAATGTTGCGGTGACCGTCGCTCCATCCCGAGCAATTAAGCATTAGTTAGGTACTATGGTGCAGGATATTATTCGGCACCTTGCCACATGGCTTCAGAAGCAATATGCATTTCGCATCCTGATTTAAACCTTCGCATACTAAGCTAATATGATATACATGTACGCTTAAAAGTCAATATAATTTCACCCAAACATAAGATTGCTGCTATAAAAATTCGATAGCACTAGTTTGTTTCAGTGACATCGATACAGGGTGGCGAACGTAAACATAGTGCGAGCTTTTTAGAATGTTGCTTGTTGACACCCTAGTAAAAGTGTTTTGAACTCAAAACACTTTTACATTGGAAACAAACTACTTTGTTATCTTTTTCGTGCGATACAACCAAAGCTTACTTTGTAAAACCAGGATTCCCCGCTGAGTGATGTCACAGAGTGAAATTAATTTCGTTTTTTGCTTCGCTATATTTCCGGTCCAATTTTGTTCAGATAGTATAATTATATCCTATATTCCTAAATAATAACTAAATTCTACCTTTCTTTTTGAGGAAAAACTCCAATAATTTTTTGATAATGATTATTGACAAGTTCCCCCGACCCGGAGAGATTGGGGGTATGTGGGACTCCGGGAAAGATGATTGGCATCTGATTACCCACCAGAAAATTGTTCTCATATTGTGGGCGGGTAGATAAACTGGCCTGCCGATCCCATGGCCCAGGCTGGAACTCAATCCCACGTGCCGTAACTATTTGAAAATGCGTAACTATATTGATAAACTGATTGGTCAGTACCAGTTTAAAAAATTATTATCGTCTTCTTTTTCATCCAATCGTTATCCACAGCTAGATGTAGGCTTCTATAAGCCAGCTCATATCCAGCTCTGACGGGCAATTTTGCGCAGGGTATCGGTCTATCTGGCTGGAGGACATCCTAAATTACGTTTACTGAGACGTGGTCTCTACTCTAGAACCCGTTTGTTCCAGCCTCCATCAGTCCTACGACAGATTTTACACATGTGTTCTTTTATTTTTTGTATGTATTACTCGTATATCCTTAATATAATAAACTCAGACACATTTATTTACTTTATTTAGGGAAAGGATGTAAATTTCAGACACATTGTGAGAAAATGCTTATAAGAAGGCAATTTCAAAAATACCCAAAAGAGAGACAATACCGGAAAAATAGTTTCCCGAACTTCCCTCTTTCCTGCAGGCATCGCACTCGAAATGTCGAGATGAGAAGACTTTGAGCGGATTATACTCTAACAAAAAGACCACAGATCAAATAATATGATAGCGTCTTTAAATAACGTGTCGCGCGCAAATCTGTAATAAAGCATACATTAAAAGCCTTTAAAGTTAAGAATCGAAATTAACAACATTACAAATGTCGTTTTAGATAAAAATCAATGAAGTACAAACATCAGAGCGTCGATACGAAAGCGATAAGTGTGGCCAAAAATTAGGCTGCCCTTATCAGACATGTGTCGTGTTTTCCGTTATAAATTATTGCATTATTTAAAGAAATTAATTTCATGTAATGATATGAATAGTGTAATAGATATCTTAATTGGATATCGCTAATAACAATATATCAACAGGTAAAGTACAAAGTACATATTTTTTGTTTAAATTTCTTGTATATTATATTGTTTAGCATAATTTGATGTAAATTTTTACCATCTGCCCGATCAGCTGTTTAGTTTTAAATTGTGAGTCCTAAATACGTTATGGAGTCAATACTCAACAACGTACGCCTTTGGTGCATTTAAATTAGTAATTTAAGAGTTTTATTTTTCTGTTCTCGTTTGTTTGTCAATTTAGATATAAAAATTTCACCGAATATAAATTTGATACATAATTTTGGTATTATCATTTAATAATTCATTTACACTTTTGTTAATAAAATTATATTAATCCTTGTCCTTGCCCGAGTGCAGCATTAAACCCTGTGGCTGGGAGTGGTTTGTCGCAAAAGAAGACAAAATAACCGCTAAGTGGTAGGGCCTCAGTCCCACCTGGATGGCAACCACCACTAGTTTATATATATGCTGCTATAATAATCTTGTGCTGTGTTCTGGCATTAATGACTAATTTCGCAGTGCTCCTAGCGTCGCAAACATCTATAGGCGACGGTAACTGCTTACTACTAAGTGGGCCGTCACCAATGAAAAAGTCTGGCTAGTAAATTAAAACTAGGTAAATGCAAATGCACAACCACTTACCTGGTCTATGGACTATTGGAACTCTTTGATAGGGACCATAGGATGCATTGGCATGAATTACTTCAATTGTGCGAGCTGGTTTCTTGAAATTTGAGATCTAAACTATATAAAATATATGGAAATACAACGCAACGCGTGCGCAGATTATTTTTGAATGAAATAATGAAATGCAAGCGAAAATATCATCGAAAAAGGTGGTAATGCATTCGCTTAAATATGGTTAAAGTGAATCTAGAAAACATTCACGGGTATAAGTTATTATAACGTTTTCTATAGCATTAGGAATATAGGCACTGTTAATATGATCCGAAAGCTTCAGTAATTACAAACTAACTTCTCTACATACTTAACACGTTACGCTAACAATTTATTAACTGCGTTTAAGTAAATCAAATATCAACTTAATGTTATATTTTAAATACCATGGTTGGAGTAGGTAGTACACATAATCTATTTTTTTATTCTATTTTCCCCCAAATTCAAAAGTTAAGCCTGCGGAAGAGCATCTTTTAAGCCGGATGTTTAGTTGGCTGACTCAAGAGTCCAAAAATACAAACTTAAAACACATGTACATATTGTATTTTAAGTTGACGTACCGCTTCGGCCGGGCCCCGGTAGGAAAGGTCAGCCCAAGTGCTGGTTTGACGTATGAAAGGGTGAAATACGTGCCAATGGACTCACTATCAACGATGCTGAAGATAGTGCGAAATGAAAAAGGTAATATCGGAAAGCGGACTCCGACAACCCAAGCAAAAGTTTTGGTTGCAAACAGGATTGAACGCTAAGATGGTGATGATGATGATGACGTATTAAATAAATGATTATCCAGATAAAAATTTTGGACTTATTATACTAAACAATGGTACTCTTTTTATGAGTATTTTTTACTGCTAAGGAACAACAGGTTAACGGTCCAGTTGCTTACTACTGTAAGCAGTTACCGTCGACTATGGATGTTTGTGATACTATAGGCACCGCGAACACGCTGCTGTCCCATAGACAAACGGATAGGAACTTGGCTCACTTGTGCTAGAACACAACACAACACAAAGTTATTATGACGGCATACTTAAGACCAAGGTTGATATCCAGACAGGCTTGGGGCTCTGCCACGTAGTTAGGGTTGTTTTGTCGCCTTTTACGATAGGTCGACCCCGGCTGAGGGGTTAGTATTCTTTCTCTGCCCCTGCACGTAGAAAAAGTAATTAATTTCGTAATACTGTTCAAGTGATTTGGTTGATTTGAATCTTCGTCAAATTCATTTTATGTAATTTATTGATCAATAACCAAAACACTGCATGAAACTCGTAATATATGTTAATAAAAAGTTATTAATTATAATTATTATCTCAAACTCAAAATTCTATTCAAATTAAGTTGTGGCCAGTGGATACATATAACGTAATTAAAAGCTTCGAATTATTAATGTACATAACTTAGGTATTCCGAAAAGTATATACATTAATACAATTTCCACAAACGCATAACAAAAACAATAAGATGTGATCTCGCATAAGATGTGGTAAATATTATATTATTATTATTTTTTATTAATATTAATTAACTACACTTGCATTCAACGAGTAAATAAAAGCGACTTACCTTCGTAATAAATTGTTTTCATTTTTTAAAATAATGGTAGCACATTAATGACAATTGAGGCAAAGCAAATGTCTTAAGATGCAACACCGAACAGTATATTGAGTGGTCGGCTAAGTGCTATTACTAGTATTCCCGATGTACTAATGCATCGTTTAACAGTCTGGCCGTGAGAAAACCGAAGCTCAGGTGGGTACGGGAGTGCCTCGGACACGTGTGCAGTCCATTCGCCAACCGTTGTTCCGCCCGCATTATTTTTACTTAGACCGGTAATTTTAATGAAATTCTACACTATGCAGCTGTGGCCGCACATCGTTGATTGCACGGCAGATTATATTTATTAAATTAAAATTTACTTTAGCTAAATATAATCTTTATTTTCATATAACCTTTAAATAATTTCTATCAATATATGTATCACATCAACTTTTAAATGTGATCGAAAATGTGAAACATACATTCACTATTTCGAAATGTAAGTTACCATAGAATTATTCCTATTATATTCAATTAATAGTGTAATCAAATTCATCTATCCGTGCAGGGACGGAAAAAGAATACTAACATCTGCGGCCGAAGTCCAACAAAACAACCACCTAGCTACGTGGTAGGGCCTCAAGCCCGTCTGGATGGCGACCACATTTGGTCTTAAGTATGCCGCCATAATAACCTTGTGTTCCGGCATTAGTGACCTAAGTTCCTGTACCCTTATGGGACAGCGGCGTGGTAGCGACGGTAACTGCTAAATTCTAAGCGAGCCGTATTGAAGAGGCATTCGGGCCGGTCAGCCTGTCTGCTGTTCTACCACCATAAAAAATATTTAAACAAAGCGAAAGGTATTTCCAGCCAAACATGTTTGAAATTTCTATATACTTCAGTAGCTGAACCGGTAAACGTTATTCACACACATATATAAAAAAAATGTATTAGATTTCCGTAAAATTCTTACATCGCAAAATGAGTAACCATGCTAAATTTCAATTCAAGCGGGTATAGTTTTATATATCTCGTTGAAATAGTTGTTGTGTAATTGGAAAATAAAAAAATAAACTTTAATATCCATTAAGTATCTTGATAGTACGTGTAATACTTTAACACGTAAATTTGAGGAGAAAAAAACAAATTATTCCTCTTAATTTCTTCAGTGTAGTGATTTGCTACTAATGTTAACTTTAAACGAAATTTTAAAACATATCTAATTATTATTTCAATTTGTTCCTATGTATTTATATGTACTTAGAATTAATAAAATGTTCCATGATAAAAATATGTACAATCCTTTGCGAAAAATTATGACATTTACAACTGTTTACTTAAACTGGGAGGTTATTTTTGTCGTTCGAAAATAGAAAATTATAACATTACTTACTTATTTTACACTACTGAAATTGTAATCACAACATATAAAATTAAAAGTGATGTATCATATTTAGCGTGCCCTACAACCCAAGCAAGCCATGTGCGAAAAACATGTCTTGACAAGTTGTCAGCGGTTGTTATCTCCTTATCAAGGTGCAACCTTTCCGTGGTGAGTGTTATTATATAACATTTAATAAAATGACCGAAATGATAATAAGGCAGCGGTCGTATTATAATTATAATATTAAAAATATAAAAAATAATTCAATCGCTATCGCCGATGGACGCACGCGACGTACTTCCGGAGGGTAATTAATGCGTTTTTGCCGTTTGATGATCTATCTACTCGAATTACAAACTCGTTCTGCATAAGCGTTTAGTCTGTTGACTCTTAATTTCTATCAATAACCGTTACTAAAGGACTTTACATTTATAATTTAACTGATTTTTTTATTGCTGTGGGACAGCAGACAGATAACTACTTAGAATTTAGGAGTTACCATCGCTTATGGGTGTTTGCAACGCCAGTGGCATCGCAGACACGTTGCTGTCCCATAAGGGTACAGGAACTTGGGTCACTAATGCCGGAACACTAATGGCGGCATTCTTAAAACCAAAGGTGGTCGCCATCTAGACGGGCTTGATAGGGCATCACGTAGCTAGGGTGGGCTGTTTTGTCGCCTTTTACGACAGGCCGACCTCGGCCGCAGAGGTTAGTATTCTTTCTCCGCCACTGCACGGATATAGATATTTGAGTACTATATATATGAATAGAGGTGTACCATAGAAGTATGCTTTGGTCCATTGTTACTAATTCTTTACACTTATGTAATTATTTTAAAATTGTAGATCATTTTCGGAGATAAAATACGATTGTATACTATATTATCTTAACTAGCGGTCACTCAGTGGTCAAAGTTCAATTATAATTTACTTAAAAAAGAAAAACTTTGAATATTATTTAGTTCCTAGTGTTAAATATAGTTTGTATTGCTCATGCCAATAATGTAAAATTAGTTTTTTCTCAGTTTTACCAATACTTACATAATTACTACAATACTTTAACAACAAAAATTTCTCTATTCTTGATTTTCTTTTATTCATCATCATCATCATCCTAGCGTTAGTCCCGGTTGCTACCCAAACTTTCGTTTCGGTGCCCGGGGTCCGCTTTCCGACTTTTTCTACTCCACTTCGCGCGATCTTCAGCATCCCTGGTAGTGAGCCCATTGGCACGCATATCACCCTTTACGACGTCAAGCCAGCACTTTTTGGGTCTACCCCTCCTGCCGGGGTCCGGCGGAGGCGGCATGGCCAGACATTTGTTTCCCACGTAAGCATCCGGTTGCCGTAAAACATGGCCATACTAACGGAGCCGACACTCCTGCAATTTATCTGCAATGTCACGGACATGAAGACTACCGCGAATGCGGGAGTTCCTAACGCGGTCCTTCCGCGTCACTCCACACATCCACCGCAGCATATTCATCTCCGTGACACGCAGTTCTTGCTTGTGTCGCTCTAACACCGGCCACGCTTCACAGCCGTATAAAAGGACAGGCCTAATGATGGTCTTATAGACCTGCCCCTTCAACTTTACCGGCATCTTGGGGTCACAAATGACACCAGTTACCTCACGCCATTTGGCCCACGCAGCAGCAATGCGTGCCTTGACGTCGCAATCGATGTCACCAGACGCATGAAACACAGATCCCAGGTATTTCACATGGTCCGTGCGCTCGACCGTGTTGCCGTCTATGCGTACGGGTGTGGGATCTGTGGAGTTACAGGCCAAGTACTCGGTCTTCGCTACATTGAGCTTCAGACCACCGTTCTCAAGCGACTCCTTCCACACCTTCACACGTCGCACCAGCCTACCCCTGTCCGAATCTGCCAGCGCGATATCATCAGCATACATGAGCAGTTGATTTTCTTTTATTAATCTACACTAATTTTCTTAAAAAAAGAATACAAAGATTTCGCTTCAAGTATTAATGTTTAGATTATTTAATGCAAGAAAACGGAGCCCGGGCACCGAAACGAAATTTTTGGTTGCCACCGAGATTTGACGCTAAGATGATGATGAATGCAAGTGCTTAAAAATAACAATCTTTTAAGGTTTGCAGAATTGCCCAAAACTAAAGTACTAATAAACTAATTTTTTGAATTACAATTATTTCAAGAGGGTTAGCATCGAAGAGATCGAAATAAGTGATAAAAACATTGCAATATACGTACTTCTGCATATTTTAAAGTCAGTACAAACATATTTATGCAGAGATTTTTTAAATAAAGATGGTTTATTATTTCTTTTTGAGGAGGCGGATATGTATGACGCTCACCCCATTGCGTAGGAATGGGCGGCGGGGTAGTGTGGGACTCTCCGTGTAATGCGCCCGTACGTCCCCTTCTTCTAGGCTGGGGGATGCACGTCACTGGCATACCCACTAAAATAACCCTAGTGTTCCTTCACACGCCTTAAGTGTGAGTGAGAGGTTAAGATCGATGGTGGCGACGAGATTTTGGCGCTCCGATGCCCATGCGGGATACACTTCGAGGGTGTGGAGCACCGTGTCCTCGTCACCGACGTAACAGTGGTTGCACTCTGTCTTTGTTCCTTTTGAGCGATGCGACACAAGTATCGCCCGAAGCACCTGTGCTCTGAGAGTACCTGTGTCACGTGAAACGACAGAGTGCCGTGACGCCTATCAAGCTAGTCTTACAGGGTGAGCCGCACCGCTGCGAGGTGTTTTGTCACGCAATGGCTTGCACAAGTGTTTCCTTCCTAACTGCCGTGAGACTATTTCAGAGCTCCAGCCGCGTAGCCTCAATTTTACGAGATGTAGGGCAAGAACCCTGGACGACGGCCTCCTGACACCACCGATACAACGACGTAAAGACCCCGTAAAGAGCCATTGACCGTATGGTCCCTCCGTATAGTTTCTGGCACACTGAGTTCGGTGCCCCGATGTTGGGGAACTGTGGGGCGAGCGCCACGGCTCTTCCATGACTTGAGGGGCCAGCCACTCAAAGCGTGCCAAAAAGTCCCATCGGCGGTCGAGGACAAGGCTCAGATACTTGAGCGTTGCCCCGACGCCGATTCGGACGGCTCCCACAGTGATGTACAGGCCCTGAGGCGGCCAACCTCGTCGGCTATAAAATACTATAGCCTCGGACTTGTGCAGAGCCAACTCTAGGCCCAGCCGCTGGATCCGGTGTACAACTTACGCAACTGCAGCCGCGCCCCTCAGGCGCGCATGCTGGTAGGTCCCACCGAACGTTGTTACCAGCGTATCGTCGGCGTAACAGATTACACCAACGCCGCGTGGGACCGTACGTAATCACCCAATCAAATGCGATGTCCACAGGAGTGGACTCAGCACCTACCCCTGTGGAACACCGCATATGACGTCTCGCCGATGCCACCCTCCTGGACCGGGAAGATGACAGCTTTGTCAGACAGTCACCGATGACGCTGAAACTTTTGCTTTACGAGTATCAACTACGAGTAGAACCTGATCGATACGCGACACGATCTGCATCTAATCCTGTAACAGTGATCAAACATAGAACAGCTGTCATTAGATGTTACAATCATGCCACAACGCCGACTTTGTAGTTACTACCAAAAATGGGAAAGGGTAGCCTCACTCTTCTATCTCTGAAGTTTTTTTTTATTTCTGAGGGACAGCAGATAGGCGGCCCACTTAAAAGTAAGCAGTTACCGTCGCCTATGAATGTATGAGACGCTAGGAGCACCGCGAACATGCTGCTGTCTCAGGGGCACAGGAACCTGGGTCACAAATACCGGAACACAACACAAGGTGTTTATGGCGGTTTACGTATATACCAGCCATCAAGTTGAGCTTGGAAAATACAATAAAACTACGTAGCTAGAATTATTTTGTCGACTTTTATGACTGGCCAATCCCAGCCGTAGAGGTTAGTATTCTTAGTCCACCCATCTTATCTTATCTTATCTTATTTTGGGGCCGAGAGCTATCTCGGACACTTCGACCCAATGGGATCTTTTGTGTTCCCCTAGATAGCAATCACTCCTCTCCAATCTCATTGAAGATTTGCTTCATGAGCCTAACAATGAGATATGGAGATAGGAGCCTGTAGTCTTCCGGTGTCGGATATCCTACCCCCAAAAGATTCATTCGCTTCCTAGCCAATGCATCGCATGTACACAGTAGGTGTTCCATGCATTCTGTATGTTCCCCACACAACCTGCACATAGGTGTCGCGGTTAGACCCATCTTCATGAGCATGTTGTTGGTTCCAAAGTGCCCAGTAAAGGCCCCAAGCAAGTAGCGTGTTTGCCCCCTGCCCATGTTCCAGATGGATCGTCGTGCTTTGTACGTGGATCCCAAAAATTTTTTGGAGTGTTTCAGACCGATTCTAGTCAGCCAGTGTATGTTGTTGACTGCGATCTGCAAAATCCCTGAATGTGGCTTTCACGAGACTAGTCGGAATGTCTACACATGGTTCTGGACCCATAAAATCATTAGATAAGCCCTCTCTTGCCAGTTCATCTGCCATTTCATTGCCATGAATTCCCTCGTGTCCCGGGACCCACATTAGTCTTACCCTGTTATGCCTTCCAAGCCTATTTAGAGTTTGAATGGCATCCAGGACAAGTCCGGAGTCAACTTTGTAGGAGGCGATGGCCTTTATTGCAGCTTGACTGTCACTGAGAATATATATAGATTTGCCTTTGGTGCCTCTATCTATGTTCTCCTGAGCACAGGTTATTATGGCATATATAGTCCACCCATGAACGGAGCAAGTCTTAAAAGATGATTAATAACCTACTGTTATAGCTGATTAATAGACAGCAAAGGAACTTCACCTTTGAGGATGATGATGATTTCAGTTTTTTTCTTCTGACTACTTGGTCGAGAAAGTATCAGTTCAAAGCATCAATACAGTGCATTCTGAAGTATTGTCCTGTAGGTATTTCAATCAGATAAATTCCTCAGTGGAACCGAGTCTATAATTAAATCCTATTAGTATTAACTATTGAATAATGATGTCGCATTGAAATGTTGGAGTGATATTCCATCCCATAGAGACGTATAAAAAAAGTAATGTAAAGTAAAAAAATAAATAAATAATAGCCTATGTCCTTCTCCAAGATCCAATCTATGACTATACCGAAATTCATCATAATTGGTTCAGCGGTTTACGCGTGAAAGCGTAACAAACAAACAAACGAACTCACTTTCGCATTTATAACATTAAGTTAGGATTCTTATTATATTAGTAACATTATCATACGTAAGTCAAATAAATAAATTTATTGGCACAATTCAAACAGCGCCATCTAGTCCCAAAGTAAGTGGCATAGCACTTATGTTAAGGGTACTAGATAACTAGAATTATTAACTAGTATGTTCCAGATGTTTTGCTATAATTATTATACGTACTATATCTTAATGTTTTATAGCGTGACGTGCGTGTTTATGTTTCACTTCAGTAAATTTTTATTTTAATAACATTGTTAGTTATAGCTTTTCCTTTAATTTACTGTTATTGTGTTATATTTATTGAAGCGTTATAAAGTTAGTAACACTAAATAAATTGAAATGGATTGGGCATACTATAAGGGGAATAGATTAATGGAGCAAGGTGGTAATGAACTGATACCCTAAAGACAAAAAAAGGAATCGTGTCTCCCACGATTCCTTTGTTTAGAAGTTATGAGGACGAGATTAAGTCTTACCAGGAACCACATGGACAAGACAGGCAAGAGATAAAAAGGAAGGGAAGAATTTGGAGGAAGCCTTTGCCACACAAGGGCAAACTAACATAGTCGTTGATGTCAAAATTTTAGTAGGTAGATTAAGGAAAAAAATGTAACCATAATGTCCGTAAGGAAAAATATGTCAGAATAAACGCTAAAATACAAAAAAGTTAGTACAATTGCTGACAATCAGCAGACAGGCTGACGGCTCACTTAACAGCAAGCAGTAACCGTCGTCTATGGATGTTTCTGACTTTAGCGGCACCGCGAACGTACTGTTGTCCCGTAGCAGTACAGGACAACTACAACTACGACAACAGTACAGGTGACTTGTCTCACTAATAACGGAACAAAACACAAGTTTATTAATGCGGCATACTTATAGACCAAGGGTGGTTGCCATCGAGATGGGCTTGCTTACCACCTAGGTAGTTTTTCCACCTTTTACGACAGGCAGACCCGGCCGCAGATTTTAGTATTCTTGTTACGCCCCTATATGGAGAAGACTGAAATTATAAACTTTAAACTGTTACCACGATATGTCAGATATGCTAGCAGGATCAGCGTAAATTTTAACATACATGCCGAAATTATCCGTGCTTTTTATCCGTGCAGAGGCGGAGAAAGAATACTAACCTCTGCGGCCGTGCTCGGCCTGTCGTAAAAGGCGACAAAAACACCCACCCTAGCTACGTAGTAGGGCTCCAAGCCCGTCTGGATGGCGACCACCTTTGGTCTTAAGTATGCCGCCATAATAACCTTGTGTTGAGTTCCGGCATTAGTGACCCAAGTACCTGTACCCTTATGCGACAGCAGCGTGTTCGCGATGCCACTGGCGTTGCAAACACCCATAGGTGACGGTAACTGCTAAATTCTAAGCGGGCCTTCAGCGTCCTAGAGCAATGAAAAAAAATTATTCTTAAGTGGATATAATTTTTAAATAATAATATTTTGAAGCACCGTCGGGGTGCTTTCCATTTTGGAACTGAATGGACTATGCGCGACGATGGTAAGAGACCGGACGGGATAAAATTCGTGCTCTGGAGGATAGGATGAGCTCTGGTATGGGACGATACGTACGCAGACACATTGGTGACTTCCCATCTTCCAGGTACAGCTCTGGTAGCCTACCACACAACAACAGGACCTGAAGTCAAAAACGTCGCAAATATTTATCCGTTGACAGCGGATTCATATTTGCGGCTTTCAGTGTTGAGACTTTGGAGTCATGGGGTCCACAAGCCTTTATCGAGTACTTACTTTATCGAGATCTATCAAAACGATGAATGATAGAGGTCTCACGGGATCAAAAAGCTGGTATTGGATAAGTGTTACCATCCAACGCGGTAATGCAGCCAGCATTTTGGGAAGGTTACCGGCCGAAAGCGATTTGGTATTAATATATTATTTAGTTTTCGGGTGGTTTTTTTGTTTTTTTTTTCATAATTTTTGTAATATAGTTTAGTTTTAATCTTAAAATAAATTATTTAATACAAAACAATTTTTCAATAAAGAAATCACTAAACACTTTTATATGTATGCACAAATTTAAAGCTATGTTAAATTTTGAAATATGTTTATTTTATAAATACTGAGTCTAAAAGAACTGAGTTTGAAATTAACGACAGATTTGAATTTATGAAATAAGGATCCACTTTTTATAAGTAGTCAGCCTTATTAACGTGCCAGGATATTCAAATCTATTAAAGACTATAATCGTATATTTACAGCATTTAATAAAGGTACTATAACTTAATATTTTTCAGTTTTGGCAAGTAATAAGAGTTAGTTTAGCTGCTTTACATTCTAATTACTGTATACTATGGAGCAACAGTAATATTAGTTGGTAATTTCTTTTAGCCGATGAATAAAGAAATAATAAAAAATAACTATTAATCGAATTATGTCCAATTGATGTAATTACTGGTCAAATTTTAATGTTTAACTTATAATTGGGGGTTCAAAGTTAAATAAAATGGATTCAAAGTATGTTAAGGTAAAAATAATTTGCCTATATTATTGATATGCAAAATTGATGATAAGAAATCCCTATTGATTGCAAGTTCTATACAGCCAGGATCATCCTTTATTTAGAATTTAAAAAGTTTATTTTATTTTTTAGCTTTATGAAAAATTAAGTCTTAATTGCATTAGCTGAAAAATAAAACTGACAAACAACACTTCGTATCTTTAGCAGCTCATAAACTACTTATAGTAAACAAAATATTGTTATAAATTCTAAATGAACATTCTCATGAGAATTCGGGACTGCATTAACTTACGTGGTAGAGTACTTATCCTACGTGCAGTATTGGAACAGGAATACCGCCCTGCGGCCGGGGGCTACCTGTCGCAGACCCTACACAAAAGCCTACAACCAAACCAAACCAACTAGCAAATAGATAACCATCTGTGGTCTCTAAATATACGCCATAATAACCTTGTGTAATATGTTCCGGCAGAAGTGATCCAGGTTCTAGTTACCCTAACTACGAAAGCACGTCAGCGGTGCCCCTGGCCACCATCAATAGGCGACAGTAACTGCTTTCTATTTAGTAAGCCGTGAGCTTGTCTGCTGTCCACAGTAATGACAAAAAACACTGTTGTTATTGAATGTAATGTCATCATCATCATCTTTGCGTTGTATCCCGGTTGCAGCCCAAACTCTCGCTTCGGCGCCCGGGGTCCGCTTTCCGACTTTTTCTTCTCCACTTCGCACGGTCTTCAGCATCCCTGGTAGTGAGCCCATTGGCATGCATATCACCCTTTACGACGTCAAGCCAGCACTTTTTGGGTCTACTCCTCCTGCCGGGGCCCGGCGGAGGGGGCATGGCCAGACATTTGTTACCCACGTAGGCATCCAGTTGCCGTAAAACGTGGCCGTACCAACGGGGCCGACACTCTTGTAATTTATCCGCAATGTCACAGACATGAAGACTGTGTTATTGAATTAACATTAATACATAACTGTATTAAACATTAATGTACTTACGTGTTAACAAATAGGATTATTCTATTGTAAAGTATAAATTGCTGCAGTAATAGATGTTTTAATTTTTTTTTTGTGGATTAGTGTCGTAATTTGGAGGATTACCTACGAAACTTCACGAAAGACGTGTGCCATAAAAGTCTGCATTGCAGAGTTATTAGCTTATTATCAATAATTTACGTAATAATTGGTCGTATTTTACTCAAAACTCGTTTATAATTATTGTAGTTCTGTTTAATTTTAGGGTTCCGATGTTAAACACGGATATAAATTTATCTGTTATGATGATCGGCTTACGGGGATCAGGAATCCAGGAAATTAAGGACTGCTCGAGTTTGAGTGATTGTTGATCGAAGGTTTATGTTTAACAATTTATTTACTAAAATTTTAGTATCATAGTACCTACATAAACAGCAGATATACTTATTTAGAGATTAGATGGTTCTGTGTGTATTGTACCAATACATTTATGTATTTTATTATTAATAGTTTCTTATTTAGTATACAAACTGTATATTCAAAATATTAGTTTGATTATCGTCAAAATAATGCACGTAACTAAGCATTGCTTTATTTTTTTTTTAATATTATATATATATATTTTTTTTTATCCGTGCAAGGGCGGAGAAAGAATACTAACCTCTGTGGCCGGGGTCGGCCTATCGTAAAAGGCGACAAAACAACCCACCTACCCACCCACTACGTGGTAGGGCCTCAAGCCCGTCTGGATGGCGACCACCTTTGGTCTTAAGTATGCCGCCATAATAAGCTTGTGATGTGTTCCGGCATTAGTGACCCAAGTTCCTGTACCCTTATGGGACAGCAGCGTGTTCGCGATGCCACTGGCGTTGCAAACACCTATAGGCGACGGTAACTGCTAAATTCTAAGCGGGCTGTCAGCCTGTCTGCTGTCCTACGCAATAAAAAAAAATAAGAAATAATATTAGTTTTTAATAAGAATCCAATTGCCCTCTCTGAATAAGCTTCAAGGTGTATTTGGAATGTTCATGTCTTTCGTACAAGTAGGATACGATCTTAACGACCTTGGACAGGGGGCGACCCCCCCACAGATCCTGTATAAACACTAAATTTCATTTATAACTTTCACTTCAAAGACTTATACTAGACTGTAGTCTTCGTGTCTTTTCCACTTTGTCCCTTTCTGATATCCTATAATAAACAAAGGTATTATTTATATTTACAAATCATGGCACGATATATTATCGATCATTTAATTAAGATGGAATCACATAATGTGGTCAACTTATCCGTGCAGGAACGGAGAAAGAATACTAACCTTTGCGACCGGGGTCGGCCTGTCTCAAAAGGCGACAAAACAACCTACCGTGACTACGTGGTAGGGTCGCAAGCCCGTCTGGATGGCGACCACCTTTAGTCTTAAGTATGCCGCTATAATAACCTTGTGTTGTATTCCGGCATTAGCGTCCGAAGTTCCTGTACTCTTGTGGGACAGCAGCGTGTTCGCGATGCCACTGGCGTAGCAAACACCCCTAGGCAACGGTAACTGCTAAATTCTAATCGGGTCATCAGCCTGTCTCCTGTCCTACAGCTTAAAAAAACTATTTTTGAAATGTATTTCTATGTAACAGACGAATTTATTTCATTTTATAAATAACACGCAATAATTAATCTGTATCTAGCTCTCTCTCTCTGTTAGTGCTATTTTGTTTCAAATAATTCTAATATACTAAATAAGTTTTTGACACCTCTTTTTAAAAAAGATGCTAAATAATCACCTTATGTAAATGCAAATTGTACTATAAAAATGTGACAATATATTTAATATAATCAATATTTTATTAAATATTGTGTAAAAGTTTCACTAATTTTATTTTTACAGCTGATAATTGTTTAAAACCCGTTGCTATTAAAAACATTCTTGTTGGTCACCATTATTTCATAGCAAGTTTAATTCTGTTTATCCAAGCTTATTAAGCTTTTATAAATATAAATACGGTGCTTATAATGGCCTTTTATAATGAGAAACAATTAATCGCGTTTCCGCCCGCTTATTTGTTTTCTAACCGATATCAAGATAGTGGCGATGGAATCATAATTAAATGCGAAAGACAGTGTGAATCGTTCGCCAACAAATTCATATTTCGTGACGCCCTGCATCGACGCGATGGCTGAGTCGAGATAACGTCCAATTAAAACAATTCCATCAAAACATTTTGTGTCGGGTCATTCCACCTGCCGGTGCGTTATAATTTATTCATAAGGAGCCGACGTTCGGTGACGCCGTTTTATTTTATCACAATCACGCCCAGTTAGCGCAAAGTCGTGCGATGCATTTGTGTCATCGCTCAATATTTTTGACTCGTGACTGTGTTTATGAGTTATTTCCTATATTCGTTTTTTATTATTTATCTTTGTAAAATAATAAAAATTAATATATTTTTTTAAGATTTTGAAACTAATCGCTTTAGAAGCCTAAAAAATTGGAAGAGTGCTTTTAGAAAATATTCTGTCCGTTTCTCATAGTTTCGGGAGATTTGCATGACATATAACAAAGTAAATTCTTAAGAACAACAAATTATTGAAATTTTACGAATGTGTACATGAATGAGTTTACCTTAAAATTAATACATTTTGAATAATGTTCTGTAAGTGATATTCCCCTTATTTATAGTTAGTTTATCAAAAGATTTAAACTAAAGACTAAGACTTAAATCCCTTGATAAACTAAATTGTATTTTTCGAATGTTTTCCTTCCTCGGATGTGCCCCTGCAGGCAAGACCAAGCAACCTTAGCTTTGTGGCAGGGCTCCAAACCCGAGCGACCACCCTTGGTCTGAAAATATGCTGCCATATAACCTTGTGTTGTATTCCGGCATAAGGTTCCAGTTTCTCTACGCGGACGGCAACGTATTAGCGGCGCCCCAGGCGTTGCAAATAAGATCCATAGGCGACGGTAGTTGTTTACTATTAATTGGATCATTATTCTGTTATCTGCATACAGTAATAAAAAAAAAAATATATATATATATATATATATATATATATATATATATATATATATATATATATATATATATATATATATATATATATATATATATATATATACCTAGTCAGGTCATAAATTCTGTCACATATTTAATGTAAAATAATTGTAACAAGTTTATTCATTATGTAACCATTCATATACCAAAATGAACTTAACAAAACATAGATTCTTATGACATTAAAGTTTATTCAAAATGACCTCCGTGATTTTGAATACAGGCCTTCAATCTGCGCGGCCAGTCGTCTATCGCAGCACGAACGAGGTCCATGTCAATATCGGCGGCTGCCTTAATCAAGGATGTCTTGAGTGACTCCAAATTGGGATGAGGCTTTGAGCACGCCTTTTCCTCCAAGTGTTGCCATATCTTGTAATCTAACGGATTCAAATCTGGACTGTAGGAGGGCCAGTCTTCGTGCCGGATGAAGTCGATTTCACACGCCGCCAGCCAGTCTTGTGTGCTCTTCGCTCTATGAGCTGGCGCCGAATCTTGTTGGAATACCCAGTGTCTGTTATTGAACATGGTATGAGAAACAGGTTCCACAAGGTTCGTCAGGACTGTATTTTGATACACAACAACATTCGTTTTTACACCTTTCTCACAAAAATGTACCTCTGTTAAGCCCCAATAAGAAACTCCCAACCATACCATGAGCGAGGATGGAAAATGACCTCGTTGGACACGCGGAATACGGTTGCTCGCTTCTTCACTACTGTGTGCGTACACCTTATCATTTTGTTTGTTGTAGCTCTCTTCTACGGTAAACATTTTTTCATCCGAAAAAAGAATTTCCCGATATTTTTTTCCCGCGTACCGCTTCAACAAAGCGCGGCATCTCTTCAGTCTCAGGTCCATTAGACGAGCATTCAAACGATGTCCTGTTTTTCTTCGATATGCCCGAAGCCCTAAGTCTTCATTTAACACCCTTTTCACCGTGGTTCTGCTTAACCCCATCTGAAGGGCCAACAGTTTCTGCTTACGTTTGGGATTTCTTTGAATTCGTGCCTTCACAGCTTTTATCACTGCTGGAGTCCTAACAGACCGAGGGCGACCACTTCTTGACCTGTCATCTACACTAGAGTCTTCATTGTATCGTTTGATGGTACGATAAACGAATCTTTTGGTAATATTCAAATTTTTCAGTATGTTAAAAATTTGAATTGGCGCGTAACCGCAACGATGCAATGCAATAACTGCAACACGGTCTTCTTTAAGCGTCCACTCCATATTTAAAAATGAGTAAAATTCTAAAAGTATACATTTTTATTTTCATGAACAATTCGAAATTCGAATTCAATAAACTTTTTTGTGGCCAGCATTCTAAAAGAAAAGTTTTTACTGTGTGACAATACTTATGACCTGACTAGGTATATATATATATATATATATATATATATATATATATATATATATATATATATATATATATAAAACGAGGTAAATAATTAGTTTTATAATTCAATCACAAAATCCGTGTTCTTGTAGGCTGTCACGGCCTGCAAGAAGAAGAATGATTTCTTACCAAAGGGTTTTATGTCAAAAGTAAAAGGATATTTACCATATCTTAAAAGGATTTCTCTCTTTAACTCACATTTACATACTATACAATTTATTCTACTTGCGCAAAAAAGGATATGTAACGGAAGGTTTCATTAAAATGCGTAGAAGTTGCCCTGAGATAGTATGAAATAAAAATGAAATAGTCAATGTCAAAAACTCATGTAACGAAAAATTATTTAGATATTATTCTGATATTACTATGCAGAAAACAAGGATAGCTTCCTACAGCCGCTATTCACCAAGACACAAATGTATTCCGTTATATTTACTAATGTATTCGCACAATATTTGTTATACACGCGAAACAACAACAAATAACGATATAAAAAAATAATATCGCATTACATGACTTTGAAAGACAAATAGCGCAATTATGTAGCGATACAATGAAGTTTGACGGCATCACGTTATTTAGAAAAGTTGCAAAACAATTTCTTTACTTATCTTTACCTGGAAATAAACTAGACCTCGTGAGTAACGGAAATTTCGGAATCAGTTTGAAATATTTATCTTGACTAATATTATAAATGCGAAAGTGAGTTTGATTGTTTGTTACGCTTACACGCCTAAACCGCTGAACCAATTTGATGAATTTCGGTATAGTCATATTTTGGACCTTGGAGAAGGATCAACTTTTTAGATGAGGCCATTACTTACTTTAATAAATAATTATAGTTTGTTGATTAAATGAAATGATGTATCCAGAAAGTAATCAAAACTGCAATGGTATTTTCCTCATTTACATGTACTAAGGAAATAATAAGTACAATCTTATAGTAAACTAGCTGACCCGGCAAACGTTGTTCTGCCATATAAATAATAAAATGTAAAAAAATTAAAAAAAAATTTTGGGGGTGGGTCACCCCTAACATTTAGGGGGATGAAAAATAGATGTTGGCCGATTTTCATAGATACCGGATAAGCACAAAAAATTTCATCAAAATCGGTCAAGCCGTTTCGGAGGAGTATGGCAACGAAAACTGTGACACGAGAATTTTATATATTAGATAAAATTAACGAAAACTATATTAAGCACTATAACAATCAATCTTTATATAAAAAGCTGGGCGTTTATAAAA
Source organism: Malacosoma neustria (assembly GCA_963693495.1). Taxonomy (NCBI): domain Eukaryota; kingdom Metazoa; phylum Arthropoda; class Insecta; order Lepidoptera; family Lasiocampidae; genus Malacosoma; species Malacosoma neustria. The sequence goes on along the minus strand of OY856371.1, from coordinate 22,710,356 downwards.
TATTTTCATGTTATGTAACATAATTTACTGAATACAACATATTGTGTACTTTGTGATAGTAGTTGTAAAGAAAAGGATTCGATTAAAATAATTAATTTCAACTCAATAATACACGGATCACTCATATAGTAAAGAAGCTGTTTCTAAAAACAAAACGCTAGAGAACAAACGGCGAAACAAAGCGATTTTTCTCTTTTATTTGTATACCGGGGAAAACTGGTACAGTTTCCACTGGCCTCCGGGAGAAAGGCCGGGGGTATGTGCGATACTTCCCGACGGGGCTGTGTTCTCCCCTCGGACGGCCCCCGGGCAGAAGGCCGCCGGTCCTGCCCACTAAAAACCCCGGTCCTTACTCTTGGCCTTAAACGGGGCTACGCAGGACCGTCTTTTTGGGCCAAAGTGACAGTTCCCATTGCCGCTGGTTCTGGCTCCGGCTGGCCTACGAGAGCGACCGGCAACCCCTTCTCAGGGTGGGAGGAGGTACACGTAGCGTCTCCTACTAGGGTTAAATCTAATTATCTAATTATTTTATTTAGTATAACCCATTATACTTAGCTAGGGTATTTTTCTTTATCACTCTGTGATAGCAGACAGGCTGACGGTGTTAGCATCGTAACAAAGAGCATATTGAATTTCTTTTATAGCTAAAGTTCAGCAGACAGGCAGACGGCCTACCCTGGCCGGTGGTCACCGTCGCCTATGGACGTTAGCAGCATCAGAGGCATTACTAACGTGCTGCTGGCCTCCAGTGTACATAATATCCGCAATCGTCTTGGTGGTTATATCCTTAACAGGATAGGCTTCAGGCCAACCAGTGCTTCTATCTATCATCGTCGCGATGTACCGGTATCCGTTACAGTATGTCAACGGCCCCACTACGTCCATGTGTAGATGTTGAAAACGGTCTGTGTTCCGAAAGTTGCCATAGGGTGCAGTCGTATGTCTGTGAACCTTGGACTTTTGGCATTCGATACATGCTTTGGTCCATTTAGTCACATCTTTATTCATTCCCTTCCATATATAGCGATCCTGCATCATTCTTTGTGTTGCTCGCATTCCGGGATGACTGATGTCATGCACAGAGTTGAAAGCCGATAAACGAAATTCTTTAGGCAAATATGGTCGTGTTATGTTAGTTGAAACATCGCAAGAGATAGGTAAGTTGTAATTAGGTACGAACAATTTCTTAAATTGTGACGAGTTCGATTCCATTTAAGTTTTTAACTCAGTGTCATTACTTTGCGCTTCAGCCAATTTTTTATAATCTATGGGTGATGATTCGCTTACGGACTCTATACGTGACAAGCAATCGCCAACTATGTTTTCTTCTCCTGATATGTGTTTTATATCTGTACAAAACTGCAAAATAAAATCTAATTGACGTATGCGTCTGGGTGTATAGTTTTTGCCTATTTTATTTCTCTGTAAAGAGTATACGAGAGCCTTGTAGTCCGTGTATACTGTAAGTAATCGTCCTTCAACAAGCGGTCTAAAATGTTTGATTGCCAGATAGATTGCCAATAATTATCTGTTGTACGTTGAATATCACTGCTGTGCATCACTTAATTTTGTAGAAAAAAATCCTAATGGTTTCCAAGAATCTCCTTCTTTTTGTTGGAGTACTGCACTGGCGCAAGTATTAGAACAATCCGCCATAAGGGCTAACGGTGCATCTGGTGACGGAAATGACAATGTAACTGCGTTTTGGCACACACTCTCTAGAGAGTTCTCTACTCCAGACACGAGTCTGACCCGACTTTCTTCCAAAACCGCAGGAGAGAGGTTTACACAACGAGTATACCGTGCATCGCCGGTGCTATCATCTGCATAGCAATGAATGCCATCTATAGATAACATGTCATTGACATGCAGAATCAATAGCGTCGGCGACAGCACACAACCACACCAGGCACACCAGCATTGATAGGTTTCACACTGAAGCAGTAACCATCAACAACGACCTTAATACTGCGCCCAGTGAGAAAGCTGGATAGCCAGGTGCAAAGACTCCCAGGTATCCCATAAGATGGAAGCTTCGCTAGAAGAGCCTTATGCCAGACCCGAGCGAAGGCCTTAGCGATGTATAGGCTAACAGCCAGGGCTTCTCTTTTGCTCTCAACGGCTTCAGCCCAACGGTGCTTTAGGTAAACCAGGAGATCCCCAGCAGACCGACTATGCTGAACTACTTATTTACCATTACAAATACTTCTTTTACTAGCTAAAGACATAAACACCAGATGGTAGTTAGTCCTATAATCCAGCAGTCACGTTTATTTTATGTTTTGCATTTATGTTCAAAAAGAGATTGAGCTATAGAAGAGTAAAACGGTACTTGTACAACTATAAATAGACGTTAAAATTCCTGCTACTATACATAGAAAAATCGGGGTCCCAAATGAAAGCTTTAGATGTAACTGTAGTGAACGTGAAACGCACGTAAGAAATAAAAGGACTCGGGTTTCTCCGCAGAGAGATTTTCAATATACCGTCATTTATTTAAATCGGACTAAAAATGCCACTTATCTCGCTATATAGATTTCTTTACAATGATTTTTTACACCGTCGGTATGTAAATTATGTAATGTGCACATTAGGTGAAAAAAATTGCCTAAGCGGGAAGCTATCGTGGTATTCGATTCCCTAACCTTTAGATTAGGCATCGTTTGAATTACCACTTGACAACCGTACGTAAAAACTTAATAATATAATTTAGATTTTTTAATATTATACGGAAACATAAACATTACACCCCATAATTTTATAAAAAAATTACACCTGCTCGTTTATTGGCCACATAACTGTCACATCTTAATAATCAAGAATATAAAGCAATAAAATAATGATCGAGTTCATAAAAGCGGTTTAACATTAACTTACATTAAATAATAAGCGATAAAAACCTATAATTATGCAAAATATAAATGAACTCGTTACAAGAATCTATTTTCATCTCGTTTAAATGATTGTTGATAGATAGGTGTAAATATTTTGAATTTATAAACGATTTTGGGTGAGAACTATGATTTAGTTTGGTATCATTCACAGTGATGCGATTTTCGTAAATGGTAAATAGCCTATAGGCTATTTATTATTCGGATTCCATAGACCCTTTCATTTTTTTTTCGATTTACTTTTGTCGGTTCGCCTAACGCTGCGTGCTGTTATACGGGATTCCGTAAATCTTGTTTTAAAAAATTAAACACTTTTATAATATTAATTTAAAACTATATTATATTAATTAATATGGAATTAGAATAAAGGTTTATAATGATTTAGCACTTAAATATATATCTTGTGGAACAAGTATTCCAAACGAGAGTTTGACAGAGACTGGCCTCCCGTAGGCTCCGGCCGATGCACATCGAAATCTGCTGACGCTGACATTGCAGCCAAGCTAGCAGATTGTCTAGGTAAACGGGGATATAACATCTCTTTAACATCCCTTTATGAGGAAACTTATATAGAAGAATATAAGTTTCGTGAAAATAGAACGGAAGTTATGTAGCTCGTAGCTGCGGTTGAGATTTGCTGTTAACGGGAGTTTCATTGTCGACAGGTGTCGGTTGAGTTTTGGAATACTTATTCTTACAAAAGTAGAATATAATAAAACTACAAGAAATAACAATAGAAATTATAGTTAAAATTGGAAAGCTTATATGTCTAGATACATCGTGAACAGAATTAGGGTCTCTTACCCTTTCCAGGTCAGTTACTATTTGGTCAGGTACACTTTTCAAAGTCCTTAATTTATCTAATTTTACATCCTTAATACTAAGTATCGAAAAATTTAATTTATTTAATCTATGTAAGATACAGCAACTATCGTTAATAATATTAAAATCTGGGGTTATAGTAGGTACATCTATTTTAGGGACCTTTTCCCTCGATATTTTATGGGTTTTATAATAGGCTATACATTGTATAGGTAAAGTGAGTATATTTGTACCAAATATTATCATTTCTTCGATATTGCTATTCTCACACTCTATGGATATTTTAGTAGGCTGGGATTGTATAAATATCCATTTGCCATTATTAAGTTGATGATATATATCAATGTCACCAAAGAGGAATCGGTAATTACAATTGTTTGGTAGTGCTGATATGGCTTTGGTTATAATCTGTTTCACAAAATGTGTTGCCTAGAAGGTACATACATTTCGCTAATTTCGCAGAGGTAGGTCTTGTCTAAACCATTTTTACAAGAGTTCAGGTCCTTTAAGTATGTAAAAGAGATCTTATCTTTAGTTAATGCTATGAATTAGAACAATTAGTAGTATGGGGAGTTAGCAATGGTATAGTCTTATACAAGTTATATTCTATAACACTAACTAAGGGTATCTTAACTACAAAAACTAACTAGTTTTTGTAGTATAATAAACTTATCGTCTACGTAATAAAAAAATAAACTAGCAATATTGAGTAAACTACGAATATTATTAATTTCTAGGCTTACTGGAAAATCTATATACTTAGGAATTATCTTAAGATTATCAAGAATATTATGGTATAATTGGTTTGGTGTTAGCACAGATGGATGAAGGATATTGGCTTTAGCATATAGTATCGAGTTCAGTAAATCTTTAATTTTGAAGGATAGAGTTAGTAAATTAGTTTCTAAAAGGTTTAAGACTGAGTTAAGATTTATTTGAAAGTTTTTGAGATATGTTACTAATGATTAATGATATTTTACTGATAGCGTCGTTCAGTTTAGCTTCATTGATGTTAATTTCCTATAATATCTGATTAACATTAGATATTGCACTCTGAGATATGATTATACTTTTCTTTAAAGATTCTGTTATAGTCTTATCGTTATTATATAGAGTCTGAATTGCGCAATTATAAGATATGGCATCTTCTTCGTCCATTGTGCCGAAAATATGTTTGAACACAACACCAACACCAGAAAACCATTCTGATCGCTTAATAATACTATTTGATATTTATATGAGAAATGGAATTAAAGTCACGTGAAATATCTTTGTAAATCGAATTTAGGGGTTGGAGTATGTTTTCGCATTTTAAATCTTTTATTTCCTTGCTTTCACTACAGTGGAATAGAATGCTGTTGAAGGCGTCGTGGATGTTATCTATGTAGGATTTGTAGGGTGAAACATCCATTAGTATCATTAAATGAAATTGGTCATTAATTATTTTAAGAGTGCCGATAGGGTTGAATAGAATACCAGGACTCTCAGTGACTGGTTCCATAAATTGGTTGTCCATCGTCAGAGCGGCGCTACAGTGAACAAGGATGAATCTGCAAATTATAATAATAACTACTAAATCAAATTGTTTCAAATGGGGTTGGTGAAACTCTAGATGGCTATTTCCTGTGAACATCGACGTGTTTGACCTCGTCAAAGTGGTGTTTTACATGACGTCGGTTTATAAGTAGAATCAATGTGTTGTTGTTATGGACTTTAATAATTTTGTATGGGCCCTTCTATACAGGTGTTAAAGCTTTTCGTAGTCTTAGGTGATTTTTCAAGAGCATATAATCACCGGCTTTATACGATACTGGCTTGGTATGGGAATCGTAATATGTTTTGGAATTAAGTTTAGATTTCTCAATACTCTAAAGCTTTATCGCATGTAAGCTTTAATCGATGTTTTAACATTTTGATGTATTCTGGATATGTACTGTTGTCGGATGTGTCATTGTAGATAGAGTCAGGGAGGGATACGGGGTTTATGTCCGAATAAGAGTTCAAAAGGAGAGAATCGTGTGGTTGAATGAATTGTTGTATTATAAGCCAGCATGGCGGTATAAACATATCGGGGCCAGTTATCTTGATTAGTGTTTATATAAGGTCTCAGGTACTCTTTCAGAGTTGAGTGCGACCTTTCCAGGGCACCCTAGGTTTGGGGATGATAAGGACTGGACCATAAATTTATGATTTTCAAGAATTCACATGTCCTTTTGAATAAATCGGCGGTGAAATTTGTGCCTTGGTCAGTGAGTATATAGCCAGTAGGGGTAGATCTTGAGGTTTCAGGGTACGGCGATGAAGGCAGTGCGGTGAAGGTCTCGCTCGGCAATATGAAGGACTGGGAGATGATTCGGCGACACGATGTTAGGATACGGCGACACAGTATGATCATCACACGGCTATGTAGTAATTGCAAAATGTTCAAACGATATCACAATAAATGATATAATATTAATTGCAACTTGTTTATATATTATCGTATTACATTTCACTTTTAAAGTTTGAACTGAGGCGTACCGGGGATTTCTGTATAAACAATCCCTTTGAGCTGCCACCAATGTTATACGGGATTCCGTAAATCTTGTTTTAAAAAATTAAACACTTTTATTATATTAATTTAAAACTATATTATATTAATTAATATGGAATTAGAATAAATATTTAGAATGATTTAGCACTTAAATATATATATTGTGGAACAAGTATTCTAAACGAGAGCTTAACAGAGACTGGCCTCTCGTAGGCACCGGCCGATGCACATTGAAATCTGCTGACACGGACGTTGCAGCCAAGCTAGCAGATTGTCTAGGTAAACGGGGATATAACAGTGCGTGATCGGCTAGTTAGGTAAAAGATCGTTTGTAAATAGATGATATTTACTTAGAAAACTTTAGTTTTTTTTCCTAACTTTAATCTCAATTGTGAAATAATAATATAGATACTGTAAACCTTTTACACAGCACCTTCTAGTTACATAGTAAATAGCAGAGCGCTTGTGTTATGGGTATTAGACCATATATATATATATATATATATATATATATATATATATATATATATATATATATATATATATATATATATATATATATATATATATATATATATATATATATATATATATATTATAGATGATATATATATATATATATATATATATTATAGATGATATTTACATATATATATATATATATATATATATTATAGATGATATTTACATTTATATATATATATATATATATATATATATATATATATTATAGATGATATTTACTTATGTACTTTTCTTTTGTGAATAAAATACATGTCATACATAAATACTTGATTCAAATTGGAAATTAAACCCATAACCACCTAGACGTTCCAATGTGCGAAAGCTTTTGCGTCACAGGCGACGTCACTTTTAGCTTTTAGAAAGGTCATTTGTAGCCTTTTACGACTCTCTAAGGTGGAAATACGGTGTCCATTTTCAAAGCCTGAATACGTTTCATAACTTATATTTAATTTTGGCTATTCATTAAGTATAGTAACGCAAAGATGATGATGATGATTCATTAAGTATAGTAGCCTTTTTCATTGCTCTAGGACAGCAGACAGGCTGACAGTGCACATAATAATGAGCAATTTAATAATTGCCTATGAATGTTAGCGGTGCCAGGGGCACCACTATTACGCAGACGGCCTGATAGGGTAACTGGAACTTTATTATCCGTGCAGGGGCGGAGAAAGAATACTAACCTTTGCGGCCGAGGTCGGCCTGTCTTAAAAGGTGACAAGACAACCCACCCTGGCTACATGGTAGGGCACCAAGCCTGTCTGGATGGCGACCGCCTTTGGTCTTAAGTATGCCGCTATAATAACCTTGTGTTGTGTTGTGGCATTAGTGACCCGAGTTCCTGTAATGCCACTGGTGTTGCAAACACCCATAGGCGACATTAACTACTAAATTCTAAGCGGGCCGTCAGCCTGTCTGCTGTCCCACAGCAATAAAAAAAACTTGATCACTCATGCTGGAACACAAGATTTATAAGGCGGCTTATTTAAAGACCAGGGGTGGTCGCCATGCGGACTTGGCGCCCTACCACCTACGAGTAGCTAAGGTCGTTTAGACACGTTTTACGACAGGCTGCTCCCGGCCGCAGAGGTTAGTATTCTTTGTCCGCCCCTGCACGGATGAAAATATATACAAATTTTATATATACAAATAAATAAAGTTGGAGGGTCTGTTTGTAATATTAAAATAACCGCTTTTTACTAAGTGCATTCGGACGTTTACACGCTACATATACCAAAACAACATTTTTTACAATTTTTGTCTGTCTGTCTGTTTGTTCCGGCTAATCTCTGAAACGGCTGGACTGATTTTGACGGGACTTTCACTGGCAGATAGCTGATGTAACATGGAGTAACTTAGGCTACTTTTATTTTAGAAATAAAAATGGTTTTAGTTAAAAGTGATCGGTTTCGGATTTAAAATCCAATTTAAGTTGACCTCAGATTTATATCATCAATCATATAAAATAGGGTAAACCCTAAGCTGAAGCTTAGGCTGGAAATTTAGGTTCGAACGCAATTTGTATATTTTATTAATTTATATTTTAGGGTTTATGGGGTTTGTAATCCAAAATAAACCTTAAGATATATCCAAAAAAATGCTGCCCAAAGTCACTATTCCACGCGGACGGAGTCGCGGGCACAGCTAGTATTATAATAAAACTAGCGTTATTTGTATCATACAAAATATTCTCAGCCAACCAAGGAAATCAAAAGGGGGGAGCCTAAAACAGTTGTATTTGACGAAAACCATGAATTAACATTTGTAATAGACTAATAAAGTATAGAGATATGAATCTGAGTTTATAATCGTTCTATATTTTTATGTTTTCATATCTCATCAATAACCTTGCATACTTTAAATTATCGACTTGATAAAAGAAAAATTTATTTGTTTAGGTTTAATAATTTTTGTTTTGAATATAATTATGTTTAAATTAAAACACAAGTTAATAACGGCTGATTATCAAACACCAGTGTTTCGTTATCATTTAGTAAATTTTTATCGCAAATCGATTTAGTTCAAGTCATCTGGCACATCGTTGTTCGCACCTGTCAGATTGACAGCTATCAAGTAGACAGTGGAATTCAGACTGTCGAGCGAGACACACCGGCCTACCGCGCTGCCGCTTTCACGCCAAAATTCAAAATTCAAAACCGTTAAAATCCATCGTTACACTTGTGACCCTCAACGAGGTGGAATCAAATCGGCAAACGGACACCAGACTGCAAGGCAAGGTATGTGCTTAGCTTGTAACTTGATATTTTGTCCGTTTGATCAGTGGAACAACGATTGTATCGACAGAGCCTAGTTCTGTTATCCAAATGTAAGCAGAAAGCCAGACCAATCGCATGCGTATGCTACATTTTTATGGTGCCGAAACCCGGGATTCCACCTAATCTAACTGCCTAGTACCTACGTATCAATTTACCTGTGGTATTTCTGGTTATTCAATCGTTAGCTTAGAATATCTATCGTTCGTTATTCTCGCATTCTAAGTTATTTCATCGCATCAGAAGTACCTACTCATCGTATCGTAAAGTAGTACTACATTCACGAGTTTTCTTCATCATCACCATCGAACCAATTCGACAGTCTACTCAATCGTATGTGTTTCCGTGTTATTGCGAAATCAAATCAAGCAATCATTTTCCTAGTCGGTGCTTGATTTCTATCGGCTCGCAATTATCACAAGAATACATAATTTTCAAATCACAATCTCTTTGTTCTAAAATAATTCTGTGCTTACGTAACATTTGTTAGTGAGTAAAATCGCAGTTGTTGTGGATTAAATTAAGCAATCACTACAAATCGGTGCTTAATCTAACTCACAATAACTTTCTATTCGTTTTTCTAGTAATATCTCATCGAATATTATCGTAATTACCTACTAGAAAAAATATTCCATTACTTGTGTGTGACAAAATATCGAACAAACTCGAGGGTACCTACATAGAAAATCGCACCACGCCCGCCGCGTTGCACTGCCGCTGCGCTTACGCTAGATGTGTTTCTCGTTATCATTTATTACGCGCTAGGGTTGTGCATGCACAAGTTTTGTACTCGAATTCATTGTTTACATTTTGTTTACACACAAATCGTGACGCGTATTTAGTGAAGTGAAACTTTATCGTTGCAAAGGTATTAAATAATAATAATTATAACTCAAAACGGTATTTAATATTTTTTTATTAGTAGTTAACATTCACATCGGTATCTCGTTATTATATTTCGACAAACATACATTTTATTCCTTTATTGCTTAGACTTGTTATAAAATATTGTTACAAAATTAACAATGTCTTTATTAATAAAAAATTCTCGTAAACGTCAATCGTTAAAAAGGTGTAATTCAAAATCAATCGATGTCGAATATACTAGTAGGGATCTCCCGGCTTTGCGTCGAAAACGTACCATCACTTTTAAACGATTATCTAAGGCGCTTGAGGTAGGCGTTTTGGCTTCGACCGATCCATCATATATAGATTTGTTTTTATCGTATCACCAAGACGTAAAAAATATAGCTGCGAATTTTGAGGATGCACATTTTACCATTTTAGAAATTTTGGATGATCCGGAACATGAAGATAATGCAATTCACGAATCATTCGATGAAATGTATTATAAAATATTATCGATACATCGTAATCTTACTAAAATCGAATCGTTACCTTCATCGAATTCTCCATCGAATATTCGGTTGCCAAAAATCGTACTTCCGACTTTTAGCGGAGATATTAAGCAGTTCCCAGAATATTTCGATGTTTTTAACGCACTAATACATAATTCAAAATCTCTCAGCGATACTGAAAAATTCCATTATCTTGTTTCATCTCTGAGCGGTGATGCGCTAACCTTATTGAAGGCATTCCCACTTACGCACGAGCACTACAGCGACGCGTATGAAGCTCTTATTACTCGATACAAAAGCAAACGCGATTTAGCTTTTACATGTTGGCGTGATCTTTTGAATATTGACTTCAGGTACGGTGACGCTAAGTTGTTTCGAAAATCACTCGATCTATTTGAAGAAAATTTATGTATTCTAAAAACAGTTAATTTGCCTGTCGGACATTGGGATTTTATTCTGGTATATCATATTTTATCGAAACTCGATGCGAAGCTGCGTCGTGATTTTGAAGAAAAGTATTCTGAAACCGAATTTCCTTCTTACGTTCAACTTAAGGGATTTTTACAATCCAAATGTGAGGCTTTGATACGTGATACGCATTTTTCTGAGTCGGTAAAATTAAATAAGCCGCAAAATAAATCGAATGGCAAAATCGTAACTTCATCTTCGCAGTCTAGCCGTCCCAGCGTATCTCATACACTTGTCGCATCGAATAGTGATGATCAGTCGCGCACCTTAAATACCGCGAACGCTGCCACCCGTAATGTTATGAAGTGTTCGTTTTGCAGTGAATCTCATTCAATATCGTCTTGCTCGGGGTTTCTAAATAAATCTTATGATGATCGCATGAAGATTGCTACTGAGAAGAACTGGTGCTACAATTGTCTTAAGCCATCTCATCAATTGAAAAATTGTAAATCAATTTTTTCATGTCGCACGTGCAAGCGTAAACATCACACCTTACTCCATCGCGACAAATCTATCGAATCAAATCAATCCGCGTCGTCTTTGGTTTTAAGGTCACCCACTCATACAACCGTTTTGCTTGCCACTGCAATCGTACATATTCGAGACGCATCGGGCACTATGCAATCTTTTCGTGCACTGTTCGATACCGGAAGTCAGAGTAACTTCATAACGGAGGCAGCGGTAAAACGACTACAGTTAAATCCTACAAGCACCAAAGCAATCGTAAGCGGTCTTGGCGACCACGCGGCTCCTCTTCTTGGTGACGTCACTTGCTCCGTAGGTACGGACAATAAAACACTATTTACGTTGAACATGCACGTGATCACTAAAATATGTGGCGACCAACCTATTGCTAAATTAAATACGTCAGGCTGGTCACATGTACGATCGTTACCGTTGGCGGACCCCGGCTTCGATATACCGGGCTCCATCGACCTTTTATTCGCAGCCGATGTCTTCGCCGAGTCTCTTCTCAATCAGCGTATCAAGGGAGATTCTAATCAACCTACCGCTTTTAATTCTGTGTTCGGTTGGCTTCTATTAGGCAAAACTCGTTTAGCTACTAATACCTTGGTACACACTTCACTAGAAATCGATAATGAACTAAATTCATTAGTTAAGCAATTTTGGGAACTAGATTCCATTTCGAAACCATCACTTTTGACTCCAGATGAATTATTATGCGAACAAAAATTTGTATCTGATCACTCTCGCGATTCATCTGGACGATATATCGTACGTTTGCCTTTCATAACCGATGTGGAACCTATATTTGAAGGCTCTCGTGATGTTGCACTACGCCGATTCTTTGCTATTGAACGAAAACTGTCACGTGATCTATCGTTATATCAACAGTATGCTGAATTTATGTCAAATTACATTGAAAGCGGTCACATGTCTGTAGTCCCGGCTGACGAGTTAAGCGTAGGAAAATATTACATCCCTCATCACTGCGTACTTAGACCGGATTCCGCTACGACGCGTCTTCGCGTCGTGTTTGATGCTTCCGCTAAGGATTTTCATTCTCGTTCCTTAAATGACTCTCAATTAATCGGTCCGAAATTGCAACCCAATATTTTGGAAATTCTGTTACGTTTTAGGGAACATAATATCGTCTTCATGTGTGACGCTCGACAGATGTATCGTCAAATTCTACTTTCACCTGATCATCGCGACTATCAGCGTATCTTTTGGAGAAACTCAACGAGCGATCCTCTTCAAGAGTACCGTCTGAATACCGTGACGTATGGAGTATCGTCCTCTCCGTTCCTTGCTTGCCGTACTTTGCGACAGCTCGCTGAAGACGACGGAGATTCATACCCACTAGCAAAGAAGATCATTTTGTCGGACGTTTACATCGATGACGTTGTCACGGGATTTGATACTTACGAAAATTCAACATTAGCAAAGAGTCAACTTATCGCTTTATTCAAACACGGTGGTTTTGAACTAAGGAAATGGGTTAGTAGTGATCCACGTTTATTATCAGATCTTCCCATTTCAGATCGTCTCTCAGGGTCTGTCTCATTAGACAGTTCAGAATCGTCAACATTTAAGGTTCTTGGCTTAAGATGGGATCCGTCAACAGATTCTTTTCTGTTTGAAACCGCATCTTCAGATCGACCGTGTACAAAACGCGCTATTCTGAGCGAACTCGCCAGAATATTCGACCCATTAGGATTTCTATCGCCTATCACAATACAAATCAAATCGTACATCCAAAAGCTTTGGATTCTCGGTATTGGATGGGATCAATCGCCACCTGATGAGATTATTAGTACATGGAACAAATACAAAAATCAACTATCGGAATTAGGTCAACTTCGAATACCTCGCAGGCTCACACTCGCCAATGCTGATTCGTATGAACTTCACGGCTTTTGCGATAGCTCAGAAACAGCATACGGTGCTGTTATCTACCTACGCGTCACTGAAAGAGACGGTAGTGTGCATGTGTTCTTCGTTTGCTCAAAGGCTCGTGTTGTTCCGCTTAAGCGTGTTTCATTACCTCGTCTTGAGCTCTGCGCTGCGGTTCTTCTTTCCGATTTATACAAATTCGTACGAGACACTTATTTCCAACGTATTCCAATCGCTACTGTTCACTTGTGGTCGGACTCAACAGTTGTTCTCTCTTGGTTACGCTCTCATCCTTCGCGCTGGGCAACGTTTGTCGCCAATCGAGTCAGCCATATTCAGAGTGTCACACCCGTTGAATGTTGGCATCATGTGGCTTCTGGAGAAAATCCTGCCGACGTCTGTTCGCGTGGGCAGTTTCCTCGTGAACTTCTTGACAATTCCCTATGGTGGGCGGGACCAACCTGGTTATTGTTGAATCATGGGGCTTGGCCGTATAGGAGTGACAGTAATTCTCATTCCGAACATAGTGAGGTTATCGTATTATCGGAAGAACGCAAATCGTTAACTTTAGTTTCAAGTGACCATTCCACAAACGCAAATATTGAACCGAATATCTACGAAAACTTATTAAATCGTTTTTCATCGTTACACAAAATTGTTAATATTCTCAGTTATATTTATCGCTTTCTTAACAATTGTCGTAATCAAAATCAATCAAATCGTAACAATTTTCTTAATAACGTAGAACGACATCAAACTTTGATGAAAATTGTGAAGTACGTGCAATCTCAAGTTTTCACTGCAGAAATATCTGCTTTACAAAATAACAAATCGTTATGCAAATCGTTTCGAAAACTCAATCCGTTTATCGATAAGCAAGGTGTGCTCAGGGTGGGCGGCCGGAATTCTAGATCGGGTTTAGAATACGAACACAAGCATCCGGCGTTTTTACCGTCCGACCACACTCTCACGTTTTTAATAATCGATCATATTCATAAATCGTATTGCCATACTGGCATCAACACCACTCATTTTTTACTCCTTCAACAATTCTGGATCATATCCGCTAAACGAACTATTCGTCGTCGTCTATCTAAATGTATTCAGTGCTTTCGAACAAATCCGCAACCTTTGCAGCCTTTCATGAGTGATCTTCCCAGTTTTCGAGTAAACGAAGTTAAACCGTTATCGATAGGTTCGTTAGTGATAATCAAGGATAACAACCGCAGACCTTTACAATGGGCTTTGGCTCGAGTAGTGCAGTTAAAACCTGGTGTTGATGGAGTGGCTCGAAGTGCTGTAGTTAGACCAGCTAACAACACTCTTATTCTAAGACCGTTGGTTAAACTTTGTCCTCTTCCTATAGAAGACTAGTTTAAATCGTCGTGTTCGCAAATTAGCAATTATTTGTAAACAAACCGTAGTTAAGTAAGCAAATCTTCGTTATAGTATTCTCGTTATTATTCGTTATCTTCTACTTGATGCTGTCTTCAGCAATTTTATCGTTTCTGTTTAGTTGTATTTTTTTTTCTAACCAGAAAATACCATAGGCATTTTGGTGGGCGGGATGTTTCGTTATCATTTAGTAAATTTTTATCGCAAATCGATTTAGTTCAAGTCATCTGGCACATCGTTGTTCGCACCTGTCAGATTGACAGCTATCAAGTAGACAGTGGAATTCAGACTGTCGAGCGAGACACACCGGCCTACCGCGCTGCCGCTTTCACGCCAAAATTCAAAATTCAAAACCGTTAAAATCCATCGTTACACTTGTGACCCTCAACGAGGTGGAATCAAATCGGCAAACGGACACCAGACTGCAAGGCAAGGTATGTGCTTAGCTTGTAACTTGATATTTTGTCCGTTTGATCAGTGGAACAACGATTGTATCGACAGAGCCTAGTTCTGTTATCCAAATGTAAGCAGAAAGCCAGACCAATCGCATGCGTATGCTACAACCAGTATATTAAAAATGTTATATGAACTTTGATTTTAGCCTTTACAAAACGAAAATGTAATACCTCGGAGGTTGCTGGATCAGGACTGAAGTAGTTTGCGCTCTTTTTGATCGATGTCCTTCTGTGACGATTTCTTGTCCTTAAAAAATACATGTATTTATATACATTTATTATTTATAGGTATTTCCTAGGGCACTGCCATTCATACCACCCAAATGAGAAAAGCAGCCACAATACAAATGGTGTGTTTTATATCCTAAGAACGAAAGTGTGGCCTTGTTTTACGTCCTAACAGAGATGCCTTTAAAAGATAAACAACGCATCCGTTGATATGTTGACGTTACTGAAGAATTCCCACTTCTCATTGAAACATAAAATGAATGTTAGGAACTTATTTTGAATACCTTGTGTTCGATAAGTATTGTGTTTTGTTACATATTGTTTTTGTTGTTACATATGTTTCATTTTATTGAAACAGGTAATGTATTGTTAAATTACTATAAATTACATTCCCAAAACAATGGGACGCAAGTTGCCGATTGTGGTGCAAACTTGGGTAGTTCTGTATGTTGGGTAGTATGTCTGGTCATCGGCTGACGATTAATTATGATTCAGATTTTTAAATCTATTTTTCATTACCATGGAAACTTATATTTTGTATAATTCAAGACACATTTGGAAGTAAACTACGAAATGATAACTAATTGAATAAGGGTTGCTAGTCCCGTTTTCAGTATTGGTCAAATTTGGTTTCACGAGTGGAAATCCACTTGTGAAACCAAATTTCCCGACTATATATGTATAGAATTGAACTGAATGAAGGTATTCCGCTCGTGTGGTGTTCGTCAGAAATAAGAATCGGGCTAGTCCATCATATAAAACTAAACTCTTTTTTAGTTTATGAGCAAAGGAACTTACCGTAACTTCCACTGGTTTCGGGAGATAATCCTAAATATATGACAGCTATTTCACCTTTTTTCTTGATAGTTCTTCATCAAGAAACGGTCACAAGCTTAATAATTAAAAAAAAATTGGTTAGACATAACTGGAGCCTTTAAGATTTTGTAAAACGTTCCAAGTTTATACCATTCTAAAGTTCTTAGTTAAAAGCTTCAATAGTTGAAGTTTTACCATCAAGTGGGAACCAGGTATGCATCTACGAGTTCACTATCTTGGCATTACTACTTAAACATAGCACCTCAACATTGTAAGGATAAGCGAGGGCAAAGTTTCCAGTTTCTATCATGAGGCTGATGAAACATTTCTGTACCTATTGTGTATTGTTGTTCTTAGATGCGTAAACATAAACTCAATCTGACAAAGCTTACGCTGGAACTGGGTGCGGCGTTATTCCTGTTAAAAGATTGCTGCACTGCATAAGCGCTACAGGCTTTGCCAGTAAGCTGTACTTATGAGTGGTGATCACCACATCATTAGCACGACATAGGGACGAGTCATGGTCACAACCCTCCAAATAATATAAATAAAGCTTTACATATAATATTGATAATGTACAATAATTGTTGAATCAGTTTTACCTTCTAGTGTAAGGTGTTATTATTCAATAGTAAATATTTCTTTCTTCTTCTTATTGTGCCTTTCTAACTAGTGAAGGTTGGCAGTCAGATTTGCATACTTCTTCTGATCTTTGAAGAAGTTTTGCTGCACTTACGATCCAGTCTTTTCTCGAATGTTTTCACTTTTTACTGGACATCAGTTGCAATATTTCTTTATAATAGTACGTTATTTAAAGCAACTGGGGATAAATCGTTTTAAATTTTATTAGTCAGTCATATGTTTCGGGACAGCTTAAAAAGTAAAGAAAGCTTTATAAAATAAATATAATGGTAACGAGTGAACCGTAGGGCGTTACGAGCTGTTATGATTACTATTTTTTAATAGATTATTTTAAGTTAATGACAAATTCTGAGAGTATAGTTTTGTTGATTTTACATAAAATCAAATAAACGAATATTTATTAATTTGCTTTAACTTTAACAAGGTTAATTTATCGTTGGGTAAGTGTCGATGATGAAGGCAGAAGAGATGGTCACCTTCTTGCCTGTCAAGATAAAGATCGGGTCGGTTTGATAACGCGGTAACGAGTCTAACGTTTTTAGTACAGTCGAGCGGACAATTTTTACTATTTCGTTTATCTTTACCGTTACTCAAAGTCAACGAAGTCAATGAAAATATACTGAATAAACAAGTGCACTGAAGAAGATTAAAAATCCTTCTTTATATGTCTGCTTTAACGTAATGAATATGCTTATTGATGAGGTTTTAAAAATAAAATTACAAGGCAGCACATTGTAATTGAAGTAGATATTGTTTGTAAATAATTTTATTGTTTTTGTAAGTTATTTCATTTACAATAAAGTGTTATCTATCTACATATAATACATTAAAAAATTAACAACGTGTATAAACACAATAAAATCTCCGATATGGATTTGAAATCTGCATTATTTTCATAGCTGCCCACCCGATAGTTGGTTTGCAATACTAGGCGGTAGTTAGTAATTATATATTATTTACTAACGAGGTGACAGCCTTCAAGATAAACCGGAACTTGGTTTACTATTGACTGACACAAGATCATTACAGTGGTATATTTTACTCCACAAGTGGTTGCCATCGAGTTGGTCTTGGAGTCATACCACCCACCTAGGGTGGTTTTGTAACCTTTTACTTACTTCATCATCATCATCATTTCAGCCGGAAGACGCCCACTGCTGGACAAAGGCCTCCCCCAAAGATCTCCACGATGATCGGTCCTGCGCTGCCCTCATCCAACCTATTCCTGCGATCTTGACCAGATCATCGGTCCATCTTGTGGGGGGCCTACCAACATTGCGTCTTCCGGTACGCGGTCGCCATTCGAGGACTTTTCTGCCCCAACGGCCATCAGTCCTTCGAGCTATGTGCCCAGCCCACTGCCACTTCAGTTTTGCAATCATCCGGGCTATGTCGGTTACTTTGGTTCTCCTGCGAATCTCCTCATTTCTGATTCGATCTCGCAGGGAAACTCCGAGCATAGCCCTCTCCATTGCCCTCTGAGCGACCATGAGCTTTCTCATAAGGCCCATAGTTAGCGACCACGTCTGCGTTCCGTATGTCATCACTGGCAACACACATTGGTTAAAAACCTTCGTCTTGAGTCTTTACTTACTTACTTACAAGCATTGAATTGAATATAATAATTTCCATTAAAATTTAATTATTAAATTAGTTATTGTTCAAAAGTACAAGAATGGTAATTTTAATAATTCAATTATTGCGGATTATAAAAGAAACAATGAGCTGGGAAATCCGTTTTTTAAAGTAATATCTAAACGAACCGTTATCTACTGATTCATTAATCTAAGCATAATCAACGTTTCAGCGTTAAATTGAACTTTATTTCAAAGTGATTTTATTCACGATAGATAATGAACTAATACCAAAGGAAAAATCCTGGTTTCTATTTAAAAAACCAATTAGATACAAAATGATTTATCGTTTGTTATAAAGGAAATTAGACGAAACGCCATTTCAAACTAAAAACATTCATACTAAATGTCAATATTATTATAGAATAATTAAGTGAGTTAATTGGAAAAAGCCAGTTGTCGAATGATACATGTGTCCGCGCCTGTACCCCTCTACTTACGGTCGATTGTAAACAGCTTTTAAAACTCCGTTGTCCCTCCTTTATCTTTGTAGCAGGTAGTTAGTAATTATATATTATTATTTCATATAATGTTATTAACTACACGCAGATATAAGACTTACAAACGAGCCAGACGCGATAAACAATGCTACGAGAACCAACACAAATATGAAATGAAACGATATCATTAATTGGTGTGTATTATTTTGTTACCATCTCCTACTTTCGATAAACTGATGTTTAAGTTTTCACTGTGGTTTGTTGTACATTGAGAACGATGCATTCATTATTCATGAATACTAATTAGTTACGAATTCTAGCGCTGCCGTTGCCGTACCTCGGCCTTAATCATTATTATCCCACCTATTATTATCTGAATTGATATAGTTTCATTGTTATTCTTGAGATTCAATATCGTTTGTTTTATTGATCGTCTTTTCATCAATGTATATATTTTTACTATAGCAATTTAAAGGGGTACTAAAACCCTGGAAATGCCGGCCGAGCACCTCAGTTATATTAAAACTATAAATATAACATAATTTAAATACCATTAAGACTGATCATATATCTCTCATTATCATCATCATCCTTGCGTTAAATCCCGGTTGCAGCCCAAACTCACGCTTTGGCGCCCGGGGTCCGCTTTTCGACTTTTTCTTCTCCACCTCGCACGGACTTCAGCATCCCTGGTAGTGAGCCCATTAGCACGCATATCACCCTTTACGACGTCAAGCTAGCACTTTTTGGGTCTAGCCCTCCTGCCCGGGCCCGGCGGAGGCGGCATGGCCAGACATTTGTTTCCCACGTAAGCATCCGGTTGCCGTAAAACGTGGCCGTACCAACAGAACCGACACTCTTGTAATTTATCCTGATCATACATCTCTATTCACTGATATATGTATATTTCAATTCATATGTATATAGATTTATAGATGTCTATTTGCATCATCTATTAAGTCAGTCAGGGTGGCACTTAGATGTCTGTCATATAATAGAACTTGCCGTTGTTAACTTCTAATGTCTGACGTTCATATAATTTCCATTTTATAGGCTACTACTCTTAGCGGACTGAGAAAAATCATTAAAGTAATAATACAACCGAAGCAATTACTTTTATTAATGTTATCGGCAATACAGAAGCCGATCGAAATAACGGCGGTATTCGGTTCCATTATAGTGTGCCCCGGGCTGGGAGCGGTCAAAGACAATCCACGGGTCGAAACTGGCGGTGGCCGCGGGCAGTTTTTATTTGAGAATATTTTCCTAACTAATTAAAAGCGTTAAAATAAGAAGATAAAAACTGGCTTCGTTATCGAAGGCATCGACCCGCTTTTGTGTTGCGGCCACCGGGGCGGTCGGGGCGACAGCGCCCGCGTCGGCGCTTAGCCCCTCTGTAATTAACTAAAACTGAGCGGATCGGGCATCGCGAATATGCGACGCACAAGCCGCACTACGTAACAAAGGATGCACAAATTGACAAAAATTTACGGTGCAGCATAAATTTTAGAGCCCATACGATCGAACAGCTCCTGTTACGCACAAATTTGCACTAACCGTGAGTACCTCGCATCGATTTAAATGTTAAAATAATTAGTTTGAAAACTCAATTAATTGCACGTGTTTATTTGTTTCTTTTTAACTATTACGATCCATATTTTTAACAGTCATATAGATAATCGACAATCGATAAAGTATAAAATGATTACTTCTTATATTTTAAATTTAACAAGATCCTTGATGCTGTTAAGGTGTGACTTATAAACTTGAGAATATTCAAATTATTACTTTCATTTGTTCTTTATTGAAATAAAAAAAAAAAAACACTAGTAATTGATATTACGAACGGTAATAGGAACAATTATCGTCATGTCTTTATTCATCGTTAGAAATAAAACATGACTATTAATAATTAATTTCCTCTATATAAATAATAGTTTCATTCAACTGCATGAATTTATTTCCCTGTACATACTAAGTTATTAATTCATCCATCAATCTATCAAATGAAAATATCCACAAACGTACATAGCAATAGAAAGTTATGGATTACACATTATCGAGTTATGTAAAATGCACTTTACATTCTTTTGTTTGAAAATCTATTAGGCATTGTTCCCATGTGCGGTTCGTGAAGAAATTCGTAATAATGATTTACTTCTCGTCTATCTCGGTAGATAAACATTTTGTTAATTTGCTATGAACCCTTCCGCGGTATACCGGGGTTCAGTTTAAATTTTTTTCTTGTTTAGCTTCTATTGTTCTGACAATAGTATATGAGTATAAAATCATGCCAGTCTTTGATTGTACATGTAATTATTGTTAAGGTAAACAAAATCTTTATATTTTCTTCTTTAACTGACTTCTAGAATTTTAGATAAAATCTTATTAAATGAACATCTTTATGTTTTCTTTATAACCCACTTATAAAATAAATTTTATGATAATCTATTCACTTACCTTTACATGTTTTCTACAGATGTATATCTGTAGAAATCAAGTAATCATCAAGCTTATATCTTTATATACTATCAATTGCATATGCTGCCTGAAATACTATATACTATGTCTATTTCATAAAATTTATGTATATGTACAAAACCTCGCTTTAAAATATTTACTCATGGTTATTGGAAATTAATTTTTACTATTTTAGGCCATAAGTTCTATTACTAATAAAAATTCATTTACATGTTTATGAAGATATTTAAATTTTATACTAGTCATAAGTAAATAAATAAAACATAAAAAGATTGTATTCGACATTTGTCGCTAACGGCTTTGGTATGACCCTTGAATATCACTAGAATTACGTATTTAAGTAGTTTGCATTCGAAGTTTATATGTTTTTAAAGACGTCGTAATATCAAACACGCGTTGATATTGCATCTAGTTTTCAAGTCAGCAACCGTTTACTATCAGGATAACCGTCTATTTATCTGCTATATTCGTGAATAAATGTTAAAATATTTGTAGAGTATATTATGATAGATTTGTATATAGTTGTTTCTGATAGCTATTAATTTATAAATATCTTCTATAAATTCATAGAGGTTAACGACGGCCTTGCTTCTGGGTATGGTCAAGAGTGAACCCGGTTCCTGCGCAGTAGTTATGTATGTGAAGGAAGAGGCATGGTGGGAGCGAAGAAACCAGCTGCCCTTCCGCCAACGTAGACTTAGACGTCAACTTCGTACTGTTCTGCGCGCTACCCCCAATCTTGAATTGATGCGGGAGAGTGTCGGGGAACAGCAAAGGATAAGAGTGCGGTTTTTAGTGGGTAGTTGAATGTCGATCTTTCCTGCAGTCCCACATACCGAGTCAGAGGTTAAATTATGTTATATTATCAGAATAATGATACCTTTCGTAAAATGTGCAATAATGAAACTGTTCATAAGGTTTTGGTGACAACAACTTTGGTGACAAGGTGACACGCTTGCATTGCTACCGTTCCTCACAAATATCTACACATGCTATAAATGCGCTTCATATTATTATTAAAATATGTCCGAAAATACTTGTGTACCGCAACAAGATTTCAAAATCTCTAATATGAACACGCCATTATATATACTTGTACTTGAAAGCAAAGTTGATGTATCTGATCCATTGTCTTGTCAATTATCTGACAATAGCATCAATATTAGGGCGGAAATATTTGCGACTATAGCAATTTATCAAATAGGTAATTATTGGGCCAATTTTGATGATAGTAAATCTATTACAACTAACGACAGCCATAGTTCAAAATTAACATTATTTGTATTGGCCATGAAAAGTTCGTTTAATAATTTTAAAACCTTCTTTCCGTAATACGAAATCGTTATTAAAGAGTTCAACGGGTTATTTTTGTTTAATATTACTAATATGTCTTTTCCGGAAATTTACCAATTCTGGTAATATTAACATCTTTAAATGATGCAGTATGTGAAGATGCAGAAAATTAGAAGAAGAATCTGATCTTCTGTAAAAATCGAATAGTCTTTATTCGATTTTTACATCTCTTTCAGCTATAATCTTGTATATATCCTTCTTTGTAAAAGAAAAAAATAATAGAGAAAAGGCTTGGAGGCAGGCTTCTATCCGTGCAGAGTCGGAGAAATAATACTGACCTCTGCAGCCGGGGTCGGCCTGTCGTTTTAACGACAGGCCGACCCCGGCTGCGTTGTTTGTCGCCTTTAGGCGACAAAACAACCCTAGCTACATGGTAGGGCCCCTAGCCCGTCTGGATGGCAACCACTTTGGTCTTAAGTCATCATCATCATCTAAGCGTTGTATTCCGGTTGCAACCTAAACTTCCGTTTCGGTGCCCGGGTTCTGCTTTCCGACTTTTTCTACTCCACTTCGCACGGTCCTCAGCATCCCTGGTAGTGAGCCCATTGACACGCATATCAACTTTCACGATGTCAAGCCAGCACTTTTTGGGCTTACCCCTCCTGCCAAGGCCCGGCGAAGGCGGCATAGCCAGACATTTGTTTCCCACGTAAGCATCCGGTTGCCGTAAAACGTGGCCCTACCAACGGGGCCGACACTCCTGCAATTTATCCGTAATGTCACAAACATGAAGACTGCCGCGAATGCGGGAGTTCCTAACGCAGTCCTTCCGCGTCACTTGTGTTGTGTTCCAGCATAAGTGACCTAAGTTCCTGTACCGTTATGGGATAGCAACGTATTCACGATGCCACTGACATTGCAATAAATTAATTTTGCAATATACAAAAAATGCGTACCCATAGGCGACGGTAACTGCTAAATTCTTCCGGGCCATGAGGGCCGTCAGGCTCTTTGCTGCCCTACAGCAATAAAAAATACATAACGTCGAGCGGAGCTTTGTGACAGTGCCCAGTAGCGGACCCAGTCATAAAGTGAGCTGAAAAACATTCAGGATAAATCGCTTGAAATATTTCGTACATAAACAAATAAGTGTCGAAAGGTGATTTATTAATTTGGCATTTGTTTAAAACAATTACATTTGGGTTAAGCTTATTATTTCCTTCTCACCATAAATCAAGTGAATCCTCACCAGGATTTTAATGGAACTCAGAATATTTTTACGAAAGACCTTTTTTACAATACTATTCGACCGTTGCTTGTTTTTATCGCGATATAAATCCAGATAATTAAGTGATGTGACAAAAAATGGAGGTGCGATGTGTTTTGGACCGTCGACTCTTATAAACCTAGATGGTAATGAATGAACAGAGATAAGACAAGATGAAGAGCATGGGTTCAGAGGACATGGGACAGGTTGACCCTTTGTATGAATGAACGCCTTCGACCCGAAGGGCTTGAGTGCGTAGGCGCACGCTTTTTGTGCCTTGTATCGAGTGTAGCGATGCGTGTGTGACAAAGGTCGACGGCGGGGTTTAAAATTACACTTAAAAGGTTTTTCTTATAAAAATAAGTGATATTTTATTTGTAAGGTTATTACGTTTACGAAGAAAGCGGCCACGGTTTGATATACAGTTTAGCAGCCTTTTATTTGGTTATTATGTAAATTTCGTGTTTTATTAGCCTTATAGAAAGTTAAGAGCAAGATTGTAGCATAATAAATAATATAAGCAGAAATATCTTTTTATCAACACAATTATTATCATAATACAAGCCACCGAAAACAATTCGTTCTCATTCAAAAGTGGTAACAAACGAAGTATTACAAAAAAATAATATATAAATACTACTTTGCATAAAAACGCTAAGGTCTATTTAACGAAACGGTTATGTATGTAAAGAGGTATTTGCATGCGGCGTACTTACTTAAATTGCATAAAATTGTATCCAACAACTCATTAAGCGGCTTGTTTAAAACTCAAATTATACGTACGAAGCTGGAGGGCGCTAATTAGTCTACTTTTACTTTGTTACCGATATACAATATCAATTTCGTCCGCCTGTAATTACACTCGTTATTGCAATTGATATACAAAGAATGGTTTAGCACCTCTTTAATCGCCATAAGGGTTTGATTGATATTTTATGGTATATCTTTTACATAGTGAACTGTTTATCTACAAATTATATTTTAAGTGCTTAATTTTGGTGCATTAAAGTCTATTGATGATAGGAACTGGTTTTATTTGTTATTAATTCAATTAAACTATTCTTAAAATATATATATATATATATATATATATATATATATATATATATATATATATATATATATATATATATGTACCTATATATATATATATATAGGTACAAAGAACTATAATTTGAGTAGACCAAACAGAGGCCTAGAACTCCTCTGACGTTTCTCTGTCATCATATTGTATTATGTATTGTTGCTCTATACTTACTTTTTGTGATAGCCACGATAGAAACTCAAACCAGTAATAGTGATGTTCCAGGTCACAAGATTTCCTCGGAAAGTGAAACTGGATATTCTCGTTACCGCCTTCACAATGGTGTCATTCTGTCCTCTGTTCTTTCTGAGTGACACAAGTACTCAAGATAACTGTGCCTATGTAATATGTGAAAGTACGTAAACTTACTTGTCTAGCCATCATCATAGGACAGATCGTACCGAAGTGTGTTAGCTAGTAATACGGTTGAAGCTTGTTTAAGTTGTTAGCAGTCAAAGTTTGATTAACTTACAGACAAATTGTTGTGAATAAATTATAATGATCAATGTGCATTTATGCTAAGAATAATTTGACAAGTTGCCACAAATGGCATTACAAGGAAAAGCAATACTTGAATAATTTTCAAGTGACGGGATTTTGATATAGAACTTCTGCAGCTCTTATTTTATTAAAGGGTTATACAAATTACGCCGTACGGTTTGCAGTTTAAAAGAAGTATAGTAATTCTTTCCTACTGTTATGTAATATAGCGAAATAAAAGGATTATTTCTTCAAAATTTATGAAATATAAGGATCAGGGTCCCTCCCTTTTTAGTTCAATTGATAACCGCCTCTGTTAAGACTAAATTGAGCCTCATATATATTATCTACTTTTGTGTAAATTTTAGGAGAATAACCATGAAATGGAATTAAATTAGTATTATTACTTTGACATATGAACAAGATGTAATCATATGCTTGAGCTCAACCACAAATAGTGCACCCCAGAATGAGCAGATTGTTGTTTGATTTCATTATTAATATCATATACCGTACATGCTAGAAGCTTTTTTATATCAGAGGATCTGCTTTAGCCAATCGTGCGATCACAAATACCACTACGAAACAAAAACTAACAACAATAATAAACGTAAGGGAAAGAACGGTTTCTATTCCTAGGTCACTGGTTCATATACGGCTCGAAGGACCAATCTTCAAAACAGTAGAAGTGAACTGTAAATTCTTCAGTATGAACGAAATATATGAGTTACCTTCAATTATATTTTAGTTCACGTAAATGTTTTTCTCAAGACACAAAGTACAGACAATGTCTTATAATAACAAAAAAATAATACAAAGAGTTTTGTTTCGAAATACTATTCGTTAAAAAAATTAGATGATAGAAATTACTGTATGAAACAAACAGGAAAATCTTAACTTATATAGCAACCAAACTTATCTATATTAAACACTAGCTTTATTTTTTTTTATTGCTCTAGGACAGCAGGCAGGCTGACGGCTCGCTTAGAATTTAGCAGCTACCGTGGCCTATGTGTGTTTGCAACGCCATTGACATCGCGAATACGCTGCTGTCCCATAAGGGTACAGGAACTTGGGTCACTAACACAACAACAAGGTTATTATGGCAGCATACTTAAGATCAAAGGTGGTCGCCATCCCGACGGGCTTGAGGCCCTACCACGTAGCTAGGGTGGGTTATTTTGTCGCCTTTAACGACAGGCCGACACCGGCCACAGAGGTTAGTATTATTTCTACGCCCCTGAACGGATAAAAATTATGTCACTAAAGAGAACATATAGAATTTTCTTTCTAATTTAGAATGTCATCCCTAACAAGACGAAAATACCTCTACATCATTTTACTAAGGGAGTGGTTAGTTCATCAGTTCGTGTGTAACATACAATGAAATAATATTTCCCTTGTGATGACCACCACTTTAAAAACCGGATATAGACAGCTTTATTGAATATATTTGACTGTGTCTCTTTGTTCAAAAATGAAAAGTCATGGAAGGTTATTGATGTGTAATAAATAATAGAAT
The DNA here is from genome assembly GCA_963693495.1 of Malacosoma neustria. NCBI lineage: Eukaryota > Metazoa > Arthropoda > Insecta > Lepidoptera > Lasiocampidae > Malacosoma > Malacosoma neustria. Next base: position 22,683,391 of record OY856371.1, on the reverse strand, counting down.
ACATATTTAGCAACGTTATTTGGATTGCGAAGTACCAATATATATATATATATATATATATATATATATATATATATATATATATATATATATATATATATATATATATATATATATATATATATATATATATATATATATATATATATATATATATATATATATATATATATATATATATATATTATATCTAAGTTTCCAAGAAATGAAATTATATTTTCCCATCATTTTATATCTTGTATTCAAATTAAACCGCGTTAAGATATAAATCGGCCTTAATCTGTAGCTATATTGACTAATCTCCAATTATAATTCGTCACAGAAGAGCAAAGGGGGTTTCCACAAGTTCTACAAGCCGCGGTGTAACCGCCGCTTTGGGCTCGGGTCTTCTTAATATTCTAATCTTATTCGGAAACACGGAATATATAAAGACTTGCTACCCTTGTCTACAGTTTGAGACGCTCAACTTACGTATTGTTCCAACATTGAAAAGTCTTTTTTTATTATTTATTTTCTTATATGAGTAGACTTCGACTAACACTGACATAAAAATGGTATCTTATAGTTTTGATCGCTAAACAACTTAGTATATTTTACCAAGATACGTATTAATATTGATTTCGTGCAACGACAACCCAATTAGCATCAAGTAAATTATTATATCTGAGGAAACTTTACTATTTTATAGTATCATACATGATACTATAAAATAAGTACTTACAAAGTATCATAGTTTTTGTTACAATCACAAGTTCTAAACATATTCACTAAGAAATTTTGGTTCTATTAAACAATCTCGCTATTCACGTTATATACGAATATCTCATATTTTATTCATTCATTAAACGTACCTGAATCCCTAGAGAACATTTATTATCAAAACTATACGCAATTTTACGCAATAGTAACTAGAGTTATAATTTGGAATATATACCAAACACTTCCCGCCATGAGGTACCAGTTACACATTTTATTAGGCTTTGTGGCATATATTTTATTATTTCTGTTGGTATTTACTTATTTAGGTAAAAAGCAAGAAATATGTTATTTTTACACTCTACAAAAAAAAAAATTTCTTAACGTTGAAAACTTTGACAGCAATCGCTCTTGTAGATTTTTTCTGGGCCTTTTTGGTTAAGATTACTATCTAAGATGGACAACAATACAAAACATACATAATTTTTTTGGTCTGTTACAATACTTTGACGACCTTCGTAATAGAACTGGCTTTCGTAAGTTGGGATGCCTGCGGGTATCACGAGTTGGATGTTCGTTCTGAATGTGAATGTTTTACAACAAACATATATATAAGTAGTATATCAGTTGTCTAAAGCCCATAAAACAAGTACTGCAACTAAAAATACGTAAAGCTCGGGTTCTGAAGTAAAGTGTCTTATGGAACCGGGAGGAAACGTTTTGAGTATGCTAAACACTCTGAATATACCTGAACCTATGTAAACAAGGATTAGATTACTTCCGTAATCTGTTTACCAAGCCACACTTCGGGTTCTGTACACATAGTGTACGTATATGTATTAAGTGCGTACGCACTAAACAAATACAATGCTAATATAGCCTGCCTCAATAGGTGTTAAGGAACGCTTTGATTTAAACTGTATAAACACAAACTGTTTGTTGAGGGTTACGTCTAAATTGCGTAGGTTATACATAATACTGTGATAGACTAAGTGTGTCTACGTATTTATATCTATCTACATAAGGACATGGCCGGAAGGATTAGATGGGTATTTGGCAATTTCAAATCTAACAGCAAGTATGTAATATGAATGAAACTTTTTTGTTTATTTTAACATTAATCATTTATATAAGTTACAGAATAGTGATATTTGTTTATGATATAAATTTTAAATATTACATTTTTATTTAGTATGTATAGCATCAAGTAATGGAAAGATTAGATGTCGTGTCGTATCAAGAAGTCAAGGAAAAGGCATTTTGTAGAGAAGACTGGAAGATGCTCACCGACAAGAACGGCACCTTTAAATAAATGATGATAATAACATACATAGTGATTAATAATAAAAATGTTGTTTGACGAAAGGCAAACGATGATAAGAATGTGTACCATTCTTATTTATAGAAATTTGCTGTTGAGGTTTACTACACTTTGCTGTCGTAAACAAGATGCCTATCATACTAACCTAATACTTGAAGATGCACATTTTATCCGGACCAGTCAATAATGAAAATTGTAACATCCATGTTTGGTATTTATTAATGTTATCTATAGAAGCAATTTACGAAAGGATTTAATAAATTATTGTGACAAATAATCAAGGATTTAATAAATTATTGTGACAATAATAAACTTTGATTTTTGATATGATTAATATACTATCATAAAACATTCTTTAAAAACATTTTCATTCAATGATAAACGGATAAATAAATATGTTTTAATTTCATTCCAGCGACAATCAAATGCGCTGTTGAACTGACAAATGCCATAAATAATAAAGAATGACGCATCGTAAATTATTATTATGATATGCAGTCAAATGTTTGTCTGGAATAGAAACATATTTTAATATATGAAGCTTATGCGTTCATTTAAAATAAATTAATAGCTTTTATTTTTATTACAATAAATTATTATTAAATATTATAAGATGATGGAGAGCGTTTGAAATTTAAGAGTTAAAGTTATAAGCATTCTTACTTTTTATTCTGCATTTTACTTATGATTTCAATATTTTGCAATTTAAAAATTGAATAACAAAGTATTTTAATACTAATGAGTAAAACAAAAAAATATATATATTACCCTTTTTACAGCAGTTTTATTACGAAATATATTTATTATGAATTTTTTGAAAGTTTTGAGAATTTAGGCGATTAAAGTTTAATTATATTACAATAATGCTTAAATATATGTGAAAGTAAGTATAAAAAAAACATTATACGTTCGTATTTTTGTGCTAAACTTTGTACCCAAATATGTTTTCTTTTATGATTAAAGTCTGTACTCAAACTGAAAAGAGATTAAATACTACTTACTGTTTTTTATTAGATTATTTAATAATAGAACCTTAATGATGTTCACACTTACATTTTAAATGAATTTAATGGTTTATTTTGAATCACTGGGCGACCAGCAGTTATCTTAAAACTTCGATAGTTTAAGATCCTGTCTTACCTAACGTAAGTATTTTATTTTGAAAGATATTCCTGTTTATTGCTAAGCAAGTGGATCGAGTTTAACTATTTTATCTAGTTTTAATCTTTATTCATTACTAGTTTTTAATCTTAAATAACATATTTATGTTTACGAATTGTGTAGTCATATGTTTTATGTTTGATATTAACATGTATGATAGATTTTTGAAAGACACTGTAGGGATTTTTGCGTGATAAATAAATATACTGGTATAATTTATACAGCGCCATCTAGTTCTCAAATTAAGTAGTATAGCACTTGTGTTATGGGTATACTACATAATATTATATGGTATAAATGTCACTCCGTGGGCCTAGCGGAAGACCAGCGCTGGTTTTATACAAAACCAGTATATGCTGAGCTAGGACCCATTTAGTACTTCATCAAATATTAATATTTTTTTTTATGTCATCTTTAAACATTTGTGTATTTTATATGATGATATGTGTCCTAAATAAAAATATTCTTATTCTTATAATATTTTTTTGCAAATAAATATATATATTACAAAAAAAATTCAAGACAGAAATCGAACCCGTGACTTCCGCAAGCGTACCGAAGTAACTACGTTAGCCATTACGCCACAACGGCCGTCAAATTTGCATAGTTTTTAACTATTCAATTGAAGAACGTACATAAACGGACGAGAATACACTGTTCTCAGTTCATTTGGTCATGGGAGGGGTTCGAAACACAGACATTAGGTATATGGAGACCTAAGTACTCACTGAACCGTGCCTTTTGTATTATTACACTAATTACTGTTTATATTCTACAGATAAATACTTGTTACAATTTAAACTTATCATCTTTGACACTTAAAATAACTGTCTTGATATTTTTGAAGAGATATCTTCTTATGGGAGGGTAAACCGCTTCGTTACGTAACGCGTTACGACGCCAAGCTGGCTTCCCTTTCTCTCACGTATACGGCAGCGGTAGGCAGGCTCATCCTCTCTCACTCTAACCCATAACGCTAGATCTATTCGAATTGCGACTTTTTTTACAATGAAATAGTTGTTTTTTTTAATAAAGAATCTACATTAGGGAATAATTTAGTTGTGAAACAGTTTTTCAAAAAATTGGAAACTCGTAAACTTTAGTTATTTTTGGTTTTATTAACAATTACCTTTCCTTACATTATTATATTGATATACATAAAATTTAAGTAATAACCTAAGCTTTTCTCAAGTTAAACAATTTCAATATTGACGTGTTTATATATAATATGTAATTATTTACAAAAAAAAGTATATAATTAGTATATCAGTTGTTTAGTACCCATAACACAAGTGCTATGCTACTTAGTTTGGGACTAGATGGCTCTGTGTGAATTGTCATAAAAATATGTATACTTATACTTATTTATAATCACTTCTGTTAGGCGTCCCGAGACGCACACATTTTTATTCTTATTACTCATGAAGTAATATTTTTAATAAGATAATTGTATTGCATTGGTCATGTGTCTCGGAGCCACACTTGTCGACTTTTCTTGTCGATTTAAATGTGAAAATTACATGTAATTTTGTATATTTTTTATCTTCAACTTCAACACCCTATGCCTGTATTTATAAAACTACACCCATCTCAGCTAAGAGCATGTAATGAAATGGAGTACTTAGTAGGATATTGATTATAATTCCCGTTTGCATGTTGGCTGTGTGATTTCAAGGGGGACAATAACCTTACCTCATCCATAAGGCGCAATAGTATATAAATAATGATATTCGCCCACAAGATTATTATCATCACCCTAGCGCTCAATCCTGGTTGCAGCTCAAAGTACCTCTCGTGCCTAGAATCCGCTTTCTGACTTTTTTGCTCCACTTCGCATTTTTTTTCGACATATGACATACATAACGAAAGGAAAAATACGCTATATTTTACAGTTTTTCTATCCGACCGTAAAAGCACTGTTTCGATTATTCAGGAGCTAATAAATAAAAAATATTGCACAAATACAGGAGCATAAATACAAATACAGGAGCTAAAAATATTGCAAAAAGCCGTTTGAAGCCAATTAAATAAGGCTGCCACTCGAGTTAGCGCAAACAATCTCATGGACCGAATTTGCATCTACGAGTTGCAACAAAATCGACGCATTTCTGAAGCGAATGGTAACTGGTGATAAGAAATAGACCATTTACGACACTGTTAAGTAAAAATTACTACAGTGTAAAGTGAAGAGGCTCAAACCGTGGCGAAACCAGGATTGACAACCAGGAAGGTTTTACTGTGTGTTTATAATGGCGAGGAATTATTTATGTGAGCTGCTCCCCTACAGAAAACACTCTCTGTTAGCTCTGTCAAAAATTGGACCGTCTGAAGAAAACAATCGCCAAAAGCAAACAGAAGCAAAGGGACAATGCAAAGCCACATACATCGATAATGATTTGCCTGAAGTTTCAGGGGCTTGGTTGGGAGGTTTTTATGTGTTCAAATTATAGTTCGGATTTGGCTTCAAGTGATTACCACTATTCCTGTTTATGGCAAAATTTTACTTCAAAAAAGGATTGTGAAAATCGACTATCTCAGTTTTTTGCCATTAGGGACGAGGGCTTTTATAATAGAATTTTCCTTAAAAGGCGTTTTCCTTAAATTATATCCGTGCAGGAGTGGAGAAAGACCTCTGCGGCTGCAGGGGTTGGCCTATCGGTAAGGCTTCTAGCCCGTCTGGATGGCAACCACTCTTGATTTTTAAATATGCCGACATAATAACTTTGTATTGTGTTCCGGCATAAGTGACCAGATTCCAGTATCACTACGCGATTAGCGAATACTGAATAGAGTGAAAAGTCACTAGGATTATTTAATCACTGCATATTTTCCGTGATGGGTCATCGGATTCAGGAATCCGATGACCCATCGCGGTGGGGGGTGACCCACCCCCCACCGCGAATCGGAAATGTGCCACTACCAGTCAGCAGGTTAGAATGGACTGCCCGAATCCTATGCGTCCTACCCATGCGGTCCATTATTTTTCTCGTCAAAACGTAAATTCTAAGTGGGGCGTCAGGCTGTCTGTTGTCCTACCGCAGTAAACAAAGTTACTAAATAAAACAGGATTATTTGACTTAAATTGGATAATTATAACTACGCTGAATAAATCTTTTAATTTCATGCAAAAATAATTGATTTCTTTTTACTACACCTTTATATAAAGGCGACTACTTCTTATCTCCTAACAAAAGAAGCAAAACAAAGAGTAGAGTAGAGCAAAACAAAGAGGAATGTTTTAAACCAAATTTTAGAGCTAACTTACTAACTTTTTATCAGGATGGAATTACTAGCAACACCCATACAATGTCGTCGATAACAGGGCGCGATGCTCTGGTATACCCATTAAAGCAATCTGTTGTTTCTGCGTTCGCCTAGAGCGTCTGAACCGTGGCACGTTCTGAGCATCGCCCTGAATGGCGTCTAAACCGGGTGTCTCAATTTACTCGCATTCTAGATAGAGCGTGTAAAACTACGTCTAACACAATATTTTTTTTATTAATTTCAATAATCGCACGATTTATAATGAAATGGTCGAAAATGATTTTGCCAAAATATGTTGTATTTATTTTTAATAGTGCATAGATTTCACTACCAAATTTTCTTACTCGCAATCGCTACAAAGAAATGGCTAAAAGTCCATACTGTGTTACCCAACATAAGACGACTACGATTTTAGTTGAAGCTGTCGGGCTGCTTTGAATATTTGTTACTAGCCAGCTAGCAACGTCGTAGGGTAGATACGCTTAACACAACATAACCACGTCATCCCTTGGAGTCCAAGCGTGGTATTAGTAGCTATTTTCCCGGGATACAAAACGTGTTCTCCCTTACTAGTGCAAAAACTTTACAAAGAACTACATGATAGCATGCAAATTATTTTCTGTAACTTGTTAAAAGTGAATTCTAAACACACCTTATTGCTAATATACAGTGTACAAAACATTTCAGATAATGTTATCATTTTTAGCATGTTATCTACTGTTTTCATTAAAAATGCCATACTTCCATAGAATTGAGTGTCACGCCAACAAGCTCAATAATCATAGCCATCTCGTTTCTAAGACAATCAATTACTCCTCCTAACTCAGTCATCGAATTTTTTTATGATTATGCGGTGTGGTCTTCTTTGAGGAAACAAATTTACCTACCATTTGTCTCTTTTTCCAGAACACGCATAGGTATTTCCCTGTAACATTTACCTTACCTGCTATAATTTGTATTTACAATATATTTGCATCGATATATGAACTAAAATGATTGACGAAAGGGGAATCCGTCGTCGTCAAATAACTAAATTGCTTTAAGACTTACAATTACACTTAACTCCATCGTGTAATTACCGTTCCGTATAATTCACAGTTTATTATACTAATTCGCATAAAGGCGGTGTTAATTTTTTAGCGACTGCATTCTCATTTCACCCCACGTCCCTGCATTTAATTTATAAGAAGTTTACAACGTAATTGGTGTATAATCCGTAATGTACGTAACTACATTTATATGGAATCGATCAGCTATTACACGGAACCGGATACATGCGACAATCAGCACCATGTGCCGATTTTCCCATAGGGTCTCGTGACATGTAAATGCATTTCTGGGGAGTTCGTCTTCAGAGCTCTTAGGGGCATTTTACACGGTGAACAATCTAAATCTTCACGTCTCTTATCTATATACATATATAAAAATGAATCTCTATTTCCCTTGGTCATCGCATCACGCGTGAACGGATGGAACAATTTCGTTAATTCTTTATTTTCTGTATTTATTAATGTTAGGAGAAGGTTCTTATGGAAGAAAAAATTCAGAAAGTTGAGCGGAACTTTAGAAAATTTAAGAAAAATTAACGACAATATTAATCTATATTAATTTTATATAACTGTCAGTTTTTTGACATAGCTGTCAGCGATTTACATAATGCGCACTGCAAATATCGTTTAACACAGATGGATACGTTGATAAATAATTAATTTATAATTTCGTGTAGTTTCACTTAAATTGTACAATGAGTTTTTGAGAATTGTTTATTCATTGCGGTAAGTTAAGAGCAATCACGCCAAATATTGAAAGTTCAATTTAAAATAGAGATTTTGGTAGGTTTTAATAGACTGTTTTGATTGGCTTGATTTAAAGAAGAATACAATATTAATAATTTTTTTTTTTAATTTTCCCTTTTGATATTAATTTGTGCTTCACTTGATTTTTGTGTAGTTTAGTCCTATAATTTGTTTTGTTCGGCTTGATTTTTGACTACATTTTACACAAATATCGAAGTTCACCAGGTGCTTATGTAGGAAACAAATGTCTGGCCATGCCGCCTTCGCCGGGGTCCGGCAGGAGGGGTAGACCCAAAAAGTGCTGGCTGGATGTCGTAAAGGGTGATATGCGTGCCAATGGGCTCACTACCAGGGATGCTGAAGACCGTGCGAAGTGGAGTATAAAATCGGAAAGCGGACCCCGGGCACCGAAACAGAAGTTTAGGTTGCGACCGGGATGCAACGCTTAGATGAAGAAGAAGATCGAAGCTCACCGGGTCATCTACTATAAATATGAATGTAACTCTGTCTGTTATGTTTTAATTTTGATGAATTTCGGTAACAGAGATTGATTGTACCTTGGAGAAGAACGTAGTTTATTTTTTAATTTATACCTATGGCAGAACAACGTTTGCCGGGTCAGTTAGTATACAATAGAATATCTATATATACTATTTTTTAATATTAAGTTATTATAAAATAAACATGGAATTTGATACACTGATTATTTTTAATATTAGAACTGAGGTACTATACAAGTAACACAAAATACCCAATAGACTTAATGGAAAGAGATAGAGATAAGAACGGATAGCACGAGTTTTGGAAATATGAGAACTGTACCCTATGTCGCGTTGGATCTCCGTTGAAGCCGGGTATCTCCGGATCTTCTGGATTTCTGTTGAAGCCGGGAGTACTTAATAGCAGGGTTTGAGCTAACCAACCACTTAGTTGGCTAACAACTGATATTCAGGGTCGCGACCAAAAGCCTTTACCAGCGGTTGGAGTCGACGTTTAGCCATTTATCTGCGTTGCACTCGGTTTTTTAGGCCTACTTGTACCACTGGTAGAAAACGACATGTAGAGAGACGTGCCTTAATTTTAGGGGGGCGATTGATATCTGAATTACCGATGTTGGGGCGAAGTCCTAATCGCTGGTTAATTTTGTTTGCCTCTAAAATAACAAGAGTTAACCACTTGTCTTTTACAAGTCCCTAAATATATGATAGCGTTTTATTTTTAACAAGAGCTGTAAGTCTAGATGATGTGGCTGGCAGCGACCATCTGCTGGTTCACAAGTCTTGTTTACAAACTAATGCTACTAAGATAAGCGCATATCTAAGAGGACATGTTTAGTCCTGTAAGTTCTTGCATATTGTTCCACTTAGGTTAAATTTCTCTCAAGTTTGCGATCGACCGCAGACACCATCTAAAATATCTTTTTTCTGATCACACATTTATAGTATTTTTTTTTGGAGTCACTAATTCCGCAGTCGCCAGTATAATAATAATAGCCCATAGCGTCCTACGGCTGGGCTCGGGCCTCCCTAGAGGTAATGGAAGTATACCCACCACTACTGGTCATGTTGGTATGCAGGTTTCTGCACGACGTTTTCCTTCACTGTCGGTTCGTTCACATTAGACGAGAAAAACTACCTTAGCGGTGCATCGAACCCGGGACTTTGAGATTGCTCTAGTTTAATACTACTGAGCTGCTAGATATCATTATCGTAAAAATAAGATTTATCTATTTTATTCTGACTTCGGAAAAGGTATACGCAAAATCATATTTGATGCTCAAAAAATACGTTTCAAACATAATTGAGATAAAACGTTTTTTACGTTTTTTTCATAATGTGCAGATAAATCTGACAACATTGAGACATCGAGGAAGATTCGAATTCTTCAAAAGCATCTTTAAATCAAGATCCCCAGGCATTATTTGTATATATTTTATTGCATTCCTGTACAAGTGAAGCGCTTCGGGCTAAAAAAAAATACGATATAAATTACAAACAAAAAATACGATAATCAAGTAATAAGCATTAACCTCGCAAGTTGTACACCTTGCATTTCTCCCTTAATTTTCCGAATACATGATTGGCTCGAGGCTACGTATATGTATGTACGAAATATTATTGTACATTCAGGGCATGTGCTAATTGATAAGTATCTCCCGCGGCAGCCCATTTCTGTAAATTTAAGGTAACATCAATTATATCTGTTCACATAAAATTTCGTGAGCTAAATTCGTCAGGTGCGTTGAAATTGTCACCCGGCAATTGTTTCTCGTACATTCGGCATAACTAATATAAATGCGCTCGTGTACCATAATGAAAAACACTTGTTTTGTTACTTGTTGTTTTTTTAAATTGGAGCGATCAAAACGAGTTTCTCCGTTTTACTATTCGCTTTTGGACAAACTTGATAATAACAATTATGTATCTTACAATTTATAATTTTCAGATAAGAATAAAGCTGCCACATTAATGTTTTTCTAAATTGAAATATAGTCAATATAAATACTAAGAAAATTCACACAGCGCCATCTAGTATCAAAGTGAATGGCGGATCCCTTGTATCATGGGAACTAGATACAGTAGTATCTAGTATATGTATATCAGTAGATATACATATTAACATTTTTTGTTCGTAAATATATATATTATATATAAACTCCCAATCTCTATATGGGAATCGAACCTGTAATGAAGAGACAGGCTTATATTTAAATGTAGACTGTAACGATTTTTGATTGACTAGGTACCTATATTATAATATTAAAGATTTAATTGATAAATTTTAAATATAAGAATCAAATAAATAATTGTATAATTATAAATGTACACCCAGATGTATTGTTGCATGCGAAAGGCTGAATATGGCATCTTTATTATATCATATTTTGTTATAGATTTTTATAACCCATATTTCGCAAATAAATGAAATTGTATTTGAACAGGCGTCAAGAAAGCCGTTGCACCACAAATGTCATTCGTCAATAGTAAGTGCACTATCTGTGTGAAATTAATATTCCCAGAGGTCTTTAACCTTGCGATATCGGCTTAACTATTCTATCCATTTCTGTTTTAAAACCATAACTTTTAATTTTTTGCAAACTAACGTGACATTCAAGTGTTTTTTTTAGTTTTATTTAAATAATAAGTGACTTTGTTGGATCTGACCTTTCTTCTATAGAATTGCGTGCTTTCGATTAAAGTGAAGCTAATTGAAAATATTGCCGACTTCAAACGCTATCACGCACAGAAGACTTTAAGTTGCAACTAATGCAAAATGTCGCAGTAAATGGAATAAGCAGTTAATTTAGATTTTGAGGATTATTTACTTTGTTATTCATTATGCATTTGCAATTTATACTAAAGTATTTGAGTTGAATAAGAGATAAACAGTTACAAGTCTTTCATCTGCTCTTGCCTATTCCTTTCACATATATTGTAATTTAAATAGTAAACTTGTTTATAGCTCCTAGTAAAAAATCATATAAATAAACAATATTTTAATATTCTACAAATTTTGAGCATTTTTTATGAAAGAATAATTTAACTGAATAAATAAACGTAAACTAGTGAGTTTATTTTCTCGAAACATATTTTTTTACTTTTATCCGTGCAGGGGAGGAGAAAGAATACTAACTACCCTCTGCGTCCCGGGCCAGCTTGTCGTAAAAGGCGACAAAATAACCCACCCTAGTGACGTGGTACGGTCTCAAGTCCGTCTGGATGGCGACCATCTTTGGTCTTATGTATGCCGCCATAATAACTTTGTGTTATATTCCGGCATTAGTGAAGCAAGTTCCTGTACACTTTTGGGGTAGCAGCGTGTTCCTGATGCCACTGGCTTTACAAATACCCATAGGCGACGGTGACTGCTAAATTCTAAGTGGGCCGTCAGCCTTTTTACTGTCCTACAGTAATAAAAAAGAAAACTTTCATCGAAACTGTTTAGACTGAAGCCCGTCTTGCAACCACTCTTGGTCAATAAGTATGCATAATATTGCATAATAACCTTGTGTTGTGTTCCGGTATTAGTGACCCAGGTTCCTATACCCCTATGGGACAGCAGCGTGTTGGCGTCGCAAACATCCATAGGCGACGGTAACTGCTTATTAATGTGGGCCATCAGACTGCCTGCGGTTCCTCAGCAATAAAATATAGCTATCTAGTTTCAAAGTGAATAGCGGAGCTTTAGTATTATGGATACTAAACAACTAATTTAGTTTATTCAATAAAATAAAACTACCTACTGCCAGGCTCGGGTTTTCCCCTTGAGAGAACGGCCACTATACTCGCCACCCTTGTCGATACGTAGATTCCCTGCAATGTTCCGTTCATCGTTGATACATAGCAATTATTTTACTAGTATAGTAAGCTATATTAAACGAGAAAGCCGGTCTAAACGATTCACACAATCATGAATTTCAAACCTGACCTGTTAATCTGCGAGTACTATACCACTTAGCTACCCCGCACTTTAGGGATCTAGAGAGACTAAGGACGGATCCCTGTTGTACACCGAAAGTGATGGGGAAGGATTTTGTGTCGCCAACAGCTGTCAGAACCACGGAACCGGAATCGCTGATCGATGGATATAGGCCTCTGGAACCCTTTTGGATTGCAATGTTCACCAGATTATCGCGCGAGGAATACAGTCGAATGCCTTCTACAAGTCAAGAAACAAATAATGCAGAGGCGTATTCTTCGCCCTGTATTTTTCCGCGACAGTCCTTAGGGCAAAAACAGGGTCCATTGTCCCGTGATCAGGGTGAAACCCATATTGACATTCCGAATTTTAATCATTTTTGGCGGATAAAAATTTAAAAAAAGATTAATTTGGCTCATGTCCGTCTTTATTAATACAGCGTTTGCCGCGTGTTAACTAAAATATATGCATACTTAGGTAAGTATAGTTACAAGTAAAAAACTAAACGCTTGACTCGCATTATATTTGAATATAGCTCGAAAAAGCGTCAGATTTCCTTTATAGGATATTGACTACGTGACGAAAACCAAAGCCCCTTTCTTTTTTTAACCAAGGGTGGTATTTTGAAGTCCTTCCTCCCCCCTGAATAGGTCATGTAGTAAGGATATCTTCCCCTAACCAGAAGAAGTTGTGGCTAAATCGGTTTTTTGCAAAAGTGTGTACCGTATAAGAATTGATCCAGGATTGTACGCTTATTTTACAGCATTGGACCTTTGCAGATAACCATTTGTCCCATTTCACAACTCAAATTTGAAAAAAGAACAACCTACCTTTAATTAAGCTTATTTAGACATTATACCGCCTCAAACGAAATTTATAAAAAAAAACTGACACGTGTTTAGATAGCCCTTAAGTGGTTAAGGATGGGACGTCCTGCATATCCGGTGTAGACGAAGTCAAGTGTCAGCGGCAGATTAGACAGCAATTGAGCTCTCCAAAGCTAAAAGTAGTTTAGTTTTTTCATAAGTTTTTTTGTATTTATGTTTAATATCCACACGTTTTTGTAATAAACATCTTTTCTATAAATATTTAACTGTGTATTTATTGCTTCCTTTTTAAAATTTATGTATGCTACCATGTATTAACAAACTATTATGAATATTGATGACTTATTTGACTGTGTATGTATACTGTCCCATAAGGGTACAGGAACTTGGGTCACTAATGCTGGAACATAACACAAGGTTATTATCACGACATACTTAAGACCAAAGGCGGTCGCCATCCAGACGGCCTTGGAGCCTACCACGTAGCTAGGGTTGTTTTGTCGCTTTTTAAGACAGGCCGACCCCGGCCGCAGAGGTTAGTATTCTTTCTCTACCCCTGCACTGGCGTTGCAAACACCTATAGGCGACGGTAATTGCTAAATTCTAAGTGGGCTGTCAGCCTGTCTGCTGTCCTACAGCAATGAAAAAAATAAAAATAAAAACTTCTTTTCATATACGGCTCGAAGGACCATATTTTCGGCACCTAAAAGATTCGATGAAATCAAAAATTTAAAATAAAAAAATAGTGTAAGCTTCAAGTTTAACATTAAAAAGAAAATACAACCAATACTAATAACGATGGTAAAATGGTTTTGAGTAATCTGTAAGAGTAATATTGCCAATAAAATTTAAAAGTCAAAGATGTAACCCTATAATTGTTATATAAGTAATTACTCTAATTTAAACCATACTCGTATATGTGGTTCAGAGAATTTCTTATATATTTTTAATTACCACTCTAAACACAGTGTTTTATAACTTTTGAGTTTACTAATTGGTGGTTGTTGAACGTTCTTTGGGACGTTGATAGACCCAATTAAGAGCTAATATAATTAATCTAAAATACTACAATAAATTCTTCATACATGTTAATATGTGTATAAAGAGACAAGAGAAAGATATAACATTCCCCTTGAAACATTATAGTGAAAAGGTTTATTAATTGCTAATTGCCGGACATAATCATATCTTTAACACACATCTATACAAACGTAGATATAAGATTATCAATGTTGATATTAGTCGTAAATTCGATTTATAGCGAATATATAATAGCTTCAAATTAGACCTACTTTTAAATGAATTATATTGATTAAATGGTTTATTTACGACTTATAAATGTCATACCCAGAGAGTTTTAGAATTAACCTTAATTAATATTTACTTTTGTTTATTACTTCAACCTTGCGGCTCTTTTACCTTTTTAATTGAACTATACACATATAATCGGGCCTCTTTCCCGTAGGGGTAGGCAGATACCACTTCTTTCCACTTGCTACGATCCTTACATACTTGTTTCGCTTCGTCCACTTTCATTATTCCCTTCATACATGCCCTTCGGTTTAGGGTACTCTTGACTTGGCTTTTTTTCAAGACGTCCCTGATCTGGTCTTGAAACGTCTGCCTAGGTCTACCCCTTCCAACACTTTCATTCACACTCGCCTTATACACTTTTTTCGTCAATCGTTCTTCATTCATTCCCTCGTCATGGCCCAACCATCTCAGCATACCTTTCTCAATTTTTCTCAATTGAACTATTAATAATGTAAATATCGTACTCGAGTTGGTGCTATCATAAGCATTTATTGAGCTGGTTTGCAAATAATGTATTGTCTTAATGACGAGAAAACCTACCAACTGAGACTCAAATCAATCATCCTTCCCAAGATTTGCGAATATGCAGTCAATCTACTCATGTAGATATTTTTATTTGTGCAGGGGCGGAGAAAGAATACTAACCTCTGCAGCCGGGGTCGCCAAGTCGTAAAAGGCGACAAAACAACCCATCCTAGCTACGTAGTAGGGCCTCAAGCCCGTCTGGATGGCGAGCACCTTTGGTCTTAAGTATGCCGACATAATAAATAACCTTGCGTTGTGTTCCGGCATTCGTGACCAAAGTTCCTGTATTCTTATTGGACAGCAGCGTATTCGCGATGCCACTGGCGTTGCAAACACCCATAGGCGACGGTAACTGCTAAATTTTAAGCAGGCCGTCAGCCTGTCTGCTGTTCTACAGCCATAAAAAAATGTAGAAGTATCGTGTCTAACACAAGCGTTGTTGAAAGAATCCTCTAAAGACGATCTCCATGGTGCAACGGCTTTCGCTCTTCGGGACCGTAGACGTTCATGGTCATAGGTTCGAGTCCGAGTCTGGCTGATTACGTATATCATTTATAAAAAATAATGTAAATTCGTAGTAGGTATATTAGTTGTCTCGGATTAAATGACGTTGTGTTAATTGTCCTAGAATATATGTTTTAAAGACAATCATTTCAAACTCTTTATAACTGGTTAGATATTAAAAGACGGACAAATATGTTGGCATATTTTTTTAAAATAGGTGTATTATATAATTAGATAAGATAAGATGCTAGTTAACGAATGTAGGTCGGGTCTCATGTACCTATGTTGATTAATGACCTCTTGTAAAGAAAATAGGCAGTGTTTTGTATTAGATAATGAGGCATTTAACTTAATACATAATTAATGGGTTACGACAAAAGATTTTACGATACATTCAAAGTATTTTAATGATGTGATGAATTAATGAAATATTGTTTTAGTGTCATAACTACATATAAAGCCAAGGTGTTTGTTATACTAATTGTGACGAATATATGAAGAGTTAATAAGTACTTTCTATTAGGTGAAAAACTTTTATCATTTGGCGTTTTCACAAACATAATTATTAATGTAGTCGTTAATTTTAGAACAAGCAACTGCACCACTGGACCGTCAATTTACTGTGGCACTTCACACAAATCCAACTAGTCCTAAGAATACCGCAGACGCTTTCTTATGGGTACTAAACAACTATTAATAAATATGTTTATTATAAAAGAGGTTATTGGATATAATTGGTACAAGAACTTGGGTCACTAATGCCGGAACACAACACAAGGTCATTATGGCGGCATAGTTAAGACTAAAGGTGGTCGCCATCCAGACGGGCTTGAGACCCTACCACGTAGCGGTGGGTTGTTTTGTCACCTTTTACGACGTGCCGAACCCGGCCGCAGAGGTTAGTATTCTTTCTCCGCCCCTGCACAGATATATTATACTTATATTTATTGACTTTATTAACCTTAATCAAAAATATAAATGACTAAAACTCAAAATAGATCAGTCTTGCTTTTTAGCGGTTGACAGGCAGGTGAGTTTGACTTGAATCAAATAAGTGCCGTATTTGAATAAAAACTAATAAAACCGGATTTCCGAATTAGATCTATTAAGGTTTTTATTTTCATTAAATTTATTCGATGTTTTTGAGCTCCCTAACTTGCATGTAATCATAAGGTCCTAAGTTCTTAGTGGCTCCACCTTCCATGTTTAATAGTAATGTTGAATTTAAGCTTCTTTCACATATGGCATTTTAAAGATTCCTTATGCCATCTACCTAGATAGCAGCACGTTGGCAATTTGTATAACCGACTCAAAATGTGAGCTTGATATAATCGGAATTACAATTTTGTACAAATTATTCACAAAAAAAAATATCTAAATATTCAGACAAAAGCAGTTGGTATTTTCAAAGTCAAAATAGCACAGTATAAGTAAAAGCAATTGGCCACGTTTATTTAGTAGTTTATTAACAATAGTGAATTTGATGAGGTTATCTGGTAGTCACAATGGTGTCATGAGGGTCTGAGGGTGCGAGTTGGCCGGTCGGATAGCACCGACGACGAGAAGGTACGATAAACGGTCGGCGGGCAATTCAGCCGGTGCCTATTCTACAGGCGAATTCAATTAACTGTACAAGGCACGAGAGTAATAAATTCTCTAAACAATCAGAATTCGAGCCCTGGTAATATGTCCGTCCGGCTGCATACGCACTGCGGCTCGGCAATGTTTAATCAACGAATAAACACGGTGTATACCCCATCCACTCAGTCCCGCGTGGACACATGTATCTATGTGCCCCGCTTTTTACCCCAACGCGTCTACTAAAAAGGTTTATGCGTCCATTGTTACGAGAAAAGATTACTTTTTGGCATTTATTCTGGGACAGACGGCTAATTAATGCGAATTACAAATGGCCGGTTACATAGTGGCTTTTGTGTGTCTTTTTTGCTGTCGCTAAATAGACACGCCTTCGTTTTCGTATATTGAAGTGCCTAAACCGGCTATTAAATTAATATTTGTGTATTATTTTTGTATTTGACTACACATTTCTCATATAATTTAGGTATTTAATACTAGTTAAAAGCAAGCACTATTGGTAATTATAATATTTGTTGAGAAAATGAACAAAAAATTCGTATGTATTTTGTTACTGAGCTATTTTTAAGAAGAATACAATTTGTAATTGTGTTCGTTTTGAAACTATTTTTAATTTTTGGTCCCTCGAGCCAGATATGAACGAGTGTCTTATATATTTTTATATGGAAACAATTTCAAGATATCAGCTCAATTTCTGATAAGGTTAACTCGAAAATTATCTTTAAGGTGTTTTCTTGAGCTGAAGGTTTTTGAAAGTAGCATCCCGCAGTTTTGTCTTGCATAATATCAAAAATACTAGCACAATAATTGTGGTAGTTATATGATAACATGTGGTTGTGTCGGTTATTATCCAGAAATTGTCTATCTATTCATACATTCTTCTATGATATAATTTCTATCGACGAGTAAAGTGTTTTTATTCAATCTATGTCTTACATTGTTTTGATACTCAGAGTTCCGACTAAACGTTTTTTCAATTGAAAACGTTCGTGTTGAACCACAATTATGTTTGGTGTTGGCGAAGATGCACGCAAACCTAAGAAGTACTCAAACTCAATTTTTATTAATATAAATACTGGAACAATTCGCATAGCGCTCTCTAGTCCCAAAGTAAGCTTAAGCTTATTTTTATGGCACTAGACATACATACATATATACTACCTATATACTTTTTTAAAGTAGAATATGTATATTTTTAAGAAATTAAAAAGATTAAAGAAAAATCTTTATAAGAAAATATAATTTAAAAAAAAGTATCACAACGAGATATAAATAATATTTCATGGTGATTTTTTTCACGCTGAAAAGTGAAGCATCCAAGCGTGCTGTAGCCTACTAACTCGAGGACGAGAGATGACCTTCGTGGTGAAATGGCTTTCATATGTCGGAACGCCTGCGGGGTCATATATATATATACATATATATATATATATATATATATATATATATATATATATATATATATATATATATATATATATATATATATATATATATATATATATATATATATATATATATATATAGTTAGCTTGTCATAAAACGTGTAGCCCGGCTAGATTGCAACCATCTTTGGTTTTTAAGTATGCTGTCATAATAACCTAGTGTTGTGTTCCGGCTTTAGTAACTCAGGTTGCGGTACCCCTATGTGACAGCAGCATGTTAGCGGTGCCCTATGCGTCGCAAATATCCATAGGCAACGGTAACTGCTTCCTAGTAAGTGGGCTGTTAGTCTGTCTTCTGTTCCTAAGCAATTTTTTTTTGTTATTTTGTAGCCTTTTACGACAAGCCGACTCCGGTCGCAGATGTTAGTATTCATACTCTGCCCCTTCACGGAAGAAATTATGGCATGTCGAATATCTTCGGTTTTCAAATATTTGAAATTACTTGCTGTTAAGTTATACCATCTTATCAGGCCAAAAATAATAAGAACTATTCACCAAATATCTAGGATTTTCTATGGAATAATGCTACGTAGACTTTAAAGGAAGAACGCCCTAACTCTCTTTTCGGTTTTTGGAAATTAGACGAAATTCCCGTGAATACCATATCTGCTTCATATTATATACCTATGTGATTTTAGATTAAGGAACGATAGTATTAAAAAAGGCCATACATTTTTATACATGCAGGGGCGGAGAAAGAATACTAACCTCTGCGGCCGGGGTCGGCCTGTCGTAAAACGCGACAAAAAACCCACCCTAGCTACGTGGTAGGGCCTCGAGCCCGTTTGGATGGCGACCACCTTTGGTCTTAAGTGTGCTGCCATAATAACCTTGTGTTCCGGCATTAGTGACCTAGATTCCTGTATTTTATAGATATAGACCCCTTATCGGGCGAAGGCCTCCTCCGGCTTCTTCCAAATATTTCTGTTTTTAGCAATTACATAGGTGCCAGTTGTTCCTGCTGTTTCAGTTAAATCATCAGCCCACCTTCTTTTCGCGTACTCTTTTTTCCCTTTTGGAAATTAACTTTAAACGCTTGCATAAAGAATATGACAATAAATTTCTTTTGACGTGTATAACCATGTTTACATGCATGAATTCCTACAAATAACAAATACGTTTATTGCAACTTTTTATTTGGATTACAAAAGCTTTAAATATTTTAATGTTTGCGTGTATGTTTCGCCAATAATGAAATAAGTTTGGAGGTTCACCTCGTCCCGCTGATGCATGGCGAGGGTGTCGCATTCCTAGCGGGTGGCAAACCGAAGGGACACAAGGCGCTGTGCCACAAAAACGAAATGGCTCGTGTAGCATCTCTTAACAAACGGCTCAGGCGGGCAATACATTACCGTACTCGCTGAGCCCTTTCCCTTTATCTATATCGCATGTACTAACATCACTTATGTACATAGCGCAGAACCGAATTGTACTAGTAACAAAAGGATTATTCACGTAAGCGGATTTAAGCCCACTCTCCTAATATATATCCATACTTGCGTCTCATATGAATAGACTTTTATTGTTTTCAAACCTAACTAAGCCATTTTTAAAATGTTTTCTATGGAAATTATTTTCTTGTTATTGTTAACACGTCGACGAGCTAGTCGGGCCAGTGTGGCGTCGCAGGGGCATTGTTCGCGGTGGAAGTCCCGGGTCGCGACCCCATCTTTTTCGTGGCGTCATCCTTCAACGACAGAAGAGGCACGGAAGAACCTTCTCGGCTCGCTAATTCAGACTTAATTAACCTTTAAACGAGTTGCGTTCGAGACAACCATAGCTGCGACAAGCGTATCGCTCCACCGATTCCGTTATCTGATCCATCGTAAAAATTAATTACGTACACATGTTCATAAATATCTAAACTGTTAGCATTTACGGCTAACGTTCGCGTCAGCGGTTCACGCGAACGCTCACACACCTATGGCTGCCTCGTAATTAGTAACCGGACAAAAACAGAACATGTCAACCACTTTATTTATGCGACTTCCTGTCGTGAGAGCAAGATCTCGCATATTCCAAAAATGCGAAATTGACTGAAATTGCTTGTTATTAACGATGACAGATGTCTTGGCGCCAACCCCGGGTGTGCAGACATGTTAAAATGAGACTTTATGTCCTTCTCACGAAGACTTTTAATGTATCGGCTTCTATCTGGAATCTCGGGTGACGGCCGATCGGATGTGTTGATACTAGATCTATGGATATGCAATTAGTGGCACAGTTTTTTTTATGTTTTTGTGAAAAATGAGACGTCGAGACATTGCTATTATGTTGCTGAATGTATAACATAAACTTTAAGTAAATGTTGTGGTCGCTATAGATTCGAGTCCTTATGTTGAATTATGCGGTTCTTTTAAAAATAGGAAAGAGTGTTATTCTATATTATAAAGAATTTCATGATTATGCATGAGTTTGCTCGGTTAAGAACTTTATTTCAGAATAGGTATTCGGTATCATAATTATCAGGTTACGCTTCGTAAACTGTAGGATTGATATGTTATTAAGTAATTTCTTGTTCTTATTTTTTTTATCTTTTTGTGATTTGAAATAACGTGTAATAACGAAATGTTTTGCGGCCAGCTTTAACTTGGTTTTTAATATTCGGTTTTTATACAAACCTTTCGACTCCTGAACTTCCGGCAACTTATGCTGTATGTTAATTTTGATTCTAATCTTAGCTTCGTATTAAAGTAACAATCTTATTAAATAATTTTTGTCTACATTATTATTATTTAAATAATTATAATTGTTATATCACTTAGACTGTCGTAATCTGCCACATTGAATTAAAGGTAGTGCTATAATTAAACGAATGACAGGATAAGAAATAGAGATAAGGAAACGTTGTGGTCTGAAAGAAGATGTAGTGACAAAAATTGAGAAAGGTATGCTGAGATAGTTTGGCCATGTCGAGAGAATGAATGAAGAACGATTGACGAAAAAAGTGTATAAGGCGAGTGTGAATGGAAGTGTTGGAAGACCTAAGCGGACGTTTCGAGACCAGATCAGGGACGTCTTGAAAAAAGGCCAGGTCAAGAGTACCCTAAACCGAAGGGCATATATGAAGGGAATAATGAAAGTGGACGAAGCGAAACAAGTATGTAAGGATCGTAACAAATGGAAAGAATTGGTGTCTGCCTACCCCTACGGGAAAGAGGCGTGATTATATGTATGTATAATTAAATTAGCTTTTTTAGGTCTTACATTTTAGAAAATTTATTTAAATTTTAAATTACAACAATTCAGATGGAAGCAACGTAAAATATTTAAAATTATTTAATTAATAATTCAAGTTAGAAATATTACGACCCCCGTGGCGTAACGGATAACGCACTTCGGTACGTTTGCAGAGGTCACGGGGTCGATTTACGGTTCGCTTCAGGGTGTTTATGTAAAATATGTACATATATATGTACAAAAAAATATTTACATAGTATTTAACTAATACGATATAATCTTGTAACCATAACTCAAGCGCTATGCTACTTACGTTGTGACTAGATGGCGTTGTATGAATAGTCTTAGTTTACTTATTTATTTTATTTATATGAATACTAATTTTACTTCTATGGTCGTAATAATTAAATATCTACATGTTTAATTTTTTTTATTGCTGTAGGACAGCAGCCAGGCTGACGGCCCGCTTAGGATTTAGCAGTTACCGTCGCCTATGGGTGTTTGCAACGCCAGTGGCATTGCGAATACTCTACTGTCCAATAAGAGTACAGGAAACTTAGGTCACTAATGCCAGAACACAACACAAGGTTATTATGGCGCCATATTTAAGACCAAAGGTCCCCATCCAGACGGGCTTGGAGCTCTACCACGTAGCTAAGGTGGGTTGTTTTGTCGACTTTTACGATAGGCCGACCCCGGCCGCAGAGGTTAGTATTCTCTCTCCGCCTCTGCACGGATATTGTTCCTACTGCGTCACATGCCTTATGCTCTGTAAATTCAGAGGCTTCAAATCAAGAGTTACATTTGGTAGATCTTTTCAACTCAATATGATTAAATCCGACAACAGTCCCTCTGTAGAATATGGTAATATATTTTCTTATTTCGTAAAAACGGAAACGGTAGAAAACACAGCGACTTAGGGTTTTATACTTACACGTTAAGAGGGGCAAATTGATTTTCGTCCTCTTTTTATTTGCTGTGATGACGTGCTCTATCACATAGCTAAATATAAATTAAACATGTGAGTATCCTTTAAACGCTCGTAGATTTTTGAATTCATCCAGATACACTAAAATTACGTAATTTCTAATTCTCCATGCAGGCGGAGTAAGAATACTAACCCCTGCGGCCGGCGTCGGCCTGTGGCACAGATCATAATGATCTGTGGCCTGTGGTAAAAGGCGACAAAACAACCCTAGCTACGTGGGCCCCAAACAGGTTTGAATGACAACCACCCTCGGTCTATAAGTATGCCTTGATAATAACCTTGTTATGTGATCCAACATTAGACCCAGGTTCCTGTAGCCCTATGAGACAACAGCGTGTTCGCGGTGACTAGCGCAATAAACATCCATAGAGGACAATAAAAAAAAAAACATTATGGCATACTATACATGCTATCATAGATGGCAATAAAAAATGTTAATTCATCAGGATTTTTTTTTATTGTTATGTAGGCTGCTTTATTGTATATATGATGTTTGATAATTGACGTACCCCCACGTATGACGTACGTACGTTTGAATTTACATACCCACGTACTAAAAATAACTAAATGCATAAAAACAATTTACCCAAATATATATTTGCACACCGTATTTAAACAATAAGATCGTAATACTAATATACAGCACTTAAAATTTAAAGGGCAATTTTCTAACATTACAAACAAGTGGTAATAATATGTTTCTTAAAAATAGATTACAATAAAAAGTAAAATAGATATAATGAGAATAATAAAAAATAAAAATCAATAAAATACAATTGTTTTCTTTTTATGAAGTACAATCTAGATTGTCATATATATTTTTTATTTTATTATTGTCAAAATCAAAATTAATTACTCTTGGCAATGACTAGATTTCTTTTTGTTTTTTTTATTATATTATTACTGTGTGTGTGTGTAATCGATACCTGTGATGATAGATATGTACAAATAATATAAATAAATGAAATAATTGACTCAAAATTTGTACTGAGATATGACTACACCATTTTTTCTAATTTTGAGAACATACAAACTAGTTTTTATAAACTAGAATCATTAAAAATGTATTTCATCAACATATGCAAACTACGAAAATATTCTCTTAAAGATAATAAAAATATTGTTCTATTTTTACTCTAAACGTAGTTATAAAAAATGTATTTCATCAACATATTATGCAAACTACGAAAATATTCTCTTAAAGATAATAAAAATATTGTTCTATTTTTACTCTAAACGTAGTTCTTCGTTCATGATTCACTTAAATTTGGTTCCTCAGCGCCACCTATCGTCATATAGCGGCATTTAGGAGAAATAGGGGTTCTAAAGTTGGCGTCAAACTGTGTCTCCGTGACGTCTTTGGTTTTCAGCGTTTTCCCAACAAATACTGTTTGTAAAACGTTTTCATCAAGCCGTTTTGTATTTCATTTTGCTCTAGCTAGCTAGTTACAGTCGCTCAGTGATCAAAAGAAGAGAGCTATCTGCTAATATTGAATACTGTTTTAATACTGATAATCTCTAACACACTCTCTAACACAAGACACATTCTCAATTTATTTTCTTCATTTGGTAGATTATGAATTTAAAAGTTACCGTCGCCTATGGGTGTTTGCAACGACAGTGGCATCGCAAACACGCTGCTGTCCCATAAGTGTTCAGGAACTTGGGTCCCTAATGCCGGAACACAACACAAATTTAGTATGGCGGCATAATTAAGACTACGAGTGGTTGCCACCCAGACGGGTTCAAGGCCCTATCACTTAGCATATACGATATTAGTACGTTATTTACGTTAATGTTCATAAGATCCCTTATTTTATTGTACCAAAATAATTAGATATATCAACAGAAAAGATATGTCTAATTTGTTTAGCGTTAACTTCTGTCTGAACTTCATGACAATTAAAGGAAAGCACCCGAACGTGTTCTATTATTATATATTTCTGTTTTTCTTTTTGTCTCGTTCCCTTTTAAAAGGAAATGTCAAAGGGCACTAACGTAAATACGCAATAGAATTTTTACTCTATGATTCTCGGCAGTGAACCAAGGGCATTGTTAACGCTTCCGTTACAGGTAAAAGGTTTAATATTAAGGACTAATAAATGAACGTTAAGAAGTATGATAGGAGTCAAACTGAGTGACAGGATAAGAAATAGTGAGATAAGGAAACGTTGTGGTCTGAAAGAAGATGTAGTGACAAAAATTGAGAAAGGTATGCTGAGATGGTTTGGCTATGTCGAGAGAATGAATGAAGAACGATTGACGAAAAAAGTGTATAAGGCGAGTGTGAATGGAAGTGTTGGAAGGGGTAGGCGGACTTTTCGAGACCAGATCAGTGACGTCTTGAAAAAAGGCCAGGTCAAGAGTACCCTAAACCGAAGGGCATGTATGAAGGGAATAATGAAAGTGGACGAAGCAAAACAAGTATGTAAGGATCGTAGCAAGTGGAAAGAAGTGGTCTCTGCCTACCCCTACGGGAAAGAGGCGTGATTATATGTATGTACTAATAAATATACTACCGTAATTTTGCATTTGATTTCAAGAGTAGGGCATACTTATTAAAATAAATTTTCCATTGCTTTATTTGTAATAATATCAAATTTTATCCTTGCAGGGGCGGAGAAAGAATACTGACTTCTGTGGCCGGGGTCAAACAATCCAACGCAAAAAGCAATGCACCCTAGCTAATATAATATAATCAACTAATTACAAAACCGCCAGTAAATCTTTTTTATTTCTTCTTTCTAATGCCATATAGCTTGTTCCGATCGAATTTCTATAGCACGAGACACAAATTACTAAAGTTATTCTTAATCTATTTTCAAAGAAAACTAACTAAAGCTCTATAGCATGCAGAACTTTTGTCGTGTATTAATACTTAACAGATAATAGGGTTACATCAAAATGAAATGCTTTAAAGAAGAAAACTAATATATAAGTAAACTCTATCCATACAGGGGCGGAGAAAGAACTCTGTGGCCGAGGTCGGCCTGTCGTAAAAGGCTATAAAACAACCCACTCTCTAGCTACGTGGTAGGGCCCCAAGCCCGTCTTAAGTATGCCGCCTTAATAACTCTGTGTTGTGTTCTGGCGTTAGTGCCTCAAGTGACAAGACAGCAGCGTGTTCGCGATGCCACTAGCGTTGCAAACACCCATAGGCGACGGTAACTGCTAAATTATAAGTGGCCGTCAGCCTGTCTGTTGTCCTATAGCAAAAAAAATATCACTGTTATTTAAGTACTAGTGTTGTAGGTACTAATAGTCGTGGCTTGCTTTTTATGACTAGCCGCCTGCCTGACGTCAACCTCTTTCTGGGGAATAAAAAAGGGGTTGACTATTTAAGTGCTAGTGTTATTATCAGAATTTCCTTTGGATAATTTTTATCCGCCTAATAGCATCTCTATGGTAGGTATAGTTATTAGTTTAGGTGCAAAGTAGCTTAATGTGATTTTCCGACAATATCCTGCATTAAATTACAAATCCAATTTGATATATAATATCAGGAACATCAGACAAAAATAATTGCCAAATATACTAATATTTTGTTATTCGATCCCTTATTCAAAAATATATCTAAATGTTCACAGAAATGTTTATTTAAATATCTAGTATTGATAAATATAGGTACGGTATGTGAGGTCTCAAGTATGAGTGTAAACTGTCCATGCGGGCATATACGGGTCTGTTCCTTCGCAGGTGGTAAGGTCCATAAACTGGGCTCTTGACTCCGCGCCGCTTGTTCGTAAATCTGACGAGGTGAAACAACTTGTCCTCGGCCGAGCCATTTTTTGCCACCAGAGATTTGTTTGGTCGCGGCACAGGGCTGGCGGGCTGTCTCGGCGGAAACCCATAAACATGATCAAGACGGGCCGACTTGAATATGCCGCTTTTTTACCTCCCCTCCAAAACGTGGGCGACGGTTAAAGTGAAGGCGGGGCTTTTGTTTGGTGGGGATGAACCCACACCAATCTTACGAAGCGCCCGGGCAATTCACTTCGAAAAGGACGGAGAATTGATATTGTGATTGGTACGATTGCGTGAGCTCCACCTAACAGGCGGAGCCTCGGATGCCGTTGCCCACGGCGGAGGGGCGTAGTGCGTCGACCGCGCGCCAGTCGCTGCTGAAGCTCGCACGCGTCAAGAAGGTACAGGCCGGTCGCAGACGAGTACGAGGGTCGGCAATCGGCATGCGAGGCGCGCGCACCATGCTCCGCTGACGCGCAGTCATGGCACCGCGCACTATTCAAACTGTGATATAATTTACTTAGCATAATTTTCATAATATTAGTTGTAAATTAGTATATAAAGTTCGTGATAGACTTTGATAGACAGTGTTTTGTGTGAAGCCGCCCATATGATCGTCCCGATGGCAGCGTACGCTCAATTCGGCTACTCTTATCCGCCCGCCTCGCAGGTAAGGTACCTTTAATCATTTGGTGCCCTAATATTCTTCCATAATTATCATTTGACAAAAAGTGATTTTTAATGTTTAATAATTAAAAAGAAACCAATGGCAAGGTGTGCTTTTTAATAAACGTTTGACATAAAAGTTACACTTTCGGTTAACTTAATTTATAATAACTTTCCATAAAGAAGTTTTATGTAAACGTATAATGCTATAAGTACATTTTTAATTAAAATTTAAACCATCCACTGTTAAAGACATTTAGGCCTATTACGATAAATGCCATAAATAATACAGAAGATAATTTAATTTAACAAAAATTTGTTATGGTATTTTTATATGAAATAGTAATGCAAATTGGTAGGATAAAAATAATCAAAACTCGTTTAGTAACCATAATGAATAGCCAAATAAAAATATTATTTGTCAAATATACTAATAAAATATGTAAATAAATTTAAATATTCAAAATTATAGAGCGTTAACGATCGTATAGAGCTGTCATTAATTAATTCGAAACGTATACT
Source organism: Malacosoma neustria (assembly GCA_963693495.1). Classification (NCBI taxonomy): domain Eukaryota; kingdom Metazoa; phylum Arthropoda; class Insecta; order Lepidoptera; family Lasiocampidae; genus Malacosoma; species Malacosoma neustria. The sequence continues at coordinate 22,655,423 of OY856371.1, read as the reverse complement.
AGTGCCCACATTTAAACATGTATAATATACTAATATCACCAGAGTTTTATTTATTTTCGAGAAAGATTAAGACGACGTTTCATTTCAGACTAGCAGATTTAATCTTTAGACTAATTTTAAGTTAACAAAAGGATTACTCCTAGACATTTACTAAAAGACTTGAGACCAGGCTGTCTCATTCAAAGTGTCATAATCATAAAAATCTATTTTATGTGCTTTTGAAGAGAATAACTCAAGACACCGACGCATAGGTAATAGAAACACACACACGCGAAAGGGCGTGAGAATAATGATTGTAGGATTATATATAATACCAAAATGATTTTAGCATGTAATGTTACCAATTTAATAATTAAATATAATGTGCAGCATATTTTTTATACGTATATAGATAGCGTTGTAGTTTAACGGAACAATTCCCAAATAAGAAAGCTATCATGTCATAAGAGAAGTTTTTTAAGGTGTTTTCTTTTGAAAGTAATTAAAAGGAAAAATATGGGTATTCAAACTAACCTTTTTTATAGGCCTGCCAGGTAACGGATAAATTTATTGATTAGTCGATTTTTATGAGATCCTAGAAAGAAAATGGCTTTATTCTTGCTTAGCTTTCTTGCTGACTTTAATAGCACCTAATAAATAAGGCAGTGGTAAATAAAACTGGGTTTATATATTTTATGACCAAGTTGAGACAATTTTTTTAACTTTGTTTTTAATTTTACATTAATATGAAGCATTGCATTTACCGATGCAAAATACCCGCAGACATTTTACTGGGACAACATTTAAAGGTATAACTCGGGCTTCACAAGATTCCAAGTTATCTACTAATTTCCAACTAGAATTAAAATAATTCTTATAAGAGGTCAATTATTATATAAGACATGTAAAACGTCGTATCATTTTGTTTGATTTCAATTCCGAAAATACTTAACCGATGTTAATAAAATTTGCACAGAACACTCCATGAGCACGGAAACCTTTCCATTCGTCAATTTTCCTTTAAAGGAAAGAAATAAAAAAACAACAATTTTATTAATTCTAATATTTGTTTTGTAAAAATAAAACATCGTCTATTAAAATAAACTTTATTAATATTTATATATAAAATTATTCAAATATCTTTATAAAAAAAAATTACACTCATTGTTATGGTTATCATTACCAAGTAATTAATACTTTTAATATATTCAGTGAATATAATAATTAATTAGTAAATAATAAGTAAGACGCTGGGCGACAAACAACTACAGTACTGGGCTTCGTACGAGGATTGGACAATACACCTGTGACGGATGAGGAGGATGGCCGGTGTACACATACCTTTCTATGCAGGTTTCCACATGTTTTCTTCACCGTCGACATCTAGGTCGTCTAGGCGGTGCATCGTAAGATTCTAACTGGGAACCTCCAGTCCCCTGACTGTGATACATATACCACTTGAACGGGGTTCAAGGTATATCAATCATTACCTCCTAGTAAATGATGATTAAATATTTTATTAATCTGAAGGGAAATATACGCGTTTAATTAAAAATAAAGATTTTTACAAACTAAACCATGTACTTTGTACCTACTTAATAAAAATGTTGATTATTTCTTAAAATATAGTTTATAATTTTATGAAACTGTTGTGTACAGACATTTTTTTATTTAAACGTTTTAGTGACCGCTTTAATTTTAATATAAACATATATTTTGTTTTATATAATGTACCTATATATAGTATAATTTTCAATAATATCGTGTTAATTAATTAAATAGAATAATTTAGCTATACTATCTTTGAATCTCTGGACATTTCGATTACCTGTTGCATTTGACCCCGCCCGACGGTATCTTTTAATGGCCCGGCGTAGGCGTAAAAAGGTCTTAATTTGTATTCACATTATCTGTTTTAACAATAACCATACAATGGTTTAAATATGATCATAAATTTAGTTTTTAAACGCTTATAAATCTATATTGACCATAGTTATTATTTGTTCGAAATTATAACCAATGTTTAAATGACGATGAATTTAGAACATTTCTTATCTGATGCAATTATTTTCGATATAAACTGATTCTCCCAGTTCATACTCCCAGGAGTTGATACTCCCAGTATGTATATATGTTGAAAAGAACGCATTTAAGCCAAACGCGTCGGAACTGAAGGCAAGACTGATATGTGCTAAGTGAAAGCATGAGCAGTGGGACGTTTTAAGCTGTTACTGATGTGAAATATCTAATGCGGCGGATCAAATAGACTGCTGGCGTAGCGATGCGTCGTAGTTATAATTAGTGTGAATTTCAAAATTATCGGGTCTTTTTCGTGGAAAATTTCTTAATATTTTATTTTTCATCATATTGTATTTATTTTTATAAAATGTAGTATATATTTTGAATACATCAGTTTATAATATATATACTTATATAATTGTAATCTCGGAATCGGCTCCAACAATTTTCATGAAATTTAGTATACGGGGGTTTCGGGGGCGATAAATCGATGTAGCTAGGAATCATTTCTAGAAAATGTCAAAAGGTGGCGTTTGAGTAGTCCCAATTTAAACTGAAAAATGACTCTTCCTGACATCTATCGGCGAATAATAATACTATTTTTTTTAAATTGCTTTAACGTCACAACAACACTAAAGCTATTCCAGCAGATGGCGTTGTTAAGTAACACGATGTCAATGAGTGTTTGCTTTGAGGTTAGACTAAGAAAATCAATTGTTAATTTATAAAAAAACACAATACACAATTTATAAAAAAAAATACCGAGTAAAGCTCGGTCATCCGGATATTTAAGTATAAAGAAAGATATTCAAAATAAAGTTATATAAATCTGTAGAATAAAATACGTATAGTTTGTTATAAATAAACAATAATTTCCTTAATAAAGTCACCGGTGAGCCGATCTTTAAGATGAGTCATCCTAAAAGTCACGATCGTATTGTATCAATCGCTTTCATAGAAAATTCTGTGCGTATGTATAATGCAATTAGTGTTGGGGCTTATCATTGTAAAGCAATTATCGCATTATCCGTCTAATCTAGTTAGGTTAGCTAACAAGGCAGATAACGGACGCCTACATTAATCCACGTATTCCTGAAATTCTTTGCAAATCGTTTATTATACGGTCCATGTTTTTCTAAACAGTTGAATGTGCGTTGCTGTGATTTTGATAAACTTTTAAGTTATAGGCATAGGTATACTATTGATGAATATTGGTATAAGTTTATAGTGTTGTATATATTTATTTATATAGTCATAGCGTATTCATGAAGTTTTTAAACCCATTTGTGAGATCAAATCATATTTTGTGAACTATTCTCGATTTATTTGGACAAGAGACTATTACATAAATTTTTACAGCATTGAAACTTTGATTTTGATAACAAATCCGTCACCAGTATACGTAATGGGGCATACTATAAAAAGTACGTAGTTTATAAAATCTTCTCTGTTCCATAACTAAATGAATACAAGTAAATCATGCCCTAAACGGAAAACTTGGTCAATTATCTTCACAAAATATTTTCCGGTGATAAAATCGTAATTTGTACTAAAGTCAAGTTTCATATCGTCTCTTGAAATGCAAACTCTTACTAAGCGCTTAGTGAACTTTCCAGGAAAGTGGTTTCAAGTTCAAATATTTACAAAAAAATTATTATGTTATATAGGTATAATTGTAAATTCGACAATTAGGTGAGTTATAATACATTTGTTCTAAATATTTGAACATCAAATTACTTTCGAGGAAAGTTCACTCAATGTCGCTTAATAAGAGTTTGCATTTCAAGAGTCGATATGTAGTTTACAATGAATATTTCCTTATGTTTTCACTGCTGTAGGTTCTTATATATGAAAATTATGTAGAGTGTCTCATCAGCTGATGGTATTTATTAGTCTCACTTTATCATATTGCTGGGAACGCGTTCGTATGTATCTACTCAAAGAGATATTTCATATAGTCTTATCGTTACGAATTTTTTATCAATCGATATTTGTAAAAATATATCTTATCAGAATAAATGAAAACGTGGCATCTCAAACAGCCGTTTCTTTATTGTTATTTAAACTTCGTATTTTCAATATGAACAAATTAATTTGCTAGGACCCGCATTGTCGTTCTTTATAATAATCTAATAATAATAGCATATTTTTAAATGGGTTTCTTTGCTTTTCATTTCTCAACTACCTAATTATTGTATCTTGGTTATAATAGTTAGAATAATGTTTTTAATAAAATTGCAGTGAAATTCGCAATTGAAAAAATTAATTTAGTAACAAAAAATAAGTAGCTGTATAACTTAATTAATATTTTTCATAGGTACGATCTATCATGTTGATTAATCGAATTGTATAAATAACATAGTTTATTCAGGCTAATTTTGAGTTGATATGTGAAAGGCCTATATATTTATGAAAAACAATTCTGTACATTTTCAGTATATGCTTAAAATCGGTTTTCAAATAATCTAATGGTCTGGATTGTAAAATCAAACATTACTACTCGTGTTTCAAGATACAGAGACCAAATTTATTTATTCGAATTATAGAGGGTAAATAATTACTGAATTTGCTTGTAGGAAATTACTAATTATTTCTATTTATAGATGGTACAAATTTCGAGTAACAGAAGTTTAGGGATTTAAAGGGAAGTGAATAAATACAACATGTTTTCTAGTTAGGGAGATTCAAATTAAAGAGGTTTTAAAGTATTTTAGTAAGATTGTTATGAAGCGGCTTTTATCTTTCTGTTTATAAATATACGAGTACACCTAGATATTACTACGTTGTCGGAAGCGAATTATCATCCATTGCTAGAAATAGACGTGCTTAATTTGCGTCATGAATGGAGTTGAATAACTTATGATCCATCATCAAGGAAGAGCAGTACTTCGTTTATCAAGACGCAGTTACTATGCAGATGGAAATAACTGTTATATGCAGTATCGATGCGATAGATGAGATTGACTCAATGTCACTATAACTAGCACATTTGATTCTCAGAGAAACCTACATAGCATAATCCTATAATAACCACGGCTTATCGATCTATTATAAATCTACTTATATTTTTATACATGTTAGATAAGTATTAGTAAAATAGCAGAAAAGATAAGAACTAATAAAATTCAACGTACTGAATAAATTACATTATTCCAAATATATTTGGTTGTATTCTTTTGATTTTTTATATGTTTTTACGACTGAACTAATAATTAACAAATGCAAACATATTTTAATTAAGCCCGGGTCTTGTTTTGTTAGTGCTTAATTTCATGAACATATATATATATATATATTCAATTTAAAATATTTAAATTATATTTTAATTGAATCTAAAATCGTGAGTTGTTCAGTATTATGTTGTAATATATATTTTTCAATGAATTATTTGAATGTTTTTACTCGTTCATTCAACGTCCGTTAATTAGTGGTTCATTTGATGTAAAAGCCTGATAAGTTGTTAACAAGAGAACACAATTAAAATTTTGAGCTATAAATAATAATAAAGGCGTGTATATTTTGGGCATTGGACAAAATGCCTGTTATTTTTTTAACTGATAAATTTATTGTTTTTTTATGTAAACAAACTAGGAACAAATGATCTGAAGCATATTTCAGAACAAATAGTGTACTAATTTTAGGTTATCCTTTGTCAGACACTTAAAAAGTATGTGCTTATAAGTAAATTTGTTGAAATCTTATTCTAACCCATACGTTATATTAAAATTACGAATGAATTGCTACAATGGACCTTATGGTAATTGTTGTTTGCGAGTAGCTTTTTTGTAGATTTCTTACTTCTTGTGTTTAATCAAATGTTACATTGCGGTTAGTAGCTATTTATATTAGTTTTTCTATACTTCATATTCCACATTTCTTTTTATGTAATAATGTAATTATTACAACCGCCCCGCGGAGCCTTGCTGTGCAATAGGTTTTGTTTGCCGTGCATTGCTCGACTGGACGGCACTGAAGCGATTTGTGGTATTTTTCAGCAGCTAAGGCCCAGGTGTCACCAGTATAGAGTGAGGTGAATTTAATTGTGCGGATTATCTCCGTGTCGCTTTACCACACTGTAAGTGGTTCTTGACAGTCAACTTCTAGTCTATTATTAGGCCTAGTATTTTTATGTGGCTTACCATATTTATTTTTCTTCCAAACACGTATTCGGTTACAGCCTATAGACATGAATTCGGTTTGTAGGTACTTTCATGTTGGTTTTCTAGTTCGAGAACATATTTTTCACATCCCACTCTTGCATACGACCAGAGCAGCACTTACCTCGGTCGAATAGGTCTGAGTTGTATACCCGGAAAATATCTAGAATATATATATATATATATATATATATATATATATATATATATATATATATATATATATATATATATATATATATATATATTACGCTCTCAGTCCATCCAGATTAGTTCAATCGTCCACCGACGACGCCTTGAATATTTCGGACGTTTCGCACCAGTGCTGCAGTGTACACAATGCGTTCACCGTAGGTACTATGTAGTGGTGTAATTCGTACTACCTTCAATGGAATCTAATGAGATTCGACATTCTTACCCGGGCCGGATAGTAAACCTCTTATCCTTATACCTAAACACTTAATTGTCTCCTCATGCCACCTCATACACTCAAAGTACGTGTACAAAGTGAAGAACTAAGCTTGATCAGCGTTAAGTACATCTAGAATAAATTCCCTCAAGCACTTAGTACTAGTACGATTGCATTTCCACGTTTTAGGAGAAACTATCCACGACTTCTGCGTGGATATATGACTTATGAACACATATATCCCGAATATAGAACTTTTACTGAAGAGATAATGCGCTATGCTCTATTTGTAACCTTGATTTCAAGCATTTAACCAAGTTATAGGCATCTTGTGTGTATGTGTGTACAAAACGTGTAACATAAAAAACAATATTAATAATAAACATCACTCAGTACAGGCAGAGTGAAAATGAAGATATAGAATACAAAGAGTTTACATCAATAGATTTCACTATACATTTTCAGATTTAATTTCCAGATTTATCATCACAAACATTGCATTTAGCATTACTTTTGAGTATATCACATTGTACTAATAATTATTAATACAATTTGGCCTCATTATCTCTGCTATTGACCTCATCCATTAAGATATTAAACGGGAAACTTCTTGAGTTTGCTGCTGCAGTCTGTACCTAGTGCAGACAAAATAATTCAACATGATTTTCGGTTGTAACGTAATCACACCAGCAAGGACGACTCCCTGCCATTTGTCTACAATATCACTGACATGAAGGGAAATTCATTGTTATGATTATACTCTAACGCTTCCTCCATGTTTAGAAACAGGTAAGCGGGGGGAGTATTCTTCAACACGCACTTCTGTATCCAGGACAGTTCTTAATGCAGAAACAGAGTTCATCAGCATTCAGTTCATCTATGCCGCGAAGACAATTCTGGACTTCTTCCCACTAGATATACTCGTAGTCATATTAGGCTATATTATTGTGTAATGCTTACAAGTAAAATACTTTTAAATAAATAATTAAAATTACGGCTCCATGCATATCAAAAATCATTAGTTGATCTATTTCACGTTGCGGCAATTCAATGTATTAGTGGTCCAATTTCATACGCTGATTTCCATCATGGAAATATGATTAAATATATTTGTTTAACGTATTTACAGATTTTTATTAGACATACTAAGACCATGATTTTCTGCGGCCGGGGTTGGCCTGTTGTAAAAGGCAACAAAATAACCCTAGGCTACGTGGTAGGGCCACAAACCCGCCTGGTTGGCAAACATCCTTAGCCTACAAGCTGGCCGCCTTAATAAATTTGTGTTGTGTTCCGGCATTAGTGACCCAGGTTCCTGTACGCTATGGGGCAGCGGCGTGTTCGCGGTACCCCTATCGTCATAAACATCCGCAGGAACCAGTCACTTCTTACTATTAAATGGGCCGTCAGGTTATCTGCTGTTCCACGACAATTAAAAAAATGATGAAACGCATTCAAGCAGAATAACATTAATTTCACTTTAAAACCTTGTTATTCGAAGCTATTTTGTGCGACCGCAATAAAATTAAGGTGTAAATACACTATGTTATGAATGTTTATGAGGATGCAATTTTGTTGGGTAATTTATTAATCTACACCTGGGCGTTTGGTAGTGGTTCGTTGGCCATAGTACACTACAATAGCCAGTATTATATGTTCCTTAAAACGGCCGAATCGAATCACTTCTAAATCTCAACGAACTTAGGTAAATAATATTTGTGAGTTTACAGTATATACATAAGGATACTTGTAATTTTCGAATATATTTTATTTTGAATTATATAATATAGTACCTATTTAGCTAATTCACCAGTTTGTTACCTTTAATTTTATAGAATATTTATTAAAGTATGTTTAAAATTAAAGGACAGAAACCAAATTTAAAACTGACGTGTTTTTTTTTTCTGCCTATTCCTAAACGGCCACGTCCTTCCCTTTCACTCACCTCTGATAGCAGTGGTCCTCACATTCATATCTATAATGACTATAATATCTAATTATTTTAATATAAAGTAATTTCATTGGTAAATAAGAAAAATCAAATTTAAACTAATTTATCTTCAAAAATTTCACATAATAATGAACATTCTTAAAGTGAAATATTTGATTATATGTATTATTAAATTTTTATACAGTTATTATCTTTATTGCATATACGTACATCTGTAATGAAATACGATTAATATTTTTACCCAATAATAAAAAGGTAGTAGGTAGTTGTAACACGCTGCGGGAATAAATACTGCTTCTTTAATGCACTGTGGTGTTGATATCATTGAAATGCATCACACATATTCAGGTGAAAAGGGCCGGTTCACTTACAGCTGTTATTAAAATAAAATAAATAAAACTAAATGATTGCACGCATAGTTATACCTAAGTACGAACTAAGGTCTGCTTCACACCTTCAATTTTCAAGACGTTGTTAGAATGAGTTTAAAACAATAAAAAAAATTATTACATATTAGGTACAGCAGGCAGGCTGACGGCATGCTTAGATTTTAGCAGTTACCGTCGCCTATGGGTGCAACGCCACTGGCATCGCGAACACGCTGCTGTCCCATAAGGGTAAAGGAACCTGGGTCACTAATGCCGCAATCACAAGGTTAAATCTGAAGATTGAGATACAACGACCTTTAACGGTGAAGAAGAATTGTAAAGTTGCACTTTGCCGGGGTATCCCAGTAATACCTAGTCAGGTCATAAATTCTGTCACATGTTTAATGTAAAATAATTGTAACAAGTTTATTAATTATGTAACCATTCATATACCAAAATGAACTTAACAAAACATAGATTCTTATGACATTAAAGTTTATTCAAAATGACCTCCGTGATTTTGAATACAAGCCTTCAATCTGCGTGGCCAGTTATCTATCGCAGCACGAACGAGGTCCATGTCAATATCGGCGGCTGCCTTAATCAAGGATGTCTTGAGTGACTCCAAATTGGGATGAGGCTTTGAGCACGCCTTTTCCTCCAAGTGTTGCCATATCTTGTAATCTGGAGGAGGGCCAGTCTTCGTGCCGGATGAAGTCGATTTCACGCGCCGCCAGCCAGTCTTGTGTGCTCTTCGCTCTATGAGCTGGCGCCGAATCTTGTTGGAATACCCAGTGCCTGTTATTGAACATGGTATGAGAAACAGGTTCCACAAGGTTCGTCAGGACTGTATTTTGATACACAACAGCATTCGTTTTTACACCTTTCTCACAAAAATGTACCTCTGTTAAGCCCCAATAAGAAACTCCCAACCATACCATGAGCGAGGATGGAAAATGACCTCGTTGGACACGCGGAATACGGTTGCTCGCTTCTTCACTACTGTGTGCGTACACCTTATCATTTTGTTTATTGTAGCTCTCTTCTACGGTAAACATTTTTTCATCCGAAAAAAGAATTTCCCGATATTTTTTTCCCGCGTACCGCTTCAACAAAGCGCGGCATCTCTTCAGTCTCAGGTCCATTAGACGAGCATTCAAACGATGTCCTGTTTTTCTTCGATATGCCCGAAGCCCTAAGTCTTCATTTAACACCCTTTTCACCGTGGTTCTGCTTAACCCCATCTGAAGGGCCAACAGTTTCTGCTTACGTTTGGGATTTCTTTGAATTCGTGCCTTCACAGCTTTTATCACTGCTGGAGTCCTAACAGACCGAGGGCGACCACTTCTTGACCTGTCATCTACACTAGAGTCTTCATTGTATCGTTTGATGGTACGATAAACGAATCTTTTGGTAATATTCAAATTTTTCAGTATGTTAAAAATTTGAATTGGCGCGTAACCGCAACGATGCAATGCAATAACTGCAACACGGTCTTCTTTAAGCGTCCACTCCATATTTAAAAATGAGTAAAATTCTAAAAGTTATACATTTTTATTTTCATGAACAATTCGAAATTCTAATTCAATAAACTTTTTTGTGGCCAGCATTCTAAAAGAAAAGTTTTTACTGTGTGACAATACTTATGACCTGACTAGGTATATTATTGGCTATTATATCCGTGCAGGGGCGGAGAAAGAATACTGACCTCTGCGGCCGGGGTCGGCCTATTTTAAAAAGCGACAAAACAACCCTAGCTACGTGGTAGGGCCCCAAGCCCGTCTGGATAGCGACCACCTTTGGTCTTAGTATGTCGTCATAATAACCTTGTGTTATGTTCCGGCATTAGTGACCCAAGTTCCTGTACGCTTATGGGACAGAGCGTGTTTAACTGCTAAATTCTAAGCGGGCCGTCAGCCTGTCTGCTGTCCTACGGCAAATAAAAAAAAAGATTCATATGATGGACCTGTTTAACTATTTTTAACCATTTCGTTCATTTAAAGACAACCCTTATAGAGAACGATATAGCTTTGTTATGAATATATTTTATGAAGTCCTGCCATCTTTTCTTAGGCGAGTTTGGAGCTGGCACGCTTAGTTCTTTACGTACCGATTGATTCAAAACATGGACGAAATAATGTCTAATTGCTTTCAAATAATCCACAATCACGAACACACGGCCATTGGTGATGTGTGAGTTCTTTGTGCAGTCGTTTCCCGCAACTTCTTTCCTCAAAATTTACGTTCTTCGTTCTAAGATCGATTATATATACAGCCATATAAAGGAACGTATTATAAATAAAATACTTAACCAATACTTTTAATCAATTACAATAAACAAGTGTCAATATATAGATACCCAAAGGTCTTAAAATATATACTTACGTCTCAATAAATAATTATTAGTCAGTTACTTCATTATAAAGAAACACACAATAAACTAAAAGTATAATGTGAATTATTGTAATAATGCGTTTTCTCTGCTGGAGTTCATGTTTTAAATATATGAAATAATAAATAATTCGATCAGATTTATCAATAAGCATCTAGAAGCAGGTGGAAGTATTAATAGTAGTTTATATTGTAATTATTATGTTATTTATTTGTATTAATTGAGAAGTGCTGATATATTTAACAAAGTCGGCCCCACTGGGTCTTGGTTAGGAGATGTAGAATTCAAATCTCAACGTCGTAAATGTAACTAATGAACTCACTCCTTGCAATGTTAAGGAACGCGGGAATTGGAGAAGAAAGAGCTTGCAGGTGCCAACCTTCTGTCTTTGGGGTTTGAATTGAAACATGCATTCGAAAAGCAATGACTAAAAATCGATCCGACATAAAACTGCGGTTGGTGTCATGGATCAACAAATACTGTCGTAGGATTAGAACGGTAAGGTGGTACTGGCAATTCGCTTTCCCCACGATCTAAAGGATTGCAATAGTGATCGAAAGTTACTATTTCTAATGATCGTAATGAATGAAAGTCATCGGTATGAGATATTTGCAGGGGATTTACCTATTAAATATGCCCACCATGGACTTCTTATTACAGTTTTAAGCTATCATTTCAAAACTGGGATCTACCTTCAAACGTTTAAGCTACAGTAGATGGTTTAACTTGCTACTTATCATCTAGAGAAAATAGAAACGATAACTTTGTTAAATATTTCGCAGTATTATCGCTCATAGCGAACTCTTCCAGACAAACTAGTATTATAAAAGTCCCAGGAGCACTTAAGTTGCGATGTAGGTTGCCTAAAGTATTATTGGATCATATGTATACTGCAATATACAAAATAAATTCATAATTTTTTATATAATAATAAAATAAATAAATATTTTTAGATATTTTAAATTAATTTGAAGTATAAAGCTACTTACATGAAGCGTTTTAACGTTTAAGGAATTCATGCGACTTGCCTCTTAAGCCTATTAATTGCATACGTTTACAAAAACGGCTGAAACTAATTCCGTCACCCCACCGCGGCAATCAGTCAATCCACCTTCGATTAGTGATATTTCCCTCGTTGAGGTGGTTCGTGTCTAATATTTCAGGATAGATATTACTAGTGTCATTAAATAATTATACATAATTTCTATACGTTTGAATACAAAGCTCAAAGCCGATTTAAGAGTGCAATTCCACCGGTTAAGTGAGAGAAGTTGGGCACCATGCCGTGCACCGACCCCATAATACCCATTATTAAATCACTTCAGAACGTAAACACTTACGTAAGGGCATACAGTATATATGCAATCTCGCAACAATTTTCCGTCTAATTGAGCGAATGCAATTGACCATTTAAGACGGTTGCAGTTAATAGTTAATGGTTTTCTGATACGGGCCCCTAGGCAAGTATCGAATATAGAAAATTCCACAACTTGCTTTACACTTAATGCACTGTTCGTTGGTGTGTTCGTAATTAATAGAACATACGTATTTATTGCAGTATTTTCTTTTGAACTTACAAAACGTCTTAAAGATCATTATATTATATCTATATACCTAGTCAGGTCATAAGTATTGTCACACAGTAAAAACTTTTCTTTTAGAATGCTGGCCACAAAAAAGTTTATTGAATTCGAATTTCGAATTGTTCATGAAAATAAAAATGTATAACTTTTAGAATTTTACTCATTTTTAAATATGGAGTGGACGCTTAAAGAAGACCGTGTTGCAGTTATTGCGTTGCATCGTTGCGGTTACGCGCCAATTCAAATTTTTAACATACTGAAAAATTTGAATATTACCAAAAGATTCGTTTATCGTACCATCAAACGATACAATGAAGACTCTAGTGTAGATGACAGGTCAAGAAGTGGTCGCCCTCGGTCTGTTAGGACTCCAGCAGTGATAAAAGCTGTGAAGGCACGAATTCAAAGAAATCCCAAACGTAAGCAGAAACTGTTGGCCCTTCAGATGGGGTTAAGCAGAACCACGGTGAAAAGGGTGTTAAATGAAGACTTAGGGCTTCGGGCATATCGAAGAAAAACAGGACATCGTTTGAATGCTCGTCTAATGGACCTGAGACTGAAGAGATGCCGCGCTTTGTTGAAGCGGTACGCGGGAAAAAAATATCGGGAAATTCTTTTTTCGGATGAAAAAATGTTTACCGTAGAAGAGAGCTACAATAAACAAAATGATAAGGTGTACGCACACAGTAGTGAAGAAGCGAGCAACCGTATTCCGCGTGTCCAACGAGGTCATTTTCCATCCTCGCTCATGGTATGGTTGGGAGTTTCTTATTGGGGCTTAACAGAGGTACATTTTTGTGAGAAAGGTGTAAAAACGAATGCTGTTGTGTATCAAAATACAGTCCTGACGAACCTTGTGGAACCTGTTTCTCATACCATGTTCAATAACAGGCACTGGGTATTCCAACAAGATTCGGCGCCAGCTCATAGAGCGAAGAGCACACAAGACTGGCTGGCGGCGCGTGAAATCGACTTCATCCGGCACGAAGACTGGCCCTCCTCCAGATTACAAGATATGGCAACACTTGGAGGAAAAGGCGTGCTCAAAGCCTCATCCCAATTTGGAGTCACTCAAGACATCCTCGATTAAGGCAGCCGCCGATATTGACATGGACCTCGTTCGTGCTGCGATAGACAACTGGCCGCGCAGATTGAAGGCTTGTATTCAAAATCACGGAGGTCATTTTGAATAAACTTTAATGTCATAAGAATCTATGTTTTGTTAAGTTCATTTTGGTATATGAATGGTTACATAATTAATAAACTTGTTACAATTATTTTACATTAAACATGTGACAGAATTTATGACCTGACTAGGTATATAAGAGACACTAGAAACAAATAAATCAATTAAAAAGACAATGCAACAAAGTTGCATCCAATCAAAGCTATTTTACTATATATATATATATATATATATATATATATATATATATATATATATATATATATATATATATATATATATATATATATATATATATATATATATACCTAGTCAGGTCATAAGTATTGTCACACAGTAAAAACTTTTCTTTTAGAATGCTGGCCACAAAAAAGTTTATTGAATTCGAATCTCGAATTGTTCATGAAAATAAAAATGTATACTTTTAGAATTTTACTCATTTTTTAAATATGGAGTGGACGCTTAAAGAAGACCGTGTTGCAGTTATTGCATTGCATCGTAGCGGTTACGCGCCAATTCAAATTTTTAACATACTGAAAAATTTGAATATAACCAAAAGATTCATTTATCGTACCATCAAACGATACAATGAAGACTCTAGTGTAGATGACAGGTCAAGAAGTGGTCGCCCTCGGTCTGTTAAGACTCCAGCAGTGATAAAAGCTGTGAAGGCACGAATTCAAAGAAATCCCAAACGTAAGCAGAAACTGTTGGCCCTTCAGATGGGGTTAAGCAGAACCACGGTGAAAAGGGTGTTAAATGAAGACTTAGGGCTTCGGGCATATCGAAGAAAAACAGGACATCGTTTCAATGCTCGTCTAATGGACCTGAGACTGAAGAGATGCCGCGCTTTGTTGAAGCGGTACGCGGGAAAAAAATATCGGAAAATTCTTTTTTCGGATGAAAAAATGTTTACCGTAGAAGAGAGCTACAACAAACAAAATGATAAGGTGTACGCACACAGTAGTGAAGAAGCGAGCAACCGTATTCCGCGTGTCCAACGAGGTCATTTTCCATCCTCGCTCATGGTATGGTTGGGAGTTTCTTATTGGGGCTTAACAGAGGTACATTTTTGTGAGAAAGGTGTAAAAACGAATGCTGTTGTGTATCAAAATACAGTCCTGACGAACCTTGGGGAACCTGTTTCTCATACCATGTTCAATAACAGGCACTGGGTATTCCAACAAGATTCGGCGCCAGCTCATAGAGCGAAGAGCACACAAGACTGGCTGGCGGCGCGTGAAATCGACTTCATCCGGCACGAAGACTGGCCCTCCTCCAGTCCAGATTTGAATCCGTTAGATTACAAGATATGGCAACACTTGGAGGAAAAGGGGTGTTCAAAGCCTCATCCCAATTTGGAGTCACTCAAGACATCCTTGATTAAGGCAGCCGCCGATATTGACATGGACCTCGTTCGTGCTGCGATAGAGGACTGGCCGCGCAGATTGAAGGCTTGTATTCAAAATCACGGAGGTCATTTTGAATAAACTTTAATGTCATAAGAATCTATGTTTTGTTAAGTTCAATTTGGTATATAAATGGTTACATAATGAATAAACTTGTTACAATTATTTTACATTAAACATGTGACAGAATTTATGACCTGACTAGGTATATTCTTAAATTAGCAGTCTGAAGTGATTGGTCACATGTAGAACCATACACTACTTGCACTTTCATGACGGATGCTACATTTTTACGATCGTAGTACAAAAACGTCTACGTAGACTTACCAAGGAAGTAAAACTAGTTCACCGACAGGAAAGGAAGAATATCGTAAAGTTTTTATAAACTGACAATTTACACAGTGCCATTTATGTAGGTGTCATCAGCCCGAAGTAGATAGAAGAACGTTTGCTTTATGAACTATATCCAACTCATTTACTTCATTATATACTCGTATATATATCAGGACCGAGACGGGAATGGAATTAGTGATCCCCGCAGACATACCGAAGAAAGCCGTTGCACTATGGAGTTCGTCACTAAATTTGTTTAGATTTATCTCTAATCACGCTGAGGTAGCGGAAACAATACTCTACCGAGTACTTCAGGATATGTAATGTACTCTACATTTCAGTTACAATTGTGATGATATTTTTAGTTTTCGCTCCGATAAATTTAATTAGTCTAATAATATCTAATTTGTTGTTATCCATTGGTTTTTATCAGCATCCATTTGCGCAAGTGCTGTGGGCAACTGGCTTTATAGTTGGTGTTGTACAAAACATTATAATCCCATCTACAGATAGAATAAAAAGCTGTTCAGCTTTTACAAGTGTTTTAAATTAAATACATCTCGGTATCATATTTAAATCCGTAATGTAATAGTTTTTACAATATTTTTCTGTTTTTGTACTGACTGTACCGGAGTTTTAAATTTATAATGCGTATTTGTACACTGAGAATATAAAATGCCTTCACACTGATTCTCATTATTGTCTCATGCTACATCCTTGGAGTATCAGGTATCTTACCTAGAATTTCAAGACCAAGTCAATCTCATCAAGTCTTTCCGGATGCGGAGAGACAAAAAGCAATCGTTTATGTTAAAAAAAATATAAGCCACATCTACTCATATTCAACCTTTTCTTGGTCAAGAAAAGAAGTCAATTCACAATGTGCTCATCATCATCTTAGTGTTGAATCCCGGTTGCAGCCCAAAATCTCGCTTCGGCGCCCGGGGTTCGCTTCCCGATTTTTTCTTCTCCACTTCGCACGATCTTCGGCATCTCTGGTGGTCAATCCATTGGCACGCATATTAACCCCTACAACGTCAAGCTAGCACTTTTTGGGTCTACCCCCCTGCCGACAATTCACAATGTGCTATCTAGTCACAAAGTAAGCTACAAAGTGCTCGTGTTATGGCTACTAATCAACTTCTAGACTTTTGTAATTGCTGAGAAGCAGCAGACAGGCTGAGGCTCAGCAGACGACCTGCTTAATTGCTTACAGTCAGGTGGCTGCTTACAGCAAACTTCGCCTATGGATGTTTGTGGAGTTAGAGGAACCACGAACACGCTGCTGTCCCCCCATAGGGGTACAGGAACCAGGGTCACTAATGTCGAAACACAAAGCAAGGTTATTATGGCGGCATTATAGACCAAGGGTGCCATTCAGACGGGCTTGTGGCCCTGGAGAAAATACTATAAGTATACATGTATTTTTTAATAAATACAGATTATACAGATGCCAAACTCGAGACAGAAATCGGGTCTATTACCCCCGCAGGGGTCAAATTTATGCAGAATTTTTATTACTTAATAGTATGGAGATCGGGATCGGGGACCATTGTTGAACCCTGGACTCTGTAGTTGGAGCTTTGGATGCAATTGGGATTACAAATGTTTATAATTGTTACACAAATTTCCCATCTTTGTGTATAAAATACACTTTACTATATATTTCTTCGTGATATCTAGAAGTTTTTGAAATATTCATTGACGTTTACAAAAAGAGTAGACCTGGCTAAAGTGATACAATCTACGCTATAAATGGTAAAGCATTACTTTTGAATTATGTATTTATTGTGGCACCTTAAAGCATTTGTATTTATTGTCCTAGTAGATATTTACTTATTATTATTAATTTAAATAAGATAAAAATTCGAACAGTACTAAATTTACGAGATAGTAAACTACAAAATAATAGCAATTTTAACAGGCGCCTTTATAAAGTTAACTCAATACTAGACCTCATTCATACTGAAAATGCTGAAAAGGTCCGCGAAAGCTGGCCGGATTCAATCGGGGCCGTAGTCAGACTCATGTTACGTCCCGCGGTCTCGACGCCCCAGGCGCGACGTACAACGGTTTTAGTCATATAGTGGATGCGGAGAGGCACTAAGGGTGGGGAATTATGGGTGCGTTGTAAAAGGAGCCCCATATTAACTCCATTTCAAGAAAGGAACTAAAGCTTATGGTTAAATTATATAAGTATCATCTATAGATAGAGAACACTTGTTAAGCAGAAATAAATCGCTACTGTAAACGGTTTACTACATATAAAAGTAATTAAAATTGCAATTTTTTTAATGACTTATTTTTACGTTATTTACCTACGACTTTTTTCTCGGGTTATATTTTTTATCGGCTTATGCAGCAAATAGCAGACTTAGTGGCAAAACTATGCATACCTTATAAGTAAATCAATATTCATATTTTTGGCTTCATCGTTAAAAAAACTGCCCAAGATGTGCATGTGGTCGCGCGAATGTCCACAACCACTGGCTTTGAATTGATATCAAATGACTTCCAAGTATTCTTTACTTTTAGTTTAAAACCTAGACCGGAAGCAAAGGTCTTAAATAATGGTGACAAGAAGTAATTTTAATAAATTTTATATATATTTAAAAATTATTTAAATAACATGCTCACTATATGGCTTGTGTGATCGACATAAATTTAATTTATTATTAAAAATAATATAAACAGTCACATGTATATGAATAAACAAATATTTAATATATACGTACATCCCAAACTACTGAGGCTTATCCGTAACTGTACAATATCGAATAAACGGCCACCAGTGAATAATGATCCCAGTGGTGGATTTTGTGAACGCCAGCATCGTGTATAAAAATGGAACCATTTGTCTGATAATCCGGCGGGAGGTCACGGCAAAGATACTCAATAAAAGCTGGGCCCGGTAGCACAGTTTAATTGAGTCCTCCGACCTCATAATCTCGGCCTCTGCTCCGCCCGCAAATGTTATGAAAGGTAAAATACCCAATGCTTGATACTTTCATCCTCACACAAATTTTAAAGTAAAATGTGTAATAACTACAAAAAAGGATTCCAATAATAAATGACTAACTCTTCAATAAACAAATCTTGAAGAGAATTATTTAATATTATTATATATTAATATTATTTTATATATTAATAATATTATATATTAATAATATTTATATATTAATAATATTATTATATATTAATATTATTTAATAAAGTCAACTAAATCATTTTCAATTTGCAATTTTATTTAACGGTAATAATGGCTCTGTAATTAATTTTAATATAAATAATAATTAATTATAAATATGTTTTTCATCTCAAACAACTAAAACATACTGCTGCTTTTACAGTGAGTACCAGGAAGTGTATACGAAAAAAACTGCAATAATTCAAGTTTAGCGAGCAATCAAACTATTGTTTCACCCGCTAAAATGTAAATGCGGGTACCTACTTTTAACTCATTAAAACAAATGTAATTGAAACATTATGGTAAATCATAAGAAGTTCAGTTGTTTCTAAGATATTGTAATAAAAAATAAACCTGTATCCCTTTAATATTTGTACAGAGTAAGTATTGTTTATACTCGAACATTGGTGTCATATCAAAGGTTGGGGTCCTTTACCTTATTTATAAGCCAAACGATGCGGGCTTTGCGCCGGCCGGCGTACGTCCACCACACCGCTTATAAATGTTAGCCTATTCCACCCCATTTTTCCCACCCGCTTGCTGATCGCGCTGCTGTGTTCGCCAACGGCTCATTACGTTTGCTGTTTTTCTTCGCGCCTGCTATAAGCTGGCAATTAATTTGCAGTGATTATTACTTGCCGTTACGCCTGTTATTAAAGTAGCCGATAAAATTTAAGAGAAAACAAGGATCTGAAATTGCGTTTTCGCACTCAATTGCCCTTTCTAGTTCGACTTTGTGCTTAGTAACGATCGATTAGTTGCCGTGTATTCATTCGTTTCGTTCACTATGTATGGAACAAACGGCGAACAGGCGTATTTTCGTTTTCGTGTGAGTTAACATTTCGTTTTTATTGTTTTATAACTTCAAATATATTCCTTTCAGTTTTGAAATAATAAGTGCTATACATTTATTATAATTATGTATTTTAAACGACACAAATATAAAATTGAGACAATTCTTACAATATTTTGGGATCATTTGGATGGTTTATTGCTGAATATAGGCAGAAATTCTGCGTGATTTTTTTTCGTTTTTCCGAATAAAGACTAGTAAGTAAATATTGGTCTAATAAGAGAGACCACCTTCCAACCTCTTCTAGACGCTCCCAACTATTGTGAACTAACAATACCATGTGATGGTGTAACGGTTTGCGGGCGTTACGGGTTCATTTCAGTCTCAAGTCTGGGTTTTATAATATACTATAATGACCCGGCAAACGTTTTTCTGCCATATGAATTTTAAAAAAAGAAGCCAATGTCCTTCTCCAAGGCCCAATCTATGACTATACCTAAATCCATCAAAATTGGTTCAACAGTTTAGGCGTGAAAGCATAAAAAACAAACAAAAAACTCACTTTCGCATTTATAATATTACTAGATGCCCGGAAAACGTTATTCTGACATATGAATTTAAAAAAGTAGGCTATGTTATTCACCAAGGTCCAATCTATGATAAATATCTATGAAAATTGATTGAGCGGCTTAGGCGTGAAAGCATAGGTTAGGATTATAAGTATTATATCAAATATCGAGTATCCGAAAGACGTGTTCTGCTGCTTGCTTTGGGGTAGATGGATTTTTGTTAATTGTCATTAGTATGTTTAATAATTAATAATCAGTTTGTTACCTTTATAATTCACTTGGTAAATGAAGCCTTATTCTGAATTTAGGCTGAGACCACATCGGCAAAGATGACAAAACTTTATACTTACTATTTTTTTTATGCTGCGGAACAGCAGACATGCTGACGGCTTACTTAATAGTAAGCAGCTACCGTTGCCTATGGATGTTTGCGACGCCAGGGCTACCACAAACAGGAGCAGGAAACTAATGCCGACACACAGCACAAGTTTATTATGGTTGAATTTTTATACACCAGGGGTGGTTGTGATCCAGACGAGCTTGTGGCCCTACAACGTAGCTAGGGTGTTTTGTCACCTTTACGACAGGCCGACCGCGGTCGCAGGGGTTTGTATTCTTACTCCACTCTTGCACGGAGATTTTAACATTCCCATAATAGCTCTTTTCATTTTAACCACTAACAGAAACCTACTTCAGTCAAACGTTAACAATATAAATACTCGCATACTGTGAAAATTAACACAGCGCCATCTAGTCCCAAATTAAGTAGCATAATGCTTGTTTTATGTATACTAGACAACTGATACACTACATATATTATTTTATTTTGTTAATAAATACATATTTAACATAAATACTCAGACTTGGGACGAAAATTGCATACGTAAATCTCACAGGAATACTGACGTGTGAAATGCATTGCATTACGGAGGTTGTTAATACAATATCTAGTCTATATACATTTAAATATACATAATTTTTGTCAATATTTAATGAATATATAAAATAAAGCTATATATAAAACTAGCTGTGCCCGCGACTTCGTCCGCGTAGAATAGTGACTTTGGGCAAAATTTTTTGTATATATTTTAAGGTTTATTTTGGATAACAAACCCTATAAACCCTAAAATATAAATGAAATATGCAAAAAGTCAGTATTAGCGAATGCAACTGTTACGCCATGCGCCTCCGGAATACGTGCGTTCGAACCTACAAAGTCCAGCCTAAGCTTTAGTTTATAGGGTTTACCCTATTTCATATGATTGATGACATAAATCTGAGTTTAACTTAAATTGGAATATAAAATTTCCGAAACTTATCATTTTTAACAAAAACTATTTTTTTTTTCTAAAATATAAATAGCATAAGTTACTCCTTGTTACATCAGCTACCTGCCAGTGAAATTCCCTTCGGTGCAGCCATTTCATAGATTAGCCGGAACAAAGAGACAGACAGACAAAAATTGTAAAAAATATTGTTTTGGTATATGTACCGTGTATACGTCCGAATGCACTTAGTAAAAAGGGGTTATTTTAATATTACAAACAGACACTCCAATTTTATTTATTTGTATAGATAATTAAAACTACCGCAATCACCAAGTCATCAAAATCAGTAAGTAACATTACACTCTTTACCGGTTGGGATGTTTGCAAAATTTGAAATGGATCAACTGCTATTGCTACTGCTACTATAGGTATATAATAATAATAATAATAATTTATTTCAGAATCAAGTCCCATACATTATACAGCACAACACTCCCACCGAATAATAAATGTTGGTGAATTAGATACTTGGACACGATGTTATTCTGGTCATTTATAGAACTATCTACGTTAAAATCGTTAATTTGTGTGTAATTGATATTTATTGACACCACACGACCCATGGTTCTAGCAATGTACGCCCCTGGAGAATTGAGCTCATGGTAGGCTACTGGTGCACCGAGTATCCACGCAAATAGTAAGTAAACATTTAAATCCACTTGACCATGGTTAAACAAATAGCAATATTAGCAGCCAGGTTGACGGCTTGCTTAGAATTTAGCAGTTACCGTCGCCTATGAGTATTTGCGAAGCCAGTGATATCGCGAACACGCTGCTGTCCCATAAGGGTACAGGAACCTGGGTCACTAATGCCGAAACACAACACAAGGTTGTTATAGCGGCATACTTAAAATCAAAGGTGGTCACCATCCAGACGGGCTTGAGGCCCTACCACGTAGGATGGGTTGTTTTGTCGCCTTTTACGACAAGCCGACCGCGGCCGCAGAGGTATTCTTTCTCCGCCCCCGCACGGAAAAAAATTTAAAACATAATTATACATAAATATTTGATTTTAACAAGCACTAATAGCAATAAATTTATTTTATGTTAAAATTAATCTAATTTCACTTTAATCCTCTTTATGTTATTGATAATTTTGTATTTCAAAGTCACTGTGAAATCATCGTAAAGAATACACAGTTTGTTAAAGAAATATCATCTCCCAATTGTCCAAATAATAAACTTGCTCACGAGTCAATGTAAAATGATGACATCGAGATTTTATTACAATATTGTAAAGTAAAACTTTTGATAGGTGGAAGGGCTCTAAGCCCGACTGGTTGGCAACCAACCCCTGGTTAAAAAAGTGCCATAATGACCTCGTGTTGTGTTCCAACACTAGTAAACTAGGTTCCAGTTGCTCTGGCCGGTAGCACGTTGGCAATGCCTGTACCGGAAACGTCTACAGGCGACGGTGACCATCTACTACCTACCTTACAGTGGGCTATTGGTCCCAGGTACCCGTGGTATGTCAACCACTTTCAGGTAATTAACAGGAATTCCCTTTTTTATAATAGTATGTTTATAAATAAAAACCATAATGCACATTTCATTAGGTTCTATTTTGAAATATTATAAGTGAATATTCTATTTTTATATGGAAAGAAACTAGGTTCTCATACAAAACTTCTTATCTTAGAATAGAATAGAATAGAATAAGTATGTCAAAATACTAATGTCAAGTAAAATTAAAAATTAATTAATCCCATAAAAACAATTATCCATGAGCCAATTTTTCAATTTGTTTTTCAAACGTAATGGCATCTCTCTTAGAACGCTTGGTAAATGCTTGTAGATCATTATAACCATAATCTTACAATTATTGTGGTACATGGCGCTTACAAATTATCATTTTAATTTTATTTTTGCCTCTTCTAAGAAAGCGTTTTTCAGTTTCATAAGTTTCATCTGGATGTTTTTTAACGAAAATACCAATTTCATAAATATGTATAAAGATTTATATTAAACAATAATTTTAATTTTTTAAATAAAGATCGACAAGATGCGAAAAGTTCCGCACCGCATATTGTTCTGACAATTTCTTTTGTACCAGAAGTACGTTATTAACCCCTGTGAAGTTTCCCCATACTAATAAGCCAAATCTGAGAATGGAATCCACGTAGCCGTGATATCAGTCTCTTCCATTATTATAAAGTAAAGCAGATAGGCAGACAACTTCCTGGTTAGCGGTTATCGAGATATTTAGAAGTTTGCACCAGGATCTAACTAGCATACAGTTACCTACCCCCAAAATATTAAATAGAACGGAAAATAAGATGCACATTTTCTCTTTAAATTCTATTGCACACCATTTTTAATCTGGCAGTCCTGTAATTGTAATACTCGTAACCAAGTGTGATTGACAAGCTTGACGACACAATCGTGTCTTCTTTGCCACGCACGATACTTTGTTTCTCGTGACAGGGTATATCACGTACTTAATTTTAATATTGTATGCAAACTGAGTCGAACAAAGTTCGTGTGTCATTTGTTTCGCAAAGGCAGTGTCACGTGTACTACACTGTTTACTTCTTTTAAGACACAAAATACTCAAGTACAGAAAATATGCACTCACAGAAAGCGCAGCGCTCTTGAGAAACTAGTCTGAAAACTATGTTTCTACTTTTTATAGATACAATTAGTGATGATTATTGTGCTGAAATTGAGGAATAATAAAATTTATTAGCGTCACTTTATCTTGATATAAAAGTCTCATACAGACTATTGCTAAATATATCTTATATCTTTAAACGAGCAATTCTTGTATATATATATATATATATATATATATATATATATATATATATATATATATATATATATATATATATATATATATATATATATATATATATATATATATAATTGGAATCTCGAAATCGGCTCCAACAATTTTGATGAAATTTAGTATACGGGGGGTTTCGGGGGCGATAAATCGATTTAGCTAGGAATCATTTCTAGAAAGTGTCAAAAGGTGGCGTTTGGGTAGTCCCAATTTAAACTGAAAAATGACTATTCCTGACATCTATCAGCGAATAATAATACTATTTTTTTTTAAATTGCTTTAACGACACAACAACACTAAAGCTATTCCAGCAGATGGCGTTGTTAAGTAACACGAAGTCAATGAGTGTTTGCTTTGAGGTTAGACAAAGAAAATCAATTGTTAATTAAAAAAAAACCGAACTAAGGTCGGTCATCCGGATATTATACATTTATACATAGATATATACACACACATACACCCATAGTAGGTCCTACTTATGGCTCACAGACAACAAAGTCAACATCGTGAATGATCAGATGACAGTAATTCTATTAATGTATTCTATATAATTATACATTTTATACATTACGCTTTAATCTAAAAGCCAAAGTTGATTCAAACCTCAATCTATTACATTTATCCCAATGAAAGCGCAATATAAAAAGATAACGTTGTTTCTGTATTCTCCGATATCTTATGGTCTAGAATTTAAACATTACCGTCAAAACATTTTCTGTGTAATAGACTATATTACATGGTTGATTGTAGACACTCTGTACGTTGACTATATTATATATATTATGATATTATGTCAGTACATCGTAATAGAGTCACTCGATGACGCGTTCTCCCGTCGTATAAGTGTTGTCTTAAAATAAATGGTTATTCATATTACTTCGCGCCATTCTCTCTCTTCACTCAGGCACCGGGAACTGGTGAACTTTTGACTGAGTGATACTAAAGGTGGCATGTGACTGCAGATTTCACAAATATAGGTATTATAGATATTTATCTACTTTATTTATCAACTATTTAGTTTAACGTATCTTTTTCTTGCAAGTCTCTCATACCTTGGTATCATTCGCTTTAGCGATACAGTAGTATATTCAAGGAATTGTATTCGTGATGAAATACTTCAAGTGAGCGAGTGCGAGTAAGCTCTTGGTGTAGTCTTCTTTTTACTATGGCTCCGATAGTAAAGTTTGTTTATGTGAGGGCAATATACATTACCTATATAATATAAATACCAATATGCAGCGATTGTACGACCTCATAGGTAAATTTACTTTAAACATATTTTTAGACAAGAATATACAAACATTAATAAAAATGGTGGAAAAATCAAACAAAGTTAACTGCGTACTTACCCAACGTAGTATAAAATTTAGTCTACTTATTAAAGTATCACATGCTAAATTTTTATCAAACAGCCAAGAACAATAAAGAAACTGGAGAAATAAAAACATAATGTTTTTATAAAACAATGTCTAAGGTATAGGAAAATACTTATTTGTATTTTTTTTATTACCTTTTCGTCCAAGAACAATGCTACTTAAAAAAAACTATTGTATATTTAAAAAATATTTAACATTATATATGTGAATACAGGTGAAACATAAAATTTACAATCATATACACCCAGATGCGAATAAATTATTTAAGCATTAAACATTCTATCTTCTGTGGGGATCGAATCAACAGACATGACCGTGCAAGATACTTGCGCAGGCTCCGAGCCACCTCTGCCAGTTGTTTGTGTTATATCTGTTAGGATGCGCTATCGGGCTTATTTTATGATTAATTAACAAGCGATTTTATAAACGGTAAATAACATTACGTTTACAAGAATATATAGCGGAGTGTAAGAATCCCATCAGGAACTCAAATCAACCTCACCAGATCTAGATGCATCTTGGTAACTAATTTTCCTTTGAGTTTGTGAGGTCGGATGGAAGCCGCCCTTGTAAAAATATTCTAGCCATATATATGTTCCTATAGTGTTACATAGATGACAATTCACATCCGACTTGAAGGACTATTTTTACGGCCACTACAAAATGCTTAGATCGTAAAAAAACTAAGGAAAAATCTACTACAGTGCGCCATTATAAGGTCAATTTGTATTTTTAGTAGGAATCACATGAATATGGCGGTAGTTATAAAATATTATACTTATACTATATACGAATAATATTTTGCAATGCTGTGGAATGAATGTGAATTGTATAATTCCCAATGCCCCCGAATAATGCTCTATTCAAATTACAATTCTCAATCGTCAAGCGCCTAAAAACGAGCAAGAGTAGCGTTTACAGCCCAATCATTATAATGATCGGTTATCGATTTGTATGGCGTGCATTTACGAAGGACCAAAGTGTAGTGCGCCCGATTACGCCGCCGCGCCGGCCGCAGGCGGTTCCTCAATCTATTCCTACCTACATCGTCACGATATCGCTAACTTATCTCCGTTGACTGCTCTTATAATTTTGGGAAATTCATATAATAACATCTGATACAATCTAATTATTATAATGTCCTCTTTAACATATTGTTGGGATCGAAATTAGAGCGACGATGACCGGGATGTAGGCTTTTAAAGGGGATAATACCTTTGCTAATGATATTAAAATTTTAAGATCCCATGTTTATATTTTATTTTTTAGAATAAATGCAGTTGAGATGAGAACGTTAAGAAGTATGATAGGAGTGACAGGATAAGAAATAGTGAGATAAGGAAACGTTGTGGTCTGAAAGAAGATGTAGTGACAAAAATTGAGAAAGGTATGCTGAGATGGTTTGGCCATGTTGAGAGAATGAATGAAGAACAATTGACGAAAAATGTGTATGAGGCGAGTGTGAATGGAAGTGTTGGGTAGACCTAGGCGGACGTTTCGAGACCAGATCAGGGACGTCTTGAAAAAAGGCCAGGTCAAGAGTAGCCTAAACCGAAGGGCATGTATGAAGGGAATAATGAAAGTGGACGAAGCGAAACATGTATGTAAGGATCGTAGCAAGTGGAAAGAAGTGGTCTCTGCCTACCCCTACGGGAAAGAGGCGTGATTTATATGTATGTAAGTATATGTTTATATTTTAGATTGGATAGTCGACCTTGTATATTAAATATAATTATTATACGGTTTATTGATAAGGTACGTAGAATATCCAACTGAGACCTTTAAAATCCAACTCAACCACCGTGGCGCGAGGGCTTCCTTTCAGGATTGAAGGGCCTACAACATTCACCAAAGATCAAATTAAATCAAAATGGCACAAGAGAAAGAAGTAGCGTGGAATGACATTGATGAGACATTACGTGATAAGTGTTCAGAATTAATCAATCGGACCGAAGTTAATATCCATCCTACAGTATCTATAGTATCTTACGTACCAATCAAATGCAAAATACTTCAAGTTATAGTTTTTCTTGCTACTTGGCAATTACAGTTTTTATTGCGCCGCGGTTATTTCTAATATTTGATAGTCTCATATACATTTTCGCATAGAATCTAGTTAATGAAGCAGTAATATAATAACTTTATATTTAAATATTTTCTGTAATTACGTTTATTCTTGGACAATTTTATCTCTTATATATAAATAATTAACTTAATTGCTTTCTTTTGCGAGAGTAAGTTTTATGTTTATATTATTACTATTAAAGTATACCTTTGTTCAGTAAGTTGAATATTAAGCTACCCGTACTCAGGAATTACTTGAACGTAATGTTCTTGATGATTGCGATAAGCAATATTGATAAATCGGACAATTTTCATACATAATCATATAATGTCTGGAATGTTTAATATTATAAAACTTTATTTTATTAGAATTTATACATTTTGCATTATATTATAATTTATGTAATTTTTCTATCAGTGATATGCACATAACCTTATTGTTGCGTACATTTAGCGTGAAATTGTGAGGAAGTAAGGTATATTCTTTTTTTAATGGATTATTAGTTACCGTTTAAGAGCCTTACAGATGATCCATTATTACGTAAATACATTAGCTGCGGGCGCTATAAGATGTATGCACACTTAAAAATATTCTTATTTTAAAATAGCCATAACATTATACATATAAAGTTAGGTTTTTCTGCTTTGAATTGTTGAACTAAGAAGTTTTATTTCATAACAAAAACTAACCCATCGCAACCCCAATGCTGACAAGTCCGGACACCAAATTCGGACTGTGTCCGAAACTCATCTAATATTGACGCTCGTCTGAAAGCTTCCCCGTATACCTATATACGTACCATACCAACTTTATATACCAGCACATAATAGATGAAACCCGTGCTCAATTATATTTTGACGTGAAACTACATGTACTCAATACATTCGCCGATAATGTTGATCGTGAAACTTATAAAGCACTTTCAGAAAGAGGTTTTGAATTAATATTTGGAATCAGACTTTCTACCAATGCATAGTCGCTTACCATCAGGTGAGATTGCGGTCAAACGTACGCCTATCTTTATTAAAAAAAAAAAGGTATACAGAAACTCTGATCTTTTTCCTGTCCTTATCCTACATTATATGTGTTCAGCACAACGTGTTCTTTCCTTCCACTCTCCTCTGTCAGCCTTCATTTCAAATTTCAAATCATTTTTCGCCATATCATCTTTTATGCAAGCATCTTTTCTTTGCTCTACCTCTACTCATGTATCCATTTATCCATATCCACTACTCTCATTTCTATAATTTTTCTTGTTATTGGCATTCTTCTCTTTGCATTACAGGGCCAAACCCCGCTAATAGCCTGTTACATTTATGTTTTATAAGAACTGACTCTACTTATACACTTCCTGTAATATACTTATTTCTAATTTTATCCATTTTCGTAATTCCATACATCCATCTCTATATTAGTATCTCGGCAACATGTAACATTCTTTCATCCCCTGCCATTTGTATTTCAGCATTTCGATCCATACAATAAGACGAGCTTTTATACGGATTTATAATTTGTACCTTTAGCATTATCCTTACCATCCATCCAGCATTCACTCTGTTTTTCACATCTCGGCCTCTCTCCTAGTTCTGGTTCTGGTTCTCTTTTTAGTTCTGGATTCGTTATCCAAGGCACCGGAAGTTGGAGCAAGTTGGCAGCGCCACGCCTCCTAAGGCAATCGGGGTGAAGTCGGATATTCCACCAAAATCTCTAAATTAATGCTCAGTTTTGGTTCTACTTATCTTCAACCCAACAACCTGCAATCTTTCCTCCCATTTAGCCAAGCTGCTTTGGACCTCGTGATAATTTTTTTTCTAACTGGTCAAAAGAAATATTTTCAGAATTCGATCGAACGAACGAAGTGACGCGAGAGTATAACACCAATCAATAGCCGCGTCATCAATTATTACTTATGAAATTTATTTTGCCTTATAAACCTCACAAACAATAATATATATATCATCCTTCTCAAGCTTTCAATGTCTAATAATTATCACATATTCTTAATTCCAACCAATCAACGCTTTAAGAGCTTATTTGTGTTGTCGAAAGCAATTTGTAAAGTCAATATCATCACAAGTCAGGCTGTGATTTAAAAGGAATATGAACATAATAAACCTACAATACTATTGGCATACAAACATACCTCTCGTATAATAATCTGCTGAACAACACAGCAAACTATCACAGCAGCATTTATACGAAAAGTATATCCACCCCATCACTCGAAGCCATCTGATACCGTCGGCGTAAAGCATTAATCCTAAACCCTCTCTTTGCTTAACACTCTTCATTTGACAGATTGGACTAAATTACTAAAGATTTTTTATTTAATTTAAGGGCCGCAGCCGCGGGAGTGTTTCGCTCTGAGTTCTGTTTGTTTTGTCGTCTGAGATCTCTTTTCGTCCAAGTAGTTTTTATTGGAAGTTTTGTTGACCGAGCCGTACGGGTCTCGCCCTCCGACATAATATACCTTATATTTGTTTTGATCGACCCTCGTTGAAGAATGGGAAGGCTTGTTGTTGTACCTCCCCGCAGTTTTATTGCCTTTTAATTTATCGTTATATTTCGTTATAATTATTTATAGCATTAACACTTGTAAAGTACATTTATAAATAAATAGCGAGAAGGAACGTCATTGTATTTATTGAATTGTATTTACTGTAAGTATAAATTATTAAACATACAGTTTATAATTTCTAAATATTTCTTTAAGCACTTTTAATAGTTATATAACCAATTAAACCATTCATAGCATGTATGGTCTTATAAAACTTAAATGTGTAATTTTTTTAAACATACCCACCCTCATTAATAAATTTACTAAAATTTTAAGCTAAACATGGTATACATGTGCTGATATCGGCCAAATAAAATTTGAATAAAATTAAATATTGTAAAAAATCCAGATCGCAGCTAAATATAAATAAAAAACCGTTTATCGTTGATTTAATGTATTGTACATGTAACGAGTAGAATAATAATATCGTTAAAAGAAAATCACGCTATAACGCTCCACAAATTGTTATCGGATAGTCGATCGATATCAAAAAATAAAAATTTCAGTCGACGTAGTCTGTAACGAGTAATGACACGTATGCTGTGCCTAACGTTATCGTTGGACATCACTTTTGTGGGGACACACGCAACGCGACGCTTTGATAGCATTTGTTTGTTCATACAAACATGGCCGCGTTGCGGTTGCCTTTTTGTAATTGTATGTTATACCAACTTATCGCAGTCCACATTGGCGACTTACAGACAGTGTTATTAATATAGTATTTCCGTTTGATATTTAAGAGTTTAAGGACCATGTATTCGGTTGCCCGATCTCGTGGTCCAGGTTTTTAAAATATGAATATATAAAACGCATTATTATATATCATACACATCGATCTCTCATTACTATATGTTATAGGAATCCATATAACCATACTAACATTATAAATATGAAAGTAACTCTGTCTGTGTATTAAGTTTTTGTGCCTAAACAATTGAATCAATTGTTAGCATAAATTGGACATTGGAGAAGGAAATATGGTACTTTTTGTCGAAATGAAACTGGAACAGGGTAAATAGGGGTGAATGTAATTAAGTTCGGTTTTTTTCATTTATATAGCACAACATTTGTCAGATCATCTATTTAGTTCAATATAAATAAAATTAATAGTACTAATTTGTATTTCTGAAATCTATTCATCCAAGTACTCATATTATTATGTTGATCGGCACGAAATTAAGATTTAGTTTTTGAATAAATTGTAGTTTTAATTGGCTATTTTTTATACATAATTTTTTTATTGCTGTAGGACAATAGACAGGCTGACTAAAATTTTCGGCTTGCTTAAAATTTAGCAGATACCGTCGCCTATGGATGTTTGCAACTCCAGTGGCATCGCGAACACGCTGCTGTCTCATAAGGATACAGGATAGGTCACTAATGCCGGGAGACAAGGGTATTATGACGGCATACTTAAGACCAACAGACAGGCTGACTGCCCACTTAAGAATAGGCAGTCACCGTCGCCTATGCATGTTTGTGACGCTAAGGGCACCTCAAACACGCTGCTGTCTCATAGAGGTACAGGAACCTGGGTCACTAATGCCGGAACACACACAAGGTTGTGGTTGTGTTCCGGCAGCGCGATGTTAAGCAGATTCTACGCCGGTGCCGCCGCTCAACCAAAAAAAGCAATTTAATTTTATTAAAATAATTTAATATTGATGCTCTTATTTTTATTTTCTGCATTTGCCGTAATAAAGTGTACAAAACGGTACAATGACGTTGATATTCAATGAGTTAGAGTTTAATGAAATATCGAAAATTCTAGTGCCCGGGCAGCCCCTTGAACCACCGGGTAAAGACGGCTGTGTTTCGGCATAAGTGACCAAGGTTCCAGTTACCCTACACGGATGGTAGCGATGCCATAGCGTCGCCAATATCTGCGATGGTAACTGCTATTAAGTGGACCGTTAGCCTGTCTGCAGTCCTACAGCAAAGAAAAACCTCTTAGAACTCAGATTGCTCCTTTTTATAAATCATAATGAAACTGATATTATCAATTTTTTAATACAGTATGTTAACACGATCTACATAACTATTCCAGCAACAATGCGTCTATGTAGTTAACAGTTTAAATTATCATAGATCTTAACTCGTTCGAGGGCATTATCACCATGACAATGCTGTCATCTGCATGAATAAATTCGGGCCTCGTGTGTCCATTATTTGTTATTCTTACATCCTAAGTCATTTCTTTATTCTTAAACTATTAACATTTCCTGTTTAATTTTACTCGTAAAATACAAATTTATATTGTACTAACTGACCCGTCAAAAGTTGTTCAGCTACATAAATTAAAACTAAATTATGATCACTTCTATTTCACCCCTTCAAGTTTCATTTTCACGACAAAAAGTAATCTATTCCCTTCTTCAAGGTCCAATCTATCTTTATATAGACATTCATATTAGTATGTGTAACTCTGATTATGTATAATATCCGGATGACCGAGCTTTGCTCGGTATTTTTTTTTATAATTTGTGTTTTTTGGAAATTAACAATTGATTTTCTTAGTCTAACCTCAAAGCAAACACTCATTGACTTCTTGTTACTTAACAACGCCATCTGCTGGAATAGCTTTAGTGTTGTGTCGTTAAAGCAATTTAAAAAAATAGTATTATTATTCGCCGATAGATGTCAGGAAGAGACACATTTTTGTTATTTTTCTTCCAATAAAAAAGCGAATAAAATGACATTTTCTAGAAATGATTCCTAGCTAGATCGATTTATCGCCCCCGAAACCCCCCGCATGCTAAATTTCATGAAAATTGTTGGAGTCGATTCCGAGATTCCAATTATATAAGTATATATATACAAGAATTGCTCGTTTAAAGATATAGGATTTAGTACTAAAAAAGTACGACTTAAACGGAATAAATTTCAACATTGTACTCGTAGATTCGTTGTAGGGTCGCAGATTATTAATTGTTTTCATTTTACTCATTAATTGTTTCTTTACACACAGCAAAAGTAGATCGCCGTTCGGTTTCTTCTTTGGTGTTGCAGGAACCGACGACTAGTCTTCTTGTAAATTAATCACGTCTATTGTCAAGGCCATAGTACCGAGCCTTCCCTTAAAGGGAAAGGGCAATATACCCACCATGCTCGTCTAGGGAGGATTACACATGCAAAATTATGGATGACGACGACTATTTTTTACATCTTTATATATATAATTCCTCTGTGCGTGTGTATGCTACTGAACTCTTCAAGCGGCTAGACTTCAATGAAATTTTTTGGACGTTCAAATGAATTCGAAAATTGTTTAGATTCATAATTCGGTCCACTACATTTTTTACAATTTATATGGCAGAACAACGTTTATATAAAAGGATGGGGCGATGTGTGTACATTTGCTAATATTCGTTAATCCGGTGACAAAAATTATATTTAATAGTTAACATACTTCAGCTAGACAGTAAGTTAGATAGTTCAAATGTATAAGCCGCTAAATTAATTCAAATCAGTTTCATCTTAGAAATTAGATATAATAAACGGACCTTACTTTCGAAAGTGATTGTTTCAACAGATTCGAAATAATACGACGTAACTCCGTAACTGAAACGTGAAATTAAAGTAAATTCCAAATCCACTTTAACTCTAGCTTTTATGTTAACTTATGCACAATTTACTTGAAGAACTGGCAGACAAATGTACACATAACGTCCCTTTGTAGGCTTCGGTCTGTTTAGAAACAAGTTGACGCACTCAAACGGGGCAGGGAGGTGAGTGTGTGCTCAGTTCCTTGTGCTATTATTTCTAAGTCAACTTGCCCAATTCGACCAGGGCTGTCATATTTAAAATTATACCGTACAAATAACCTTATTTCGGGGAAATTAAAATAAATAAATACTCTGGGACAATTCACGCAGCGACATTTAGTCCCAAATTAAGTAGCATAGCACTTGTTTTATGGGTACTAGATAATTTATAACGACATACATAACTTTCTTTTATAATTCAATACACATTATACAGGATGGTCCAAGAATTAGTTAACATTTAAAAAATCTTTTAAAAATTAGAAGAGTGCAAAAGTCGAAACGGTGGCCATTTAGATGATATTATTTTTTAAAAATAAATTCCAAGTAACAAGCTTTCTTGTAAATAAACAATTTTTAAAATAAGTTTTTATAAGATTTTTTTAAATAACTAATTCTCGGCCCACTCTATATATAAAACTCTTAGACGCCGGACGGGTTAGAACGCGACCTGCGTAAGCGTACCGAAATGTGTTAGCCGTTACGCCACATAAGTCATCAATTAATAAAATTATATCCTGAATTAGAATAATAATATTCACATGTTTACATACATAATGTATTATGAAACAGAATAATGTGTAACAAGATCTTTGAGTATGCTTGAAGTTGTAACAAGGTTCTTCCTCAAACTTCTAACAAGAATCAATGCAAACAGTCGCTCTGTTACTGTAAAAACAAATTCTATATCAATTTGTAGTTCGAAAATGAAATTACGAAATAGTTTCTCACTGTGATGGTACTTACTCCTGAGCCTGAAGTTTCTTATTTAAAGAATGATGGTTCAAGTATTACGTAACGCAATTTTTTCTTGTAATACATTACGATGCGTTACAAGGGCGGGAATTTTTTATTTAAATTAATAACTTCGAAAAAATAATCTCCAAAATTGACCAGCCTAATCGTTTGTTTATCATTTTTATTTTGCACAATATAAATGTGATTTTTAGGTAAAATAGTTACATGTATGTTACTTTTATGAGGTGGATGAGGGGGGGGGGGGGGTAAAGAAAACTTTATTGCGTGTAACATGGGGAGTGGGAGCTTCAAAAATCTTTAAAAATTTCGTTACGCAGTAAGGTACATCAAATTGAAGTAATCTTAATACATATCCAAAATTATATTAAGAACATGGACAGTGCTTTTGAGCTATAGTGTGAAGTTTGTTGCATGTTCTATAAATATTAGAAAATACTTACAGATGTTCGATATTTTTTTGTTTACACTTTATAGTATAGCAATTCGCAGATGGTCAACATGATGGTAATTGGTTATTGTCTGAGAGATTTTGCAACAGTATAATTTATCGCAATGAAATTTAATTCCATATAAAAATATTTAAGAACCGTTATAAAAAAAAATATACAAAAATTGGCCGTCACGGGACGCCCGGTAGATATGAAACATTCGAATATAAGAACTTATAATTAATAATAAATAAATAGAAGTCCAAATTTTATCGAAAAATTGTTAGTTTTAATTAAAGTGAAAGACCTTGATTCGGTTATCTATGTATGTCATTTAATATATGTGATGTACATTTATTAAATAAATATTATCTACAATATTCTTACGGTCAACCCTGTATTTGACCAAATCTGTTGATGTCCGCATCCCTTTAATCTTTCACCGACAAAACTGAGTATTTGTTAAATAAGTTAATATCATAAGTGGGCGGTACATTGGTCCACTCGGTTCTTCCATCTTTATCAAGAGGCGTTCAGTGTTTGTTGCTTGTGTGTGCTTTAAATGATTGAAATGTATTTAACTTCTAACACACGTGATAGAAAATTAAATATTAACAATTCTTTAATCATGATAGCTAACTACTAAAAGAGGATACCGAGTTGAACTCAGATTTTCGTTAGAAATTTTGTTTAGCGGTCGTCTATTGAGACTTCTTCTAACAAATAAATAAAAGGTTTATTTCAATAATTATGGGCTATAAGAGTTGAAACTGAATTTTCAACTATAATATGAAGCTTCCCTTATAACTGTACCTTCAGTTTATATTTAGTGATTACTTCTTAGATATAGAGGTATGCAAGTAAATTAAAATAAGATTGTCCATATTTACCGGTTCGATGTTTCAACGTCTTGTGGTAATAATTTAGTCACGAATTCTGGTGGTATACGAATGATTAAAATTTTATGCTAGTGACAGTAGTCTGAATTAAGGTTGGTAGAAGGTATATTGTCAGTAAAAACGATTAGCTGAGTATCTGATGCTCTGAAGAGTTATTTAAAATCGCATTATGTTTAATTCATAAAATATTTTGTGAATATTAAAATTTCACTCTATAATAATTTTAAGTAACTGTTCGTTGATTGATAATTGCTTTTATTTTCTTTGTAGTTGCTCGTGGGCAGCAGCGGGGCGGGCACTGGTGGCGCGGCAACATCCCCGGATGGTGGGTCGAGCTCAGCGCCTCCACTGTCTCCTGGCGGATCTGGCGTGGCTGGTGGAGCCCTGTCCCCCGGGGCCGGCAGTCACGCCAGCACCCCCGCCGCATCTTGCTGCGACACTCCACGCCCGATCATCACAGACCCAGTGTCTGGGCAAACAGTGTGCTCCTGTCAATATGACGGAGCCAGGCTCGCCCTCACCTCCTACCCACGGCTGTCGAGTGCAGCCGTCGGAGTCTATGGCACACCCTATCCTTCAACAGATCAAAATCCATATCCAAGCATCGGCGTCGACAGTTCCGCTTTCTACTCACCTTTGGTACGTACTTTTACTATTCATTAAATAATTATATTTGTATGGTAGAAGCCGTAAAAGCACAGTGAAATAGAATCCTTCCAATTGCAGTATAATACAGCTTATTCCATCGCTAATGCCCACGTATGTTATCAAATGCCCTTAAAGCTGAAACAACACTAGAGTGCAAATTGGTACGAATAGATCGTTTGCCGTTTGCCCGTATACGAAGCAAGGTTTATCGCTCTCTGCAGTACAACGTGTTTGACTTTTGTGGCGTGGCGTGCAAGTGCCAGCCACTGGCGAACCGGTCCGGGCGCGCTCAGCCAGAAAACCACCGACACCTCGCAGACCTTGCCGCCGCCCTGTCACGAAACATTAATATTTAAACTTTGAAAATAAGCATAAAAAGCAACCGGCATTATTATAGCAATTACTGTTTGTAAAAATTCAGCCCTAAAGAAACCTTTTACGTCTCTTAAATTAATGGTAAACACGTTTACTGCAATTTCTCAACGTGAGTAGTTTCAAGTTACAATATAAAGATTTTCTCACTTTAAATTCTAGAATTCCTATTCTCACGCAATCTGGCTGTAATTGAGTTTATTACGTCTGAAATTTATTTCTACATTTGGTAGAAGTATAGGGTAAATTTTGTGTTCTTGATCCTCCTATTTCTTCATAATCTCTGTAAAGTAGAAAGAAGGGGCGGAGAAAGAAACTGACATCTGCGACCGGGGTCGGCCTGTCGTAAAAAGCGACAAAACAACCCACCCAAGCTACGTGGTAGGGCCCTAAGCCCGTCTGGATGGCGACCACCTTTGGACTTAAGTATGCCGCCATAATAACTTTGTGTTATGGTCCGGCATTAATGACCCAAGTTCCTGTACCCTTATGGGACAGCAGCGTGTTCGCGATGCCACTGGCGTTGCAAAAATCCATAAGCAACGGTAACTGTAAAATTCTAAGTGGGCCTTCAGCCTATCTGCTGACCTACAGTAATAACAAAAAAATGACAATTTATATTTTGGCCTTTTCTTTATGAATTACTCCAAACTTTAGCCACGGCAACAGCTGTCTTGCAACTCAAATATTTTATCAGATATGTGTACTTATGTTATTGTAACTTCCAAGTTGAGAAACGTTCTTAAAGGATCAATAATTTTTGTTCGTATCAAAAATAATCCATATGTGAAATCCAATAATCCCAGAAAATCTCGTTGAATGAAAGTGATCCGTTTTATTTTTTCCAGGAATTTTACCGGCTCAAATACTTGACAGGCTCATAAATGATTTTTGTTTCATATCTTTTACTGGTTTATTAATGTGTTCTTGTCGATCAATTCCTGTTGCATTGGCAACGGACTTAGACCGTTCGGTCTTCTCTAAAGCCTTATATGGAGACACCGTTTTTCTTGAAAGAAAGAAAAAGGATGATTAAATTATTAATTCAAAGTCAAATTTTATTTTGAAAAAGTTCCTAACATCCAAATAACCAAATGAATATAGTGAGATAATGCATACAGCGTTATCAAGTTCTAGAGTAAGTACCATTTGGGTACTAAACAAATGAAATACTACTTATATGTTTTCTTTTTGTAAATACATACATATTAAACATAAGCAACCATACGTGAGATGGGAATCGAACTAAAGTGATTCGCAGGCGTTCTGAAATGCGTTAGCTATTGCGATCGATATCGATCGATTGCGCTTAGGTCAGTAAGTTCCCTCTTCAAGTAAATTCCCCTGCAAATTAATACTTGTTACAAGTCGAGTACACGCTATCCTTACAACTCGGCTGCTCTATTTCAAAACACAATAACTGACAAAAATAAAATTTAAAAATATGTACTAAAGTTTTAGCAGATATACAAACTTGTCATAAGTAACTCTGTTTCGTACGTTTCATGAACTTCTTCAAAGTTTTGACCGCAGAGTTCCGTTGTTAAGTGGAACAGAGCGAAACTCCTGCGCACATTTTTGAGGTGATATCTTTTTTCGTACTTCCTCTTCCTGTAGCAGCAGAATTGATGTAGCTGCCATCCAACTTTACTGCCATCTTTTAGGTAGGACAGAATAGTAGGGGATGGAGAAAGGATTATTGAATCTTGAATACTAACAATTTAGGCCTGGTTTATTATAGGTATTCGTCCATTATATCATTTTAAGCGGTTTTTCACTACAGTATTTTACCCGATATAATAGATTCTTTCCTCAAAATTTTTCGTTCTCTCGTGCAGAGGTGGTGTTAGAATACTAACCGGATTATTACTGTCGTAAAAGGTGACAAAAAACTATAGCTACGTGGTAGGGCTCCATGCCCATCTGGATAGCAACTAACCGTGGTCAATAAGTATGCCGCCATAGTAAACTTGTGTTATGTTCCTGCTTTAGTGAACCAGGTTCCTTTACCCAATAA
This sequence comes from Malacosoma neustria, assembly GCA_963693495.1. NCBI lineage: Eukaryota > Metazoa > Arthropoda > Insecta > Lepidoptera > Lasiocampidae > Malacosoma > Malacosoma neustria. The sequence goes on along the minus strand of OY856371.1, from coordinate 22,616,090 downwards.
AGCAGCAGCTTGTTCGTAGTGCCCATCGCAGACATCCATAGGCGATGGTAACTGTTTACTATTAAGTGGACCGTTAGCCTATCTGCTGCTCTTCATTCTCCATTTATATTTAGGGTAAAAAGGTCCCGAAGATGGATAACCGTGCAGGGGTGGAGAAAGAATACTAACCTCTGCAGCCGGGGTTGGCCTATCCTGAAAGGCGACAAAACAACCCACCCCAGCTACGTGGTAGGGCCTCAAGCCCGTCTGGATGGCGACCACTTTTGGTTTTAAGTATGCCGCCATAATAACCTTGTGTTGTGTTCCGGCATTAGTGACCCAAGTTCCTGTGCCCTTATGGGACAGCAGCGTGTTCGCGATACCACTAGCGTTGCAAACACCCATAGCCGACGGTAACTGCTAAATTCTAAGCGGGCCGCCAGCCTGTCTGCTGACCTACAGCAATAAAAAATCATTTTGCCACGAATTGACGGTATCATAGAAACATCGCCAAGAAAATTGTAACCCGCAGATTTTGGACATACGTAGCTCTGAATAGGCCAGTATAAGTGTTATTATCTATGAGCCTTCCGTCTTTATTTGTGAAGACACAAAGATCATTTTAGATATTAAAATAGAAATAGGACGGTATTATGATAACCTTATAATTATGTTCGATGCAGGCATATCGCACAATCACATAAATACTAAATTATTTTAGTTGGTCATGTATATGACAATTACTTCTCATAACTACCCAGTGGCGGTTGCGAGATTCATATCTGTTGGTATTTAACAGAGGTTTTACGCAGATAATTGTTGACCTGCTACGTGTATAATAACAGGTGTTTCAATATACCTATGTATGTTTAGTTCCCAACTCATACGTAACTCACGACAACCCGGCCGGTTTCGTGCAAGCGACAATTTAGCGAACAATGACGATGCTTCGCCACAAATTCACTTGTATCTGTTTGTGGCTATGTTAGTCCTCTTAAAAGATACACGAATTTGATTCTAGAGTTGAAGTAAATAAGGTATATTTTTGTTAATAAAGTTTACAAACGTGCGGGGAAATATTCAACTGCCATTTTTGTACACGAACAACTCCGGTGGCGCCGTCTGTTCGAGCGACTTACTAACAATATAAACAGCGCCATCTTTAATCTATTGTATGCTTTTCATAATCAATAAAGGGTTAAGCGGTGAGGTGCCTTAATGACGTGAATTTAGTTTTTATTGCTTTTTTCTATTGAAGAGGGTATTTTGTGACTAATAGTTGTACTTTGTTAGACAATATTAAATGAAAATCAATTCAACTACTGTTGTGCAAAGGTAAAACGTCGGAACACTTGCGGGCCTCGAGTTTGATTCCCATCCCAAGTTTAAGATAATGTGTAATATGTATTTGGTGACCAATAATTTGGTAATATGTCATGATGACGGGGAAGTATTTCCACCTTCATTTAGAAGATATCGTCGCGATACATGCATAGGACGGATGTTAACCTGGTAACACTTCACAGGAAGGACTAAAAACTGTTTATTTTTGTTATGTTAGCTATATAAGATTTGTGTTAATTAATTTTGTACTAAAATTGGGTACATAATTAAAAGGTAGATAGACATAGGAGTTTTTGTAAACGTTACGGAAGCAGTTTTTGATACGTACATTCAAAAAAGTAAAAATGGAATTTTTTTGACATACGACCTATTGCATGTACCACGACGATATGGAGATTCCATTATGTCGGAGATACATTCACAAAAAGCTGTGCTATGCAATCTTCAAACTTTCGACATCAAGAAAACCACCGCCCGGATGGTATACCCGCTATTGTGTTCCAGTTGTGCTCGGTTGATCGCCAGTCTTTTCCGATTTACCTTATCCTGCCACTGTGCTTTCATGGAAGATGAAGCATGTTCAACCTATTCCCAAAAAGGATGACCGGGCGGACCTATCAAACTACAAGCCTATAAGCAATAACTTCGTTGCCCTCAAAGGTGATGGAGTCGATTATAGACGCACAACTATTGGGTTACCTGGATAATTTCCAGGTATTTAATAATCGCCAATACATTTCCAACATGAGCGATCCGCTGGGCATTTCCTGGTTTACCTAACCCACTGCTGAGATGAAGTTGTCGAGAGCAAAGGAGAAGCCCTGGCTGATAGCTTAGATATCGTTCAGGGAAATAAAACGGGCCTGGTACCTATACCAGCGCTATAAGAATCTTAGCTCTTCTCTCGTTGTTTCCACCTTATGGGATTTCTGAAAGGTTTTATACTTGGTCATTTCAGTTTTCTTGCTGGGCGTAGCATCGGGTTCGTTGTTAATGGTTATTGCTACAGTATAATGCCCATCAATTCTGGTGTGCTCCCAGGGTTTTGTGCTGTTGCAGACGCTATTTATTCTGCATTCGTGAATTTTCACGAAAACTTAATAGACATTTATCAGCTAACTTCATCATATCGCAACGTAATTCGTAAACGTATAATCGTTATTCTCATAATTTTTCCCCAACGCGCCAAAAAGAGTATAACTTTAAATAATATATTCCAAAATATCAGTCCCTAAATGACAGTTAAAGCGTTACTATTATTATATGCGGTAAAATTTGTTTATTTTAAAAAAGATCAGAAGTTTACTACGTTTTTGATCTTCTCTCAAAGCTAATTTACAAAGTATATTTTGTTCATAATTATATAAAACCATTACGACAGCCATCATATTTAATATACTGAAGAAGCAATAAAATCCGTCGTCAAGGTAGAGTCGGCATGTGCGCCAGCATGTGTCGTGCTACATGCGTTCTCACTCGTTTATTGCAAACGGAAACTCCTCAGAACCCTTCCCATGCCACGTTATAGCCCACTGATAGACATACGATGCGACGAGTCCAAATTAAACTTCTATGATCTGAGGCTACTGACGTACCGCCCTTGACATTCGACGCTGCGTATTGTCCATTGTTCTCGCTGTACAAATACGATCAACTGAGCTAAACGAATTCATCACTTTAAATTATAAACTTAGTTAAAAAAACGAAAAAGTATAGTCTCGACCTTCAATAAAACGTTACAAAATGCCAATTTAAATACATCACTAATCTTGAATCAAAGAGAATAAGTTTAGAAGAGCAGTGGTTCAATTAGAGGGCGCGGAAACGAGATGTGGTGTGCGCAAGAGAGCGCGCGCGACCGGGACGGGTAAAATAAATAAAAGTGAAATCAGGCGAATTCAGGATAGCCATTAAGGTGTTAATGAGGGTCTTATTAAGCCGTCTCCTCCCTGTGGGTGGTCTGCTCGTAGTGCTCGCTTTATTCATTAATCACGAGATTAAGGTTTCGAACTAATTATCAAATCTATATCAGCCGGACTAACAATAGCGTTGATGTTTTGATAATATTATCTTTGTGTATGTGTCGTTGAACGAGATAATTTATTGTGTTTAACATTTTGAATTGCTTATTTATATATATTTTTAAACAAGAAAAGGAAGTTGTTATCGTTGTAGGTATTCCACCTATGTCTAAAGTCAATAATTTTAAGTTTAATTCAACTTTCAGCTGTAGTCAACATTTGAATAAATTTGACAAAACATTTTAATAAATTTTGTCTATTGGAAATCATTCATATTCATACAAGTCTTGATTATTATGGAAATTTAAATACATTTCTATCAAATTTGATTGCACGTTTTTTAAGATATTAAATAAAATATCGATTCTTTGGAAACTAATTTAGTTTATTCAATTTTCGTCTAATAGAATGCTCTAAACTTATTATGTATTCGAATTTAAACACGATCATGTAAATTGATGGTGATATAGTGAATATGTGAATATATATCCAGAATATTTATTATCGGATGAACATATTTCTTAAATGGAAAATTGCCATGAAAACGACTACAACGAAACGGGAAAGTTATAGAAAAAATACATTTAATTAGAATACTCAATGTTTATTAAGTCAAGGTTTAATCAATGATTTTAAATTAAATAAATTATTTTGTAAAATAAAGTAAACTTATCTTGTTTGCTTTTAATTAAATGTAAATAAAAACATTTTTGTGATAAGACAGATATAAGAGAACAACATTAAAAAGAATTAGAAATTCAACTAAAAATAACAAATTCTAAAAATTAGTTTAAATTAAGCTACATATGCATAAATCTTAAATTAACGTTTTTTTTTTCACATCACAAATTCTCCGTACTGTGGCGGAGTAAGAATGGCCCCTGCGGCCGGGGTCGGCCTGTCGTAAAAGGCCACAGTTATGTGCCCTACCACGCCCATCTGAATGGCAACCACTCCTGGTCTTAAGTATGCCGCCATACTTACACACAACACAAGGTTAGTACCTTGTGTTGTGTTCCGGCATTAGTAACCCAGGTTCATGTGCCCCTATGGGACAGCAGCATGTTCGCGGTGCCACTAGCGTCGCAAATATCTATAGGCGACGGTAACTGCTTACTGTTAAGCGGGCCGTCGATCTTCCTCCTTATTCTTCTCCTATTCCTCAGCAATAAAATAAAAACGTTTATAAGTTAGTTTTCGCTGCATTTTTCCCAGTCCATTATTTTATATGTTTTTTAAACCTCATCTTTTTAAACAACGTGCCAAAATATGTAAATCAGTCTTAATAATGTTGATGATATAATATTTTACTATGCAATAATTAATATAATTTACTTATTCGCTATGTTTATAATAAATAACTCTCACAGAACGATTGTCGTCACAATTTCTCTTTCGCCAATTAATTTAGTAGTGTACTGCGACCTTGCGCTGACTAATGGCCGTCTACTATTTTGTTTCCTTTGTAATTAGCTCGAACGGGAATAGAGAGTTTAAATAATCATTTTAAGATTGCACGAAAATACTCCGTATTATTATACACTTAAAGTTTGATATGGTACAAATTATAATTAAGAACAAACATGTGTCTCATTCGTTGCATGAGGGATTCTGTGAACGAATAACTTATCTCGAGATTTTAACGAGTACTTAGCAGAATAATTGGTTGGTTAATTTTTTAATTACAAGTAATAGAAGATAGTATTTATAAAATAAATTTTATTTGATAAATATAATTTATGAAATGAATAATTTTATTGTATTCCACTGCTACTTTTAACTACTTTTTTATTCCTGTAGGACAGCAGACAGGCAGACGACCCATTTACGTAGCCTATGAGTGTTTGCAACGCCAGGGCCACCGCTAATACGCTGCCATCCGCATAGTAGTACTGGAACCTAGTTACTAATGCCGGATCACAACACAAGGTTATTATGGTGGCATATCTCAAAACCAGGGGTGGTTGACATTCAAACGTAATTGATGCCGTACCACCTAGCTTGGATTGTTCAGTCGCCTTTTGCGACAGGCCGACCTCCACCATAGAGGTCATATTCTTTCTCTACCCCTGCAGGGATATATGAGGCCATGAGAACCATAGTGGCCTAACTAAGTTTTTTACAATATTGAGTTTATGATTTCTTACAGTTAAAATTAAACATTTTGATAGAACCAGGGTGGCCTAAAAGTGATACAACTAAAATTCACTAAATGGCAGCATAATCACTGTTATGGTTTTTAGTCTGTGATCTAAATTTGAGGTGCCATACTGGCCTAAATAAGATAGGCCACTATGGTTCAAGCCCGCTAAAACTTCACTATCATGATGACATTAGTTAGGCTACTTTTTGACTATCTGTTAATGGTATTTGTCATTATTTTTCCGCCCATGTGTCTTTCATAAATTATTTGTGAACTGCTTCTGTTGAATCTAGGCATTCAAATTAAAGAGTGTATCAGGTTCCTAATTACACAGCTTTGGACTTACTGCCTGGGTTTTCATAAGTTTCATAATGATGAAGTAACAATGTATGTGTGGAATGAAACAATAGCCTCAAGGGGCCTCAGGAGATTGGTTCCTGCCTTACATTGGTTCATGCCTTACGTTACATCAAAAAGATAGTCAAAACTAAAAACTTAAATATGTACTCAGACCAGTGCGGTGGTCAAAATAGAAATATTAAAATGCCTTTGCCAGTATATTGTTGCCCATCCAGATTACACAGTAGATAACATATACCATAAGTACTATGTCAGTGGGCACTCATATTTAGCATGTGACTAAGATTTTGGATTGGTGGAGAAAAAGAAAAAGTTTTTCAAAACTATTTGCGTACCAGATGACTGGATTACTGTAATTAAGGCAGCTAGGGACAGGAACCCATTCAATGTCATAAAAATGACATAATATGACTTTATTGCAACAAAAAAACTGGAAAATAACATTACCAATAGGAAGGTAACTGCTGAAAAGTCAAAATGCATCCATTTACATTTTTTTTAAATATTCTAATAATGAAGATGTATTATTTGAAAATGTTGATTTAAAGAAAAGGGGCTTTATACATTTGACTGGTATTAAGCTGGATCCTCTATACCCTGATGGAAAACACATCAGTTCTGAGAAAAAAAGGACTTATTTATACCTCCAGTGCATCACAGCTTTTAAACTAGTATCAAAGATAATGTGTCAGTTAGAAATGACATATATGTTGAGGATGACATTGTGGTATCCTTTTATTGTTAGGTGTACTTAGTGTTACTGTTGTTTTTTTTATTCAAGTGTTTAATTAACAATTGGCCTAATAACCATTTTTTTATAATCTATATAAAAAACCCTACTGCCAAAGTGGCCTATCTGTGATTAAAATGTAGAAAAATAGCAATAAAGCTATTTCCTAGCTATTAAAATCATTAATTAGAACATTATTAAGTTAATTAAAATAAAAAAGTAAAAAAAAGTATGTTTTCTGAAGAGTGGTAATTAATTAAAAAAACGCTGTTTTTGTTTTCTATGGTACTCAAAAGTCTTGTCTGTTGAATTAGGCCACTATGGTTCTCATGGCCTCATATATATATGTATGAATTAGATAGAAAGATACATCTTTATTGCTTACATTTATAACAAAGCGTATATCTAGGACATTACAATAAAAACTAGACAGTAAAATAAGTAATCTTATATATAAAATTCTTGTGTCACAATGTTCGTTCCCGTATTCCTCCGAAACGGCTTGACCGATTCTCATGAAATTTTGTGAGCATATTGAGTAGGTTTGAGAATCGGCCAACATCTATTTTTCATACCCCTTAGTGATAAGGACACTATTCCACGCGGACGGAGTCGCGGGCACAGCTAGTCTATCTTCTATACTACTATTATAAAGAGGAAAGATTTGATTTTTGTTTGTTTGTTTGCTTTGAATAGGCTCCGAAACTACTGACCCGATTTAAAAAATTCTTTCATTGTTGGGAAGCTACACTATCCCCGGGTGACATAGGCTATATTATATTTTCAAAAAAATTAGGGATCCTTACTAAAACTCTATTAATGTAACCCAAAGTGTAAAAAAATTACCTAAAATATTATTTAAATCGCGTGCGTTGCGAAAACTATTGATGATAGAATAAAATAATGTACTACAACTTTGCAGAACACATCATTATTTACAAAAAGTGTCGCGACAGCATATGTCTAACTATTATAGTTATGCCACAATAAGTGTTCTTTTATTTTAAAAATTTAATTGAAATGCCGCCCCTAAAAAAAGGCTCTTTATTTGGATCTTGGTATTAATCCTTATCAAAATAAATTACTTCATATTCAAAACTGTTTCAATACCTTTATATAACTTTTTGAATTATTCAATTCGGATATTCCATTCGAAAGATATCACGAGTTTAAAAATGTAAGTTTTAGAAAAATGTTGCGTGGTAGCTGCTCACCCTGTTCGGCTAGCTAGGCAGCACCTTATGCAATGTAGGCGTGCGTCACTGGGGTTTTTACAAAAATTAGAATACTTATTAAAAAATAACGAAAAATAAATAAAAAGTAATAACAAAAAAAATCATTAAAATAAAAGCTCATAGAAATAATAATATTCAAACTTTCTTTATAATTTTATTTTTTTAGTAACCTGACGCAAATAGAAGGGTTTGCCCTCAGAGGTGCTCCTCTGTCCGAGGAGTGCAGTGCGTACCCGAGGTGCCCGAGCATCCGTTGCTTCACTCCCCTCTCCGTTCGAGGCGACAGAGTCCTCCTACCTTTCTTTCCGTCTACCTCTTACACCTTTTCCAACTTAGCTCTCTGTTCGTGGCGTGGTCCCCGGTGGGATGGTTGCGAATACTGATTGGGGTCCCGGGTTCTACCCTGGGACCTGATTTGGTAGTCGAAACCATGCCTATTTCGACTGCGCCTGCACAGAGAGTGTTCCCGGGGCGGGAATTGCATCCTCGCTATCGGTTGGTCTTGCTGGGCCGGCTACGACGTCAGGCGACTCTGCTTTTTCTGGAGTGTCGTCTGGTAGTCGTACCCACGCTTGACTAGCACGCGATGGGGATGCGAGTCCCGTCCGGAAATGGCCGCGGACCTGTCGCTCCCGGCCCTGGTTCTGTCCATGGTTGGAGGCGATCCTGGATGGACGGCCGTCGCCTCCTTTTGCGAGGCAGTAGTGTCTGCAAGGGAGGCGGCGGAACGGGAGCGGGAATCCGCCACCGCACTCCCCTCCCGCCAACGTAGGCCGCGTCGTCGGCGCCAGAGGGCAGGCAACGATCTCCGGCCGCCGTAGAAAGCGGCCCCTCGGGGGAGGATCCGCCGCCCGCACTATTGCCGCGAGGGAGAAGGCCGCGTGCTGTTCCGCAGCCCCCCTCAACTCCTAGAGTTGTTACAAGAGAGCGCCGGGGGGATGAAGCCCTGACCCCCTGGCGCCAGCACTTTAGAAGGGCCCGCTTTAAGACAAAGCGTGGGCCGGCGCCAGCCCGGGCCACGAGATCGGCAGGCCATATATCCGTGGGCCCGGGCGTAGGCTATAGGAGAACAGCGGGGTTTTTTAGTGGGTCAAACATCTTTTCCGGAGTCCCTTATATCCCTCGGTCCCCCCGGGCCGGGGGAACCCGTCAAGAGAGGTTTTTCCCCGAGACCGAAAAAAAATAGAAGGGTTTAATTTTTTGTTAAATACCCGTGCGAAGCTGGGACGGGCCGCTAGTAATTTATAAAGATGTTGTGTGAATTGTCCAAAATATAACGATAAGTGTCAAATAAGTAGGAAAAAATTCTGCCTTCTGGCGTGTGTTGCAAAAACTGATAAGAGTTACAAGTATTTAATGTTTAATGGAAATGTTTATCTTAAATAGTCCTACAAAAAAGCCCGGGACAGCATATATCTATCTTTTATGTGTAAGCCATACAAAATACTTAACGTATTATGTATTTCTATTAATTTAAAACTCTGTTTATCTGTTACGTTTTCACGTCTAAACCGCTGAACCAATTTTGATGAATTTCGGTACAGAGATATAGTGAATCTTGTAAAAGGACATAAGCTATTTTTATTATAGTATTTTTTTATTTATATGGCAGAACAACGTTCGCCGGGTCAGCTAGTAATAAAATAATAATAATGTAAAACATAAGGCGATCTAATCGCTTAAAGCGATCTCTTCCAGAGAGACAAGACGAGAGAGAAAGGATATGTAAGTAATATAGGTATATAGCGGTGTAGGTGATTTACAACTAAAAGAAAAAAATGCATAATAATAGAAATCGTACGTATTCTCTAATCTTTCTAATCGTTTCTTCAACTCCGAATGTAATTCGAAATGAAATCTGTTTATTTCAATTTTTATTTTAAAATAGATATAGAATTAGAAATAACCTTGGGTTTTGGCATAAGTAATCCAGATTTCAGATGCCTTTGAAGCCGGTACCGTTGGAATTGCATCTGGTGATGCAAACATCCATAAGCAACGCAACTGCTTTCTATTAAGTGGGCCGTCAGTCTTTTTGTACAAAGCTATAAAAAAGTGTATGTGTACTTATAGCTCGAGAGCTGATGACTAATTTAGAGAAGGTTCTTTAGGCAAGTTAAAATTGCGAAAAATTACAATTTCGTCAATTTGCGAATCTGCCGCCATGGCTCGACTAGCTATCCTTGTCGCACTTACGGCTGCGCGTAAGATTTTTTTATCGCACTTATTTACAAACTTGATTAACGTCTGGGAATTGTTTATAACCGGCAAAACCATCTGACGATTTACAGGTATTGTTGAAATTACTTAATAAATACGTGATATAAATTTCAAATTGCCTAAACAATATTTTTTGGTGATATAAAAAATTAAATTTTGGAATCGTCTGGCAATACTTAATAACCGACAAAAATGTCTGGGATATTTTTTTTAATTCTAGAAATAATAAATTAAAATATAAAACAAAATTCAAGTTGCCTAAAATACATTTTTTTTAATTTTATTTTTACAAATGTTATATACTGCGCAGTAGCGAAATAACCGCTAACTCGCTAAAAGACTTTCAGGACTGAATTCGCCAATTGACGAAATTGTAATATTTCGCAATTTCAGCTTGTCTAAAGAACCTTCTCAAATCAGCTATCATCAGCTCTCGGGCTATTATTGTACGCACGTACATGCCGTTAATTAACTTCAAATTCTACAAACGTATTCAAAGTAATATGTAAAAACCACTTCAATCACATGTAATCACATTAAATTATCTTTAGATCAATAAATTGTTAAAAATTTACAGATAGTATTATCAGCTACACCATGTCGCTTTTTAAAAATTTGCCTTACGGCGGAATTGTAAAAACAACAAATATTATTTTAATTCCACAAAATATTGTAAAAATCACTTTTATCACTTATAATCACATTAAAATATTTTTAACTTAATAAATTGTTAATAAATATCAGTCACTACGATATATATTATATAAATTTACTTCAATATTTTGTTGAATTTATTGAACCAATATGGCGACCGCTTCCGTTGTTAGGCAACGGAAAACGTCTTGAAATCTGTTAAATTGCATTTGGTACTCTATTTTAAATTGTATATAAATATGTAAAATGTATATGTATGAAGGGAATAATGAAAGTGGACGAAGCGAAACAAGTATGTAAGGATCGTAGCAAGTGGAAAGAAGTGGTCTCTGCCTACCCCTACGGGAAAGAGGCGTGATTATATGTATGTATAACGACCTAGGTGGCGTAACGGATAACGCACTTCGGTACGCTTGCGGAGGTCACGGGTTCGATTCCCGTCTCGCGTCTGGGTGTTTATGTATAATATGCATTTATTTACAAAAAAAAAAAGTATATAAGTAGTATATCAGTTGTCTAGGTCTCATAATACAAGTGCTACTTAGTTTGGGACTAGATGACGCTGTGTGAATTGTCACAAAATATTATTATTATTATTATTATTATTATAAATATATTAATTACACTTCATTTTGGATTACGGAGATTTTATAGTTATAAAAAAGAGACAGAGACTGAGAGAGAGAAAGAGATTAGCTCACCCGGCTGCGCACTCACTTGCTCGTGTGCCCATTTGCTTCTAGTAGGCTTGATACACACATGCATACACACACAGCGTATGGCCATTTCGTTACGTGACGATTTCTATTAAATCGCACTACCCGTAAGCCGCGTTAAGGACCTTCGTTCCAATAATAAGCAATATCTATCTATATATATTACTGACACTCACAAAGTTCACACACACATACACACACACATAATATCAATATATAACATTTATAAATTTAGTTTTGAGTATAGTTATTTAATGCAAAATAGTGAATTCGCTTGTCGGAAATGTAGAGCCAGTGCGTTTCAGAGTTGGACAGCCTGCACAGTGAAGGAGTTTTTATTAAAAGATTAAGTGTGCACAGATGTCATGAACTTGCGATATGTACAAGTGCGCAAATTAAGGGAAGTAGAAAGGCGAAAGAAACTAAAGCGCCCCTTGAGGTAACAATTGGGAGAAAAAAGTATGTTATGAAGGAGAGTCACAATGTGAGTATTCCGACAAAACTGAATTGGTAGGCATTTGAGCCAGTTACGAAAATCAGAAACATGGTCTATCTTGCGCAATCCAAAAATGAACCTCATACAAAAGTTTTGAAGACGCTCAAGTTATATATCTGCTCTAGCTGGCGAAACCGGAGTCGGAGTCAAGTATAGGGAGTAGAAGAGACTGTGCAAACATAATCTTGGTGGCAGGTGGCAGAAAGTTACGAATCATCCTCAGCTATCTATAAAATAGATACATCTTTAAGAGTGATGGAATTTTCATTATATTAACATACTATGTTGGTTATGTTAAATATGAAACAATGAAACATAATATATATGTACATACACGTATTATACCGTGTTCCCCTTAAAGAATGTGCGCAGTTTTCCACGGTCTATTTAGAAAGATAATATTTCAAACATTTGTACTACAATTAAGACATGTAATTATTTATTGCATTAATGAATCAGTAATTATAAATTAACATTTAATGGGTGTGGTATGATAATTGTTGACAATACCTGATCAACAAATACTAGCTTGTTATGAATAAAAAGTATCTATGTTTTTCTTTATTGCTGAGGACCAACAGACAGGCTGACAACCTACTTAGTAGTAAGCAATTACCGTTGCCTATGGATGTTTGCGATATTATGCGTACCAAGAACACGCTACTGTCCCATAGGAATACAGGAACCTGGGCCACTATTGCCGGAAAACAACACAAGGTTATTATGGCGACCAAAACCGTTTATAGAGAGACAAAGATTGCGAGATGCCCTTATCTTGCGAGAAGTGGACTAGGGCTCTCGTGTCATGGGCGGGCACGACTAACGACGTTAGCCCCAACTTACGCAGCCCAAACATATCAAAAAATCCGCTTCGCAATATGGAACATAGACACACTAACAGGACGCGCAAGAGAGTTGGCCGATGTGCTCTCCAGGCGAAGAGTAGCCGTGGTGTTTCTCCAGGAGACTCGGTGGAAGGCTAGCAGATCCCTGTTCATTGGGAATGGCTGATCTACTCTGATTGGCTTGTGGTCGTCAGGGTGCTTATCGATGGGGTAGTACCCACTTGATAAGTGCCTACGCGTCACAGGTCGGTTGTGATGACGCCGATAAAATAGTGTTTTGGAATCTACTCGGAGAAGTGTACCATGGAATCCCATTATCATCACAGAGGATCGTTTTGGGGGTGATCTGAACGGTCATATGGGTGAAGGATGTGGGGAATTTGAGCGTGTTCATGGTGGATTTGGGTAGATCGGGACATCGATATTGCGACGTTAAGGTATGCATGGCTGCCGCGTGGGCCAAACTGCCGGTTAAGTTGATGGGACAGGTCATCATTAGGCCTGTCCTTTTATACGGATGGGAAGCGTGGCCGATGCTGAAGCAACACAAGCAGGAACTGCGTGTCACGGAGATGAATATACTGCGGTGAACGTGTGGAGTAACGCGGAAGGACCGTGTTAGGAACATCCGCATTCGCGGCAGCCTTCATGTCCGTGACATTGCGGATAAATTGCAGAAGTGTCACCTGCGCTGGTTAGGCCACGTTTTATGGCAACCGGCTACTTACGTGGGGAACAAATTTCTGGCCATGCTACTTCCGCCGGGCCTCGGCAGAAGAAAGTCAGAGAGCGGACCCTGGGCGACAAACCGAGAGTTTGGGTTACAACCGCGATTCAACGCTAAAATGACGATGATACACTTATACACAAAAGTTCAGGAACGTATTACCATGTAGCTAGGGTTGTTTTGTCGCCTTTTACAAGAGGCCGAACCTGGGTGCAGAGGTTAGTATTCTTACTTCGCCCCTGCACGGAGTAAAATGTTATAAAAGGTATATTATACATATGTATTATTAGGAGTGGGTAAAAAGGAATGGAATGAGGAATGGTAAAATAAAATAATAATAATAGGCAATAACGTCCTACTGCAGAACTTGGCCTTTTATAGAGGTACCGACCATATACAAGCAACGCTTGTTTAAGGCGAATTAGCGGGTTACATATTTTGCTGATCTTAGTATGCAAGTTTTCTCTTTTCATCTTTTCTACACTGTCGACACGTGGCAAATATTTTATAATATTAGTTGAGAAAATGTATTTAATTGGCGCATTTCATTATGGGATTCAAACAAGTAATTTTAAGTTAGTTTTCGAGTTTAATAACTTCCTCGGTTACCTCGTACCTATGTAATGATACATCAAATGACTACTCATAGTTTTTGAGATTGTAATAAATTATCTAAGTGAAGGGTATAGCCATTAACAGCAAAACACACTGTCAGTTAAGATATTATGTGCACAAAGCGTAGCGTCGAGTAATCAATTTTAATTTTAGATATCATAGTACCATCTATAAATGTGGCGCCATATTTAAATGTAACACTTTATTCTCAACATTTTTAATATTCACCCATACAAGCTATATAGCAATATCGGCCGCCATTGCCTTAATGATGCAATAGCCAGCGAACGTGGGTGGGCTTATCGATGGGTACATCGCCGATTTGACATAAATGCTTAGATTACCTATTACCTATGTGACAAGCGATAAAACGTTGTAAAGCGCCGCCAGGCAATGATTGACAACGTGCATGTTTACACAGTGATATCCTGACGTAGATACACCTTCTGTATCGGCCGCCTTATCTAGCGAGCACATAAGTGTCTTACGATACCGTACAAACTAAAGATGGTGGACCGCACCGACTACAAATATATAGCCCCAGTGACGACCAATAAAGGTGACGATCTGAAACCCTGACACCTCTCTTGCTCAGGCATTATAATTCACCTCGGACCCTTGTCCTACTACCAAAGCGTTAATTGTACCGCAAATATACTCATCTTGCCACTAAGCGTTTACTGGCCGACTTTAATGAGTGGGCAAACAGAGTGAGCGGCGTGGTCGCGCGGTCAGCCGCCACATCGCTAATAAATCTTCGGATTTTCCCCGATTTCCCGGCGTCCCGTGGTGGCCGGCGCCCTGCCTCCTCTCCCGTACCACTCTTATAAATTACCTACACGCTTTCACTATAAATCACACAATGACCGACCTAAATGGATTCACAATTGTTTGATTACGCATCAACACCGCCGTTTTGACCAATGTCGAATCGAAGGTGATATTTCACTGTATTGTTTTCGATGCACAAGTAAGTTTAGTCTGGCAGACGTTACTCGGCAACTTCGGCCGACACAGGAAATTGTTACGTCTCCGGTCCCTTAGCTTGGTCCGGTCCGGATGTTGCGTATATTGCGGTCGTTCCGTGTGGAATCGCCCGCGATTAATCTTAAGCTAAAAGTTTGATTTTGATCGGAGGGATACATCTAATGCGTCATAATTGAAAATTGTGTGATATAACGTAGGGTGGTAATATATTCGGAATAAATAATTATGTGAGATGTGCCGTTTATTAACTGATCTCATCATTTAACATTAAAAAGGTGCTTATTCCGACCGTTATCTAAGGCGGAAGTTAAAAAGTGATCAAGGCGTAATTTTGTACGCATCGCTCGCCGCGTTCACTGCGTCCATTGCGCTAAGTATTCGTCGAACGAAAACAAGGTGTCGATTAAACCAGAGATAGCTTTTACTGCGTTATTATTTAATTTGAGTTTGTTTTGGGCCGGTTTAGTTTCGTGTTCATAAGCTTTATTAGCATAAAAAGAAAGCGAGCGTAATTAACATCGTGGCGTCGTTAAACATCCCAGTTATTTTGTTTCTACTTATTTTTAAACCCAATACCTCCAGTGTAGCTTGCTATGATCTGGAACTCATGAGTATTATTCCAATTAGGAGAATATTGTCCACTAAGTTGTCACCTGTAATAATGAATGAATAATTATTCTTTACTAGTTGACCCGGCAAACGTTGTTCTGCCATATGAATAAATAAAAAGTAGCCTTTGTCCTTCTCTGAGGTTCAATCTATGACTATATTGAAATTCATCAAAATTGGTTCAGCGGTTTAGGTGTGAAAGCGTAACAAACAAAAAAACTCACTTTCGCATTTATAATATTAGTGAGGATTGTACAACTCAAAAATAAAATGCAACACAGATGAGAAACAAATAGCAAAGACAGAAAGAATAGCACAACAAATGGCGGCTTTAACGCTAAAACCGATTTTTATTTATTACTGAGGAACATCAAACAGGCTGACAGCCCATTTAACAGTGAGCAGTTATCGTCGCCTATAGATGGTTGCAATGCTAGGGGCACCGCAGACACGCTTGTGTCCACTAGGGGTATAAGAACCTGGGTTACTAATGTCGGAACACAACACAAACTTATTGTGCCGACATATGATCTTTACCAAGGGTGGTTGACATGTAGACGGGTTTGAGGTCCTACTGCGTAGCTAGAATGGGCTATTTTGTCACTTTTTACAGGCCGACCCCAGCCGCGCCCCTGCAGAGGAAAATGAGATTTCTTTCAGGCGACCTTAGGATGGATTGGAATTAAAAAACTCTAAGTGATGCGTTGCATTTCAATTACTTACTTATAATTGCATACAATACTTATATAGTATATAATAAAAAGTGAAATAAAAACTGATAAACAGCTTGTTAATCTTTTATTTCTTAGAAATTCCCAGCTGGCACTAAGCTTTTACACTATGACTGATTCTAATTGTGTGTTTTTTATTTACAATAAACAAGTCTTCAAAATTTGTAAAATATAATGTAATTATTATTCTAATTTATTTTATGAAGAATACTCATATAAAGTTATACATTAGAAAGTTACAAACATATTAAATTTTTGCTCTTCTAACTTTTTGTGTCGGCACATGTCAAATGTATCGCTGCTCCAATAATTTGGTGAATTCATCTGAATCATTGTAACGCGATATTTTCAAAGGAACGTCAAAGTCGCGAAGGCGTGAAAATTTACTAACCTATTAATTTATAAAGCATATTCGTATTCGTTAACAGTTGGTTGTCTTATCGCAATGAGTTGATTAATTATTTTTGTCGGTTGATAAATTCAACTAGTCGTAAGTTCAAATAGAATTGAAATGCAAAATATATTCTATAATTTAGATGGTAGACGTTTTTATTGGATTAATGACAATAATTCGCATTGTGTTATTTTTATTCATTTACAAGTCACACTGGACCACCGGGGTGCTGCACTAATTCAAACCTGAATAAATGATACGTCAGAGACAACAATGGGCGAATGAAGATGTCGTCGTGCAACCGTTGTACGCTTACGTTGCCGTACTTTGGTACATAATCGCTCAGGCATTTATGACAGAGGTTCTCAAATTATTTTTGATGAAAGGGCCCTCTCATATCATGTATATATATATATATATATATATATATATATATATATATATATATATATATATATATATATATATATATATATATATATATATATATATATATATATATATATATATATATATATTAGTAACAATGTTAAGTTTTAAACTGCACAGTATTTTTATGTTAAATTAATCACCATATTTTATTACAAATAAATATATTAGGACACATGCAAGGCCATCTAATCTGATTAGATCTGACTAGATGGCGCCGTTAGACTTGAAAGTAAGTAGCAGAGCACTTTTATTATGGGTACTAGCAAACTGATACGTTACTTAAGTACTTTTCGTTTGTAAATTCTAATACATACTCGTATTATACTAAACGCCCAGACACGGAACGACAACTGTACCCGCCACCTTCCTTTCGCAAGCATGCCGACATGCGATAGCCGCTTTACTACCGAGTTTTCCAAATAAATTGAAATTTCTCTGTAGCAATATTGAACTCTATATCGAAATTTGTATCGTAGCTTTAATAACTACGTCATAAATAAATTATAACTCGTAAGTAAATAAATTACAAAATTAATATAATAAATAATTGCTAGGATTTTTATCCAGTTTTATTGATAAGTTGATGGTTTTATGTGATCAATAGGTTTTGGTTACCAATAAATAGTTTAATGTAAAGTGCAACCCAACTGACTATATGGAAATATAAGCGAACTGACTGAAAATATTTTTGCTGGGGACCAGATACGACGCTTTGAAAACCTGTAATGATCTGGAGTGAGTTTTTTGCAAGTTATTGTAGCGATTTGGACAGATGTCACGGGCAGGGAATCCGCGGCAACAAAAGCGCCCCGGGGGCGCATTGTACCCGCTCAGACCTCCCCTAGCCACCAACATTAACGCTGACACCTCCAACATTTATTTTTGTATCAAAATAATTTTTTCAATTTATTTATTACTATATTCGCTTTATAACAATTATTGCCCTAAATGGTTTTTAATGTCCTTGTTTTGTAAGTATTTATTTATGTGATGAGGCCAATTCCACAGCTGCGATCGACCCTCCGACAGTATCTATTAACGAGACAAGATAAACTTTAAGTGAAGGGTCTCAAAAACTTTAAACGGTCTTTGAGCTGCGTGAAAAGTAACCTTTTAATTATAGTGCGATTGGGTCGATTCATTTGTCTGTTATCATTGTAATCTAAAAATACGGTTTTAGTCAATCTTTGTGTTATAAAATAAACGAACATATTAGGCACTTTAGGTGAGTTTTCAGCATTAAGACGTTTTCGGGTTTTATTTAAACATCACCTGTCAGTTGGTTTTACTCTCGGAGTTGGATACCTTGCAATCTTGATTTAAAGGAATATCCAAATATCATTTCATTTTTGAAATCAAATAAATAATATCTTGCACAGGCTATCACTACATGAAAATAAAACATTAGAGCATAAATATAAAATAATGGACAATTAGAACCGCAACGTGATAGCCTGAAATTGATTTTTTATTACTACTGTGTTATTCAATATTTATTATTAATAGCGCGTTCTTAGGAAATATAGAGTACAAGAGGGCGGTGAAGTTGCGATTTAAGCTTGCAGTGGTCACGGTGCGGCCGATGTGCGGTCAGGGGCGCTCCGCGTAGTGCTCACGGAGCGGGTGACAGCAGTGCGATTGAATCAATCACGGGGGCTCAATAATTGATCGCCGCCGAAGCATCGGGTATGCGCCGCACCGCTAAAATCCCAGTCCTAATTACCTCTCTCGCCCTCCACATGCTCACGGCTCATTAAGAGACGTCTGTTGTTTGTTCTCCTAATTAAAGCGGAGCTTTATCGGTCTCGGAACCCCGTCTAATTGATATCATTGCGAACGTTTACGATCATTGAATTACTCTGTCCGCGATGGCATCGGTTGCCGCCGAGTTCGGCAGTTAAACGTGACCGCACATTGTCTGTCTCTCCGCACCAATTGACATGTTTAATCCCAGTTTATTATTTATTTATTTACAACACACAGGACAAGCCGAGTTTAAGCCGATCACGTGATTCTACCTAACAAAATCAGTTTGTAATCTGCAAATTATAACGTATTCTCCGTAACCAGCCAATGAATAAAATTATCATAAATTAATAAACTTTTGTATGTATTCATGTAATTCTTCAACGTTACACTTAATTTCTAAACATTCGACAACATTATAATTATACTGTTCGCGTACATAATTAATGTTTTACCATAATTACTCATACAGCTATCAATGAAATGAGGTATTTATTGAACACAATATCACCATGAGAAAAAAACGCATACATAACGGCCACTGAACAACTTAATTTCTACTTATTGGCCATTAAATTTTCAATAATAAAAAACGCATAGAAGTGTACCTGATTAAGAACACAATATCATGCATAATAAAATAATATTAACCGATACTAAAAGAAACACACTCTCCTCTGAGTGGAAAATAACCAATTTCGTTAAATCACAATCTAGCAATTCTTTGATACCCGTGAAATTGCCGTAACGAAATAAATGTTAAATAAAACGTAAAATAAAATTATTGTGCCTCCACAAACAAATAATTGGAACGGGATCGTACATACCTAAACCGCCTGCGCCCGTCGCCGCTCGTTTTATAGCTTATTTGGGGGAAAGCTTTATTGAACATAGCCACGTTGCTTTCGATTTTTGTAAATAACATTCTTAAACACATAAGTATAAGATTTGAAATCGTTTACTCACCGCACGTTTCGTCACAACCGCGCTACGACGAATTACTTTTTCGTTTGTATTCGCTTTTTATCCACTTAGATTCATTCTTTTTAAACTATCAACCAGTCACTATTACATTATTCTAGCAGTACTCTAAAACTTTATTGGTTTGCGTGAATAAATTTCATTTGAGCAATCATTTTCAGTTTGTATTTTTATTTTCGTTGAAGGTAATATGAAAAATATTATTCATGTAGCCGGAAGTACCAAATTCTGAGTAATATTTTAATGGATTTTGTGGTGTAGAAAATGATGTAGCCTCTGAACTAAATAGTATTTAAGTAGCGTGCAGTAGCCAAATATTTGACTCGAGAGATGTGTGTGCATTGCTGATTTGGCAGGCCTCCGGGTCTGTGCGGCGCCCGAGGCGCTCCCAGGCGCAGCCTGGCGCCCACAACTCGGCGCATGCCAATGGGGTACAAGTTTATGAACCATCAAATAACTTATCACCGGTTTACTGCAATGAAATAAACGAGCCTTATTTATGAACCGCACTGATCACTCGTACGTGAACTTTGCCTTTTTTGTTCTAGGGTGGCTTGCATAGTTAGTGTTTATTTATGGATCTATCGAGGCGTGTGAGCAACGTTAATAGAGGGGATGGGCCCTTTCGCTACTGTTTGTATATATTTGGGGTCCACGTAATGAGTGTATCTCGCGCGCTGACTCGCGAACTCTGAGGAGAATTGATTAAAATGTTGTTAAACTAGTCTAAGGGAATACAGGGAGGGGACCAATTGGACCGAATAAGATTTTGCAGGCAATAAATGAGGTTTATTACGCCTCGGAGGTGACGTAATTAGTTTATTACTTATTACGACTTGTTGATACTTTTTGCTGTTTGTTCATTAATTTACAATTTCATCTAATTCAGTAGCCGATGAATATATGTGTACAGTATAATTTATACTGGTTGTATTTTCTTGGAGCAGATTATTATATTCGGGGCTTGTAAACGAATGGTGTGATGCCTTTTAAATGATTGACGATTTTTGAACTGAATATTTTGACATTCGCTTCTGCAAGAATTATTAGCGACATCTATCGCGGATATTCGAATGTATTTCTGGTTAAAAAGTCTCACGGATGAGCATCGATATATGTACATACAACGTACTAGTTATAATCTATACTATTTTCATCAACTTCTTCTTCTTTTCCTTAGCCCAAACTATGTGGGGTCAGCACAACATGATCTCTCCTTCTACTCTATTCGTCAACTGAACATTCACGCCTTTTTTTGCCATATCATCTTTTACAAAATCCATCCCACTTTTCTTTGGTCGAACCCTACTTTTGTATCACTCTACTCTCATTTCTAGAATCATGTGTATAATAAATCATGATCCAAACCTTGGACTGTGTTGGAAGATCCCTTAAACCACTAAAATTTAATACAAATATTGATTAGTACAAAATGTACCTTTGTATAATATTCTTCGATCGTATCTCATATCGATAGTATCTCTCTAATGGATAGTTGTTTTAATTTATCAATCTGATCAATTTATCTGTCTATTTACTTATCATAAATAATAATTGTATTTCATTGATTTATACGATTGTACAATTAATAATTTCTTAAGTTATACTTTATATTATACTTAAAATTTTACTTTACATTTAGACATTTAGACCCATCCATTACCTATAACTAAAAGCTAATGGAATACTTCTTTCCTTAATTTACAAACAACTTCGTACGGTTTTCCTCTTGTACTGTGGCAATCAGGCAGCAGGCTTGCATCGACAGTACTCAGTAAAGTATCTTCTTCCATCCATTTTTATTCTGTATTCTGCTATATTAAGTAGTTTCAAAATGAGTAGTTTATGAAGAAATTGAAAATAAAGTACTTCTAAAAAGCATAAAAAAATAGGAAATTGCTTTTGGCAGCCACATCACCTATCTGTAGACACCTCTAATAAAGTAATGAACCATACCCTTGTTAAGGTACATTATTACTGAAGTTAAGCAGAAACAAGTTGCTATAACATCAGCGCCTGTTTCCTTCTAGGCCGGAGATTCAGTGACAGTCAACTAAATCTAATGCATCTACTTGCCTTTATATATTTCTTTATTGGTGAGGAACATCAGACAGGCTGATGGTCCACTTACAGTAAGCGGTCACCTATGGATGTTTGCGACGCTAGGGGCACGGTGAACACGCTGCTAACGGGAGAGGGTTATTAAAACCGGCCTACTATCAAGTGAAAGTTCGTCATCAATAAAAATAAAAACACGTACACTGGACAAGTATAGAACCCTCACCTTCGGAGGTGTTCCGACGTTGCGTTAGCCGTTACGCCACTATTACGCCATCATTAAATATACTGGTCAAACGATCCAGTTAGGCAGGTCCAATTTCGCGAAAGAGGTCACTCATCGAATCCAACTCGGATGGGCAGCGTTCGGGAAGCTCCGTAAAATCTTTTCGTCCCAAATACCGCAGTGTCTCAAGACGAAGGTTTTTAACCAATGTGTGTTGCCAGTGATGACATACGGAACGCAGACGTGGTCGCTAACTATGGGCCTTATGAGAAAGCTCATGGTCGCTCAGAGGGCAATGGAGAGGGCTATGCTCGGAGTTTCCCTGCGAGATCGAATCAGAAATGAGGAGATTCGCAGGAGAACCAAAGTAACCGACATAGCCCGGATGATTGCAAAACTGAAGTGGCAGTGGGCTGGGCACATAGCTCGAAGGACTGATGGCCGTTGGGGCAGAAAAGTACTCGAATGGCGACCGCGTACCGGAAGACGCAATGTTGGTAGGCCCCGCACAAGATGGACCGATGATCTGGTCAAGATCGCCGGAATAGGTTGGATGAGGGCAGCGCAGGACCGATCATCGTGGAGATCTTTGGGGGAGGCCTTTGTCCAGCAGTGGGCGTCTTCCGGCTGAAATGATGATGAAATATACTTGAATCATGATTTAATACTATAAAGACAAAACGTGTGAAGCTTGTTAATAATTTCCATAGTAAAAATTAAGAAAAATTGTTTTCTGTTTGTTTATGACGTTTGGACATAATATGTTGTAGCTTTCGAAACTTCATTTAAAACATATCTGAACTTGGCGAATCACTGTATCGAATCGACTTCAGTTTACAATAAAGCTGCATTGAGGTGTCGGTAATGATGTTTGCAACTCCCAACAACCCCGCACATGAAAAGGCAATAATAACCTCGGTCATTAACATTGATGTAGGCACGTGCTTCTCGGATCGGCTGGCTAATGTCGGGGGCGAATCGGCCATCAGTCATAGTTAACTCCGTGAGGGTACGCCTCTGTCACCGGCAGGAAAAGGAACAATTTTTATCTCAGAGCCACAAAAGAGTTGGCAACGCGAATTTGTCATTGGCTTACGTTGGGGGACGGCACTCGAAGAACTGTAATGTTTACTCGTGTACTGATGGATATTAATGATGTGGTAATCATTTACTATACTGCCCCTTGTCTTAGTTCTTATTCCAAAATAGCTCTCGCGTAGGATTTCTTCATATTATTCATTGTCATTTTAATATTATATCTAAAAGTAGTGGCATTAAATTTGTTGTGTAAAAATAATCTGTCGTTTCTACACAACTGATACTGATGTAGTTCTGGCTTTAGAATAGATGCAATACAGAAATGATTGAGTAAGCTATTGAAAGAGCCATTAAAATATAAGGTAAAAATAGAGTTCCCCGACTGGCTCCTATAGTATAATGAGGCAAATGACTCCTTTTGATACCTTACACTAACGAATGCAATTTTCTTCTATTTTCTTCTTCGCAACTTCGCAAGTCCAGAATAATTATGAACTGCTTTATACTTCATAAAGAATAGAAATGAATACCTATCGCAAGATTTCTCCGTGCAGGGGCGGAGAAAGAATACTAGCCTCTGCGGCCGGTGTCGGCCTGTCGTAAAAGGCGACAAAACAACCCACCCTAGCTACGTAGTAGGGCCTCAAGCCCGTCTGGATGGCGACCATCTTTGATCTTACCGCCATAATAACCTTGTCTTGTGTTCCGGCATTAGTGATCCAAGTTCCTGTACTCTTATGGGACAGCAGCGTGTTCGCGATGCAACTGGCGTTGCAAACACCCATAGGCGACGGTAACTGCAAAATTCTAAGCGGGCCGTCAGCCTGTCTGCGGCAGTAAAAAATATAAAAAAAGATTCATAATTTTTAACATCTAAAATCGCGCATGTCAGTAGAAAAAATTAACTAAGGTGCTTTTTAAAAGGTTATAATAGGTGATTTTTCCTGATCTTTGTTTCAGTTACATTTTAAATTAATTGATGACTTGTAATTGGATTGTAATGGATTTATTTGTACAATTAGCCGAATTAATAATGTTAAAGTACAATTACTTATATTTTATTATCTTTGATATAAACATCCATAATCAACGCGTGTGCAAATGAAATATTAATTAAATTTTATTGTTTAAGATATGTAGATTTCTTAAATAATATTTTTATTTTTAGTTCTGAAAGTTTCCCGGTACGTTCTGTCCTTGCTATTAAAAAAAACATTTTCGTATATTTGTCTGTCTGTAGACCAATTGCATGACAAAGATCTGATGTTTATCTTACGTCATTAAACGACGTTCTAGAACACGTTATGTTGACACATCTATTATGTGTTTATTGTATAAATATTTTCAGTCTTTACGAAATATTTTGTCCTCGTTGGCTCATGTGATTGGTTGACGAATCATATAGGAGTTTTTCATGTTTAACGATAACCAAACAGTAGACTTGTGGGAAAATAAAAGGTATTCGTAAACATTTCATGTTAGTATGTTATATGAAATATTATAATTAATAAATAGATCTATATAACGACACTTAACAGAATAAGAATTTTTCGGCGTTATAGAGAGTGGTCGTTAAATGGAGCGAAATATATTAAATTATTTTACTATTCTAATATGTAATATGTATGTATTTACTAATATAGTTTATACATATACCACTCATTGCGTATAGTCTGTTAACTTCGTCTGATGTTTTTTTTGCTTCAATATTTTAATTGTATTTTCATATTTACGAGTATTTTAGTCATATCTGGAGTTACTGCCGGATCAACTTGATTCAATATGTTTTGACTTAATCAGTCGAAGTACCTAAATAAGTGTTTATTAGATAATAAAACAGCAACCAAAAGGACGCTGCAGTTCTTATGTGTTTCGGCAACTTAGAAAGTACTACTTAATGATTTATAATGTCGTATTGTTGTCGTTAAATAAACTGAGTGTGACGCTATATAGAGTGTATTATTGTATAGAAAATAAGATAAACTAACCAGTCAAGTAATACCGACGTTTTAAGGACTTTGTTGTTAAATTGAGTGACACTATAAAGAGTTTACATTGTAACTATATATACTGGGACAATTCACACAACGCGATCTAGTCCCAAAATAACAAAGTACTTGTGTTATGAGTACAAGATAATTAATATACTACATAGATACTTTTCTTTTGTAAATAAATACATATTATACATAAACACCAAGACGCGAGATTGTAATCGAACCTGTGACCTCCGCAAGCGTACTAAAGTGCGTTAGCCTCTACGCCACAGAGGTCGTCAAATAATTCAACTACATAGCCACTACTACTAACTAAGTTGTTTTGAATACATTGCAATATAGGTTATCAGTTACTTGCCATTTCCTTGAATTAATTATGTGTTGTACTTCGTTTTTAGTAAAAAACTACAAGGTCTTCTAAGCATTAAATTTGAAACTCTTAGCCATAAAGCTTTAAGCAAACATTTTGTCATTACTGTCTTGAATTTTTTAATTTTATTTACGAATTTGGAAGCCGCTTACAACATAAATACTAACAATCACTTAAAATCATTGACAACCAAGTATGAATAAGTTTAGCCCGATTATATAAGAACATTGAACAACATGCAAATGTTTGTTTGAATCAAAACAAACTGATATATCACAAACATTTTTAAACAGAGGGGACAAATGAACTTGCTCTTTTTATTCAGTTACCCCCCAACATCTCCATACGTATCATACTGCTTTCGTTTTATCACCAAGGGACCCAAAGCCAAACAGGGGTACCGAGTCCCACTGAGACTCGGAATCGTTCACACTTTTAATTTAGTTGCTCCTAAACTCTTAATGCACGGGTGAGGAGGGTATCCCTGTTAAACAACTATCACTGAATAAGGGTCTGTTGAGCCTTAATAGTTTTCCCCTCACATACATTATGCAAATACGTCGTGATATGTCATCTAGTACACTTGGGGCTCTTATTTTGTTTATGAGTTAATTCTTTTTTATTAAGTTAGCTTTAATTAAATTCGAGGCTCGAATTACATTCGAGCGATTTGGTGTGGGTTTATTAGATAACATATTTTGTCATTTTATAATGACTATTGGCTGTCTGACTATTCGTAGATGACTCAAAGTTCGTGATATTGTGGACTAGACATATAGACAGTAAAGACTCTTCACAAAAAAATAACATGCGTGCACGCAAGAAGTTATACTTATTTGGCGTACGTAATAGAACAAAAATAGCTAAAGATTTCTCGTATGTACCACTCTTTGTTTGAAAATGCACTTAAAATATTTTTAAGACAAAAGTCACTTCTATCTCGAATTTTTTAAAGTTAAAATCATATACACATATACATACATACACCCATGTATATTTATGAATATTTTTTTATCTCCACGGTTTTTTTATTACTGTGAAACAGCAGACAGGCTGACGACCCACTTAGAATTAGTGGCCCAAGTTCCTGCAAACACCCATAGGCGACGGTAACTGCTAAATTCTAAGCAGGCCGTCACCCTGTCTGCTGTCCTACAGCAATAAAAAAAAGGCTGACTCTGGCCGCAGAGTTCAGTATTCTTTCTCCGCCCCTGCACGGATATAATACACATATTGTGGACTTGTCAATATTTGAGAAATTACTCTGAATATAGCAACAAGATTTAACAGAAACTTTAGAGACAGTTATCTAACGTAAGTTATATCAAGTTACTTTTTGGATATCTGCTCAAATTTGTTTTAAAGGCGCCTAAAGAAGTATAACTTCAAAAATAAACAGAAAATACGATGCAAATGATGAAATAAAATTCTGCGACAAAATTAAATTGTGTACACGTATTATTTTTATATGTTAGCAATGATGGCTATGCATTGACCAGTTAATTTACAAAATAGGTCGAAATATTTGGATATTTAACGAGTTCAGAAAATAATTATTATCTGCTCACCATTTGACAGATTGAATACATTGTCAATGATGTAACATAATTATAAGGTAATCATGATTGTTGTTGGCATTTTCATAATAGAATTTCAATTAACGCTTGACACATTAGTCTCCTATTTGTCTCGTCGTCTCTTTTTGCCAGCGGTAATTAACTATTCAGAATGTAAAGCCTAAGATTTCTGACGTTAGCCACAAATTAATAAAGAACTATTATGTGACAATTCATGCTTGTACCATCTAGTCTCTTAGTAAAAACAGTGCGCTTGTACAACGGGCACTAGACAAATGATATAAATTTGTTAATAAATTCATATTATACACAAATACCTACGCGTGCGACAATCGAGCCCAACACTTTCGTAGTCGTATGGACGTGCAACAGTTGCGCCACTTTCAACTCTACTCTTGAGTCTATAATTTCTTTCTAATTAATTTAGCAGTAGACTAATTTGTGAATCGATCATTCTCGAATCCACTTGAATATACAGAATAAATTTCATAAAAATCGGTCCTGTCATTTAGGAAGAGTTCATTTACATACACACGCATAGAATAAGATGTAAAGATATACATCTTATTCTATTCTATAGGTATAGATTTATCCTTAACACCTTGGTTCCGAAATATAAGAAAAAGTTTAAACGTAATGAAACACCTATCAAGATAGATAGATAACGCGGGCTTTATGCTATGAAATAAACTGTATCAAAAATGTATTGAATGTGTATCGATGTTAAGCGAGTGTGTTGTGTTGGCTTATTGTGCGGTGCAATGTTTCAGAGCAACCCTTACGCGCTGAAGGAGGGCGGCGGTGAGATGTCGGCTTGGACGTCCGCCGGGCTGCAGCCCTCCGGCGGCTACTACCCCTACGACCCGACCCTGGCTGCATACGGGTAAGTCCCCAAGGCCCGTAGCCCCAACGCCAGGCCGCCACTTTAGATAAAGCCCGCGCGCGCCCGGATTAACATAATACCACCCTATCGAGACTTATCTCTCTAATAGATTGCATTGCGAAAGGCTCATGTTTGTATTTGGCGACTCGCTTTGACTTTTATAAATTCTTTCATTTTGTGCACATGTATCCCTTCTGATACAAAAGTAATCCGGCACGTTTCTGTGAGTGATAACATTTTCACTGGACTTCGTAATTGTTTGAAAATAAACCAACAATTTAACATTATAATTTAAAACAACATCGTATAATTGTCATAAAATATCTCAGCTGTCAATGAGATCACACGTTTTGAGAATAATGACCGGTATCGAATATCATATTTGTATATTGTCAAATCGAATGTCACTACATAGTTATTCATTCATGAGAAGTTTTGTTGTGGGCTTTTGGTCCATCAAAATTTAATAACATACATCTAGACAAACAAACGTTGTCGTATTCCAATAGTAATAATTTTTATGCAAACAAATATTTATGAATAATTTTATGAAAATACCAATAAATTCTTTACATACCGTTGTCTTACAACTAAGTAGTGTGTAAATATCTTAATAGTTCTCGTTTTTCTTTAAATTGATATATCATTCGAGATGTAGTTTTAACAATAACCTCGTCATATCCAATTAAAACTAGTGTTTTATAAAAACTCAAACTGCGCATCCTGCATATCGATTGTAATGTAGACAAAATTGTTTTAACCATTATTATAAATGGAATATAACACTTGTATTTGTGTATTATTTGCGATGAACGGAATGCAATTGACATCACAGGATAGTTAATTGTGACAAAGGAATGCGATTAGTCCATTAATTTAAAAACAATCCGTGAGATTTTGTTATTGCAGTGCATACACAGGGGTCTGTGCTAGACAGAGCATGTTGGCATTGATGGACAAATGACCGAGCAACCACTCCCGGTTGTACGCCATCCTATTCCGACACACATATACCCGCGAGTCTGACGGAGACGAATGGCGACACATCCATTCGCGTTAACCACTGATTAATTCAGTTTTTTCCGTAGCGCGAACGCCACATTCTGCTTTAACGTTTTTGAAAAATTTAAAACCCGTCAGACTTGTTAAACATAAAGGAAGAGTAGGAATGGTAAGATTTTTCATAAAGCGATTCAATGTTTTAGTTGTGAACGTATAAAATCGGCAGCGCCAGTCAAAACAGTGTCATAACAATGTATAATGCGGACGCATCAATTAAATATACGTTTCACGGCGCACTTGAAATTTATCCGACCATGAATCACGTTGGAACTGCCTGGAAATAAAAACAAATCATGATACATCAAAGCGGAGTTATGCTGACAATTCGGCTGCGCTCGACTTAATATATAGCAGGCGGTGCGTTATAATCTAAAAATAATTAGAGGCGACATTAGTTTTTATGCGTAAAAAAGAAGCGGCGGTTGAATCGGGACGGGATAGGGACTCGCACGGAAATACCCAGTGATATATGGCGCCCCCGACGCCCGCACACAATTGTTCACTATTGTCGTGCATAGGATGCTCTACAACTGACAGACTATAGGTTAAACTTACAAAGACGAAAATAGCCATCGAAACAAATGGGCGCTGAAACAGCAACTCTACAAATATAATTTATTTGCGCTAATTAAATTTGTATCCGAGCATTGTATGCATTTGGAATTAATATCTTCATAAGAGGCTCGTAAATGTTACCACGATAAGTCAGCTGGATACAAATAAATAGCAAGGGAGTGAGTACCGTGAAAAACGCACATAAGCAACAAAACTTGGCGGTGACGTACTCGAGTTAAGTACCGTTGGAGTATTATTCGGAACAGCCTGTAATCTGCCACGCCCCGCGCCTGTCGTGCGCTGAAATGAAAAATTACTCAGCTATTTTTAACACAAGTCTCCCGAGCACAGAAAACGTACAAAAATTAGAGAAAAGAGAGAAGGGAGCACTTGTATCGCACCATTGAGATCAAAATACGCAGGAAATTACCGAGCCCGGAGCGCGACACTCGACGAGCGTTCTCCGGGATTATTTGTGTGCCAACCATTTGGGTTGTTACATTTTAAATAAAGCCAGCAACGAGGGCTTGTTAACGAGATGCGCTATTTAAATTATGCTTATATTTTTCAACATAACAATAAGCTATCGGACGTAAATGTTATAACTGAATGAAGTAAATGGGTACTGCATTGTATCAATTTGACTAGAGCAATACCGTTAGGTATCTAAATGATAGTATATCTACAGTTTGATATTATACATAAATATTGTCTATTTTGTTGTGTGTTATACATTCATGCTTTTTCTTTCTTTCTTTTCTAAACTCAAGTCCTCTTAGACTATTGACTTTATTCATTTTTGTTTAACTTGGACTCATTCTGGGTAGAACGTAAGTGTATGTAAAATACAGAACTTATAAACAATCCCTAAAAATACGTAATGTTTGTAGTTCTGTCAAAATTTTGGAATATAAACTTACTTCATGTATTTTGAAAATTAATCAAGAGGAAACTTCATAAAAAAACAGAAATACTTACAACCAATGCTAATAACATCAGCAAGCATAATTACGTTTGCTGTCCACGCCTTTTTGGAAAAACAGAACCGTGTCTTTCTTTGGTGACGAGCAAAGGAATAAAATCTCTGTTGATTGTTCAGCACCGTAAAAATGAGTTGGCATTACTATATTAACTATAGTCGAAAGAAGATAAGAAGAAGACTAATATTGGAGAGAAAACGGTGATAATCAACAAAGAATGAGTTCTCAGTTATTTACATTAAGTATCTTCTCACTATGTCCCAGAAGAATACGTTTCATAAGCAATCTTTTGCGAATGGGATTTAAATTGGGAGTTCGAAGTAGTACCAGTAGTAGTGGGCACCATGTAGTGACGGACTAAACTGTAACGGCTTCTAAGGCTAATTGTAGTCAACCTAGTGATATAGATACGTCATATAGAGCTAAGTCACGAACGGCGGCGACGTTTCGACTTGTTCCTTACAAGTAGAGTACAGCTACAAGCTATAATTGCAGAATGGGTAACTGAATAAGTAATGGGGACTGATTATGATTCAGTAACCTTTCCCGGGCAGTTAAGTTAGAATGGGATCAAATAAAGCAGCAAACTTAGTTCGACGTAAACTTCATATTTGTCAACTTAAGTACTAACAACTTAAGTATATAACATATGTTCTTTTTTTTTACAACCAATTTGACGACCTCCATGACGTGATGACTTTGAATGTCAAAACGCCTGTAATGTGCACGCATTTTATTTATCTATACTACTATTATAAAGAGGAAAGATTTGATTGTTTGTTTGTTTGTTTGTTTGCTTTGAATAGGCTCCGAAACTACTGACCCGATTTAAAAAATTCTTTCATTGTTGGGAAGCTACACTATCCCCGGGTGACATAGGCTATATTATATTTTCAAAAAAATTAGGGATCCTTACTAAAACTCCAATAATGTAACCCAAAGTGTAAAAAAATTACCTAAAATATTATTTAAATCGCGTGCGTTGCGAAAACTATTGATGATAGAATAAAATAATGTACTACAACTTTGTAGAACACATCATTATTTACAAAAAGTGTCGCGACAGCATATGTCTAACTATTATAGTTATGTCACAATAAGTGTTCTTTTATTTTAAAAATTTAATTGAAATGCCGCCCCTAGAAAAGGCTCTTTATTTGGATCTTGGTATTAATCCTTATCAAAATAAATTACTTCATATTTAAAACTGTTTCCATACCTTAATATAACTCTTTGAATTATTCAATTCAGATATTCCATTCGAAAGATATCATGAGTTTAAAAATGTAAGTATTAGAAAAATGTTGCGTGGTAGCCGCTCACCCTGTTCGGCTAGCTAGGCAGCACCTTATGCAATGTAGGCGTGCGTCACTGGGGTTTTTACAAAAATTTGACTTATTAAAAAATAACGAAAAATAAATAAAAAGTAATAACAAAAAAATCATTAAAATAAAAACTCATTAAAATAGAAATAATAAAAAATCATTAAAATAGAAATAATAATATTCAAACTTTCTTTATAATTTTATTTTTTTATTAACCTGACGCAAATAGAAGGGTATGCCCTCAGGGGCGCTCCTCTGTCCGAGGAGTGCACGGGTGTGCGTACCCGAGGTGCCTGAGCATCCGTCGCTTCACTCCCCTCTCCGTTCGAGGCGACAGAGTCCTACCTTTCTTTCCGTCTACCTCTTACATCCTTTCCAACTTAGCTCTCTGTTCGTGGCGTGGTCCCCGGTGGGATGGTTGCGAATACTGATTGGGGTCCCGGGTTCTACCCTGGGACCTGATTTGGTAGTCGAAACCATGCCTATTTCGACTGCGCCTGCACAGAGAGTGTTCCCGGGGCGGGAATTGCATCCTCGCTGTCGGTTGGTCTTGCTGGGCAGGCTACGACGTCAGGCGGCTCTGCTTTTTCTGGAGTGTCGTCTGGTAGTCGTACCCACGCCTGACTAGCACGCGACGGGGATGGTAGTCCCGTCCGGAATTGGCCGCGGCCCTGTCGCTCCCGGCCCTGGTTCTGTCCATGGTCGGGGGCGATCCTGGATGGACGGCCGTCGCCTCCTTTTGCGAGGCAGTAGTGTCTGCAAGGGAGGCGGCGGAACGGGAGCGGGAGTCCGCCACCGCACTCCCCTCCCGCCAACGTAGGCCGCGTCGTCGGCGCCGGAGGGCGGGCAACGATCTCCGGCCGCCGTAGAAAGCGGGGGAGGATCCACCGCCCGTAATATTGCCGCGAAGGAGAAGGCCGCGTGCTGTTCCGCAGCCCCCCTCAACTCCTAGAGTTGTTATAAGAGAGCGCCGGGGGGACGAAACCCTGACCCCCTGGCGCCAGCGCTTTAGAAGGGGCCCGCTTTAAGACAAAGCGTGGGCCGGCGCCGGCCCGGGCCACGAGATCGGCAGGCCATATATCCGTGGGCCCGGGCGTAGGCGATAGGAGAACAGCGGGGTTTTTTAGTGGGTAGTCGGATGGTCGAACATCTTTTCCGGAGTCCCTTATATCCCTCGGTCCCTACGGACCGGGGAACCCGTCAAGAGAGGTTTTTCCCCGAGACCGAAAAAAAATAGAAGGGTTTAATTTTAAATTTTTTGTTAAATACCCGTGCGAAGCTGGGACGGGCTGCTAGTATTACATAACTTGGTAATATATAACACTAGCTGACCCGGCAAACGTTGTTCTGCCATATAAATAATAAAATGTCAAAAAATTAAAAAAAAATTGCGGGTGGGTCACCCCTAACATTTAGGGGGATGAAAATAGATGTTGGCCGATTCTCAGACCTACTCAATATGCTCACAAAATTTCATGAGAATCGGTCAAGCCGTTTCGGAGGAGTATGGCAACGAAAACTGTGACACGAGAATTTTAAATATATAACATATATTTAATAACAGAATAAACGTTTACAAGTACTAAATATAACAGTTGTTGTTGTTTATATAGTACCCACAACACAAGCACTGCGCTCATTACTTTGGGAGTAAACATATCTGTACGAATTGTCACAATACATGTATTGTATGGTATGGTCATGAAATGCGTAGCGAAAAATACCACGTAACAAGGAAAATGCTAGAAATGAGAGTGGATGCATACAAAAGGAGGGGTAAACCAAACAAAAGATGGATGGATTGCTTAAAAGATGATATGGAGAAAAACATAGTTTGGGATAAGGGCCGGACCTGTCGCTCCCGGCCCTGGTTCGATCCATGGTCGGGGCCACGTGCTGTTCCGCGGCTCCCCTCAAATCCTAGAGTTGTTACAGGAGAGCGCCGGGGGGACGAAACCTGACCCCCTAGCGCCAACACTTTAGAAGAGGCCCGCCTTAAGTCAAAGGGCGGGCCAGCGGCGGCCCGGGCCACGAGATCGGCAGGCCACATATCCGTAGGCCCGGGCGTAGGCGATAGGAGAACAGCGGGATTTTTAGTGGGTAGTCGGATGGCCGAACATCTTTACCGGAGTCCCACATATCCCTCTGTCGCCCCGGGCCGGTGGAACCCGTCAAGAGAGGTTTTTCCCCGAGACCAAAAAAAATGGAAGAAGAATAAGATTTATTGGTTTCATGCCGGTTGATGTTTGACATCTTCGGAATATCAATTGCTCTGTTATGCCATAGAAGATTTCCAAGTGTCGCAATTCTTAGCACTATCGAGGCGCCAAATTTTTGGATTTCAAACACGTCCCTACAGTCAAAACTGGGAGCTACCTCGCTAATATGTGCACAGAATTCAACAAAAATACGCTCGCCTGTGAGCTCTCGAATAAAAACGGAAATTCTAATCGCTGATTTCTGTAGCAGTAATTGGGATGCTTACACTGCATAATAACCTTACCAATAAACATACTGTAAAGCAAGTGTCTGTCTTTCCAAGTGTGCAACCTTCCCTTGGACTACAGTACCTTCTAACTGACCGAAACCACACGGCCAAACCACGGAACTAGGCTAATACCTGTGTTTTATTTAATTTATAATTAGCCCGAGTCTCCGCGGGGTAGATCAATCTTCCATATGTCGACGACTGAAGGTGACATTGTCAGTAATTTGTCATTAATTTTGGTCGTGGCCAGCTGACATAAGCGGTTGAAAACTTCCTTGTAATAGCCAAATAGAGACTATAAATAATGTCAATTAATTTACTTATTACTTAATTAACAATGTTGTATTGTACTATTTCAAAAATTAATATAATTAAGGTATTAAATTAATAGGTCGCTGAAAAATAATTATGTTTTTTGGTAAGTGTATGTATTAGTAGTTAATTAAATGATAATTAATATATCATCCAAGTAGTAAAACCCTGTAGCAATTGGTCTCTAGAGTCCTTCCGACTATCACTGTAGTGATGGTAGCGAGCCAAACCGGTAGGGATGGGAAATACCGGCCTCTGTAGTAATACTCATGCCCGTGAATAGGGTGCGCCATGCCCCTGAATCACACTGCGTGAGGATAAAGATGCTGAGGAATATCAAGCACCTGGCTTTAATGAAGCCCACGGTGGCTGGTGTCAGTTTAGGTCGTGGTCAGAGTAAACTGACGTCCTGCGGTCCGGCGTTTAAAGGGAGCGTGGGAACCTAGGTGGTTTTCATAAGTATATCATACTGAGTAGTCATCAATAGACGGAGACGCATGGGTGCATTGCACGGGAACCTCACACTACCCTGCTATATGTGGAAACATAATACGTATGTACATAAAACCTATAGCACTACTGGCTTGACAAGGGACAAGATAATATCAAATGCGACCCAATTAAGGAATATTTTAAGAGCTTTAATTAATGTTATAAACACTAAATATTATATTTTATCTATCAAAACCAACCTGTGCGCAGTTGGAACTTTATTTTTTTCTGGAACCTTAAGAAAACAAAACAAACATAATTAGAGGTTATAGTAGTATTGTGAATTGGTTATTACGTAGCGGTTATCTGTATATTCCTTTATTATAATCCAAAAGGCATTTTATACTATTATATAGCTGTAATTTGGATATACATATAATTAAGATTATAATAATTACGTAGAAAATATAAATATAAATTATATTTATCATCTATACAGTAAATTATCTAAATATTTGAGTAGTAATACAAATTTGAGATATGTTACATTTTTATTACAACTCGCAGAGCACGTGTAATAAGGGAAATATAAAATACTAGCTGACCCGGCAAACGTTGTTCTGCCATATAAATAATAAAATGTCAAAAAAAAAATTTGGGGGTGGGTCACCCCTAACATTTAGGGGGATGAAAAATAGATGCTGGTCGATTCTCATAGATACCGGATAAGCACAAAAAATTTCATCAAAATCGGTCAAGCCGTTTCGGAGGAGTATGGCAACGAAAACTGTGACACGAGAATTTTATATATTAGATACAGCCAATTGAAGTGACAGGCTGTTAGAGCTATAAAATTTTTTTATAACATCAACAAAAAAAATTCTATATAATTGTTAGTATTAATTAGATGAAAAATTTGTTCAAATATGACAATATATTGACAGTAATCGATAATAACATCACTTTTAAACATTTAAATAGTGTCATCAAAAGTAATCAGAAGAACGAAATAATGCAATGATAATGAAACTTTAATAAAGCATTTAAATAACAAAAAATCATAGATATTACAGTTATTAGACCGCAGCGAATAGTATTTTATAAAGTAAATCAAATGTTAATAGAGTCGTAATGGTATTGAAGTGCACATAAACTTAATTGCCGTGAACCGATGCGCCGGAGTCTCACGCCTTGCAATAATGATCTGTAACTAATTGCTTAAATAACAATAATGTGTCAGATATCGATAACCTAATTACTCATAATTCCTCCTCTAATAAATCCAATTCCAATCGATTACAATTTGGCATTTGCTTTATTTGTTACACTTGTGTTAAACTAACAATACGCATGCTTCTTTTAAACTAACCTTCCAAAAAAAGTGAGTTGGAGGGTCGAAGGACGAGATGAGGTATCTTAAGGAGATTGTAAGACAATCTTAATAACAGTTAGGATTTAAATATAAATCGTATATTATTCGTATATGAATACACATAACCAGTAGTAGATTAAAAATTATTAAAAACCAGCACATGAAGACACTTCTCCTGTCATCAAGCTCATCAAGAGGTTCTTTTGGATCTGACAGAAGTATATGGTCACTAAAAGTGATTATGAGTTTCACGCTGATTGTGCGCTGAGTACAACGTTTTTGCCTCAGAAAATTTCAAGAAGAAATATACAAAGCAGAAGATTTTGTCTGCATTTCATGGTGTTGGATTGATACAGCGGTTGAACTTTAAGATACTAGAAATAACTCGAGATACGTGTACTGCAATTCCGGTACCGAGATCGACTGCGGTTAGCGACACTGAGAAGCCATTTAGTTTCGCGGTATACCAGGGAACCCTCTTTAGTCTATTTCTTTTCAATATACGTCTTGTTGGGACGCGACAAGGATTCAAATTAGCTGCTTCCATTTGCTTCGATAATAGTTGGAGAGAATGGGAAAGATTGCGTCGAAAATTGTCACATTTTAACCAAGATTCATATATGTATCAGATACAACTGTAGGAAATTTGTCTATATTGATATGCTTTATGGAAAAAAAACAGTTATGTGACGAACAAATGTGCATAGTTAAGAGCAGCTTCGAAAATAATACTAACACGGACACAATAGAGCTATGTAAAGTGGAGGAGAAAATGTAAGAGAGTAACATGAGGTACTTAGTGAAAATTTTGGTCATAAATTCATAATATGATTTAGACTTATTGGCTTAGGTAACTTGTAATCTCTAAAAATGAGTAGTAATATCTGTGCAGAGGCGGGGAAAGAATACTAACCTCTACGGCCTGTCGTAAAAGACAACAAAACAACCCACCCTAGCTAGCTACGTGGTGCCCAATCCAAGCCCGTCTGGATGGCGACCACCTTTGGTCGTAGGTGTGTCGCCATAATTTTATGTTGCGTTCCGGTATTAGTGACCCAAGTTCCTATATTCTTATGGGACGACAGCGTGTTCGCGATGACACTGATGTTGATAACACCTATAAGCGACGGTAACTGCTAAATTCTAAGTGGGCCATGCCTGTCCGCTGTCCTACAGCAATAAAAAAAATTATAACACTATTAAATAGGTTGATTGAATATACGCTGAGTAAAATAAAAACGTTATAGATTTTATTTTGATTGTATTAATGTAATGCAGTGTAGCGGTTTTTAGTTTCAAATAATCTAAGAGCATAAACTACGTGGAGTCATCAATAATATATATACATTGATATTACTTATGTATGCACAAATTAATGTTAATAGACAAATGACGAATAAAAATATAATCCATCATAAAAGACTTCTTCATTTGACTATAGATATCATCGTTATGGTAACTAAGTGAATAGATGAAAATATAAATAATCAAAGTGAATGTAATAGGAGAGAAGACTTAAAAAAAGATGGTTTGATTACATGTAAAATAATACAGACTAAGAAAGACGTGATTCGAGACGTGAATTAGAAACGAAAATAGGCCTACCTTAAATCAAAAATGCACTTGTGTCGCTGAAGCCAATCATATGAATAAATAATATAGATATAATAGTAGGATCAAAAATTTTGAAAGAATGGTTCACGTTACGTCTCCCTTACTTTCCTATTAACGTGCTCTGGGCATACATAATTAAAAATACTGATTATCTCCCTACTTAATCGGAACCCACCTGCCACGTAACCGCAAAAGGTCAGTGAATTAAGCTGCACGTATTGAAAATAAAATTAAATATATTTGTCACAATCGATACCCGGTGAAGATAAATTTATAAATTAGGGTTGGCATTGACTTTAATTTAATAAATATTTTATGATGTCTAGCTACGGAATTTTTGAAGCTATTCCACATTGTTAAATAATAGTTTTTCTCTAGTACTCTGTTTTGGGGCTTCATTTTGTTGGCGTCCCAACCACACAACAAACACAACTTTCAATTAAGATCTGTCAAGAGGCAATATTTATGTTTCTGCACCATGAGTCTTCCCAATCTTGAGCAAAGAGTTGCAGTAAATAATTGTAAGTAACATGTGGCAAAATTTACTTCCTATCTTTATGTTACATAATGTGTGGTCGGAACAACATATTCTTCCACGAAAGCGACTGATCCCGGACCTCTGAATCAAAAAGTAAAAGATGACCTTCTTTTCCATTAGAGCTAACAGGTGTTTTTTGAATTTAAGATTCAATATAAACAAAATGGCCACCCCATTTTATACTTTTAAATGGCGGTAACCGCGTTGCAAACCTTATATTGCTTCATATATTATTTCTTTATTTTTATTGCTGTAGGACAGCGAACGGGCTGACGGCCCGCTTAGAATTTAGCAGTTACCGTCGCCTATGAGTATTTTTAACGCTAGTGGCATCGTGAACACGCTGCTGTCCCATAAGGGTACAGGAACTTGGGTCACTAATGCCGGAACGCAACACAAGGTTATTATGGTGGCATACTTAAGACCAAAGATGGTCGCCATTCAGACGGACTTGGGGCCCTATCACGCAGAAAATTGTTTTGTCGCCTTTTACGACAGGCCAACCCCGGCCGCAGCGGTTAGTATTCTTTCTCCGCCCCTGCACGCATAGAAACTTGTTCTTATATTTTGTTACATTTTTCTAAAAGACGTATAATAAACTAGGCTGCAAACAGTTATTGAGTGTAACTCAGTTTCAAACACTGTATATCTGTAAACAACTTAGTTCTTAGTCTGCACGTCTGATACCATCTCTTATTTAGTTCGGAAAGTGGTATAATTACTGGTATAATTTCTATATATGTTCAGGCTGCGTATTATATACAGAGACATGTAAAATTATCTGTAGATGCAGTAGAAGCTATTTCAAATCATATCAACTCGGAAAAATTAACATTAAAAATCAACTCCTTAGTAATCAAATTAGTCCTCGTATTGCAGTAGTCGTAGTTTTTTTTTTATTACTCGGCTAGGTATCATATAATAAAAGGAGAAAATCATTCGATTTTCTTTTCGGTATTGCGGGTAAGACGTCAGTCGATTACAAAACTTAAAAGTATTATGGTACTAAAATAAAATACGTACCTTAGGATATTGAAGAAAATATCTCCGAAACTTAATCTCCGTGCAGGGGCGGAGTAAGAATACAAACTCCTGCGGCCGGGGTAAGATGCGAAAAAATAACCCTAGCCACGTGGTACGGCCCCAAGCAAGTCTAGATTGCAACCATCCTTGGTCTTAAGTATGCCGCCATAATAACCTTGTGTTGTGTTCTGGCACTAGTGAACCAGATTCCTGTACCCCTATAGGACAGCAGCGTATTCGCGGTGCCCCTAGCGTTGCAAACATGTATAGGCGACGGTAACTGCTTACTATTAAATGGATCGTCAGCCTGTCTGCTGTTCCCCAGAAAAAAAACTCAAAACTAAAAGTTCTTTAAAAAATATTATAAAATGATTGTAAAACTCAAATAGTCTTTCATGTGATCAATTGCAATTCGTCTGAATCAAACATTAACTCTTTTTACAGCAATTGAATACATTCATTTGATTAAAATGAATAATGAAATCATACTAGTTTAAGGAGAATACAGGGATATAAACTTTCAAGGAATACTAATTTATTTATCCGATAGCACATCAAATAATAATAATAAAGTAACATGTATTTGGTAAGGTATTAATCTAGATTGCCATCAAGGCTTGCTCTCGCACAAATGTTGTTTTAGTTTGGCACAAAATAATCTCTAAAAGGGATTTATATATTTTAGTGAAAAACTTTTTAAATAAATTGGTAACAATTAAAATCTAATAAAATTGTTGATCTGTATTTATCTCGATTTTATAAAGGAAATGTTATAAACACAGTGTTCTAATAATATATTCCATCATTCCACTCGACTCTGTAACAATAGCACGCCAAAACTGTCAGTGAAACGTTACAGCGTGAATCCTAATTTTAATACGGGACCTGAAACCCGAGGGTAAACGGGGGAATTACTTATGTATTGTACATAGCGGGGAGCGCGTCCCGCAATTCCCTCGAGCCGGTAAGATCGTAAACCTCCGATACCGCGAATTGAATACCCGGAGTACTTCCAATCCCTGTATACGATTACGACAATATCTAGGTTTGTATAAGGGAATTGTAAATGTAAGCGTGACCATAGAATATTAAAGATAGCAGTATTTATCTCAGTAGTACGTACGATGACACCCAAAGCAGTTCATCATCATTTATTTAAGAGCTGCCGCTCTAGTTGGTGTAGCATTTTCCAG
Organism: Malacosoma neustria; assembly: GCA_963693495.1. Lineage (NCBI taxonomy): Eukaryota > Metazoa > Arthropoda > Insecta > Lepidoptera > Lasiocampidae > Malacosoma > Malacosoma neustria. Next base: position 22,575,082 of record OY856371.1, on the reverse strand, counting down.
TCCTCTGTACCTTGTACTTGTGCCTTGATTTCTTGATACTACACAACTTATTCTTCTTCCTGCCCTTATCCCAACTATGTGAGGCCAGCACAACATGTTCTCTCCTTCCACTCTCCTCTGTTGGCTGTCATCTCAATATTCACACCCTTTTTCATCATGTCATCTTTTATGCAATCCATCCATCTTTTCTTTTGTCTACCTCTCCTATTGTATACATCCACTCTCTAACATCCTCCTTGTTACATGATGCTCTCTTCGCATTATATGGCCATACCAGATAACATCGCTCATTCATCTCAACATTCGCATCTCTGCTGTATGCCTTTTTACCTTACATTACCTTTCATCTTTTCTCCATGTGAACCAGCATTCGGAAATTATTATGGTTTAATAAATTTTAACTTAAGTCTAAACATTTGTGAATCGTATATTATTCCTGAGACTTGTCGCCATTTCATACATCCTGAATTTACTCTGTTTTTCACATCTCGGCCAATCTCATCGTCGTTCTGGATTAATGATCCAAGGTGCTGCCAGTTGGAGCAAGTTGACAGAGACACGCCTCCTAAGGTAATCGGGGTAAAGGCAGTATTTCGCTTAAAGTCGCAAAATAGATCATCATCTACACCACATCCAATCCTTCATTTACCTACTTACTCCATATGTCCTTCTTGGTCTCCCTCTCTTCCGCTTAGATCGTCGTCGTATCATTTGCTTCCGAAAATGGTGCAGCGTACGCAAAATACAATTTTAAAACGTAATTTTAAAGTGTGTAAATGTAAAAAAAAATTAACGATACTTAAGTGTAATGTTATTAGATAATTTCACATAATTACTGTGAAAATAATATATAATTATATGAGGAAGAACTTAAAATAGTCAATAAAAGCTGCAAAACAATGAAATGAATCTATGTATTTATGGGATAAAATGTTTAAGACAAAGTATTAAATCATTATAATCTAAAAAGAAAACACCCTGTAATATTTACTGGAAAGGTTTTATAGCATTAATCCGACCATTTGTACAATGCACAAATAATAATATAATATATTATTCAAAGCTCGACCATTGGTTTTATATCGTAGTCTTCAAATTAACAAAGATACAAAGTGTTTCCGCCCTTGAATGTATTAACGTCTTTCGAGCCAAATGTATATGTTCTAATAGGCGGGCGTCGAGTAAGTGGACTGTCTAAATTAATTAACAACGTTTAAGATTCCTTACAGCGGCTGCAGAGCTGAAATTCAACAGACTGTCTTTATACTATAAAACATTAAGCGTTAAAGCGCTTTGTTTTTCCTAAACTGTGCCGCTGTCGTCACTAACCGCTGCAGACAGACTGCTGAAGAGCTTATTCGTGTTCAAACTAATGCGGTTCGGTTTCAGAGGCTTTATGCGGACGCGCCTTTGATACGTAGTATTAATACGTCTCACCGCTTCCACCGCGCGAATGAATGAACAAAAGATTTTGGGTAGTTCTTTTTTTGGTATTAAGTATTAAAATTATATTATAATAGAATTACGTAAATTTATTCAGTCTTGAAGCATTTTACTAATTTTCTAACGGAGTTTACATATAACGTCGCTAGCGGCTGTGGTGGTAGTGTGGGCAGTGAGGTGAGTCGCGTCGCTGGCCAAGAGCTGTCCGCCGACTAACAATACCGGTGTTGACCATCGCGCAAGATGGCGTCGCGATCGATCCACAATGAGAACGCCCACGCTGCCCACGCCTGCGCTGCACCGCCCTGCACTTGCAGCGAAGTGCAATGCACCGCCCTTTCCGACGACGTTCTCAAAACTAAATATAAATTGCTTATCGCTTACTTGACAAAAGCGTCAATGAATTCATTGTTTATTTATACGAGTACAATGCGCAATAGTGTTTTGTGCTTTTTTTTAAATTGCAATTTATCACCTATTCTTTATATTAATCTCGATTAATTAGTTAGATTAGTTTCGCAAATAGCAGCAATCTCCGCTTTTTAGAGGTGCATTAGTTATAAATACCCACTAACAAAAACTTCATATGATTTTGTGTAAACATCTTTACCATGATGTAAATTTTTAACGATTTTCACGCGTGGAACGTATTTATAGGCCCCCTCAGGCCGCGCCTTTGTCATGTCGATAAGAAAATCGAAGTCAGGTAGGAGTGGCGCTGCCGCCGAGGGGAGACAACGCTTCGCCACAATTACGTTCAGAATGCGGATGCAAATGGGACCGCGGGCCCTAAAAAGCGTACCGAATGTTACTCAGTGCGGTGATAGCTTTATTTTGCTGCTGTAACGGGAAATCTATTGCCTCAAATAAAACGCCTATCTGTTACGAATCTAAACTAAACTTTATTGCGAGCTGTAAACGCTCTGACATGTAACCGACGCGACGAGCCGCGCTGAAATATGCGTGTTGTTCCACAATTCCTGGTAATAACATACTAATTTTATCTTTCCTAGTTTTGTCGTAAATATGACATATACAACGAGGTCAATTTAAATATTAACGACTGTGTTAACTTTTATATATTTTATGATAGTTGTTACGTTTCAAATCTTTTAAAGAATATCACGTAGTTTTCATCGTGTTAATTTAATATTGAATAACGCCTACAGAAACGTTTCCTGATTCAATTTTGTATCGTGGATCAAAGCGAATGCTTGCGATTTGATGAGGTCGGAAGCGTAAACTTTAGGTATATGTAAGTATATACATATTTGTCCACAGATACGGTGCCGGGTACGATTTAGCTGCGAGAAGGAAAAACGCGACTCGCGAATCAACCGCGACACTAAAAGCGTGGCTAAACGAGCACAAGAAAAACCCTTACCCGACAAAGGGTGAGAAAATCATGCTTGCAATAATCACAAAGATGACGCTGACTCAAGTGTCGACGTGGTTTGCGAATGCCCGCCGCCGTCTCAAGAAAGAAAACAAAATGACGTGGGAGCCGAAAAACAAAACAGATGATGACGATGACACGATGCTCTCTGACGAGGAGAAGGACAAAGATGATCCAGATGACAAAATTAAAACACACAAAGGTTCGTTGAGTTATTTAACTGATTACTAACAACATCTCATAGTCAACAGTGTAAACGCTATTCAATATATTTTATGTCTCTTGGATTGCCGTTGTGCTGTTGTTGACTGTTGGTTGTTGTTAAGTTACTGTAAATCATGTCTTTATACACTGTGTTAATGCATTGCGAATTATCACCTCCTTATCTCATATTAATGTCCATGTGTTTTATGTGTCCAATATGCAACTGCGAATAATATTATTTTATCGTTATATATACTATTTAAAATATATATTATATATAAAATGCGTGTTATTTTATGTACGAATTGTATCGTGTTGTTAACCGTTTAAAATTGCTTCAATTTTGTCGGTGAATAAATCGTCGAGTGAATTGGCATAACGGGGCTGAGGGCCGTAGGGTGTGCAGGCTCCTGAGGAGGCGCAGGGTGTGCGGGACGCGGGGTAATGGAGAGCCTAAGAGTATCGAGGGACGGGCTGGGGGGAGGTGGGTCTCAGGCGTGTAACTGCGTAACCGATCCGCGCTCCCGGATTTCCTATTCGTAGTAAAGTGGGCGGCGCCTGGGCCCAAATTTCATATAACACGACTTCCGTCCGCGTCCGTACGACGGGGCGACTCTCGGAGGTCGCGTTCAGCTTGTCTGACGATCTGCCCTACTTCATGTTCTTGCCAAAGGATTTGTCGAGTTTGTGAATCGTTTCTTTTATGAGGAAAACCCGTTGGTACATAGTCGGTTTGGGGATTTATTAGGTATGTGCTCCGATTGGAATAGATTCATCTAATTTACTGCCTCAGTTTAATATGTGTTTATAGAAACGCGTCGTTTTGAAGGGCTAGGTGCTAATGGCGTATTCATTAAAGCACCCCTGAATTGAGTATCTGTACGAGAACGACGTGCAGCGGCGACGAGTGCAATAATAAAATCCAGACGCGTGTTTGAAACACAGTAAGAGTCGCGGTCGGCGGAGAACTTTAGTCTCGCTTGTCAACAACATAAATTATAAGTACGCATTGTTACAATAAAGATGGTTTTGAGTACGAGTGTTTTCATTGCGGTGTCGGCGGCGCTAATGGAGGGCGTCACGGACGATGCTCGGCATACGTTCGCGTAATGAAGCCCACTATTGTTGGGACAGGAGTGGGCTTAATTCGTGTTTTCTATGCCACACGTACCGCCAAGAGATGGCCGCGAGCGCCGCTTGGGGGCATAAAATGCCGTTATTATACGAAGTGTTCCCATGTATGGGTATATTTTACTAGGGTTTCGTTATATGTGACTTGTTTTAATGAAAAAATATGTTCTTATAACTCTTTAACGAAATAAATAACTAAATTTAAAACAATTCTATATAGATATCAAGGAAGAGATTATCCATCCTAATAATTATCATACTCAAATTCTTATTTTAAAATAGCTTAAAAATAATGATGTGGATTAAAATAATCCAAACTTTTTAATATCAATACCTACAGCTTATAACACTACGATGAATTACAAAAAACAGCGCTTTTTTGCACATATTATATATTCCCGATCATGTATCAAAATAGCGATAGTGATATAAAAACATGAAACTCAAACTCAATTTTTTTATACAAAATATGTTCCTAGCTAGAACATTTTTTGAAAGTCATATATGTATAAGTGGCTGTCGTTTATGATATGAGCTAAAGTTACCATGCACTAAAACTGGTGAAAGCACTTTCACAAATATCGTCATATTAATGCATGAAAAGTTGGAAAATGAACGTGTGGCGTCAGAGGATTATAGTCACACGCCCCTGCGGCCACTTCCGTACGACATCACTAAGGGGTGCAAGTAAGTCGTTTCATACGTCACGACATATCGTAATGTGTAACGATCCTTGTCGGTCAAATTATTCGGGGACAATTTTAATTTAAAAAGATTATATTATATATATGTATTATATTAGCTGTATGATATGTGGAGCCCATTTAACACATTCCCTTGGTAATGAGGCATAAATAGCCTCATGCGTGGCCTTCCACTGGTACGGTTGTGGAAGTCATGTGCTCCGTGCAAAATTTGCCCTAAAGGTAACCGCATATTGACTGAAAGCCCACCAAACGTCCTCGCAGTTAACGTGTTAAGGATAAGTGACTACCGTCACCTAGAGGTGACGAATCGAGAAATTGTAATCGTGTTGCCGGACAAAAGAGTCGAAAAGGGAAATTTTTCGTAATTTAATGTTTCGTAATTTATTAATCAATAATATACACGTATATGTCACCGTTTATGTCATATCACCGTTTCATTAAACCTTTCCATATATTCGTCTTCCGTGATATTTTATGCTAAGGAGTTACGTTACGCCGTTACCAATTCCTAACAAATCATAAAACATACAAAATAATCGTATCGAACACGATTACCTATTTAATAGGTTTTTTTCGATCGGATCGGAAGGTAAAAATCATATAAGAGACAATATTCTTTTAATAAAAATCATTTTTCTTTCTTTTATTTTAGCGGTGAGGAGTGTACTAAAAACGTAGCATTCCGTGTAACGATTTTGGCATATTCAAATCATGTTGCAGGAGCTTTAATTAGATTTTTATTCTTATATGTAACTGATTCTAAATTAGTATTTAATAAATATTTTGTCCAAGTAAACTAGTATTAGGTTGTGTCGTCAATTTTATCAATTTTTAAGAGTTACTGGATATACTGGATAACATATTTCTGAAAAAAATTTTATACGTATACATGTTTCAGTGTAAAGTTTTCATTAAATTTTAATTCGTCGTTGATGCATTCAAGAACTGTACGAGATATATCTATGTGTTAAATATATATTTGTAATTTCTAATTTACTTCTTTAGTCCAAAAAAATATAATTTTACTTATAATAACAAAATTCTACAAATACAATACAACACTCCAAATATATGTAAAGCGAGTACCCTAAACAATCAATAACTATAATAATACGATTTGGATCATAATCCCTTCCCTAAACAAATAAAACTTAGCATTTCTCACTCGCCGTGTATACTAATACAAAAACGTTAGTGTTGCCAACATGTAATATATCATTTTAAGTCACGGCAAAGTCAATATAAAAGCTTTCGCACGCGATCGACGACGGCCGCCCGCGTACCATAGCCGTCGCTTGCCGCCGCGTCCTACAAACAGAACTATCCCGCGCTAAGCTACTCATGAATAAAACCTTCATTTTAGGACCCCACCGATAAATGTTAATTTTTGTCGTGAGCACACGCATTGCAAACATAATATTAATCCGGCTCTCGTTAATGGGGAACGAGTGGAAATAATACAAACAAGAGGTGCGGGCGTTCGCCCGGGAGATGTAATAAATTGCAGTGACCTCGGCTGTAAAGTGCACGAGAAGTGCAAAAGTGCAGATAGAGTGGCGCGCGGTCGGGGGTGCGCTCTCAGTGCACTCTATCGCCGTCATTCGCAACATGCGGCCCCGGGTCTAATTGAATTATTTAAATTACGGTTGTAACTGTTCTGCTCACTTATGACAACACATGAGAGAAATACATTTCATAATTCATTCAACATACAATTTAATTACAGGTGCATGTGATTAAAACGTATTCAAAAATTCGTATAAATTTTAACTTATATGTCAAATATTCATTAAACTGAAATTAAATATAATTTTGATTAATACAATGATTGCAACGATTTTTATCATGAATAAAATTATTAATATAAGAGTATATATAGTACATATATAGGGAGTTAAATTTATTACAAGAAGATAAACCATGAAAATGAAATGTTAAGTTCAATCAATCACCTCTGTTGGCATCGTCAAGATTTCCACAACGTTAATTCGACTGAACATTGGAATATTTCATAAAGCTTAAAAATAATTGAACAATCAACTGTAGCTAAAATCAATTGTCATGACATAAAATATAGAGGTTATAATAATAATAATAATAATAAATATTTTGTGACAATTCACACAGCGTCATCTAGTCCCAAACTAAGTAGCACTTGTGTTATGGGCCCTAGACAACTGATATACTACTTATATACTTTTTTTTTGTAAATAAATACATATTATACAGAAACACCCAGACGCGAGACGGGAATCGAACCCGTGACCTCCGCGAGCGTTCCGATGTGCGTTATCCGTTACGCCACCGAGGTCGAGAGGTTGCTTCTATTATAATTTAAACACTATATTAACAGTGTGCATTTAAATGGTTAGGTAGGCCTCTCAATCGCCGCGGTCAAATCGCTTGCACACAAATTCAACCATAGTTTGGATTTATACAATAATCCTGCCCTAAGCAATAAATATTTATGAGGGATCTCCTTAGCTTACCGCCAGTAAATTATTGATGGAATATTTATTTACATCCATTCAAATTTTGCTCACAACAACGCCAAATACGTTTTTCATATTAATAAAAGAATCAAAATAAGTGTTTAGTTACAAATTCAATGTTCCGTGTTTATCGCTAATGAAATATTCGTGATATATAAATATTGTACCAAGCATAAATAAGAAATTAAATTAAGCAATAGATTAAACGTATTGCCAAAATAATACATTATGGTATCGCCAATTCCCCACTTATCTGCGTCCGTTGTGGGTCTTTATTAGATTAATACAATGAAAATTAAAACAATTTGCCGGATAAATATCTTCGCGCCGAGTATCAGTGGCGTCCCTATTTATCCCTAGTGAAGGGCAACGCGGATAACCCCTCTTAAAAGCTAGGAGCAGTCAGCATTAAATGGAATAAAGAGAATGAAGTCAAGCGCACCCCCCGCGCGGCCCCCTCGCCGCCCGGGTCCTCTACTCGGCGCTCGCGGGCCTCTGAATTTCATTAGTGGCCTGCCCTCTCGTGCTACCCGAAACCCACTTTACAACGGAAAATGGCGTTATGATAATACTTAGAGCCTTATAAAACACGCTGAATAAACATTTCAGTGTAATTGTACAATAACATCAAATTTTTAAAGCGAGATGGATATTCAGATTAGCTTCGTTGAGGTCCCGAACGAAATCTTTTTAGTTGAACTTTTTTGCATCTTGCCTTTTTTAAGTACTATAAAAAAAAATAATTCGTTCATATCAACACGGGATACAAATCAACACGGGACAGGACATATATAGTTATAAAGCTAATATGAGGCCAGTAATGTGAAAAGGAATGAATATGGAGGTTGACCATTAATTGTGTCGCGCGTACATTCTACGGAGAAGTGCGGTCGGTGGGGTCGCAGGGTCGGGAAATGCGAAATAAATGCTCGGCTTAAATAGGAAAGGGATCGCGCCGGCAGCGGGCCCGCGGCGGGGGCGTCGCGCCCCAAAGTGGTATTTTCACTTCGCTAATCGGATAACCACTTAACGAATGGGTCACTGCACGCCAAACGTATTTTCACACGAATTTTCTAAAGGGAGACCGGAGATTTTCACGTCTTACGAGCTAAAACTTACGTCTCACTTGTAACGGACACTTTGAACGTTCGACCCGTATTCGATGGATTATTTTGGAATCATTTAAACCTTTTTTATAGTACCGTCATAACATTTATCGCGGCCGCTTATGCGATTAAGATGAATGTAATATCGCGTGATTTGTTTACGTTTGAGCCTAAAATATGATCGATGAATACGATTATCTTTACAGATGAAGAGCGGAAAGGCGAAGATTTGCTGCAAGGCATGCATCATCAACTGTTGGGCTATGGCATTAAAGAAGAATCAAAAAGAGTTTCATCGGATTGCGGCGTCCCGATACCTGCATCGAAACCGAAGATATGGTCACTAGCCGACACAGCTGCATGCAAAACACCACCGCCGGCTGCACAGCCTTGGCCCCAGCATGCTTATGGCCCACCAGAGAGAGCTGCACCAGCTGATAGTGGATCTAATGGCTTCGCGTTGCCAGCGACAGCTGCAGCCAGCCCCGCTAGCAGCTCGTATGGCCGCTATGGTGGATTTCCTGCGGGACAGTATGGTGGGCAGCATCCGTGTGTCCATCCAGCTTCGTTCCCCGATGTTCAGACCGACACTCCGCCGCAAACGCCACCCAATATGAAGGTACCAAGCGTGGCCAATCCACTTGGCAGTGGAGGCGGTTCCGGCTACTGCTTTCCTCGGCACCAGCAGTCGCCCCAGCGTGACCCCTACCACAATCCCCACCATGCCGGCAACAGCCATCAGCCTAATCAACCACATCACAACGAAGGATCTGCGGCATTCAAGCCCTTCTATAAAAGGTTATTATAATATATTTTTTTAATTATTTAAATAGAATGTTATGTGCGATTTGAAATATCCGACGCTTTCGCACGTAAGATTTTGTCATGTAGTAGGCCCTTAATTAATCGAACTGTTGGTCCACGTGAATAGAGTGAATATTTCCTATTCCAGTTCACTCCATGATCCCGACGGGTTCGTTTCGGCCTTCTGAAAGCGGGCCGCGAGACACTAACGGTAAGTTACTGACAGATTCAAATTGACGGCTCGTCGCCGCGCTTCGAGATGCATGTATGCAAATCAGGGCCGCTCGCGCTCCTAAATGGACGATCGTAGTAAAGATATGGAGAAACCATAAACTCAGTTGCGGTTTAGTAGTGGAGGCTCGCGTCGGGGTGTCATGTCGGTAATTGAAAACAATGGAGCGATGTCGAGGCGGAAGGGCGAAGTGCGTCTCGCGGCTGAGGGCGGCGAGATTGCAATCTTGTGTCATTTGTCATTGTCAATGCGACGTGTTCCTTACGCCTGTGTGCACACACCGCTGACCTGTCCTAATTTAGGCCTCGGGTATACATTGAAGGCCACATTAATCGAATCACGAACAATATTGTTTATTTTTAAAACATACTAAAGTGTAAAGTATTAATTCCTTGAAAGATGTATTGTTTTGGTAGACTCTGTATAAGAGCTATCCTTGCGAAGCCTACTTCTATTTAGTTTCCCACTGTGACTCTGTTTTGCATTTTTCTTGGAGTAGTCAAACATATTCCGCGAAGTATGGTGGCATCCGCGACTCATTACAATAAATCATGGTGTTGTCGCTGTTGCCGCACAGGACGGCGTCGCCAAGAATTTTGTTTTAAGCAAACGCTCACAAATTCACATCTATAACGTTTTGTATTATTTTTGATTTCACGCCTTTTTGTCTCTCGAATTCCTTGACGCGAAAATAACACCTTATCGCGGCATTCCTTTAAAGTAGCCCAAAAAGAATGGATTCAAATCGACAGCCTTTTTGTATCCAGCTTCTTAAATAACATACCAGGGACGTTTTAGACTTCTTATTAACTAAATATCGATGCTAAAATCAAAGGGCTATATTTCCAAATAGAATACAGAGAAGTCCATAAGACGGAATAATATTGATCAGGTAACATTGTTCATAAAATAATGAAGTACGCTGATTTTGTTATAATACTTGCCAGGCGAGTTGTATGAATGAACTCGAGAACTGTCGTTTATTTATATATTGTACTACGAATCCGAATAAGAATTTTTCTTTTTGATTACGTACACGTACGATGCATAGCAGTCATGTTCCACGGTATAAAACGAGCCGACCCGCCTTGCACCAGTTTCATTCATCAGTCCTCATTTAAATAATAGAGAGCCGACATTGTTTTAGAAAAAAAAATTCTTTACTAAATAGTATATATAAAACAATGTATAGAGTATATGCACGCAGCAGCCGGACGAGCCGGTGTCCGGCTTCGATAAGAGCGTGCGTGGGCGCAGAGCGCGGAATCTCAATGGATCCTCTTCATTCACAACACTACCTCTGCATTAAAAGCTGCTTTACTTTTTTTGAATCCCTAATCTCGGCTTTTATCTGTCGATCCTGCCTCGGGTCCTCCGCTTCATTCAGTCGCGGGTCGCCCGGACGACCCGTTTGACTTCTTTTTTCATTGACGCCGTACAAACTTAAGATGACCGCGGCCGAGGTCGAATTTTTATTTCTTTCACATTTCGGTTTTCCGGTCCAAGCGATTCGTTAATAAATTCTCAGATAATGAGACTGAACGTTTCGTCACCTCATCTCGATTGGTTTAGGTTTTTTTCTTTATTTTTGGTTTGTATGTGTGAACGGTGCGCGGCGGCCGCGGCGGGCTCGCACCGGCGACGCCGCGATACCATCACGACATCTATCGGGATTCACTTTTTTGTTAATTTAAATACCGCTATTCTTTTTTTGGTGGATGCTTTTTATTGTTTTAAAATCCAAATTATGTAGATATAATATATGGATACTAAGAGAACAAATAATTATGTTCAATGAGATTGTGGTACAATTGTGTATAAATGGGTTGTATTTTTGTTTCAGGTAAAGCCAGTGAAACCTGGGTCGCTGCATCGCCCATCCACCGCTAAGGACTGTCAGACATTCACAGTGGCACAGTGTTTCAGTTCTAATTTTAAGACCGACGACGAAAACCTGAACGGGAATAGAACTGTACCCAACTATACGACTATACATATGATCTTTTGTATGACTATTAATTTGGTACAATCAATAAGTTTATCTGTATATCGCATAGATTAATTTCTAAATTCCTTAAGTATTTATAATGCACAGATTAATAATGTATAAAGAAATTGATAAAGTACTTAATATTTAGTTTTTTTTATGTGGTCATGTCGACGGTTGTAATTTAGAAACTATTTATCATACGGAACGTTTTGTGAAATCGACGTTGCTCAGTATTTTTATAGATATAAGATTATTATGAAAATAATAGTTATCAAAATTATTTATAGAATACACTGGAAAGCACAATTATGTATAAATTGTATTACTACCCCTAATTGCTTTACAGGAATGCTTACGATAAGAATACAATAAGAATGGTTCACTTAGTTCTTCCAAACTTATTTTAATTATTTGGGTATATCGAAGCAATAATGTTATCGATGTAGATGAAAACTTGTTTAGTGAATTTTAAAGTGCTTTTGAGCACATTATTGGGTACTTTTCATTTCGTTAGAATGTTCGTCAACGAATACGATTAATGTTTAACAATCGTCGATTTAGTTATTGTTGTTGTCCTTGTACATATAATGTTTATTAGATTTTTTATATTCATTTTGTCTACGATTTGTACAAACTATGTTTTCGCCACGTTCGATATTGTTGACGAACTCTGAAATAAACTTTATAAATATTGTTTAAAAGTATTATTAGTTTACTTTGTACATAAATATATCTTTGAACATTTATTATTATTATTTATAAATATTGGTCACGGATACTTATAGATGTCATTATGAAAATTTATATATAGTTTTATCGTAAACTATTTTATTGTATACTATTATGGGCAATATGTGCATTATTATTTGGAACACGTGAACGATGCAATAGATAAGTATATTACTATATTTCGTTTAGCACTCACTGTGAAGCAAGCCATTACGCAGTCATAATCAATAGAATGCAGAAATGGCTTACTAAGCGCTCTGTAAATCAATGTTAGGCAGAAATAATTCACTCTCGTTTACCGCAGGGGCGCATGGATAGGGTGACTGCATTGTGTAAGTCAAACAGGATGGGTTCCTAACTTTCATTGTATGAGTGTCATTCCAAATCAATTTCATTTTAATTAATAAGATTCATATTTTAAGTCTGTAAATAAACATTCATCTCATTCGCAATGGAATTAACTTTTAAATTAGTTTTGTTATTATTTATGTATAATTCTTATATATTTCGTGTAACAGGCTTTACAGTCAGCGCTAAACCGACTAGAGTTGTGAATGAAAACACTTCAACGAATGTTAGTTATACATCGATCCAAATAGTTATATTAACTCATAAATATACATTTATCACTATGTTTAGTTCATGATAGGTCACAAAATACAATATTTCTGAGGCTTCGAATTGAAAAGTTTCGTTGTGACCAAGTCGAATACTACATTCGCTTAATATTAAATGTTCTATATAGATATTTATAGAATATATATATATAACTATTAATTATTATTATTATAATGATTAAAATTATGTAACGATTGTAATTAAATCTTTATTTCAAAATGCACCGTTTTATTTCTAAAATCCTTTGCTAAAATGTAATATAAAATTATTTTATATATTGTTATACAAAGACTGTGTGTGACAACAGGCACCTATTTCTAAAATAGAATTTCTAGATATCTCTTGAATTATCTATATTCATTTAACTTATCAATAAGCAGTTTTAAAAGTAAAATTTTACAACAACTTGTGCTTACTGTATAATATTCATTATTCATATTGACTGATGTTAATTTTACTAACAGTTCCTTCTAAAGGAAAGCTTTAGCCATGTAGTAGGACATCATGGCTTAGTTTATTCATATTAAGAAATATTTAATGAATATTCTGATGTATATAAGCATCAAAATTTTAATCTGGATTAAATAAAACCATTAATTTTTTAAAAGACTACAAGAACACAAAAGTCGATACGATGTACATATAAAATCAAACGATTTTTAACACAAATGAAATGTAAAAAGGCCATAATGAAGAGGCACGGGCCGTGCGACTACGAGGGTTGCTCCCTTAGTTGCCAACTCTTAAACAATGCTTAAGGGCTAATAAAGAAACCTTTTTCTGCTTTTTGAGTATCGACCAAACTGCGGGGTGGTGAGTTGTAGATTAAAGGATTATTACAAATAAAAGAGTTTTATGAGTAATGAAATTAATTAAATAGATAATGGCCTGTTAAGCCGGGGTTTCGATAAGCTCTGGTTCGAGTTTTAACGTTTTTATTTTGCAAATTAAATCAGTATGTAATTATATTACCGTGTAGCTGTTATACAACACCGCAGCATAACCACACTTCGGGGAACCTGCGGAGGTGACGAGTTCTATTCCGGTCCCACATCTTAGTGATAATATGTATTTCTTTACAAAACAAAAGTACATAAGTAGTATATTAGTCTAGTATCCATAACGCAAGCGCTACGCTACTTACTTTGGGATCAGATGGTGTTTTTTATATATATTGACTTGTATATTTTTATTTATTATTGCTGGCTCTAGCAATAAATTCAAGTGTAATGCAATACAATTTAAATTAAATAATTACTATAATAAATTAATTTATAAAATAATAAACTATCTTCGTATTCCTTAAAGATTTTATTTAAACCATGTTTACCATTCCAAATAAACACGAAGGCTCATGTTAGAGTAAATGTGCGTTGTACTGCAAATATTTGTATCTGCGACCGCTAGATTGAAAGTCACAGTCAGCTCATCCATCAGCATATTCGCTGTATTCCAATTCCTTTGTGCATAGATGTCAAGCTATACAGCTCATGTATATCCACATATTTTTTTGTATATTCGAAAATGTCGATTAGTTAGTTCTAGAATAACGTAACATTACTTTTCAGTTATGCTATTATATTTATTTTTTATGAAATCACTATTACATAATATGTTAAACAATAAATATGTCTTAAATATGTTCAATATATTTTTATTGCTTTAGCTAAATTAATAGATTAATAAATTATTTTGACATCAAGATTCCTTATTCGTCTTTAATATAATTGGAATTTCATTGTCGAATGTCATTAAGGCATTAATAGCCGTCGTATGGCGCTAAGATTATTTGGGGAGATGTAAGGATATCAAAGCTGGGGCCATTCCTAAGAACATTGCATAAATGCCTTTACAATAAACTCCTGACTTTCAAATGCGTTTATTACTGGAATTTAATTGAAGATAATGATTTGTATGCATGTAACATTTGTATATACTTTAAGTGAAATCGAGGTCACGATTGACTGAAGCTTCATTATCAGACTTGTACAGTCTTTGGGTTCCATCCCCATACTGAACAAAATGTTTGTCCACAGACAGTGTGTCCTTGGTTAGGTTTACGAGGTCATCAGTGGTATGTATAAGAGACCTGCATAAATATTTTAACTCAGTATAGTTATAAAAAAATTTATGCAGTCGGATAAATCAAATAAGGCAGCCGGAAGTCGATGGATGAAAAGCAGATATAAATATATTAGGGCATTTTACACAACGCCATCTAGTCCCAAATTAAATTGCATAGCACGTGTCGTATGGGTACTAGACAACTGATATAGGTACTACATATATACTTTTTTTGTTAATAAATACATATAATACATAAACACCCAGACGCTGAACTGGAATCGAACCCGTGACCTCCGTAAGCGTACGGACGTGCGTTAGCCGTTACGAGGTCGTCGTCTTTGGGAGATCTGTGTCCAGCAGTGGACGACGTAAGAGTGTTGATTATGATTGATGAGATAAATCAGTAAATTCTTGCAAAAACAATTTTTTTATGAAATCGTACTGCCATTAAATGCCATTTTGGTTTAGCTAATTGAATCTACTAAGCATAGGTTATAAGAAAAGAAAATTATTGAGCACGGTAAAAATATAAAAATTGGGTGTTTAAAATATATTTGGTATTTTATTGGGTATATATACCATATTATTGTGGTGATACTTAGCGAATCCATTTGAACACTTGACGTATGTATCCAAAACAGTAAAATTCTAACCCAAAGAGCAATATTGGATACTATCGGTAATTAATTTCATTCGTAAATATTCCAAATCTATAATAAATTGACCGAACATTCAGCTTTAATTAATTAAAGCAAATAAAGAACTTCATTGGCAATCTCTAACAGATATAGATCATAAAATGTTCCCATTTATAGACAAACCAAACTAAACTATTGGTTAACTTAATCAAATCAGTTACAAAGGCAAAATATGAGCAATAAAACCGGCATTGCCCATAAAACGGTCATAAACATTGACAATACAAATACTGGCTAATAATTGGACCCAATCGGAATGACCTGCAATGTAAATACCGCACGTGCGCAAGTGTAAAGATTTGTAATGTCATCCTCACATATTCAAGTGAATAGTGTAATGTGATCCTCACATATACTATTTAAAATTCTATATAATTAAAAATCTTTCAGAAAGTTTAGTCTGTAATAATTAAATTATAATAACAGTTAATCCGTTCCCATAGTTGGCCAATGGCTGCAGTTAACTGAGAGCATACCACACATGTTAATCCAAGATGAATTGTCTTTTAAGTGATAGTTATGCATATTGCACATAAAAGAAAAAATGAGGAAAACATGCCGTGGGAATCAAATTTGTAGCCCCCGTTTTATAACATGGCTACCACGTAAATTTTATAATAAAATATTATATTGAATAGCTTATTTTATACAATATATAATATATTATATATTGTGTAAAATATTTGTATATAAAAATTATACATACATATAATCACGCCTCTTTCCCGTAGGGGTAGGCAGAGACCACTTCTTTCCACTTGCTCCGATCCTAACATACTTGTTTCGCTTCGTCCATTTTCATTATTCTCTTCATACACGCCCTTCGGTTTAGGGTACTCTTGACCTGGCCTTTTTTCAAGACGTCCCTGATCTGGTCTCGAAACGTCCGCCTAGGTCTACCCCTTCCAACACTTCCATTTACACTCGCCTTATACACTTTTTTCGTCAATCGTTCTTCATTCATTCTCTCAACATGGCCAAACCATCTCAGCATACCTTTCTTAATTTTTGTCACTACATCTTCTTTCATAAAAAATTATAAAGAGAGTATTACATAAAGTTTGAAAGCATTGGTTTAACAACTAATAACATTCTGGCGTGGTATGGCCATTTAATGCGAAGAGAAGAATGCCATATAACAAGGAAAATTATAGAAATGACAGTGGTCGAATTCAATAGGAGCGGCAAACAAAAAGAAGATGGATGGATTGCATAAAAGTTCATACGGTGAAAAAAGTGAGTGTTGCGATGGCGGCTAACAGAAGAGAACATGTTGTGTCGACTCCACAATGTAGAGATAAGGACAGGAAATTTGTATATAAAAAAATTTTACGAGACAAAAATCTTGTTAGCTGAAAAATAATAATTACATTGAAATATGATCAAAATTACAAAATAGATTTTTCATCCAGATCATCAGGATACCTAGTAATAACATAACCAATAATTTTCTTGAATTCTGTCTATATACTTAACTTTAATTTTATATTATTATTGATACAAACTCCGAAACACATTATTACATTTTAAAATACTCACTCAAATTTGTTCATGTTGCGTAATCTCAGGATTTGGAATAAGCTTCCGGCTGAGGTTTTCTCAGCGCGGATATGGGGTTTTTCAAAGAAGGCGTTATAAACTTTCTTCGAGGCTCAATCTGTAGTTCGTAAATTAAATGTATAATAGTAATTATTTTGAAATAAATTAAACTATTTAATTTATTCATTTAAAATGTGAAAGTAACTCTGCCTTTTATATCCGTGCAGGGGCTAGGCGAGAATACTGACCTCTACGGCCGGCGTCGGCCTGTCATAAAAGGCGACAAAACAACTCATCCTAGCTACGTGGTAGGGCCCCAAGCCTGCCTGGATGGCGACTACCTCTGCTCTTAAGTATGCCATAATAACTTTGTGTTGTGTTCCGGCATTAATCACCCAAGTTCCTTATGGGACAGCAGAGTGTTCGCGATGCCACTGGCATGACAAACAATCATAGGCGACGGTAACTGCAAAATTATAAGTGGGCCAGCCTGTCTGCTGTCTTAGAGCAATAAAAAAAAATCACGCCTACACCGCGGAATCAATTTTCATGAATTTCGGTATAGATTGGAGAATGATAAAGGCTACTTTTGTCGCGATAATGAAACCTGAAGGTGGTGAAATAGGGGTGAACGTATCTTTTTATGACAGTACAACGTTTGCCAGGTGGGACAGTGCTTTATGAACTTTGTAATATTTTTCGAATTAAAAGAATATATCATTAAATCAGAAAAGAAAAGCTTTTACTGCTTTTAAAATAATACTTTTACAATAGTATTACTTTATGTATAATTATTTATTTATTTTAATTATATGTATATTTATGATGATTATATTTGAAATATACATATATATGTGTGTGTGTATTATGTACTACTTTTGTATTTTCTCACAAAAGCGAATCCTATGATATGGAGAACTAAAAAGGTTTCAACTCTATCGACAAAAGCATAGATAGGTTACTATGGAACAAGTCGTTTCAGTACGAGTTTCTTTGATGCAAATTTAGATGGCGCACTTGGTTTCAGTTTATTATTATAAGAACATATTTTTTAATTCCTATTTTCTCAATTCTAGTATGAATTGTATGAATATGATAGTTTTTGAATATTACATTTACTGTTGATTAAAATCAGATTTTAAGTTTTCATTTTCAAAAGTAACTTTTTATAGGTTATCTTTTTAACTAGATTTACACTGCACTTTTAGTCATGTAGTTCGATGATAGTAGAGTATTAAGTCGTTGCTTTAAAAATAAAAAATAACACGAAATCCACATGATATTATCCTTCACCGTCTGTAAATGTCAATTATACTATAATATCCTTATTAGGCGAGAAAAACCGTCAAAGCGGTGTATGCCATCTTGGGATTCGAACCCGGGACCCTAAGATTGGTCTCCAAGTATAATACCACTGGAATGGGATTGTTTGTGGAGGGTACTTGGTGAGCTTGGCGTACCTGGTCACCTAACAGCACTGATCCATGCATTATATTATAACAGTCAGGGAATCGTGAGGGTTGACCGGGTGACTTCGGGTCCTTTTGGTTTGGAAAAGGGAGTTCGACAAGGCTGTATACTTTCGCCAATCCTGTTCAACGTATACGGCGAGTACATCGTACGGAAGACCTGCGACGGCTGGAGCGGTGGAATTAACATTGGCGGGCATAAGCTCACAAACTTACGCTATGCTGACGACACAACTCTGTTGGCAGCCAACGAGGCTGAAATGCATGAACTGCTTAGCAGGAAGGAGAGCGTCAGCGCTGAGCTGGGTCTCGCTATAAACAGGTCTAAAACTAAGGTTATGGTTGTGGATCGGTCTGGCAGGTTGGAGCTTACCGGAACACTACAATTGGAACTGGTCAACAAATTCAAATACCTGGGCTCCGAAATCTGCAACGATGGTTGTTGCGAGGGAGAGATTCGTCGTAGGATCGGCATGGCAAAAGGCCATGTCACAATTAGAGAAATTATGGAAGAGTAGAACCATCAGCATAAAAACCAAGACCAATCTTGTGCGATCACTGGTGTTTTCCATTTTCATTTATGGCGCTGAAACATGGATCTTAAAGAAAGCCGACCGAAAACGCATCGATGCCTTCGAAATGTGGTGCTGGAGAAGGATGTTGGGCATACCCTGGACGGCACACCGAACTAATGTGTCGATCCTGAAACGGCTGGGTATTGTGACTAGGCTCTCTATCATCTGCTTGCGTAGGGTCCTAGAATACTTCGGCCACATCGCTCGAAGGGATGAGGACAACCTGGAGAGACTGATGGTAACAGGGAAGGTGGAGGGAAGAAGACCAAGAGGAAGGAGCCCTATGCGATGGACCGATCAGATTCGCACTGCCCTGGAAACTACTGTCCACGACGCTTTACACTCTGCTTCCGATAGGGGCAGATGGCGGCAAATAATACGCACCAAAGTACTCCATCGAGATGATCACGACCCTCAGCACTGAGGAAACCGACGCGAGGAGGGATAATACCACTGAGCTACCAGGCACTAAGGTACGTATAATGCCGTTGTAGCTTTAAAAATTTCTATGGGGTGAGAGATTTTCCATCAAGATTTTTAATGCTCAAGTTAGCTAAATCAGCAGGATTTTTTTTAAATAACAAGCGGAACTGTGGCAGAGATTTTTTTTTGAGATATTATGATAGTAATTGATTCAGACCAGTCTTTCTGCTGAAATGATCAGCTTTAATTAAGGATTGCTTTTTGCTATAAGCAACATTTTTTATGGAACTGTTTCAGAACCAAAGAACATCTTTTTTCTTAGTAATATTCTTTTTTAAAATCAAAATATTTATTTGCAAATCTGTGTTTAAAGAAGTAGATCTAAATTATATTATACGACACTTAAGACTATAAGAGTAATTTTTGACACTGCAAACAAATGGTCACAATATTAATCTAGGTATATAAAGGTATATAAAAATGAATCTCTATTTCCCTTGGTCATCGCATCACGCGTGAACGGATGGAACAATTTCGCTAATTCTTTATTTGTTATATTTATTGATGTCAGAAGAAGGTTCTTATGGAAGAAAAATTAAGAAAGTTGAGCGGAACATTAGAAAATTCAAGAAACTTTAAGAAAAATTGACGAAAATATTAATTTTACATAACCGTCAGTTTTTTGACATAGCTGACTGTTGTTTGAAATAACTGTCAGCGATTGACAGAATGCGCGCTGCAAATATAATTTAATATAGATGGATACGTTGATAAATAATTAAGTTATCATTTCGTGTAGTTTCATTTCAATTATACAGTGAGTTTTTGATAAGTGTTTATTCATCACGGTAAGTTAAGAACAATCACGCCTAATATTGAAAGTTCAATTTGATATAGAGATTTTGGTAGATTTTAATAGACTGTTTTGATTGGCTTGATA
Source organism: Malacosoma neustria (assembly GCA_963693495.1). Classification (NCBI taxonomy): domain Eukaryota; kingdom Metazoa; phylum Arthropoda; class Insecta; order Lepidoptera; family Lasiocampidae; genus Malacosoma; species Malacosoma neustria. Next base: position 22,554,519 of record OY856371.1, on the reverse strand, counting down.
TAAAGAAGAATAAAATATTAATAATATAACTTTTTTTATATTGGCTATAATAAACAATGAACCATAAATACAATAAAAATTGATGATTAATAAATCAATATAGATGATTAATAAAGAAATATCTAATGCACATTTAGTAGTAACAAATATTCTAACTATATCTTCTACTAATGTAAAACTGGATAACTTACTCCTCCGAGAGTGATGAAGTAACGAATTTCCCTTTTGATGTTAATTTATGCTTCACTTTATTTTTATGTAGTTTAGCCCTATAATTCGTTTTGTTTGAAGACCTGAAGACCGTGCGAAGTGGAGTAGAAAAAGTCGGAAAGCGGGCCCTGGGCACCGAAAAAGTGGATTATGAATGTACACTAGCCGGCAAGGATTCCAAACTTACTTTAGGTTGCGACCGGTCCTTCTGCGAGGCAGTCATGTCCGCAAAGGAGGCGGCAGAGCGGGAGCGGGAGTCGACCACCACACTCCCCTCCCGCCAACGCAGGCTACGCCGGCGGCGCCGGAGGGCCAGTAACGACCTCCGGCCGCCGTAAAAAGCGGCCGCGGGCGGCCCCTCGGGGGAGGACCCTCCACCCGCACTATTGCCGCGAGGGAGAGGGCTGTGTGCTGTTCTGCGGCCCCCCTCAACTGTTGATCTAGGAGAGCGCCGGAGGACGAAATCCTGACCCGCGACGCCAACAATTTAGAAGGGGCCCGCCTTAAGACAAAGGGCGGGCCGGCGCCGGCCCGGGCCACGAGATCGGCAGGCCATATATCCGTGGGCCCGGGCGTAGGTGATAGGAGAACAGCGGGGTTTTTTAGTGGGTAGTCGGATGGTCGAACATCTTTCCCGGAGTCCCACCTAACCCTCGGTCCCCCCGGGCCGGGGAACCCGTCAGGAGAGGTTCTTCCCCGAGACAAAAAAAAAAGGTTGCGACCGGGATACAACGCTTTGATGAAGAAGAAGATCGAATTTCACTGGGTCATCTATTATAAATATGTATGTAACTGTGTCTGTTATGTTTTCATTTTGATGAATTTCGGTATAAGAGATAGATTATACCTTGGAGAAGAACATAGTTTATTTTTTTAATTTATATGACAGAACAACGTTTGCCGGGTCAGCTAGTAATATAAATAATATACAAAATTAAAAATAGAAGGAATGAGAATTAAAAAATAAAACACAATAAATGACTGATGAAATACCGTTCTTAATTTAAATGTCATTATATTGTTTTAGCAACAATAAATTTATCAATGTTGAAATGTTTTAATATAAATTAATTGTTTGTAATAAGCTAAGCTCTAAACAAATGCTTTTTGTTTCGTTTCAACAGCTATAATAAATATCTGATATTTATTTTCTTTCTATATGGTACCATACCCGTAGACTAACTTAGAGCTCATCATTAGATTCTCACAATGTCGTGCATGTTTCGGACAGTTAACTCAACTAGTGCGCATATTATAATTTAATTTCTAGGTATGTACCTATGGTAACAGAAAAAACGTGATGAACTATAATACAAAACACAGAGATCGCTAGTATGTCTGGCGTGTATAGTCGGATATCGAATACCGATATGTGCTGACAATTTTCGTTTTAAAGTTCCTTACGCTTAATATTTTGGCACAAGAAATGGAAACACGTTGATTTTAATGCGGACGCGCAGCAATGTCCTGTCCTGCATATAACAGCTTATATATGCCTGTCTTTCGTCTAATCTTGAATTGGCTAGTTTTAGATTTTACATGAGTGAGCGCCATTCGACCGATATCAAGAGGAAAACCGATTGGTGTCTTTCATTAGCTGCAAGTAATTCATTAGTAAATTTTACGACTCCTCAGAATTATATGGGGTAACCCTATTCTTCTCACCTCCTGTAGCGGCACAGTAAAGAATGATAAGCATATGCCATACTTATCGACATGGAAAATTTATGCATTTAAATTGAAATCCGAATAGAATTTGAAATCATTTCAGATCAGAATTTGAAAATGAAATCATCAATTGAAATACAGTAGAACCTCGATAAGTCGAAAACTTCCCAAACTCGACAAAAATTTGTGTTCCCTTTCTTTCAACCCCATAAACCTTCATTACTCGAAATCTGAACCCTCTATAAGTCAAACTAATAAGCGAGTCCTTTGATGACATTTGTAGCGTAACGGATAATGCACTTCAGTACGCTTGTGAAGGTCACGGGTTCGATTCCCGTCCAACGTCTGGGTGTTTATGTATAATATGTATTTATTTACAAAAAAGTGTAACATATAAGTAGTATATCAGTTGTCTAGTACCCATAACACATATGCTATGCTACTTAATTTGGAACTAGATGGCGCTGTGTGAATTATAACAAATATTTATTTATTTTATGAGTAAATTCAGTACTTATTATCCCTATATAAATCGAAAAAAAGTTTATTGGACCTTTGTATTTTGAACATCACAAATCGATTATTTGAAAATCGACTTTAAGAATATACCGATAATACAGCGTTGTTTTTTATAGCCAGGATTTTTTTATATTATTTCACCTCTCTACTAAAAAATTAGTAGGATTAAATCTAAAGGAAATATTCGACTTGTAGCGGACTAGTCGACTATTTCCTTATAAAATCGCACAAGGTGAAGAAAGCTCTATACCTTGAATTTTTTGGTGTCTCTCTTTAAGTACGTTATTAAACGCAATGTTTTCATCCGTGCAGGAGCGGAGGAAGAATACTGACCTCTGTGGCCGGGGTCGGCCTGTTGTAAAAGGTGACAATGTAACCCACCCTAGCTACGTTGTAGGGCCCCACGCCCGTCTGGATGACGACCACCTTTGGTCTTAAGTATGCCGCCGTAATAAGTTTGTGTTGTGTTTCAGCATTAGTGACCCAAGTTCCTGTACCCTTATGGAACAGTCACGTGTTGGAGATGCCACTGGCGTTACAAACACCCACAGGCGACGGTAACTACTAAACTCTAAGTGGGCCGTCAGCCTGTCTACTTTCTTAAAGCAATAAAAAATTATCTACGCTCAGTATTTTCAACAAGAACAGTACCAAGTCTTCCTTAATAATTGAAACAAACATTTAGATTTCTAACTTGGTTACTGTTCCGGGCATGTTATTCCGCTATTGTTCTCCTCGACTAATACAATGCGGGTCGGCCGATTGGTTTTTAAATCTTGTACAATTTATTAGGTGTACAAGCCAAATGGAACTGGGAGGGTTATTGGAAATAAACACGCCCAACAACGGTGGTTTTAATTTTAAAATGTAGATAACTTATGTCGCAAATGAAGGTACTCACATCGTACAGGTGGCCGATCACCTGCCCTGGCCTAAGGTGTCGAACCTAATCACCCCAGATTTTCTACGGGAGGGGCAAATTTATTCATAACCTCGCATTTATCACCGCGGGCGGCTCCGAATAGTTTTTCGCATGAAAATTGCGGAGCCGAATTCTATCACGAACCGGCGGCCCACCGCGCAAGGGTGCGAGCCGTTAGAATTTTGTGCACCTTGCCGAAACCAATAAATCAAACTATTGCGTAATATTGCTTCTATATGCATGGAGATCATTTCGGACCTTCGCTTTTATTTATTACAGCAATAAACAGATTTTTATGAACGATTTATGATACACGGCGTCCCGACACGTTAAAAATGTTATCATGATTTAAAACACGGAGAAATGTGTTCGAAATATCATATCGGACATATTTGTATTCATGATTCGCGGACATGATATTTTTGTTGAAAACTAAGTATTTATGTTTAAGTAGGTGCGAATATTGGAAATAATAGTTTACTAGAACGTAGCATTCAATAGGAGAAAAAAGTTTAATATTACACTTAGAGTGTGATATTAAACTTATTTCTTCATGACTTCATCTTATTAAGTAAAATAAACATCAATAAATCTCTGTGACTTCGATAAATTGGTTCGGGCGTCGGTTCACGCCGATAACAAACTAGCTGCTACCAGATGTGTGCTGGCCTTGTATCGCAGGCCGATCGCCTCGCCGAGATGAGATCGCCGACATTCCTCCGGCCGACATCGGAGATAACTGAAAACATTACGTTTAATAATTTATCTACGGCAATTCGTCTGCGGCACCCTGTGTCTCCACCGCCTCAGATGCCATAACCAACTCATATTAATTCAACCACAGATGCGACGCGGATTATCTACTGGATTAACCTACGATCGGGTGAACAACATTCCAAAGGCGTATTATTAATAAATTAATAAAATAGCCCGTACCTCATTACATATTTCAGATATTTTTTTATTATTTATAGTGGCATCATGTTACGTAGTTTGTTACAGTATATCACCTCTTTTCTCTCTTCATCTATTGTCATATTTATAATGCAAACTCAAGCTTTATGTTTTATCACACTATACTATTCTCTTCGCATGATCTATCTATCCATTCTGACGGGTTTACAAATTTTAATTATTTTTATACCTTACTGACATCTTATTATTGCTAGAAAGTGAATAAGTTCAGTGTATAAAGATTTATCACATTAATATTCTATCTGAACCAAATACGCAAGTTAGAAATACTTGCACGACAGTGACGTTGAATAATCCGATGGAAAATCAATGAGGGAATTCCTCCACGCATTGAAGACTCGCTTCAAGTTTGAGGACTTCAAATGAGATCATCTCTGTCGAGATTGTGCCGTGATAGGTATTTTCGTGATAAACACGGGCAGGGCGAAGTTTAGACCCAATATTTAATGTACATTGATTTAGGATTTAATCAATTTTATATCACAATATAAATTAAAACTATAATAATCGGCTTCAAAAGACCACTGTTTTATGCTATGGAGATGAGAGCAGATTCATTGCTCTAGGACAGCAGACAGGCTGACGGCCCACTCAGAATTTAGCAGTTACCGTCGCTTAAGGGTGTTTGCAACGCCAGTGGCATCTCCAACATGCGACTGTACCATAAGGGTACCGGAACTTGGTTCACTAATGCCGGAACACAACACAAAGTTATTATGGCAGCATACTTAAGACCAAAGGTGGTTGCCATCCAGACGGAATTGGGGCCCAACCACGTAGCTAGGGTGGGTTGTTTTGTCTACTTTTACGACAGGCTGACCCGGCTGCAGAGGTCAGTATTCTTTCTCCGCCCCTGCACAGATAAAGAAAATATAATGGATGTATTGTGTAAAAGATAATATGGCAAAAAAGGAACTGTTGAGATGACGACTAATAGAGGAGAATGATAGGAGAGAACATGTCAACCTCACATAGTTGGGGATAAAGGCAGGAAGAAGAACGGACACTGCTGGCCTCGGGCCTCCCCTTCCATCCCCGAGGCGTAACTGTTTTCCTACATCGAACACCTCCGAGGTTCACGGCTTCGATTGCTGTTCGGAGTCTAGGTGTTTACGTATGATATGTATTTATTTAAAAAAAATTATAAGGCGTATATTAGTCATCTAGTACCCAGAACACAAGTGTTCTACTGCTACTTTGTTACTAGATGGTGCTGTGTCAAGTGGCATAGAGTGGAAGGAAAGTACATGTGGTGTCGACCCCACATAGCTAGGATAAGCGCACGAAGAAGATGAGTTTCTATAATACTATCAAACTTCATCTGCGGTAGTTTTCCTTATTAAATGAACTCAACAGCGGCCAGGGTCGGCCTGTCGTAAAAGGCGACAGAACAACTCACCCTCTAGTTACGTGGTAGGGCCCCAAGCCCATCTGGATGTCGATCCCTTTGGTTTTCAGTATGCCAAGTTCCTTATACCCTTATGGGACAGCACCGTGTTCGCGATGTCACTGGCGTTGAAAACACCCATGGGCGACGGTAACTGCTAAATTCTAAGCGGGCCGTCAGCCTATCTGATGTCCTACAGCATTAAAAAAACTCTTTTTATACACTCAACAGTCCTCTCTATTGAGAATAATAATTGGTTAGAAGAAATATGTTATATATAATATTACAGCACAGTGTCCCCTTGCTGGGCTCAAGGTACCCCCTAATAGAAATGGCAGTATACGCGCCACGTTGTTCAAGGCGGGTTGGAAGGCATATACCAGTGATTTCGATATGCAGGTATCACCACGATGTTTTCCAACACCGTCGGTACATGGCAATGATATTATAATATGCATAGTTGGCGAGAAAATTTGTTGAAGCGGTGCACCGTGGGATGACATTGAATCTAGGACACTTTTTTTCTGGAGGAGGAAAATTACCCTTAGACACTACCTGTTGCGCGGAGTCGTAGCAGCTACATGTGGGGTTCATCCGAGGTAGTGAAATGGCGCGAGCCGACTACCGCTACCCCGAACAGCGTTGTCTTACAGTGGACGTGGGTGTCAATGGAAAACGGATACTCCGGTCAAGACCTGGTCATGCTCCCGTTTTCTTCACCCCAAGTAAGGTGGGGTAGTGCGCGGAGCCCGATGCACTTCGCTGTATCCAAGAGCTCTATTGATATCCGAGTATAATAACTTAATAACACTGAGCTTCCAGGTTATCTTTCACTACTAATAGCTTAGTATATGGGTATTCTATATAGGTATTGACCCTTGAGCCTAAACGGCGGACTATTGTAATAATGTACCTGTTACTTGAATCTATCACAATTCTTCTGGCATAATTGGCACAATTTTTCTTGATAACTGATCCAAGTTAATTGAAATGAGAACAGACTTAGAAAGGTTCGTTCTTAAAATAAATTGAGGAGAAGACTAAAATAATACTAATAGCTCGAGTAATTACTCAGTTTAAAGCTCTATTTTAAACATCTGCTATTTAGACAATGTGCCCTGGAGCCTGTTAGCATTTCCTTCAACAAAAAAAAAGTACTTGTCGGCATTAAATTACATATATATGTATAATATAATTACACATACATATATGTATAATATCAGCTATGCTCTTGCACAAATTATATCACTGTGTTCACTACCAAAGGAAATAAGGACTGAATGTGACTTATTTGTCAATATTGACGCGTAATTGTAACAAACGGTTAATCCATACTAATATTATAAATGCGAAAGTAACTCTGTCTGTCTGTCTGTCTGTCTGTTCCTCTTTCACGCCTAAACGGCTGAACGGATTTTGATGAAATTTGGTATGGTGATAGATGATAACCTAGAAATGGTCATAGGCTATAAATAATCACGCCATCGTTCTTAGGGGGTAGGCAGTAGGCAGATAACTAAATTGAGTTAGTGATTTTTTGTGCTTATCCGGTATCTATGAGAATCGGCCAACATCTATTTTTCATCCCCCTAAATGTTAGGGGTGACCCACCCCCAAAAAAAATTTTTTAATTTTTTGACATTTTATTTTATTTTATTTTATGGCAGAACAATGTTTGCCGGGTCAGCTAGTTAAATATAAATATGTTGGGACATTTAATGCAACACAATCTAGTCCCTAATTAAGTAGCATAGCACTTGTGTTACGTTACTTTTCTTATGTCTGTTAAATAAAGACATTTTATATATAAACACTTTGACGCGTGGCGGTAATCCAACTCGTGACCTCCCTCCGTAAGCATATTGATGTGTTAGCCATCATGCCGCGGAGGTCGTCTAATAAATTGATAAAATATTATCCTATCCAGTCTTCATTAATAAGATAATTTTACATTGTGCAAAAATATATAAAATACAAACTGATTTAGTTTTTACATCCACAATGCCGGACAAGACAACTAACATAAATCGATCCCCGTCGTGTAAAGTACTCGAGCCAGATCTTTATTTCGCTCGTCGTTAAGCCCGGATCAGCTCTGAGAACACGGTGCGATCGATGAATTACTGTGTTGCGTACATTGCGTTGCTGTCAATTTCGCGGTATAAAATTCCTCTTGGAACATGACAAAGGCAGCTGTCATCGTGCCCGCTGAAGGGTCGCCGCATCCCCCGGGGATAAGCCCCCACCGTCCGGTGGAGACACGCACGTCCTCCAAAACTCAACTAATCTGCACCTATTCCACACATAAACCCATCTAATTGTTAATAAAAGGAGTTAGTTGGGAGCGTGCAGTTACATCACTCAGATGGACTCTCTAATTGATTTTTACGATGTTCACGGTTCTAATTTAATGCGACATTATGGGGTTAATCGGCGCTAAATATTGTTTAGCGTTAATTATGGCCAGCCTGTTTTAGTTATCGTTAAAGCCGCCTGTGAATGGCGTAATGATAATTAACTCGTTCAAAATTGGAATGGAAATCAAATCAAAATCATTTATTTTATTTATTTATTGATCACGTATTGATTGTCTGAAATCTACTATCGTTTCCAATACAAAACGCTGGCTAGAGAAGAAACGGCGAAACTAACTCCCTATTTATTATTTCTTAGTCTTATTTTATATCTGACTTTTTTATTGTTCACAACTTTAATTACAAAATTCACTTGAAATTAGAGGAAGAAAAATATGAGTTCTGTAGAAAAAATTATGAGTGTGTATGAGAGTAATAATATTTTTAAGTGTGTACGGTAGTCAATATAAAGTTTAATGCATAATAATATACTTTTCTACACATATGTTGCTTGGCTTTTTAGCAGACTATGAAAAAGAGCATACGGAAAAATTATTTCAGCGAATTGATGAATGAAAAGAATGTTTAGAATGGAATGCTAGAGAACGCACCCGTTCAGTGTTGCGGTTGGTTTACACCAAGGATCGGCTCTTAGCCCTTATCCGTTTCACCTGGTGGTAGATGCAGTAACATCAGGAATACAGGAGGAGGCACTTTGGTGTATGCTGTTTGCCGATGACATTGTGCTGGTTGGAGAAACTAGTCACGAGAAGCAGATTTGTTAAATGACAGGAAAGATTAAAGGGTGTTGGGTTAAGGATAAGTAGAACCAAAACTGAACATCAATCATGATTTCGGTGGAATATTCGACTTTACCCCGATTACCTTAAGAGACGTAGCGCTGCCAACTTGCTCCAACTTCCGGTACCTTGAATCATTAATCGAGAACGACGGTGAGATAGACCGAGATGTGAAAAACAGAGTGAATGCAGGATGGATGAAATGGCGACAGGTCTCAGGAACAGTTTGTGACCCCAGAGTACCACGTAAACTCAAAGATAAAATTTATAAATCCGTAATAAGGCCTGTCGTATTGTACGGATCGGAATGCTGGGGCACAACGGGGAGGGACGAAAGGGTGTAACATGCTGCGGAGATGAGAATGCTGAGGTGAATGTGTGGAGTTAGAAAATTGATAAAATTAGAAATGAGTATATTAGAGGAAGTGTGAAAGTAGCGCCGGTTATTGAAAAACTTAAAAGTAATAGACTAGCGTGGTTTGGCCATGTAATGCGCAGGGAAGAATGCCATATAACAAGGAAAATGATAATGAAAATGAATAGATAAAAGAGTAAATTTTTATTATTATTATTATTATTGCAATCTATCAATCCTAGAGATATTCAGCAATATGTAAAATTTTTATCTAATTAAAGGGCTTGTACGAAAGCCATCCAGTGACTGCTTCGTTGATTCTTGTACTCCTCAGGGAAGGTTCTACGAGTAACTGTTTGGGTGTTCATTAGATTGACTGCCAGCATATTTGGATGATTAGTTATTCTCTTCCTGTACGCTTTTGTCCTTTCCGAAATTTCATCCATAACACTTTTGACGCAAAGGTAGATGTAGACCAAAAAAATGGATGGATTGCGTAAAAGATGATATGGCAAAAAAGGGTGTAAATGTGGGGATGACGGCTAACAAAGGAGAGTGGAAGGAGAGAATATGTTGTGCCGACCCCATATAATGTGGGATAGTGACGGGAGGATGAGAATAGTTTTTTTTTAACTTATTTGTAAAGAGTTTGAATTTTCTCTAGTTAAAGTACAATAACAATTCTAATTTATAATACGCATGATTTATAAGCGTGTCAATTGATAAACTTAAGCGAAAAAAGACGGCAAACTTAATAGTGTAGTTAATACACTATTCTATAGAATTAGGATATTAAATTTCAGTGTTGTTCATATTTAGAGAAGCAGTTATTATTTTATCTAAATTTGGTATATACTCAGACTCAAACTCAATCGCATATAAGGTTTTGTTTATCGATAAGCATATTTAATTGGATGCTGACAGTAACAACGTAAATATAGGTATAAAAAGTCAAGCGTTTGAGTATTCGAAATTGAAGAGCTTGTATTTCCGTCTTAAGTAAGTAATAAATATTTTGAAGTATTTCAACACCGTGCATGAGTCATGTGAGTGGAGTACAATGAGACGCCACGCAGCGTTCACCAGCGGGCGACATTGAACATTCCAACATATCATGCGGACGATCGATGTCGCCCTAATAACTCGGACAATATTGTGAGAAACGTCATAATTCCTAGTGAATAAGAATTTGTTGGGACTCCTTGAACGTGTACAACATAATGTTATTATAATTTATGTCGTACTAAGCAGGTGAAGATATACGAGGCGCTCATTCATTTTATGAAACATGTTTGCTAAGGCGATTTTGTTATTTTTTTGTCGTCACGGCGCGCGCATCCATCACGCAGCAAGTGGCCTCACTCGCAGCTCTTTATTATAACACCAATGATTTCCGGACGTCGCCGCTGAGCTTAATCTCGCTTAAGCTATGTTCTAGTGCACACACACACATACCAGTAAATCAAAATTTTAAAATACCTCTCTTATTACACTAGCATGAGAAATATCTACTAATAGAATAAATAAATATATTGGGACATTTCACACAACGCCATCTAGTCCCAAACTAAGTTGCATAGCACTTGTGTTATGGGTACTGGACAACTGATATACTACTTATATACTTTTCTTTAGTAAATAAAAACATATTATACATAAACACCCTGATGCTGGGGACAGGAATCGAACCCGTAACCTCTAGTGTACTGCGTGCGTGCGTGCGTTAGTTATTACGCCAGGAGGTTGGAAGAATAGAATGAAAGCAGCATGAAAGCAGTTTATAAAGTTCAATTTAGAAGTTGCTAGCACTTGGCAGCAAATATTTCATCTGTATTGTCGTGCCATTTTGTTTAAGGCGAGGTGACGTCGCGGGAGAGCAATCGTTGCGAAAAAGTCGCGCCAGAATTTTGGTCCTGTGGTAATATTCGACATAGTGTAGGCTTTGAGGATACAATTAAGATAAAAAGTTTATAAATTTGAAAACTGGATGAACTCAGGAATATACGAATATAATATAGGTATAATGTATTAAAAATTATTTTCAAACTGTGTATATAAATGTTATCCGTGCAGAGGCGGAGAAAGAATACTGACCTCTGCGGCCGGGGTCGGCCTCAAGCCCGTCTGGATGGCGACCATCTTTGGTCTTAAGTATGCCACCATACAACGGTTATGAAACTTAGTGTTGTGTTCCAGCATTAGTGACCCAAGTTCCTGTACCCTTACGGGACAGCAGCGTATTCGCGATGCCACTGGCGTTGCAAACACCCATAGGCGACAGTAACTGCTAAATTCTAAGTTGGCTGTCAGCCTGTCTACTGTCCTACAGCAAGCAATAAAAAAATACTCAAATTTTTTGTATCATGTAATTTGTCAGTAATTATATTTTGCAGAAAATAATAGTGCAATTATTATAATATTTAAAACAGGAAATAATAAAAAATGTTTGAACATTTAAAACAATGTTCAGTACTTTACAACGTTGCATTATTCGATCATATTGATATATTGTAATTAGTTTTAACATATTAAATATCTAAATACATTTTTAATGTATGTTACACTGATTGGATAAGAAAATCTGAAAGAAAAACTGCCTAAGTTGTGCATAGGCCACCTTTAAACTCTATAAGAAGATTCCTAACCTCGATAAGGATTGAATAAAACATGCTCTTCAAATGTTGTTTAAGAAAATACTTCAAGAGAATAATATCAAGAAGGCACGAGATCCTAAATTAGATTAAAATGCCGAATAAAATAAATAAATAATAATGTGCATACTTTGTACAATTACACATATGATTGAAAATAGTGGTATTGGTGGAAATGTTCTCCTTATCTCGACTAAAGACTTTTGTTGATTAACAGTTGATATTAAAATAGTTCTCATTTTGAATATTCAGTGTAGACGCACCTCTCACACGGCTGGCTTTAGAACTGCATGTATCTTGCAATATAGGTCATAATGTACGACAGCAGTAATGTGCTTTTAGTTGTATGTGTTGTTTTTGAGTAATATTAACAAGTCAGAGGCACAACTAACACGTATCTGAAGATATTGATTGTATGCCAGGTATGTTAGTTAAAAAGTGGAATTATAATTATTATAAAATGAAATGAAATTGATTTGGAAGGTTCAATGTAAAGTTATTAATAATTAAATCCAAAATATAATAACATTACTGACCGTTTTAATCCTAACTTTAACTTCCTTAAGGAATCGTAAAATGCACAGGCTTATGTTTTGGCAGAAATGAAAGGCCATCTTTTGGTTTCCCTTACGATGTTGGGATATTAATCATCCTTGAAAAAAAAAACAAATTTGCCATTGAAATATTGGCTAAATTTATATTCTTGTAGCTTTTTCCTAGAAAAAATAAATATTATAGACGATGACGTAAATGGACGTGCAAAAGTTTTTTACTGCCATGGAACGACTGAAGACCCGCTTAATAGCTAGCAATTAATTAAAACTATTACCTATGAAATAACATGAAAGATGACTTTTATAGAAATACAGTCAAACCTGGGTAAGTGAGAACTGGGTAAGCGAGAAAACTCTATTAATGAGAGTATTTACCAGGTCCCGTCATTTTACCCTCCTAAAACCTCTATAAGTGAGACATATAAACCTGTATAAGTGACAGTCATTTTTCAAGCATGAACCTTTATAAGTGAGATTGATACTTGCCTATACCTCTATAAGCAACAGTTAAAAGAGTTTCAACTTTTGTTATTTATGATTCATTCTTAAATTTCAAGGGACTCTTATGTAATGCAAACCAAATGTGCGTCTGTTATTGTTTTCTATAGTTTTAGGAACTTGCATTGTTCCTATTCGAATGACCAAATGACGAGGAACTCATTGTATTCAAAAAGCCAAATGTGTCTACCGACTTATTTCCCAAGCTTATTACAGTCAGTTCATGTTCATGTTCATAAACAGCAGTTGCGAAGAAAGTTCCTGTACTTTCTCATAATGTCCAAAGGAAAACTCAGTGTGTTGTCTTTAAGTAATATTATTCCAACAAAACGAGAAGCTTTAAGGGCATTGGAGATACTTCACAAATTTTATGAATATGCGACGGTTGATCAAACCATATTTGATAAAATTTAGGAACTTGAAAAACACACACAATTTGAAAACAGAATCACAAAAGAAATTATCAGATTTTTTCAAGTAAATGTTGTTAGGTATAATACGTCTATTATACCTAACAACATTTACTTAATATTAATAATATCGATAGTGGTGTCAGTGAACGGGCTTATAGCGAAGAGCTTCGATAAACACCTAGAGAGGCTTTCGCTAGGTAAATGGGTGAAGGGTCGGATACAGAAGGCGGTCCTCCTAAGCACGGCACGCATAGTGAGGAGATTCCTGTCTCTGGAGCCCTAACCACTGGTAGCTTGGGCCCTAGGCCTCGCTCCCAGCGACGGACAGTTTTTTATATTTTTTAATTTAATTTATTTGTAAGTATCGTTTTATAAAATAAAGTATTTTTTTAATATTAATATTTTATAAAATGAAATGTAAATTATTTTGAAAAATGTAAATAACTAGAAAAGAAAATAAATAAATAGATATTAATAACTAATAACAATAATAATTTCTAATTACGTCATATTTGCCGTATTTTATAGACCTCTATAAGTGAGAGACCCCTTCTGTAACTCTGTAAGCTAGAAACTCGGGTTAGTGAGAAACCTTTATGAGAAAAAGAGATCGCGGTCCCTTCCGCTCTCGCTTATCTAGGTTTGACTGTACTAAAATTTTACAATAGATTTAAAGAAATAATTTGTTGAATCCGTTGGGTGTCTCATCTCTTCAATCAGTTATTAAATGTTATGTATATTTAACTGCGCTTGAGTTTGTAGTTCTGAGATTAAAAAAAAACTGAACTAATTCTCTAAAATTATATTAGCAACGTAACATACAATAACTATTGAACACGAAATACAAAATAGAATCCAGTTCAACTATTTAAGATTAAATTATCGAAAACCAGTGATTGCTAATGATTAATTCATCGGATTAAATAATCAAATCATAATTTCAAACCTTTTTAATAAGTCTTGAATAATAACAACCACTTGGAAAAGCTAAGACCATCGATAACAAAATGTCGTAAACAGACTGACGTTCGGAATCCATTTTGGATAATAAATAATATAAATAGCCTTAATTATTAAATAAATAATTAAAGCTACATATACAAAACTATTAAACGACATTTGTTTCCATAATATTGTATAAATGCATCGGTACACAAGTTAACAGTCGAGCGCTCGACTGAGGTTGTTTTTGCATTTGAATCAAACTGGAGTGACTTGACGTATGTTAATTCGCAAATAGTTCATTTGTTATTATTAAAACAATGATTTCTACCAAAATATACTTTAGAAAATAACTCAGCGTGAAAGGTTTAGTTGGAAGGATGCAGTCCAGGGAAATGTGGAAGGACATCAGTTAACACCTGTGATTAAATAGACAGGCATATCAATACCGACGGAATTATTTTGGATTGGCACCCTGACCCGTTAACTTCCTCTCCCAACATACTTTTGTAGTTCAATTTAGAACAATTAAACAAAAAAAATATCTCGTAAGAATTAAAAATAAATATTAAACATTTTTAACACGCAGTCCTGGTTCAACACGTAGCGTATAATGCTCTCAAAAAATATATTTTCTTTTGCACCTCGGATCGCAATGTTTATTTTAAGTCCTACAAAAATATTTAAGTGCCAACGCACACAACGCTTAAACCAACAATTTGCAAATCGGATTACGATATTTAAAATTGGTCTTACTGTCACGATCGTTGTGGTTAGAAAATAGTCCCACTAACTTTTTAAATGCAAGCTGAAGCTGAGTGTTGAGCAATGGATGATTGGTTTAGGTATAACCTACTAAATAACCAGAATTATTTGTTAGCTATATCTTCTATATTTGACATTATTGAAGGAACAAGTCTGTATATATTATTGTTGACAACAAATATACTCTCTTTAAAAAAGCTGTAGACCAAACTATTACTTAAAAATCTTAAATATCTATACAAATAAATAAAATTTGAGTGTCTCTTTGTAATATTAAAATAACCGCTTATTACTAAGTACATTTGGATGTATACACTGTACATATACCAAAACAACATTTTGTACAGTTTTTGTCTGTCTGTCTTTCTGTCTGTCTGTTTGTTCCAGCTAATCTCTGAAATGGCTAAACCGATTTTGACGGGACTTTCACTGGCAGATAACTGATATAACAAGGAGTAACTTAGACTACTTTTATTTTAGAAAAAAAAATAGTTTTAGTTAAAAATGATCAGTTTCGGAAACTTTTAAAATTCAATTTCAGTTGGCCTCAGATTTATATCATCAATCATATGAAATATGGTTAAGCTTAGGCTGGACCTTGTAGGTTTCATTTCCAATTTAAGTTGACCTCAGATTTATATCATCAATCATATGAAATAGAGTTTAGCTTAGGCTGGACTTTGTAGGTCCGAATGCACGTATTCCAGAGCCGCATGGCGTAACACTTGCATTCGATAACACTGATTGTTTGCATATTTCATTTATTTATATTTTAGGGTTTATAGGGTTTATATTCCAAAATATACCATAAGATATATCCAAAAAATGCTGCCTAAAGTCACTATTCCTCGTGGATGGTGTCGTGGGCACAGCTAGTATAATAATAAAATACGAAGAAGGCCTTGCGATCCATTATTTTTAAAACAATGGGTTAGATGACGATTAATAAAAAAGTCGAGTAATAAATATTTAAGTTTAGTTGATCTTGAAATAGTGCAATATAATTTTCATTAAAAATTCTTCACATTTTCGCAGACAATCAAGGTACGTTTAGAGACATTTCAATGAGATAAATGTACGTTATGGAATGAAACTCTTTGTCAGCCACTAAACAGCGGCAGATCCAAATAATAAGGCCAAGGCCCTCGGGCTCTCCAGCCAGTGAGTACAATCACTTTCATAAAGGACTATTGTCCGGAGAGCCGAATAATTCTGAACATTGGGCCATCCGCGGCAGTACGCGAGCGAGGCGAGTACGTCCCTCGAGTTTTACAGATTTTAATTTTTCTTTTGTCTTTATGGATCACGAAATGTTTTGTGTAGTGGAGGCCCCAGGAGGGCCGGGCCGGACCCCCAACCGCGGCTTCCTTCCTACATCGCCTCACTACAAAAAACTCTAGCTATAAAAATGCGCGATGAACAAAAACGCTTACGTCGGGTGACAAGTGGCCTTTGTTTTAATATTTGTTGATTTGTCCAAGTTGTTTATGAATGTTTTTAACACCTGATGACTGTGCCCTTTTTAGTTTACTGGTGAGTTGATATAATCAGTCAATATCTAATCAAAATGCTATTATGAGCCGTCGTAGATATTTATAATCGTACTGATTTCTTATTTTAAATAATTTATCGTAGACAGCATGGATACTCTATTACCATATTATTTACCTATAAAATTAAACACACTATTTTTAAAGATTATATGAGAAACAAAATCTTGAAAACTGGAATGATATCAAAGAGGAAAACTCTGACAATTTTTTTTTCATAGCTAATAAGCTATATTTAAATTTGGTATTTAAATTACAGAGTGGCTGACATTTGACTCCCAATTCCAGAGCAATATCAATACACGAGTCTGTCCTAATTTTAACTTTAAAGTAAAAATAAATAATCTTAATTCTTATTGAACGCCACTCGGGTTATAAAGCGGCGTCATTATCCAGATTATAATCATAATAATGGTATGCTAAATTTATCAAAATATACTGTATTTGGATGAAAACATACAAGTTGACAACACGTGTAGTTGGTATCTACGCGGACGGATCAGACACCCCGGGGCGAAGGCCCCAGCTCGACGGCATTACTCACTGTGACCTAATGGGCGGGAATAAATCACATGTATTATCTAAAAAAAACAACAAACCCAGAAACGGGCCAATGTTGAATAAACAAAATTCATGGAAACGGGGACAAATCAGACAGTGCCCGGTGCCGGTGGTCCGCAAAACCGCTGTCCAGTCCATTTGCGTACCACTACATGATAATTTAAATCATTGTATGTATGTAGTAGGACTGTTTATTAATTTTTTGAATTGTGAACTTTGTTAATTTTAATATAAATAGAGTAGAATCGTTTGAACCAAAATAGATTGCTGTATTCTTTCAATGTTTAGATATTCTACTCATTTTGATAGGGACCTTTGATAGTTTTATTTTTATGAAAAACTTGACAATATACATAACTAATAATAATGAAAAATAACATTACAAAGATCATCAAACATGTCACTGACATCATCGGCGTATGCGCAAATAACAACTTCATCTGCCGAAGGATCAAACTGTCATCCCTAGACCTTGTTTATATTAAGTTTATTGCAACGCATATCACATTTTAAATATCAAGCCTAGGCAAGCAAGCCATGGCATAGTTTTTAGCATCCATATTGTTGATTTTGCTAGAGCGGAAACTTGAGTAAATTTCATAGGTGAAAGATCCTCTCAAAGAAAAGCAATTGATAACACTTTAATTATTCCAATGTATTACGTATCTAAATAAAAAATTTAAACAAATCTGAACGTCACTAATTTTATAGACGATGAATAACATGACAACAGCAATTTACTTTATGCAAAGAGGAGATAAAGCCCCTCGCAGCCGCCGCATCTAAATACAGATATGAATTTCCTCTAACGTGATTAAATAGAAAGTGCAACAAATTAAATTCTCCCACGCAAACGTCCCCCGAATAAAGAAAGACATTTGGGGCTCTAAGTCCGAATAGAAGTAATTCATAAAACTGAGGCAGGCCTTTTGATATGAAAATACGGCTAATCCTCGGCACGCGTTCCGCAG
This sequence comes from Malacosoma neustria, assembly GCA_963693495.1. Taxonomy (NCBI): domain Eukaryota; kingdom Metazoa; phylum Arthropoda; class Insecta; order Lepidoptera; family Lasiocampidae; genus Malacosoma; species Malacosoma neustria. The sequence continues at coordinate 22,536,424 of OY856371.1, read as the reverse complement.
CTCCGAGCTCCAGGAGGTGACCTATGTTTGTTTATTTGTTTGCCTTCCTCGCATCGTGTTTTTATTTATCATAACTTGGGACTTTTCAATACTCTCGTTCAAATTTATTAATGCTCCGCTCGTAAGCCATTATAAATTATAATTTATCTTGAGATTAATGAATATAAGTGTGTTATAATCATTATGAGGCATTTTTTAAATGTGTTCTTTGAATGTTTGGAATGCTTGTAAGTATTAAGTTGAGTAGTTATTTAAGAATGTCGTGTTTTGACTTTTAATATTATTTAATATATTACCTGTGAAAACATAGTTTGTTTATACGAATCCTTTTTTTGTATTTTAGGATGATTGTGTATTTAGTATTTTATCTTGTCAACGTTTATTTAAATAGTGGTCGTTGTTTATGGAGATATGGCGTGTGAATTTCAGTTGGCTTGACGTCAGCTAAATGACATTCAACAACGACTATTTCATGTTAATGTTCAGGGGATTTAATAGTGACATTTGGAAATGCATACTCCAAACGGGTCCAACTTTGGGAGTGTAATGGATTGAATATTTGCATATCATATTGACAATGAAAATAAATTTTATATCGAATAAAAACAAATAATGATTCTTATAAATTGGTTTACATGTAATATTTTGATAAATAATTAATTTTCTGATTAAATATTTAAATTATGATGATATTCAATACGCGAATTTTGATAACGGATTTTTGCGTGCCATTGCCACCATGGCGTACACCAGTCCCTCTGAAGGGTCGTGTCCAACAGTGGGGTATTATAGGCTACTAAGTAAGTCGAAGTTGAAGAGATTAATATATTACAATATGATACGTATATTCAAATAAAACCTGGTACCTAATTTTACGCCCAATGACCAACAGGTCATGAGTTCGAATCCTCGCCTATATATATTGTAGCATAATAGCCAAGTACCGACAGTGAAGGAAAACGTCGTTATGAAACCTACATACCAAGATCGCTGGTATGTGTATCCTGTCAATCCGCCTTGGATAAACGTAGCGGATATACCGTCTGTGCTTTCAAGGCAAAGATAGACGGGCTATCAGTTCAAGCCTTCTCCAGCCTCTATTTATTATTGACGACCCACTTTATATTAGCTTAATAATAAGCACTTACTGTTGCCTATTGAAGTTTGAGACGCCAGGAATCGCTGATACGTTGCCAGTCGCATAGGGGAACTGGAACCAGGGTTATTTATGTCAGAACACAACACAAGGATATTATGGTGACACATTTGGAGACCAGGCTAGTTGCCTTCCAGACAACCTTGGAGCCCTACCACCAAGTTACACTGCCGGGTGGTTTTGTCGTCTTTAACGACAGGCCGCCCCCAGTCGCAGCGCGGAGGTCAGTATTTTCACTCCGCCCGCCTTATAAACTGACAAAATGTCAAAAATTATTTCTAAACGCTGCACTTCTTCATTGATTTTATGGGTCGCAAATACTTCGTGGTGTAACCTTTTGTTTAAATTGATTATAATGATTATATGTATGTTTAGTATATAATAAAAAAATGTATATGAATAAGTAAATAATAAGCATAGATACTCGAACTCAAAACGCTATACCTACATTGCCAGACTCCATAAAATAATAAAATATCTCTAAATAAAAGGTTGCCTGGAAGAGATCGCTTTAAGCGATAAGGCCGCCTATTGTGTATTATTAGTTGTAAGAACTTCTATGTTTGTAGATAAATTGAGTTACCTATATATGTAGAGTTGCCTATCTAACTATATATTATTATGTTAAAGAGTGCAGATTAGATTATATTGTAGGTAAGTTAAAGACGTGAATTACAAACTAAAATGATTTATAGCTAGCCGGACATCAAGTCTTATCCAAAGCGTGCATTCGTGCAAAAATCTGCTATAAAGGACAGGTTTGAGTAATTAAAATAAATTCTGTTTTACTCAAAGTATAATGTTTTTTCTTAACATTTTATATCATTTGAATTAAAAAAGTTGTGTTTGGAGCCCAGGGTAGGTAATTTAATATTGGCAAAATCATTTTTATAAAAGTGGCAAGATACGTCAGAGTGAGAACCAAGAATGATATGGATGTAAAATTTTTGATCTGGGTATAGATGCAGATAACTATTTATTATATGAATACTATATTGGTTTCGGATATGTTAATGGATGTGACATTTTAACAGATTCTTGTCCTATTATTACCCTACTTATTTCAACAATGACTGCAAAAAAACAAAATCATAATACAATTTATTATAATCATGTTTTATAAAATAAATATATAATCCTTCTTTCTTCTAGTATATTATTCAGTTTTTTAAAAAAATATTATGGATTGAAATAAATCTTAAATTACTTTGTATTAACAAAAACTACGTGAACGTGAACTTGTATAGTAGGTATAGATATACGTATTGTATATCTATACCTAACTATACACATTTTAATGCATATTTCAAGCCGTAAGTCGATTCAGCCTGGTCTAAATTAAAATCTATCATAACTTTTTTCTGAAGACCGAGAAATATGCTGACGGATCACTTAATAGTAAACTGTCACCATCATCTATATATGTTTGCGACGATAGGGACGCCGCTGTCCGTTATTATGGCAGCATCCTTATAGATCAAGCATGGTTGCCATCTAGACGGGAAAACGAAAAGTGTCTCATTTAATTTCTATCCGAAACTATCCGAAACTTTCGTAGCCGTTCCGGATATGCGATAGTTTTGGATACGGTGGCGGAGTTCCATAACACCTCTAGTTATTACAGTTAAATTTTATGTTAGCGGTGACAAATAGACGGGGAAATGGAATGATGCGATTGCTTTCGGATTGTAATATAAATAAATTGTTATTTAATAAAATTTTATAGTATTATAAATGAATTAAAAAAATCGCTTGAGTGTTTGCATAGCTGTTTCATTTCTTGTCATTGTTTTAGAAACGTTGCTGAATTTTTGACTAAAAAAATTAGTCTTTGTGACGTAAATATTGAAATAAATTACATTGATTAGTTGCGCCCTTCTTGGCGTCGCTATACTTACGAGTGTACGAGTCTTCTGTAAATGATGTTTAAAAATTAATGCAATCGGAACACCTTAGGATTCGCATATTTTTTTCCGTGCAGGTGCGGATAAAGAATACTAACCTCTGCGGCCGGGGTCAGGCTGTCGTAAAAGGTGACAAAACAACCCTAGTTACGTGGTAGGGCCCCAAGCCCGTCTGGATGGCAACCACCTCTGGTGTATAATTATTCCGCCATAATAACCCAGTGACCCAGGTTCCTGCACTCGTAAGCGAACAGCAACGTGTTCGCGGTGCAGTGTGCTGATCCCCAAAAAACTGAATTTGTAGTTATGGAATAACATCAGAAAAGTAATTAAATAGACTAATGAAGATGTACTGAGCATCAAATTGAAGTTATAAAAGTTCTATTATAATAAAATTATGATGTAAAAAAATAAAAGGTTGTCCCTACTTGCTTCGAGCTTAAATTTTATGTCAGTTGAATAAAATATGATTTTGTTCTGTTTTATGTTTCATTTTGATATAAAGTTCTTGTAATCAGTGGAGACATTATTCTGAGTATCTATAGAATGGTCCTTATTATGTCATAAACGGCAAAAATACTCTCTTAAAATGTTTTTATTACTGTAATCTTAATAACTAGCTTTAGTCGCAACCGAGCTATTATTGAAATGGAGTTTTGAGTCTGTGATGTCAGTAATAAGTCCACGAGTTTTGCCTGATGTTTAATATGATATAAATATTACAGTGCCTGGCAACACACCATCAAATTCACATTGGTGTTATAATACAAGTACGTTAAAATAATAATATTATTTTACAATACATTGTGTTTTATTCACTTGATAGTAAGCAGTTACCGCCGCCTGTAGATGTTTGTGATGCCATGAGGACCGCTAACAGACTGCTGTCCGCATAAGGGTACAGGAACCTGGGCCGTTAATGTCGGAGCACGAGACAAAGTTAATAACCTATAGTAGGTTTAAACCAGGGTTGGTTGCCATCCAGAGCCCTACCTACATCTCTAGCCTTTAGAGGCTAGAGTTGTATTGTCACTTTTTACTACAAGCGACCCCTGGCCGCAGAGTATTCTTAATTCGCCCCTCACGGGGAGAGGCTGAAAGTGAAATTTAGGATTAATTGCGTTAATATCAAAGAGTTCCATATTGATTCACGCGAAGAACGATCAACCAGTTGTTACTGGTAGAGGGAAGTAGTCAGAAAAGGTTGCATATTAAAAGTGAGTTCAACAGAAAGAAACCTAAGGTTACGTTTTTTATAAGATTTACGACCTTTGTGCTCGTAGTATTGAGTAGGTATTGTTTTCTTCTTGCTGCCCTTATCCCAAACTATGTGGTGTCGGCACAACATGTTCTCTTCTTCCACTCTCCTCATTTAGCCGTCATCTGAACATTCACACCTTTTTTAACCAAATCATCTTTTACACAATCCCTCTATTTTTTTTTGTCTACCTCTCCTCTTATATCCATCCACTCTCATTTCTAGCATCCTCCTTGTTACATGACGCTCCTCTCTTCGTGTTATATGGCCGTACCAGGCTAACCTATTACTTTTCAGCTTCTCAATCCCTACTTTCAAACTTTCTGTAATATACTCATTTCTAATTTTATCCATTTTTGTAACTCCGCTCATCCATCTCAACATTCGCTCATCTCTGATGCATGGAATAACCTCTCATTATTCCCCTTTGTGGCCCAGCATTCTGATCCATACAATCTTTGATTATATGGCATACAATATGACAAGTTTTATAACGGACTTATACAAATATATAATATTATAACAGAGTAAGTAGGTATTGTTTTATTAAAATAATTATAGGAAACATATAAACCCTTGAGGTTTTGTGTCAAATTTCTGATAAACTTTATCATCTGATAGACTATCTATATAGTCACTATATATATGTGATAACATTGCCTCAAAAAGGAAAATTATATCTTCAAAAACTGTTGCATATTTTTAATTCTTAAAACAAGTAGTTATATTCATACGACTATAAACTTTAGATATATTTGAAGAATAATATAATTAAATTATATATTAGTGTTCTGACTAATTTTAAATATTGGATTGCTGCGTATTTTCATTACTATATGCGTTATCAATAAATATTTAGGGAAGCTTCTGTTAAAGCGCCTAATCGTATGAACACGGCAAGCTTGTGTGAAGTGTCGCACTTGTTTATTTAGTTCAGGCGTAGCATTGAAATTGAGTTTGTTGTTTATAACTAATTGGAACTAATTTTTCTATCAATAACAGTAATATATATATTTATTATATTATAATTTGATATATTCATAATAAGAGTGGTATATTCCTTATTATATTATATAGCTTTATTATTGTATATAATTATATGGGAAATATAATGAAATTTATATTGGCGAATTTCTATAGATGTAGGGGCGGAGAAAGAATACTGGCCTCAAGCCCGTTTGGATGGCGACCACCTTTGGTCTTAAGTATACTGCCATAATAACTTAGTGCTGTGTTCCGGCATTATTGACCCATGTTCCTGTATCATTATGGGTCAGCAGCGTGTTCGCGATGCTACTGGCATTGCAAATAGGCAACGGTAACTGCTAAATTCTAAGCTGGCCGTCAGCCTGTCTGGCTGTCCTACAGCAATAAAAAAAATTGTGTCAATCATATTAATTAATCCAGATTAAGAATTGATAATAAATAAATGACATTAGCCAAGCTGTAATGGTATTACGTAATAGCTACGCGTTAATACATCCCGTTTTTAAATGTACTTATTGTAATTTATTAAGACGCTATACAAATACCGTTGTAACATACACAATGCACAATGTTTTGACTCATCTATCACACCTTTTGTTAACGAAATTTTATAACGCACATTCAAAATATGAAAAAATATTCGCTGTAATATAATAATATATTAGTGTTATAATAAGAAAAAGTTTTACTGTCTAAGTACAATATTAACACGATGACACGTATTGTTTGAAATGAATAAATAATATGAATTATTGTTATATGTACTACTCATACTTATGTTATATCATAAAACAATACGTAATATAGAAAAAAAAAATTATTTACAAAATAAATCAATTAAAAACTTAAAAATACTATTTTTAAATATGTATTTATTTATCTAACGATATTGAGCCTGACAACTTATTTGAAAACATCCAATGTCAATGTGATAATTCAATATGCTGACATAAATTGGCTGGACAATAGCCGTTTTGTGTGAAAGGACAAACACTCAATACAAAATCAGTGAACCAATTCTACCAAGCTGGCCACACAGCCTTGCAAACACCTCCCGCTACGAATCTGTGCAACTGCGTACCATGCGATCATTTAATCATGTATCATGTATCTTTGTCATTTACGCCTTCGCCAACAATATTTTATCTCTAAACCCTCATTTCACGGAAATCGAGCATATCATAGAATAGACAACATTCGTACATGTAAGCAAACATCTTAATGTTTACTAATGAAACTTTTCTAAATACATTGATTGATGATGCTCTCGGTCACATGGGGTTTTTGTGTAGCATCGCATTATTCTATTGATAAGTCGCGCCGCGGGAAGCGAGCTTCAGCGTAGGTGGCTTCGCCTATTGTTCGACGCAAACACAATTTGGCAAACATTTATGCTACTCTTTTTGTTCGCTTTCTTCCGTGTGGGTCATTTAAATTTCATGCGTATTTTAGGCGTCGCATATCGGCTTCCTTTAGTGAATGATTAAGAGCTTGAGTGGCTGAGCTAAGTGTAAGGCCGCGGTAATGGCGACGCGACAGGGATTGAGGTCTCATGGGGCTTTGACACCCCTGACGCTGGAGTGCTATGCGATCCTCGCAATTAACTCGTCGGCGGTGCATTATCTCTGCGAAGAGCCACATGTCTGAAGTTATTTGACACACCCTATTCGTACATTGTAGTAATGTAGATAAAATACAATTATATATTCAGACCTGTACTTATGATTTTAGTTTATAGTATCTATTTAACTTAGTGGGAGGAGGGGTAGACCCAAAAAGTGCTGGCTTGACGTCGTAAAGGGTGATATGCGTGCCAATGGGCTCACTACCAGGGATGCTGAAGACCGTGCGAAGTGGAGAAGAAAAAGTCGGAAAGCGGACCCCGGGCGCCGAAGCGAGAGTTTGGGCTGCAACCGGGACTTAACGCAAGGATGATGAGTATCTATTTAACTTAGTCTCCGTGCATATGTCCTCTTATAAGACACAACGATCTAATCAAATTAAGGAGAATTGAAAGAAAGCGGAAAAGAAGGAGACCAAGAAAGGCATTTATGGACCAAGTAAAGGAAAGATTGGATGTTGTGTCGTATCAAGAAGTCAAGGATAAGACGCTTTGTAGAGAGGACAGGATTACTCCAACGACAAGAGCGTTAAGCAGTTGTAATAAGTAAAACAATGTAACTATAATCTCAAGTACCGGAAACCTCCTTAAGAACATCAGCCTGTAAATAAATATACAATAACAATTCTTCAAAGAATAAGCAAAAGAATTGATACCGTTTCAATTGAACAGTTCGTGGGTAACAAAAAGTGTGAACGTCAACGACCCTGATTGCCAATATAAAAGTTAATCATATTAGTGCGCCGGGGTGGCCGGGTGTCCGCCTATTGTCCCAGGTTCGAAACCCGGCGCCCCCCGCGAGGATACGTTGCTTATTTAATGCAACGATGCACACGTAAACATCTAAATAAGTTTTGTGCGACACTCCTCCCCTACCCTCTAATTTTACTAAGTAGCCGTATCTTCACAAATGTATTAGGGTAGTTACATTCAAGCCAAATGTGTTTTAGTAGCGGATTTGTTGTTTAACTTTATACACGGTGAAGGGAAATTTATGGAAAAAAATTGTAGCAAAAAATATCTCACACGACTGTCGAGGCTTGTTTGTCGTTAGTTCCTTCTTAATTGTTAACAGTCCTGCATGAGTTACAAATTAATATTTCATTTTAAATATTCATATTGGTTTATGTGATTGTCATTAATACAAATTAGTTGGTAATGTTAGTTACGTATCTGTCAAATGTGGCTGAAATTAATTCGATATGCAAATATTTGTACAAATCTTCGAGTACATTTTATAGAAAACAAACCCAACAAATTAATAAAAATCTTTAATTATTTATCGAATTCTAGAAGGATTAGGTTAGCTGATGATATTGAGATTTTAAAATTGGAATAGATATACGGTGGCATCAGGCTGTGAGATGAGTATCCTAGCCGGCCGGCTGGCCGCACTAAGCTCGCACCCCACGGTTCCTGCCACTCTCCTGTCAAAGCTTACGCAAACCGGCTGACAGCCTCCCAATAATACGTTACGAAAATGTGTTAATCGCACACTTTCACGCTTCGCGACTCCAAATTAGATTAATACCGATGACAATAGTGACATCTGTAGTTGAATGAGAGTCGTCATATTTTGACAGGTATCGTCATATGTACGTACCCTTGTCTGCCCACATACACGTGTTCGCTCGTCCCACGCGGACTGTATGCTCGCAGCGACGTAACGTTCGATGTCAGACTTTTTTCCCAACAAAAGTCGTGATTTCACGCGGCGCGAACATTCATCCGATTGTCGTGAATTTCGTTATCTTGTATTAGCGAGCATGTGAGGTGATATTGAAAAAATAATACGTTTGGGATTTGACGGCTCCCCATGTGCGCACGGCAGCTTCCTTTACCCTGCAACGCTCCTATAAATGAAAGAATGATAAATTTATTTAATGTATACAAATGTTTGGACATTTTTATTTTGCTGTCGTTTTAATGTAAGTAACATAATTTAGTTTGCCATATGTTAACTCCTCGGTTCTTTGGAAGTAGGAAATGGAAAAAATATTTTACGACTTGTGAAAGAAACTATGACATACCGGCCATGTACAGTGTTATGCTATCCTAAACATGGGTAAACAAACAATTTTTTAATACAAGCAAAAAGGTAATGAATGGGCCGATTGAATAGAGGCGGCGTGGAATTAAGCTAATTATGAACCTGAGTTTAGTTTGTTTGTGATGCATTAGTGCGGCGGGTAGTGGGCAGTGGTCTGTACTTAATTGCGTGCTGGAAGCGGGAGCGTTGTTAATTACCGCATCACTAATTTAGTTTGTTCAGTACACACATTCTGCGCTTTCCTCCGATAAAAAGTAAAATAATAAACACAAATTTTCCGGTTCATTGAAGGAGGTTTTAATTCGGGGTTTCCGGCTAATTGATCTTTGGCCGGGTAATTATTCACAAGGGGTATATAATGTAATTATTGCCGGGTAGCCCTTTTTCGTTGTCGCGAAGGTTGAGCCCCTCCCGAGCTAATCACCGCCGGCACCCGGTGCCGATGACGCCTCGCAACTGTGTCTTGGATAGCGATGACAGGATTTTAATATATTTTGTTATTATATGTAAATCGACATGCAGATGCGAGCAAATGTACTTAGATGGCTCCACGTCGTTATTCAAAATTTTATGACATACATATTGAATTGCTTGCGATGAAAGTTTATTGTCTTAATGTGGATCATAAATATAGCCTTCTTAGCCAGATTTTGTTTGTAATCCAGATTCCCGCCACGATACCTGAAATCTAATCCGCCTTTTTCTTCTCTAGTTTGTAGTCCTCAGCAATCCACGTACGTGGTCGCGGAGTGGTATCATACTCTTAAACTAATTTAGAGGTAATGGGTTCGAATCCTATGATGGCATGCACGGCATAGGCAGTTTTTTTCGCGTAATGTGCATATTACAACATTATTTACATGTAGATATGGGGAAGGAAAGTAGGTATGTGTTGTTACCGGTAAAGTGGATGGCAGGAGGCCGAGGGGTCGCAGCCCGGTGATATGGTCTAACCAAATCCGCTCAACGCTGAACACCAAGCTGCATGATGCACTCCACCACGCCAAGGAGAGGCACAGGTGGAGGAACATTATAAAAGAGAAACTGGTTTCTTATAAGGGGAATCACGACCCTCAGTAATGAGGTACACGACTCAAGGAGGAGGAGAATGGCGAAGGAAAACATTGTGACGAAATCTGTATGGGAAAATCTGCGCATGTATGGCGGATATACTGTTCGATTCTCTATAATGGGAGACCCAAGCCCAGCTGTGGGATGTTGTAGGTTGTTATATATTTATTGCATCACCATTTCTAGTAGTGAATACATTGGAACACGTCTTACCCCAGGGTTTACACTAGGGTCTACCACCTCATCGTTAAAACATCAGTCACATTTTGGCCATCACCGTTTGGCCATGTGATAGATAATATTCAATTGCTCAGTAATGAATCGTAAAATCTGACGTCTTATCTAAAATGTATTAAATTTATTTACCATATAAGCTTTTAACATAATGCTCTTTTGTAATCCATAAAAAGCACTGAATATTTAAAATAAGTAAATGATTAGTATTATGGCGATAACGTTTTATTTAAAAAGAAATGTTCCACAAAAGATGAGAAGGAGATTTATATTTGTTAAGCAGAAGTTGTTCGTCTTCATAAGGCTTGACGTTTCATTTCTGTCTAGGCACGCCGACAAGTGCTAACCCTCCCTCACCCCATCCTGCCGCCTCTCGTTCGCACCCCCTCGCGAAGGGCTCCCCTTGTTATGCATAAAATTTTGTCTTATTACTTCCAACTTTGCTATTATATTTGACGAGACAAAGTTACCAAGTTATTTTGTTATTAAAATTTTTGGCGAAGACGGTGACGGCTTCATAAGTCCAGTTCGAATGTAAATGCGAACGCTTAAATTATAAAGCGAGAACTTATTTGATTTGACAAACGTTTGGATTTGATTGAACAAACCTTACGATCTGTGGATTGCTGTCGGAAATCGAAATGGATTTTGTATTTAGAATTTGCGTTTTGTCGGCATGCAAAGGTTAACTGTGAATACAACTGTGGATTCATAGTTTTAATACGCTCTCTGGTTACCGATTGCTTTTCCAGAGGCTATGAGCTAGCCTATTTAGCTTCCCTACGTATTGAAGTTAAATTATTTATCGTCGTTAAAATGAATAAAGATGAACATTCTACTATATTTATTAAGCTAACTTATCTGACTTTTACTATAAAAAATAAATAAAATAACTGAACTGTGACAATTCACACAGCTCCATTTAGTCCAAAAGTAAGCAAAGCGCTTGTGTTTTGTGTACTATACAACTGATTTACTACTTTTAAAAAACGTGAGATGGGAATCAATCCGCGTGTCAAGTATTTAGTCCATGTCACATCTATCTACAACTACTTCACTGTGAAGAACTAGGTCTTGTAAGAGAGAGTAGTGACTTTTTCTTTTCAACTTAGAACGAGAAAAGGCACCAAAGAATAACTTGAACAGTATTCCAGAAAAAATCTGCTGCAAATGGGCTGACGGCCCACTTAGAATTTAGCAGCTACCGTCTCCTATGGGTGTTTGCAACGTCAGTGACATCGCGAACACGCTGCTATCACATAAAGGTACAGGAACTTGGCTGATTACCTCCGGAACACAACACAAAGTTATTATGGCGCCATACTTAAGACCAAAGATGGTCGCCATCCAGACGGACTTGGGGCCCTATCACGCAGAAAATTATACTACAACCGGAGTATTAATAGCCGATTACGGCTCGCTAGGTACATTGTGACACCTGACATGTAGATATATTTTGAAATATACATGAATAAAATCTAATGTTAGATCTTCCGACTACTTATTTAACAATCCATTAAATATATTTCTTGTCTCTCCCAAAAATTCCCGATTTGACACACATTATTCTTTTTCTTTTTTATATATTCTATTTTTGACTTCGTATAGCTTATTTTGCCAATATCTATGGTAGAATTTTGAGAGTGCTGACAATATAAAGAAAGAGAAAGGAAGAAATTTGTTTATTTAGGACAGGCAATATTAAATATAGTACACTCATTATATTTAATCACTAAAACGTGATCAGGACAAACAGTAGTATACTAAAAAAAAATACATTTATACTTAAGTTTAAATATAACAGTAGTAAGAGAGAATACCTGTTGTATTTGCATTTCTCATTTAAAACTCTTTCAAATGTACAATATTTCTGAGAATATATAGTGCAATATTTCATAATTTAAACGCATAATTAACTAGATGTAGCTTCAAGTAGAACAAGAAGCTTCAAGTGGTACATTAAAAATAGTGTTGATACTAGTGACTCCATTTGTAATGTTCCTTTGTTCATTATTGCTGTAAATTTTTCTGACTTTAAAGTTTTAATTCTATGAAGAAGCTGTAGTTAATTCAAGCACTGGAAGTATCGTATGGAATACAAATGAAATTGCAGTAGTGAAATGAATTTCTATTTAAATTTTATTTAATGGTGTTATACATACATACATATATCACGCCACTTTCCCGTAGGGGTAGGCAGAGACCACTTCTTTCCACTTGCTACGATCCTTACATACTTGTTTCGCTTCGTCCACTTTCATTATTCCCTTCATACATGCCCTTCGGTTTAGGATATTCCTTACCTGGCCGAGACGCCCCTGATCTGGTCTCGAAACGTCCGCCTAGGTCTACCCCTTCCAACACTTCCATTCACACTTGCCTTATACACTTTTTTCGTCAATCGTTCTTCATTCATTCTCTCAACATGGTCAAACCATCTCAGCAATAGTGTTATAAAGCTAGTTTAATCACTTGTAAAGATTTTTTGTACACTTTTTTATTTTAAACAGCAGACAAGCTCTCTGTCCATTTACTAGTAAGCGTTACCGTCGTCTATGAATGTTTGCGACATCAGGAGCATCGCTGACACGCTGCCTTCCGTGTAGGACAACTAGGAACCAGGTCACTTATGCCTTTTGGCAATTCGGCATATTTAGAAACCATGGGTGGTTGATTTCTAGACGAGTCTGGAGCCCTGACATCAAGCTAGGGATGTTTTTTCACTTTTTACGAAAGGCTATTCTCGGCCGTGTTCGTTATAACTCCGCCCCGTCACGGAGAAACACACTATGTATGGATAATGGATTTTTATTATTTTTGTTTGACATACAGATCAGATTTGAGATCTTTTTGATTTCTTAGATAGAATCACGCAAGTCTGTTTAATTCATCTACAATACTTAGGCGGTTCAACGGAAGTGATAATATGCCCAATATTAGTAAGTCACGGGCGTAAAATATTCAGACGTTCCAATTTTTCTAGTTTCAAACAAAACTGCAATGGTGCAATGGCGTGTTGATGTCACCGAAGTGCATGTGTGGGAAACGGATTTGATTCCCGGCACAAGTTTTGGTGTTAATGTCTTCTTCATGCCCTTATCCCAGCTATGTGGGGTCGGCACAATATATCCTCTCACACTACATTTTGCCATATCATCTTTTACACAATCTATCAATCTTTTCTTTGGTCTACTTCTCCTTTTGATCCATGTAATAAATAAATAAATAAAATAAGCCTTTATTGCTGTATCCTAATCCTAAATATATCAAAGTTTAGATGTGTAAAAATTAGACGTGCTTAAAACTATATTAATATTAATATAAATCTAATTTAAAATTAATTCTAACTTAAGCTAACATCTGCCACTGGTTTTTCTTTTACAGCTTGTCCTTCGACAAAGGCCTCCTCTAAAGCTTTCCATTTGGTCCTGTCTTTGGCAGTGCGTGTCCATTCCGACCCTGCCATCCTTTTCATATCATCTTCCCAACGTTTAAACTGTCTACCTCTGTTTCTTTTTCCATCCCGTGGGTACCATTCTGTCACAATTCTTGTCCACTTTTCTTCCTTTTCTCTTAACATAATATGTCCCATCCATCTCCATTTTCAGCGTTTGTAGACGGTACATGTGTCTTTAAATTTAGTTTTTTCCTTGATAAGTTGTAGTCTCACCTTGTATCTTCTTCTAACTCCAATAACACGTCTTTCCATCCCATTTTGGCATACTTGTATTTTTTTTAAGTTCCTGTTCATTTAGTGCCCAAGTGTGTGTCATAAAGTTTTCTTTTTTCTTTGATAGGCATTTCTCTGTCCTTCGTGACTTCACTCAAAGACCAAAACCGTTTCCAGCTGTTTGTAATCCTTCTGTCTATTTCCTTTTGCGTTGTGTCTTCAATAGATTAGCTGGCCCAAATATATGTACACGTTGACATACTCTATTTGTCCAGTATTTACGACAATGTCCATTTTTAGTGAGTTTGTCATTACCTTTGTTTTTGAAGTATTCATTGATAGGCCTACTTTAGCGCTTTCATTTGACAGTTGTATCCATGTAATATGTATTTATTTACCAAAAATAGTATGCAATTTGTTCGATCCTTGCATAAAGGGTAGTTGAAATCTCGCATCCTGATTTTTGTTATCTACCCTCACTTCGGTGAGGTGAATGGTGAAATCGAGCGTGGGACGAAAGTTGTATCGGGTAGTATCGCGCGAGCCTCTAACCGCGCGGGGCGGTCGACCTTCGACCTCCTTGAAAACCAGTCTCGGTGCCGTGCAATTAGCTTCATTTACTCCAAATTAACTCTTATTGGCTGTGCCATAACATTGTGTGTCCAGTGTGTATTTTGTGATATTTTGCTAGTGCATCAGTACCTCTGCGAGCGGACCTAAAATTTCTTCGAGACCGGCAGCGCGTTGGTGGTGCCTCTGGTGCTGCAAACGTCCATAGGCGACGGTGACCACCTGCCAGGGTGGGCCGTTTGCCTGTCTGCTGAACTAAAAAAACCTAAAGCGAACCGAGAACGGGTGAAATCAAGGTCAGTGCGAATTTTTTTGTCCACTGTAAGGCATCGCATATCTCTAACCAGCACTCATTTCCCTCCCACTCTCTTACAGTCAACTGCTCATTACAGTACTACACAATTAGTATATCAGTTGTCTATTACCCATACCATAAGTGCTTTGGTGCTTTGAGACTGGATGGCGCTATGTGAATTATCACAGCATATTTGTACTTATTTTTCTTCTTAACCTTTCCTCTCGGTTACATTCAGTTTATATTACGGAATCCAAAGTACGATGTTTGGCAATGTAATAGTATTTTGAGTAGTTCACACAAATGAAACATCATGGTCTTTAACATCTTTATTAGCTGTCCTATTGCTACATTGCATTCATAATCAAGCGCGCCTATATAGGTCTGTGCTCCTAAATTAATCTCCAATTTCTAGATCAAAGAGGCAAATGAAAAAAGGTTTGAATATATATGGATACTTTTTATATAAGCAGCTACCGATCTGCCAATCACTAAGGAAAACCGAACGGTATCTGTTTTCATTAAGATGCCATATGTCTGCTCATTTATACGGCTGTGAAATTTAGCTGGTGCTTAGAGCCCATATGCAGGAACTGTGTGTCACGGAAATGAATATGCTGCGGTGGATATGTCGACTGACGTGGAAGGACCGCGTTAGAAACTAACGCATTCGTATTAGCCTTTATGTCCGTGATATTGCGGATAAACTGTACGAGAGTTGGCTTCGCTGGTATGGTCACGTTTTGCGGCAACCGTCTGCTTACTTCTGGCCGTGCCGCCTTCGCTATGTTCAGCCCGGAGAGATAGACTCAAAAAGAGCTGGCA
The DNA here is from genome assembly GCA_963693495.1 of Malacosoma neustria. Taxonomy (NCBI): domain Eukaryota; kingdom Metazoa; phylum Arthropoda; class Insecta; order Lepidoptera; family Lasiocampidae; genus Malacosoma; species Malacosoma neustria. Next base: position 22,520,783 of record OY856371.1, on the reverse strand, counting down.
TGACGTTTTAAAGGGTGATATATGCGTGCCTATGGTTTGACTACAACGGTTACCGAAAACCGTGTGAAGTCGAGAAAAATCAGTTGGAAATGACATATCATTTTATATATTATTAATTGATACATTTTTAAAGTGTAAAAATGGTGTAAAACATTTTCTATTCAGTTTGTTATTCAAACGTCTAACGATCAATACTGAGCCGGATTGGTTGTAGTAATTTATTAGTTAGGCAGTCATGCAAGTTACTCAAGTAGTGTACTAGCAGAGCGTGGATGGAGGCGGGGCAACATCTGTTCCTTTGTCGCGACAAATTAACACCGACTCCAGTAAACTGAGGCATTGCAACGAGCCATTCCCAGTACGGAACGAGCCCTAAAGCTTCCCTTAAGCGCGATGCCAGCTGCTCGCAGCACTCAATTTCACGTAACAATGCTTTGTTTTAAAATTTGTAATCATTCTCACATTTTATGACGGTGAACGGTCCGTCTCAGAAAATTTGATACGACTATAAACCCTGTAATTTTGTTTGCATTCCGGTTAATTAAAAGTAATGAATTTAAAGTCGCGTAGCTTTAGTACATTTGACTCTCGCCGGCTGAATTAAACGCTTTTATAAAATGTGATTAATGTCTGTTTATTGCTTAAACAAAACGAGGTTATATTAAAAATATTGTCAATATAACTATAGAAAGACATAAACCTTATATAATTAGCGATGACTAAGATGTAATATTGAAGTTGTAATGGACTTTATTCATTTAAATCAACATCATGTACTAACCGAGCAATAAAACTGAACATAAGTTATATTTATCCGCATAATGGTGCATCTGCTTACGTCATAAAAGTGTATTTACAGTAATAAATTTAAAAAATGCCGAGTCAAACCACTCTTTCCCACAGCGATTAACAGCCCCGACGTTTAAAGGGCAAACTGAAAACACTATAGCGAAGTGAGTTATAAAAACAAATACGCATTATTCGTTCGTACCAAATCTCGTACAACTAATGACGTTAAAAGCGAGGGGTACGAGGAACAATGTTAACAGTCATAGTTCGGGTGTGTACGCGAAAGTTGGGTTGGAAGGCCATAAATACCGCGGCGGGGTGTCCGCGCTTTGGCCACTCCTGAGTTGCTATTAGACCACATAGCATTTACTATTTGCATAAACTGTATAACAGTTTTTAGAAATATTAAACGCAATCTGATCCTAAGAACGGCTTTTTGTATATAGTTTTTCGAACGTTTCTCTGAATTTGAAATTAATACATTTATATAATGTTGTTTTGTTATTTATAAAAAAATGTTTTAGTAATACTAAAATAAAACGTAACACACAAAGCTTTTATGGAATTCACTGTGTTTAGTTATAAGTTGTGTATGCAGTGGTAGATATTAAAAAAAACGTGTGCTTCTTGGGACGCCCAACAGAAGTGATGACTAAAACTAATCTAAGTTGAACTATTTAATATTGAAATTGTTTAACTTGAGGAAAGGTTAATAAAACCAAAAATAATTCAAAATGAACTAAAGTTTATGAATTTCCAATTTTTCCAAAAACTGTTTCAGAATTTAATAATCCCTAATGTAGATTGTTTATAAAGAAAAAAAAACTCAATTCTAATTCATTGTAATAAAGTCTCAATTCGAATAGACAGCTACGCTGCCGTATGCGTGAAAGAAAGGGAAGCCAGACAGACTGGCACCTTAACGCGTTACGTAACGAAGCGATTTACCCTCCCATAAGAAGTCATCACTTCAATAAATAGAATAGTTTTGTTAAAAATGAGTAAAGAAGTGTGAAAGTAACAGACTAGCGTGGTATAGCTTCATAATCTGAAGAGACGAATGTCGTATAACAAGGAACATTCTAAAAATTAGAGTGGATGGATGCAGAAGGAGAGGTACACCAAAGCAAAGATTGCATAGAAGAATATATGGTGAAAAAGATTGTGAATATTGAGATGACGGCTATGAAAGAACATGTGCCAACCCCATCGTGGGATAAGAACAGGAAGAATATGAAGAGTTTGGTTCTCCAAAGATCTCCCAAGCCGGAAGAAAACTTTGAATCAGCGTTCTCACGAACAAAACAACGTTGCTTAGTTGGCTATACCGGGCAGATCTTTGTCATTTAAAACAATTCAACTTAAGAATTTTATTTAAATTACTATCAATAATAATTTAACATTTCATGATATAAATTGATTTAGATTCATTTAATTGAACATTTAATTGAACGACAATTTTAAGAGACAATCTGTACTTGAAAATTTAGCTTTTCCTAATAAATTATAAGCAGCAACCCCACAGTATGCCACGAAAGCCCAATAGAGTGTGCAGATGTTAATGTTAGCAACGCGCGTAATTCCTTTAAACTCTCTTAAGAGGGGTACCACTGTAGTACAGTGTTAATTAAATAATTACTATATAAATAATAACTTACGACTTTCCTGGTTTAGGATTGTGTGCGCGGGTATTTCGTGTTATAATTATTACTAAGCGGTAAATGGGAGATTAATAGAGACACAACACATGGAGTACTGCTCACATTTATGAGCTGAAGCACCTACCTTTCAGCTTAATTCCCATCAACGACGCGCAGTTCGTCAGGTCGACGATCTCACACCCACAGACAGACTAGACACGCTTGGCCTTCGGAGAAAGTTAGCGTCTCTTCTACCGTCTGTATCACGGAGAATGTTTTAAGGAACTATTTAGGATGATGTCATCGTCGTCTTTCTACTACGATGACAACGCTCCTGGTATTGCACACTTCTAGATAACGGTGATCATTTGTCATCGAGTATTACCTGTCAGCCGAACTTCAGTTTAAAAATATTGTCGGTGTGGCCAATACAAAATTGGAGCTACCTTAATACTTACCGAAGGCGTCATAAGTAGTAAGTAGGTTATTATTTACTCATTTGGCAGGTTTGTTTTCTATAATGGAGGGGTATAATATATTTTATCGATCAAGTTTATTCCGCCAATCGTAGTCTAGTTGTGTGCCTGTCTCTTGCTCTTCCTATACAGTCCTGGCGTCAAACATGCATAGGTCATGGGTCTATCGGATTGAGAAACTACCAACACTACCTTTACTTTAATGCTGGATGCATTAGACGATCAATGTAATAAGACTATTTTGCTCTATCTCTCATCGGAATTGCGACATACGTGACCGATCCAATAAAAACCTTCTGCTGAAGTGGTTCAGCCCACATATTTTGAGAGTTATGAGCACTTTAGTTCTTTTACTTATGACTTTGTATCAAATCATATCCATAAAAGAAACAAAACACAAGAAGACAGTTAATGTAAAAGTCAAATTCAGAGGGAAAAGGCTTGAACTGCATAAACCTATATGTATCATACTGCCAAACTAGGTTTCTTGAGATATTTTTTCTATTAAAAACATCTGGTAAAAGGTACAAGCTGAAACCGTAAGGCGTTTTTAAGCGCAGAAACAACTGGAGATGTAGATAACCAGTTTATACACTCTAATTAGATTAGAGCTGTAGTGCGCAGTGCCGAAGCACCTATCAGGGGACACTCTACGTGTCGCTACAGCCAGCCTTAGGTGACCACCTAAAAGTTCTCAAAATACACAATTCGCATAGCATTTTATTTGGATTAAGAAAACCATATTCAATCGATCGTTTTTAATTACATTCTAAATCTTATATCTTACAAAGTTAATCAATCATAAGTGTCATTATTAGTGTAAGAAGTTCATTCTGCGAAAAGGCTAAGTACTTCAGACGCTGTTATTCACTGTTTAGTACTATTGCTGATTGAAACTGTTTTTATGCTTCAGTAGCTATAGCTACAAAAGTGACATGTATGTGAACTTCTAACTTCAAAAGGAAATCTTTTCATCCTCTGATGATGCTCTCATCGTTGAACGATACACGGACAGTTTTCAATATTAACCCTGTCCGAAGTCGAACTCATCATGGAGTCTTAGCCCGAAAAAGACAACACTCTAATCGTACAACCAAAAATATCTTGAATGTATATATAAACAGAAACAAATGTAAAGAAACAGATCGTTTTTTGACAAAAACATCGTAGAAATTTCAACATACTCGTATTAAACAATTCAACTTAAAAATATCAAATAAAAAAAGTCATAGGCGGACATGAAATGACTTTTACAATTTTATAATGCTTCCCTAAATCGCCCTGGGCGTATCGTTGTCCACAAAATAAATGTTTTTTTTTTGTATTACTTTTAACATGTGCCCGGCACGAGGAAAACCATGGTTTATGAGTGAAACATATTTAAGTCTTTCGTCGTGTCCTTTTTTCTTTGTTGGGATCGTGTTTAGATATTTTATTAATGAAGCTCAGCTATATAAGTAGAATAAAAGTGATTTCGGGTTAATCCTTTTGGCGAACGACTTTTGATTGTAGGCGGCGCTTACATCACGAGATGGGAGCGTAATAGGCAAGAATGCATTGAGACAAGAAAATGCTAGAAATGAAAGAGGTAGAGAAATAGGTGTAAATCAATCATTTAAGATGCATAAGATGTTTTTTATAAATGTTGAGATAAGAGCTAATAGAAAAAAGCTGAAGACATGTAGTGCCGATTACAGATAACTTAAATTAATTGCCGGAAGAACAGAAGTGATTGCCATTTGACACCCGGTTCTCAAAAGAAAACCCATACGCATACTTAACCTGTGCAGGGGCGGAGAAAGAATACTGACCTCTACGGCCAGGGTCGGCTAGTCATAAAGGCGTCGAAACAAGCTACGTGGTAGGGCTCCAAGCCCGTCTGGATAGCGACCACCTTTGATCATAAGTATGTTGCCATAATAACTGTGTTGTGTTTCGGAATTGGTGACCCAAGTTCCTGTACCCTTATGGGATAGCAGCGTGTTCGCGATGCCACTAGCGGCTGTAACTGTTAAATTCTAAGCGGGGCTTCAGTCTGTCTGCTGTCCAACATCAATAAAAAAAAGTATACGAAACGCTTCCGTTCGTGTCAAAAAAGTGCGATAGTCCTGTTTTATTTCTATACGGTAATACCATAATAGAATAAAGCAAATTTTTGTTAAAGTTTTAAATACTTTTCAAACAAAATTTATATTATATAAAAACATAATATAAAATTGGTTTAAATATTGTCTTTTTTTACATTTATAAAAACGAAGTGGACGCTTGAACACGACCGCGTATTAGCATTAAAAAGTTGCGACCATTCACGACTTTAAAGTTGCTGTAATACCTCAATATCACGCTGCGGTTTGTGTACCGTATCTTCAAAAGCTATGATGAAGATTCAAGTATCGATGATAAGAAAACAAACGCTCGTCCTCATCCCTGTAAAACTTTAACGGTAATGAAGGCGTGAAACGTCATAAATCACGCCTGCAACCAAAATTTGATGGCTCTTATCTCATCCGTTTCCTGTTATAAAAATGGTGCAGAAAGACTGCGAAAACAGTGTTTATTCTAGACTTTAAACTACGTGCATATAAAAAAGCGGCCATCTTGCTACGATTCGCTAAAACTAAAATCCGATTTACGGACGAATAAATTGTAGACACTGAATAAACTTATAATAAACAGAATAATAGGTTATAAGCCACAAAGCTCAGAGGAAGCTGGTAAAGCTATTCCCCGGATGCAACACGGTTAACATGCATCATCACTAAGAATTCGTTTTCGAATCTGTTATATTGATCCTACTGAAGTACATTTTGCAAAAAAGGTGTTAAAACATGTTCCAAAGTTTAAGGGATAATTTTGAATGGAATCGTAAAATATATGATACGCTCTTTCAAAGACAGCGGTACATAAGTCAGCAACGGCTCATAAGGCTAAAACAATGTATGTTTGGTTAGAACGCCAAAATTAATCCTTTGGATTACAAATAATTTAAAACTTTTACATAAAAATTTCCCACATAAAACCATGGAAAACCTTAAGACGACAACAATGGCTCATGAAATGAATATGACTAATGACGACTGGCAGAGAAGATTAAGAAAATGTATTCGTACAAGAATGGAGGCGGGCATTTGAAGTACAGTTTATGTTAGTCATCCTAATGTAATGCTTATTCAATAAATAAAATAGTTTTATTAACATGATTTTTATTTAATGGCCATTTTTTTCTAATAGTATTTAAGGACCTCTTAAGTATACGACTTCGTATCATTATAATCAATTTTTGTATTAAGTTTAAAGTTTTAACATAACTTAAATCGATAACCATATTCGAAATACAAAAAAACACTTGCAACCGTTTTTTGATAATGTTGGCTACTCGTCTATCCTTTTGCATAGGAAAATTTCTAATATTTTTCTTTAATCTTTTTAATAGCAACAAGTACATATAACATATTATATACTTAGTTAAGAATAATGTAGAAACGAGGAACGAGATCTTCACTAATAAGACTTCAATAAACTATAATAGACAAACTATACCTGAATATAATTTAACAGTATGACCAACGCCTTGTCTTGTTACTATTCCTTGAATATATTGTATCCAATATAAACTACATGTCTGTTTAAAAATTTCAATTACACAACATTTCCATTTCGATAAGTGCTTTTATTAAAACAATATAACCGGTCCACTTACATGAGCCTATAAATATTATAACAGGTATGTTAGCTAGTTGGTAAGATAAAAAGAAGTAACAATATTGTACTAAATGAATATACCCCTTTATATTTATTCATAATTTGCATCTATTTAATATAAAACCTACAAATACAATTCATTTAATAACATTGTAATAGTAATGGTTATGTTTTTACATAGCGCAAAACACACAAAGATCTTTGAAACAAAATGTACGGGGAGTAGTGAAGCGTTCATATGCTTTTTCTTAATTGGCGGACGTACGTCGCTGGAATACTCACTGAAATCCACTCTGGTGTCTCGGAGGATCGTTCACCAACCTCACCTGCTAGCGACGTAGCCTGCCAAAAGAGTCAGATAAGAAGTAGACATAAACAAATTTTCTGGCTTTCCGGAAGGTACTGTCAACTGATAGACTCTGACGGGAGGTAAAGTTTACTAACATTGACCTGTGACAATACTCTCGAATCCAAAGCTTAAAGTACATGTTTAAATAAAATCGTGATTAAATATGTGGATGATGTTTTTTTATTACTGTAGGTCAGCAGACGGCCTGCTTAGAATTTAGAAGTTACCGTTGCCTATGGGTGTTTGCAACGCCAGCGGCTTCGCGAATACACTGCTGTCCCAGGGTACAGCAACTTGGATCACTAATGTCGGTAAACAACACTAGGTTATTATGGCGGCATATTTAAGACCAAAGGTGGTCGCCATCCAGACGGGCTTGAGGCCCTACCACGTAGCTAGGGTGGGTTGTTTTGTCGCCTTTTACGACAGGCCGACCCCTGCCGTAGAGGTTAGTATTCTTTCTCCGCCTCTGCACGGAAAATGATGATGAATAGCATCATATTTTGATGGTCTTTTTTATTAATAATGATTTAGTCTGGTGGTAAGCGGTATTGATGGGTCGCATATAGTTTAACCATTTCATGAAGAAGAATTTAGCATATTTTAATATTTTGATATATCTCACCGTCATTTTGGATAAAAGATGCGAGGTACAACGGCGAAGGAAAATTCCTCGAGGATACCTGCACACTGAGATCGCCAGTATTTGTAACCCGCTAATTCGTCTTGTATAGTTCAAGTCTTTGACCCAGCCAGCAGTGAAAAATATGGACTGTTATATAATTATACGTACTTTTCATATATTTACATTGTAAACTATAACTCATTACCCAAATAATCATAAATTACCTCATATCGCCACTAATTCGGTCGTCGTAAAATATTCTTATGAAAACACAGTTTGTAATATAAATTGTAATGTTCTTCGCATTGAATTGGGTGTAGCCTATTTGTTCGTTAAGGCGGAGCGTTGCTGCCACTTTTACAAAAGCCTACCCTCGAGCGCCTTCTCTATTGACTTTCTTCCGTCACTTTCTTGTCGTGTTATGATAAATGAGCTGCGGTGCATTGAAAAATGAACTGTAAATTTCGTATAATTAAGTCTATATTTGAAAATCAACAACAAGCGAGCATAATTCGTTTCACCGCATAGACGTTACTTCTTAAATAATAAAGGCTCTTTGTAAAACTTTCCCTCCTTGAGCGTTCTAAAGCTTTTCGGTATCCTGTAATTAATATTCATGGAGTCCCGTGCTAGAGGGGCCGTGTAATTAATAAACTTATATGATACTTTTGTTTACTGTGTCGAGCCTGAAGGGAGACTTTCGACGCCTTAACAGTAGTCAACACTTGAGTTTTCCTATTGTTGCCACATTTTAATGAGGAGAAGCTAAAATAATATAACGTTTCTTATATACCGTTTCATAAATATTATTTTAGCTATATAAAATGTTCTTGTTGTGATATAGAGGGAATAGTGTATGGGACGTAGATGTAAGGGGATGTATCTCATACGGCGGAGAAGTTGAAAGCTGTACGCTGCGAATTACAGTTCCAAAACCCGCCAGGAAGGCGCTAATGCAGCTGCAGTGTACGACATGAATGTATCATGTTGTAGACGAATTGAAATATGCCAAGATAATATTTGGGGGGTAGAGTAATTAATGGCAGTACAGTATTGAAAACCTCAACTATTAGCGTAATTCTAAATTATTTGGTACATACACACATCAAATAAAGTTTGAGATCACTTTGAGAATACGAAATCTTTTTTGTTACGTTAGAATAAAATGTTTTTTCTTTTTAGATTCTTCATTCAAAAATCAAATCTTTTAATAACAAAAGAATTTAAAATATCAAATGCTTGTCGGTATAAAAAGAGATTAAATCCTTGTTTACGCTCATTCAGAAATCTGACCAACTTGATTCAAGCGTTTTTTCTAACTTTTCGAAGAAGAAGTTCATTCAAAAAGATGCCGAGGGTATTATCTGAAGTTTTACGAGCAAGAATTGTTACTTTGGGGGAAGAAGGACAATCTACGAGAGAAATAGCACGCAGAGTGGCTGTAGCCCAATCCTGTGTCGTGAACACGTTACGGAGGTATCGCGGCGTGTATCGATCTGGCGGCGTGGATAATTTTGCTGATCAACCTCGCAGTGGTCGACCTACTATTCTTACTGCTGCTATGCATATGACTTTCACTGATGCGATTTATATGCCACCTTAATTTAACGAATTTCCACGAACACTTTTTTCAGACAGAGAGAGTTTCCCATAATGTACATAGTAGGTTATAATAGGCAAGAAATAGTTTGCTCCTTTTACTAACTCAGACCAGAAGAAACTAGCAGAAATAGAGCCTATAAAAATCGTTGTTTCGTAGCGCTTATGAAAATCGTTGTTCCTTAAAACTTTAAAAACTTATATTGAATAAAGGTAACGCAATGTTTTTTTAAGATAAGGACATAGTGTGTACGAAATAAGAATTAGAAAATTTAATTGAAATCTATCCAGTAGTTTTGTCGTGATGCGCACACAACTGCAGACCTCTATCATTTTATTTGTATAGACTAGCCGTTCCCGCCAACTTCACTGGTCAAATAACAGAAAAAGTAAATCAAAACAATATGAGAAGTTTTCATACACATGCTCGATATACCGCTTGCCCCACTTCTCTGCGACCAGAAAACAAACATCACTCAACACGTCGTGCACGTGAACTTTATATTAATTATAGATATTGCAATATTTTTTTAATATTAGGGTAAAGTGTCTAAGAAATAAAACTTAGGAAATTTAATTAAAATTTAACCAGTACTTTTGATATGATACGCGCGCACAACTGCAGACTTCTATCATCAAAACTTCTCATGTTTTTTTAATTTACTTTATCTGTTATTTGACCAGCAAAGCAAGCGGGAATGGCTGGTTATATATAAGCACCCAGACGCGAGATGGGAATAGAAGCCATGACTTCTGCAAGCGTACCGAAGTGCCTTAGCCGCTACGCTCAGGAGGTCGTCAAATACATAATATAAAATATATAAATCAATATATGTATATATACTGTTATGATATCTTGACAAAAATTGAGTAATTTACGTTACAATATCTTTACGCGCGTTGTATTGAGATAAAAAATGTTTTAAAAACCATCGGTGTTTAAATTAATGCATGATATCAGAGCGGGGCAAGTATCATTTAATTGTAAGTTGAAATCAGAAGTAATTCGACAAAACTTGTGTAATAAAATTATCGAGCATTGACCGTTGATAAGATGTGTGGGTGGAGTCGAAACGGACCGGACACAGCTCCGCATGTCAATACAAGTAAACCAAGATAATCCATAAAACCCTCAAAAGGTGCCGAGTTGTCTTCAAAAATAGGCGGTGGATTGCACGAAACCAATGAAACGCGAGTTGCACTAACAAATCTTCGGTTAATTGTAACTTAGTTTAAGGATATCGTTAACTAATATATATCGTTAATGGATATCGTTAATAAATTTTTGAAATTCAGGATGAGTACATCCTAACTAATATTATAAATGCAAAAATGAGTTTGTTTGTTTGTTACGCTTTCACTCCTAAACCTCTGAACCGATTTTGATGAAGGTTTCCGGGTCAACTAGTAAATAATATAATTATAATATACAAGGTAAAATTTTTATAATGATCCGTATAATACTCAGATTAAAAGAAGGATTGGAAGCTTTTGAGATAACAAGTTGTGTGATGTAAGCACCATTAAAGAAGATCCACGTTCCTATAAAACGAAAATAATATTCCATACATGACACATATTTAAGAACAAACGTAAAATTTTAGTAAAATGACTTTTGATAAGATTACAAACAAATAAACAAATAAATGTATTGAAACATTTCACACCTTCTAGTCCCAAACTAAGTTGTATAGCATATTACGGGTACTAGACAACTGATACATTACTTTTTTTTTTAATTATTTATTTGTTATTGTACATACTGTACATATTGTACATAAACACGCAAACGCTGGATGGGAATCGGGCCCGTGACGTCCGCAAGCGTACTGACGTGAAGTGACGTGCGTTAGCCGTTACTCCAGGAGGTCGTCGAACAATACATTTGTACAACAACTTAACAATTGTTGAGTATTAAGATTCATGCCAGCAATAAAATAAGGCTATCTTGTTTCTGTGGTGTTGTCAAAATAGACTACCTGTGTTTCTAATAATTATTAGTCTCATATTTTTAGACAGTAAAAGAAGAGTATTATTATTTTCTTTATACTATTAAAATCATCTTGGAACTCAAAAAAGATCTGCACACTTTTGTAAGTAGCGTATTTCAGACTCTAAAGTGATACCAAGAAGATAAACAGATATATCTATTTATTTTACTAAACAAAAGTAAAATAACATTTACAAAACATCGGTAACTTAATAGATAATTAATAAGGGATAATAATGGGAGAAACGCAACATATGTGAAATATATATACTTTTTAAAAAGCGTAAACTTAAATAATTTGCATTGCTTATTCATCAGTATAACGCGGTCCCCTCGAAGCACTTAAGCACTTAGCGCAAACATATCGATTGTCAATACACGTCGCGTTCACCCCAGGGACACCTTAACAATATAGAAACGCAGCAAAGCCACGCACTGGATCTGCGGTGATTCACTTATTTGTACGGCAGCGCGCTACGAGCCGAATCCCTGTTAAACTAGGGTTAAAACATTGGGAAACCGACCTCCACCTCATAATATTATAACTTGTAAGGAGTAAAAGAGTCGGCGTTATCTCTTACACAAGCCCGATTCCTGACCACTTTAATGGGAAAAGCATGTTAGAATTAAACTAAACAAAGACGACGCATCAATTAGGGGCCCTTCTCTTGTTTTTTATTCCTTTTTTTTCAAAAAGGGCTTAACTTTTTAGAGCTTGTACATCGACCAGGATGGGTTTGTCCGCTCGTATTACTTATATCGTTGTATTTCATTAATCAATCACGATTCTTGTAATGATTTCATATTAATATAACGCAGATATAAATGTGCCAATATTTTTAGGTTTTTTTACGGCATTGGAGACCGGTCGTAATGAAGACATCATTATAACATATCTCGAACAACCATTTTAAAAAACTTGTAAACTTACTCATTGTTTATGTTTTAACGAGCTTGCTCATTAAACAAAGTAAATATAAGTAATAAAATTAAAATATTCCTTCCCTAGCGCCTCTTAATTAAAATCAGTGTTTTTGGATAAATGTTACTTCATAATTTAATTAATAAAACTATAAAAAGCAACATAAAATATCTTGTTTGTTACAATACAACTATTTTTATTGTTAGTTCTAAATGTATTTAATTTTTTTGTCGATTCACGGTTAGATAAATATTCGCTAATAGTTTCCTGAGTCGTGGAACTCCTAAAGCAAGACAATATAAACTTGAATGATAAATCTGGCGTAATTAAGACGAGGTGAATAAATATGGACCGTATTGACGGATCGTAAACTTGAAGAATTCAAGCAAAATGCGAGGTACCTACGTTTATGGCTTGAGAACGAAGACCCGCGACCGCTGTCTGGCGACAAGCGACCGACGATGGCGACCGCGTCCCTTTTATTGTTGTTGTAAAATTCACGATCCATTATTAATTATTACAGACATCATTAATCTACTAATCTATTTAAGGACGAGCGATAAGAATCTCATTTAAAGTATTGAATGAAGAGTGTCCGTAGTGGACTCGAGATAGGCTTAAATTAGTTTTGGTCGCAGCACTCGTATGTGGCGTTTTTCGACATGGAAATATAAACGCTCGTGCATTAGAATAAGGATTTAAATTAGCCTAATGACTTGTGGCGGTTATAATGTTTGAAAATGAAAGGAACATTGCCTGATTTATTACAGGTCGGTGTTTAAACGACAAATGCATCGAAACAGATAGGAGCGACATGTCCGACATTGGAGGACCGATGTTGACCACTAATACTCGTTGCATACATCGCGTTACTGACTATCGTTTAGACATAAGATATCGTCAATTGTGAACACATTTTACATATAGAGGGCACATGGTAGCCAAGTCATACCACGCTCGAAAATCCGCTCATGGGTCCCGTCGATTATATGGCCCTTGGCAGTTTTTCTCACCTAATCTTCTTTTACTTCCTGGCTTTATTCTATGTGTGGTGTTGAAATGTTCTCTTCTTCTATTTTTTCTATTAGCTACCGTCTCCACAATCATATCTTTATTCATCATACATCTTTTATGCCAGTGGTCGGCCACCTTGTCTTCCAAATGAGTCAATATTAAATAATACACAATTGAAATTTATTCCAAGAGCCATGGTTTGTATACTTATAGTTTATATACTTAGTAGTAGATATTAATACGGCCATATTTATAAATAATAAGTAATATTCCATGGCTGAAAATGGCATTCTGTGAAAGAGCCGTAGCCGAGGGGTCAAAGAGCCGCCCCGCATGCGGCGGACGATGATGATCGCTTGCAAAAAATATTTTGCAAACTGCAAGCATATTATTATAATACTCAATTACACGCATGTCCAATACTTAAATTTATATATGAGTCTCAAATTAATGTTTTTAAAGAGCCTCATTAGCAAGAATTTTTCAATTTAGAGAATGCCATGGTCGTAATAAAATAATAAATTATACAAGTTATGTCAGGTTAACATTTTTGCTACAACTACTCTTCATATGACCTTTCACGTGAACTAATAATCCTGAAGTCAAGTGCCAAACAGTGTGGTGGAAATTAATTATTGTTGTTATTGATAAAATTATTATGAAGCGAGCTAGGTTATATATATTCTATATTGCTCTGGGACAGTAAATAGGCTAACGGCTCACTTATTAGTTAAGTTAAAGCCCTTAAAAGTTAAGGGCACCACGAATATGCTGCCGTTCATGTAAGGGGACTGGAACCAGTTTTTTTAGGCTTGACTAGTGTTGGTTACCATTTAGATGGGCTTGAAGCCCTACCACCTAGCAAGGTTCTATATGAAAGCTCGCATCTTCTTTAAGTCAAGCAATTAAATTTTTACGAAAATTAGGTATAATGGAGAGTAAAAATCGTAACCTAAGTAATGCTAAGATTATGACTATTATAAATTTTTAACGTGAAAACGTTTTTAAAAATCTCCTATACTGGGTGTTTAGGCCGTTAATACTAATAAATTATTATTAGTATATTAATACTAATATTAAGTAGTCATGCGAGAACGCCTTATGCGCCATCTTCCTCACACCTGTATATCCTATGACACTACCCTAGTACCCATTTCTCACCAAGAGATGGCGTGCTGCCGTGGCGTCTATTCAGTGTGTGTGAAAAACCGTAAAGTATCGATTGTGTCTGTGCACGCGCGCCTTTTCCTTTAATTAAAACAGTTTCAAGTTATTTGGGATCCGTATTATTACCGTAATTTTATTGTGTGCCACGCTAATAATAAGAAGATAAAGGTGGACAGCGGCAGTACGGAAAGAAGACCCTCGAGTTCGGTGAGTCCTTTCAAATTCCCGTCCTCTATCAATAGGGGGTTTTCGTATGACTACAGAGTTCAAAAGTTACCTGAACCAGCGCCTACACTGGGTGTTGAAAAAAGGCCTTGAAATACACTCCGCTTGACCAATGAATATGTCATAACTCTACAACGGATAGGGTTAGAAGAAATATTTGTACGTTGTCGTAACAACGACATAGAAGTGCCCTAAAAAGTAAGTTAAATAGAAAATAGCTTTAGAATAAAAAGCTGTGCCAGGTGAAAAATTACAAAACGTTATAAAATAGTTTGTTTTAGGTTTTGCCAAGCATTAACAAGAGTATTCAGCATCAGCGACAGCGGGAAAGGATCCGAGCGCTAAGACCTATTTGTGATACCAAACGAGCGCCAGAATTTATCGACAGATCGAGTGAGACGCCTTCGGGAGCGCCTTAGATTTGAAGCATTGGGTGATGTTGTAATGCCGAACTCTGAATAGACGAAGATGAAGCAGATAAAACGTCTCAAGTTGATACCCGAGACAATATGGACCCGACCCCATAGTGTTCATTGTGATTTCGTTTCATACGACCGTCCGGATTATTATCGTACGCGTTGGCAGCGTGCTAATGATCATTTTAGGCGCCAGTTCGTCGAGAATGAGTTCGGATACGTGTGTACCATATGCGATAGTGTAATATCATTTTGAGTTTCACTTCATAAAAATAAATACATATAAAAAGACGACTTTCATTTATTTCCTCTTTTAACTTAATAGTAAGCAGTTACCGTTGTCTATGGATGTTTGCGATGCTAGGGGCACCGCGAACATGTTGCTGTCCTATAGGGGAACAGAAACCTGGAACACAAGGTTATTACGATGACATATTTAAAGACTTACCACTTAGATTTAAGGGTTTAAATATTGATATAAATACACACATATTATTTGTGTCAAGAAATCTAATTTTATCGAAAATCAGGTGTAATGGAAAGGAAAAAATTGCAACCTAAGTAATGCTTAGATGATAACGATTATAAACTATTCAATAATTTTAAATAATAAGAATAATAATGTTATATACAAATAAATTTAAAATCCTGCAGATGAATCTCAAGATAAATTTTAAACAAGCTCATGTACATCGAGATCTCCCAAAGACCGGATGGGGGTTTCTTCAAAACATAATCGTACAACAAAACTGTGATCGAATCACACACTAACGAACCTACATCGACATGCAGATAGATTTAAGTAGCACTGATTAAGGTTATAATAAACTACTAGCATTATCTATCTAACCGTCGTTCTTAAGATATGAACTATACTGTTCTTTCTATTATTTCCAGATAATAAAATTGAATATATAGCTGTTAAGAGAGGTAGGAGGTTAAATGTTTAGGTTAAATGTTTTTAAATATTTTACTTAAATACGCATGTATTTAATGAAAAATATTAACGTATCTATGCTTTTATACATATAGCTTACTAGCTGACCCGGCAAACGTTGTTCTGCCATATAAATAATTAACGCCCCCGCAACCCCTCTTGGGGGTTGAATTTTGTAAAATCCGTTCTTCGCTGACCTCTACTCGGTGAAAAGAATATTCCTACCAAATTTCAAGTCTTTAGCTCTAATGGTTCCAGAGATATTGTGATGAGTGACTATATACGTGGAATATATATATATATATATATATATATATATATATATATATATATATATATATATATATATATATATATATATATATATATATATATATATATATATATATATATATATATATATATATATATATATATATATATATATATATATATATATATAGCTTATTTTTTTATTGCTAAGGCTGTAGACAGGCTGATAGCCCACTTAATAATAAGCAATTACCGTCATCTAAGGCTGTTTGTGACACAAGGGGTATCGCGAACAAATTGCTGCCCAGGGGTACAGGAACCTGGGTTAATACCGGAACACAACACAAAGTTATTGTAGCGACGTACCTAACTAAGGTTGTTTTTACGAGAGGGCCCCTGCACGGAAAAGTGTCATGATAACTTTAAATAATCATACGCTTGGTAAAATTCTATTTATTTGTTCATTTTGTATTATCTGTTGTTTTTTGAAGATTTAAAACCATCCGAAATTAA
Organism: Malacosoma neustria; assembly: GCA_963693495.1. NCBI lineage: Eukaryota > Metazoa > Arthropoda > Insecta > Lepidoptera > Lasiocampidae > Malacosoma > Malacosoma neustria. The sequence continues at coordinate 22,504,167 of OY856371.1, read as the reverse complement.
TTCTATAAGCATAAAGATGGTGATGCTTAGTTCGCTATTTCTTGAATGCTTTCTTTCAAGGACTTTACTTTTTCAAAGAAGAAAAATGAAAAACACAAACACGATTCAAAATACGACCGTCTTATTCTACTAGCGGGAACCACATGGCAAATGAATTAAATTCTCTTTCAAAGTGTTTTTTTAATCTCTGCACTTTTAGGAAACGTGTATGAGCTTTCTCACAAAAACAACGGATAATTATAAATTGATGGACACACAACCGTACTACATAATATTTATATATTTACTAGTTGACCCGGCAAATGTTGTTCTGCCATATGAATTTAAAAAAGTAGCCTATGTCCTTTTCCAAGGTCCAATCTATGACTATACCGAAATTCATCAAAATTGGTTCCGCGTTTTAAGCGTGAAATGGTAACAAACCAGCAAACAAAGCTCACTTTCGCATCCATAATATTAATTAGGATTTATCATTACATCTTATTTTCTACGAGAATCGAATCCAAGGTTACGCTTAATCTTTACATATATAATTCTTATGTGCGTGTGTATGTCACTGAACTCCTCCTAAACGGCTGGACCGATTTTGTTGAAATTTGTGTGTATTCAAGTGGATTCGAGAATGGTTTAGATTTCCAATTGGACCCGGTAGGTGGCTCTGCGATTGAATTCTGGGATTTTTATTTTATTATAACATAATCCCAAAATTTTAAACAGTTCATTTTCTTTTTATTCAACTAGCGAAGCGGGCGGGAACGGCTAGTATAGGTAATATATAATTCTATAAACAAATCCAGGTACGTATAAGTCTTGTTATGTACGCCGCACTCGGCATGGCACAACGATTGTGTTTTGAACTACTACGGCGCGGAGTATTGTACGGATGAGATTACTGTTCCCCTCTGTACCCACCTGGGGGAGGGGGGAATTGCATTGCCTCGCTATTCCACGCCACCACATAGTTTTGTACGCAAGCTCTCGCCGACCTCGAGCGTGCCGCTTAAGGCCAAGCCTTTGCTAATTGGACATTTTCGAGTGCACTAGAAAGAACAATGGACCGAAATATGCTTGTTACCCGAAAATATGAGTTTAAGACACAATTAGAACAGTTAGCTAATTGGACAGTGGGATATATTAGTTACATTGTTCAGATTTGTCTATTATTGTTAATTTACAATAGAATTGCCTTATTCTTGTTTTTATTTTAAATACCCCTCTCAGTCCAATAATTTTCTTCCGGTTGCCTCTAAAGCTTGATTTGCATAATATACTCGTATACCGAGAATAAGATACATTGGAAATATTTAGTGAGCTTTTTGCTTTGATAAATACGGTAAATATGAAATGAAATTTAAGAAAATTAAGAAGTATTGTAACAAAAGTTAAAGAAACGATAATAATACAAGTTCATTAATATTAAAAGATAATAAAAATGAAATTAATTAGATAATTAAGATTTAATTTCACTCCTCAAAATATAACTATTCTTACGTAAGTAATACAGATACGCAAATATTATTACAACTTTAATTATACAATGCAATTCAAGAAATTTACTCATTATATATATATATATATATATATATATATATATATATATATATATATATATATATATATATATATATATATATATATATCGCATAAATCATTTGCTGGTAATATTAAAAATATAAATATATAAACGAGAATCCTTACTCGTGATTTCGTATACTAATTTTAAAAAATGATTGTAGCTTAAATGAATACTCCAGAACATTCCAGATTTAATTAAATTCCGTTCAGCCGTTCACTACAATGGCTAACTAAGTATAGTTTAGTAATAAGTTTCTTTCATAGAGTAATATGTACAAAATTTCACAATTATGATATTACAAGCTGACCGGCAAACAATGTTTTGCCTTTTAAAATTAAATAAAATTAAATAATTAAATATTAAAAAACATACTTTTTGAATAGGATTTCCATAAAATCCCTTCTTAGTGCGCATCTACATCGCAAAAGTAAATCCAAAAAAATCATATATATATATATATATATATATATATATATATATATATATATATATATATATATATATATATATATATATATATATATATATATATATATATATATATATATAATCTTTTTTTGGATATACTTTTGCCTGTTATTCGCTCAGCGGAGCGGGTGTAATATAGGCTGCATATATTTATAAGCGAAAGATTATAACTAAAATGGACGTATGTAGGTAGTCATATAAGATCTAAATTCACGTCTAAATATTATATTAAATTCTAAATTTAATGGTACAATTTTATACAAAACTTATAACCTACCCTTAAATAGAGACCGGCGGAACTTTCAGCCAGGTTGTTGTTAAGCGGCACACTGCAGCTTGAAGCTTAGAGCAATTTGCAAGAGCTCATGCCGTAGTAGACTGTTGTTCGCATTGGCGTTTTATTAAAATACATTTTAAAATATTTATTCGTACCATTTACCACATAAAGTATGGATATTACTTTCACTATGTAGATAACCAATATTAAAAATAAATAAATTCCAACGATTGCTTTTAAGAATTTAATATAAATCGAAAAATCGATATGTCTGGATTGTAAACTACTTTAAATAAATGACGCGACGATTTTTGGCAGACGTCTATTCTTAGCAAATTTTGTCTAATATTTTCAAAAGCTTGTACTTTTATAGCTTCGTTATATTATATTAATTTCAATTACCATCCATACTTTAATTCTATCGATAAATAAAAGGTGGTTCATTTTATAACGTAATCGAGTATACACGCGTATGAAGAAGTTATAACATATGTATTTCTCATATGCATACATATTATATAAACATTATATACACACCCGTCTCGTAAGAGCGCTTGTATTCCCGATTTTCCTGTACGGGGCCGAGACATGGACGGTGAAGGAAAGGGAGCGGCAGCGTATTGACGCCTTGGAAATGTGGTGTTGTAGGAGACTGCTTAATATCTCCTGGACACAGCACCGCACCAATGTCTCCATCTTGAAGGAGCTTAACATCGGCGAGAGACTGTCATAGGTGGTGCAATCCCGAATACTCCAGTTCTTTGGACATGTGACGCGACGCGGGGGGGACTCTGTGGAGCGGCTGGTTGTGCAGGGCCGGGTAAATGGCAGTAGATCGCGAGGGCGTTCGCCTTTGCGATGGACGGACCAAATTAAGTCGATGACACACACATCTCTAAACGACTGCGCAAGACAGGCTTCAGCTAGGGACAAATGGCGCGCGGTGGTGAAGCGCTGCCGGGCGTCTTGCGTGACCACGACTGCTCTGTCAAGAGTTTTCGACTAAGAAGATATACACACACTTCTGTACACACACACACATTCACACGCTTCATTTTTTATTATATCAATAAATGAACGTTTACATACTAGTTAGATACCGCGCAATTTCCCATTGTTTATCTTCTCTCCCTTATCCTAAATAATATGGAGTAGGCACGACATGTTCTCTCCTTCCACTCTCCTACATTAGTCATCATCTCATTCACACTGTTTTCACCATGTTTTTTTTGTCAAATTCGAAGTATATATTAAAGCCCATTGTATGTACTTATTAAATTTATAAAAGTAGATATTACAATAATACAATTATATCTATTCTGTATATTGCAAACATGTTTATGAATTTTAGGATTAAAACCTCTGTGTTTAGAAATACAAGAAAAAAGTTTAAGACGATCTGCTTTTGTATCGTTTCGCGTAAGTTTTGAGACGAGATTAGACTTTAAAACTTAATCCTCACCTCAACTTAGCGACCGGAGCGTAAACCAATGTTCCATGTTGGAGTTAGCGATGTATTTGCTACCTTATAAAGATACAAAATAGGTTTATATTTACATAAATAGGTGAGGTCCTTTATGAAAAGTTTTCAAGTCACCGAATCATGTCACGTCTACTAAGTTTAACCCCAAACGACACGTATATAGTAGTAGTGTTTATATAAGATTTCATTTGGCGGAATTAATTATATTAATAGAAACAAGTCTAAGGGAGTATTCAACTCCCGCTCTCTTAAATAATAGGATAATCAGGAATATTTTTTTTATTGCGTAAGACAGCAGACAGGCTGACAGCCCGCTTACAATTTAGTAGTTACCGTCGCCTATAGGTGTTTGCAACGCCAGTGGCATCGCGAACACGCTGCTGTTCCATAAGGGTACAGGAACTTGGGTCACTAATGCCGGAACACAATACAAGGTTATTATGGCGACATACTTAAGACCAAAGGTGGTCGCCATCCCGACGGGCTTGAGGCCCCACCACGTAGCTAGGGTGGGTTGTTTAGTCGCCTTTTACGACAGGCCGACCCCGGCTACAGAGGTTAGTATTCTTTCTCCGCCCCTGCACGGATATATAACTAAGATGATATTATGGTTTCTTTCTGATCTGTTTTTATTGAATTCGCTACGTATACTCTTACAAAACTCTTACTTTGTTCTTTCTTCCATCATCATTATTTATTTAAGAGCTACCGTTCTCGTTAATGGAGCATCTTCCAGTCCTATTACAAAGCGCCTTTTCCTTGATATCTTGTCGTAACGTCGCCTTTCCTTTATTTGCTCCATAAATGTCCTTCTTGGTCTTCCTCTCATCCGCTTTCTTTTAATTCTCCCTTCTATGATAGTTTTGATTAGATCGTCGTGTCGTCAAGTGTCTCAGCATCTGTCCTCAATCCTCATTAAGTCTCAAGTGGTTCCTTTACTCTTTCGCCATGTTATTGCTTACTTTACGACATTTTCAAATATATTGTATTACGTCTTATATAATTTGTAGTTTTGATTTAATAACTAAGGTATGCTCTGAACTATGTCCTGAGACAATAGATTTCGTTTTTTAATATTTAATACTATCTCAACTAAAAAGGATTCCTATCATATAAATTTCAAAATGATTAGTATAAGTAATGAGATTTCTAATAGCACAGCGTTGTTGAAGTGTTTAAAGGATGAAATCACAAAAAAACAGCCACATTTGAAGAAGAAAAAGTGCAGTTTCATCAAGATGTCACAAATCAATGAAACTGATTGCAAAATTTCATGGACTAGGCTACGAATTTCTTCCCCATCTACGTATTATTTAGTTCTGGCCCCTAGTGATATTTGTCATTCAAAATAATGGTCGTTTGAAAGGAATATAACACTGACGAAGAGGTAATCGTTGAAACGGAGGCCTATTTTATGATTAAGAAGAAATCGAACTATAAAAATGTATCGTACTATAAATCGCTGTATCGCCCTTGAAGGCAACTATATTGAATAATAAAATCGAATTTTGTATAAATAAGTAAGTTAGCCTACAAACTTTTCATTCCACTTATAATACTAATATTGTATTGCATTACAAACGTATGTCTAAGTTATAACTATTAAAAAAAAATCATATCATTACAGTAAAGTATACATTTTTACTTTCTATGCACGCAATGTTGTTATGTCACAAAGGTAATAATAAACTGCTTAAAATGTGTAAAGCAGCCTCTTGACAAATAAAAGGATGGATGATTCATAATAGTAGAGGAAGTGTTGCTTATGATTCATTCATTCGCAATTGACAACATTACGCCAAGGCCTGTACCGGCGACAATCGAAACTTTAAATTTGAATGGATATAATAATAACAGAATCAACGCCACTTATGGTGTTGGGTTTTCCTCTATCTAATCTATTTCGTTATGCAGATTTCCTCGCGAGGTATTCATTCGCCGTCGGTACATGGCAATTATGCACATTAGCGAGAAAAACTGCTTAAGTAGTGCAGGACATCGTGGGATTCGTACTTGGGAACTTTCGGTTAGGCTCCGTGTGGTAACATTGATTGCGACGTTAAGGCAAGCATTGCTGCCACGTGGGCCAAATGGCGTGAGGTGACTGGTGTCATCTGTGAGTTAAATATAAGGGACAGGTCTATAAAACCATCATTAGGCCTGTCCTTTTATACGGATGTGAAGCGCGGCGAGTGCTGGAGTGACACAAGCAGGCACTGCGAGTCACGAAGATGAATATGCTGCGGTGGACGTGTGGATTAAAGCGAAAAGACCGCGTTAGGAACTCTCGTATATACGGCCGTCTTCATCTCCGTGACATTGCGGATAAATTCCAGGAGTGTCCCCTTCGCTGATATGGCCACGTTTTACGGCAACCGGCTACTTGGGGAAAAATGTCTGGCTATGCCGCCTCTGCCGGGCCCCGGCAGGAGGGGTAGACCCAAAAAGCGCTCGCTTGACGTCGTAAGGGTTGATATGCGTCCCAATGGACTGACTATCAGAGATGCCGAAGATCGTGCGAAATGGAGAAGAAAAAGTCAAAAAGCGGAGCCCAGGCGCCGAAACGAGAGTTTGGGCTGCAACCAGGATTCAACGCTATGATGATGATGATGATGACCTTTAGATTAGTCTCCGATAGTAATATCACTGAGCTACCAAATATCTATGTAATTAAATTAAAGGATCTCAAAACGCACCCAATTGACTTGAAATATAACATGGTTACTCAATTTGCGAGGTACATTGAGCGTCTAAGAACGGATTTTAGAGAAATCCTACCCAAAATGTAATTATTTAATTTATATGACAAAACAACATTTGCCGGGTTAGCTATTGAGTATAATGTCTAACCTATATTTATAAATAGGTCATCCGGAGTTTATTTTCTCCTTGTAGACTTGAGAATATTTTAGAATTTATGTACCTCAGTATAAACTCGTGGACAACGATCATCGAATACATTCACTTGTAAGGACTTCAAAACATTTCTTTATTGACTTTACTTGTATTTGCTAGCCGATCTTGGCTAAGTTAGCCATAAAGAGCTTTCGTTAGTTTTCAGTTTTGTGAAGTTTGTAATCTCAGTACATTATATTATATTATATTATACCTATATATTGTTATTTTCCGTGTCGCCATTACTAATTGATTTCAATATTTATATTAATATTACTGTAATGTAAGAATTAATCAATGTAACTAATAAATAATGTAAATAACTTATAAATAAATGATTGAGGTTTATATTAAAGACAATTAATTTAAACTGTTGAACTTGGGAGGATCTCTTGGCCAGTCTAAATCAAGATCCTTGGGGGCGACCCTATAAGACGATGCGTGACAAGCTCCGCCCGTGGGCACCACCGCTGCAGGAGCACTAGGTGGACGGTTTCGTCGGTGCTCTGTTCCCCATGTGGGCTGAACACTCGCCACCCGCTATGGTTCCGCCTCCTTGAGATGAAGGGGACCCCAGCGCGGACGCTGACCTTGTGACCGACGTGGACCAGGCAGAGCTGGGGGTAGCGATGTTACGGCTGAAGGCTAAGGGCGTATTTATTTTAAAACTGTTTAATAAACTTTTAAGTAAGAAATAATACAGTTCCTTCAATCGTTAAATTTTAAACAGTTTTAATATCCTATAATATTGATTACTATACATTATATATATCAAACAAATATTAAAGTGTATTAAATTTTTTTATTAGTAATGAGATATATTAAACATAAGGTGAATTTTCCATATATTGTAATAATATAAAATATTTCAAGCAAGTTTTGTTCCAAGACCGGGGTCGGCCTGTCGTAAAAGGCGACAAAACAACCCACCCTAGCTACGTGGTAGGGCTTTAAGCCCATCTGGATGGCGACCACCTTTGGTCTTAAGTATGTCGCCATAATAACCTTGTGTTGTGTTCCGGCATTAGTGACCCAAGTTCCTGTACCCTTATGGAACAGCAGCGTGTTCGCGATGCCACTGGCGTTGCAAACATCTATAGGCGACGGTAACTGCTAAATTCAAAGCAGGCCTTCAGCCTGTCAGCTGTCCTACAGTAATAAAAAAAACTAGTGAAATGTTTCGGTTTTTGTTAAGTACCATTTCGTATGAGAATTGATATTTTATAAAATGTTTTATAGTAACATATATCACATACAATCAATTCAAACTAATAAACGTTAAATGTATGAACACATGAATTATATGAATAATTATTGATACCACATTAGTATCTCGATAGATGGCGCCACATGTATTTGCTTTGAATCTCAAGTTTGTATGACTAGTGTAGCTCATTCAGTAATACGTATATTTTAAAGTTGTTATTTTAATCTTCCCAGTATGTAATTGAAATAAAATTATTTTAATATATTTTATTTATTATCGTATGGTAGAAGTATATTAGGAATTAAAATGGCCTTTATTATAGACACCTGCGCTGTAATTAATTCATCACTGTTCAATTGTTTAATGTTTATAGGATACCTGGCTTTCATTAGGAGCCTGGAGGCCGCTTTTGAGTATTGTCATCGAGCTATAATTACTGCGTCGTTTTGCACCGTTACCCCAATGATGCCATTTTTCATTCGAAAATAGAAGGAATATATTCAGTAGATTTGGTTTTTAAGTTTTCACCTGACACCCAACTCAAAATAAATACAGCCTCTGGCTAGTGTTACTTCGTTCAGGGGTGGAGTTAGAATATTGACCCTACAGCCGGGGGCGGCCGGACGTAAAACACGACATAACAACCCTAGTTAGGTGGTCACAAAGCCCATCCAGAAGTGCTCCGGCGGCTCAGTTCCTCTGCGTGGACAGCAGCGTGTTAGATGTGCCCATCACATACATCCAAAGGTGACGGTAACTGCTAACTAATAAGTGGGCCGTCAGCCTGTTGGCTCAGCTATAAAATAATTCATGTGAGGTTAACTTATACTCCATACTTATTGGAACCTCACATTACAAGGATAAAAATATGTATTCTAAAGTAGCTGTGCCCGCGACTCCGTCTGCGTGGAATAGTGACTTTGGGCAGCATTTTTTGGATATATCTTACGGTTTGTTTTGGATTACAAACCCTATAAACCCTAAAATATAAATAAATTAAATATACAAATTGCGTTCGAACCTAAAAGTCCAGTTTAAGCTGAACCCAAATTTATAAATTTCCAATACTTATCATTTTTAACAAAATCTTTTTTTTTCTAAAATAAAAGTAGCCTAAGTTACTCCTTGTTACATCAGCTATCTGCCAGTGAAAGTCCCGTCAAAATCGGTCCAGCCGTTTCAGAGATTAGTCGGAACAAACAGACAGACAAAAATTGTAAAAAATGTTGTTTTGGTATATGTACCGTGTATACATCCTTAAACACTTAGTAAAAAGCGGTTATTTTAATATTACAAACAGACCCTCCAATTTTATTTATTTGTATAGATGTATAGATTTAAATTACTTATAATGATTTAATAATCTCTTTCTAATTCATTTCAAAAGTACAATACTTATTCTTCTCTTACCTTAATATGTAGTCTTCTTCCTTAGCCGTTATCTCAAGATTCACACCTTTTTACGCCATATATCTAATCATTTACGTAATTCTTTGGCATCTCTACCTCAATTTCTGTATTTATCTTCAACTACTTTTATCATTTTCATACAATTTAAATCATCAAATGTACCAATACATAAAACATGAAACATATATTAAAATAATAAAATAATACAGTTGAGTAGAGATTCATGTATCAAAAAAAAAAACAATATAATATCAGAACATTATAATAAAATTAAACATTATGGATACACTTGAATCAATGGAAAAGAAACAATTCGATTACACTACTATAAATGAAACAGTTCAAACATCATATAACTCAAAGTGGGGCTTTAGATAGTAAATTAGATTTCAAGAAAATCTTATCTTAAAAAAACACACCGTGAAGCGCACAACCCTTCTTTGTTTAAAGCTAAAAGAAAAAAGAAATACCCGACTTAGATTGGTCTGCGCACGATGGAGGCAATTTCCAAAGATATAATGCGTTTCTCCCACTTACAATTTGGCTTTTAATCTTACTGCACCCCTTAATGATTCCTTTACCTCCATTTCAAGCAATTCTACTTAAAGTTCATTCTTTAGGTAATTATTTTAGTTTTTTCATTTGTGCTAGTAAAAATAAATAGGAATTTAGTTAGTTTAGCAGAAAACAACTATTTTCTTATTAAAGTGTGTAGTAGCCTTCATTACGAGTGAAATTTTCACTTAAGCTCTATGTTCTCAATTTCGTGAAAGGAAAAAATAGGGATAATTTTTGCTTCGGTTCTTGTCTCTGAAATATATCCTTTTTTATACAGAAACCCTCAATAAAATGGGTGATTTAAGTTAAGTTTGAGGTGACCAATTGCCGTCTGACCTTAAAAGAAGACCTAGTGTAACGAGGTCATACGTCAGAATGTTTGCCGGGGTCACAGGTCCGATCCCCTTTCCGAGGTAATGGTAGGTGTTTGTATGTATGTATTTATTTAATTCAAAAAATATCATCATGAAACACGTAGCATTTAAATTTAAAACTAGACATAAAATTATACTCAAAGATGTTTGAATAACCACATTCATCATCATCCCAGCGTTGTATCCCGGTTGTAACCTAACTTCCATTTCAGTGCCCGGGGTCCGCTTTCCGACTTTTTCTACTCCACCTCGCACGGTCTTCCGCATCATTATTAGTAGTCAGCATCAGTATTCAGCAGTATTATTTTAGTTACCTAGTAACCGATGTACTACTTATGTTTACAATATCCATAAGAAAACCGCTCTGCTGCTTAATTTGGGACTAGACGTCGTTGTTATGAATTGCCACAGTATATTTATTTATAAGTATTGTCTTTCGTAAAATCATACAGCGAACAATATCTGCCTCTAATAGTACTACCAGTTGATCACGACCGCTCTGTAAAGAGTGAAACGATTAAGAAGAAGATTGTCTTTCCTTGCATTATTTTATCGTAGGGAAATAAGTGTTGATACTATATAACAGCCAAGAAATAAACCTATGTTTTCTCGTAAGCCAAGAGACCACTTTTTTTTATTGCTGTAGGACAGCAGACAGGCTGACGGCCCGCTTAGAGTTTAGCAGTTACTGTAGCCTATGGGTGTTTGTAACGCCAGTGGCATCGCGAACACGCTGCTGTCCTATAAGGGTACAGGAAGTTGAGTCACTAATGCCGGAACACAACACAAGGTTATTATGGCGGCATACTTAAGACCAAAGGTGGTCACCATCCAGACGGGCTTGAGGCCCTACCACGTAGCTAGGGTGGGTTGTTTTGTCGCCTTTTACGACAGGCCGACCTCGGCTGCAGAGGTTAGTATTCTTTCTCCACCCCTGCACGGATAACATTGGCCACATTAAAATATAATGGAAAATACCACGGCCTCAGCGATTATTTATCAGTGTATAAGTAATGTCCAAGAACTAGGTCTGGGTGGATCCTTTAACATCTTAAATATTTGAAGAATTTACATTTATGTGTTAATTAAAGCGCAATCTGTTTAGCTGCTAGCCTGAGTAGTAAGCATCGCTTGTAATTAATCGCATGATACTAACATCGCTTGATCCTAACTGCTTATAATATTCCACTGGTGGGATTAGTCCTATAGTATACCTGCCATACTAATCCAATGTGTATTAGCGGACTACATGCACTCGTGATCTTTGCACTCGAAGTCTGTATCTTCTTTATTTTCTCTTTTTTGTCGCTGGGGAATAAAACCACTTAATAATAAGCAGTTACTATCGCCTATAGATGTTAGCGACACTAGGGGCACCGCGAACACGCTGCTGTCCCATAGGAGTACAGGAACCTAGGTCACTAATGCCGGAACACAAAACAAGGTTTTTATGGCGGCATACTCATACAATGGGTGGTTGGTTTGTTTTGTCGCCTTTTAAGACATGCCGACCCCAGCCGCAGAGGTTAGTATTCTTTCTCCGCCCCTGCACAGAGAAAAATTGTTCGCATAATTTCTGTCATTCCTTCATCAGTACGAGGAAATTATAATGTGCAGGTTAAGCTGCTTAAGCGGTGCACGTCATGGAATCGAACCCGTGTCCGAGTTGGTTTTCGAGTATAATGCCACTTGGATACTACGTAGCTATGTATAGGTATAATGCCAGTGATACATTCACCATGTGATATCGTAGCATGTTGTAACGTATCCGTTGATACAACATGCTACTAGCCTTACAGAACTGGTGACCGCTTTTAAGAAGTTCGATACCGTAGTAAGAGTGGGATTACTTAAGTTGAAAGTTCGTTCAAATCAAATCACTTTGTCACAAAACACAGTTAAACAGTTGGTGAGATTACAAAAATATGTCCACGTGTTTTTGTCAACATCACATACAAATATTAGTTTGCATGTTACTACCTATTCTAAATTTCAATTGTTTTATTTAATTATAAAAATCTTATGTTTTATTGTCATTTTATGTCTTCAACCACTCTTTAAACCTCAACAAATATGAACATTTAAAAAAGCCGTTTCATTTTTGAGTAGTGTTTTGGGAAATGTGAATGAACGGCCAGCTGGTGGCGTGCACTGCTGACTCAATTTAAATAGGTCAGTTATCAACAATTATGTGCGAAATTCAAAGGTGTTAATTTCAAGGAGGATAGCAATCAAGTATATTTATTAGGGGTTAAACACACCCTGTCTTTACAAACAGTGTGTTTAAGTTACATTTTAACAACCTCACTTCATATTGTAATTAATGCGAGGGTAATTTATTGCTAGTTTTATAGGAATACTGAATATATTTATATTTTTTATTATTAGCTGATGTTGAGCCTTTTAATTGGAACTTGGATTCACAAACAAATAGTCGAGACAAAACTTATGCATATTATGTTAGTTCGTTTCTGGGATATAATCTATACAAATAAATAAAATTATGATAATAAAGTATGATAGGAATTAAACGGAGTGACAGGATAAGAAATAGTGAGATAAGGAAACGTTGTGGTCTGAAAGAAGATGTAGTGACAAAAATTGAGAAAGGTATGCTGAGATGGTTTGGCCATGTTGAGAGAATGAATGAAGAACGATTGACGAAAAAATTGTATAAGGCGAGTGTGAATGGAAGTGTTGGAAGGGGTAGACCTAGGCGGACGTTTCGAGGCCAGATCAGGGACGTCTTAAAAAAAGGCCAGGTCAAGAGTACCCTAAACCGAAGGGCATGTATGAAGGGAATAATGAAAGTGGACGAAGCGAAACAAGTATATAAGGATCGTAGCAAGTGGAAAGAAGTGGTCTCTGCTTACCACTACGGGAAAGAGGCGTGATTATATATCCATCCATAATGACTTCTTAATAAATAACGTAATGGACGAAACTGTAATTATGAAGAATTCTAATATTATAAATGCGAAAGTTTGTTTGTTACGCTTTCACGTCTAAATCGCTGAACCAGTTTTGATGAATTTCCGTATAGTCATAGGTTGGAACTTGGAGAAGAACATAGACTTTTATTTAATTAATATGCCAGAACAACGTTTGCCGGGTCAACTAGTATTACTTTTAGAATTATGGAGCACTAGTTAAATATTATCACTATTCACTCAGTTAACTTTGAAGACATTTTTTTTAGTAGTATGACTTCATATATTTTTTTTGCTGAAGTTCTGCAGGAAGTTAACAAACTCACCCGATAGCAATTGGTTACCGTCGTCTATAGACGCCTGAAACACCAGAGATATTTCTAATACTTTGCCATACTTTTTATCCGTGCAGGGGCGGAGAAAGAATACTAACCTCTGCGGCCGGGGTCGGCCTGTCGTAAAAGCCGACAAAACAACCCACCCTAGCTACGTGGTAGGGCCTCAAGCCCGTCTGGATGGCGACCACCTTCGGTCTTAAGTATGCCGCCATAATAACCTTGTGTTGTGTTCCGGCATTAGTGACCCAAGTTCCTGTACCCTTATGGGACAGCAGCGTGTACGCGATGCCACTGGCGTTGCAAACACCCATAGGCGACGGTAACTACTAAATTCTAAGCGGGCCGTCAGCCTGTCTGCTGTTCTACAGCAATAAAAAAAAAATGCTGTAAAAAATTTGTAACCCCTTTGAGTTGTCGTTTGGATTCCTACTTTTTTTTAAGACAATAATCTCACTTTCAAGTCCATTGGATTTACCCGTCAAACATATTATTCATTCGTCTGTGAATTTAATACCAATCTGGTACTTTACTGAGCGAACGCTTTTATTCTCAAACTATTGAGGGTTATATGAAATCAGAAGTAAGGAGAGTCACTTTAGCTTCCGATAAATATATTTCAAATGATCATATCCATAAACCGTTATAGTTGCCACTTTTCACTGCATTAGGGGGTGCAATAAAAATCCAATTTTAAAAAATTAAACTTCCATTTGACGGCGAGTGTGTGACGAATGGAAATCGGGCTAAAGGGGTCGTCAACCCCTTACTCCATAGTCGAAAGCATTAGTGCAACAATCTGTGTTCAAAATTATGGTGACAGACACTTTTTATGGCGGCCCACTAATATTATATTATGAAAAATAAATTAATTTATTGCCACGTTAATAAAAGGAGCAGTAATTTTTAAATTGGTTTGTAAAATGTCTGGATAAGATGTGCGTTTATGATTAGAACTGTCATTACTCTTTTAAATTATGATTTTTAATAAACGTATTGAAAGATTCTATTACTGGTCTCTTTTTTGGGATGGACTGTTTTAATGAAGGTATTTAAAGAACATATTAGTCCTTCGTAAACTGTTTTTAGAGAATCACGCACTAAAAAGCTTAGTCTATTCTCGTTTGATCTCTAATTACTTTGCCTGGAAGAAATTGCTTTTAGCGATAAGGCCGCTCATTGTGCAATATTGTTTACTATAGGATTTAAATGTAAACTACTTTTATGCAATGTTGTACATTGTGTTATCTATCTATCTACTTTTTATGACTTGAAAATAACTTACCCAGATTGTGATCCGACCAATAAACTTAGAAACTCTGAGTGCAACGACCAGTGACTCTAAAAGGATTTTCGCATACGTGCTTTATTTTGATCAGTATAAGATCTAGCGACAATGTGGCACTGTGGCGTTCAATACTGATAATGTCGCTATAAGGAGTATACTCATAGTTATATATAATTTAACACTCAGTGTTATTACGTTACATTCATAACTGTAATATTCATCATCCAGCACTAAACGATGTAGGGCTCCATAGTAAATAGTTGAGTATATATTTATTAACCTTTTGTTTAAAGTAAAAGTTTATAAACGATTATTATTCAGTTACACATATGAATTTCGCATCAATGGGACACGCGCTTGTAGAGCAACACTTCGTCAATTTCGAAGAAGTTAGGAAATGTCTCGATGAATGGTTTTGCTCAAAGGACAAACAGTTTTTTGGGATGGCATACATAAATTTCCTGAAAGATGGGCAAGAATCAAATGGCCAATACTTTAAATGAAATTTTATTCCATTTTCTTGAAAATTACGTAGTACTTTCCAAAAAAACCGGTAATGTCTTTCCGGTACACCTGATAATTAAATTGAAAATGACATTAATCCAGCGCCAAATGAAGTTTTGCTCTAAAACAATCAAACCTTTTTGCGCTCAGCAGCGTGCAAGTTTAACTTAACTTTTCAAGTGCAAAGTAGCAAAATAAAATAAACGTGGAAAATTTAACTTCCTTATTCTGAAAGCTTAGTTTATTATTATAATAAATAAAATGAATAAACATATTGGGACACAACGCCATCTAGTCCTAAACTAAGTTGCATAACACTTGTGTTAAGGGTAGTACCCAACTGATATATACTTTTCCTATATAAATAAATACATAAACGCCCAGATGCTGGACGGGAATCAAACCCGAGACTTCAGCAATGGTACTGACGTGCGTTAGCCGCTACGCCACGGAGGTCGTCAAAAAAAACTTTTGCTACAAGCTAGAGAATTCATAAAATTCCCATATTACTACTTCTGATGAAGTGGATTATTCAAAAATTTTCATTCTTTACTAAATACTCATTAAGGATGTCATTATAATCTTGATGATACGCAAACATTGTAAAATACTAATAAAGTGCCAAGTGAGAGGCCATTATTCTATACACATAATGATCCTTCCCCCATCTCGCATAGAAAATAAACAACCACACTAGCAAATAAAACTCAACTCATTTTTACACGAGCGTAAACCAATTGGATGGTAGTAATTTACGAGTTAAATCTAAAAATATGTCTTTCCTATGGCGACGCGCGCCTCGTCACAGATGGCTACACAATAATATTGGAGTCGCCCTCAAAAGGGGAGCCAACCACTTATTTTATAAAGTTTGAATAAGATTTTAAAAAGGCTGAGTGAGACTTATGGAAAGATTTCATTCGAAATGCTCGGGATATTGTTACTGGGAAAATTTTGTTATTTCTCCCTTTGTTACTTTCGTCGTCTATACGCGTTACTGGTTCCAATATTTTATTAGGATTTGTGTTCAATTTTACAGTTTCCTTAAATGTACTTATTGATACATTTTACAAGTTATTATAACTTTTTTATTGCTGAGGAAGAGCAGACATGCTGGTGGCCCACTAAATAGTAAGCAGTTACCGTTGCCTATGGATGTTTGTGACGCCAGAGGCACCGCAAACACGCTCCTGTCCCATAAGGGTACAGGAACTTGGCTCACTAATCTCCTAAAATAACTAAAAATCTTCTAAAAACCTCAAATATAAAAATACAGCAATGTTGCTGAATCAAAATATTCAAGTCTGTGGCTTTTGAAGCCATTTTCTCAATACCAGCATATTTCCCCAGGCACCAAGGAGGTTAGTTTGTGCAACCAAGTAATATGGTATAGACACGTCATGGCCCTTCAAATGTTTACGTGTTCTTACTATTGGTTAAAGCCCCTTCTTCATACCACTGAGAAGAACCACTAGGATTTTATATGTTATAGACATATGAATGTTTTAGAAATGACAGTCAAATATTTTATTGTTAATATTCTATTAAAAGTTATATTAAATTTTTTTTAATTATATTATTCAGCGGAATGTAAACGAAGGAGAGTTGTATTTTTAGTCAAACTCGATTTTGGTTTAATATCTTTAGCGATTTGTGTCAACAGAGACTATAAAACAGTTTTATAGTATTGTAATTTACTAGAATTACTCTAATTTACATCTATATAATATATATGTTTGTGTGCCTGTCATGAGAAAATCGTGTCAAGTTCATAGAAAGCATTTATTTTTTGTATTCTACTGAGAAACGTAACATAACTTTGTCATGCTATAAGTACAGTAAAAATTAAAACATAAAAATGACTTCGAAAAGTTCTACAGTACATATTATCGTCATTTTCCAATTTCATTTCTTTATTATATTCTTTTATTAATATGAAAAAATATTTATATATAGCATGATATAAAGTTCCACATTCGAGTGTAGCTTACCCATATTTAAATGTATTTTAATGCATATTCAAAATTGCAGGTAAATTGAGAGCCCAAGAATTTTTTTAAAGATATAAAGACACATTTCAATATTAACTAATTATAAAAATATGAATTTTAAGCATACCATCAATGTTCAATATTATGACAGTTAATAAAACGCAAGTCGTTTATTTGATGTTCTTAACTCTATGAATGCCAGCCATTGGTATTCAGCTCGTGTCCAGTGGTGCCTCATCCCGCGCCCTTTGCGCCGATGGTCTTTGTCATTATCATCACTTTTTACCTCAGCCTGAGCCACATCACGTTGTGTACGCACATATACGCATCAGATTAGGGATCCGTAGTAAATATTTCAACAAACCAAAATAAACTAGAATTTAATACATGCATATTTATTTATATTTTTAATATTATATAATTATAAATAATTATATAATCTATTGTCGCATGGTTAAATTTCATACATTATCTTATTATCTTATCTTATCTTATTTTGGGACCGAGAAATATCTCGGACACTTCGACCCAATGGGATCTTTTGTGTTCCCCTAGATAGCAATCACTCCTCTCCAATCTCCTTGAAGATCTGCTTCATGAGCCTAACAATGAGGTATGGAGATAGGAGCCTGTAGTCTTCCGGTGTTGGATATCCTACCCCCAAAAGATTCATTCGCCTCCTGGCCAATGCATCACATGTACACAGTAGGTGTTCCATGCGTTCTGTATGTTCCCCACACAACCTGCACATGGGTGTCGCGGTTAGACCCATCTTCATGAGCATGTTGTTGGTTCCAAAGTGCCCAGTAAAGGCTCCAATCAAGTAGCGTATTTGCCCCCTGCTCATGTTCCAGATGGATCCTCGTGCTTTGTACGTGGATTCCAAAAATTTTTTGGAGTGTTCCAGACCGATTCTAGACTGCCAGTGTTGTTGTTGACTGCGGTCTGCAAAATCCCTGAATGTGGCTTTCACGAGGCTAGTCGGAATGCCTACACATGGTTCCGGACCCATAAAATCATTAGTTGAGCCCTCTCTTGCCAGTTCATCTGCCATTTCATTGCCATGTACTCCCTCGTGTCCCGGGACCCACATTAATCTTACCCTGTTATGCCTTCCAAGCCCATTCAAGGTTTGAATGGTATCCAGGACAAGTCTGGAGTCAACTTTGAAGGAGGCGATGGCCTTGATTGCAGCTTGACTGTCACTGAGAATATATATAGATTTGCCTCTGGTGCCTCTATCTATGTTCTCCTGAGCACAGGTTATTATGGCATATGTTTCAGCCTGGAATACACTTGCCATTTTTCCCAAGCTTTTACTACATTTGTAGTCTTTCGCGTATACTCCCGCCCCTGTACCTGATTCCATTTTGGATCCATCAGTGTACCATACCAGACTATTATGTTCCGGTGGATCTGGTCCCTTTGTCCATTCCAATCTTGTTGGAATTTGGACCCTGAAATTTCATACATTAGTAGTTGAAGATATCGAATGGTTTTCTCTAATTGTGCTAAATTTATATTCATGTAATAATTTCTAACGAGAAAGCAATTAAAGCTTGGATGATGAGGTATTAAGTAAAACTTAATCAGTTTATCAGACGACTTAACAGTAAGTCGTTACAATTACCTATGGATGTTTGCGACGCTAAGGGCACCGCGAACACCGCTGCTGTCCCTTTAAAGGAACTGGAACGTGGGTCACTTATGCCGCAACACAATACAAGGATCCAGGAAATCCAGGTTATCTTGGAGTCCTACCACCTACCCACCTAGCTGGGTTGTTTAGTCGCCTCTAATGACAGGCCGCCCTTGGCCGCAGATTTCGTATTCTTACCTCGTACCTGTATGAAGAAATTAATAATTAAAAAGAGGAAAATGAATGAGAAAAACTAATTAAATTGAATACAATTCTACAAATGTCTAATGTACATTCATTTTCATTGTTCTGAATATAGAATTGTAAAGAGCACTATAAAACGTATGCCCGGCACGCTTGTCCACTTTTATTATACTGTGTACAAACACATACGACACAAAGTACCTTTTTAGTACTTAACGGCCCCTGGAAAATTGTACCGTCGTGATGTCAACGCGTTTTTAAAAGCTATTTATTTCGTAAGAAAATTATAGATATGTTTGGAACGTTTAAATTTGTATTGACTATCCATTTTATTCTGAATTATGTTGTATTGATAATTATAATAATTATTTTTCGTTCTTAACATTCTTAATGAGGTAAAGTCGATTATATTTGGCACAAAATATGATAAATTAGATTCATTTACAAAATTTTTGACCGTTTCGTTCGGGCTAGTGAAATAAAACTCAAAACAATAGGGATATTGTATTGTTCTAAGTGACTAGTAAAATACATCGAATGGGATGTTTTTTTTACAAATTTAATGTTAGCCAAAGAAATATTTCTCGGGTTTGGGGTTACAGAACAGCTCTCCGATACTATAAAAACTAAAAAGTAAATTAAGTCACATCTACTCTAATATAGTTATATATCTTTAGTCAAGATTTCTTTAATATCAAAGAAGATCATCGCTGCGAATAAAGACATATTTTATCCTGTTTCAACAGTTTACCCCAAGAACTTAAAATGGTGGGGGTAGCCACAAAACCGGAACCATGTGATCCATCTTCCATAACTCAAGTGTGGTAAAATGTTTAAAAATATTCACAATATGCACTAAAAACCGCGATCATATGTGTTTAACCTATGAAAGATAGTATAATTTTTATGTATCCTCCACTTTCGGTGTACTAATTCTTTATAGCATTCAGTAACTATAAATTACAAATTTGATTTATCACTTTGCTTTTCTGTAAAATGTGAAAAGGTATTATTGCATACGTTTAAAGTCTGGGTGGGCGAGAAGACAAACCTGCCTACTGACACCTTGTTGGCAATTGTTCATAATTTATTATATGATTAATATTAGTGTGTTTGTGAAATACTTATATTCCATTTTTATTGCTATTATGCCAGATGTTCGTCTGATGACCTACTGATACCTGATGACGTATTGTCAAGATTTTTAGAATATTATTTTTATGAGTAATAGGGACGAGCATCCGATTAGTGAAATTTTTTTTAATGTCATGTTACAGAATACAGTTATTGTCGTCACTAGAAACACTGCTAGCACTTTTCCGTCCGCATAGGGAAGCTGGATCCTGAGTCACTTATTCTGGAACATACATATACAACATAAGATTATTAAAGCGGCATATTTGAAGACAAGATTTGATTGTCATCCACCACCTTGTAAATTGGTGGGTTTATGACAAGTCGCCCTCGGCTGCAGGATTCGTTATCCTAATTCACCCTCACACAGAGAAAAATAATTAAATATTAATCTCTAATGTCTCTTTCTAGTCTAATTTTCACACTATTTATAGATATTAATAAATAGCACGAGGAAATCATCAAAACATTTTAGAGAGAAAGTCAATTTTCATCTAATTTAGAACGCTAATGAAAAATGCGAACTATTGAAACTACAACGTACATAGTTTGGTTAATTTCAAATGGTTCCTTTAGATTTAAAAGTACGATAAATAAATAAAAACTTATGCGTAAGTATAACTTTACTTTTAATTTTAAGAAAAATAAATATTAATTTGTACATTTTTGTATGAAACTTTAACCATAGGTTGGTCTTATGGGGGGGCACTGGATAGTTGCCCTCGTAAAAGGTAGAAATGTCATAGAAGCGAACATAAAACTTAAGGCTCTTCCTTAAGCAATAACCAGGTAAGATTCTCAAAGCCGAATCCTTGCATCAGCAGATATTACAAAACAAGAGCACTAAACAAAATTATATAGATATAGAAAGTGATTAAAATTTTTATAAAATGCACTATAACTCACCTAATTGTTGGATTGAAATGATTCCACAGAATACAAATAATTATTTAATTCAACTATTAAGTGATATATATATTTTTTACTAAATATTAATTTGATCTTCAAATTACTTTCGCGGAAATTTCACTCAATGTCGCTTAGTAAAGGTTGCCTTTCAAGCGTCGATATTAATAACCTCATTTAGACAATAGCCTAGGAAAGAATTTGCCGATAAAAATGTTGTGTATTTTTTGTGGTTGTGTATCATTTTTAAACCTACACTCTTGTCGTTAACTATTTAAATTTTTATGATATTTTCAACATCATCATTATTACTCTAGCGTTAAATTCAGTTTGCAACTCAAACTTCCGCTTCGGCGACCGGGGTTCGATTTCCGACTTCATCCTCTTCATTTTCCATGGTTTTCGGCGTTCCTCCTAGTGTTTTTGGTACACATATCACCCTTCACAACGCCAAGTCAGAACTTTTTGGGTCTACTACTCTTGCTGAGGCCCGGCGGAGGCGGCATGGCCAGGCATTCGTTACCATACCAATTATTCTAAGTCGGTATAGTACGTCAATTTCTTCCATTATATTCTAACATAGCTTTCTTTATCACTTCTCAGATTGTCAAATCATGTATCACATATTCTTTCTTTCCTCTTTACGAATATCTTACCCCTTGTACCCATTACTTTCAGTTTCATCACTCCCCTTGCAACGTGATCAGCTTTCCAATAATGTATATTCACATTCAATTGGAAAATAATTAAGCAAACAAGCCGATAAATCAATGTCAGATCCGAACCACAATCAATAGTTTATATTCACGCCGCCACTATTCATGTAAATAGTATCCCCAAAGGTGTGACATGTTTATTTCACTGAAAGCCGTGCCGGGAAAGGAGTAAAATGAAAAGTAGACACGGGTCCGATAAATAATTGAAGGCTTTGATAGAGCATCGGGAATTTTAGGCGAAGGTTTGCTCCATATCTGGAGGGAGCCATCCTTCACGCACCCTCCCCGGCTACTGAATTATTCCGCAATAACACACTTGTTATAGACGTTTTTCGAGAAGTGTTACTTTTATGATTTACTCCAACTTTTATTGGCACTTAAAGGAAGTATATGATTTATTTTCTGTTCAATATAAGGTGTGGAGTATATCATTTTTTCGTGATCCTGTTGTAGGGGTCTCTCGGGGAGAGTGGAACGTCTAGGCGTCACAAACCATTTGTGCCGAGGAGGAAAGTGTCGCGTGAAGATATACTGAATATGGCTGATGTTATTTGTAATAATATACAGAATCGGAATATTCATAAATAATATTAATGCGAATTTTCTTTCTTTTTCATCCAGGGGTGGAGTAAGATATAGTAGAAATATAGACCCATGCAGCCGGTGGCGGCTTGTCGGATAAGGCGAAAAGACAAGCCTAGCAGGTGGTAGGGCTCCAGCCTGCCTGGAGGGCAAACACCCCTAGTCTCTAAGCATCCCGCCATAATAACCTTGTGTTGTGTTCCCATAAGTGTATTCGTGTATTCGGTATAAATGACCCATGTTCCAGGTCTTTTACGCGGACTGAAGCGTGTTAGCCGTGTTCCTGGCGTCGGAAACATCTGTAGGTGACAGTAACTGCTGATTATTAAGTGGGCCGTTAGCCTTTATTTTGACCCGTGGTCCGTACAAATATTTAAGTCAACCAACAATAGCTACCTAATGTACTCTTTGTGTATTAAAACAGTTTTAGTTCAAATAAAATTTTTTTTTCGCAACCTGCTATCTTGGTAAATTAAATTCTAAAACTATGAAAAAAACTGGTATCTTCTTGTGTGAAATAGCTTACTTGGTACTACATCGTAAAGGGTATGGGCTCACTACCAGGGATGCTGAAGATCGCGCACTGAAACGAAAGTTTGGGTGGCAACCGGGACTAACGCTAGAATGATGATGATGATACTACAAAACTAACAAGGAAAGCAAGGTAATCAAGTGAGAGGAACTACATCACGAATAGTTGCAAATCGCTTTTTGAACTACAAAGGCATTTTAATATTCGCTGATTCACACCAAATTATCAGGTTATAACTTATTACTGAACCTAATTAACCCCGGTACGCTGACAGTGATTTAGCATATTTGAACTGTTTTAAAAAAAATTTTTTGAATTTCAGGTTTAATGAAAAATTCAGATTAGAAAATTAGTATTGATGAAAACCACATATGATACTCATTCCCGTTTAAGATATTTAAGTGAAGCAAAACGCTTCTAACTGTTTTGGTCTGAGGCAAAATGCGTAGCCCACGATGAACGCGATGAAAGAGTAGGTACCGTGAACGCCCTTTGCCCCGCCTAGAGATCGTATTATAATAGGACAGACAACTGTTTTGATCATGGTTTTCTCAACTTATATAATGTATCGGAGTTGGATTTAAGCTATATATACATTTTATATACATTTTTTATATATACATTTTCTCCATGCAGGGACGGAGTAAGAATACCCCTTGATCCCTGTAACGGGGGGCAGCCTGTCTTAAAAGGCGACGAGACAGCCATACATGGTAGGACAACCGCCCTGGGTCCCTAAATATGCCACAATAATAACCTTGTGTTGTATTGGGCATAAGCGACTCAGGTTCCAGTTTCCCTACGCAGGCGGAAGCGTGTTAGTGGTGCCTCTGCCGGGCCGTCAGCATGTCTGTTGTTTCACCGCAATTAATTTTTTTTTCACAAATCTATGTTACGTGTGCATTTACCTTATCGAAAATTTTAAACAGTGTTTTCATTGTTATTGTGATTTACGTCACCGCATTAAGCATTTTCACTTAGATAAAGAACACATGGTAAAGTGGAATTGATGCCGAATACAACATAAGACTTCCGGAGCTCGTTAATGTTAAGTAATTTAAGGGTAATAATAAAATTTCTCGTTTAAGGTAATTAAGTGACTATCCAACTATCAACAGATCTTATGATAAAATCCGTGGTGGGTATTGGAATTACGTAATAAAACAATTTTAGACTCAGCGTAGGCTCATTGAAATCGTCACTAATCATATTATGTTTAGTAAATTGCAATATTCTCTAAATATCGGCATTATTATATTTTCTGAGTTTCACTTCCTTTTTTGTACTTTAATTGTTCTTAGTTGTTTAAAATAAACATATTTTAAAATTACTATGCTGGATTAGATATCATATTAATCACCTTAGTTAGTAATATATTTTCATCATCATCATCTTAGTGTTAAATCTCGGTTGCTACCCAAACTTCCGCTGCGGTTCCTAGTTATTCCTTTCCTCTTCGAACGGTCTTCAGCATCTTTGTTAGTGAGCGCATCGGTACGAGTATCGCCTTTACGACGTCAAGCCAGCACTTTTCGGTCTCCCCCTCCTGCCGGGGTGCAGCGTAGGTGGTATAACTAGATATTTGTTCTACAGATAGGTAGCCGGTTGCCGTAAAACGTTACCGTACCAGCAGAGGCGACATTCCTGCAATATCACGTACATGAAGGCTGCCGCGGATGCGGGAGATCCCAATGCGGTACTTCCGCGTCTGTCCACATAAATACCGCAGCATATTCATCTCCGTGACACACAGGTCCTGCATGTGCCGCTCCAGCACCGGCCACGGTTCATAGGCCTATGGCTGCTAGACCTGACTAATGATGGTCTTATATACCCGTCCTTTTACTTTAACCAGTATCTTGGGGTCACAAATGACAACGGTCACCTCATATCATTTGCCCTACACGGCAGCAATGCGTACCTTGATGTCGTAGTCGATATCACCAGGTGCGAAAAATACAGATCCCTGGCCCGTGTGCCCGACCGTGTCATCGCCTATGCACACGGGCGTGGGACCTATAGAGTTGCAGGCCAAGTACTCGGTCTCGGCCATATTGAACTTCAGACCGCCATTCTTAAACGAGTCCTTTCACGCCTTTACACATCGCACCATTCTGCCCTTGTATGTGTCGGCCAGCGCGATATCGTCAGCATGGGCAACCATGGGAGCTGTTCATATGCGTCTCTGATATTGTTTGATATGACATTCAATACCACGCTAAATAGAAACGGATTAAGGATGGATCCTTGGTGCGTCCCGATAGTGATGGGGAAAGGTTTTGTGTCACTAACAGCTGTCTGAACTACGGAATCGGAATTGCGGCACATGTCCCTATATCATATTCTTATTCTTATTTTCTTTATCTTATTCTTGATAAATATTTGTATTGCGTAATGACATACATACTGAAATCGTTTCCAGCGATAAGTCTGCCCATTGTAATTTTAATATTAAAACGTACCATTTACTTGTGTTGCACGCAAAGTATTTATTATTATCATAAGACTTACTTATGTTAAAAGTAAATTTTTAAATGGTTTTTGCATAATAATTTCGATCGAGTGTTTAAATCTACAATCTGGAGTTTCTAGATAAAATTTCAAAGGAAAAGTACATATTTTGTTTTAGTATATATTTGGGTCTCGGTGGTATGTGTTATTGAAGCATTCATTTACGTTCTCAGTTATGTACTAGTCAATGTCCTAATGCATAGATATAATTCAATTTACGATATTAATAAACAGGACCAACTGCAATATGACCAATAATGCCGAAAGGAATAATCAAATTGTGACATTTGTTTTAAGCTAGTGAGCTAGCTAATGAAGTAAATGAAATTTATCTCCATTTACGATACCTTACAATAATAATAATTCTTCATTCTTATTTTTCTTTTTTTATTGCTGTAAGACAGCAGACAGGCTGACGGCCCGTTTAGAATTTAGCAGTTACCGTCGCCCATGGGTGTTTGTGTTTGCAACGTCAATGGCATCGTGAACACGCTGCTGTCTCATAAGGGTACAGGAACTTGGGCCACTAATGTCGGAACACAACACAAAGTTATTATGGCGGTACATTTAAGACCAAAGATGGTCGCCCTCTAGGCGGGCTTGGGACCCTACCACGTAGCTAGGGTTGTTTTATCGCCTTTTACGACAAGCCGATCCTGGCCGCAGAGGTCAGTATTCTTTTTCCGCCCCTGCACGGATAGAAATTTTGTGGAGTTTAAAAGCCCGGCGTTTAGATTTTCCGACTTTATATCAAAATCCAGTAACTATCTTGTTTACTTTTTTAACCGAAGTATATATTTCTTTGAAAAATCCCTGCCCTTTACACCACACACTACTCGTTACGTTGTGTATAATCTACATATGTTTTGGATTCTTATGACTAATTTATCTAAAGTCGTTTGTGACTGTTATCAATATTAATTGGTGTGGTAATCTCAATGATTTGGCTAATTTAATGATTATGGGACCAATCTTACATGTTCGTAACTGAGAGTTTTATCCGTGCAGGGGCGGAGAAAGAATACTAACCTCTGCGGCCGGGGTCGGCCTGTCGTAAAAGGCGACAAAACAACCCACCCTAGCTACGTGGTAGGGCCTCAAGCCCGTCTGGAACCATCGGTTTTAAGTATGCCGCCATAATAACCTTGTGTTGTGTTCCGGCATTAGTGACCCAAGTTCCTGTACCTTTATGGGACAGCAGCGTGTTCGCGATGCCACTGATGTTGCAAACATCCATAGGCGATGGTAACTGCTAAATTCTAAGCGGGCCGTCAACCTGTCTGCTGTCCTACAGTATTAAAAAAAAGTTAAATTGTCACTACAGTTGCTAGTTATAATACTATTGTTGGCAAGTAAAAAACAGTCCGGGGAATGACACGCAATCAGATTACCGCCTGGCTTATAGAATGTCATAATTTTGTTGAACCACAAAAATGTATACACCGATCGTATGACACCGACGTTTACAACTAAGGATTCATGTGCTTTATCGAACTTATAATTACTGTACGGGTTTTTTTAAATAAAATTTATCATTCATCTACAGTTGATTTTTAAAACTATTCATAGATACGGATTGTCTTCAAATTTTAAATTAAATATATCTTCAACTTTTTATACGGGCCTTGTGCATTTTCTATCGTGTTAACTGTCGATGCATATCAGAAGCGGATCCAACCAGAAATTATACGAGTACATTAAACTGCTGTACACTGTGCTTTATTGACGTCACTTCCGCGGCAATAAAATCGAATTGTCTCGAAAATGCATAATTTGTAAGACAGTCACGCGCATACGCTACTAAACGGTGTCTTTGAGAACACATTTCACACTAAACTCTCCGAGGGCTGTATTTCGATCATAGATAAAGCTTTGTTTTATGTGTTCGAATTATCGTCGTCAACTGCTTGTTTATAGCTATAGGAATATTAATATTTCTTTCAATCGAACACGCACGCACCGATACCGCCCTTGCGATATCGCTCAACGATTCTAACACAAATTCAATGTCTTTGTACAAACCGATTCTTTATTATTACTACATGGAAATGTACAACACATGCGTTAGGATATGTATACATTTTATTGCCAAGTATACAGAACACAAAAACATTCCGAGATGTTATGTATTAGTTTAGGTAGCAGCGGTATCTTTGTCCCGAAACCGTTTCTAGCGAATCCATTAATTAGTTAAATATATGACTCACCCGTAGCCTTTGGTGCTCAATTATAACAGTCCTTTGACGCTTGATTAATTCCGATACAAAACTGACCTATTACAGCTTAACGATTACGATCTAATCGATTCAAAGCACCGCGCTCCCCATATGTCGGTTTGAATAAAAGCCTAGGATTCCCTGAATGCCGATCGAGAAAAACAATAACTGAGGACGCAAAAGACGGAACGGGGACTGTGTCACGTAATAGGTCCAGTTTCCGGTGCGTTTATCAAAAAATTTATTTCGACATTCCTAGCGCGCCGACCGCTGCGCTTGCTCGCCGGGGTGTGTTGGCATTTAATTTATCTATGACGCTGAAAATGTCGGAGACGAACGCGTAACCGTTATTGCCGGGGCCGGGGTCCTCACACCGCTGGTAGGCCACGCACTTCCGCTATGTCAATAATTTATAGCCGCTTACGGCATTTGTGGCGCTCTCCAGTATGCTGTCTGGTGTCCGATCTATTGTCCGCACATCTTCGAATATGGACGCGGAGGACGGTTCTAGAGTTATTTCGCTCCGGGACGACTATTATTTTTGATTTCGCGTCTTAGTTGAATTGAGGGGTCACGGCGTTGTGGTGTTGCTTTGTCCGCATTTAATCTGTCGCCATCGCTTAGTTGACATTGATTTGTTTCATCCGCGTACATTATTCATTGTTGTAGCTTTAGCACGGCAGTTTTAGACAACGCATATTTTTTTGGATTAGCCACCTATTGTTAAATTTGAAACGTTAAATATTGTGAAATAAATACAAACAAATATGAATTAAGTAATGATTTCCTCAATTCTTTGAATATAGGGCTATAGAAATGAATGTTTTAAATGCGAGCATAACTTATATTAGGGGTTTGAATTTGGTTATCGTAATTTACATTTGCTATGAAATCATACCGGGCTTGATATTTTAACTATTTCGGATAAGCCAATTAAAATTCTCGAAATGTTAGTCGAACAATCGATATGAGTGCTTTATTTAGGGTCTGTTTGACTGAAGCATTCTCACGCCAACTCTTGCGGCTGTCGTCGCCAACATCACTCAGTCAACGCGCATTTAAATTTTATATTACGTTTCGTTTGAACTATTTTATTTAAACATTTATTCACGAGTAATGACGTAATTACGTTACTATAATTACTTACGAGTTTGATTTGAATATTTAAGACTTCTTTGATGATCGCGACTTTTTGATAGTCATAATGATTTGATCTTATTGAGCCTTTACAGTCGACATGTATTCACATTAATATATACGGGGGTATAACATCTAAGCTAATTATGTTTTTGGTATGGGTGACATATAAAACAAATATCTAGGACCTTCCTAGAATACTCAGTCGGGACACCGGAGAAATAGTTTGATCTCCTGAGAATTTAATACGGAACCTTTAAAACTTCAATATTACATCGTCGTCGTCAGTCGTTCATTGTCCACTACTGGACGTAGGTCTCTTCAAGTTTGCCTCCACGGCCACCTCCAGCCTCGACCGGCAATTTTGCGTAGGTCATCGTTCTATCTGGGGGGGCATCCTACGCTAGGTTTGCCGAGACGCGGTCTCCACTCCAGGACTCGTTTGCTCCTATATTATTATTATATACTTATTTATATTGAATCTTATATCGATGGCAACAAAGAACAAAAAGACAACTGCATTTTTGCGAAATTCTTTTTTTTGAATAATTGTATTCAGAATACAGTTTTTTTTTTTATATCTATCTAGAGATATTATTTCATTTAAAATGTCATTTATTACTAATATTGGTACTTTTCCGTTAGGTTAGATTTTGTACACTATTAATTAATATTTGTTTATATTTTATTATTATTAAAATTATTCTAATTGCGCTAATAGCCACACAGATACGGGTGGTTATAAAAACAACCGTAACCTAAACGCAGCCTGTGTCGGAACGCACGGACGCCAGTTTTGGTACATTTTAACCCTATAAACGCTTTCCTGGCAACTAGTGATTTAATAAATAGCCGTTTGTTCTTTGCTGCTGTCGATATTCCTTGAAATCATTAGAGAACATTTCCTTTTGTTACTTGAGGTGTGATATTACTTATAATTATGGAGAAAGAAATCCCTATTGTGTAACGAGTTCAACAAAAGTTTATTCCCCGGATAACAGGTTAAAGGAATCTATTTATATCCTACTATAATGATCTCTAACAATTGATTAGGTTATATATTTGGTTCAGGTTAAGACCGTAAAAATATTATGAATCATTTACTAATACTGTAAGACTTGGTAGGCAGAAATAAGTGCAAGATTTAAAAAAGTCATCACAGTACCATCCACGCATTTCGAGTGCCAATTAAATCGGCACAAACACCCTGTAACCTAAGATTATCATATCGTTAACAAGCATCGGAAACGTGCCCACTTCTCTCACACTGAATAAATTAAATAAAAATCCTGTATAAAAATATAAGAATTGTTTTACTCATTGCTGCGATGTGTTTTAGGTCATTAACTTCAAGTATAGCAGAAATTTGAATAAATACTTTATATAATACATGTATATCATATTCATATCCACAGTTCTTAAATTATCATTAATTTTTATAGTAAATATAATTAATAGAATCAACGCTGCATTAATTATGTTCTTGTACAATTCGTTTGCCAATCGTAGTCAACTGAAAGTGTTTTAGTGAAAACTACGAGATTTTTATCTAATTAAACTTAGTTATTTTGCTCAGCACTGCAATAAAATTATAATGCCCAGAATTAATTAAATAATTAGTGGTATCAAAGAACTAAAAAGAACTACTAAACCATTGTGAATACATTTGTAACCTCTAACAAAAATGAAATAAAAAATATTTTTAAGGATTCAATCAATGAGAATCGTTATTAGGTAAAGGCTGACTGACGTACTTCGCTACTACGGAAGTCACGGAATCGATTCCCGTCACGCTTCTTTATATATGTTATTATGTATTTCTTTACAAAAAAAAAAAGTATACATCATATATAGTATATTAGTTATTTGGTACCGATTACTCAAGTGCTATTTACTTTAGAACGCTTTGTGAATTGTCTCAGTACATATATTTATTATTTAACCTTCTTTATTTTTTCTTCTATCGATTGAATTTCTTTCGTTTATAGAATTAATAGTACTCTACTTCTCGATGACTATTCTTTTTCTTGACCAAAAGGCATAAAAAAGGAAGTACGGATTGATGTGCCTAATTTGGAAATTTTGATGCCTGATAGAAGGAACGGATTGTATACGCACCTCTCTTGTCCAAGCTGACTTCCAAAATAACTGCCTAAAAGTTCGCCATCTTGAATAGAACCATGACCTTAAGATGGGGCATTAAATACCTACTCGTATGATACTTCACCATCACGTATATTGTTGCATGACTATTTCACATACTCGTATGTATGTTTGATATACTATTAAAAAAATAACGGCTTATATTTATGTTACACTAGTTGACTATGTCCTTCTCCAAGGTCCAGTCTATGACTATACCGAAATTCATTCAAATCAGTTTGGCGGCTTAGGCGTGAAAGCGTAACAAACAAACAAACTCAATTTTTTAATAAACAAAGTATTTATCGTTAATATCGTCTTCAAATATTCTATCCAGAGCCTTTATTGTATTTTTCTACTTTATGGATTTTCTGCGCATCAACTATATTATCAGTGAGTGGGTATGGTTTAACGGATAAAAAATTAAAAGCTGAAAAAAACGTAACAAAATAGGTTTGATCGAGAAATGCCATGAACAAACTGGCTAAGAATGTTTTCAATAATATGTAACTATAAAATTATGAATTTAAATTAGTTTTAGAATATAATTTGCAGTTTAAAGAAGACTTCATCAAATGATCTTGGATGCAAAACAAGGGTTTTGCTTGTACCACGGTCTGTGTGTTCCAGTTTGTGCCGATCGCGAGGATGTAAGCCAAGACAATGATCGTACAAATAGGCGTTTGTCACGCGATGCCCTAATCAGGCATCGAAGGCTTACGAATGCTAACAATAATGGTTATTTATGCGCAGTTGTTATCGAGAGACAGTTCTTATTGCGGGACAGATGCTGGTTATAAATTTACATTAGGGTCCCCATCGGTGCTACGGTCAGACTCATTTCCCGTCCCACGGCCATTGCGCTTCTGGCATACGAAGGATCACGGGGTTGATTTTAGTGGCTATGTCAACTTAGCGCACAGATGCTATCTCACTGTGTTTCCTTAATGGGGGGTCGAGTGCAGAAAGTATACCTATCGTGTTAATATCTTGGTTATTAGTTTCTTTATACCCTATACTGGCAAAGTGTTGTCTAATTAATTTACATACAAGCTTACTTACAAGTTACATATAAGCATTTTTAAACTAGCTGTGCCCGCGACTCCGTCCGCGTGGAATAGTGTGACTTTGGGCAGTATTTTTTGGATATATCTTATGCTTTATTTTGGATTACAAACCCTATAAACCCTAAAATATAAATAAATGAAACATACAAACTGCGTTCGAACCTAGAAAGTCCAGTCTAAGCTGAACCCTATTTTATATGATTGATGATATAAATCTGAGGTCAACTTAAATTGGATTAATAATTTCCAATACTTATCATTTTTAACAAAATCTATTTTTTTTTCTCA
Source organism: Malacosoma neustria (assembly GCA_963693495.1). Classification (NCBI taxonomy): domain Eukaryota; kingdom Metazoa; phylum Arthropoda; class Insecta; order Lepidoptera; family Lasiocampidae; genus Malacosoma; species Malacosoma neustria. Next base: position 22,471,797 of record OY856371.1, on the reverse strand, counting down.
AATAAAAGTAGCCTAAGTTACTCCTTGTTACATCAGCTATCTGCCAGTGAAAGTCCCGTCAAAATCGGTCCAGCCGTTTCAGAGATTAGCCGGAACAAACAGACAGACAGACAGACAAAAATTGTAAAAAAATGTTGTTTCGGTATATGTACCGTGTATACATCCATATACACTTAGTAAAAAGCGGTTATTTTAATATTACAAACAGACCCTCCAATTTTATTCATTTGTATAGATGTGACGCTGCATCGCGCCGCTGCGTATTATTGCCGATATTATCTTTTTTTGAGGAAAAGTTATGGCAGGTGGTCACCGTCGCCTACCGACGTTTGCAACACCAGAATCATTACCAAGGCTCTGCCGGCCTCGAAGTAATTTTATAACGCCTTTTTTAAAAGAACCCTATATCGTACCGCGCTGAGAAAACCTCAGCGGGAAGCTCGTTCCAAATCCTGAGAGTACGCAACATGATGAGAACCGTTTCGTACAAGAATCTCTATCTCTAATCGTAACTCTGAGTGCTTGTTTGCGTCTTCGTTCATCTTTTAAGGAACGAATGTCAAGAAAATAGTATAAAAAATAAAAAAAAATATTATGAAATGAAAAAGGGAATCAAACTGTGCCTTTTCTTTCCATTACTTGCACTTCAAAAAGAGAATACCCTCGTCGCCTATATTACTATTGCCAAAAATGGCGGTAGTTCTTAAGCAAATTTAGTACCTCGTTGGCTTTGCTTCTAAATACAAAGTGTAATTTTTAGAAAATAATTTGGACAAATTCAATATGTAAGATAGTTTACAATAAAACTTGCACTGAATTTGTTATACGTTGCTGATCTGTCAATGACAAAGAATCGGTTACAAAACTGTCCCATTAGTGTCTCCCCTGTGCCTTGGCTAAGAAAATTGATTTTATTCCCACATATTTAAATAGATTTCACTAAAAATCACCAGTAAAAATGTCACAATGCTAAAGGCAATTATATTTTTGCAAGACAAACCTTTTACTGTTTACAGAATATTCTGTTTTCAAAGCTTGTTATGATTAATAAGCTTTGAAAACAGAATATTCACATTAACATAATATATAATGATTTAGATCGTGACAAAACTTCACCGCGCTTCTTGCTTCGTGCCATTTGGCGATTTTTATTGACTAAGAAGTAATAGATGATGTTCTCTAATTTCTATAAAATTATATGTTTATATCGACATATATAGTCGAATATGCATAATCTAGTAAAACCCGTGCAAGGGCGGAGTATGAGCCTCTGCGACCAGGGTCGGCCTGTCGTAAAAGGCGACAAAACAACCCTAGCTAGGCGAAGTAGGGCCCCCTAGCCCATCTGGATGGCAATTACCCTAGCTCTTAAGTATGCCGCCATGATAACCTTATGTTGTGTTCCGCATTAGTGACCCAGATTCCTGTACAGCATGTTCGCAGTGCTCCTAGCGTCGCATACATCCATAGGCGACGGCGACCTGTTCCCCAGCGATAAAAAAAATCAGATCGTCTAGGCAATTACTATTACCATCTGTTACGAGAAGTGTTACTATCAGATGAGCAGTTTGATTATCGGTATATGTGTTATAGAAGTCGAAATGTCAAAAATGAACAATGAACTCTTTATTAGTACAATTCAGACCCAGTTCTTGTTTTGTTATTTCTCACGCATGTCATTAATACGTTTACTCTGTAATATTAAATAATTTGGGTGAAGTCAAAAGGTTAAGAGAGATTATAAAAATATATATAATGCGAGACCTATCGATTAAAAATTGTGAGTTATTCATGATTGGCTGTGTTTATATTCTTAGTGTAAAATATCGATTAAAAGTAAAAATTATTTCGATACTTTTTTTTGTGATTTTATCTGCGATCAGTAGCAGATGTGTTTCGAGTAGTATTGTCGTGCAGGAGGGGTACTCCATTGAGCGTCTCTCCTTTCCTTACTTTACTTTCATTCTCCTCTTTGTGCTAGATCCATTATATGTTGTCGTTTCAATCTTTTAGGGTAATTTACACTGGTCAATTGTGCTGCGAGGTGGTTAGGATGTTTACTAAGGCGGTTCTTGTATTTGGCTGAATATTGCTTTATAACCTCTTTAACCGTGTCTATTTTAAGTTCAGAAGTTTTCAGGAACCATGGTGCATTTGACAGGTTTCATAGTATGCCATTTTGTACCCTTTGAATTATTTTAATGCTGGAGTCACACGCTGATCCCCACAGCTGTACGCCGTATGTCCAAATTGGTTTCAGGACGACCTTATATATATGGAGTTTGTTGTCTGTGCTTAGAACAGAGTTTCTACCGAGCAACCACTGCAGATTTCTGTACCGGAGGTTAAGTTCATCTCTCTTTCTCTGCAAATGTGTTTTCCAAGTAAGTCTTCGATCCAGATGCATCCCCAGATATTTTACTGAATCATTGTGTGGTAGAGTTTTTCTATATAGAGTTACAGGTGGGCAGTTTCCTCTCCGAAGAGTAAATGTAGCTTGGGTCGACTTCGTGGCTCTGGCTCTGATTCTTCATTTCCTATGCCACTCGATTTTCGACTCGGTTTCGATACTTGAGGTTATTTTATTAATTTTTCTTCTGAAATTTTCTCTGTGTGTTGCATCCTGGCGAATAAAAATATATTTCTTCTTAATTGGAGTTAAAATCAAATGGCGCAAAGTCATTATGTATTTTTAATGATATATTTTCTCGCCAAAATGACTGTGATCATGAATTCTTTGTTAAGCATGTCACCCATTACGACGTCTAGCCAGGACTTTTTAGGTCTACTACTCCTTTTAGGGGCCCAGCGGAGGCGGCATGGCTAGACATTTGTTCGCTACGCAAGTAGCCGGTTGGCAATACCAGCTAAAGCGACACTCCAGAAATTTATCACGAACTTGAAGGCTGCCGCGGATACAGCAGTTCTTAACGCGATCTTTCTACGTTATTCAGTCACATAAATGATGTTATGCTTGTATCGCTCTAGCATCAGTCAGGTTTCACAGCCGTTTCTAGAACCTTCTCGTGTATTTATTGTATATTACTTGGCTTCGGCACCAAATATCCTCTCCTCTCGCTCTCCATAATATACTCTATTTATCGCTGTGTTTAGTTCACATTCTGAGTCTGTTTTTTTTACATTTAAGTACTTTCTTGTTTTATAATACAGGTAAAAATATTTTCGAATAGCAACATTTAACATTTGAAAACAGTTAATACAGTCATTATACTGTTAACTCTAGTTAATTTATGATATGATAACTACTTAACACTAGAAAAATAAAGCAAAATAAAATGAATATATTAAATATAACGTTGTTTGATGAAACTGACTGCTTCACTCTTCGCTGCGTTCTCAGAATAGGCAATTAGGATTGATAAAACTAAATACATAAACAATTCCTAGGTAGTTTTTGTTAATTTCTGCATATTTTGCTCAGAATTAATTATGCAATCATATAATTATTATTTTATTTCATGTGATTATTATAAATGTTATCTTAATTGGTCACTAGGTATGTATATGTGTATATATTTGTGTTCACACTACGATTTCAAAATTGTTTTTTTGTTTTACCATTTAATAATGCTGTGGTAATTAAACAGAAATGTTTTTACGTTTTTGTATCCATTATTATTTTAATTTTCGTGTTAACCTTCTCAAGAATACAATATTGTGAATAAAGCATTGGTTACATTGAAAATTCAATTTCAACTTTCATAGACTGCATCGTATAAATATAAATACAAACAACGGCCGCTCATAAATGTTATATTTACGAGTCTAACGATACGCGCTCTAGCCTCCAGGATGTTTTGAAGGACTACTTAAGGCTGACTTAACTCACTGTTCACGTTTTGCAGTATACTTCAATAGCAGTAAACTATAAACACTTTTCTATTGCAGTCAAACTTTATACTGCCCCCGACAATGGCTGTCTGGCTGATATACTCTCGTCGATCTTCTGAGTTTGTTTAGATGAGACAGGTGTGGTGAAATTTTAGTCTCTTGGTGATCATCTATTATTTTGAACAGATGATCACTATGATATTGTTACTGTTTTTCTTTGATTTTCTCAAGGCGTTTTCTCAACGACGATCGTTTGTTTTCAATATCAGTTTTATTATTATAAATTGTTTTTTTTTAACTGTATGGGTTTTACTTTTTGCGATATCTAAATAGTTGTACCTATTCAAAAACCTAGTAGTCTCATAGCCGTTTAAACTTTAAAACAAATTTCAACATGGCTTTCCTTATGATACGTAAGGGGCCATTCATAAAATACGTTCGCATACAGGGGGAGGGGGGATCTTGCTGAGTGTGACAAGATATGACAAGGGGGACGGGGGGTCTTCGGCAACGTGTCGTTCGCCGTTCATTATTTTTCTACGTGAGCGCTAGCTTTGAGACGCGGCTCTAGCGGCATTGCGACACGTCACAACTGATTTCTTTTTTTTTCTAATTCTTAAATAAAAAATCACATCTAAATAAACAATAAAATATCCACGTGAGAGAGTAACTTTTCACGTACCTTGCGCTCTCGATTCAGTAACAAATGATAATACTGTTCCTTAAGTACTTATTATTATTCCTTCATTCGCCATTTAGCACTGAACTAATACAGACGCTTTTTCATATCTCTCTATTTAATACTCTTTTAATACTCTTTATTTAATACTTTATTTTTAATACTCTTTACTACGTTAATTACTTTATACTCTTTATTGCCAAACTTTGTAACTCCTGGATTTAATAGTTAAGATATATATCAGAAAACATTGACACCGATAAGAGGTGAATTCTGTCAAAAATTATTTAACATTTATAATAAGGGTTATTCGGATAAAAAATCAACAAAAAATTCTTGGAATTCTGATTAATAGAAATATGATATAATATTTACATGTTCGTTATAAAAGATATTTAATGATTTATTTAAATTTTATTATAATAAATAAATAATATTTTTAATTCTCAAAATTTGTGTATTATCATTTAAAATTTATCATACTCAGGAGGGAGGGGGGGGGGTCTTAGATTTTGTGACGAAATATTTCTAGGGGGGTCACAGAAAGTGAGACACAGCGTGACTATGGGGGGGGGGGGGAGTCATAAAAAGCTGATTTTAGCGTGGCGTATTTTATGAACAACCCTTAAGCAAATATTAATTTATTTACTGTCAACAAACTTGTTAAAACATCACTCAAAAAGGACTACGCTAAGCCTAATATAGTGCATAGCATCCGAATGTTCTATTATCAGCTTATTGGAGCGTTCTAGTATGCTGTTTAGAGAGAAAAGATTAGAGAGAGATAAGAACCTACTTTCGATAGAAGAAACGTATAGAAAGAAAATATCCTGATCAATATTACAAATTAAATAAGAGACAGGTGTCTCCCCTGGAAATACATATATATGGCAGTATTTTTATATATAATACTAGCTGTACCCTGCCACGCTTCGCTGTGGTAAATTGTGACTGTACCCTGCCACGCTTCGCTGTGGCACATTATGATTGAATGGTTGACAAGTGAGAAACTAAAAAATAGATTTAAAAAAATAGATAAAAACAATCCTTGATGCAGATTATATATCATGCTAAAATTTCAGCTCGATCGGTGCAGAACTTTTTGAGTTTTTGAAGCATACACAAACCAACATAACATTTTTATATATATAGATAACAAATAAAAATACTCGTATTTGTTCTAAAATTATTATTTGATTCATATCATATATAATTAAACTTTTAATCGAGAACAACCATAACTACCATACTATATTCAAAAATCTTTAATTCACTTTTTTATTTTTTTCCTTTAAATAATTCTACTAATATTATAAACGCGAAAGTTGTAAGAATGTATGTTTGTTACTCTTTCACACAAAAATTATTGAATGAATTTTAATGAAACCTTACAATAATATAGCTTATACATACATATATAATATATAACTTATAATATAGCTTTACAATAATATACATCAGAATAACACATAGGCTATAATTCATAAAGATATTGTGTGAAAGAATATATAAGTATCCAAAATATAATGATAACTGTTTAAGTAAGTAAAAAAAAGTCTGCCATCTGCGAGCTATTCTGGCGTGCGCTGCAAAAACCGTTAGACTTATTTTTAATTTATCTTAAATAGTCCTACAAAAAAGCCGATCGACAGCATATATCTATCTATCTTTTATGTGTAAGCCATTATCGCCAAAATAGTGAATCATAAATACAATAAAAATTGATAATTTATTTCTAATGCACATTTGGCAGTAACAATTCTTCTAACTATATCTTCTACAAATCTAAAAGTGGAAAACTTACTCCATTCGAGATAGATGAAGTGATGCATTTCCGTTTTGATGTTAATTTGTGCTTCACTTGGTTTTTTGTAGGTTAGCCTTATTAATTCGTTTTGTTCGGCTTAAGTTTTGACCACATTTTACACAAATTACATATATTGTGATACGAAATTAACCGGGTCATCTATAATATTATAAAGATGAAAGTAAGTCTGTCTGTCTGGTACATTTTCACTACTAAACCGCTGAACCAATTTTGATGAATTTCGGTATAGAGATAGATTGGACGTTGGAGAAGAACATAGACTACTCTTTGCGAGAAAATGTTTTGTTTTGGTAGAACAACGTTTGTCGGGTCAGCTAGTGTAAAAATATAGAGTTAATTTATATACAAACCACTTGGTATAAAAAAAATTAATTACATAAGCCACTGTTTAAAAAAATCTGTATAATATAACAAAAACGATTATGTTTTAATTACTAGGCTTGTTATTTGGTAAAGTAAAATGTAACCGAGGAAAGGAAAATTATTTATAACGAACTGTAAACTTGCTACCGCAAGGTGAATCTCGCTCACCCGTAAAATATTCGGTACTACAGAAGTAAGCGTTTATAGTTTGTGCTCCCCAACAATACACACACAATTAATAATATAAATAGTGATTTAAACAAAAAATAATAAAAGTAATAAGGTAATAATAAAGTCCCTTTACATTGATTTTTTTTTAAAATATGTCGACATTAGAATAATCGTTTTTTTTTTAGGAAAAACTTCGATTGAAGAGTGGAATTGGTATGTGGGACTCCGGAAAAGATGTTCAATATTCGATTACCCACTAAAAACCCTATTGTATTGTATTGTATCTTTTACTGCCTGGGCCCACGGATAAACTTAGCCCGATGGCGTAACCATGACCGATATTAGAATTATCCTGGCAAGAGAACATTCTCATTCTCACCAGATATGCTTTATAAATATTTAAGCTTAAAATATGTAGATGATGTTTGAGATTAGGTGTAAATATTATCATTAATGTAGAATTATATTTCTGCACTCTTTACTATTTTATAGTAAGAAGTTTAATGCATGATTACGTGTTCCTCCCACTTGCTCGAGCGGCTATCATTGGTTGCGCTCACCACTCGCCGCCGCCTACACTCTTGCGCACACTCCTAGGAAACTCTCTACCAACTGAATTAAAAAGGCCTTCAGGGCTTCTGTGCAATGTTGGAAGTTGTCTCTGTAATATGTCTCAATATATTAATAAATTACACGATACTTATATCTTGAATATTATAGTAACTTTATAAAAAATAATTAATATTTATACCCTAAGACCGAATAGTGCCACTTTTTAAGATGCCACGAGTGTGAAATGTGGCGCCAGCTACGATGAATTTTTTGACAAGGGCGGTTAGCCGAGGAGGCGAGTTTCCAAAAACAAAAGCTTCTTTACCGCCGACGCCTGCGCCTCCACTTAGCAAAAAGTCAAAGGCGACAAGCAGGGCGGCTCGCATCCACGTTGCTGCGGATAAAATCGACATAGAAATAAAGAAAAATACAAAATTCACTCATTGTTCTCATAAAATGAATGTGCTGGGGAGTTGAATGTTAGGCTTTTTGTGGAAATATTTTCATACTTTTAAATGGGATCTCGTGTGGCGCCTCCTAATGATTGGTTGTTTTTGCGGAGACCGTGTGCTCTGCGCGACTGCGCGCAAGCCGTTCTAGCCTTTCCATGTGTCGGCGCATGTCACTACTTCGATCTGTTTTTTTACTGTAAATTAAACATTTTAGGTGGCATTGTTTTCGAACATCTTTTGTAATATATATCGTATAATCAAACATTAGCGATATATATGTTGTAAAATCCTTGAAAAGTTAATAAAAATACTCATAATAAATATCGGTTAAAGTTTTAAACACCTACTCATTGGGAGAATATTAATACGATTAGAGCTTTACTCGAAGAGTAAAGTGCACACAAAAAATCAAACATGGAAAATGTGAAGTAGTTCCTAAGTTTTAAACGCAAATTAAATTCAACTACATAAGAATGTGTTTGCGATATAAATTAAATTCACTATATTTATAGCTTCGAAACTAACCATGAATTATAGGAGTAGTTTTAATACAAATGGCTAACAAGAATCGAACATAATTTAGTCTAGTACGTAATTTAAGTCAATTAAGAACTATTCAAGTTGTCATTGATTAAAGTTCTGTTGTTGCATAATAAATTACTATCAACAAGCGTATTACGTTTGTTAATAGAAGACTGCTTCACAATTTCACATGAACCTTTTTACTATTAAGCACATCTAAGTTGTATTAATCAATTGACTTATAAGGTAGTCTAAGCAGTGACGGGTAAAAACGAAGATTGCGTATCATTTGCATATTAGCTTTCCAAAATGGTATCTTTAAGAAAAAATAAGTAGCATTAAATGTAAATGAGTACTTTGAAATCCATACATGGTATTTATTACCTAAGTGTTCAGATAATTTTGTAGGTATTCGCATGTGCCTATATATGGAGGTGTCATAATGACTGTGAAAGATTATACATCCTAGGTCTTAACACTATTAATTATTTTAAATAACGTCTTTTTGTGGTAAATAGTTCTATGTGAAAAACTTGACGAACTTTGTGGGCATTTTTAATTAGGTATATACTCTGAGACACAAGTTTTTGGTTTGATACATGGCAAGGGGATTCGGAAGCAACATTTTCAGTACTTCATTTAATATGGATTTCCTGGGACCTACTTTAAAAATCCTGTAATCCTACTTATATCGCTCTATAGGTATTAGTGTGTACTAATACATATACAGATATGTCTATATATATATATATATATATATATATATATATATATATATATATATATATATATATATATATATATAAAATATTGTTTTATTTAAAAAAATTTTGCAGGTATATGCAACCCTGTGTGCTTTTCTATACAAATAAATAGCATAATAGCAGTTTAGTGGAATTGACCCATAGAAATAATATCGATCAATGTTATGTAATTATAAATCAATACCATATATGTATGTGCTTTCTTGAATTGATAAAAATTGAGAATCCATTTTAAATATTTTATACCAACCAAAATCGGAGCCTCTATAAATTAGAAAAATTTCTAAAATATCAAAACACTGATGTTTCAGTTCCCCAAAATACATCCCCAAATTCCCTTTCTACCGCTGACTCAGCTCACATTTGGAGATGACAGTCCTAATTTTACTCTAACGATAGATTCAGCTACATTGATGAGTCACACGTAAATCATTTCAGCCGGAAGACGCCCACTGCTAGATAAAGGCCTCCCCCAAAGATCTCCACGATGATCGGTCCTGCGCTGCCCTCATCCAACCTATTCCGGCGATCTTGACCACATCATCGGTCCATCTTGTGGGGGGCCTACCAACATTGCGTCTTCCGGTACGCGGTCGCCATTCGAGGACTTTTCTGCCCCAACGGCCATCAGTCCTTCGAGCTATGTGCCCAGCCCACTGCCACTTCAGTTTTGCAATCATCCAGGCTATGTCGGTGACTTTGGTTTTCCTGCGAATCTCCTCATTTCTGATTCGATCTCGCAGGGAAACTCCGAGCATAGCCCTCTCCATTGCCCTCTGAGCGACCATGAGCTTTCTCATAAGGCCCATAGTTAGCGACCACGTCTGCGTTCCGTATGTCAATACTGGCAACACACATTGGTTAAAAACCTTCGTCTTGAGACACTGCGGTATTTGGGACGAAAATATTTTACGGAGCTTCCCGAACGCTGCCCATCCGAGTTGGATTCGACGAGTGACCTCTTTCGTGAAATTGGACCTGCCTAACTGGATCGTTTGACCCAAGTAGACGTATTCGTTAACAATTTCGAGAGTACAGTTCCCAACTGTTACGGGGGTAGGTGCGACATGCACATTAGATATGATCTTCGTCTTGTACATGTTAATTTTGAGACCTACTCCTTGGGAAGCTGTATTGAGGCCATCAAGCATATGGCTTAAATCTTCCATGGTCTCAGCCATGATTACGATATCATCTGCGAATCTGAGGTGAGTGATGTACTCACCGTTAATATTGATGCCCAGTCCATTCCAGTCCAGAAGCTTGAAGACATCTTCCAACGCAGCGGTGAACAGCATCGGCGATATGACATCGCCTTGACTGACTCCCCGCTGCAGTCGGATAGGCTTCGAGTTCTGATCCTGGAGACGGACTGACATGGTGGCGTTTTCATACAAACACTTCGACGCTTTGATGTATCGATAATCAATGTGGCACCTCTGGAGAGACTGAAGCACCGCCAGGTCTCGATCGAATCAAAGGCTTTCTCATAGTCCACGAACGCCAAGTATAGTGGCTAGTTATACTCCTCCGTCTGCTGTAAAACCTGCCGCAGCGTATGTATGTGGTCTATGGTGCTAAAATCTTTTCGGAATCCTTCTTGTTCGGGAGGCTGGAAGTCGTCAAATCTGCGCGCGAGACGACTCGTAATGACCCTTGAAAACAGCTTGTAAATATGGCTCAGAAGTGATATCGGTCTAAAGTTCTTCAAAAGGGTTTTGTCGCCCTTTTTGAAGAACAGCACCATTATACTTCCGTGCCAGGCCTGCGGCGTTTTGCCCTCGAGGATGACGGAATTGAATAGCTTCTGGAGGATTTTAAGCACAGGAGTACCACCAGCTCTCAGAAGCTCGGCTGTAATTCCATCATCACCCGGCGCCTTGTTGTTTTTAGGCTGTTTAAGGGCCACACTAATCTCGTACTGACTGACGTCTGGGATATCTACGGTGTAGTGTCGGGTTAATCTGGCTCTTGGGTCTTTAGCCTTGTTGTTAACAGGTGCCCGTGTGGTCGTGTATAGCTGTCCGTAGAACTTCTCGACTTCCCACAAAAGTTCGGGTTTAGTCGAAACGACCCTGCCGTCGTCGATCTTCAGCTTCGTCAGTTGGCTCTGCCCAATAGACAAGTCTCATGCGAATACTTTAGAGCCCTTGTTACACTCTAAAGCCGCCTTTACACAGTCTGTGTTATGGCGGCGGATATCGCGAGTCAAGGACTTGGAGATCTATTTAGCTGCCTATACTGGGAAGCATCGTCCGGGGACTGAAGGATCATTTGACGTCTCACATCCATCAATTTGAGAGTAGAATCTGAGATTTTTCCGGTTCTTTTTGAACGGCTGGCCTTGAAGAATATAGACCCGGCCGGTTGAACAGCTTCCACGAACCTGTTATTATACTCGTCCACGTCAACGCAGTCACCGAGGCATCGAAGCGGTTTTGCAATTCGAGTTGAAAGTTTACCGGGTTTTGGATCTGGATGGATGCAGGTCGGAGCGTAGACTTCACCATTCGAGACCTCTCCAATTTTGGATTGGAAAATGCGTCTCTTTATTTATGTATTATTCATTAAAACAAGAATACAAATTATTCATTTCGATTCTAGTGTATCAACTTAATCTAACGGATAAATACTTAAGAAAACATTTAATTAATTTAAAAAGTACAAAGATGTTTAACTTAGTTAATTACAATGCTAGCTACTGAACACAATTAAAGCCCTGTGTATCTAGCAAGCATAAAATAGCACGTCAGTATTCCATGTATTTCTTGTACAACGTCTTTAGTTGACTTTACATCTATTAAATGAATTATTTTATGATTCATTTAATGCCTTTTATTGCCCAATTCATCTATTTTTTGTGGCTGATGACATGGTTGTTGTGATTTTAAGTTGTTATATTATACTTTACCAATTAATTCAGCAAATGTTGTTCTGCCATATGAATTAAAAAAAAGTAGCCTGTGTCCTTCTCCAAAGTCCAATCTATAACTATACAGAAATTCATCAAAATTGGTTCAGCGGTTTAGGCGTGAAAGCGTAACAAATAAATAAACTAACTTTCGCATTTGTAATATTAGTTAGGATGTAAATACATTTTAGGGATAGAATTGCTTCACTTTTGAGTTTAAATTTTTAGACATATCATTATGGCGTTTTTTATCATGCAGCTGTAACCAGATATAACTTATTCAATCATTATTAGATACGTGGTGATCGACTGGTGTTACATTCAGGGATTGCGTCATAGGTTACGAGTTCGTTTCACGATGTAGTGCTTATGGCGCTGATCTCGCCTAATGTACCTAGTCAGGTCATAAGTATTGTCACACAGTAAAAACTTTTCTTTTAGAATGCTGGCCACAAAAAAGTTTATTGAATTCGAATTTCGAATTGTTCATGAAAATAAAAATGTATACTTTTAGAATTTTACTCATTTTTAAATATGGAGTGGACGCTTAAAGAAGACCGTGTTGCAGTTATTGCGTTGCATCGTTACAGTTACGCGCCAATTCAAATTTTTTACATACTGAAAAATATGAATATAACCAAAAGATTCGTTTATCGTACCATCAAACGATACAATGAAGACTCTACTGTAGATGACAGGTCAAGAAGTGGTCGCCCTCGGTCTGTTAGGACTAGCAGTGATAAAAGCTGTGAAGGCACGAATTCAAAGAAATCCCAAACGTAAGCAGAAACTGTTGGCCCTTCAGATGGGGTTAAGCAGAACCACGGTGAAAAGGATGTTAAATGAAGACTTAGGGCTTCGGGCATATCGAAGAAAAACAGGACATCGTTTGAATGCTCGTCTAATGGACCTGAGACTGAAGAGATGCCGCGCTTTGTTGAAGCGGTACGAGGGAAAAAAATATCGGGAAATTCTTTTTTCGGATGAAAAAATGTTTACCGTAGAAGAGAGCTACAACAAACAAAATGATAAGGTGTACGCACACAGTAGTGAAGAAGCGAGCAACCGTATTCCGCGTGTCCAACGAGGTCATTTTCCATCCTCGCTCATGGTATGGTTGGGAGTTTCTTATTGGGGCTTAACAGAGGTACATTTTTGTGAGAAAGGTGTAAAAACGAATGCTGTTGTGTATCAAAATACAGTCCTGACGAACCTTGTGGAACTTGTTTCTCATACCATGTTCAATAACAGGCACTGGGTATTCCAACAAGATTCGGCGCCAGCTCATAGAGCGAAGAGCACACAAGACTGGCTGGCGGCGCGTGAAATCGACTTCATCCGGCACGAAGACTGGCCCTCCTCCAGTCCAGATTTGAATCCGTTAGATTACAAGATATGGCAACACTTGGAGGAAAAGGCGTGCTCAAAGCCTCATCCCAATTTGGAGTCACTCAAGACATCCTTGATTAAGGCAGCCGCCGATATTGACATGGACCTCGTTCGTGCTGCGATAGACAACTGGCCGCGCAGATTGAAGGCTTGTATTCAAAATCACGGAGGTCATTTTGAATAAACTTTAATGTCATAAGAATCTATGTTTTGTTAAGTTCATTTTGGTATATGAATGGTTACATAATTAATAAACTTGTTACAATTATTTTACATTAAACATGTGACAGAATTTATGACCTGACTAGGTATATATTCTTCTTGCCCTTATCCCAGAATAAGGCACAACATGGTCTCTCCTTCCACTCTATTCTATTGGTTGTCATTTATACCTTTTTTGCCATATCATCTTTAACACAATTCATCTTTTCTTTGGTCTTTGGCCCCTTCTTTTGTATCGATGCATTCTTATTTCTAACATTTTCCGTGTTATATGGCATTCTTCTCTTCTTATTATATGGCCATACTCCGCCATACCAGGCTTGTCTATTAGATAATGATTACATATGTTGCAAAGGACGGAAACATCAGAAAAAGGCTTTCTTACTGAGATCACCATCATGTATACTAATAACCTTAACACTAATAAGGCCTTGAATAAACTATACGGCAACTGGTATACTCTTAGTTTCATCTAGGATAAGGCCCAAGCCCAAGATTGGCAGATTATGGACAACAACGCTGCGATTTAAAAGTATGATATATTTGAAAACCATATTACTATAGAAACTAATTAAAAATAAAAGTGATGCTTAAAACTTTTAAAATATATACAAATTATTTTTATTGGCTTAAACATATTAATCTTGTGAGGTTTTATTTTATTTTATCCTTTAACTGACTTATATTATGTTAACATGTTGTATTGTTATCTTATGAAATCAAGTTCACATTAACTCAAATTGTGATCGCCATATTAATTTCCGCTTTTATCGGGGTTCTCTTTCCGCCCTGTTCTACTACACTTTCCATAAGTGTTGGCAGTGATTCAATTGGAATATTTCTAGAGTAAATTTTTTGATTTCCCTGTGCTTGGCAGAAATTATGTAGTATTTTCATGAAAATATTAGGTTAATTATTATTTATTTAGAAATGCTGATTTAAGTCGTAGTGCATGCAATTTTACCCTAAAACTACAAACTTAATTTCTTAAATGTAAACTACAAACTGGGGTATATATTTACCCTATGGCATTTTAATCATAAAAACTGTTCTGATAGCAATAATCAGACTTTTAATTATATGATTTTTTTTGTATTTTCATGCCAAAGAGAATGGTGAAGAGCAGATTCATTTTTACTAAAGTTTAAATGGTAAAAAAGCTTATATAAATAGAAGTGCTGAAAAATTGTCGAATCTCCATTTAACGAACTAATAATTAGGGTAAATATTTGCCCCAGTTAGTAGTTCTAGAGTTAATCAATTAGAAGCTAAATTAGTTTAGTTAACAAATTCAAGGCTTTTGATGCTGTTGAAGATTAAATATAAATATTCTTTTTTTATATTTATGAGTAAGTTTATGAGTAAAAACTATTTGTTAAGCCTTCTGATCAGTAATAGTTTTAAGAATGTTAGATTATAAAAACATAATGTAATTTTTATTAGCTTGTAAGTATTAATAAATTTTATAAATAAATAGTAAATGAATTATCGTGGAATTCGCCGCACGATTGATGTTGAGTACTTAAAGAATAGTTGCCGCGAGTGAACTCTGTGTTGAGCCATTAAATTTTCACAATTTATTGTGCTCGCAAGGTTTATTTGTTTGCGTTCCGTTTAACTCGACGACGCCAGTGGAATAGCTGTGCTGTTTTGAACTGGAAATAAATAATAAAGTGTACTAATATTTGAGTGCGAATGAGTTTGTTTGTTTGTCACTTTAAATGCAGCGCACTTAAAAAGAGAATATGATTTTAATTATGCGATTATAAATCATAAACTTTTGAGGTGAATAAGATCTTGCTCTTCAAAGATGGCGGTAATTTTGAATGGTAGCTTAATTACAAGAAAGTAATATTTTTAACCTTGAAAATCAATGTATGATAGTTCAACATATTTTAAACAAAGTAATTTTATATTAGTTTGGATATACCATCAACATTGTTCGTAAATATGCAATGGTTCGGTTAGCCCTAATGCAGAAAAGAAGCTAGCTAGCTTGAACCCTGCTAACTAACAATCAGCAGGCTTTAATTTATTATGAGCTACTTAAACTGAACGAAATCGTTCTCGACTTCAACTGATGCATTTAGGTTAACTCCAAAAGAAGTACAGCCGCTACACAATGAAATACAGGATATAGTGATTTTGTTACAAGACAACGCTCGGCATTAAGTAGCAAAACCAGTAAAAACCTACATGGAAACATTAAGGGGAAGTTTTAGACCCCCCGCCGTATTCACCTGACTTATGTTATTTTTATCTATTCTGCCGTCTGTGCAACGGAGAATATTCTAAAGGACTATTTAGAATGAAGTCTTTGTCGTTTTTTCCATTTTTTCAATTCTTGAATGAATTTTTCCACAATTCTTGAAGACTTTTCTTTCCTGTACCAAACGATTTTGAGAATGTTTATGTATACAAACGCTCTTCTCTCTTTTCTATATATTTATTTAGATTTTATTGGTATATGTTAAAGAAAAATACAATCGGAACCAATTTGATTGGTAACTCGAGTACATATAATATTCATGTAATGTATGTATTATTTATTGTTATATATATAAGATATTCAGTCAGTTATCAGCGAATCATTATCCACAGCTGCACGTAGGCCTTCCTAAGTTTGCGGCACACTTCCTGATCCATGGCTTTTTTCTGTAAAATTGTGTGGTGAACAATAAAGAATTATCTATCTATCTTTTCTCATCCAGCCCCAACCGGCAACTATGCGCAGGTCATCCGTCCATCGAGCGTCTTACGCTACGTTTACCAGACGCGGTCTTACTCCAGGACATGTTTGCTCCAACGCCATCGGTCCTTTACCGACGTCATCAGCCCATTGCCACTTCAGCTTGCATATTTTGCGAGCTATAAAGTAACCGAATTTGTTTGTCCTACGGATTCTCTCATTTCGGTTTTTGTTCATAAGAAAAACACCCAATATGGGCTCGCTTTATAGCCTACTGAGTGACTTCAAATTTATGAACCAGTCTTGCCGTCAGTGTCCACGTCTCGGCTCCGTAGGTCAAGACTGGTAGGACGCATTGCTTGAAGAGTTTTGCCTTCAAGCACTGGAGGATGCTGGACGATATCAGTGTAAAATAAAAAATTAAAAATAGCAAAGCGGATTCCTGTAACCGAAGAAAAGTTTAATTACGTTACAAATATGCGCGTAATATACATCCTACTCGCAGATTAAACGCAATGTTATTGCATTTGCTTTTTAAATAATAAGCGTTGGGAATGCCACCAAATATCGTTTTAACCGTAGCCGATATGAGTGCCTTTTTTACGACAGTGACATACACTTGGTTTCATACACCGTTTTATTTCAATATTATATATAAACCTGACCATTAAAGTCCATTAAAATTACAAACAAGTTAAATGAAATATTGAAATAGGTCGTATTAAATCGAACGAAGTAAAGTTGAAATCCTAGTTAATGATAAAAGCCGTGCGAGTCATGGAATCGTGACACCTATTCTTTCACTAATGGAGCTCCGACGCTGAGTTTGTATTATGTATTTTAATCAAGATTCACCGTAAACTTCGCTTCTGCTGATACACTGATGTCTTTACGTAGCTACGTTCGAAAAACAAACTTTTAGGGTAATCAGTTGAGTCGTTACGTGTTTGAAAAAGTAATTTTTTTTATTGCCGAGGAAGAGTTGACAGGGTGACGATCCACTTACCTAATTGTAAGCAGTAATCGCGTATGGATGTTTACCGCGAACACGTACACGAACACTGGGCAACGTAAAACGTCTTACATTGCAATTTATACTCTATTTAAATGTTTTTAACATTTTGGATTACGGAGATTTTACATTTAAAAAATGTGGACTAGCTAACTTCAGTGTGTCGGCTTTTTGTGACTGTGTGCGCGCAGATCGTCAAAATTTACTCTCATAATTTTTAACTTAGCGTGCCAAAAGAAGTATAACTTCAAAATTATACTTAAAACTAATCTAGAGGTCATGAGTTCGAATCCCACGATGCAAGCACTGCTAGGCAATAAGGCTAAGCACTTTCTTAAAGTGGATATTACGAGTGTAACACTGTCACGTACCGTCGGTGAACAAAAACGTATATTGAGATCAACGGCATGTACTATCAAGTAATAAAATATTATGTAATCAGACTAGTAATATTGAAATTCTGTTTATATTAAAAAATTAAGGGACATAAAATATTAAAGCTTCAACTATGAGTTAAGAAAAGGGCAGTGATAAACTGTATTACCATTCCTCCTATATCTAAGTAAGCCTGTCTTTTGAAGTGATAACTTCTTATGGGAGGGTAAACCGCTTCGTTACGTAACGCGTTACGCCACTAGTCTGTCTGGCTTCCCTTTCTCTCACGCATACGGTAGCGTACTTAGAGCTATTCGAATTGCGACTTCATTACAATAAAATACAGTTAAGTTTTTTTTTCTTTATAAATAATCTACATTGGGGATTAATTTAATATAATTTTGAAACATTTTTTTGGAAAATTTGGAAATTCGTAAACTTTAGTTACTTTTGAATTATTTTTGGTTTTATTAATAAATAACCTTTCCTTACATTATCATATTAATATACATAAAAGTTAAGTAATAACCTAAGCTTTTCTCAAGTTAAATAATTTCAATATTAAATAAATAGTTCAACTTAGATTAATTTAAATTATCACTTCTGTCGGGCGTCACGAGACGCACATGTTTCTTTTATATGTCTGTGAAGCGTGGCCAGTTCTAGAGCGATACTCACGCATCCGCGGCAGGCTTTGTGTCCTTGACCTTCCAGACAAACTGCAAGCTTCGGTGGTATGGCCACGTCTGAGCCAATCGGACACTTACATGGAGTATTCTCCACGTAAGTGTCCGATCAGTCAATTATTATTGACTAGCCATCCCGCCACCGCCGGCCATAGCTGTAGAGGTAGACACAAAAGGTGCCGATGACCGTGCGAAGTAGAAAAGGAAGAGTTGGAAAGTGGGCCTTGGGCGCCGAAGCGGAAGTTTAGGTTGAAACTAGGATTTAACGCTGGAATGATGATGATGATGACCATGATGATGATGACTCGTCCTCATGTACCCATCCACTTTTATTTCTAGTATATTTTTTCTTTTATATTATAAGGCACAATAACAACATCAGTTTGTTACTTTTTAAATTTGAGAAAACTTAGGAAATTTTCAATACCGTAGTCATATATGGAATTTTATCTTACAATAATTCTATAAATAGAAGCAATCAAAACTTAGTTAAGGCAGTTGATTCAAAGTTATATCAGGGCCAAGTTTCATTCATTTAGGGATGACCACACATGATATCGATGTGGCTTATCTCAAAATGACATGTTAATCTTTAAGAGATAGTTTGTTGACTCATTCAGAACTTTGATTTATATCTATAGGATGAACTCCTCAATTCAAATATTCACTTTAGTATCGATTAGTTTTATAGTAATGCAATATTACAAAATATAAAATTGAATAAACGTAATTTTTCGGGCAATGTTTTCTAGGCCTTTATAGGCGAAAGTTGATTTTAGTACAGTTTTGCGGTTTTACTAATTTAATTAAAGTTTTTTTCTACTTTTAAACTTTGCTAAGGGTATCCGCGTATATTGATATAACGAAGATTGTCCTTGTGACATTACTCCACCGTGGATCACAAGCTTTAGGTTGATATCTGAGGGATGTACTGGTTGTTGGTAAAATTAAATAATGAAAATTATGGATATTTGACTATTGACCAAATTGAGTTTTACTCCTATTATGTTTTATAGAAATTTTTATCCATAAAAATATAATGGATATTGTCCGAATATGTTATTTATATTTATTTTGCTGTTGACTTACTGACAATACTATACGCTGTTTAATGACGCCATTATTATAATGACACTAATATTTAATGACACTAGTATTTTTTGTATGTGTGATTTCTTGTATCCTTTTACTTGCTTTGTTGTTAAAATCAATAGTTTCAGTAAGTATACCAGTATTATTATTTTGTGTTTGTTTATGTGTCTCTATGCGTAATCTTTGTTTTGTTTTTATTGTTATTTTACATACAACTATTCAGAATGGTGCCCTCGTCGTCTTTCTACCACCGCACTGCCCGCCATCGGCTGGGTGTTCATCCCCATTTCTTGGATCCTCTTCTTTCTTGTACGAAACGGTTCTCTAGAACGTTCATGCTGCGTACTCTCAGTATCTGGACTAAGCTTCCGGCTGAGGTGTTCCCAGCGCGGTACGATATGGGATTATGCAAAAAAGGCGTTATAAAATTTCTTCGAGGCCGACAGCGCGTTGGTATTGCCTCTGGTGCTACAAATGTTCATACCTGCCAGGGTGGGCCGTCTGTCTGTCTGCTGAACTCTAGCTATAAAAAATACTTTTAATGTTTCACGTCTGTCCATGGCATTACTCTGCGGACCTAGCAGAAGACCAGCGATTTTAACTTATATAAAATCAGCACATGCTGAGCTAGGTCCAGATTAGGACGTATATATGAGCCACTTTATTACATATGTGTTTAAATTAATGTCCTAAATAAAAAATCTTTCTTTCTATTTATCCTGTTTGTACAAACGCTGATGATATCAGTGTGCAGTTTTCCTCATAACACATTTCTTCACCGTCAATACATGGCAATTATGTAATAATATGCGAACATTAAGAAAGATAAGTACCTAAAACATGCATGTCATCGTAAAAACCGCACTCATGGACTTTAGTTTGCCACATGAGTATTAATTTACTACTACTTGTTTAATTCGTACTTTGTAGACCGTATAATCAAATTAAGTAATTTTATAAAAAAGGATAACTATAGCGTATGGGGTGCGTGATAATTTCATTATAACGCTCTGAAGTTGAACTGTTTGTATCACGTTGATTATACGTTTCTATTTCAAATCCGCACTACCCTCGTTTTTTCCTATAACATTATGAACCGATGTCATTTCGTGTTGCGTGACGCGACCGAGTAAGTCAAATAAAAGTTTGACTTGTTGTCCTAATTTCATTTTGGGTGTATTTTTTCGTTACAGGTTTTATGTGAATTGGTTTTTTGATTTATGTTCGTATTTCGATTAATTGTACGAGTTTTGAGGTTTTCTTGACATTGTTGACAATCCTGACGGGATCCAGGCACATGTATGTATCACATAGTTGTTTAAGAAAAATTGTAGATTGATTGCAGTTTTTTTAAGTTGTTATTAAATACAATTTGTAAGAGAAGAAAATGTGCTTGAATCGACAAAAGGACGATGTCACCTAATTTTCTACGTTTAATAAGTTGTAACGTTCCGTTCACTCGTATACGTTCGTAAGGCCGTTGAACGGGTGAATTTGATCGAAACTCGCCACTCGCCGCGTCATTAATTAAAATATTATTGTATTTTGTTTTGATTGTGCAAAATGCGACCATTACCGGATTAATTGGTACCACGAATTGGGGTCCACTCCAAGCCTAGAACGGGTTCCTACCACCCGACGTAACAATCGGCGAGACGCGTCGTGTGCCAACGGTTGGGGGTCTACAGCCCGTCGTGAGGGGCAACCGCACGTGCCGTGTATTGGCCGTCAAGAGTCTGCTACTTCTTCGCCACTGGGTCTACCGTGCCGTGACTGCAGGTTGACGGTCATCTGCT
Organism: Malacosoma neustria; assembly: GCA_963693495.1. Taxonomy (NCBI): domain Eukaryota; kingdom Metazoa; phylum Arthropoda; class Insecta; order Lepidoptera; family Lasiocampidae; genus Malacosoma; species Malacosoma neustria. The sequence continues at coordinate 22,450,442 of OY856371.1, read as the reverse complement.
GCACAGGCCGGTGATTGCGTTTGAAGAGCATTGGGTGGTCTATGTTCGAACCTCCGACCTATCTTTTGATTAATTTTTTAAGAGATATGCCTTTTTACTTTTTAAAACTACCCTCATTGTTTTTTATTACAATTATATGTGGCAGCCTGGTGATTTATATATGGTGGCTGGTGGCTATTATAAAAATAACGCCTAGGTCTGTCACAAGGTAATATTACGATATATTATGTATCAACTTTTACATTTATTTGTGTGAAAAAAAATATGGATTAAATTAGAAGGGCCATATAATGCGACGGGAAGAATAATCTATGATAAGAATGAAATCTAAAAGAAGTGGATGGATAAGGGAAAAGATACATGCACATACAATATTATATTGCGAATAATTGTGAATGATAAAATGATCATAATTACTCGTAATAATAAAAAAAGTAGAAGGTATGAATATGTTGTGCAAATAAAATTTTAAATAACTACTTATTCCAAACAATAGAAAACTATTTTAATAAAAGCAAATTACTTAACCGAGATTAACGGATGATGAACAATACATATAAAATAGACTATCAAACATCCATGACACAATTATATGATAGATGTATTACATAGTGCATCTTCTTCTTCCTGTCCTTATCCGAAACTATGTGGGGGGGGGGGGGCACAACATGTTCTCTCCTTCCACTCGCCTCTATCATCTGAACAATCACACCTTTTTTTAACCATATCATCTTTTATACAATCGATCCCTCTTTTCTTTGGTTTACCTCTCCTCTTGTATCCATCCATTTCTAGCATCCTTGTTACATGACGCCCCTCTTTTTGCATTATATGGCCATCCTTATTTTTTGTTTCGGGGAAAAATCCTCTATTGACGGGTTCCCCCGGACCGGGGGGATCGAGGGATATGTGGGACTCCGGGACAGGTGTTCGGCTATCCAACTATCCACTAAAAAACTTTACTGTTCACCTATCGCCTACGCCCCGGCCCACGGATATATGGCCTGCCGATCTCGTGGCCCGGGCCGACGCCGGCCCGCCTTTTGTCTCAAGGCGGGCCCCTTCTAAAGTGTTGGCGCCGGGTGGTCAGGGTTTCGTTCCGCCGGCACTCTCCTGTGTTAACTCTAGGCGTTGAGGGGGGCCGTGGAACAGCACGCGGCCGTCACCCTCGCGGCAATAGTGCGGGCGGCGGATCTTCCCCCGAGGGGCTGCCCGCGGCCGCTTTCTACGGCGGCGGAAGGTCGTTAGTTGCCTTCCAGCGCCGACGACATGACCTGCATTGGTGGGAGAGGCGTGTGGTGGTTGACTCCCGCTCCCGCTCCGCCGCCTCCTTTGCGGACATGACTGCCACGCAAAAGGAGGTGACGGCCGTCCATCCAGGATCGCCCCCGACCATAGACAGAACCAGGGGCGGGAGCGACAGGTCCGCGCCGATTTGGGCGACATTATATGGCCATACTAGGCTAACCTAATACTTTTCAATCACTGGTGCTGCTTTCAAACTTCCTATACTAAGGCCGACTTGCACAACCAATCACTAAACCGATTTAGCGCTAAACTTATTTAAATCGTCATTCTGTCCCTGTCAAATGTTGTCAATGTGACAGGGACAGAATGACGATTTAAATAAGTTTAGCGCTAAATCGGTTTAGTGATTGGTTGTGCAAGTCGGCCTAATACTCATTTCTAATTTAACCATTTTTGTAACTCCGGTCATCCATCTCAACATTCGCATCTCTGCTGCATGCAATAACCTTTCATCATTCCCCTTTGTGGCCCAGCACTCTGATCCGTACAATATGACAAGTCTTATAACGGACTTATAAATTTTAACTTATTTATTACATAGTGCATATGAGCCTTATATAGATAATTATAACGATTACTGTAAGTTATTATAACGATCATAGTGAAAAAAATGCAATAGCCAATGATCCAGAGTCGTCGCCTCGTTTTTTTATGTATGTATGTTTATTTAATTCACCTAAGAAGCGTGTAGTTGCAAAACCCGCTATAATTAAATATAATATTGGAATATATAGAATATAGAGGCATTGCAATAAAAATTTTATAGCTAAGCGGATAGTTTAGTGTTTTCTAACGATATATCGTCATTTTCTCAAAAAAAAAAAACGTTTCGCGGGTATAGCATCTACATGCTTCATATTATATTTAAATGAATAAACAATTGTAAATTATAATAAAGCTGAAATAAATAAAAAAAAGGTTTATTCTACGGCATTGCGTAATCGGCAGCCATCTACAAAGATCCACCCGAAAGTGGCTGTTAAATATCTTACGGTTGCCATTTTATTACACTGCCAACTCTCAGTTTAATATGCGTCCGAAAATGTTAACAAAAAATAGGCGCCACCACAAAGATACCGGGACGACGTAATGCAGGCGGATCCTTATTATAAACTGTGTTAAGTTTTTTTGATGGGCTGGAGTTTGTGTTAAAATACACACCTAAATATCATTAGCTATAAACATAGTTCTTTGTGTCTACCTTTGGAAGAAATAAAGGCAATAAAATGGTAAGACTGAAGCATTGAGCGGATATACGCCGAGAGTGGAAGTGGCTTTTGTTTATACCACGAATTTAGTACAATTTTAATATTGCGAAACAAAAAATAAATTAAAGCATACTTTTGTTATATCTGTTTTAAGTAAATTATTGAATTTTACCTTCAAAAATAATGTATTTGAAAAATAATTTAATTAATTAAAACAAATATTGGGTTATGTGTGGCATTAATTTTATTGATCGTTAAAAATAATTATAAACAAAACATTATAAAGTTTTGATCTGTTCGGCGAATGTTAAAATATAAGATAGAAAATTCCTATTGTGTGAGCTTTGATTCAAAGCAGCTCATTCCTTATAATGCTGGTGTATAAATCCTGTGGCCCGCAAAGGAGGTGCGCCTACGCAGCGCCAGTTCCAGTGTCACCCCCCCTCCCCTCCCTCAAGCCCGCTTCGATGTACTGTGGCGCCTTATTATGTTACCTTTGTTTTCAAATTTAATTGGCTCCTCAAAGATAAGCTATCTTGATAATAAACGACGACCAATAAACCGGAGGTCGGTAACAACGGTCTTCTCTTCAAGATAAGATTGTGTGAGTGACGTCTAGTAGCAGTTTTGGATGTTTTTAATACAAATTATAGCCAGGTTTTGTATTATAAGAAAATGTAAATCATTGAAATTATTCTGAGTCTATTTACCTACTTATAAGGATTGTTGTGTGATTTTCAGACTATTGAGCACAATTAAACTTGCCTTCATTGACTCTTCCTTACAGCTTTTAGATTTATTTATTTATTTTAGTATTATACATATTTGTAAGTATAGATACAGCAATATAAGCACGAATTTAATTTTTGCACGCCAGTCATGGCATAACATGTACCCATATCATTATATTAACTGTCATTTATATGCAATGTAATTTATATTTCCATTGTATTATGAAACATGTTAAGCATATAAAGAAATATCTTAACTTATCTTAATTTAAAAAATTATCATCATCTTAGCGTTAAATCCCAGTTGCAACTCAAAAGTTTGTTTCGGTGCCCGGGGTCCATTTTTTTTATTGCTGTAGGACAGCAGACAGGCTGACGGCCCGCTTAGAATTTAGCAGATACCATCGCCTATGGATGTTTGCAACACCAGTGGCATTGCGAACACGCTGCTGTCCCATAAAGGTACAGGAACTTAGGTCACTAATGCCGGAACACAACACAAGGTTATTATGGCGGCATGCTTAAGACCAAAGGTGGTCGCCATCCAGACGGGCTTGAGACCCTACCACGTAGCTAGGGTGGGGTGTTTAGTCGCCTTTCACGACAGGCCGACCCCGGCCGCAGAGGTTAGTTTTCTTTCTCCGCCCCTGCACGGATAAAAACGTTTCCAACGTTTTCTTCTCCACAGATAGTGAGTCTATTGGATTGCCCCTTACGACATCAAACCGGCACTTTTACTAAGTTTTATGTATCCATAATCATTACAAATTCATAGAAGTTTTCGATTTAAATGTAGCATAAAAAGTTACATAATACATACAAAGTTTTACAAACTAGAAAATAATAAATGCAATGACAAAAATGCAAGCACTTGCTTTCATCCGACGAAAAGCGTAGAAACAATGTCAATCTTCTGCAAAACTACTTGAATTGAACTACGACAGCGTGCAATCAAAATTTGAGACCAAAAAGTTATTCCGTACTGGACTAGCTTTGAGCGCTTTTCAAATGGACTTAAAAGAAAGGCGAGGTATTGCAGTTCTCCGCAGTTATTGATTTTCAAATCGCTTCAATTTCTAATAAAGTGAATTTTTCACGTTTATCATGATGATAATAAGTTAAGCTCTCTGTAGAGAGCGTGTTATTACAGTTTCCAGTTCAAGCTTGAACGATGGAGGTACGTCATTAAACTATATTCACTATCTTCCATGTAATCATCACATTCAAACTTCCGCTTCCGTGCCCGGGGTCCGCTTTCCGATTATTTTTTCAATACTTCGCATTTTCTTCGGCGTCCCCGATTATGAATCAATTGGCATGCATGTTACTCCTTACGACGTCAAGCCAGCACTTTTTGGGTAACCGCTCCAGCCGATGCATTTGTTCCTCTTGAAAGAAGCCGATTGCCGTAAAACATGGACATATAGCGAAGGCGATACTTCTGAATTTTATCCGCAATGTCACGGATATGAAGACTGCCCCGGATGTGGAAGTTTCTAACGCAGTATTTTCACGTTACACATCCACTGCAGCATATCTGTGACCCGCACTGTCTGTTTTTGTCGTTTCAGAATCATCAGTTTCAGAAGCTATGTTTCACAATCACATAAAAAGACAGGCCCAGTGATGCTTTTATAGACCTTGGCCCTTCAACTTAGCATATTGGCGGCTCAAATGACACCAGTCATCTTACTCCATTTGACCCACGCGGAAACAATTTGTGCCTTAATATCATAATACATGTCACTAGATGCTTGAAATATTAAATTAATCCCAGGTATTTGACATGATACGTGCGGGGTGTGGAACCTGCAACATTGCAAGCCAAGTACTCGGTCTATCTTCTATCTACTGACTGTCTTCATCCATATCATGATGTCATTAATATGATTTCCCATAATATGACTTCTCTTTCCTTTCTCCTAGATTAGCTGTTTTTCACGCTTTATATTAGCTTCACTTGTATGTAGGTATGTTTGTATGTATGTTTGTAACCGACTCCTTTGGAGGCGATTTTGACCCACTTTAACCGGCCAGATTTCGTTCAAACTTTGTAGATATATCGAGGGTCGATGACAATGCAATAATCTGTGTAGTTTGTATCATTATCCTTACCAGGATCCTCAGGATTAAAGAATTTTCGGTTCTCATCCGATCACCAAAGTGAAGGAGCATCGCGCGCGGTCAGTACTTGGATAGGTGCCGCCTAGGAAAATCGCGAAACAGTGGATTTTTGTTCTTTTTGATATATTTTATATTAACTTGACCTGTATGTAATGGAATTTTTCGGAATTCGACTCTATTTTTACTTACTTTGAACAATAAAATCAAAATTCTGCCATAACGTCATCTAGAGCATAATTAATAACATTGCCAGAAGATGGCGTTAAATTATCACTTTTCATTTGCTTTTATAACCTATTAACTATAAAATCATGTTAAATTTTATATCGAAAAGTACACATTACACGTGAAGAAATTGAACTATAATTTGAATGAATAACGAATTGAGTTTTCATTAACCTTTAGCACCGATTGTGTTTAAATTGTAATTTCACTAATTTATTATCATGTTCGATATATTCGACATTTTATGAACAGCGCGACATTACTAATTGTTAACGTGCAACATTGTGGTTATACACAAATTTTCGTTATATATGTTTACTAAAATAAGTAAAATATATATAAAAAAAAACTTTTTTGATATAAAATGTATTTCAAGAAATAAACTTCTTAACTAAATTAATACAACAAATATTATTAAATACTAAATCTATTACACTCTAAAATATGAATTAAAGTGTTATAAAAATAAAATTAGACCAGCTCGGTAAATCTACTGATATATTAAAATTCAGGCAGTATTATCTTTTTGAATACAAAGAGTATCTGCTGAAGACTTTCATTAAAACTTGTAACACTTGGAGGATTTTTATTAATTTTATAATAATAGTTTCCTCGGTTATTTACATAATTAATAAGCTGACTTCTGTGTGGGAATTAGACGATTATAGTGTGTGAATTGAGTAGTAAAATAAATATCCTGGAACTTAGAAAATGCAGTCTGGCTACAGTTTGAGATATAGCATGAAACATTATTAAAATACGAATAATTAAACTACCAATAAAATAAATGAACACTTATCGAAATATTTTTTAAAGAATATCCATCAGCATAAAATATTTTTAGTAGTGAAGCGTTATAAAAAATATAGTCAAGATACGTTTACTCATTTATCTAAACTATATTACTTGAAATTTAGTATATCTGCAACTTATTTTCCATATTGCTTGCGAATCTTTTTCTCATGGACAATATTTTTCAATATGAGATATTAATATAAAAATATTCACTGCTTCTAAATAGACGATTTTATTCACTTTGGAAGGAATCCGGCAAAGTGAGATTTTTTTATATTTCACTTTCCATTTAGCTGGGGTTAAATAACGTTACGGCTAAACTTCTGAGGGTTTTTTTAATCGTTGCGCTTCCATGTGTTTTTACATGTGTTTTTTTTAAACGAGACATTTGAAGGTAAATAATTGTTCTTGCTATATTTGATGAGCTCCTTCTTATGATAACGGCTAACGCACGTCGGTACGCTTGAGGGTTACGGGTTCGATTCCCGTCTAGCGTCTGGGTATTTATGTATAGTATGTATTTATTTACAAAAGAAAAGTATATTATGTACTATAATCAGTTGTCTAGTGCCCATAACACAAGTGCTATGCAACTTAGTTTGGGACTAGATGAAGTTCGTTGTTGAAATGTACAAAAACTTAAAATAGCGTATTATGAAAATTAAAACTGTAGGTATACATTTAGTAGGTTTATTAATATTAATTTGCAATTCAATTTCCTGCCTTGAATACTAATTGATTATTATTCGTTTTCAGTTTCGAGGTCACTTCATACATAATATTTTTTATATTTATTTTCTCTAAAAACGAAGGCATGTATTTAAATTGTGTTTCTCTGTTGTAAAGGAAATAGTAGCATTACTCCTTTAAGGACGATTATATCTGTATTATAGTAACGTGCGTAACGTTACGCAGCATTAGAATTATCCGCGTATTCTAGATTAAAGCATTTACTGCGACAAAATGTCGGACATGACTGTGTGATCTGTGAATTGCATATATTTTTTCACATTTTTCGATCAATGATATTTTTAATTTCATTTATAAAGGTGCTGATGATGAAGGTGTATTTTGAACGTTTCAGACTCTTCAAAGGAAATCTTCGTCAAGTCAAAGGTCACCATGACTAATGGTTCTTTCCCTTCGACTACAACTGGATGAATCAAAATTTGTATATTATTCTGATTTAAGATTAAACACCATGTTGTTAAGTGTCATTATTTACATTCTGACCAATTTATGGATAGCTTTGCGCCTCTGGATTTATTCATCCCACATTGTTTTTTTTTAATTTAGCGAGTGTTGGACTCCACATACGCATATATGACCTCTAATTTGGATTTTACATTTATACGTTAATACTTTGCTTGAAACGTCGTCTTTACTAAAATATACGTACAATTCAAATCATATGCTTCGCCAGTACCATATAATAATGCCCGCGGTGTCCCACTGTTGGACTCAGGCCTTCCATTAGGGGAACGGAAAACATACCCGCCACGTTGGTGTAAGGGGATTGCTTACATATACGGGTGATTTTGTCTTGCAGATTACCCCACGATATTTTCCTTTACCATTGGCACATGGTAATATGCACTTTAGGCGAAAAAACTACCTAAGCGGTGCATATCATCGTGGGATACGAACCCGGAAACTCTAAATTGTTCTTCGACTGTAATACCACTGAGCTACCATGATGAGATGATTTTATTCAACCTGCAAGCTTTTACACTGTATCAATTCACCTTGTAAGAACGTATGTAGCTTGTCCTACTAATATCTGAAATACGAAACGACACTGTAGTCTGCGCTTTTTAGGGGGGGGGGGGGGGGGGTGTTCAATAAATAGTGATAATGAGATACATTCTACTTGGAAAGAAAAACAAATACTGTCAGGCATAACCCAGCAATTAGATATAATAATAAGAAATATAGTTAAAAAAAACTAAAAAACACGCTGTTATAAAAAATCAAACTAAAAGGTAAAAATATTTTTTCAATAAATTTAAATTAAGGATAGTGGGATTAACAACAAAATTAATTTTATTGTAGAAAAGCGGGGGGTACTTTTTAAGATATTTTCAAAATAACAATTATTATTGACAACAAGTGAAAATCGAGTCGAATTCTGAAAAATTCCATTACATATAGGTCAAGTTAATATAAAACATATAAAAAAGAATAAAAAAGAACAAAAATTCACCGTTACGCGATTTTCATAGACGGTCACCCATCCAAGTACTGACCGCTCGTTCACTTTGGTGATCGGAGGAGAATCGAAAAATCATTACTCCTGAGGATCCTGGTAAGGATAATGATACAAACTACACAGATTATTGCATTGTCATCGGCCCTCGATATATCTACAAAGTTTCAACGTAATCTGGCCGTTTAAAGTTGGTCAAAATCGCCCCCAAAGGAGTCGGTTATAAACATACTAACATAAGTGAAGCTAATATAAAGCGTGTAAAAAAGCAATCAATTCTCTTTTGTTCTTTTAAAAATAGAAGTCATTTGTTTGCGTCAAGTCGGAACGTGTTCTTAAAATGGATAAAATTGAAATTCGCGCGGTAATAAAATATCTCTGCTTGAAATTTTTTTACTACGGAGCTGGTAAGTCAAGACTTGAGAGCAACATTAGGGCTTCATGCTCCTCCATATGCTACGGTTGCGCGTTGGTGTGCTGAATTTAAGCGAGGAAGAACTTTCATTAACGACGACCCCGCACGGGACGCTCTACATCGGTAGTGACTGAACAAATGATTAAAAAAGTTGAAAACATTGTCTTCGCGGATTGTCGTGCTACTATTTGTTTTATAGCAGAAGAAATGAAGATTTCTATAGGATGTGTCCATAAGTATACATAACCATTCGGGTATGAAAAAAGTGCAGCGCGCCGGGTGCCCAGAATGCTTTCTGACGCGCAGAAACAATCGAGACTGAGAATTTCACAAAGCTGTTTGGGTTTTTTTACAACAATATTTTGTCGGATTTTTGGCTCGATTCATAACTATGGACGAAATATGGCTTCACTGTTATGACCCAGAAACGAAAAATAAAGGTCCATGACTTGGAAGAGACCGGCATGAAGTGGCGAAGTTGCCCTAAGGCCCGGGCCTAGGGCGGCCAGATATTAGGGGTGGCCAATTGTGACAAAAAATTCACTGATGATAACGAGACATAACTCAAAGTACGTAAATATTCTAAAGGCTCGCGCACATTATGGTGGGCCGCACTGAACCGCATCGAATAACAATAATTTTCTTAAATCACATTTATTTAAATGTGCAATTATCCCTGAAATATCCGCGGAAAATATTACAAACTAGCAGATGTTATAGTTAACTAAATTTCTGAATAGATTTCGATAAAAGTTGGCAAAAAAGTAAATTCATTATGTACTCAATATGATGGGTGCTGAGAAAGGGGTGGCTGGTACTTACTACATGGTCTGGGGCCTAGGGCGGCCAATACTGCAAATCCGCCACTGCCGGCATCTCCAACTACGAAGAAATTTAAGGCGATTCTATCCGCCGGTAAGATCTGGGCTGTTTTTTCTGGGACAGCCAAGGGGTAGTTATGATCATCTACCTTAATCATGGAGTCACTATTACGGGACCTCTGTACGGAAAAATAACAAAGTTGCGTGAGCAAATACGCAAGAAACGGCGTGGCAAACTCGCTAAAGTAGTTTTGTCTCACCAAGATAACGGCCCCCGCGCACATGTCCAGAGTTGCGATGGCTGCTATTCAAGAAGCTGGCTTTGAATTGATGAAACATTCTCCATATTCACCGGACCTAGCTCCTAGTGATTTCTACCTATTTCCGCGGTTAAAGGAACAACTCAGGGGCTATAAATTTGAAGATGATGACGCAGTAGTCGCTATGATTTTTGGTATTACGAAGACAATTTTTTCAAAAATGGAATTTTAGCTTTAGAAAACAAGATATACAGTGTATAAACGTGAAAAGTGACTACATTTAAAATAAAATTGAATTTAATTAAAGATAATTGTGTCATACTTATTATCAAGTTTTATTGAACACTCCTAGTATAAACATCTTCCGATGTTTAAAATTCTGAATCACATAATTTCAAACTTCAGAAAGTTAGTTATATATATACCTATATATATATATATATATATATATATATATATATATATATATATATATATATATATATATATATATATATATATATATATATATATATATATATATTTGGTCAGAGCCTTGTTAAAAATACCGAAGGTTATTAGTTATATTGCTAATTCACGTAGGTAATGTGTAATTGAAAAAGTATGGGTGAAGGAAATTTCCATATGTATTTTGCCATAATTTCTGACGATGAACTAAAACTGATTATAAACATATTAGAATAAATTAACGTTTTATTCTTGTAACACATTGTACCATTGTATTATAATTATTTGATATTTGATGAACTGTGTTGTTTGTATATTTTACAATATTTGAACATGCATTCATTATAACATATGAACGTGCAGTATAACCTAATTCTCGGCGGAAATAAATTTAAACAGAGTTGTAACATTGACGACCTCTGTGGCGTTATGATTAACCCACTTCGGTACACTTGCGGAGGTCACGGCTTCGATTCCTGTCTTGCATCTGGGTGTTTATGTATAAAATGTATTTATTTACGAAAAAAGTATATATGTAGTACACCAGTTGTCTAGTACACATATAACAATTAATATGCTACTTAGTTCGAGGCTAGATGGTATTGTGTGAATTGTTGCAATCCTTTGATTGTCGGAGTCCACTTTCCGTCTCTTTCTTCTTCATTTGGCACGTTCTTCAGCACTCCTGCTAATCTATTAACATGCATATCATTAAAGACATCAAGCCTTTTTGGGTCTATCTCATCTACCGGGGCCTGGCGGCGGCATAGCTAGACATTTGTTCGGCAAGTAAGTCGCCTATTGACGATAAAATACATTAGAGATATCACGGACACTAACATCGCCTCTTCATATCCTATTAATATTATCATACTTATACATATTATATACTTATAGAAAAAAATCTAGTTCTTAACTCTCCACTGCCCAGACCTCTTCCCAGAGAACACCAGTTACCTTCTTACCTGACGCTGAGGTTTTCTCAGCGCGGTATGATATGGGGTTCTTCAAAAAAGGCGTTATAAAATTTCTTCGAGACCGGCAGTGCATTGGTGGTGCCTCTGGTGCTGCAAACGTCCATAGGCGACGGTGACCACCTGCCAGGGTGGGCCGTTTGCCTGTCTGCTGAACTCAAGCTATAAAAATAATACATTTTATGCATATTGTATGCTTATTAAATTTTCTTGGTCTGTAGCATTGTTTTAATTTATTCTCGTGGGTGGTATAATATAGACATATAACTGCCTGAAACAACCTGTTAGAGAGGAAATAGAACGAGATGTAGCAGCAATTTTAATGTAATTCCTAGATTTTCATATTGTATGCCACAATAATAGAACCACCTATTAAATTTATAATGATTTAAAGGTAGAAATATTTGGGTTTACAGTCTTAACAGTCCTCTTTACAAATTAAATAATACAGTTTAAAACTGTTATATGAAATTAAGTGTTATCATTAAAAGTAGGGGCTAAACAGCTCATTATGAAAAATAAATAAACCATTGAATAATATTGTGATCGAGGAATTGAATGAATGTTCAATCAAATGTCGCTGCGTCATCGTCAGTCGTTCATTATCCACTGCTGATTCCCAATTTCTCGCCCTTGATCCCTGATCATCAGGCAACCTTGCTCAGGTCATCGTCCCATCGTCGTATACTACGTTTACCGAGACGCATTCTCCGTTCCAGGACTAGTTTGCTCCAGCGCCCATCGGTCCTCCGACATACGAAGCCGGCCCACTGCCACTTCACTTCAGTATTACATTACATATTTTATCTATAATAGAAATACCCAACATCCACTGAGCCATTTGAACTTGGTTGATCAGCCCCACCATTAGTTGTATGTTTCAGCTCCATAGATCATAACTGGTGAGAAGCATTGCTCGAAGGCTTTCGTGTTCTAGCAACCCAATGCTTGAAGACGACACTCTTCTTCTCGTTCTTATTGGGTGACTACTGATCAGAATTTAGAAATAATTTAATTTAAAAAACGAATATTAAGAACTAGTTAACGAAAATGTAATCAAAATTATTTATTTCAATCTACTACTTTTCTGGATTGAAAATTATTTCATATAATAAACCGTATGATTCGGGCTAAGTAAACGAATATTTAAATTGCTTGGCGACCAATCTAGGCCATAGGTTTGCAGGAAAGGAAAGGCAAAGAAACCTATATTCAGAGATTTCTGGTATGTCCTCTACTATATTTCCCTAGCATACCTGCTGCAGGTATACTAGGGAGAAGCCTAAGCTCAGCAATAACTAAAATAAATAAATGAATTGGCACAATTCACACAGTGCCACTTAGACCCAAGTTAAGTAACGTGGCACTTGTGTTATGGGTACTAGACAACTGATAAACTACATAAATACTTCTTTTTTGTAAATAAGTATATATTATACATAAACACACTGACGCGAGACGGGAATCGAATCCATGACCACAACCACGGAAGTCGTCGAAGCAGTCGTCGTAACGTTCCATAATAACAATGACAGCCCGTAGATAGTTTAATATTTAAAAAAGATAAACATCAATTATTAATTTTGCACGTACGGCAAAGAAATAAACCGTTCGGTTTTACTTACAATATTGGGACGTCTAAAGACAGTCACCCCTGTTCACTTGTGATGATTTTTGTCCTTTTTGGGTAACATTAGAATCTTTATATTGGTGGTGAATAACTGCTAGTCATTATTTTTAATATGTGGACATATATGAACGCATTTAGCGTCGTGACAAATTGCCAGTTTTTGTATATTTTTAGCAAATTTTATTTATTTACATTACTTTTTTCAATGAACCTGTCGTCAACTCGAATACCATATTTAAGTTGTAATCGGAAAACATTGCTAAGTAGATTATAACTTTTGAAACTAGTAATATTTTGCACTAACATAAGTTCGAGTCGAACTCATACTCTGAGTGTTCCGTACAGATATCATCTAAGATACAATTTGGAAAAGTTCTTTATATTTGAATAGTCGTATTGATCTACACAGCCGGTAGTATTTTTTTTTATCTGATTTCCACTTTATCTATCTCTCCACTGATGATAGGTGATAGCCAACAGAAGCTGATAAGGTTCCCGTTGACACACTATAAATTCAAACTTTTTATTTAATTTGAGCTCTTAAATAGACACTTTTAAAAGCCAGATATACAATTTACACTTAATTATAAAATATATCAAAATGATTACCACTTCTCAACGTGTCTGGCTGTTTTACGAAGAGTATAAGGCAACACAACATCTTGAATATACGATATACTTTTTCGTTATATCTTTTGCAACAGGAGCTTCGAGTGTGGGTCCTCTAATTAACAGATTTTTTGATATAACGAATTATACTAATTATAGGTAAGTATTTTATTTTTCATGATCATAAACATTCAAAACTCTTGTAACCAAGCACTTTACAACATGGGTAACATCCTAACTTATCCTAATTAAAATTATAAATGCAAAAGTGAGTTTGTTGTACTTTCATGCTTATACCACTGAACTAATTTGATGAATTTCGGTATAATATTAGACCTTGGAGAAGGACATAATCATTGTTTTTTAATTCATATGGCATATGACAGAACAATGTTTAACGGGTCAAATAGTTAAAATATAATTAACTGTTTAGCTATTTGTTAGACGCGACTTTAGAAGGCTTGCAAATATTCATAGTTTATGCAAGTTTTACAATTTTATTGACATGTGATTTCGTTTCACAGATGAAACGTAGAATATTTTCTTAGTGAAAATATTAACAGACTAATTATCATACTTCATACTAATATTATAAATGTGAGAGTAAGTTTGTTTGTTATGCTTTCACGCGAAAACTACTTACCCGATCATCATGAAACTTTGTACACATATTCTTGGAGGCATTAAAAGTAAAATTGGTTCCTTTTTTTGAAAAAAAAAAATTACGAAGATATTTTGCTTTCTCATTTTTTTCGATTTAATTTTGCCTGTTAATCACCCAGCTGAGCGGGCGTTGTGGGCTAGTAATTAATAAATATCAGGAGGTGATAGTTTTTGGAAGAAGATCTATCGTTTACGTAACCAAACGTCTTATCTAATGTGTATTAACTATAAAATCTGTAGCACATGGCTGTAAAACACCCAAAGAATAGCCAAGCAAAAGTGATAAAACGCGACCGGAAAAAAAAACAAAAAATTGTCGTCACAAAATTTATTACCGCTTTTAGCAAAAGGTTTGTTGTTTACAAGACAACTTTTATTTAAATCTTAATTTACGATTTCTCATTCAAAGTATAAAGATAAGTTGGATGTAGATTGTTAATAGTTGGGTACGAAAAAATATATTTACTGTTTTATTTATTTATGTATTAACTTTGCTCCTGCTTCGCTTTTAATTTTTTGTTTGTTTGATGAAAAATACCTATTTTGCTAAGTATATCTAAGACTAGCTGACCCGCCAAACGTTGTTCTACAAAAAAAAAAAAAACATTTTCGCGAGACAAAGTAGTCTGTTTTTTTTCCAAGGTCCAATATATTTCTATACCGAAATTCATTAAAATTGGTTCAGCGATTTAGGCGTGAAAACATAACAGACAGTTACTTTCGTATTTATAATACTAGCTGTGTCCGCGACTCCGTCCGCGTGGAATAGTGACTTTGGGCAGCATTTTTTTGGATATATGAAATCAACTTAAATTGGAAATTCAACCTGGTAAGACCAGCCTAAGCTGAACCCTATTTCATATTATTGATGATATAAATCTGAGGTCAATTTAAATTGGACTACATAATTTCCGAAACTTATCATTTTTAACAAAAACTATTTTATTTTTCTAAAATAAAAATACCCTGTTGTTGTTACTCCTTCATACATCAGCTATCTGCCAGTCCCGACAAAATCGGTGCAGCCGTTTCAGAGATTAGCCGGAACAAACAGACAGACAGACAAAAATTGTAAAAAATGTTGTTTTGGTATATGTAACGTGTATACGTCCGAATGAACTTAGTAAAAAGCGGTTATTTTAATATTACAAACAGACCCTCCAATTTTATTTATTTGTATAATGATATTTGTTTAGTAAGTAACGTAAAAAAATAGTATCAAACTCGTATGTTATGTTATGATATTCACGTAAGTACTTATAAAGTAAAGTACTAGTTGACCCCGCAAACGTTGATCTGGTATATGAATAAAAAAGTAGCAAATGTTCTTCTTCAAGGTCCAATGTATGACATACTGAAATTCATCAAAATTTGTTTAGTGTTTCTCTTAAACTCACTTTTGTATTTATAACGTTAGTTAGGATTATAATTGAACAACCTTCATCATCATCATCATCTTAGCAAGGAATCCCGGTTGCAGCCCAAACTCTCGCTTCGGTGCCCGGGGTCCGCTTTCCGACTTTTTCTTCTCCACTTCACACGATCTTCGGCATCTCTGGTGGTCAATCCATTGGCACACATATCAACCCCTACGACGACGATGTAATTGAACAACCTTATGTAAGCCTATTCCTCTCTGCAGGGGTAGAGTAAGAATATTGACCCCTGCGACCGTGCGCGGCCTTCCATAAAAGGCGACAAAACAACCCTAGCTAGGTGGCTAGGCTTTAAGTCTGTCTTGATGGCAACCATCCCTGATTTCTATGTCGTCTTGTCTCTTTTTCTGACATGTGTCCCAATGTCCATTTTCCATACATGGACAGCACCATGTTAGCGGTGTCCCTGGGGTCGCATATCCATGGGTGATGGTAACTACCAACTATTGGTTGAGCCATCAGTCTATCTGCTGTTACAGAGCAATAAAAAAATTGCGTCGGCTTCTCCGTATCCTTCCGTATGCTTTTTCCTCAACATAAGAAAAGAGAGATAAATGCGAAATACCATTTAATCCTTCATCGATGAAAGGTAAACTGAATAAAGCTTTATAATTATCAAAAGGTTCAATTCATTAGTTACTATTCTATTTGATGACTTCCTTCTAGCACAACATAAACAACCACATAATAAAGCCTTTATTTTTCAACTCATACCTTGTTTATTGTATCTTCTAAAGTTAGTAGTGTTAGTATAGGCTAGCAAAGGATAAAGAAGTATGGAGGAAGGAAGAGGTCTTCACCCGACCAGGGATCCACAGTATTATATCACTATATACCAAGATTTAAAAGGCGCCAAGTATTAAAAAAATGGAAGAATCCCTTCGAGTTTCACCTTGTTCATTTTATGCTGATACTATATCACTAGTTCTGGGTGAGGCTTAAAATATCCTAGATCATATGATGATACTGCGAGGTGACCTTGGGAACTCTTCTATGAAACATACAAATGATTCTACATCAAACGTATTATGCATTATTGAAATTTTATAATTTCAATTATTTGTCTACTTGTCGTATTATTGTCAGACGTAATAACAGGTAGGCTGACGACCCACTGAATAGTAAACAACTGAATAGTTAGCGTCGCCTATACACATATGTTTGCGAAGCTAGGGGCATTGTGAAAATGCTGCTGTCCCATAGGAGTACAGGAATCTGGGTCACAATACAAGGTTATTATAGCGGCATACTTAAGACCAAGGATAGTTGCCATCCAGACGGGCTTGGCGCCCTACCACATAGCTAGGGTTGTTTTGTTGCCTTTTACGACAGGCCGATCCCGGCTGCAGTGGTTAGTATTTCTACTCCGCCCCTGCACGAAGAAAATGGTTGTGATTCTGACAACTAAGTCTTGCAATTATCGTTACTGTTACCAATAAAGGGAAGGAAACTACAAATTGACCAAATCATTATTATTGATCTTTTAAAACACATATATTTTTTGTTGTTTGATGGATTAAATGTAAACCTTTAAAGCATAGATAATTTCACCCGTGTGTGTGATGTCGTTATAGCATAATCAAAATTAATATATCCGACATATTAGCCGAATAAAGTCATAAAATTAATTAGTCCTACGAGTTGTCGACAATATTATGATACCATATTATAAAAGCAGAATAACATGAAACTCTCAATTTAATCCGAGTTAACCATTTTAATAATATAAATTAAATAAATTCTATTTATATTTTCCTTGTTCTACGTAAGTGTCTTACGTGGCTGCTTAATTGAGAGATAAATATACTTATTAACTTTTATTCTTTTCATAAAGACGTTATTCAACATTTTGAGCTATGTTTTACCTAATTTGTAGGTTATTTTCAGATTTATTTAATACTAGCTGTGCCCACGACTCCGTCCGCGTGGAATAGTGACTTTGGGTAGAACTTTTTGGATATATCTTATGGTTTATTTTGGATTACAAACCCTATAAACCCTAAAATATAAATGAAATATGCAAACAGTCAGTATTATCGAATGCACTGTTACGCCATGCACCTCTGGAATACGTATGTTCGAACCTACCAAATCCAACCTAAGCTAAACCCTATTTCATATGATTGATGACATAGATCTGAGGTTAATTTAATTGGAAATTCAACCTACAATGTCCAGCCTAAGCTAAACCCTATTTCATATGATTGATGATATATAAAATTTCCGAAACTTATCATTTTTAACAAAAACTATTTTTTTTAAATAAAATTAGCCTAAGTTACTCCTTAATACATCAGCTATCTGCCAGTGAAAGTCCCGTCAAAATCGGTGCAGCCATTTCAGAGATTAGCCGGAACAAACAGACAGACAGACAGACAGACTAAAGTTGTAAAAAATGTTGTTTTGGTATATGTACCGTGTATACGTCCGAATGCACTTAGTAAAAAGCGGTTATTTTAATATTACAAACAGACCCTCCAATTTTATTTATTTGTATAGATTATAAAATAAAAACTGCAAATTTTTGATGCGGTAATAATAAATTTCATATTATATTTGATGTACTAAATAATTATATACATTTTTAGCACTTAGTATCAAGAAGTGCATGCACCCAGTTTAACTCATTTAATTAAATGAGTTTACTTACTAATTAATTTGCTTTGCAACCGTTAACTTGCTTGAACGCTAATTAAACCTAACAATTAATTATGTTACACTATAGTTGGAGTTAAACACGTAGTGGGCTTTATTGATGTTTAGATTGTGATGATTGGTTAAATTTTAACACAGCTCGATTTATGTTTAATTTATAATACATAATATTTTGGTATACGATTATGTAAAACAATTAGATGTAATTTTAAATGTATTACGTAATAAACCAGTCTGTGACAGTTGGGAATAGATTATAAGGACGATTTTTCTATAGTTCCACTTTTTTTCAAAGTGAAAATACTATACGCACAGTGCGTCGTTTGGAAACGTGCAGCGAGGTAATTGCAGGAGATGCGTGTTAGTGGTATACTCATTAAACCACTACGTTCCTCGCTAGTTTGACTGAGGCAGTGATTAGGTAAGTGAGGAGGCTCAATGTCGCGAGCCTCTACAAAGATGGTGCGTGACGGAAACATAGTATATCATTCTTTCTCGCACAGAGTGAGTGAAGTGTGAGCACGATGCGCTTCCGCTCCTTCTCCACTGGAACTTCTTTTGGAAATAACTGCCTGAGAAAAGGAGTCAACGGCCCGGGTTGGCTCCCGATCTTTATTAAAAATGAACGAGGCAGAGAAGTTAAGTCTGATTATGGTGACGAGGTCTCAGAACTTTGAATCTCATGTGGAATACACATAGAAGGTGTGGGTCGCCGTGTCCTTGCGGCTAGCGCCACAATGTTGGCCACTAGCCACTTCGTCGTTTGCCCCTTCTCAGTGACGAAATACAGGTACCATCTAATCAACCGCCGGGTCCCGGCAGGAGGGGTAGACCCAAAAAGTGCTGGCTTGACGTCGTAAGGGGTGATATGCGTGCCAATGGGCTGATGATGATGATAATTTAATCAACCGTGCTCCCAGAGTACCTGTATTAAGTGGAATACGTAGACGATAGTACCTGTAAAGGAATTGGCATAGAGTGGGCCGTATCATTCTAACTTTTTGATTCGTATTAGCCTAGTTTGTCTTCCCATTCTATATGAGATCATCCCGGTACGATTTTTTTCAAGGTATAGGACTTTTGGCTGCCGGGGGCCCCATGTAAACAAGAGGCCTGTAAAATACAATACGGTCCCTTTAAAGAGTTATGTTATCAGTTAAGTTATCAGCACAATGAGCTCAGTCCCCTTAAGTTAGGAAGCACATGCGTTGGTGCCTCGGCTGCGCCTGAAAGTCGAAAAGCCAGCACTCAAAATGTTCCTTTTCAAGTGGTTTGGTCAAGTAATGTTCAAGTTCAAGAAGTGGTCAAGAACAAAGCGCAGATCGACGCCAAGCTAGATAGCTCCCGAACAAATCTAGGTCCAGCTAGCGTATCCAGTGCACGACCTTCGCAACCCCAGTCGTTGTCCAAAAGTACGCCAGCTGTTAAGTCCAGCCATGCGCTGTGTCCAACGTGTTGTCAGTGTATCAGATTACGCCAAACTATTTATCCAAAACAGTTTCCACAATTTCCATGCCGGCAGTCAACTTCGAAGAACTTCGAGATTATGTGATACGAAGCTAAATTCATTAATCGTCGACCAACGAAGTCAGTATTGGGTGAATATTAAATTTTCCATATAGTTTGATAACTATGACTATGGTCATAATTTGTTTACTTCCATTTTAAATATAAATTTAATCATTTAGAAGTTGTCAAAATCAAATGAGTTTGCTTATATAATATTAGTTAGTATTCATATAAATGCACCCATTGTTTATAAAGGTAATTACAGTTTGTATTTTGTATCTGCCAATTATTAGGACGGTCCGCGAGGGTCACCAGCCTGACCCAAAACTAACAAAATGCCCATTAACATAGCCCACAACCAAATTTTGAATATTTACATTCGCATTATAATGACGTTGTGGTTTAATTTTCAATTAATAAACAAATGGAATTCAAAATATTAAGGTTAATTTATATGTGGAAATATTTAAATGATTCTACTCGAATATTTTGGAAATAATGTTCTGTTTTCACGATCAATCTGATTGGAGTATACCATAAGAATAGGACAATACAACATCCTTCAAAGGGACTCGTGATAAGTGATAGCGTGAGCCTTTTATACTTTTTAAGGTATCCTAGATTTTAATTCTGTAATACAAAAAAGAAGAACGAAAGGATATTACATGCTTCAGAGATGCGAATGCTGAGATGTTGTGTAGAGTTATACGAAAATGGATAAAACTATAAAAGAGTGTTTTTTTTTATTGCTGTAGGACAGCAGACAGGCTGACGGCTCGCTTACAATTTAGCAGTTACCGTCGCCTATAGGTGTATGCAACGCCAGTGGCATCGCGAACACGCTGCTATCCCATAAGGGTACAGAAACTTGGGTCACTAATGCCGGAACACAACACAAAGTTATTATGGCGGCATACTTAAGACCAAAGGTGGTTGCCATCCAGACGGGCTTGAGGCCCTACCACGTAGCTAGGGTGGGTTGTTTTGTCGCCTTTTACGACAGGCCGACCCCGGCCACAGAGGTAAGTATTCTTTCTCCGCCCCTGCACGGATAAAAGTGTATCAGGAGAAGTATAAAAGTGGCAGCAGTGATTGACAAAATAAGAAGTAACAGATTACCGTGGAATAACCATATAATGCCCTGACAAGACTGCCATGTAACAAGGAAAACATTAAAAAGGTAGTTAAATACAGAAAGGGAAATAGACCAAAGATAAGGTAGATTTGATTGCGTTAAAGATGGTTTGGCAAAAAGGCGAAGAATGTTGAAATGATGGCTAATAGAGGAGATTGGAAGGAAAACTTGTTAAGCCGACCTCACACAATGTGTGATATAATAGTATACATTTTATCTATAGTCTAGCCGGATATATATATGGTATTCACACATTTTTATCCGTGCAGGGGTGGAGAAAGAATACTGACCTCTGCGGCCAGGGTCGGCCTGTCGTAAAAGGCGACAAAACAACCCTAACTATGCGGTAAAGCCCCTAGCCCGTCTGGATGGCGACCACCTTTCGTCTTAAGTATGTCGCCATAATAACCTTGTGTTGTGTTCCGGCATTAGTGACCCAAGTTCCTGGCGTTGCAAACACCCATAGGCGACGGTAGGCTACTAAATTCTAAGCGGGCTGTCAGCCTGTCTGCTGTCCTACAGCAATAAAAAAATATAAAAAAGAGGGAAATAATTCATTTAACATAATACTTCCATAAAGACGAATGCTTCCTGCAACTTTTAAATTATGAAAAACAGTTTTAATTTAAATTACATTGTGCAAGTCGATTAAAGAGTTGAATATACTTGATTTATAGTGACCTACTATCAAAAGAGGTATGTCATTGAAATAAATAAATGGACCCAATTAGGTCAGCTTAATTCGTTTGGCAGAGGGATGCAATAAAAGTTAATACTCGATGCTACTTTTAAACACATACTTAAATTAATTGGCAAATTAATAATTACCATTGAACCTATTTAAATTGATACACGTAATTTAATATTAAGAACTAGCTGTACATTTGTTTATTGATTAGTGTTACATTTTCATCGCATTTCAATCTTTTTCGTCACCATAGATACGTTAAAAATTCGAGTTATTATGGAATATGAGTACCGTCGTGGCGGCAACGCGGCACAAGCGGTACGCAACATCAACGACGTTTACGGAGCTAACACTACAAAACAACGCACCACCTGTTATTGGTTTGCTCGCTTCCGTTCTGGGAATTTCGACCCGAAAAATGAACCTCGCGGTCGTCCGAAGACTTTGGTCGATAATGACGAATTAAAGGCGATTGTGGAAGCTCATGATACACAATCTACGGCGGAATTAGCAGCAGCTTTCGACGTTAGCGTCAAAACAATATTGGTCCATTTGCGTCAAATTGGCAAGGTAAAAAAGCTTAACAAATGGGTGCCCCACGAACTCAATGATCGCCAGCGCGAAGTATGCGTCGAGACGTGCCTTGCACTGCTCAACAGATACACAAATGAAGGAATTTTGAACCGCATTGTTACCTGCGATGAAAAATGGATTCTGTTTGATAACTGCAAGCGCTCAACAAGTTGGTTGGATCCTGGTTCAGCACAGAAACAATGCCCTAAACGAAAACTTACCTCTAGAAAAGTGATGGTCACTGTTTGGTGGTCTAGCGCCGGTGTGCTTCATCACAGCTTCATACCATACGGGGTGAGCATTACTGCAGATGTGTACTGTGAAGAACTGAACACAATGATGGAGAAGCTGGCACATCTCCAACCAGCATTGGTCAATCGCTCGTCTCCGCTGCTACTGCAAGACAACGCGCGACCTCATACTGCACAGCAGACGGTCTCCAAGTTGCAAGAACTGGGGTTGGAAGTTCTCCGTCATCCACCCTACTCTCCAGACCTTGCGCCTACAGACTACTACTTTTTCCAGAATTTGGACAACTTCTTGGCGGGAAAAAAATTCAATACCAGAGAGGCAGTACAAAATGCCTTTGAAGAATTTGTTGCCTCCCGTCCAGCTGATTTCTTTAAGAAGGGCATCAATAAACTGCCACTGCGTTGGCAAAGATGCATTGATTGCATGGGTGATTACTTCGATTAATACAAATAAAAAATACATGAAAAAATTTCGTTTAAAGTTTTTCATACAAAACGGCAATTTCATAGGTAAAGACCTAATATGACTCTATATTGTTCTATCACATTACTAATCATATAAATCCTGCATTTTTAAACATCAACATCACCGGTATTTTACGTTTATCATTTCACACTTTTCTCAAACATGCATATATTTCAATCATTTATAATGCAAAAAACCTACTGTTATATAATATACGACTATTATGTGTATTACACGTAGATGTAATGAATTTTATTTTACAGATGCTATTGTCAAGACGGCAATTGCATCTGTAAAAAATAAAATGCCCTGGAGGAAATACCACACGTAAGAATGTAGCTGAATATTAATAAAATTGATAATTACCTTATTTTAATATGGTATTATTATATTTAATTAAATTAATGTTAACATTTATGGTGTTGTATAGAAAAGTTGAAATAATTTTAAATCAAAAACATGTTGTATGAAGAAGCAGCGAAAAACTGTTTTTAGTTAATAATGTTTCATACGACGGATGTTGGTATTGATGGACAATGTTACTGTTGCATGTAAAAGTTCATAACGCTGGTTATGAGAGGCAAATTATTTGTATTGCACATGTCCGATCAACCCGAGACACTGTAGTCAGGTCAGTAAATACAACGTGGCTATAGCGTGAAGTACCGAAAGTAACAAAAGAAATACATATTTCTATAATGAGTACAAATGTGAAGAAAAAAGAGAAACTGTGAAGCTAGGGAATATGTGAAATATTCAAAGCCCAAAAACATTAAAGTCATAAATTAACACACTAGAGGCCCTTCCTATTTACGCGACCTCACTATCACCCTATTGGGGCATTGAGCTGACTAACAGGCTCATTGAGTTTACAAGTCAACTACACTTAGCTTAATTCATTGGGATCTGGACGAATCATTAATTGGAACTCGGAGAAGGAATGGGTAGCTAATGTTGACCCATCAATTTAAGATGGATCATCACAGAGCTACCATGAAAAAAGTGCATCGTGGATCGTACCACCTAGGATCGTTGCCTCCTATTTTCTTCCGGAGTATAAAACAGCTCGAGGCCCTCATCTTTCCCCACCAGCAAGAAGGAGAAGAAGAGTTAGAATAGGGTCATGAAGATCCTTGCATATTTAGAGGGGTGGTTATCATTCAGACGGGCTTGGATGGGTTATTTAGTCACGTTTTACGTCAACATTCTTACTTGGCCTCGGCATGAAATAGTAAAAAAATACTTTTCTTGACCCCATAATAACAACAAATCTCGAAATAAAACTTTCAGAAGTTAACGGGATCAAAATCATACAAGAAAATTAATCCTGTACCAAAATTTACATTTATATAAAATACCTGAGTAGTTAAAGTCAGCTATTTACTAGTAATTAAATAAATCACGTTTAGAAAGAATCCACGTTCATTCTATTCGAGAGAAAGGAACAAAAAGGCACGTTCTAAAAGTCGGGATCGATGGAGAAGCAAAACAAATAGAAAAGCAGACAGCGGATCGTTTAATCAGACTGCGCTGCAGACACGGCCGTGCTAAGAGTAAATTGGGTGTTTCAGATACACCAACCAATACAGAAATCCAGACAATAAAATCGCTGCCCCTGCAAATAAACTTTAATTGATATTTGGATAGTCTCCTCCACTTTTTTAAAGATTACTTACAATATGTCTAAATAAGCTTGAAAATGTATTAGGAATGGACTTTGATATTTGTGCAAGGCTAGAAAACAAATCAGTTCAATCTAATTGAAAATTAAAGTGTTAAAAATTTGAATGTTTCAAAACGGGCATATTTTCTAATAACTTGTATCACCATACCAAAGATAAATTGCAAAGCAAACATTTTGAAATTTCTTTCCTTGATTATTTAATCCGAAATAGAAGAGTCGCTCAAACTATGTTTGCGAAATGTAAATTTTGATACTGCGTTTCTTTTCATTTGTTAACATGTAAAAAATCTTTGATTGGCTAAAATAAATTTGAAAACTACTCACCATCATCATCATCATATTTGCGTTAAATCCCGGTTGCGGCCCAAACTCTCGCTTCGGCGCCCGGGGTCCGCTTTCCGAATTTTTCATCTCCACTTCGCACGGTCTTCAGCATCCCTGGTAGTGAGCCCATTGGCATGCATATTATAAATTTTGTACTACATCGAATTTATTTGACCTATTTTTGAATAATGGACACAATTTGAATATTATATCTTACATATCAAACAACAGCAGG
The DNA here is from genome assembly GCA_963693495.1 of Malacosoma neustria. Taxonomy (NCBI): domain Eukaryota; kingdom Metazoa; phylum Arthropoda; class Insecta; order Lepidoptera; family Lasiocampidae; genus Malacosoma; species Malacosoma neustria. The sequence continues at coordinate 22,425,070 of OY856371.1, read as the reverse complement.
GTTATTAGCGACTGTTTTCTAGAAATTTCTCCTCTGTATAGTACTTAATCAATTTGTCGGGTGTTGTGGGGGCTACCTTCCACTAAACGACCATCCCTCTAGTCTGTTAAACGTACCACCGTATCCGCAAACAGTATACTTGGTGAATACAGTAAACAAACACAAGGTATAATCTAAACACTCATTTAATGTTCTGATAAAGCCAAACAAGCATTATTTACTCAATTTAATATTACTTTCATTTTTAAACAAATTTATTTATTTTTAGACATAAACAGGAAATCATTGTAATCACCAATTACAGCTAAAGTATGCAATTTAGACCCATAGGTTCATTGGTGAATACAGTCGCAAATTCTAGGTGATTTTGTGTCTTATCTGTAAAAAAATAGGATTAAATTAGCTAAAATTTGGTTCTTACACGAATGACTGTAGTTTGTTGATCTCTTATCCCAGACCCTATATTACCATTAGCTTTGGATTCTCGTGGAGGTCTCGGGTTCGATTCCCTCCCTGATTCTGCGTGTTTATGTATAATATGTATTTATTAACAAACAAAAGTATATTAACTCGTAGAATTTTAGTTGTCTAATACTTATAACACAAGTACATTGCTGCCCACTTATAGAATAGTTAGCACTATGTGAATTGTGTCGATATATTTATTCATTAATGTGTAATTACGGAACTACATTAGTCGCGTTTTATCATGACAGTGAAATGAATAGATAGCCGTAATCAAATCAAATAAATAATATGGCTAAAACGTCAGCCACGTCATTTGATAGTAAATCTATCTTTTTTTATTGCTGTAGGACAGCAGACAGGCTGACGGCCCGCTTAGAATTTAGCAGTTACCATCGGCTATGGGTGTTTGCAACGTCCGTGGCATCGCGAACACGCTGCTGTCCCATAAGGGTACAGGAACTTGAGTCACTATACCGTAACACAACACAAGGTTATTATGGCGGCATACTTAGACCAAAGGTGGTCGCCATCCAGACGGGCTTGGGGCCCTACCACGTAGCTAGGGTGGGTTGTTTTATCGTCTTTTACGACAGACCCCGACCGCAGAAGTTAGTATTCTTTCTCCGCCCCTGCATGGATAGAACTTATCCACAGTTCAAGTATTATTCATAATTTTTTCACTATGTACAGGGGTGGAGTAAAAAAGCTGACCCCTGAGACCCCTGGAAGCTCTTTCCAATGACAAAACCCCTAGCTAGATGGTCTCTAAACATATCGTCATAATAACCTTTGTTGTCTTCCGGTATAAGTGATCCAGGTTCCAATTCTTCTACGCGAATGGCAGCGTTATAGCGGTGCCTATGGCGTCACAAACTCCATAGGTAACGGGAACAGCTTACTATTAAGTGGGCCGTCCGTCTGTCTGGACCATCATTAGGCTTGTCATTTTATACGGTTTTTAAGCATGGCCGGTGCTAGAGCGACTCATAGAGTGGCCGTACCATGGCCACGTTTTGCGGCAACGTGTTACTTACGTGGAGAAGGAAATTTGTCTAGCCATGTCACCTCTGCGAGGCTCTGGCAGGCGGGTTAGACAAAAGTGCTGATTTTACGTCATAAAGAGTGATATGCGTGCCCATGGGCTGATCAGAGATGTCAAAGACCTTGTGAAGTGCAGAAAAAAAAATCGAAAAGCGGAGCGCTAGCATCGAAGCGGAAGTTTGCGTTGCAGCCAGGATATAACGTTGAGATGATGATTATTGAAGCGATTAAAATATAAATCAGCTTTTTATAACTATTGTACGTTATTAAGGACTTGTTCCCAACCGGAAAATAAAATCGAAGTTTCCGATAAATACTTTTTATTTCCGTTTTTTCAGATTCTTTAATATTTTTGACAATATATCGGATGGCTTGAAATATTTTATATTATTTAACCAGTCGCTTATGTACGATACTGCTGCGGCATAAACCAGAGAGCATGGCTAAAAATGTTCCTAGTCGAATTATAAATATCCTACATTATCCTCTTAGTAACACCAGATTTTATGCCAAATATGGTCGGAGCCTGAGATCTATCAATAAAAACTGATTAATATCATACGTTGATGACTATATACTAACTGCAGATACCACATTCCTTAAAGTTTAAGTCTGATTCAGGCCTTATATGTTGTTTAAAGAGAAGCAACACCAGTCAAATGAGTTTTAATTACGTAGATCTTAGTCCCTGCATGTCTCAAATTGAGTTTATTTAATTACAAATTGCCTAATAATCGTAATAAATTAAAAAAAATCTGGTACATAAATATCAGATACTGATATTTTTAAGCTACTCCCACTGGAAAAATACTCAAATACTTACGTAAAATATTTGCCGCATATTTTGTGTTACAAGCAAAACTGGTGTTTGAAGTACGTTTGCCGTCACAGTAACTCCTTTTCCCTGTCGTCTAACTCAAGAGGCAATTGAATACAACCTACTCGCGACTCTTTTGTATTATCCAAACATTCATTACCCATTACTAAAAAAAATATTTACTCAAGACAAGGCATAATTGGACTAAGTTGACATTTCATTTTTATTTCTGACTTTTCTTTCAATTGAATTTTTTATACAGACGAACAATGTTGAAGTAAATGCTAAATAGGGTTATTATGTATAAATAACAACAACCAAGTATTCTCGCCTGATGCATATGTTTGCGTATATTTGCGTATGTCAAGTTTTATCTTTGTTATCTCAAATATTTATTTGCAGTTTATTTTTTATAGCTAAGATCAGCTAACAGGCAAACGGCCCACCCCATAGTAGGTAGTCACCATCGCCTGAACGCGCTGCAGGTCTCGAAAAGGTACTGGCACCTAGTTTACTAGTGCTGGAACATAATAACGCAAGGCTATTATGGCGGCATACTTGTGACCTTTTACGACAGGACTCTCCCGGCCGCAGGAGTCAGTATTTTCACTCAAATCCTGCACAGAGTAAATAATTTTTGTTTTAATAGTTAGTGATCGTAGAATGATTATAAATTGCCCTTCTAAATTATATTATGATTTTTGAATACATAAAATAACCCATGATGAGATTTTATATTTAAGTACTTATCTAATTTTATTTCTTAAATATTTTTCATAAAATATCTGATAGCTTTCCAAATTTAAACGATAAGAAATTATTTTCAAGCAAATGTAATAAATTACCTACACAAAAAAAGAAATTTTTTTTGCAATTCACTCCTGAAAGCGGGAGAGAGATAGGTAATATTTGGACTCACCGGCGATCTCCTGTGTCTATCGAGCTGCTCAGTTGGCTCAGTTCCCACTCGCACTTTCTTTGTAAACATTACTGCCTCGACGACGATGGTCTATATGGACTGATCGCCTGGACCAAGACCGGCGAGTGTAAGAAGCGAGGGTTCAATTACGATGTGGCCGACGAGGCCCCGCTGTTATTCGTGCCACACTGGACATACGGCGACCGTATGGGCCAATTTGTCTTCCTCGTTAATACGTTCGTCTAGTTCATATAACTGAAATCTCATTGTTCATTCTCTCTGTGAATGTTTGTATTAAAATCAAGTTTAGACTTATCATTGGTAATTCGTTTTGCGGCCTTGGCTCAAAGCGAAAGACTAAAAAGTTATTGCTTTGCAAACTTCTTACTTTTTATCACAATTGACAGGTTTTATTAATCATTACCATTTCTTTATTGTAGATCCTCGGCTGCAGTGCAGACATGCCTTCTTACCCATATTATTTAATAAAAATTGCAGCAGTAACTTGTACACTTAGCATAGTATATACAAATATAAGTGGTAGCTCAGTGGTGTTAAACTTGGAGAATTGAATCCCACGGTGGTTGGCACCGCTCAGGTAATTTTTTTGCCTGATGTGGAGAATATAGCATACTTCCATGTCCATGGAAGGAAACATCTTGAGAAAACCTGCATACCAAGACAATTTGTCCTCCTTGGAAAGGCGTGGAGAGGCCCGATACTAGTAGAACCCCATGGGCTGTATGCGAAAATGTGTTTGTTTGCTGCGCTTTCACGACAACCGCTGAACCAGTTTTGATGAATTTCGTTATAGTCAAATTGGACGTTGAATATTTTCTTTATAATTGTAGTAAATGTCTAAGTATTTTAGACATTCACTAATATTATAAAGCCTTTCCTCCGTGCAGGGGCGGCGTAAGAATACTGATCCATGCGCCCCGGGACGGAAAGTAAAAGGCGACGATATAACTAGCTGGTAACACAAACTCGTTTGGATGGCAACCACCCCTGATCTATAAGTATATTAACCTTGTGTTCCGGCATTACTGATAAAGGTTCCAGTACCTCTATCCGGACAGCAGCGCATTCGCGGTGTATGTCTTAAACATCCGCAGAGGATGGTAACCATTGGATGCCGTCAGCATGTCTGCTGTTTCTAAGATATAAAAAAAGGCTTTTTAAAAACACCTGCGTCATCTGTTTCGTGTATTTCAAATAGTAACAATCTGAAGTAGTAATTAATTTCAATACATATGAATATTTAGCACCTGTCATTTAGAATTAATTTTTTGTAAATGAAATGCACCGTGATAACGTTGACCGTATAACACAAATAGAATGAAATACTTTACTTAAACTTGAAAAGCCAAATCTAATCGCCAACAGCTGTCGATTAAAAGGAAAATTTAGATAAGCACGCACTTTAACGAAACAAAAATATATTATACCAATTCTAATGGAATCATTGATCTAATATCAAATTGTATTAACTGCCGGTAGAACAAGATATATCTTATTGTTATATTTCAAAATCCTATTATGTACATAAATACAACAAGGAATCTTGGAACACTAAATAAGTTTTAAGCATGCGTCTCATCGCTGACCAAAACCCCTCCAACCACCCACAAAACCCCTATAAAACTCGGGGTGGCGACTGAGGTACTAGTAGGTAGAACATAGTGGCCGCCGCTGGCCCATACCATCACTGGATAGCAGTACAAAGGTGATCGGCGCAGGGTATCGATGGTGAGTCTGGTATAACCACGCCGGCTTCCCGGAGTTCTAACATTGTACTGTTAAGGTGGTTATATTAGGACAAAAGAGGAGGTAGTATAATGTCGATTGTCAACTATTTATAAAAGCAAACTCTTAGCAGCCTCCAACTAATAGAACTAGAACACACTTCAACTTAACTATTGTGAGCAAAATAGTATTATAATTCAAAGTCATATACGACTACCTACATGATCTTGAACAAATTTTCTCGCTTTGGTACCATGCTATTTTTAACCGTCAGTTCTATATTTCATATGTTATCTAAATTTGTTACTTTTCCTTACACCTTTTTTTACAGAATAGATTTCATTTCTAATATTTGTATACAGCGCGATCATATATATTATCTACTAGCTGTGCCCGCGACTCCGTCCGGGTGGAATAGTGTCTTTAGGCAGCATTTTTTGGATATATGAGGTCAACTTAAATTGGAAATTCAACCTACTAAGTCCAGCCTAAGCTGAACCCTATTTCATATGACTGATGATATAAATCTGAGGTCAACTTAAATTGGAATTGTAAATTTCTGAAACTTATCATTTTTAACAATAACTATTTTTTTTTTTTCTAAAATGTATGGCGTACGTATGGCGTAACAATTGCATTCGATAATACTGACTGCATATTTCATTTATATTTTAGGGTTTATAGAGTTTGTAATCCAAAATAAACCATAAGATATGTATTTCCAAAAAATTCTGCCCCAAGTCACTATTTCACGCGGACGTAGTCGCGGGCACAGCTAGTTTTACAGCAAAAATAACTGCCTTTTAAGCGTACATGCCGTTGTTATCGTGATACTACTTGGTTACTACGGACGTAAGTCAGTTTTAAATTATTATTTTTATTAAATGCACACATTCAAATACATGTAAGAGTAGGTGCGGACGGTGCAGTGGTATTATGCCACGGATCGAGTTCAACGTGCCACGCAGAGCATGTCGGATGGATGAACACAGAGATATCTATAGCATCCAAGTGTTTAACGGCAATAATCCCTCTCACCCCGAAACCCCCGACCCCGCTCAAACAACCGTACACCTACGGACTCACGGTCTACTCATTTCGTATGCAATTTTATTCATTATTTGTAATCTACTTCAATCGAATAGGGTCCCAGTATAAATCACTTTAGGATTTGCTCAGTAGGACGTATGTAGATAGACGCTTTTAGTATGCGACGTGTCTTAGTGGAAGCGCGCACAGTCGTGCTAATAACGCCAGCCTTCCACGAACTCGAATGTTTGAGACGTCAGAAACTCATTTGACTAAAACAAATAACGTTCACTTTCCTTTTTATTTTCTTAAAAGCACACCTTTTAAGATGCCGAAGCGACTTCCAATTTTATTTCAATCTGTCATTGAGGCTATAGGAATGGTTTAGATATGAGTGGACGGGCACCTCATAAAGATCCACACGTGGTGCTGAAATCAAAAGGAAACGAGACATCACACGATGCCAACTGTTGACATTAAAATAACTAAAACTAACATTAATACAAACAGCTGTGAATTGTGTGATGCTTGGATTAAAACTGCGTGCGCATTTATGTATGAGCACGCAGGTAATTATATTCTGAAAATTGATCACTTCAGTAATTAAACAAACATTACCAGTCACTTGCTAAAAACACATCGTGTCAACCTAGCACGAAGTGTGTGTTCCAGTTTAAACATCAATAAAACTTAAATAAAATAAATAATAAATAAAATATATTGAGACATTTCACACAACGCCATCTAGTAAGTTGTATAGCACTTGTATTATGGGTAATAGACAACTGATATACTAGGTATTTTTTAAATAAATAAATACATATACATAAACACCCAGACGCTGGACGGGAATCGAACCCGTGACCTCCGCAAGTGTACCGACGTGCTTTAACCGTTGCGCCATTAGGTCGTCAATCCTCATACAATCCAATAAAATCCTTATAGATAATTTTTTATAAGGTTTCTATAAAGGTTTTATTTATTATAGAAAAACAAGTCTCGTATCTCAGTCTTTTCAAACTCTTTCTCTTGTTTTAAAGAGACCCTGAAAAGATAATAATTAAATTTAATAACATTTTTGTATTAGAAGAGATGAGAAACCGTACTAGACAACAGATAAAATTTTCTTTTGTAAATAAATACATATTATACATAAACACCCAGAAGCTGGACAGGAATCGAATCCGTGATCTCCGCGAGCGTCAGTACGTGTGTTAACCGTTATGCCAGGAGGTCGTCAAAATAGAAGAGAGAAGATAGATCTTAAAAGCGAAGGAAAGAATGAGTGTTTCAGGATACAATAAATTAAATAACAGATTAAGCGAGTTAATAATAAAATGGAAGATAGATACATACACTGCAAACTCAAATAGTGCGAAAGCTAAGATAATAACAATGGTAATTTTAGCTTATACAATAATAATGCAGTTGATGCATATTCTTAGGAAAAATCTCAAAAATTCCTATAATAATAGTGACGTATTCCAGAACGCAATTTCCGTCCTTCGAAGAATGCGACCTGTGACCTGCGACTGCACTGCTAAGTCCTCCACATTTTAATATATACCGATATTCTTGATAAAATGTCGGTAATGCAAAATCTAGTATTATATACACATTAAGAAAGTCTAAGCAACATGCATGATATTTTGCATGCATGCAATTTACTATTTATACTAATTAATTTCTAAGTCTTTACTCATTCAAAGTGCGTAGGTATGTAAACTTTTTTGTTATTAATGACATACTGGCTGGTTGTGAAAAAAAATTCGATTATGTTTTGTTTTTCATAAAATTAAATGAAAGGAAATTTGTTTGAATTTAAGTGCATTTTTATTGCTACGTTTAGTCTTGATTTTATAATTTTACCAACCATTTAAATAAAGTTAGCGACAAAATTGAATTGTTAGATATTCTTTACGTCATGGAGCGACGTCATTTGACGGCAAATGAAATGCAAAGAGCTGTAGGGATGTTGCAAGCGGGAAGTAATCAATCTCCGGTATCTCGGCATTTTGGCATTCACAGAAGTGTTATTTGTCGTCTTTGGCAGCGTTACAATAATACAAGGGAACCCTCTGAACAGCATCCAGGCCGTAAAAGGAGTACAACCACACGGAAAGACCGGTACATACAACTGACTGCAAAACGCCAGCCGATGTTAACCGCTCGAGAGATAAGTTTGAGGCTACAAAATTCAAGTGGTGTTGATGTAAGTCCCCAAACTGTGCGAAATCGACTGCATGAGTATGGCCTACGAGCTCGACGCCCAATTAGGTGCCCACCGATACGTCACGTGAATCGCGCTCGTCGAAATGAATGGTGTAGAGAACGCAGAACATGGACCCAGGAACAATGGGATAAAATTATGTTTTCCGATAAGTCGCGATTCGGGTTTAGGCCTGATTCAAGAAGGGTGCGAGTGTACCGTCGGCCCGGAAATACTAAAAGACTCAGGTGCAATTAGAAAGTTCATCCATACAGCGTCTTATCCACCATCCTAAAATTTAAATTAGTACATGTTGCTTAGACTTTTTTGATGTGTATATATTAGGTTATAGGACATTATTGCGCGAGTACATTCAAATGAAATTACTTCAGTTGAATATAGGTAATGCTTGCATATCGTTTGCACCCAATTTCTATAGTTGTCTTCCGTGCAGGGGCGGAGAAAGAATACTAACCCCTGTGGCCGGGGTCGGCCTGTCGTAAAAGGCGACAAAACAACCCACCCTAGCTACGTGGTAGGGCCCCAAGCCCGTCTGGATGGCGACCACCTTTGGTCTTAAGTATGCCGCCATAATAACCTTGTGTTGTGTTTCGGCATTAGTGACCCAAGTTCCTGTACCCTTATGGGACAGCAGCGTGTTCGCGATGCCACTGGCGTTGCAAGCACCTATAGGCGACGGTAACTGCTAAATCCTAAGCAGGTCGTTAGCCTGTCTGCTGTCCTACAGCAATAAAAAAAAAAAAAAAAAAGTTGTAACTAATTCAATGAAAAGTGAAATGTTTAGGGTAAAATGCATACTATATATATATATATATATATATATATATATATATATATATATATATATATATATATATATATATATATATATATATATATATATATATATATATATATATATATATATAATAATTAACAAAAAATGTTTGTGACTATTAGCTCTCAAGTGCAGTTTATCCGAGTTTTATCCGTGCAGGGGCGGAGACAGAATACTGACCTCTGCGGCCGGGGTCGGCCTGTCGTAAAGAGCGGCAAAACAACCCTAGCTACGTGGTAAAGCCTCAAGACCGCCTGGATAGCGCCCACCTTTGGTCTTAAGTATGCCACCATAATAAACTTGTGTTGTGTTCCGGCATTAGTAACCCATGTTCCTATACCTTTATGGGACAGTAGCGTGTTTGCGATGCCACTTGCGTTGAAAACACCCTTAGGTGACGGTGACTGTTAAATTTAAAGCGGGCTGTCAGCCTGTCTGCTGGTCTACAGCAATAAAAAAGTTTTGGGTACAAATAATGCATTTTACCCTAAACATTCAATTTGGAAGGTATTTACCGACGCTAATATTATCACGAAACTATGAAATATTAAAAAAAAAAAACTCAACAACAACACAATCAACATTCGGTTGTCTATCTTAACTATTAGAATATTGGTTCCCTTGTGTGACTGAGATCGACGGAGAGCATTCTTGGCAAAAATTTAATGACTATGGAATCAAAAGTTTAGGTTTTTTTAATAGGCCATGTATTTTCTTGTGGCTTTTTTTAAAGGAGTCGGGGCATCGGCGTAAATATAAAACACAGAAAACCTTTAAGACTCCAAAATGTATAAACCAGATGAAACATTTATAAAATGATATAAACTTTTGAGTTTTAGACCTAATTTTTAAAAAATCTTTGCGTAATCGAGATGTGCTCTTGATTGCCTGTTTTTATTATTATCAAGAAATGATCTACCTAAAAATAAATATCTAAATTATTTGGTGAGATACCTTGTAGTGCTTGGATTGACGTCTTACGTATTTTCATGGTAGGATGTGGATGAGAAATATGTGATTCGAACCTGGGGAGCTTCTAGCTCTGCTAGAGAAGTTTTAGAGGACGATGGCAATATATCAATAACTAGCTGTTCCCGCGACTCCGTCCACGTGGTATAGTGACTTTGGGCAGAATTTTTTGAATATATCTTATGGTTTATTTTGGATTACAACTCTATAAACCCTAAAATATAAATAAATGAAATATTTCTAAAATAAAAGTTGCCTAAGTTACTCCTTATTACATCAGCTATCTGCCAGTGAAAGTCCCGTCAAAATCGGTCCAGCCATTTCAGAGATTAGCCGGAACAAACAGACAGACAGACAAAAATTGTAAAAAATGATGTTTTGGTATATATGTACCGTGTATACATCCAAATGCACTTGGTAAAAAGTGGTTATTTTAATATTACAGAGACACCAATTTTATTTATTTGTGTAGATTAACGTTAGTTTGAAATGATGCTAACATTAAAATATCGTCTTCTAAAATTATATTATTTAATGGAATCTTTTTATTTTCATTAATACAAACATATTATATTAGTAATTATTTGAATATTTATGCCTTCTACTGTGGATCATTTCTGACAGAATATTTACACCAACTACTCTTCTGGTTCTCTAACTTGTTGAGATGTTTTTTAGGATTGCCAGATTGCAATCCTGTCCAATATGAAATCGAGTTTATTATACAACAAAGATGATAATATCGAATTGAAAGTTTTTCTGTCACTAATATTATTGCGACACTAGTTACCTCGGGTGTATGTTTACACAACGTGTTTTTCGCATTTAAAATGTATTGTTATTACAAAGGATTTTTAATTCATAAATAATGAAATAATAATTATATAACAAAAATTATGATATAGTCTTCATTAAGAAGTTTTATTGTTTGATATTTTTCTTAGCATAAGTAGATAGGACTGCATTCAATATTTTAAAATAAAATAGGGTAAAACTGTTAGAGATGGACGTATGAAAGATATGGCCAGTCGAAATATTTTCTAGTAATATTCGACATTTGATGTCGTGTTATAATTAGTTCGCTTCGTGCAGTGAGCAGACCCAGCAAATGATCAAAACTTCCCACGAAAATGAACTAAAAAGTAAGTAAATAAGGATTTATACATAGTACAGCTAAAATTGTATAGTAGGTTGATATTTTATTCTTCTTCTTCCTGCCCTTATCTCAACTACCTATGTGGGGGGCACAACATCTTCTCTCTTTCCCTTCCCCTCTGTTAACTGTCATCTCAACATTCACATCCTTTTTCAACATATCATCTTTTACGCAATCCATCCATGTTCTCTTTGGTCTACCTCTCCTCTCAAGAGGAGTCTTGCATCCATCCACTTTCATTTCTAGGATCCTCCTTATTACATGACGCTCCTCGCTTCGCATTATATGGCCATACAAGGCAAACCTATTACTTTTCAGTTTCACAATCATTGGCGCTAATTTCAAACTTCCCCTAATATCTTACCTATTTATTATTTTATAAATTTTTGTAACTCCGTTCATCTTTTTTTATAATTGATATTTTAATAATAAATCGTATCTATTCAATTAGTTACTTCTATTTTTGTGCGTTTTTTGTACTTTGTATAAACATGTGAACACAATGAAATGTGACACGAACAAATGAACATTTTAACCTCAAAATGGCGGTCAATTTATTTGTTGTTACTTTAAAATTCGGTATGGCCATCACATCTCTATATGCACTCCGGCTTAGATGGCTATATTATTTCGTGTTATTTTCTCTACTAATTAATGGGTATGTTTGTTTGTTACAGTTGCCAAATAAGTATCTAAGGAAGATTGTTGCAACTCGACGCAACTGGAGTGAAATTCGCTAATAACTGCATAAAATGGGGAAATGTCTGTATACAAAGCTTTTCTCATCTATAATAAGTATACGAAAAACACTTGAGATACGGTACAAAAATAACAATGATAAAATAGGACCAATGGGCCCTACATCATAGCTTCGAGATGAAAATGAAAAAAGAAGAGAATATAATAAAGAATAATGAAAAATAAGAAGACTGATAAACCCGTCATAGTAAAGAAATCTACCTATCCATGCAGGGGCGGAGAAAGATTACTAAGGCCTCAAGCCCGTCTGGATGGCAACCACCTTTGGTCTTACCGCCATAATAATATTTTCTTGTATTCCGGTATTAGTGACCCAAGTTATATACCCTTAAGGGACAGCAGCGAATTCGCGATGCCACTGGCGTTGCAAACACCCACAGGCGACAGGAACTGCTAAATTCTAAGCGGGCTGTCAGCCGGTCTGTTGTCTTACATCAATAAAAAAACGTAAAACGGTTAGACATATTACAATAAGTAGCTTCGATGATAGTACTGACGGACCGATGATATGTAATACTTCAAACGAAGATGGTAAATACATACATAGAAACAGATAACTGCGTGGGATGCAGAGAAAATTATTATATAACACGTCTTATTGAAGATTGGCTTCAATGTTTAATTTGTTAAATGTGGGTACACGAAAATTGTACAGAATTTGAGAACATGTGTTCATAATGTGAACAAAAGGAGAAAAACGATCTCAAAGTAGTAAGAAATATTGGTAAAGGAAGGGAAAAGGGCAAATATACCAATGGCCATTTATCCCGTAGGTACTACGAAGGCCAACTCCCCCTGATGTGCCGGGTGAGATGGCCAACTACGCTGTTTTTAAATAACATTTTATATGTCGTTTTTGCTACAAAAAATCTTAATCTCATTTTGATTTTTAGAATACTTATTATTGATAATTATTTTAGAAATAAAGGTTTAAATATAACATAAATATTTTTCGTTTTATTACGCTTTAAAAAAACTATGGCCATCTCTAACGGTTTCACCCTAAATCTCCAAATTTATACTACAAATCGAGCATAGGTCTTATTATAACAATAAAATAGTGTTTAAGGAACAATTCAGATTAATAGCATCATTATGTAAAACGACAGCAAAATCCAGTGTAGAGTTTACAAAGGTGATCAAAGGCAGTCTACTGGCTATAGTATACGCGTAAGTGAATAAGTATAATGACACAAAGGCTTAAACGACGGATTAGAGGGATGGTCGGTGGCCGCGTGCAGGGCCGAAGTAAGGGCGACAATACGTGCAGCAACAGTGCCAGCGTCAAAGCAAATGTCGCTGGCTGCTCGTCGCGCGCCGCTCCACGCAATTGGCCGTTCGCCAACGACCCGCCCAGGGGAGGGGGCAACACACACAATCTCGCACTCACCTAAGATAATTTATTTTATGTTATACTGTTTGAATATTTTATATCTGTGTGCGTTTTTTCGGTCGGTATGCGTTCAGTGTGAAATATTCGCGCGATAAGAAAGAAGAGGGGAACAGATCGATCGGGGACATTGCGCTTTTTATTTGTTTAATTGTAATAACAAAACTAATATTTTGTGTTAGAAAATTATACGTTTTCGTTGGACGAAATGTCCGTATAAAATTTATATAAATTAATTTGACACTAGTGTAAAAATTAATAAAACAAACTAGGATTAATTGAAATGAGTTTTGCAGTTTTATACATACAGAATTAAAAAACATAATAAATACTAACTTATAAATATATTTTACAAATAAGTGTAGTATATTCTTGAATATTGTACAGTAAGTTTTGTTTTTTTTTAATAAACCTAATTGTCAATTGGAAGCCAGAGACCTGGTCACTAAACTACTTAACTACCTTGTATACCTTGTATGATGCTATAAATAATAATATAGCAAACAACAAATCAATCGTATCACAAAATACGAATCTGAATTCTCAACACAAATTGAGAAATAAACCAAAAATAAAGCTCACGTACCTACATGAACGGCTTCTTGATAAGTGGATAATTATATCATACATGAGTAGGCATTATTCGTAAAACAGCTGAAGTATAGAAGTTAACACGTTCAAAAGATCATTAAATGTTGCCACCACTAACATGTCTCCGCTGCTAAATCTACCCCAGCGATAATATAAGCAATTGAGTAGACGAGACTCGACAGACCACAACCGCAGTACAAAACATGTGGACCTATAGCTACACAGATGCGATTCTTAAAGTGGCTAAATTAAATTACAAATGTGGTTACCTTTAATCAAATGCAAAGCTATAATTAAGTCAACGTTTCAGCCAGCTCCGCTCATCATCACTGTTAATTATCACAATATATATGTATAAAATGAAATAAAAGAGACCGCTCAGTGCCAATACTAACATAAAAAATACGAGAAAAGAAAGAGAAGCTTTAAAAAAGAAAGGAGTGCATCTACCCCCACCTCAGTTGCCCCCACTGCGTCGGGCCGCCCCTACGATGGGCGCCACCCACCGCACCGCAAAAATCGAGAGCGTCGACGGCAGCGCGGGGTCAAACGGCGACGAGAGCGTAAAAAGAAGGAGCGGTGTGCAAGCATCACGCACACATAACAGAGCGCGTGTGTGAGTAAGGAGAAGGACGGTTGATGCCAGAACGGGACAGCGGCGCCAATTACTATCACCTGGCGGGCAGCTACCGCATTACCCACTGCCGCCGCGCGCGCGACCACGCGCCCGGTGCACCACGCGGTCCGCTCCGCTCTTGTGACGCTCCGCTGGCACTTCGAGTTTGTACCGTAATCGATATTTGCACCACCGTGGCCGGCTACTATCGAGAGTGCACCCTGGGCTTTGTCGGAAAAGTGCGTGCGATTGGGAATGAATAGCGAGTGATCCCCGCGCTCAAGGATTGTGCTACCGCGGAACAACATGCAACTGTGAAGTGTGTGCGGACAGTGACACGGACTTAACATTGACGTGCTTAATTACAAGTTTCACGGTGAAAGATGACCTCCCAATTTGCCTTCCGAGGATCTCCCCCAAATCAGGTAAAATTTAAGTTTTAATTTTTTTATTTTTGATCTTATTTGCAGAGCGATATCTCATGGTGTATTTTCTGTAATTATAAAAAAATCTAATTTAATGTGCATGGAATGCTCACATGGTTTGATCAAAAATAGAGTTATAAAAGATCAAAAACGTTGGACTTTTAGTTAAAAGTATAATAAATACATTACACACAAATATATAATACAAAAATAAATTTCTTCAAAAACTTCAATCAATGTTAATTAATTAAATAAATTAATAATAAATTAATTAAAACATATTAGAGATCTATATAAATAATGAATTTTAAATATTATCTCAAGAGTTACATTGTTGAAATTTGGTGTCGCGGATATTAGTGATTGATCAACTTTTATTGAAGTTGACTAGGCCAACAACCTTAAACAAATACTTTAGATACGTTCGTAGTTCGTTCGTAGTGGTACTTTTCGCACATTTTCAGATTAATTCCTAATTCGGCCCTGACGTTTGTGCACTTTTTAAAAGAAATCACTCTGATTTTGTACGTTGTTATCTTTTGTATTTTATGCTTTCCTTGTTTGTTTTAACAAGTCATTGTCAATTAATACATAATTACAATAATTATTATTTACCTCGTAAATATTTTTTGTTAAAGATCGATACTTAAGTGCATTTTTTTTTATTATTCTAGTATATAAATATCTGTATTAAGAACAAAGTTTTTCTTATTTACAATATATATGAAGTACTAAAGGTTCGATGCTAGATATTCGTATAACTAATAATTTCAGTATTTTTTCAATTAATTATATGTACTAGACGACCGTCTTTTGCTTAATATGAACTTAGATGACTAAATTTTTAAATAAATCTTATTAGAGTCCGATTCTTGGTGAAGATGTAAATGAATATATATAAAGATAAATATTAAATTATGAAAATAACCGAACCCGAAGATATTCGATTTTAGAAATATATGACATAATGTTCGCAAATAAATTAATAATATATTTTAGTTATTTTATTATATTTTTTAAGGTTTTTAGTTTTAGGTTCATTGTACTAGTATATATTTCATATTATGTACATAATAATTAATATGTTAAGTCTGTATGTACTTAAGAAAATCATAAATAAATTATTTTATCTACATTTTGAGATTTTAGACATGATTATGAATTAATATAATATTCATAAAAGTAGACGAAGCCTAGATAATTTCTTAAAAAAAATAACGAAGTCATCAAACGATTTTTTAATGTTTTGATTTGTCTGATTTCAAACACTCCCTTAAAAATTATACGCCCAAATTGTTATATTTAGATAAATTCCAATTTGATTTATAAATCCAATATACATTAGTTTAAAATACTACGCAACAAGATTCAGCCCTGGATGATCATTTTGAAAATCAATCCTACTTTCATCATTCGATTCATCGATGATTTTTATCTCTTCTGAATTATAATTTTATATTTACATACGTAGATCAGCATTAAATAATTGATTATTTGGTGCTGAACCGATCTTATAATAAAAGAGCTATGGTAGGATTAATCCATTTATAAAAACATTTTACACTACAAGATAATATATTCATATAAGTTTCGATATCGGCGCGATAAGCCGAAGATCTGAGACCAGCCATAAGAGAAACTTAAATCCAATGGACTAGAATAAACTTCTGATGAAGTTTTAATTAAATATCTCAAGATATAATTATTAAACAAATAAAAGTGATGCTTACATTTTATTATTATTTATTTATAATTATTTAAAATATTAATTTAATGAAAAATTACATACACTTTATACTTTCGTTTTTTTATATAATATATTCCCTTTTCATTTGTTCTTTCGTGATATTCCTAATAATAATAATTAATACTTCATCATCGAAGCTACAAAGAGGCATATATTATGTTTATTAGACCACTGAGCTTGAGTAGGCCAATTTAATGTTTGTATCCATATTTTAATTTACTTCAACTGTATATTCAATTCAAGATCAGGTAAAAGAATAGATTAAAGACAAATTAACGCTTATCCTATAATAGTCGATAAACATACTCTGGTACTTCAATCAATATAATATTAATATCTTTGCAATATAATGCTATAATAATAACAATGTTTTTGACGTATAAGTCACAAATAAGATTAACTCTATCGTATACTAACTTCTTCCTGTTCTTATCGCAAACTATGTGGGGTCGGCACAACATGTTCTCTACTTCCACTCTCTTCTATTAGCCGTCGTCTGAACGTTCACACTATAACTTAGCATTGATCATAGAACTAGATAAATGTATTTAATATTTTCAATTCCCAAGAAGCAAAAGAGGCGTTTTTTCAAAATTACGGTTCATAAGTTGTTGTTAAAATAAAATTTTACCACCATTTCATCAATTTCAAGAAAGAAGTTTCATGTAAACCGTTCTAGAAGATCAGCTGATGACGGACGTACCTTGATTTCCACAGATTTACAAGAATTAAATTAAAAGACTTTTATGAAGATGATTCATATTTGTACTGGAATTGGTTCTGAAGTGTTGTTATTACCATTTATTATTTACATTTATTTTATTTATTATTAACATTTACTAGGTTTTTTCAATTACGTCTGTTTCTTTTGGACTTTTTAGAAATTAAAATAAAAGTCTTGTAATATACGAATGGGAATAATAAATGTTGAAGTCCTTAAAAGTAACCCGATCGTAATAAACATTTATTTGTTATAATAATAATTATAAATAAAAAATTATAGTAATAATAGTTTTTTAAATATAGCGCGTTTGTCCGCGTCCTTAAGTAGGCTATAGCATATATTGATAAGGCAACAATTTTTCATAAACATAAGGAATATTTGTTTTTGTTTTTTCTGTTAATTCAAATTTAGGTGATATTTTATATTAGTATTTAGACGATATTTTATATTTAAATTCCATTTTATCACTTAGATAGAAAAAAATCAATGTATTTTGATATCATTTCAAATGTACCAGATACAGGATTTTTAGACAAAGATTTTTACTACATCTGTTTTACTCTTCGATCAATAATAGTATTTGTGATCGAAGGTTTTACTTTTGCAAGTTGTGAATAATTTAACCGCATTCTCATACTTCTTTTATGGTAAATTTTTTTATTGCTATAGGACAGCAGATAGGTTGACGGCCTGCTTAGAATTTAGTAGTTACTGTCGCCTATGGGTGTTTGCAACGCCAGTGGCATCGCGAACACGCTGCTGTCTCATAAGGGTACAGGAACTTGGGTCACTAATGCCAGAACACAACACAAGGTTATTATGGCGGCATACTTAAGACTAAAGGTATTCGCCATCTAGACGGGCTTGAGGCCCTACCATGTAGCTAGTGTGGGTTGTTTTGTCCTTTTACGACAAGTTGACCCCGGCCGCAGAGGTTAGTATTCTTTCTCCGCCCCCGCACGGATAATAAAATACCTGTAGGAATATTAGCTTATTATTGAACTAATTAATGAAGTGTTAATTACTTTTTGCACATTGTTTCTTTGTGTTAAAGCCGCCATTACAGTTAATTCGACGACCTCGTGGCGTAACGGCTAACGTTTACGGGTACAATTCCCGTCTCGCGTCTGGGTTACTTGCATAAAATAGTATATATGTACTATATTAGATGTTTAGTACCCATAACACAAGTGCTATGCTACTTACTTTAGGACTAAATGGACTTGTGTGAATTGCCTAATACATTAATTTATTTATTTTAATATTTGTTCGTTAATATTCAAGTCCTATGTCACTTTGCCCTCTTTTTGTATACATTTCGTCCATTATAGAACCGAACGATCTTTCCTTTGCGCTATCCCTTTACTGAGCCTATTCACTCTGACGCCTAACATTTTTGTTTAATATTTTATAAGCCTAATTTTTATGCGTTACACCGTTATTCAGTACAAGCATACTATGTTTATTAAATGTAAACCTTGTGAGAGACAATTTTAAGAAGCTGATTTTCTAGTTTTTTTTTTCTAGTAGTATTTTGCATGTAATTTATTAATGTATCATCATACTTTCAACGAAAATACAATTGTAATGAAATTCAATTTGCAATGAAAACTTTGCACGTCTTATTATATTTTCGTATCATGAATGAAATTAAGAAGTAGAATTAATAGTTGCAATCCTGCTTAAATTGGTTACAATTTTCTACAGGTCCGTTTTGAACTAAATATACCAATATTATGTATGTATCAAATATTTCCCATATAATACAGTTAAAATTATTATGCTATTGAGTACCAAATATTATTTTTACAAAAATAGAGTAATATGTTACTATTGAGTTATTTTTTAATTCAAGATTGAATATATCATGTAATATCTTGTACATATGATTCAGGCACAACACTTTAGCCACAGCATAGCACTATTACTTCAGCTCGTAGCCTACTATCAAGCAGGCGGACAGAGTCATCTTTGCCTTCAGCTACAAAAAACTTGCACGAGACTTTATTTAAAATATAGTCTATATTTATGGTACCTTTACTCTATATTTATCTCATATATTTAAATTTATTATTTTGTAACGGATTAGACAGCAACGCTACTTCACATTCGTATAGTGTAAGTACAAATTTAAAAAAAAAAATGAATGAATGAATATAAATATTAAAACATCCAATATTAATGGCTGGCTAGTGAAAAATCCATAAAAAATGTAATATTTTCTAAATTAATAATATTGAATTGAGCACTTATTTTACAGGCGTTCCCAAAACTCACAGGAGTTGTATATTGAACCTTCTTCGCAATTATTTTCTAAGTGCTAGGGCCCCCAAGGCCGTCTGGTTAGCCCTTGATCTAAAAGTATGCCGCCATAATAACCTTGTGTTGTGTTCCGGTAATAGTGACACATATATCCCTATGGGACAGCAGATTGTTCGCGGTGCACCTAAGGGTGCAAATATCTATAGGCGACGGTATCTATTACGTGGGCTGTCAGCCTATCTGCCGTTCCATAGCAATAAAGAAAATTGCGTCGTTGCTGTGTCACTTATATATCATGAGCAGAAAGAGAAATATGAAAACTACATACACTTATCATCAAAAAAATCGAAACACCTCTGAAGTTTGGTTTTGAATGGGTTTTTTTACATTTAACCAAAAATATAAATAATGTCAGGTAATTGTGAATATTATAAGGTATCATTTAACGGTTATTAATGTTTCAAATTAAAATTAAATTTCTTTAGCCATTGTGTTTTGTTCAACAGGTAAGTTTTTACCATTTAACAAGAAATTGTTAAATGTCAGAAACAAATATGTAAATGTTAAAAAAAAGTTATTCGGTATATCGTACTTCCTCCCCGGGCATCACTACTTCCATGCGGTTCCTCATGGAACGGATAAGCGTCACAATCTTGTGTTGCTAGATAACATCTCGATGTTATCCCAAACTTCTTGTATAGCTCTTTTAAGCTGGCCAAGCGTCTCCGAAGCAGGATCTCTCGCTCTGACTTGTTTCTGCGACTCATTCCATCAGTGTTCTATGGGATTCATATCCGGGCTTCTTGCTGGCCAGCCCATTACCGCACAACCGAATTCGCTCAGACATTCATTTATATTGCCTGTGGTAAGCCGTGGCATTGACCTACATAAAAGGGAAGTCTTCGCCAATAAAATGTGCGTAGGGTTGAGGCTCCAGACACATGATCACATCCACATGAGGGTCCAGATACTCTTCGATGCAACGTGGTCCATTTAATGACGGTAATCAAGGTCCAGATACAAACTCAAGTTCGGTTTTTCTATCAGCGCTTATGCCTCCCCAAATCGTCCATGAACTGACTTTTTCTTCAATGCAACACTGTGCGAAATGCTCTCTCTCTTATCGATATACTTTCTTTCTTCTGTTATTATTATACAACCTGATCTCATCAGAAAAGAGAACATTGCTCCGTTGAAGGTATGATCAATTTAAGTGCTCAAGTGCAAAGTTGAGGCGCGCTTTTCTGTGGTCTATCTTTATTTTGGGCCATTATCTAGTTTATGGGGCTTCACCAATCTTCTTCTTATGATAGAATCGCTTACAGTCAATTCTCGACCTCACGGAGCTGCTGCTGCAGTTAAATAGAGTTAAAATGGGGATTTCTTAGAGAAACTGACACAATATACCGGTCATTTTGCTCAGACGTGACTCGATGTTTACCTGATCCTGGACAGCGAGTAAACATACTAGTCTCTTGATAACGCTGATACACTCTATTGACAGCATAGAGGCTTAGATTTTATCGAGCAACCGCAACACGCTGATTATGCCCTGCATCCAGGAACGCCACAACTTGAGCGACTTCTGTGGGCGAGGTATCTATATTTTTTAGAAAAATATGTCTGGTAGAATATCATAGAGCTTAGTTAACAATCACGCTCAACTCATCTTAGAGCTCAGAAAAAAACACGATAATTTATGGGAAAAAAAATGTGATTAAGTGCAGTCAGACGAAATACACATTGAAAACAATCTCTACAATCATTTATTGTATGAAAATTCGAAAACATTAATTAAAATTTAGAATTCTGGTTGTTTAGACTAAATTACCAGCTTTTTATTGGAATATTTTTTTAATGATATCAATCCTCTTTTTATTATACTGCCGCCTGAACAATACTTGCAGTAGTGTTTCGATTTTTTTGATTAGAAATATATATTATTATATAACAACAAATATACAGAAGATGCAAAATTTAAAATAGAAATTTTCAATTCGTGAAAAAAAGTGCTAGAAATAAATAAAAAATGCTGGTTGGAGATAAACCATTTGATGTTATTATTTTTGCACCAAATAAATATGCAATAAAAGCTTTCATATATAAAATATTAAAAGCTCATTTATGCATAAATTTCATATATATAGTCGCTAACCGCACTGCAACTGTCACAAATGGGTAAAATGAAAAAAAAAATGAAACGAAAATATAAAATATATTGGTATTGTGCGACATTAATAGCGCAGCAAATCGCGTAGCAGAACGGACGTGCAGCCCGACAATCGCTGTCGGAACGAACCAACGTGTACTATCGGTCTTCGAAAGATTAGGTAATATGTTACATTTTAGTGTAACTGGATACTTCAGATTTCATTTTCCTACAAAGCGGACATTATAAAAAGATGTCAATCATGCGTGTCATAAGGTATCACATACAAGCAAATTTGTAGCAGAAGTATATTTTTTTTATTGCCGTAGGACAGCAGACAGGCTGACGGCCCGCTTAGAATTTAGCAGTTACGAACACGCTGCTGTCCCATACGGGTACAGGAACTTGGCTCACTAATGCCGGAACACAACACAAGGTTATTATGGTGGCATACTTAAGACCAAAGGTGGTCGCCATCCAGACGGGCTTGAGGCCCTACCACGTATATATAATAAAATCACCAATTCAAGGATAAATATGACAATAAACATATTAAAATAAAATAACGTAATAGGAACGTCGTAATTAAAGCCGATATCCAGATCAGCTATGGATAAGCTGCAAAAAATATGGAGAAATCGTAAAATAACGAAAGCCACTAAGACCCGGCTAGTTAGAGCACTGGTATTCTCCATTTTCCTATACGCTTCGGAGACGTGGACCCTGCGAGAAAGTGAGAAGAAGAAAATAGACGTTCTCGAGATGTGATGCTGGAGAAGAATGTTGAGAGTGTCCTGGAATCAATTCCGGACCAACAAGTCCATTCTAGAAGAACTCGGCATTAAGCAGCGTCTATCTTCCATCGTACAGGCTCGAATTCTCACTTTCTTTGGTCACGTGACTAGGCGTGACGATGTCTCCATCGAACGTCTGGTTGTCCAAGGGAAAGTAGAAGGAACAAGACCTCGCGGCAGATCGTCTATGAGATGGACGGACCAAGTAAAGGCTGCAGTGGACGTCCCAGTACACGTGTGCTCCCGAAAAGCAGCTGTCCGGGAGGAATGGAGACGGATTGTCAGGCGTGTGACTGAAAAATGATGTCCACGACCGCTCTGACAAGAGCGCAAAGAAAGAGAAGAGAAGAATTAAAGCTGAAAAAATTTTTCTATTGCGTGAGTATAGTTATAGTTGTATTAGAACGTATTTCCAAATAAATAGTTTACATGAATCTTATTAGTAAATTTTTCAAATTATTTAAATTTGAATTCTCAACAACGTCCTTATAAGTAAATATATCAATAGAAACAAAACCAAGTGAAATTGTGACAGTATTATTAATTAATTCTTAAATTATGACGCCGTAATCTCAAAATGCTCGGTGAGTTAACACGAAATAATTGCGGTATAATTCGTGAGGACTAGTAGAATATAGCTTACCTTTCGTGAACCCTGGTCACCTAGCAACAAAAAACGCTTGTTTCGTTACCCGAAATTTGATTTACAACTACTTTTCCAATCAATACCGCATTCATCACCTCTATTAGTGAGTTCGTTGACACGTATACTCATTTATTCTTCTTGTATATAGCTGGTTCACTGAATACATGGCCACATTGACCACTGAATATACATTAGTGTAATTGTAGTCAAATAAAAGAACCTAATGGTGAGCAATTGGCTACTTTGTAACGAAACTTCTTATTGGAATCTTCCTTTTCAATTATTAACAAATTGGCATATTGACTGCGTCAACTCTTTGCAGTTGACGCTGGGGTGATTGAATCGTCACAAATTGAGTATGATGAATATTATCGGTCATTTACTCTGTAGGCGTAAGATCTAAAACATCTAAATTATCTCCGTTATAATTTTAACAGTTTACGTAAAATTAAGCCAGATAATTTATTTTCGTGCAGGGGTGAAATAATAATGACTAAAAAGCTATAGCTAAGTAGTTTACAAGCCCGTCTAGATGCCACCACCCCTGATCACTAAATATTCCGCCCAAATAACCTTATGCGGTTTTCGAGTATAAATACATAAGTTCTAGGTCCCCGTGGGCAGCATGTTCAGTGTGGCAGCGTG
The DNA here is from genome assembly GCA_963693495.1 of Malacosoma neustria. Taxonomy (NCBI): domain Eukaryota; kingdom Metazoa; phylum Arthropoda; class Insecta; order Lepidoptera; family Lasiocampidae; genus Malacosoma; species Malacosoma neustria. The sequence goes on along the minus strand of OY856371.1, from coordinate 22,401,130 downwards.
TTAGTGATGCCCCTGGCGTTGCAAACATCTAAAGGCGACTATAAATGCTTACTATTAATTGGCTGTTGCACAGAAATTAAAAAATCTAAATATAAAATTTTCTAGTGTCTTATTTAATGTTTTAATTAGTTAACATTATATCCACAGCTGCTTTCAACACCATTTTTATGACTGAACGCAATCATTATTCTCACACATCACTTATATATTTAAAAAACAATATAATTTAAACATAATTTTACCTTTTACCGTTAGGTATGATTCTAGCATTAACTCAAAGATCTCGTTTATTATAATGGAGAGCTGCCTACCTTTTTAAATAATTTGCCATTTAAACTGCCAAAAAACTAATATTAACAGTAACACACTTCCATTTAGTTTCATGAAGTTTCCAGTGATGTAGATTCAAATGATTTTTAGAAACTCAATTATGTGATTAAAGGGGGTCTGTAGTTTATTTAGAAAGTTTTAAATTGTGGCCTTTAAATAATTTAATGTATATAACTGTAAAAACTACTATTCTTAACTTAATTAAATTGTTTATTATATTATTAAATGATGAATTAATTCAGCAATGTAATTAGGAAAAAAAAAAGAGTACTTTCACATTTGTTAACAATTGCCGTGTAATGTTTAATTCTTAGGTTTGTTTGGACACAATATTCACAGCACATCTTTTTAATGAGTAATACGCAGATTCGGAAGGAAGGTCATTTTGGCGTGTAAAAGTAATATATAATAACTTGATTGAAAACATTTTCATACACCGAATGAATTTTTATAAGATTTAAATAATAAATTTTAATTTTTTAAATGACTTGAGAATACACGTTCACAAATAGACACGAGACATGATTCAAATTTTCTTTTTCAAATGTATGGTGTGCTCCATTTAGTTCATACAATAGCAGATTGTATATTTTATTTAAATTTGCTGATATTATTGACGATAACTTATTTAATAAAAGAAAAAAATCAGTGAAATGGCAGCGATAGAAATGAAGAGTTAAATAGAATTCAGTTAATTCAATGCATTTCAAGAAGCTGATACATACAGTAAAAAGTAAATTAAAACAGTGCACATTGAAATATTACGTAATTAGTATAAAATGCCACAAAACGCAAAGCTGTTAAACTTTTATTAATTCATATAAAACATCTATTTCTTTATTTAGTCTTTATTCTATTTTTGAAAATCTTATAAGATATGGTAGGTCACTTGATCAATATTCTCGTGTAAGAGCTTTCAGGCTAAATATGACGACTCGATTCATTCTATAGTTACTTCGGCTATTAAAAGCTGCGGTTATTACAGTGCAACAACTCATTGCTAATTTTTTTCATTATTTAAATATAGAAGTGACCTTAACAAAGATTCTATTTAACTTCAGCCCTAAAACTTGTTGCTGCTTTTCTATTACGAACTCTGTTTGGAGCCTACAAATTTGATAGCGCAACTATTGCAGTAGCTTGTATGATATTTCCGGTCTTTGTAGATATCGTTGTATAGTGCTGCCTCTTAAATCAATACCGATCGACTAGATGGACCGATTGCATTAATGGAGTCTAAGTCGATTGATATTATATATAGTATATAGCAATCTGTTACTGTATCTGAATCTTTATTACTGAATTCTTACCTTAACTACAACTTTTTTCTAAATATCCTGTTCAGTATTTATTTTGTAATAAAATTACCAAAAAATGTAGTAAAATATTGAAATATATTTCCAGCACATTCAGACAAACAAAACCTGTCTACTTAGATATATCGGACTATGTAGCATATGCACCTAGCAACTGTTTTCAATGTTTTACTCGTAGGTCTAATATGACCAGGCGATTTCGAGAAAATAGCGTTCGGAATTGTAAATAGCATTTACTGTGCCATTATACAATCGTAAATTAGATTGCAATGTGAGTCAAGTTTTTTTGCGTTGATTTAAATATTTCTATTATATCGCCAGAATAACAGGGTGTTGAAAATAATTTCTTATCAAACCTAAACAAAATTAAATCTTGATGAATAATTATCTTTCAAGTGCGTGTGATTCATTTATAAATCATTGTATTATATTGACATCCCCTTATTTGCATTGTGATAACAGTTTATTAAATTTCATAGTTGTTATATTAATATTGCAATGTTATCTCATCCTATAATTAAATGGTGAAGAATTCCCAATGTTAATAAAGATAGTACGGAGTGATTTAGTTAGTGAAGTGCGTGCCGTGCCCGATTTATTTTCCTATCAACATGATAAAGCTCCCTCTAACTACGGGGGTACGGTATTATGGTAGCAATAAACATTTGAAACCTATATTCATAGTTTTAAATAACCTTAGGTATATTCCGAAAAGGTAACAAAGAAATTAAATTGAAAGTAAAATTTTACTGTTAAGGGCTGTCACTGGATGTTATATGTTGTGAAACGTGATGAATAATAAAAAAGTTAACGTATGTATCGACTGTTTACAAGCAATATTCAACTATTCTAGAATTTTCCCATATAGATATGGAATATATCCCATCCTCCTCCCTCTATCCTCCCATATATCCCATACAGATCGTAAAAATGATTAACAAACTCCAAAATCAAATCAAAATAATTGATTTCAATTTAAGATCGCTGATTGAATGTCAAAAATCTACTACCATCTACAATACAAAACGCTGGCTAGAAAAGAAACGGCGAAAAAAACTTCCACCGAATTGTTATTCTAACCTTATTTTATGTTTCTTTTTTCTGTACACCTTTCATTACAAAAATAAATTTAAGTTCAACTTCGAAGTTATAGTTAAAGATCAAACGTTTTTCAATAGTAAAAATATACTTATAAACTATAAACATATTAATAGATGTATTTTGACCGTTAAGTCCTCTTTTAATAATTCTCTTATTACATTTTTCATCTACATCAATAAAAGGCTACATAATAAGTCAATATATGTGTATTGTATACACATAGATATATTTTTAGGTTTAATACGAGTACATAAAATACAAAAGACTTCACTCAATCACGCTAATTCGCGTAAATTGCGAATGCCATTTTTTTCCGTCCATAACACGAAACGGTCATAAACATCGTATTTAAATACGGTCACTTAATAAGTTCAAAATACTCTTTCTCCAAGGCCCATTGCTTTTGTCGTAAGTTTTTATTTAAATAGCAATTAAGTACAAGAATGGGCTGTAAACGTTTATATTGCGTTGTTGCGTACGTTTTAAGACTTTGCTGTAGCAAAATCTCAAGTGACATCGTTTAAGATTGAAGAATTTAAATATATCATTAGTGTATTTGTTGTTTGTGTAATTTTCTTACTGTAAAATTTGAAACAAAGAGTATGTGATAAGGCATTCCACAAAACAAATATATTATATCATATTTTAAATCTATTTTGGCTGGCCTAAATGAAACGTGAAATATCAATACCGGTTTTATGAATATAACATTCCTTTTTATACAAAGTATGTCAACTTGCTACTAATCTATGAAAAATGTCACAATAGCTGATGATTTTAGAAAAAATAGATATCTGATTTTGACCTCAAATCAAATGGAAACTTCTATATTTAAAATTATTATCAGTAGTGATACGAATAATGTAAGCGAATCTAAAATCAAACCATACGTACAGTCTTTTATACAATAGTCAATTATTTTTATTACAAAATATTAATATATTTCACAGAAATATAAAATACCGATTCATTGAGCACGTATTGGTGAATAATGTATCAAAACGAAATAGCATCCTTTAGGCTATTTGCTTTGCATAGTGGGTATATTAAATTCATAGTCCATGTTGAATATCGCTTGCTCAGGAGGGTCTTAATCGAGTTACTCCTATTATAGCAATCCTTTTTTATTCGATATAATCACTTTATTCTCTTTGTGACAATTATGTTTTAAATAATAAGTCTTTAAGATCGCGAACAACACGTGAAAACTAATTTATACGCGATATTTCAAAAACATCTTGTACATTTGTTGAATGAGTGAAAGATTATATTTGTTTAATTTGAAATTTATATAACTTACGTGATATCTAATATATTATTTTACAGTATACGAGGCATGCCTTTTAAGTGTTGTTGTTTGAAGAAAAAAATACAACTAGAATCTTTATAGTACTTTTTATTGCTTTTTAAAGTATTCACCACGTAGCTTAATACACTTTTCCATTCGCTCAAGCCAGTTATTATAACATTTATTCCACTCTAAAGTGGGGGTGTTCAAAATGGCTGACTTGAAAGCGTCGACTTCTTCTTCAACGGACTGAAACCTTTGACCACGAAGACTTTTCTTAATTTTAGGAAATGTAAAGAAATCGTTAGGGCTTAGGTCAGGACTGTATGGAGGATGGTCAAGAATTTCTACTTTTCCCTGCTTCAAATACTCAATCGTTTGACGAGCGCTGTGTGAGCTTGCGTTGTCGTGGTACAGATTGATGCGTCGCTTTGAGTTAGATTTTCGAAGTTCGGTGATGATTTGTGTCAAATGCAAAAGTAGGATATCAATAATATATTTATAAATCAGTTGTTAGTATTTTAAAATAGTCACACTGTTATCATTTTAATTATTGATAACGACGCTCTATCCACAGTCGCCACTCAGCTCTTACAAATATATGAATACAATGAATTTATTTCTACCACACATGTTTAATCTCAAAATATTTGATACAGGTGTAAGTAAGTCAAGGGCTAATTTCAAAAATTGTTAAAGAGGGCCAAGCAGCAGAAGAAGCTGGTACCAAAATTCGCACACCAGGCAAGCAGAGAATACGAAAAAGTGGATTTGTTCATGTAGATGATTTTGATATGGGAGTTATCAGACGAAAAGTCCATGAATTTTATTCTGCCAAAAAGGAGATTCCTACCATAAAAAACCTTCTAGAAATATTAAAGACAGAAATAAATTACACAGGACTGCGAGAAACTCCTCGAATGCTACTTTACAAGGTGGATTCCGTTTTAAAAAAAACTAAGTCCAATCGTAAAGTTCTGATTGAGCGTAATGAAGTATCGGCTTGGAGAGCAAGGTGCTTGCGTGAAGTGGATAAAAATAATAAATCACCCAACTCCTGGCCTCTGATTTATTTAGATGAAACTTATTCACTACTCTTCACATACATCTGGCAAATGTTGGCAAGGAGAGGGCGTAGAAGGAGTATTAGAGCCTGTATCAAAAGGTCAAAGATATATTTTGTTCATGCGGGAGGGGATGCAGGATTTGTTAAAAATGCACTCACAGTATTTAAATCAAATACAAAAAGCGGTGACTATCACGATGATATGAATAATGCCAATTTTAAAAAATGGGTGATTGAAAAACTTGTACCTAATTTAATAGAGCCATCAATTATTGTAATGGATAGCATTATCCATTCCTTATCACCGTATTTGCGTGAATAAAGTCCCAAATTCAAACGCTTTAAAAAAGATATGCAGTTATGGCTTAGGCAAAATAAAATCGAGTATGGAGAAGATTTAACTAAACCCCAGCTGTTAGAAATAACTAATAGAAACAAACCTGAGCCCATATACGAGATTAAAAGGATTTTGGCAGAAAATGGTCACAGGTGCTTGTATTTACCCCTCTATCACTATGACCTTAATCCAGTTGAATGAATATGGAGCACAATGAAAAGAAACATGGCCAGCGTAAATATTGATCACAAAAATGATAAGATCTCTCGCCTGGTAATAGAAGCATTTGAAGGTATTTCAGTTCATGAGTGGAAACAGCATTGTAAACATGATCGTAGGCTAAAAGGAGAGTATTTAAAACAGGCTCGTATTTAGATGAACCTTTTGTAATAAATGTGACAAGTGACAGTGAAACTGAGAGTGATTCTCGAAGTGGAAGGAGTATGGCCTCTCAACCAGGATGATGTTGCACATTCTTCAAAAACTGTGTTTGACCATAATTATTGCAAACGTGGTTTTCAATAAATCCTGAAAACATTTTTTGTGTTTCTTTTACTTACATCTCCTAACTAGGCCTACCACTAATATCTAGATGGGTCTTTTAACAAGAAGGTTTCAATCTAAACAATTGAAACACTTAACCTCCTTGTTAAAAAATAAAAATGTGTCGACTTTCCCGACTTTTGTGCACATTGGAATTAATTAGCAACACTGAAACGACGATGGCAACTCCCATCAGTTCACAGATAAGTTAGTATTACTATACGATATTTTTCAAATCTCGCTTTGTTATTGGTGTGAAAAAGCAGACGGTTCACGTCTTAAGTAAGCAGTTAACATCGCCTATTTGCAATGCTAGGGGCACCGCTAACACGCTGCCGTATGGGAACTGGAACTTCGATCACTTGTCAATAAAACATGGCAACACAACATATGATTATTATGGCGACGTGTTTGGAGACCAGAGGTGGTTGCCATCCAGAGGGGCTCTGGACTTATTATACTAACTACCAAAATTCTCTCTTTCGAGTTAATTATGCATTGTTTAGTATTATTAAAGTATCAAAATAAATTTATGCGTCAAGCCTTTGACGCTGTTTAAGAGACTACACAATTCAGCAGATGAAGTGCAGTTGAGTTTCGATTTTCATGTAATTAATTTATTATATTCCTGAAACATCTGACTTTAAATTTTATCAATAATAGCGTTTATTCGTAACAGACATATTTTTAGTTTTATCTCGTTCTGTATAATGATTTACATGTGCACATGAATAAACAGACGTATTTATTATGTACTATCTGCTGATTCGTAATCGACCAAGTTTATAATATGTCCGGCAATTATTCGTCAAGTGGCAAACAGTGTCTTTTTATTTCATTATGAGGAACCTGGATTGTTTTGGAACCTTTTTAAATTTAAAAAGCTTAATCAAAAGTTTATGTCACCTACTTTATAATGTTTGGTATCCTAAAGTTTAGTCAAGGAAAAAAATATGTCCATGTATCCAACGGTCGAGCAGCGGACATATCTCAAAGGACGTGCCTCTTTGAGTACGCTGCTTGGAGCCCTATTGGAGTCGCTGAGCCAAAATCAATCAATCGCTACGAGTATCGGTCGAGTACGTTGTTGAGAAAATTATTTTGCAGTAACAAAACTTACAGTATCGAAAATATCCTTCAATACTTATATAAGTATTGAATATATCCTTGGAGCACGGATGCTGTTGGTACCCATTTCACGTTGCTTGGAAAGAGGAAACGATAGACCGCCAACGACGAGCCAAAAAACAATATGATCCAACAATTCTTTAAGTGTTTCTCTCATGGGTTTTGGAGTAGTGAGTTCTTCGCAACTAACGGACTAGACATGTCAACTCGGCTATCATCTTAGCGATGGTCGCGAGCTAAATCGTAAGGGATACCGTCGCGTAGAGAACATGGCTATTTCTCAGAAGGAGGCGCCGGAGAGGGAGCGGAAGTGCGCTAAGCTTATCCTTATGCTTACTCATCGCCAAAATTATTTTATTGACCTCGTGACCCTATAGTGTACGGTCAAAAGCGTGTACCCTTGAAAAAAGGCAGACCGTATACACACGATCTAGGCCGTGACGGTGTTTCACACGCAGAGCTCACGTTGCTTCTAAATTGACAAATCGAACTGGAGACATTTAATGAATTATTGAGAATTAAACTAGTCTAGCAGCCATATAAGTTAAATTATATGCAAAATAAAATATTAATTTTTAACACGTTAAAGATATACAGAGTTTTCAATCTGTCAATTCACTTGAATATTGGCCTCATGGAGTGATTTTATATTCAGGTAAATACTGGTGGTAAATAATGTTAGAGTATTCAGCGAGGAGTGCGTACAAATGTTATATTTAGTTTTCAATAGATGTATAGTAAGGTAAAAATCGTTTCCCTTTTGAGGTTTCCATGTCAGACGGTAGTTTTTCAGTTACATTCTTCTATCTTCTTTTTAAAGCTGCTAAAGAGAAGGAGATGTTTCACTGATTTAAACTGACGCAAAGAATACAAATATATAACACTATTGATAGAATTAGAAAGTCACCAGTTCGAATATTGTATAATAGTTCGAATATCGATAATAATAATATCCGTGCAGGGGCGGAGAAAGAATACTGACCTTAGCGGCTGGGGTCGGCCTGGCGTAAAAGGAGACATAACAACTCATCCTAGCTACGTGGTAGGCCCCCATCCCGTCTGGATTGCCACCACCTTTGGTCTTAAGTATGCCGCCATCATAACTTAGTGTTGTGTTCCGGCATTAGTGAACACCCACAGATAACGGTAACTGCTAAATTCTAAACGGGCCGTCTGCCTGTTTGCTGTCCTACAGTAATAAAAAGAATATTAACCTATTTGACTGGGTTCACGTTTTCCACGTGCTAACATTTTTTATAGATACAGTACGCGTATTGAGACCAAGAAAATTAATCAATAGAAAAATACTTGTAACTTGTCAGTATATTTATTAAAAAAAACTAATTATACCCACAAAAATATCGTAAACAATTACAAATATTGTTATAATTTTCTGAATAATGATATCATTACTAACAATTTTTGTTTCATTTTTAATATATTTATATTGCATGTCTCGTCATTATAAACTTTTTAAAATATATTAAGATATCCAAAATTAAAAAATAAAGAGTAATGGATGATTTATCTACATCTACACTCTAAAACAAAGGGTTTTTTGTTTGATACAAAGTAAAATTGTATCATACTTATCGCATTCACGGTCATTGAAGTAAAATATACATTATATTACAAACAAGTTTTCATTGATCTTGATTATCAGTTCAATGAATTATACATAGTGCTGATGGATAAAACTATGTATATAGGATCTATAGTAGTATTTGCTTCAGTACATCACTAACCAGCATTTATGAGAAATGTTGTATAAACTTCATCATAACTTTGAACCTACTTACATTTTATAAGAAGTTATTAATTATACATGGTTATTGGTAACACTTTCAAAATGTTGTATAATTACTAATATCATAAAAAAGTCGATTAAATAAAAAAAAAATATAGTTTTTCAATTCTTTAAACTCAAATAAACAACTATCGCATCTCAAATGATATGTACCTAGTCCAGGCGTAGCGGAGTAATGAGCAAGCGTAGTAATCACAGCGTAGTTAATTGACAAATATGTTCGATTACTACCCACATTAATATTATAAATGTGAAAGTAACTCTGTCTGTTACGTTTTCAAGCCTAAACCGTTGAACCAATTTTGATGAATTTCGGTAGAGATATATTAGACCTTGGAGAACATAGGTTACTTTTTGACGCAAAAATGCTGTTTTTTTGCAGAACAACGATTGCCGGGTAAACTAGTTAGATATATACTAAAGATATATGGTACCCGGTAGCTCAGTGGTATTAAACTGGGAAACTAATCTAGAGGTCTCGTATTCAAATCCCATGGTGGCATGCAATGTTGTTGTATTTACGGTGAAGGAAATTATCGCGAGGAAACCTTAATAACGAGATCACTGGCATGTGTAACCCATCAATCCGTCTTGGACAAGCGTGGCGGTTATACTGCCCATTCCCTCTAGAGAAAGGCCCGAGTCCAGAGGATTTTAATAAAACTACAGTAAAATAGATTATATATCAAAGTAACACATAGGTAATAATTTATAGTAAGTAGGAAATAATTCTGCCATCTGCGAGCTATTCTGGCGTGCGCGGCAAAAACCGTTACAGTAACATGTATATAATGTGTAATAAAAATGTTTATGTTAAATAGTCCTACAAAAAAGCCCGCAACAGCATATCCTATCTATTTTTTATGTGTAATCCATTATCGCCAAAGTAGTGAACCATAAATAAAATAATAAAAATTGATAATTTATTTCTAATGCACATTTGGTAGTTACAATTCTTCTAACTATATCTACTACAAATCTAAAACTAGAAAACTTATTCCATCCAAAATTGATGAAGTCACGAATTTTCGTTTTGATGTTAATTTGTGCTTCACTTAATTTTATGTAGTTTAGCCCTATTAATTCGCTTTGTTCGACTAAAGTTTTGACCATATTTTACACAAATACATGTAAGTGATACGAAGTTCACCGGGTCATCTATTATAAATATGAATGTAACTCTGTATGTTGCGTTTTCATTTTGATAAATTTCGGTAATAGAGATTGGACCTTGGAGAAGAACATATTTTTTTTTTCAATTTATATGGCCAACAAAGTTTTCCGGGTCAACTAGAACTAGTTATATTAGGTTAATAAATAAAACCGTAATAAGACATGTCCTATTGTATGGATCGGAATGCTGGGACACAAAGCGGAAGGATGAAAAGGAATTGCATGCAACAGAGATGCAGATGTTGAGTTGGATGAGTGGAGTTACAAAAATGATAAAATTAGAAATGAGTTTGTTAGGGGAAGTTTGAAAGTAGGGCCAGAGATTGAGAAGTTGAAGAATATAATGCGAATAGAAGAGCGTCATGTAACAAGGAGGATGCTAGAAATGGGACGGGTAGACTTAAGAGGAAACCAGAGAAAATATGGATGGATTGTGTAAAAGATAATATGGCAAAAAAGATGTAAATGTTCAGATGATTTATAGAGGAGAGTGGAAGGAAAAAAATGTTGTGCTGACCCCACAGCGTTTGGAATAAGGCCAGGAGAAGAATCCCTTTAAAAAAAATTGTGCTACTAATCTTGTAATTAAAACAGTCCTAACAGATTGTTATTATGTTCCACATAATCGTGTTATTCTTTTCTCTCCGGGAACACGATAAAGGCTTCGCCAAGTCCAAACGTAATCAACGGGATAAATAATAAGGATCAAAAACAAAAACGCATTAAACCCAGTTCAATCCAACAATGAGCCATGAACAACCTCCTCATTTTTGCTCTCAACATCCAAGCTCGCCATCGCCTCGCGCTGACCCCTTTTCATATTTTTATTTCGCCTCTTAATTTTACTTAAGGTACCACTTACCAGTTTAATAAAGCGTACATAATAAAAACCTGTGATTAAGTAAATGTTCGTCTTGTGCGCCATTGTTCTTATTAATGAGGCAATGTTTCGTTATGCAAATGCGTGCTTCATACGTTTGTTAGAATCATGATATCGTTTTCAAGTTTTACTAATTAGTAGACAGTTTCTTTATAAAAAGGAGAAAGTTTTACATTGTTTAAACATATTTGTGTAAATGTTGCGTATTACACTGTAAAAACGTTTACCTTGTAAAATGTGCTTGTACTTGTTCTGTTCTTGTATAATTTAATTATGTTATTGGTTGGTATTATTTCAACCAAAATCGAATAAATATATTTATATTTTGCAAGCTAACTGTTAATAGAGTGAGTTAGTGAAAATGAGCTAATACGATTTTTTTATTGGTGAGGAACAACACACATGCTAACGGCCCACTTAATAATAAACTGCTACCGTTGTCTATAGAAGCCCGCGACGCCAGGGGCACGTCGAACACGCTGCTGTCCCATAGGAATAAAGGAACCTGGGTCAGTAATGTCGAACACAACACAAGGTTATTATGGCGGCATACTTATAGACCAAGAGTGCTTGCCATCCAGACGGGCTTTGGCTTTGACCCTAATACGCAAAATATAATAATGTATAATATTTTTGTTACATCTTGTATCCGTGCAGGGGCGGAGAAAGAATACTAACCTCTGCGTTAGCCGTTACGCCAAGGAGGTCGTCGAAAAAACTTTAATGGCGGCTTTAATACACAGAAAGATTAATTAATACTTTTCATTAATTAGTTCAATAATAACATGAAATTCCTATAGATGTTTATTATCCGTGAGGGGGCGGAGAAAGAATACTAACCTCTACGACCGGGGTCCGCCTGTCGTAAAAGGCGACAAAACAACCCACTCTAGCTACGTGGTAGGGCCTCAAGCCCGTCTGGATGGCGACCACCTTTGGTCTTAAGTATGCCGCCATAATAACCTTGTGTTGTGTTCCGGCATTAGTGATCCAAGTTCCTGTACCCTTATGGGACAGTAGCGTATTTGCGATGCCACTGACGTTACAAACACCCTTAGGCGACGGTAATTGCTAAATTCTAAGCGATACGTCAGCCTGTCCGCTATCCCACAGCAATAAAAAAAAAACATTACTTAAGATTTTCAATTAAACAAAATAAATACGAGATAAAATATTAATTTCGCAGAGAATATAATCGACCAAGAAGAGGCAATCAATTTTGACGTGTAAAAAATGACTTCTACTGTTTACCATTTTTAAAATGCTAAAAGTCAATGAATCAAGGTGTCTTTTTACTACCAAATAACAGGTATTATAAACACAAGTAGTTTTAGACAAATGGAGAAACTCAAGACATGTCTATGAAATGAGGCATTAAATTAATAGCGCGATACGTATTGAACTTTCATTATTGTAAACTGGCTATGGTTGACATTTAGTAATCTCGGTGGTTACGCAAATAAACGTAAATAACTTGAATTAGAAACTTACGGTAAAAGGTGCTGTGCGGAAGCGCGTCAGCACCGCGTCGCATATAACCTTTTGTTTCGCGAAGAACAAAGGTATTTGTCCCCCGAGACATAATACCGTGCTTGTAATCAAGATCAGGAATCTTTTTGTGAGATAGCTTACCATAAATCCGACACCCTACCGCATCGGCCTGGAAACGCTCACGGTTGCGCGGCCGGCCGCCGAGCAGCCAGCCACCCGACGCGCCCTCATCAGATAGGTGAATGAGACACTCGCTTCTCGGAAACTTTAATTAATTTCTTCGAAATGAAGGGAGTGTGCGCGGTTAGTCGATTCTGTTTTCTTGTTATGGAAGCGGTTAAATTTATTGTTATAATGTTTCCGACATTAATTCGTAATAGCAAATAGATTCTGTAGGATTGTATCACGTACTATGCTTTCGGAAGAGTTCTAATTAAGTAAATATCATCAGAGATAGAAAGAGGATAATAATGATTCGCGAATGGTTATCATTTCTAAAAACGTAGTTAAAGTTAAAAAGTCCAACACATGTTCATATTTATTCATCATTTGTTCATTAAATAGTAATTACTAAAAGAAAAACGATATTTTATAATGAAAATTATTATTATGAACATTTATTGAAGTACATAAAAATAGTAAGAGAAAAACCATTTGTACAAGGATTTTTTTTCGTATAGTTTATAATCACTATTTTAGTACTTAATAAACAAAGCTCTCAAAGCTTATAATATTTTTGTTGCAAAAAATTTTGAATTTGCCATTGGCTACAAGGCATGTACATAAATCGTAGGCGGCATTCGGTTGTTCTCAGAGAGCTTTATTTGTTTTAAGCTCGCAAGTTTCAATCGACTTAAATGACTATCGAATACGTCAGAATAAATTATTTCGCACCACGACACTGAGACCAGTCGCAATTCCGGTTTGGCTTCATAATGTTTTAAAGTATGCATCACATGTGTATTTTGTAATTTAAACTTAATTAGTGTTTGAAATATCGTAAAACCCGTGTATTTATTCTTTGAATAAAATTTTAATCAGAGAATTAACAATATATTATATTTTTATGTCTTAAACAGATTCAGTGCATCGCGACGACAGGCTTGAATTTTAATAATAACATCATGTTCTACAAAGATATATTTATTACCACACAAAATATACGCGGTGACAAAATAAACACAACGAACAAACGGCTTGTGTAACGTTTTTGAGCCACAGATCTTTCATTAAATGCCCTAATCAGAGGCACCGAGCGCGTGAAAGTTTATTGCCGTCGTTGTGAACTCAAAATACAGTTGTATGACAATCAGCGAGTGTGTTAGCTCACACACTGTCGTTACGTGCGACGTTCGAGATGCTCGTGTCTCTTCACACGTCGACACTTTTGTCGATATATATATTCATAAAATATTAAGTTTACTTTTGTGCAATAATATTCCAAACATGTACTGATTAAACGCGAGTAATATTTTTTCAACAGAATTGCTAGTAAATGTATTGCACTTGTCTGGAAAATCAGAAGATTTTTTTTTATTGCTGTAGGATAGCAGACAGGCTGACGACCCACTTAGAATTAGCAGTTACCGTCGCCTATGGATATTTGCAACGCCAGTGGCATCGCGAACATGCTGCTGTCCCATAAGGGTATAGGAACTTGGGTCACTAATGCCGGAAAACAACACAAAGTCAGTATGGCTGCATACTTAAGACTAAAGGTGGTCGCCATCCAGACGGGCTACCATGTAGAAAAAAACAATTTTAGTATAGTTATATTGTAATATAAAATATAATAAATATTATAAAATATAAATAAATTATATTTTAAATAAATATAGAACTAACAGACAAGATTGTATATTCATTGTGGTGCAGGTAGTTTTTTATGCCTCAAAATATATCATATGAAACCTTTTTTCTCGATGTGAAAATGCTTCCCTTATACTTTAGAAAATGCGCAGGGAATACTTTGGGACTCATTATGCAACGCGGAGTGCTACTCGAGCTCATGGCCGCAAGTCACTGATAAATCTTAAAACAAGCACTTTTTCCTTTAAACCCTTAAACGCCGAAGCCGTAAGACGTATTCCCGACTGACATCAACCTAATAATTTTCAAGGATATGTTCATGAACCTACAAGATCGTGTGTAGTTTAGTTTTTTACATTAATGTACATATGAAATAGTACATTAAAAAAATATGAAAGCAAATATTATATGAAAGGTAAACGAAATTCCAATGTGATCGCGTTTTCTAGCTTGTGTTTTTTCTTGTTATATACATTTTCTAGATAAAGATCTAAACGTGTTGAAACAAAAGGCATATTGAGCCTTATTATTATTATTTACATTATTGGTAATAATTTAGTTCTAAAGGATTTTTAACTGATTCCAAATCTGAAACTTTTGTTTTTATAAATAACTAGCAGCCCGTCCCAGCTTCGCACGGGTATTTAACAAATAATTAAAAATTAAACCCTTCTATTTTTCTCGGTCTCGGGGAAAAACCTCTCTTGACGGATTCCCCCGGCCCGGGGGGACCGAGGGATATAAGGGACTCCGGAAAAGATGTTCGACCATCCGACTACCTACTAAAAAACCCCGCTGTTCTCCTATCGCCTACGCCCGGGCCCACGGATATATGGCCGGCCGATCTCGTGGCCCGGGCCGGTGCCGGCCCACGCTTTGTCTTCAAGCGGGCCACTTCTAAAGTGCTGGCGCCAGGGGGTCAGAGTTTCGTTCCCCCGGCGCTCTCTTGTAACAAATCTAGGAGTTGAGGGGGGCTGCGGAACAGCACGCGGCCTTCTCCCTCGCGGCAATAGTGCGGGCGGCGGATCCTCCACCGAGGGGCCGCCCGCGGCCGCTTTCTACGGCGGCCGGAAATCGTTGCCCGCCCTCCGGCGCCTACGACGCGGCCTACGTTGGCGGGAGGGGAGTGCAGTGGCGGACTCCCGCTCCCGTTCCGTCGCCTCCCTTGCAGACACTACTGCCTCGCAAAAGGAGGCGACGGCCGTCCATCCAGGATCGCCCCTGACCATGGACAGAACCAGGGCCGGGAGCGACAGGTCCGCGGCCAATTCCGGACGGGACTCGCATCCCCGTCGCGTGCTAGTCAGGCGTGGGTACGACTACCAGACAACACTCCAGAAAAAGCAGAGTCGCCTGACGTCGTAGCCGGCCCAGCAAGACCAACCGACAGCGAGGATGCAATTCCCGCCCCGGGAACACTCTCTGTGCAGGCGCAGTCGAAATAGGCATGGTTTTGACTACCAAATCAGGTCCCAGGGTAGAACCCGGGACCCCAATCAGTATTCGCAACCATCCCATCGGGGACCACGCCATGAACAGAGAGCTAAGTTGGAAAGGATGTAAGAGATAGACGGAAAGAAAGGTAGGACTCTGTTGCCTCGAACGGAGAGGGGAGTGAAGCGACGGATGCTCGGGCACCTCGGGTACGCACACCCATGCACTCCTCGGACAGAGGAGCGCCCCTAAGGGCAAACCCTTCTATTTGCGTCAGGTTACTAAAAAAATAAAATTATAAAGAAAGTTTGAATATTATTATTTCTATGAGCTTTTATTTTAATGATTTTTTTTGCTATTACTTTTTATTTATTTTTCGTTATTTTTTAATAAGTATTCTAATTTTTGTAAAAACCCCAGTGACGCACGCCTACATTGCATAAGGTGCTGCCTAGCTAGCCGAACAGGGTGAGCGGCTACCACGCAACATTTTTCTAATACTTACATTTTTAAACTCGTGATATCTTTCGAATGGAATATCCGAATTGAATAATTCAAAAAGTTATATAAAGGTATTGAAACAGTTTTGAATATGAAGTAATTTATTTTGATAAGGATTAATACCAAGATCCAAATAAAGAGTCTTTTCTAGGGGCGGCATTTCAATTAAATTTTTAAAATAAAAGAACACTTATTGTGGCATAACTATAATAGTTAGACATATGCTGTCGCGACACTTTTTGTAAATAATGATGTGTTCTACAAAGTCGTAGTACATTATTTTATTCTATCATCAATAGTTTTCGCAACGCACGCGATTTAAATAATATTTTAGGTAATTTTTTTACACTTTGGGTTACATTATTGGAGTTTTAGTAAGGATCCCTAATTTTTTTGAAAATATAATATAGCCTATGTCACCCGGGGATAGTGTAGCTTCCCAACAATGAAAGAATTTTTTAAATCGGGTCAGTAGTTTGGGAGCCTATTCAAAGCAAACAAACAAACAAACAAACAATCAAATCTTTCCTCTTTATAATAGTAGTATAGATAATCCTATTTTCAGTTTGTGGTTTTTTACTTACTTTTCTAAAACTAAAACTAGCTTCTAGTAGTTTTAATTTCATTATACCCATAAAAATGTCCATTTTAACACGGCTCTTTGTTTGCATTGCCTAAAATACCGATTCTCATTCAATGATAAAAATCCAATGACCGTAAGGTATTCGTTTTTTTATTGCAAAAGACTATATTATACATAACTTACTATTTTTAAATACTTTACAAATTACGACAGTAAAATTATAAATGTTTGCTTGATTACAATATACTTTCACGTATTTTGACAAAGAGTTAGTAGAAAGTTAATTTTACTTTAAAATATCTATATTAATTAGGCCTTGTGTTTTTATAGGCAAAATTGTATGTTGATAACACTGTTTATATTTAGCTGTCGAAATGCGTTCCCTTTAGTAGAGTTAATGCTAAATGCTCACGTTATGACTCTTTCATAGAACTTTTTCACAAAATTAGAGCCTATCACGTTCCATCATAGGGCTGAGTTTTCACTAAAGGGAATGAGAGTGCTGTTCAACGTAGAAACTTGTGCTACATCTATACTCTATACAAATAAATAAAATTGGAGGGTTTGTTTGTAATATTAAAATAACCGCTTTTTACTAAGTTCATTCGGACGTATACACGGTACATATACCAAAACAACATTTTTTACAATTTTTGTCTGTCTGTCTGTCTGTTTGTTCCGGCTAATCTCTGAAACGGCTGCACCGATTTTGACGGGACTTTCACTGGCAGATAGCTGATGTATCAAGGAGTAACATAGGCTATTTTATTTTAGAAAAATAAAATAGTTTTTGTTAAAAATGATAAGTTTCGGAAATTGTGTCGCCAATTTAAGATGACCTCAGATTTATATCATCAATCATATGAAATAGGGTTCAGCTTAGGCTGGTCTTAGTAGGTTGAATTTCCAATTTAAGTTGATCTCATATATCCAAAAAAATGCTGCCCAAAGTCACTATTCCACGCGGACGGAGTCGCGAGCACAGCTAGTACACCAATAAACTTAGTATGCAAGTTTTGATAATACTTTCCTTCGCCATAAGCACACTCTAAACATCGCCACGTGGCAATAATAGGCTATTAGGAAATACACAACATAATTCAAGCTCTAAAATACAAGCTGCAAATGGAAACTGGATGAACTGCATGTGAAGAAACATATTTGTAAATACTAGTGTTTACTAACAGTTTGTTAATTCTCAAAACAATATTTCCTGTAATTAAAACGGAACATATACGATAGAATAGGATATTACTTATTCATTTCATGAAACATATTTCACTAAAGTTATATATAAAATCGAATGAACGATGGTAGGCAGAATATATATTTTGTCACACAGTCAACTTGCATACAATGATCGACATTGGCAAAGTATATGTCTAAAGCCACTTATACAATTACCGTCGTGCCAGCGACAATTTGGTCCATTGAGTTATTTTAGTAACACATTTGTCGTTTAGTGGGTAACAATAGGAATAATAAAGGCCATGCATGAAGTGTACGGGATGTTTTGAATCGCCGCCGCTTAATGGCGACTGTATTAACCGATAATTCAAATTTCGATACTTCCCTCCTGGTTCTAAACACAACCTGACACAACAATTTAACGGAATATGTATACATATGTATTGTTGAACGTTCACATAGATCCTCTTAATCTGTGTAATGGAATATTTGGAATATGGTTATTCGACAGTTCTTAAATATGGTATTTTCTAACTGCTAAGTAGTTAATCCCTTCAATTAATGAAAATAATAATTTATCATTTGGTGATTAGCACAGAACAAAATGCAATAAGATACGAATGCTGAGATGGATGTATGGCGTTACAAAGATGGATAAAATTAAAAATTAATATACACGGAGAACCTTGAAAGAAACACTAGTGTTTGTGAAGATAAAACGTGGCAAATCAACGTGATATATATATTTGAAGAGAAGAATATCATGTGAAACCAAAAAAGCTAGAAAGAGTCAAATAATATAGAAGAATGGTTAGACCAAAGAAAATATGATTTACGTAAAAGATCATATTATGTGAATTTAGATGATGGCTAAGAGCGAGAAGTAGAAGGTCATAGCATAATATTATTCTTTATCATTTTAACTATTTTTTCGGATTTTAGGAATGTTCTGAATATTCTGCTATAATCAGCACTTATCTAGATATTGATTTTATAGAATATTGGATTGGCAACGCACCGCTGTGAGGAAAAAAAACCACTTCAAAAACTAAAGTTATTTTTGTTGTCTTTGAGCCGGAAGCTATTTCCTTGGCCATCAGTAACATAATCCAATTATCTACAAGTCGGTACATATTATCTTTAACAGCTCTAAGTTATTTCACTATGGACGTATCTTTATAATGATATCCTACAGCGTTGCACTGCTGTGCTTGAGCTTCCTACAAGAGGAAAAGAACAGCATAGCTGCACTCCTTGTCCGATTTGGATTGGCAAGATACACATACCGATGATCTCTGTGTGCAGGTTTCCTGATGATGTTATCCTTCACCACCATGACATTTATACTATAATACGCACATTAGACGAGAAAAACTGCCAAACCAATGCTTGCTATCATAAAATTCGAACCAGGGACCACTAGATTAGTAAAATACCATTGAACTACCTGGTATCTATCGACGTATCGTTTTTATTGATGAATAACAGCAGATAGGCTGAGCCTACTTAACAGTAAGCAGTTACCGGTGCCTATAGATGTTTGCAACGATAAGGGTTATGCGAAAACGCTGCTATATTATAGGTACTTCTTATAGGTACAGGAACCAGGATCACTAATGCCAGAACACAGCACAAGGCTATTAAGTGGTTGCCATCCTGACGGGCTTCGGGCCCATCCACGTAGCTTGGGTGGTTTGTTTTGTCACTTTTTACGACAGGTTGATCCCGGCCGCAGAGGTTAATAATCTCACTCCGTTCCTGCACGGAGAAATCTTTAGATAAATTAAATCTCAGGGTTGTTTATTACGCAATGTTGAAATTGTTATATCCTAATGTACCTCCTCCTCGCGTCGATTTCCTCAGTGCTGAGGGTCGTGATCATCTCGACGGAGTACTTTGGTGCGTATTATTTGCCGCCATCTGCCCCTATCGGAAGCAGAGTGTAAAGCGTCGTGGACAGTAGTTTCCAGGGCAGTGCGAATCTGATCGGTCCATCGCATGGGGCTCCTTCCTCTTGGTCTTCTTCCCTCCACCTTCCCTGTTACCATCAGTCTCTCCAGGTTGTCCTCGTCCCTTCTGGCGATGTGGCCGAAGTATTCTAGGACCCTTCGCAAGCAAGCAGTAAGCAAGCATCCTAATGTACCAAATGTTGTTAAAAATTTAACACAATACATGTTGTATGAAAACAAAGTGATAACGATACGTTGGCCATAAAAATGTTTTTACGTTCAATCCATACATCACCCAAACAATAGTCAAATATTTCCATATATTTAAAATGTAAATTTTACATTTTATTTGAATACACCTGATACATTTTCACTTCCTTTACATATTTTTACACATCATAATATATATATACCTTTTAAATTATGTAAATATTAAGGACACAATAATTATATATTATAATAATAGGATAACTAGGATTATTCACACAGCGCTGTGTAGTACAAAATATACAGAATCGCGCTTGCGGCTGGGCAGGGGCGGAGAAAGAATACTGACCTCTGCGGCCGGGGTCGGCCTGTCGTAAAAGGCCAGGCCAGGCCAAAGGGGTTAGTACTATTAGTCCGTCCTTGACGGATTTTAAATATGCCTTTATAATACCTTGTGTTGTTCAGCATAAATGGCCAGGTTCCAATACGCAGATGAGCACGTGTTAGCGATGCTCCTGGCGTCGCAAAAATCTATAGGCGACGGTAACTACTAAGTGAGCCGTCACCCTATCTGTTGTCCTGCAGATATATATATATATATATATATATATATATATATATATATATATATATATATATATATATATATATATATATAACTTGTGCCACAGTATAATTAGATAATTATATTTTACCCTTTATAAATTGTTATTACTCTTTTAAATTGTAGGGTAGCCCTATTCTATACCTTATCTAAACCGCGTAGATAAGTAAAACACTAGTTTAAAAACGTCACTATTATAAAATCAATATGGACAAATACATCTATAAAATATATTATTTAAACTAGCTGTGCCCGCGACTCCGTCCGCGTGGAATAGTGACTTTGGGTAAATTTTTTTGGATATATCTTATGGTTTATTTTGGATTATAAACCCTATAAATCCTAAAATATAAATGAAATATGCAAACAGTCAGTATTATCGAATGCAACTGTTACGCCATGCGCCTCCGGAAAAGTCCAGCCTAAACTAAACCCTATTTCATATGATTGATGACATAAATCTTAGGTTAACTTAAACTGGAAATTCAACCTACAATGTCCAGCCTAAGCTGAACCCTATTTCATATGATTGATGATATAAATCTGAGGTCAACTTAAATTGGAATATAAATTTCCGAAACTTATCATTTTTAACAAAAAAACTATTTTTTTAATAAAAAATAGCCTAAGTTACTTCTTGATACATTAGCTATCTGCCAATGAAAGTCCCGTCAAAATCGATGCAGCCATTTCAGAGATTAGCCGGAACAAACAGACATACAGACAGACGGACAAAAATTGTAAAAAATGTTGTTTTGGTAAATGTACCGTGTATACATCCGAATGCACTTAGTAAAAAGTGGTTATTTTAATATTACAAACCGACCCTCCAACTTTATTTATTTGTATAGATAAAAAATATAACATACCTATAATAACTATTTAAGGTGACAGTTAGCAGCTTTGTGAAAACGCACGTTATTGTAAAAGTGTTTTCACTACAAACATATTTTATGTTAATTTTATACTATATGTATTTTATTAGACAAGTATCGTGTTATAAAATATTACGGACAAAACAACTGCAACATTGAATACAAAACTAATAAAAAACACTTAAAGAAAATAGAGTGATATGATTAAAATAATGGGTACCTTTAATTTTTACAGCTGATACAGCTCGGGCTTGTATATAACGAAATCCAGTCAAAGACACGAATGTGGTGAAAACTTAAATTTAAATTATCTAATTCACTTAATTTCCTATAATAACAAGGTTTTATTACACACTCTGCTGGACGAATTCAGTGCAAGGTGGTTAGATAAGTAGTCCGCGTTGTAGTCTTGGAGATTTGATTCTTCGAGTCACGACGTGTATTCCTTTTCGGTGGTCGGCAAGGAAGGTCCGCGTCGTCGGTTGCGAGTCCCGCTCTCCCGCGCGTCATGTTAACATTGACGCTTCGATAATTAACGTTTAGTTTAGATAATTAGCGTTTTAGTTGTAACCAGTAGATAAATAAAGAAATATACAATCTGTACTTAATCCTAATTTTTTCCAGCACTATCCTGTAGCATCTAACTGATTGTACTTGGTTTCTCAGTAATTTTTTTAGATTATGATAATCGCTCATAATTTGTCTCTGCTGCGTTCAGGTCCTCTTCCAGAGAGACCAAAGAGTAAATTCACCACGTTTTTATTGTGACCTCTTTACGTAAAACCTTCATTACATGTATGAAAATGTGACCTCAAGATTGGTCTCCAAGCTTTTGACTAACACGAACAAAAGTTTTGAATTAAACTGTCTTAATCGTAGTAATAAAAATAAAAGGTTAACATTTGATATCTGTTAAAAAAACTATTTTACGACGTGGATAAAACATTGAATGCATGCGTAAAATATTAAGAATAGATATAGTATAGCAAATATCAAATTAAATTTAAAGCATAAATTTACGAGTGCACTGAGGTGTGTCACCTGCTTCTCGGGTTGCTTTCGAAAGAGTTGTAATTTTATGAATCAGTTGTTTGAATGAAACAATAATACGGCGATGACCGCGGGCCAAAACATAAACCGTAATATCCGAACTGCATTTTAGATTATTTTGACCACCATAAACGATTTCAACTTCCCATAAAACACTTAATATTAAATTGATTTACTGCATTATATTATGCTGGTCAATTGTTTAGGTTTCTTTTTTTAAATTTCAATTTAGAACACAGGATTTTGCAATTTTATTTCGATATAATTTCGATGAATGTTTCAGAGGTAAATGAATTCATCTAAATTAATTCTCACGTTAATGCTTTCTGGTGGAATATAATTAACGACGTACAAGTACGTGTCTATTAACAGCTTTCGGGTTCGTATAAATAATTAAGAAGGCGGATAAAATGTGCCACCAATCAATTTACAACCTACTAGAGATCGCATTTTAGATCGATAATCGAATTATAAAATCGTTTTATAAAAGTTAGGAATCAATATTAGAATTTGACGTAATCGTGAGTATAAATAAAAAATTATTTATTGAAACCCTTTTGATTGAAACTTTTATATAAATAAATTAAAATTAAAAATTGTATTTTTGACAATGGGATTTTTTTTATTTAGACAATTCAATTAATTATTAAAAAATATTTTATATTGTTCAGCATTTGTAAAATCATTTTAAATTTTTGGATATAATCGATTAAAAAGGATCACTTTGTGGATCCACCAACCCTACAACCTTTAAAAGTCACTTGTTAATTAAATTCGTAATCTTACAACAAGAAATGAAAAGGTATCATTTACACAACCGATACATAAGATAAGAAAGCGTTTTAAAATAGCCGACGGTATTTTAGCGAACAAAAAACACGTAAAAATAATAAGATCACAGTGCATTCGCAAATTCTCAATTATTCATATTACATGTTAATCACACTTAGACAGAGTTCACCTGCCTCGTGTTTTTATAGAAACACTTTTTATTATATATACCAGTTTATATGTCGATCGAGTTGATTTTCTAATTCAATTTAAACAAGTTGTTTTGCTTGTTTCAATACATTAACATGAATTAATGCTACACTACAATTTACATACCCGCAACATTAACGATTGTTATTGAAATACAATTTTCTCTTGTACAAATTAAATACATAATTAGGCCTAGTTAACAATTAAGGACACAATTGTTCGATTTACGTGATTTAATGAACTAGAATTTTCAACACTGCATATCTTTTCTCGTTTCAACTATGATGTCTAACATTTTTAAACTGTATGAGTTGATCGGTATTTAGTAAATATAAGAGAAGTGTTGGTAGGAGAGAATTTTGGCGTGTAGTTGCAAAACCCGCTATAACAACATTTTTTGGAAACTCGTAACCTAACCTCTGTGGCCAGGGTCGGCCTGTCGTAAAAGGCGACAAAACAACCCACCCTAGCTACGTGGTAGGACCTCAAGCCCGTCTGGAAGGCGACCACCTTTGGTCTTAAGTATGCCGCCATAATAATCTTGTGTTGTTCCGGCATTAGTGACCCAAGTTCCTGTAGCCTTATGGGACAGCAGCGTGTTCGCGATGCTACTGGCGTTGCAAACACCTAAAGGCGACGGTAACTGCTAAATCCTACGCGGGCCGTCAGCCTGTCTGTCCTACAGCAATAAAAAAAAACTAATGCCGATTTAGTGGAATTTGATTCGAAACGTAAAATAAAAGGTTGAATATAATATTTAGATATTTCTTTATACAGGCATTTGTGCATTAAAAAGTCGCTAGCTACATATATAGTTTAGAGCGTTTTCTAACGATATATCGTCATTACATCGACAAACGTATTACCGGGTTTTGTAACTACACGTTTCAATTAAATAACTAAAAAGATGTAATTATTTACAGAATAAACCTTCATAAAATAGTCAAAAAGTGTATCAAAATCTCATAAAGGTGGTTTGTGGATACGAATCCGGATCGGTAGACAAATAACGTAAACTTTTGTTAAAACTTGATATATACATGAGTAAAACATAAATTTAATTACTGTTAATAATTATTAATATTTCGTTTTAAGGATTTTAAGCGCGTTTTATTCCGATTACTGTCATCCAGTTTTTTATGACAATAAAGTTCACAAATTGGTACTTTTCAGTTACGACCTTGGATGATTAATAGAATATTTACTATAGTCTTTCATTTACTAAGTGATACGAACTATATTTAAAAACATTATAATATCTTTAGCATATTTTAAAAAGATGAGGATTTCTTCCGACAGGCTAAAGATTATAACACCATTACAATAGTTAATTATTTAAATACCTCGCTTTGGCAAGTGGGATAAGACAGGCGGTTTCCTTTCAGTATTTATTCTTTCCTAATTCCACCCTAATTAAGGTAGGTGTGAATTTCTTTAAAGCATCGCACAGCCCCAGTGTGGGCCAATTTCGTGGGCCTTATCTATCGGGATATCTCGACACAGGATGCGGCCGAATAGACACCTACCACTAGTGATCCACTATGTAATTGTCCAATTAAAGTCACAATTTTATGTAAATAACCAAATGAAACAACAGGCGAAGTTTGAATTTTATTAAGCTACGTTCGGAAAGGTGTTTTGTTCAGACACGCATATTAACGTTTTGAGTTGATTGACCTTACAGTGCCAGAAATGTTCGTCGAATGCCGACACAGAAACTCGTGTTTCCTATTGAATAAACAAAGGAAAATCAATTCTCAAACGTATTTCTCTGTGTTCATATAAATTAATACAAAGTATTTACTATTAATTTTTTATTATAAACATTTCACTGTAATTAGTAATTGAATAAGAGCGATATAAAGTAATTTATGAATTGCATAACGATAACCTATGTAATACTGAAGAATAATTACTTTTATCAACAATTTCTTCTTTCATTCAACTTTGTAATGAATCATTATTTTTATTTGCCTTTTAACTGCACAAGAGTTGGATTATTCTCGAAACACAAAGACATGTCTCTTTTTACATAATAAAAAAGTAAACTAATGTTATCTTATAGTTTTTATTTACTACCGTGATCTGAGAGCATCGGTACGCAATATTGCGACCTTTATTTATTTATTTAGTTAAATATTTTACATTATTAAACAAGAACACTTCATTTCGAAGCCTAACCGAAACTTCTGCGTATATTCTGCATCGGTTTCATGGCATCCTTCCGTTCAGAAGCGACTCGTCTGTTTTCTGGTAGTTAACTCTTTTTTCTTAACAAAACTCTGAGAATGAAGCGAAAACGCGGCAAATACTTGTATGCAATCATGTTTATTACTGTTTAATTTTAAATACATATATTAATTAATACCAGTTAGTTAAATATTTGAAAAAAATTAACAGTATATTTCAATGTGAGTACGTAACGGTGTTCAAAGTTTTTTTTGATTACGATCTACCGTAATTAACTTGATGTTAAGTTGGTAAAATGTTATGGATCAAGCATTTTCGCGCACTTTTTACGAAGAAACAAAAGTAAAAAAATTAGTATTACAGTGCAGATTATTAATATACGAAACAAACAATAAATTCATTCAACATAGTATTACATAATTTACAATTCACGATAAATATATAAGCGTTACACTGGTACAATGTGTAGAAACACTTTGATTTATGACGAATGCATCAATCGTCAACTACTTATGCAATAATAATTCGTACACGTCAATCAATTAATTACGTTGATATTGTTTTTGAGAAGTTGTTTTGTTAAATTTAATTGTTTTTAAATTTAATTAATAACTTTTATCCGTGCAGGGTCGTAGAAATAATACTTCTGCGGCCGGGGTCGGCCTGTCGTAAAAGGCGAAAAATCAATCCTATCTTGTGGTAGGGCCCCAAGCCCGTCTATGATCTTTAGTCTTAAGTATGCCGCCACAATAACTTTGTGTTGTATTCCGGCATCGGTGACCCAGGTTCCTGTACCCTTATGGGAGATAAGCGTGTTCGCGATGTCACTGGCGTTGCAAACACCCATAGGCAACGATAACTGTTAAATTCTAAGTGGGCCGTAAGCGTGTCTGCTGTCTACAGCAATAAAAAAATTTAACTGAATCCATTTCATCCATCCAGAATTTTCAACTATAATTTTCGTGGATGAGAGATTGTAAAAAGGTAAGAGATGAATGACAACATTGTTGAGTGTTATTTCTAGATTGCTTTCTAGGTAATAATCATATACGATTAGTGCTTATATAAGAGTTATATTTCAACGTAAACTAAATCAAATTATATAATTAAGCGATTTACCTTTGGCGCGGTACATTACGCCATAATGATCAACGCGGTATCTCAACACACCAGTCCGAACATTAGCAAGTACTATATTTCGGAATTATTACAGTGTACAGGTAACGTTATCATAAATTTAATACTTTAATGACGTCTACTTTAGGGCCGACTTCGATAAAAAAAAAACTTTATAATAGGTACCTGGACAAAGCCATCGCTCGGTGACGCGTCACCCACGATTAGTTAAGCGAGCGACATGTCATCGATATTTTTTGCTCAGCTGATGTCTTTAACGAAATTCATGTCATTAAGTCCGATTTCTCTACGATTATTTTTTTTGTATGTTATTTAACAAATAGATTGGACCCTTATACGCTCGAATATTCAGTTACATGGTTTAACACTTAAAAGGGCTTAACGACTCTAACACATCCTGCGGGTTACGATAAAAAAGATGACAAAAAGAGAATACTTCTCGTGTTTGTTTTTTAAAAGATGTCTGATAGAGATAAGGTGCAGCGGCACTTTAATCCTCGAAACGTTCTATATTTGAAAAGGATACGATGACAACTTTTTTGTGTTCTTTATCTAAGAAGCACACATAACCAATACTTACTTAAAGACGTACTTATTCTCGAGTTTGTAGAACTTGATAAACAGAATCAAAGTGTTAAACGTTGACATTGGATTGCTTGTCATGTTTTAATCAATAGGCTATAAAATGTGAGGCAGTTATAGGTGATATCTTTGTATGTCGTTTTGTTTGCGAGTGCGACATTGTAGAATTTATGAGTGTGTAAGCGAGGTGGCGAGGACTAACGTCTCGGTTCGTACCATGTTTAGCTTATAATCACTTCAAACTATCTTGGTATGAGGTACCTACTTATAAAAGGGACTGTTACACTGTACTTGAAATAGAACTGTTCTCGTAAAATGTTATATTTAAACTACAGTATTATATAACAAGGCCTAATTAAATTTCAAACGCTTAACATGTCAGCTAGTGTCATTTACTCGTGTTAATGGTAAAACTAGTTTTGTGCTATATAATGATACTTTTTAACCAGCTTGTTATTCGTATAATAATTTAAAACGTACAATGGCGATGAAACATAAAAAGTGTAAATGTAAAACTAATAAAACACATCAATTTAATTTGTGTTTCCACGATCAATATTAACAAATAAATAAGTAATATTACATAAAATTATGATACCATCTTTGCGAAAATAAAGTAAAAATAATGAATTTTGCAGCAGTCTAAACCTCATTCAGATAGATTAAAATCATTATAGAATTTAGAAATGTGCTATTAGCCCATGTTATATATGTACCTAGTATATTTCAGCATAAATAATAAAAACATAGAGCGCCACGGCCACTATGTGTAAAATAGTTACCAAAATGTGCATATTGTTCAATCCAATAAGCTAGTAATGTTAAAACGGATTAAATCCTTTTAGTTATTCGAGTCGGCGTCACACGCACCCCTTATTGATTGAAATAGCTCATGCTACTTATGTTATAAGGGAAATAGACAACATTATGTGGGTTTCAGTTGAACCCCGACCCGCCGCGTATATACGAGTTTACCGAGCAAGGATTAAATAACTATACAGGTTATGTAATGAAAGTAATGCAGGGATTCGACGTTTATCGGCTTCGGGATTACCGCAATAATGCCCTTAACACAACAAATGTTTTTTGTGCACAGCCAAACGCGAACACTGTTCCAAGTATTTGAGAATGGTGTGGTAATGGCGTGCCGATGGGCGGCACCGCGCGCCTTGTTACACGCCGTGCTTGACACCCGCGGTCGTGAAGCCATACCTGGTCAGGTCACAGCTCTTGCTTAGTCTAATATCAACCGCGACGTGTCTTTACTAGGATTACGGTGCAACGACACCATCTATTTACATAAACATAGGTTAAGTAAAAATATAAGCTTACCATTAATTTTATACTTAACATACGGCGAGTAACTAGAACAATCCGTTGTTTTTATTTCTTATCTACTAATGCATTCCTATTAACAGAGGTTGGCGGAATAAAAAGTTTGATTTATTAAAAGCTACAATGAATAAAACTTGCCAACCATATAATATCCGTATGAATGAAAAACATTAAGAAAGTTATTTATACAAATAAAAGTCAGCACAGAGACCAATTAAAAAAAGTTCGAATCTCGATCCGAGTATCCGCTTTGTGATCGGACTGCAGGCGGATGTTTATTTTGCAACCGCATTATCGATTCAGGTAGTCGAATAAATCTACGCCAACAATATGTCCACCCCTTGTTCATTTATTCAAATTATTTAATCGCATATCAGTTATAGACATTGTTGCGGCGCATCACATTTTTTACACTAGAATTGTGCTAAAGGGATTCGGAGCATTTCGAATTTACGTACCATGGGTAGCCTGTAATGTTGATGACATTTCAGGCACGCCCAAGTTTCTCACCCTTTTTCAAATCACCGTTAAATACACATTTATAATTCATCATTTTACAATATCCTTATGTAGATATTTTAGCATCATTGCACTAATCAAATATACTAAATATTTTAGACCGTGCGAGCATTCCATTCATGTATAAAATTTTAATGCTTTGCGATTGTTGCTATGCGTGTGGAGGCCTCCTATAACTCGTCTACTGCAAAAGCGAATGTGAAAACGCGCCATAAAGGCATTTCAAAATTTACAACTTACAGAGCACCATATCGACAGCCTCCAACAGTCCGCCGCCGGCGCAGGCGGGAATGAGTGCGGGCGGTGGCAGCACGAGCGGCGCTGGCGCAGGGCGGCCGAGTTCGCCGGCCGCAGCCGCGCCCCGCTGCTGCGACACCGGCCGCACTATATTCCAGGATCCCATCACTGGCCAGACGGTCTGCTCATGCCAATACGAGTTTCTGAACTACCAAAGGCTTGCATCGGGGATGCCTTTGTCAATGTATAGCACGCCGTATTCTGACGCTGCCGCAGCAACTGCGGCTGGCATGGCGGCATACTTCCCTGCGCTTGCCGCTGATCAGCCACCATTCTATGGCAACCCTGTAAGTGTATATTACTATCCAGTTTATTTCTACATTTAGTCATTTATTATATATTTATTTATATTTGCTAAGGAACAGCAGACAGGCAGACGGCACTCAATAGTGCAGCAGCAGTGACAGTCTCCTACGGTTGTTTGTGACACTAGGGCACGGCAAACACACTGCTGTCCCATAGGAGTACAGAAACCTAGGTCACTGATACTGGAACACAAGACAATTTTATTATAGCGGCATACTTCTATGCCATGGGTGGTCACCATCCAGACGGGCTTGGGGCCCTATCACGTAGCTAGGGTTGTTTTGTCTCCTTTTACGACAGACCGGCCCTGGCCGCTAGGTTAATATTCTTACTCCGCCCGTGCATGGGGAAAAAACTAATTAATCTCTTTATTTATTCACTTAAATAAATAATAATGTTTATCTTAAATAAAAATTTGAAAATTATATTTGACTATTCGGAAGAGTACACTGTGATAAATTAAGAGAACATCTAACAAAAATTAGCAAGTATGTAATGTTAAAAGTTAACGAGAATAAATTTAGCACATTTATAGACCTTGTACTTTTAAAAATCTTTACATATAAAAAATGAACTTCAATAATATTTTATAGTTTATAAAAAATAATAATACGTTGATTAATGCTACAAAAATATTTACGTGGTAACTTTAGTTTTATGTATACATTTTTTTTTATTTGAATATTACAGAGCTCTACAAATTAAATATAAATTTCTGTTCAGACTAAAGAAGATTTAAATATATAATATATAATAAATAACAATAAATAATTATAAGGGCTTGTCACTGGACAAGTACCTAATACTATCATTAAATTTACAAAATTTTGCCGAATGTCCCACATGACAGATTGCAATATATAATAATAATAAAAAAATGAACTGTTCAATAGCACGTGGCGTTATAACAAAAAATATTGCGCGATCCATGGACTCGAGAGAATTATGGTTACAATATTGTACAAATATAACATTTTATTCAACAATATCCTAGTATAGTTTGCAATTTGAAAATACGTACTTATTACATAAATTGTTTTATTTCGTAAAATACGTTTAAAAAAATATAAATGATTATATACAATATGTGATGATATTCAAAGACCGTTGAAATGTACGTTTGATTATTTGAATTAAAGTGTTCTAATGCTAAATTTCAAAAGAATACGTGGAGATTTTTTGATGTCCTGCAATCTTAAGAATACTATTTACCCTCTTGGAAAAGTATTATATAAACTCTATTCTTAGTGAGTTTCAGTATTGTAAAGAACAGTTCGGAATTTCAAGTCAATTTGCTGAATTCTTATAGATATCAAGATGAGTGTTATTTTGTTTTTAAGTATTATAACTGACCAATAAACAACATTTTTAATCAATGGATAATATAATCATAGTAGTCCGTTAATGAGTAATTTCCGTTTAAAACGCTTTATCGATTGAAAACACGTATTTTATGTAATCAATTTAATTGACTCTAGATAAAAAATGAATTCAAATACTTCTATGAGGCTTAGAAGATGTGTATTTTCTATAGTATTGTTTCTATCTAACAAATTAAAGATTTGTTAGCAATGAAATATGGGAGAACAACGTTTGCCGGGTCAACTAGTATAATAGATAACAAACAACATCTTTAGCCTTACACCGAATACCCAAATAAAAATCATGCCTGACATTTGCAATACTTATCTTGCACAGAATGTAGCACGGAACTTTGAAGTAGTATTTAACAGATAACGTTCTTTTTCATTGCTGAACAGCAGACAGGCTGACGGCCCACTTAATAGTAAGCAGTTACCGTCGCCTATAGATGTTTGCGAAGCTAGGGGCACCGCGAACAGGCTGCTGCCCATAGGCGTACCTGGTTCACTAATGCCGGAACACAACACAATGTTACTATGGCGGCATATTTATACGCCAAAAGTGGTTGTCATTCAGACGGGCTTGGAACCCTACCAGGTAGCTAGAGTTGTTTTGTCCAAACACTTCACTAATCGATCTCAAAATATATCACAATTAGTCATGCTGGCGTGACTGTAAACTAATTAAGTCACAACTGCTTATTATAAGGCCTTAATACATTAAAGCTGAAGGATTATGAGCATCTATAACGAAGCAAGTTATACCGCTCATATTTTTTATAGAGACTACTTTACAAAAGGTATTACGTTAAAATAATTAGGATCGAATGTCAAAATAGTGCGTTAGAAAGGCCATAAGAATCCTCGGTGTTAAGTAGCCATCATATTAAGCTTCACGATTCATATAATCCATAATAAATTGGAATCGTAATCCTCTGATGTATATTCTTTTGTCCGTCTTACCCAAAGTTGTTCTCGTCTTCTCGTTTAATAACTTAATATGTTTAACAATTTCTTTCACGGACTTTAAATTTATTTATATATACATTCCGTTTACAATGTTACGTATCACGTGATTTAAGTTATTCGTGTAAATATTTATATTTTAGGTTTAATATTAAACTTATTTATAAATTGTTTTGTATCTTATGTATCGAGTAAAATATTTAAATACGGCTGTTCAATTGAAGAAAAAAATGTTTTATTAATTTAATGATATCCTACTTCACACGTGAAAACTAATAGCGACGTATGGAATCATAAAAAAAAAACACTCTATCTAACAGTGCGCGCCTTACCGAAAGCCATGTGTGTGGGTAGTGACTTTGAATGATAATGATCATAACAACATAAAAGTAGCCACGGTGCGTAATATATGACGCGTAGTAAACTTTTGGAGGAAGGTGTTAAAAGGCGGCCTCGTGAACGTGTCCCGGTGGATGATTCAATCATTCATGAGTATATGATCATACATCATCAGTGGCGAAAGTGTTAACTCGATGCCCGAAGCGTGGCCGCGCTCAATGGGGTCCTGCCTCACATTTTTCACCTCTTTTATTTTATTCTATAAGTTATTATTAGTTTAACTCGGGGTAGTATTCAACGTGTTTTCATTTGCTTTGTGTAGTTTCAAACATAGACGGATTAAATTTTTATCTCTTTTTGTCCTGAGTATGGATTGTTTAAATAAAAAAGTTGTGTCCAAACTCAAAACGTCAATTTGACTTGTATCATAATTTATGATAAGCTCACCATTTGCACATGGAACTGTCATCACAGGAAACGGATGTATATTGTATTGAAAAAGTAGTCATTTATGATGTTAAGACTAAAATAGATGAATGATATGCTCTTCTCCAATCGATCTGTGGGTAATGCCCGTCATAATTTATGATAATTATTTCGACTCGGAGACGATGACTAATTGATGGGTCTTAAACTTTAACTATCGCAACATCATTAAAATCAATGTCTGGATAATTTATAGACAAAATGTGTTACTTCAGAGACATTAAAATTGTTATTTAATTATGCATAGAGTATAATACAAATTTTAGTTAACTGTACCGTTCGTTAATTGCGTATTTTATTCCAGTGGCAAAGCGATAATTTTTTAATGAAAAGGTGTTTGGTGTTGGTCGTCGGAATTATCGTTTAATTAACTTTATAAAGTCTAATAACGTCATCGCTTGTATCAACACAGCCTACGGGCTTAATGTCGAGCGCTACCTGCACTTACGTGCCCACGGAGCTTCTCAATGGATTAAATTCATTCCTACCATAAAAATATGTAGCATTCAACATGTTAATGGGATTATAGGTGGGTTCCATTAAGACTATAATGTTGATACCAATAAAGATCACGAGGTTTTTTACCTGCCTATCGTTAAGTCTCTCGTACGATCATCAATCATATTACGTACAAGTTTTGTTTTGAGCGTTCTAGGAGACAAGTTTACATCAATATCATCTTCCTTACGTGATAAAACGGTTGTAAGTTCTTTTTGTGTATCGATAGTCGGGATTCGGTTTTTGACTGTTCACTTCATACATTGCCTTAGGATAGTTAGTCATTACTTAGTCCATAGGTACTTTAAGCTTTATTACACACTTGAATATATTAACTTCTGATTATTTCAAAAATGTAAAGAATTTTGGTTAGTAAGATGAAAGGAAAGTTAGGACAGGTTTTATTGATTCAAATTTAGAACCAGGTAAACAGCCAATCTCGTAGCTCAGCAATATTGTTTGAATCAACACAAAACTGATATCAGAAAGGTCGAAGCAACAAAGGGCGACAGGGCGACTGGATTACGCTGTCGTACTTGAGTAAAATTTATTATCGGATTTTCGATTCGGCCACCAATGAAGTTGTTGGACAACAAAATCTTTTGATAGATTTATCCTGG
Source organism: Malacosoma neustria (assembly GCA_963693495.1). Classification (NCBI taxonomy): domain Eukaryota; kingdom Metazoa; phylum Arthropoda; class Insecta; order Lepidoptera; family Lasiocampidae; genus Malacosoma; species Malacosoma neustria. Next base: position 22,366,853 of record OY856371.1, on the reverse strand, counting down.
CTGACCGCATTAAGACTCGCTCCTGAGTTATTTTTAATACGCTGCCATAAATTTTTGGACCCTTACAATCTGTCGAAGTTTTTGCGCGATTATTCTGGCGAAATGGTTATAACATTCATAGCCGAATAAACATATTTTAGTTTCGCATAATTTTCTTGCAAATACAGATAAAATATAGCTTGTTTGTGTTGCCATGTGTGAAATACGTTTTTTAAGACATAAAAAAGGGTTCGAGAGAAACAAAACTCATTTGTCGAAAGTCAAATGATTGATGCACTACTCTTGTATCTTTACCCATTAAATAATAATAGTTAAGACGCAAACGTTGAACCGATCGATCAAGAAATCAATTCGACGTGGATCATTCTTTAATGGATCAGGTTAAAGCTACTGTAAATGTAAAGAGACGATATTATTAAAATAGCAGTTTAATAAAAAGGTGGATATTTTTAGATGTACAGTCTATCTCGTATCTTATGACATAGTTAATGCAAAAACAGATTACTTCTTCTGCGAATTAAGGTATCGTGCGAAGCAAAGTGGTTTTCCTTTCCTTAAAGGGCAATCCTACAGTCGCACAGGTAAAATCAAATTAGCCATATCTATACATTCACAAGAATATGGTAAGGCATTGCCGCCAAAAGGCATATTAATTTTCCCTGCGACAATAGTCAACCTTTCGATTGAATCCGAATAAAACCCATTAAACGAAGCAAAAGGTTCATTTTGTGCTAATAGCATCTGCCCTTTAAAGTAATACATAAAGATTTAGGTTTTAATTAAATAAATCATCGGGAATACAAATATTTGGTATATTTTGACAGGCGGCGGGAATTGAGTTGAAAGAGAACTTGGCAGCGAGCGCCGCCAGCTGGCCCTACCCCACAGTGTACCATCCTTATGACGCCGCTTTTGCGGGATATCCATTTAATGGGTGAGTACATTGTATTATTTCTAACAATATAAATGTATCGTTTAAACTCTAAATTATATTTACTTACTTGTGATTTTTTTTATCGTCGGAACTGTAGATTACATAGTTAGATTATATAGGTAGGTATATTTTAAATTTCATGTTACCTAAATGCTGACATCAAAAAAGAGCTCAGCGATCATCATCATTTAAGCGTTGTATCCCGGTTGCAACCTAAACTTCCGTTTCGGTGCCCAGGGTCCGCTTTCCAACTTTTTCTACTCCACTTCGCACGGTCTTCAGCATCCCTGGTAGTGAGCCCATTGGCACGCATATCACCACTCAACATCAAGCCAGCACTTTTTAGGTTTACCCCTCCTGCCGAGGCCCGGCGGAGGAGGAGAAAAAGAGCTCAGTGATAACGGAGTTTAATGATAAAGTACTAATGACAGCTCTTAATTACTTGTGAGCTTGGACCTTCTTATAGAGTCTAGAAGGAGACAGCAAATCCGCCACGCTTGTCCAAGGTTAGAGGGTTAGAAATACCGATGATCTCCGTTTGAAGATTTACTCGCAACGACCGTGATTTCCTTTACCGTCGGTACATGGTAATTACATTATATTTAGTTGCACTAGGCGAGAAATATTGCCTGAGCTATTCATGCTACTGTGATATTTGAATACGTTACTCTTAGACTGGTCTCTGAGTTGAAATCACGTGGATTCAATGTACATAAGTTGATAGAAAAATATATAAACTCATGTGACGACCGAACATTATAAATTTTCCTATTAAAATAGGTAAAATTATAAGATTTAAAATTTGGATAACCATAATTTCCTTCAAAACGGATAACCCTGGTAAAGCTTTCAATTTCTTATTTCGCATCTTATGGATCGCTTTGTTACAGAGCTGAGTCTATTTGTGATATATAATTAATTACGTATAAATGGATGAATTATAGAATTGCATTTATTGGAACATCAGAGAAGAAAATTAAAGACTTTCGTAGTGTAAAAGAGTATATCAATTTGCAAATAAGTGACCTTTATATTATAAATAAACCCAGATTAATAAGTTTTACAATTCAAGTAACTTATGCAAACTATAATCTGTTGGGAAAGATACGAGGCATGCCTTTTAAGTTTTGTCGTTTTAAGAAAAAAACACAACTAGAACCTTATAGTATTTTTTATTGTTTTTCAAAGTATTCATCACGTAGCTTAATACACTTTTCCGTTCGCTTAAACCAGTTATTATAACATTTATTCCACTCTAAAGTGGGGGTGTTCAAAATGGCTGACTTGAAAGCGTCGACTGCTTCTTCACCGGACTGGAACCTTTGACCACGAAGACTTTTCTTAATTTTAGGAAATGTAAAGAAATCGTTAGGGCTTAGGTCAGGACAGTATGGAGGATGGTCAAGAATTTCCACTTTTTCCTGCTTCAAATACTCAATCATTTGACGAGCGCTGTGTGAGCTTGCGTTGTCATGGTGCAGGATGATGCGTCGCTTTGAGTTAGATTTTCGAAGTTCGGCGATGACTTGTGGTAAACAAACTGTGGTATACCACTCTGCGTTAATCGTTCTACGATCTTCAAGTTCAATAGTTGCAACATGACCGGTTTTTCCAACGAACGTGGCCACCATCTTCTTTGAAGTGCTTCGAGAACGAACAACTTTAGTCGGCTTTGGCTCGTCTTGAAAGACCCAGATTGTAGATTGTTATTCGGAATCAGGATCGTAGTCATAGATCCAAGATTCGTCACCACTGATGATGTCATAGACGTGATTTGACGTGACTCTCCTCGGTTGAACCTTTGCAGAGTTTTCTTACACCATCTGACGCGGGCCGCCTTGTGATCGTCGGAAAGCAGATGCGGTATCCAACTGCAAACTACCTTTCTCACACCAAGTGCTTCATGTAAGATTTTCGGAATGGTTTTCGCTGAGATGCCTAATAGAGCCTCTATCTCGATTTGTCACATGACGATCTTGGAGAATTAGTTATCTCACAGCAATGATGTTATCTTCAGTGAAAGCGGATTTTGGGCGTCCTTCGCGAGATTTTTCACAAACACTAGTATTTCTACGCTGGAATTCTAAATACCAGCGTTCGACAGTCCGCAGACATGGGGCTTCATCACTGAACACAGATGTTAGCTCATCAAAACACTGAAGCCTTGTCAGGCCTCTTCTAAAGTTGTAGAAAATTATTGCATGAACGTTTTCCTTGAAAAGATTTCATTTTCGTACGTGATATGACAGATTCCAATCGACGCTGTGACTAAACAATAGCATTAATCCTAATACTTTTAACTGTTTTGAGATTCAAAATTTAAACACATTCGAATATAGAACAGTTTCAAATTCAAAATTGCCGGGAAATATGGAAACGACAGAACTTAAAAGGCATGCCTAGTGATTTAAATTAATGCAAATGAGAATTAAAATCTTGATAGAAGCAAACAACTTTCGGGTCATGTTAATTAATTTCAATCTTTTATACGTACGCATATGAGTTTTATATCAAAACTAGCTGACCCGGCAAACATTGTTCTGCCATATAAATAATAAAATGTCAAAAAATTAAAAAAAAATTTTGGGGGCGGGTCACCCCTAACATTTAGGGGGATGAAAAATAGATGTTGGCCGATTCTCAGACCTACTCAATATGTTCACAAAATTTCATGAGAATCGGTCAAGCCGTTTCGGAGGAGTATGGCAACGAAAACTGTGACACGAGAATTTTATATATTAGATGATGTATCAAATGTATACCAAAACATATACTCGAATGTCTAGAAAATAGACAGATATATACCTAGTCAGGTCATAAATTCTGTCACAAGTTTAATGTAAAATAATTGTAACAAGTTTATTCATTATGTAACCATTCATATACCAAAATGAACTTAACAAAACATAGATTCTTATGACATTAAAGTTTATTCAAAATGACCTCCGTGATTTTGAATACAAGCCTTCAATCTGCGCGGCCAGTCGTCTATCGCAGCACGAACGAGGTCCATGTCAATATCGGCGGCTGCCTTAATCAAGGATGTCTTGAGTGACTCCAAATTGGGATGAGGCTTTGAGCACACCTTTTCCTCCTAGTGTTGCCATATCTTGTAATCTAACGGATTCAAATCTGGACTGGAGGAGGGCCAGTCTTCGTGCCGGATGAAGTCGATTTCACGCACCGCCAGCCAGTCTTGTGTGCTCTTCGCTCTATGAGCTGGCGCCGAATCTTGTTGGAATACCCAGTGCCTGTTATTGAACATGGTATGAGAAACAGGTTCCACAAGGTTCGTCAGGACTGTATTTTGATACACAACAACATTCGTTTTTACACCTTTCTCACAAAAATGTACCTCTGTTTAGCCCCAATAAGAAACTCCCAACCATACCATGAGCGAGGATGGAAAATGACCTCGTTGGACACGCGGAATACGGTTGCTCGCTTCTTCACTACTGTGTGCGTACACCTTATCATTTTGTTTGTTGTAGCTCTCTTCTACGGTAAACATTTTTTCATCCGAAAAAAGAATTTCCCGATATTTTTTTCCCGCGTACCGCTTCAACAAAGCGCGGCATCTCTTCAGTCTCAGGTCCATTAGACGAGCATTCAAACAATGTCCTGTTTTTCTTCGATATGCCCGAAGCCCTAAGTCTTCATTTAACACCCTTTTCACCGTGGTTCTGCTTTAACCCCATCTGAAGGGCCAACAGTTTCTGCTTACGTTTGGGATTTCTTTGAATTCGTGCCTTCACAGCTTTTATCACTGCTGGAGTCCTAACAGACCGAGGGCGACCACTTCTTGACCTGTCATCTACACTAGAGTCTTCATTGTATCGTTTGATGGTACGATAAACGAATCTTTTGGTTATATTCAAATTTTTCAGTATGTTAAAAATTTGAATTGGCGCGTAACCGCAACGATGCAACGTAATAACTGCAACACGGTCTTCTTTAAGCGTCCTCTCCATATTTAAAAAATGAGTAAAATTCTAAAAGTATACATTTTTATTTTCATGAACAATTCGAGATTCGAATTCAATAAACTTTTTTGTGGCCAGCATTCTAAAAGAAAAGTTTTTACTGTGTGACAATACTTATGACCTGACTAGGTATATATATATATATATATATATATATATATATATATATATATATATATATATATATATATATATATATATATATATATATAGCTTCATACGCCTAAGGCAACTATTACTCTTAAAGTGCTACAACTGATACATACAAAAAATAGATCGCATAAATGTTGTAAATTTAGTTAAGTGGTTGCTGTCGTTTGGCCATGTAATGCGTAGGGAATAACGCAATATTATAAGGAAAATGATAGAAATGAGAGTGGATGGATACAGGATGTGCCTATCTCATATAATGTGGGATAAGGGCAGGAGGAAGAAATAGAGGCTGCTGTCGTCTTATCCTCCAACCGTAAAAGGAAAACCAAATCTTTTGTTATCTATTATCTAGTATAAGATATAATTCGTTTGTCGACTTCTTAAACTTCATAGAATAATAAGCAACCTCAGACCATTCAGCCGAGTCAAAAAACTTTGTATTGCTTAGAATTTGAAACGTTTGAAATTTGGTTTATAAAATCGAATAAGCTCAACAAAAAAAAAAAAAAAAGAATACATAAAGTTAACTTTCCTATCTTAAATTGACGTTAAGTGCACGGATCGATGGTGACGGCATAATTAATTTTTGAAAAAGTGCAGTCTGCAGCAAACGCCAATCAATGCCCAGCCTACGGCGATACAGACGATTCCCAAAAGGCTTCAATATCGACAGAATCAACGGAAAAATCTAAAAAAGTAACTCTGCATAAAAGTTAGGGCCAATAGCTCGTATCTATCCAATGTCACTCAACGTTTCCTGCATCAGACCGTATTTGTTACTCTTTTTTGGGCTACGCCTCGCAGCTTTGATATTGCGATGTTAATTCTGCAAGTACAGTGTAATGGACTTTCAACCTTGTATGATTCACGAATGCTTGTTCTCCGAAACTGATCATTTATGGAATATTTCTTATTTTTTTCATTTACTATAAAAATGTTGGTGTCTTCACTTAATTTTTTTATTAAAGATTGTTTTTACTCCACCAAAAATTATAAGGATGAAACTTAAATACTACAAACTTATATAAAATGACTAAAAGTAGATAAAATAACTGATTCTACCTGCTCCAGAACTAGATCTAATTGTATCTCTGGAACAAGTTTCCTCTACCATTTTTAATTAACTAATTCTGCAAAAATGAATATTATATGTTTTGAGGGAGCGTTTGTGCGCGTATGTGTGTGTATGTTTGAGTGTGAGTGTGTTTGTACGTATGTGCGTGTGCGTATGTATAGGTGTGGATTCTTGTATTAAATTAAATACATATAGCAGTTTTTGCAAAGCGATCTTGTTATTTAAGCAGTTAAAATAATTAGCAAATGTTTTCAGTATCTAGGCAAAGATTAGATGGAACTAAAGTAACGATGCATTTGTTCTATTTAACTTATTTATATATCTTTAGGTAAATGTAACTTAGTGGAGCTATTACGTTCAACCACAATTTAAATATTCAAATAAAATATATAATATTGTTGATTAAAAAAAGTTATGCTCTTTATATTGGACCATTAAACCCCAATTAAATCAATTTAACATTTTATGGATACAAATATTTTAAAATCCATCGAACCAAAATCACTTGAAATATAAATAACAAAACATACTCGTATATACAATAGTTTCCTTCAACCTATAACAATTCTTTGTTTTGAAACCTAGTAATCTAAATTTGTGTGAATAAAACTCAGACATTAGGTGAATTTCATTTACATAAACTTAATTTTCAGATAATTATAATTCAATTCTTAATTATGAATTCTTCTTTTGTTTATTATATTCAGCGATTTTATACATTTTCTAACACTTGTTACAAGACGTCATAAAAGCGATCTATGTGTATACACACACACACACACACACACACACACACACTTTAGTTTTGTGTAATTTTGAAATTAATTAATTTCTCTATCGGTCTAGGTTCTGACTAGCAAGATTAATAGGACCGTCTATACAATTTGATCCTCTTTCTAACTTCCTTACTTACAGGCATTAAAGGAACAAGTTAAAATTCATAATCATCATTAATAGCCTTACGTTTCTTACTTCTGGAAATAAGCCTTCCTTGACATAGCTTTTTGCTGTCGTCATTCCAATAGGCTGGGGAGAATACATTTTTAAGACATTTACCAAGAAACGGTCTCCAATATAGGATTGGTTTAGTCCAATGGTTATTGACCGCGCAACACATGTGTCCAGACAAAAAATTTAAATAATAATTATAAATTTAAGGTTCTATGGATATATATTTATATGTCGTCTTCGAAAGCCTCTGTAGTGCAATGGCTTTCGTATATCGTAATATTTTCGGATTTCACGGGTTCCAAACTAGATCAGTTATCAAGTACCCAATTACTCGAATACTACTGCTTAATCTGGGAGCTGAAGGCGCTGTGTGAATTGCCACATTATTATTATTTTTCTTCTTCTTATACGTGGTCTTGATTACGTAAGGTCGTGATTGTCTTGAAACGCTTTGACGTAATCGGTTACGCTGCTTCCACATCACTCTGTCCTCGGTTTTCTTCAGGGCAGTGGAAACGGTATCAATTCAATTAGATCAGACAAACGGTAGGTGATGATTGCCCACGTGGTCTTTTGCCATCTATTTTCCCAACTACAACCAGTTTTTCAAAATTATCTGGCTGCCTACGGGCTTTTAGAATTATTATTATGTTATCATATATTATATATATATATATATATATATATATATATATATATATATATATATATATATATATATATATATATCATGATAAATATCTTAAAATCAACTTATTCGTGACCGTTTTCCGTTTACTTGTCTCTACACCACAATTGCGTCTAGAATATCCTTACCAATTGAGAAAACCTTATGTACACGTGTAAAATGAACCGTGAGCATGTAAAGGATCATTTTACCAAGGGGAGGTGATACCTGAGTTACTACATAGTCCGCCCCGAGGTGGCGACACCCACGCACACACTGGCGGAAAATCTCATTACAGCGTACATTGGCATACATACCACTTGGCTAGACATTTATATTAACATAGCCTTGCTATACTTATTATTATAGACGAAACGTTTTAGTACAACGTGTTTTTAGTACAAATGTTTTTAATAAAGTGCTTAGAACTTTCTTGTTTTATATGATTTAGAAAACAAGAAAACAAGGAGGATGCTAGACAAGAGAGTGGATGGATACAAGAGGAGAGGTAGACCAAACAAAAGATGGATGGATTGCGTAAAAGATGATTTGGTAAAAAAAGATGTGAATGTTCAGATGACGGTTAATAGAGGAGATGGAAGGAGAGAACATGTTGTACCGACCCGAAAACAAGATCTGTAAAACTCCTGACATTACTGATCATATGTGTAAATACTGATCACTGTGTATATCAGTCAGTAGTCATTATATATATTTTTTTGTTTGAGAACAGAGTATTTAGTTTCGCATGAAATAAATATTTGGACTTAAAAAGAACTAAGTTTAGCCACGCCCTTTTTATGGATATTTTCACAAGAAAGTGAAATGTCATGAGAGAGGACCAAAGCAAAAAAGATTGATGTTTAAAGAAACAAAAACATATTCGAAATTCGAATGTCACTGAACATGATTAATTAAACTGTCCACTAAAGGCTGCTTGATTTACTAAAATTGAAGTAAACCTACCAAAATAGAATATTTCGCGTATTTATCAAGCGCGACGTCATATCTGAAACATTATTTTTAATTTATCAAGTCAAAATATAATAATACATTTGGATATTAATGCACCGTTCACAAGCGCCACCGCCTTTGTTAATTGATAAAAATATTGGTAAATTTTTAGCCACTTTGATACTCGGTATATCTTAATCAGCGTATACCGACCTATGTAGATATGGTTCGATATAGCCAACATGTATATTCTTGATAGCGGCGAACTTAAAACGTTACAAAACACGAGTTTATTAGATTATTATGAATGTTGTATCAGTTTATCGGCGCAATGTACTCATTTTCGAGAACCGCACACTACTCTTGCCGGCCAAAAATAAATACGCAATAATAGGCTTTTAGATGTTTCGGACATGGTTGAGTTTTTTATAGAGGGATATTTATCAATACGAGAAATTAATTAAATTGTTTTTTATGTATTAATAAAAAACTATTTAATACGTTTAAGCTTTCCTCTTGAAGTAAAAATGGTTTATAAACCAGGGTAATGTCTAACAATTTTTGCTCATCCATATATACTATGGCAGAGGTCGGTAACCCCCAGCTCGCGAACCGCACACGGCTCTTTGACTCCTCGGCTCAGCTCTTCCGCAAAATATTTCGTCCTGGCGTTATAAAATTTTTTAGAGGCCGATAGCGCGTTCGTCAGGCCTCTGGTGTTGGAAACGTCCATAGGTGGCCGCGATCACCTGCTTGAGGGTGGGCCGCTTGCCTGTCTACTGAATTCAAGCAAAAAAAAGTGGCACGGATTTTTTTTTATTAAATTCCCATCTCCTGACGCATTTACAGTCAGGACTGGTTTCCACTTTTTTTCTTATTTATTTTCCACAAACTTATTTACAAATATAATCTAAATCAAAACTTATAATAATCAAATCTTACTATGTATAACCTTATCTTAAAATTACTATTTCTTTATTTATTATTTATTTTATTATTTACTATTTCATATTTTTTAATACAGAGCATAAAGGCACGGAATATTACTTATTGTCTACCATTACTTCCGTAATAATGTTTACAACTAAAACTAGGCATATTTAAAAAAAATGGCTAGTTGAATAAATTTCAATTATTAGTTTTGGATGACAAAGTTGCGGAGCACTGTGCCATATGCATCTTCTTGTATGTGTATTAGTATTTACATAATATATTGAGCGTTACTTACTCTATGGCCAGGAAAATATTTTTTTTCCAGTATTACGGCGACGGCTTATACTGTCTTGTATGTTTTCCTTGGGACAATACTAGTACTTACACAGACTAATGTCTAGTTTGGAGACTAGGGTTCATTGACTTATTATAATAAGGTGTTACATTAAAGATTTATTATTATTTATTATTATTACTTAGATATATAATGTCACATGGCAGCTTATTATATCTAAGATCAATTGTGAGAATCGATCGCTACCACATCAATAGATTTACCAGTAATTATATTATCAAATCGAAATATTAGACTTTGATAAGCTTGAGTACGTTGTTGATTCCGTTCTGATATATTTTACAATTGGAAGTTTCTCAAAATTACCATATGATCCTGTTGACGAGATTAAATTATTTGTCTATCAATAAAATATAATAACGCCTTTTAACGGAGGTAGTTCATGAAATTGTAACATAAAATCAATTCTGTTACCATAACTATTAGATTTTATGAGCTGAGTTCATTTTTTCGACCAATCCACAATTTTTTTGATAACCCCTATTAAAAAGTCCTTTGAGACGTTCCTCATCGAATCCAGAATGTATTCCGCTGCGGGACACGTTGTCAACGCCAAATTCCTTTTGCAAACCATTTCCGTGTAGACTCGCCTGTGATAAATTCTACGTATACGTAAATATACCGGGCTACGTTAGCAGCTTTTGGACTTCGAAATGAGCTACGAGCAGGTGTCTATAATGTTTATTTTACCTCCTGTATATTTAGTTTCACACCCTCAAAAATAATAGAAAATTAAGTTACTCAAAAACATGATTAACACAGTTTTGCTTAAGATAATTAGCTTTATAGAATACACATACCAAAAGAAAAAAAAATATAACAACGCTATGAATTTACTCTAATTCCTCAGCCAAATAATTGAACAATCAACCTCTCAATGCATAGCTTACTTGGTGTTTTTTTGTCCTTGGGGAAAACCCTCTCTTGACAGGTTCCCCGGCCCGGGGGGACCGAGGGATATATGGGACTCCGGTTAAGGTATTCGGTCATCCGACTACCCACTAAAAACTTCAATTATGTAGTAACTAGCGTAAAAAAGAGGGAGTAAATAAATGTAATTCTGTCTTTAAATTGACATCAATTCTGTCTATCAAAAAAGTAATCATCTATATAAACTGAAATATTTGACATCTTAATAATAATTATATAATAAAAAAAAATAAACATATTTAATAAATAAATATGCTGTGATAATTCCCAGAGGGCTGTCTAGTCCCAAAGTAGACAGCTTATAAAGTCAGACTCGGGACAAGTATTGAAGTGACTCTTTGTCTTCAAGTTTTATGATTTGATTTGCGTTGTTGTAGCGACAGATTTCGTCGACAAAAGTTATGCGTGAATTTATGTGCAACTAGGTACATGCTAGCCATATTACACTGTATCCGAAGGGTTACCAATACAAGTTTAGAGTCTTAGAGGTTATTTAACAACACGAATAACTTGTTTACTTAAATATAAATATGATGTATGTATATAATGACTTCTATTGAATGTTTGTTGTTATCAAACCGATGAAAGTATATGCTACACTAGTTTGCAAAAAACCGTTAAATTGATTTCTATTTCTTTAAAACGGTTCTTTGTAGCTCATGTTCACGGAAACCAATCTATGTAAAGGTTCCGGGTTTGGATCCTCTGTGACATGCATTGCTTAGGCAGGTTTTCTCGCCTATTGTGGATATTATAGAATAATTGCCATGTACTGACGGTGAAGGAAAATATCGTGAGGTTATAATTATACTATAGTATTACTCAACTTAGACTGTGATGAAATAGAAATGTTTTTGAGTGTTTGAATTATTAACACACACACACACACACACACACACACGCTCACTCACTCACTCACTCACTCACTCACTCACTCACTTATGTATGCATACACCTTTAGAATAAGAATATAGAAATAAGAAATAAGCTTAATTTACGTAAATTCATAGATTGTATTGTGTCGATCGGAAGCGGCCTTTTTTTTTGGTCTCGGGGAAAACCCTCTCTTGACGGGTTCCCCCGGCCTGGGGGGACCGAGGGATATGTGGGACTCCGGGAAAGATGTTCGGCCATCCGACTACCCACTAAAAAACCCCGCTGTTCTCCTATCGCTGACGCCCGGGCCTACGGAAATGTGGCCCGGGCCGGCGCCGGCCCGCCTTTTCTCAAGGCGGGCCTCTTCTAAAGTGTTGACACCAGGGGGTCAAGGTTTCGTCCCCCCGGCGCTCTCCTGAGTTGACTCAAGGAGTTGAGGGGGGCTGCGGAACCGCACGCGGCCCTCTTCCTCGCGGCAATAGTGCAGGCGGCGGATCCTCCCCCGAGGGGACGCCCACGGCCGCTTTCTACGGCGGCCGGAGGTCATTGCTTGCCCTTCGGCGCCGAAGACGTGGCCTGCGTTAGCAGGAGTTAACTCCCGCTCCCGCTCCGCCGCCTCCTTTGCGGACATTACTGCCTCGCAAAAGGAGGCGACGGCCGTCCATCCAGGATCGCCCCCGACCATGGACAGAACCAGGGCCGGGAGCGACAGGTCGATCGGAAGCGGCCTCCCAAGATACAGGTCAACCTAGTTTGGGGACCAATGATTTAATTGTTATAGATTTTATATATCTCAATAAACTATATTTTTTTAATTCTAATACTACAACACTATGAAGATAATATGATGAACTTGCCTACCGAAATTACCGGTACGTGTAACCCGCCAATCCACTTTAGTCAAGTGTGGCGGTTATACTGCCCGTTCTGTCTATGGGCTGTTATTTAAACTCTTTCTTTAAATAATCGAGTGAAACCTTTTAACCACGTGTAACGATGAAAAAGTTAAATATGACGCGTGAAATACACCGATGTAATTTTTTTCAAACAAACACTCCATTACACCGCACTATTGCTTTTTCTGTGGGTAAATGGCGGTCCTATTGATAAAGTGAGGAACAAGGTTTTATGATAAGTTCACATGTTTTTGTGTGTTTTCTAATGCACAGTGGTGCGAGTAACAACACCTAATTAACAACGATCTCATGTAGCTGGCTATTAACGTTTAGGGTTGCCTAGGTGAGCAAAAATTATATTCTCTATGCAGGGTCGGAGTAAAAATACTAACCCCAGTGTGGGGGGTCTGTTTGTCGTAAAAGGTGACAAAACAAAACTAAACCCGTCTGGATGGCAACCAACCGTGGTCACTGTCAGTGCAGTGTTACGAGTATAGACATAAATTCACTACTATTAAATATAGTCTTACCTCCATGTAGGGATTATTAATAATACTGACCCCTGCGTTCAGGATAGATCATCGCCTCTGGTCTATAAGTATGCCGCCATAATAACCGTGTGTTGTGTTCCGGTATTATTAGAAGAACGCTGCTGCATCTTCGTGGTACCCCTAGCGTCGCAAACATCCATAGGCGACGATAACTGCTTACTATTAAGTGGGCTGCCAGCCTGTCTGCTGTTTCTATATATATTATAATCCTATGAATTTAAAATTATTTTAAATGTACTTTATTAATAGTAACTATACTTTGATTTAGTCGAAACTGGATTTCGTGACAGCCCTAAACCGATCAATAAGTTATATATAAAAAGTCTTCTCGTTGCATAACCTCCCGGGCATCGCGTAGTTGAAGAATGCTGCTGTTTTACCAGCGACTTGCATTTTTTTAATAACTGTGGGGGCGTCTGGGTGCGTTGCGTGGGAGTACCACACTACCCCGCTGCGAGCCCCCAAGCTGTGAGATGAGCGATTCCACTTCTAAAACAGAAAAGGTCACAGACCTAATCAAACAACATGAATCGACATCAAATAAAAGTTTTAACCGAAAGAGATAATGACATTTTCGATTCTCTTGGCCAACGACGAGGCCACATATTCATCCAAGCGCTGATTATTTGGTTTTGTCCAGGAGCTTAGGAGATAATTACTTCTTCTAAATCTGTATTCAAACTCTACATATTCAAGAGGTATTTTATTGTAGCCAACAAGAACAAGCGTAAATACTTTGTGTCAATTCTCAATGACGTAGTTGTAACTTTATTTATTGAGTGTAATTTCTCCATTGCAAATTACTCTCAGATTACAATCTGAGAGTTTGGTACACCAAATTGTAGTCACAACACCGGACGTCTAAAGTCACAGCTATTCGAATCTTTGAGATTATTTCTGAGAAATTCTATCGCCCTGAGAACGATAGAAATGCAATGATTGCAAATCTCCAGTGTTATCTAGCTCTCAAAACAGGATGCGTTTCAAGTTAAATCTCTAATCGCTCGACTTCTCTCTGATTTTGCATTAATATTTTTTTAACTTGGCGACAGGTGCTCGGTGACTCCATGAATATTAGGTGTAAGAAATATATAAATGTAGATTTTTGTTTGATAATAATAATAATTCGTTATCGTATATATTATAAATACAGCACTTAACCTATCTAGCTGATTTATGTGACCTTTACTTTGTTTTACGTTTTATTCTATATATTTTGTTATGTTATTATTTCTATGACGACCTTCGTAGCACAACGGTTTTCGCACGTTTTAACGGCTGCAGGGGTGATAGGTTCCGGTCAAAAGTCTGAGTTTTTATATATATTATGTATTTATTTACAATTACACATATATATATATATATATATATATATATATATATATATATATATATATATATATATATATATATATATATATATATATATATATATATATATATATATCTAATATATAAAATTCTCGTGTCACAGTTTTCGTTGCCATACTCCTCCGAAACGGCTTGACCGATTTTGATGAAATTTTTTGTGCTTATCCGGTATCTATGAGAATCGGCCAACATCTATTTTTCATCCCCCTAAATGTTAGGGGTGACCCACCCCCAAAAATTTTTTTTTAATTTTTTGACATTTTATTATTTATATGGCAGAACAACCGTTTGCCGGGTCAGCTAGTATATATATATATATATATATATATATATATATATATATATATATATATATATATATATATATATATATATATATATATATATATATATATATATATATATATATATATATATATACATAGTTATTTACACATAACACAAGCGCTCTGCTGATTAATTGGGTACAAGACAGTGCTGTTTTAATTGTAACTTATTATCTGTTAGTATCTTAGAGGCTATAATAAGTCGTCACGTTCGTCAAAAGAAGATCTTGCTTTGCTCTCAACATTCTGGTAAAATGTACATAACTACATAAAATCGAATCCGGGATCTCTAAGTTATATAATGCAGTTTATTTCCAATAATATATTAATAACTAGCTGACCCACCAAACATTGTTTTGCCATTTACATATATAAATACTTTTTTAAATGTAAATGCAGTAGCATATATATGTCCTTTTCCAAGGTCCAATCTATCTCTATACCGAAATTCAACAAAATTGGTTCAGAGGTTTAGTAAAACCGTAACAGACAGACAAACAGAGCTACTTTCACATTTATAATTAGTATGGAAAATATAAAAAAAATGTATAAATTTATTGATTATTAAATTATACACTAGTTATTAAAACAACATTTATCACGATGAGTGCTAAAATATATATTAATATAAGACAAAGAACACATCCTAAAATCCTTCTTCAAATTCGATGAGCCATTTCATAAATCATCACATGTCAGTTGGGTTATAACAAGCGTTAAATAACACAATTAAAATGTTGTTAAACGTTAGGCCGGGCGTCTTTAGACTAATAACGACGTAATGGGAGGCTTCAGGCCAAAGGCACCGGGCAGGTGGGGATCAAACCGACAACCGACCTCCTGATACGTATCTTTATTTAGGGGTATCACGTTTTAGATTTATTATATATTATTTTCTTTTGCCTGTCAAATA
Organism: Malacosoma neustria; assembly: GCA_963693495.1. NCBI lineage: Eukaryota > Metazoa > Arthropoda > Insecta > Lepidoptera > Lasiocampidae > Malacosoma > Malacosoma neustria. The sequence continues at coordinate 22,350,985 of OY856371.1, read as the reverse complement.
AACCTACAATTTAGGCCATTAACGGAATTGTATTTCATTGTATTTTAATCTATTGAAACATAATATTGCTTATTAAATTAAATAATTTAGTCTGTTACAAGTCGACGTTCCGTTGTATAAAAATTAATGTACACAGTCTAAATAGGCGGATTAGCTTTATAGAATTTATGAAATTTAGCCTAGTATATGTTTTGTTTTGAATTGCCTTTTTTGTCAAAGTCTCGTCATCATCGTCCTCAGCTGTCCTTGTCCACTGCTGGACGTAGGCCTTCCCAAGTCTGTGCCACATATTCCTGTCCCTGGCTTTCCCCATCCAGTTTCGACACGTAACCTTGCGCAGTCACTCTATCGGCCTGGGGGGCGTCCTACACTACGTTTGCCGAGGCGCGATCTCCAGTCCAGGACACGTTTGCTCCAACGCCCGTCAGTCCTCCGACAAACGTCACCGGCCCATTGCCACTTCAGCTTGCATATTTTGCGAGCTATATCGGTTACTTTGGTTCTCTTACGGATTTCCTTATTTCAGACTTTGTCCATAAGAGAAACACCAACATAGCCCGCTTCATTGCCCGCTGAGTGACTTGAAATTTATAAACTAGCCCTAATATACGTCAAAGTCTGCTTATACGAAATTATGAGTTAAGAATAAATTTTAATAAATTAGTAATTTCTTTCCAACATTATTGTCTGCATCCTCAAATTTGATAAATATAATAATTGGTAACAACTTCGTTCAGTTCAACCAGTCAGTAATAGTTGACAGGTTGATTAAGGTTTATAAATCTTGTTGTATTACCTTTACTTACAATACAACCCTGGACTGTTCTTTACTGAACGTGTCTCCCAATGATACAGAAACCCGATCTGTACGACTTGGGGCTGATAAAAAATTTAAATATTGATACTCAAACTTCCGGTACAGTCGCGTTCAAAAGCTGAGATTAATTACTACGACAAAATTAATTGCCACCTAAATTTATATAAGCAAACTTAAGTCATACAAATATATTTATTATTATTGTACTATTTTAATTATTGAATAAGATAAGGGTTTTGATCAAACACCTGTTATGTAATTTAGCGCATACTAGTAATTCTGCCAACCCTAAGCACATCTGAAATACTCGAAACAACTACAACAATCAATAATAATATGTACAAGTAAACACAAAAACAGGTGAAAATTCGTTGACGACCTCTACTTGAGTGTGTCGTATATTGTCAATTCTGCACCACTACGATTATGATTCCTGATTCGATTAACAACAAGGTTAGTACGGGTACAACTTCTTTTACCACCAGTATTATGTGTGAGATTTTTCATATATGTCACTCACTAATAACATCAGTATAAGTTATACTTTAGATTGAAATAAGTTATAGTTTAAAAAACTCTAAAACACGCTTTTATAATTAATCAAACTAAAAAGTAAAAAAAATTATTAACATAATAATAAAATTACTGACGAGAAAATTAACGTCACTGTTTTAAAAGCGTGGGGTGCATTGTACGATATTTTTAAACTAATTCTGCATTTCGGAAAGAAACTAGAAAAAAATATATAATGATAAATATTGACCACGCTGTTCTTAACCATAATTTATTTTTAATTTTTTAGTTTGATTAATTGTAAATTATAATTTATGTGTTTGTCAATTCCCAATCGGTAAATGTTTTTATTGATTTAACGCCATCTTTCGGCTGTGTTATTAATTAAACGTCAGATGACGTTTCGGTAGAAGGAAAAGAAAGCGTTAATCCTGATGATACTGTAAAGGACTATGGGACAAATGATTAAATTTGTTTATTGGTATCAGGTTTTGAGAAGTGTGAAAAATTTAATAATAAGGACGTTTTTTATTGTTCAAAGTGGGTAAAAATCGAGTCCGAAAATTCCGCCACACACAGGCTAAGTTAATATAAAGCGTGTAAAAACTCATGTGCGCGTATTTTTGAAGTTATTCTTCTTTTGGCGTGTTAGGGAAAAATATGAGTAAGTTTTTAAGATCCGCGCACACACCGTCACAAGAAAACCGACACTGAAGTTAGCTAGTCAACATTTTTAAAGTATAAAATTTCCGTAATGCAAAATGAACTGTAATACATTTTAAATAGAGTATAAATTATAATGTGTAATATATTTGAAGACGTTTTCCGTTGCCCAGCAACGGAGACGGCAGCCATATTGGTTCAATAAATTCAAAAAATATTGAAGTATATTCATATAATATTTTTATTATACTTATATATCAATATCGTTGTGACTGATATTTATTAATTTGAAGATAATTAACTGTGATTATAAGTGATAAAAGTGGTTTTAAAATGTATTGTAGAATTAAAATACTATTAGTTGTTTTTACAATTCCACCGACAGGCAAATTTTTAAAAAGCGACATGGTGTAGCTGATAACTATCTATAAAATTTTAACAATTTATTGATTTAAAGATAATTTACTCTGATTATTTATGTGACAAAAGTGGTTTTTACATATTACTTTGAGTACGTTTGTAGAATTTGAGGTTAGTTGACGGTATGTACCTATTATTCAAAAAAAGTTAACAACAGAGGAAAGTAAGGACAATAATACATAGTGGTGACTGATATTTATTAACAATTTATTAATTTAAAGAAAACTTCCTGCGATTATAAGTGATAAAAGTGGTTTTTACATATTACTTTGAATACGTTTGTAGAATTTGAGATTAGGGGCTGTCCATTAATCATGTGAGGCTCGAAAGGGGGGGGGGGGCGAGGGGTCCAAAAAAAATCACAAGGTTGTAATTATATATCACGTGTATTTATTTTTTCGGCAAACGCGTACAAAATCGAATTTAGCACTGTGCCAACAACTGACTTGCAAGATGCTTATCCAGTTATTGGTGTTGAAGAAAGTCTTGCTAATCCGTGGTCCAAGGATACTGTACATTAAATTATGTTCACTGTTCATGAATTAGTATAAAAAAGTTTTTCGCATTTCTTTCATTATTTTTATGTCAGTCAAAAACAACCTGCAACCTTTCAGTCTACCTCTAAACGTTATTTATTGATCGAAGTTGTAGTCTTTAATTTTCTATAATAAAATTAGATGATACTTAAATTAAGATCCTTTGTAGGTACTAAAAATACACGTGATTGGGGGGGTAGTCATAAACCTCATCATATATCACCAAAGGGGAGGGGGGTTAAAAATTCCAAAAAAAACATCACGTGATTAATGGACGGCCACTTAGTTGACGGTATGTATTTATTTATTTAAATCATAAACTAAAACAATTTTTTTGTACAAACGTAGGATAACGCGAAGGATAAAATTTTTAGAAAGATTTTTATTTTGTTACGCCAAAGAAGTAAACTTCTAGTAGTAACTTCTTACGTGCGTACTTAAGTATGTCCACACTTTTTTTAATAATAAACGAAATTTGAATATGATTTAGGCTTATCTTCTGAACTAGCTATAACACTCCTGTAATAAACCTAAAATTTAGATAAAAATGACTTTATCAAATTAGCACTGTGCACAAAGCTAAGTGCCCCGCCCCTATGACACGTTTTATATATCAATTTGTTTCACTTGAGCTATATAAATAAAGGCTTTCTACCAAATATTTAAATAAATATTTCACTCATTATTCATGTAAAGCGTTTGTTCTACCATAACTATTTATTTTTAACTTCAAGTATGTATTGATTTATTAATTTTAAATAATAAACATAAAAATACCACCAGCAATATACCTTCCGGACAAAGGTAAAGTCAAAAATGATACCTTAATTTATTCACGTGTTCTACACACTAGTTAACAATGTACATACACTGTTGTACTATCATTTCTTGTATTCTCAATGAAAAATTAATTCAATGAATAATATTTCCGGCACACAATAGGCGTACGGCTGTAAACAATCGAAAATGTATGTTTTCTGAATAGAAAGTAATGTCATTGGCCTGCTTTTAGTTTTTAAATTACGATATATAGCTATATGTATATTGATATGCAAGTTTACTCGCTATGTTTTTTTTTTTTCGCCGTCGGTACGTGATTTAACATCCATATTAGGCGAGAAAAAAATTCTCCATGCAGGAATGGAGTAAGAATACCCTTACGTCTCGGGGAGACCTATCGACATACAACACTAGCTTTTTTATTGATGTAGGAGCAGCAGACAGGTGTTTGCAACGCAAGTGGCATCGCGAACACGTTGCTGCCCCATAAGGGTACAAGAAATTGGATCACTAATGCCGGACAATAACACAAAGTTATTATGGCGGCATACATAAGACCAAAAGTGGTCGCCATTCAGACGGGCTTGGGGCTCTACCACGTCGCTAGGGTTGTTTTGTCGCATTTTACGACAGGCTGACCACGGCCGCAGAGGTTAGTATTCTTTCTCCGCCCCTGCACGGATAAAAAGCTAAGCTAAAAAGCTAATACCCTTAATCTCTACATATACCGCCATAATCGTGGCGATATATCGTAACCATAAACTAGGAAATAACAGCGAAATATTAAAGACCAGTCTTTGTTACGAACCTAAGAAAGATGTGTACTCATCCAGTAGTTGATTACAGTGGGTTGTATAATGATCAAATCAAAGTTATTTGTTTTAGTATAAAATATTATATATTACTTATTTTAATAACTATAGACATTCATGTCAAAAAGCTATTACCAACTCAACTAAATTTCGACACTTTAATAAACGTGAGAACATTTTCTATCATTCTCATTATATAATTATTTTGAGTTTTCGTAGGTGGTGTGTAGGACCTTTGTCAAAAGTCAGGACAGACTGAAACCCATTTTCACTAAGTTTTAATTTAAATTAAGATTAGAGCCATTTTAATATCAATCATTATTAGCAGGTGAACAAGCATTAGACAAAGAATGTCTGAATTAAATTTTAATGGAAGCTCGATTATTCATTTGCATAAGTCCGTCACAGTTAAGTTGGAGAATAAAATAATTACGCACATTATACATACCTACCTAGACTACTGGTTAAGAGTTAACTACGCATTGAACAAGTATGTCATGTATCTATGATTTCCGATGATCAATTTTTGTTGGAAAAGTTTATTTGTTAATCCGGGGAATTAAATTTATAGAAACTATCCATAAAATACTATTTAATGCACTTCTTTAAAACCTATGCACCTTCTGGTCGAAAACTCCGATAATTTATGATTACAGAAAAAGTATAGCAGGTATTCCATCTCAAATTATTCAAAGGTTACGGGTGTGTGGACAATGTCATCGCCGAGAGTAAAAATTATGAAACACGATTTCTGTACATACTGATTTTATGCTTAAATTAAATAGGGAAAACTAAAACTGGATTTTAAACAACAGGATTATTGAGATGAAAATACGCGTTTTACATTAATCTTAGTTATAATAATAACAAAAGCGTTTGTCGTGGAGTTGTCGCTAACAATTAGCTTAAAGGCTGGGCCTGAAATGAAGAGTGACACAAAACCCGTTTACAAAATAATTTGAACAAACAAAACCTCTTTGGCCTCCCACCCGTCGGTCACTCGGTTCGCCCTCCATTCGTTGTAGAATTTGCGAAATATTGGGTAGTAACTTTTCCCACCGAAATTTTTTTATAATCTTATATATTATATATATTTTAGTGATCTACGATATTAAACTTAGACGACATGGCTAGTTCAGTGACTGCGTATTCTGGTTCGGTGAATGTGTTCGATAACTTTTGAAGACAAAATATTTGTATTTCTGCCTAAAAACCTTAAGAGAGAGAGAGAGAGAACTCCTGAAAAGTGACGGGAACTGTCATAAAAATCCCATTTAAGGAATGAAATTCCTAATAAGTAAGATCAGCATAATGATAAAAAGCTCCATATAAAGAGTTTCTTATGAAGAAGTTGATAAATAAATTACATCTTTGGCTAATAAGCAGGATTAGGAAGAGCATGTCTTTTCGAAGATAGAAAGAGGGCAAGCACCCTTGCAAAAATGTAACTCAAGTAACTAATACTAAGCCATATATTTTCTTGTAAATCTTGCGCGCACACACACACACACACACACACACACACACACACACACACACACACACACACACACACACACACACACACACACACACACACACACACACACACACACACACACACACACACACACACACACACACACACACACACACACACACACATATATATATATATATATATATATATATATATATATATATATATATATATCGACCCAAAAAGACGCGTAGATTTTTTTCCAAGTGCCAATATTCAAATGCGACTCGGAGCTCTGAGGCAGCAGCTTCAAGTGAAACGCTTGGATCGCTGACCTGTCGCTTTTAGTCATGCTGGTTATCCGACGAAATTATCAATACCCGATTGATGTCATTTTGCATTATATTCATAGTAAATTCAGTCATATCTAAGGCAGTTTTGGACAATAATGACAGTGGTCCCTTATGTGTAAGGCATAGGCGCGTCGTAACCCATAGTCGGTGTTGGCCCGTTACTTCGTGGACGTCGGCCGGCAACCGACTGCGTCGTGACTGGTGTAACAACAGGAACTTCCGCTCTTTACTCGACATAATTACAAACGGAGAAATAAACTACAGCATACAAAAGGTTATAGACGAATTTCGAAGAAGCCTCATTAATAATGCTAATAATTAAGGCTTCGTGTCGTATGCACACCTGCGCTTCTTTGTTTATTTTTAGAAATGGTGAAAATGTTGCTGCTAATTCAAATGATTGATGACACGATATCATCACTCTCAACTACATCTCACTCACATTTAACAAAATAATTGTTTATCTTCAAATAGTTCTTTTTTTATTGCTGTAGGACAGCAGGCTGACGGTCCGCTTAAAATTTAGTAGTTACCGTCGCCTATGGATGTTTGCAACGCCAGTGGCGTCACGAACACGCTACTGTCCCGTAAGGGTACAGGAACTTAGGTCACTAATGCCGGAACACAACACAAAGTTATTATGGCGGCATACTTAAGACCAAAGGGGGTCGCCATCCAGATGGGCTTGGGGCCCAACCACGTAGCCTAAGGTGGGTTGTTTTGTCGCCTTTTACGACAGGCCGACCCCGACCGCAGAAATCAGTATTCTTTCTCCGCCCCTGCACGGATAGTTTGTTTGTGTTTATCGTTTATTTTCTAATAAAAAGCCAAATGATTCAAATACTTATTTACTGCAAATCTATAAAAATTATAAAAAATATGTTTTATGTGACAGTGGCCATATATTTACACTTAAAACTTAATAATCAACTTTCGAAATTCAAGCAATATTTAGAATATTTTACTTATGATGTATGAAAACTTTCCTCATATCCAGTGCATCACTATGAGGATGAAAATTGGCATTCATGACACGTACCAATCTATTTGGCCCTCACCCAATAGCGGGCACACTAACTATTACTCATACGAACCGAAGTTTATTTACGACAGGAAGAAATTGCGATTGTGTTCCGTTAATGGTTATAACTTCCCAATTCGACAACAAGCGTCGGTCTCTGTTTGTATGAAAAATAATCAGAATTTTATATGTTGGTACGTGCACATATGCATACCAAGAATTTGAAATTTAATTAAAGGAATATTACGTTAAAAAGAACTTGAAATTTTAGTCTTGGAACATAATATGTGAACAGGACTAATGCAAGATTTACGATGACACTCGTTGTATATTACATACTCAAAGCATTGTTACGTGACACACTCAAAACTGAGTACTAAGAATGTCTACTGACTGTTGAAGAAGATATAAAATATAGAGATTTTAAATGAATGTGTTGATGTCAGGCCCGTTTATTTGATTTATAGGCTTATCTGACACGAGCAAGTAACGTAACTTAGTCAATGTTATCTAATTACATAAATAAAAAACATAAAAAAAATTTGGTAAGTCAACAGTTTTATAATCATACTTAATATTATAAATGTAAAGTACATTTGTTTATTACGCTTTCACGAGAAAACTACTTAACCGATCAATATGAAACTTTGTACACATATTCTTGGCGGTATTAGAAGAAACACAGGATATTTTTTATTGGTTTTTTTTGTACGAAGATATCCTTGCTCATTTTTTTTCGATTTAAATTTGTCTGTTAATTGCCCAGCCCAGGGGCGTGATCCGGCTAGTAATTAATAAAACATAACGGAAAAGTCAGATCGTCGTAATATCGGTTAGATTACAAAATATAATTCGTAATAGTCGCACAAATTAAAAAAATTGTGTAATGTCGAGCAGTATAAATCCAATGAATCAGAATTTTACTAATTCTATAAAACAACCGAATTCATGTACGTGATCCGAAAAACTTTATAATAACCTCGTATCAGTTTCAAATAATTGTTTACATAACACATTATCAAAGTTTACACAGAAATTAAATTATATATTAATTTATTTAATAAACATCTTGCAATCGGGATTTTAACCTAATTATTAATTAGAACTTCATAATTTCTTATCAACTGTGATAATTATTATTCTAATGGGTGTGCTCAAATCTTATTTTGCCGTGCGATCTCAATTTTGTGTGGCTCAATTTGTAATATGAATGCTAGCAATTATTGCATCTGAAGTAAAACACTAACCGTATGCCACTTTGAATTTATTAGTAATCCACATTAATAACCTATTCATTATCATTATTATTATAGTGTAACTATTAATAACCAAATCTCAAGTTGTCGTATTTTCTCCAAAAAGTTTGGTACTTTCTGCCCGGTTTCCTTTTGGATATTTTTTTGAAGTGAGATAAACAAAATAGATATGAATTACAAAAAAATGAGTAAAGTTTTTTTGTTATTATTATACGTGTTTAAAAATAAACTGGATAAGGTATATATTATTGAGAGCATTGAAGATGGAATGAACTGAATCCTTCATAACCTTAATACTCGACTGGGCGTTAATACGGGACACCCGCTCTATATGTAAACTATTTGTTTTTCTCTGACGTGCTCTCTTTGACTTTTCTACCCGCAATATTTTTCTTTGCCACAGTATTAGTTAAAATGCCGTGTTAATTTTCATTTATTAGCTAGGTTTAGTTAATTAATTTTATAGAGCGATAATTCGATTTTCATATGGTGTTTTATAATTACTGTGTCCGTCCTAGGGTGGGTCAGCTTGTCGTAAAAGACGCCTAAACAACCCACCCTAGCTACGTGGTAGGGCCTCAAGCCCAGTCTGGATGGCGTTCGCCATTGAACCATAGATCCAACGTAGATGGTCTTTTCATGCTATCACATTCGGTGCAGCTTTCAGGCAGTTTCAGTTTCTCATAATATAATGCATATTATAAAATAATTAATAAGTATGTGGTCAAGAAGACATCCTGAGGAAACCTGCATATCTAGATCACTTATAGGTGATAGATTTATATTTAAACCTAAACCCCAGCATTAAAACTAGGCAAAAAATTTCAACCTTATGTGAAGTTGATTTCAAAAGTTAAATCTTACTGGAACATTTACATCCATTCCTCTTTTCTGGAGTCAATATTATGCGTTATTACATTTTTATTTAAGAAATGCTCCTTTAATCTTAAACAATAACCGCGCTCTGTACTTTAATGGAATTTTTTCTCGTCAATGTAGGGCACCGTGTTCGTTGCTTTTCAAGTTGCAATGTTTACGATTTGTCAAAGGAATCCCAGGGGAAGTAGAGATTTGCGCCTTTCTGGTTGTTGAGCTGTCTTAACATTGTGAATATCGGATCATTTATCGAGATACATAGAGGTAGACGTTTGAAATCTTTATTATGATACTAGCTATACCTGCGACTCCGTCCGCGTGGAATAGTGACTTTGGGCAGATTTTTTTGGATATATCTTATGGTTTATTTTGGAGTTCAAACCCTATAAACCCTAAAATATAAAATATGCAAACAGTCTGTATTATCGAATGCAACTGTTACGCCATGCGCCTCCGGAATACGTACGTTCGAAACTACAAAGTCCAGCCTAAGCCAATAAACCCTATTTCATATGATTGATGATATGATATAAATCTGAGGTTAACTTTATTTGGAAATTCAACCTACAATGTCCAGTCTAAGCTGAACCCTATTTCATATGATTGATGATATAAATCTGAGGTCAACTTAAATT